>OX346246.1:40311495-41711495 GCA_947049315.1 Epistrophella euchroma | reverse complement strand
AAAAAATTTGTTTCTATATTAAAATATTTTAAGAATTGACTGTACGTTGGTTGGGACTAATAAGGTAGCATTTATTCAAGTTACTCTTTCCAGATACTTAAGTTTTAAAAATAAAACAAAAATCATTTTTCAACAGTCTTAATCTGAGAGTTAAATTAATATAAGATAGAAAAACCTTAAACAAAAAGTAAACCACATCCATCTCCAGACGTAGGTACAGGTAGGTATATTCATAAGACTCCTGTGTTTTACAGAATTCCATTAAAAATTTTAAACATAATGGCGCAAAATTTTAAACAGCCTGATGTTAAGGTATTAGCATGATACTACTAAACAATTTTCTAAATTTAAAACTCTTTACTAAAATATTGTTAGTTTTAAACATTTTCTAACTAGTATCATAATAAACGTGTTTTTCTAGCTGAACACGCCTAAATCAGTGACAGTTGAACCCATTTTTGCAATTGTAGCTGCCAAAGTGACACTTGGATTTAGCATGATACTAAAAACAAAAAGATAAAATAGTCATTTGGCGATTTTAACTTTAGTAAAATGTTAAAAAGATAATACGATGCTAACTCGTTTAAAATGGAAAAGCCTGGGGACTCATTCCGTACAACGATTATCACCCGACGATAACGTTTCGACGATATTCCTACTACACGTAACCCTAAAAATGCATATCGTCTGGACGATCACGTTTAGACGATCAAATATTTGCTTGACGTAAGTCGATTATCATCAAAACGCTATCGTCAAAACGATGGCTTTTGGACGATACCTAAATAGGTATCGTTTCGCATTTGTTTTCATGATTGTATGTAAGTTTGTAGGCGACTATATTTAAATGAGTGAAATAATTACTTATTTTGCAAAATGGCAACAAACATTTGAGAAAAATACAAATTATATGAAAATTAAAAACAAAAAAAAACGTGTCGCCAGCAGGGATCGAACGCCGAACCTCTCGGTTAAGAAGCAAGTACCTATTCCATTGCGCCACCATCTTATGTAAATTTCTGCCGATTTCTGCCGATTTCTTGGGCTTACAAACAAACCGTGCACTAAAGAACTTCGTTCTAATAACGCAAATTGTTATTATGACATTTCAATGATGGTTTGACAATCTCTGGAAAAACGATAGACGAGGAGATAGTGTTTGAATTACGTGAAGCAAATTATTGACGATCACGTCAATGAATGACCCCCCTGTTTTTAACCTAGCATCATACTAAAAATGCTTTAACATCATACTAAATGGTCTAAAATTTTGCGCCAATGTCTCTAAAATTAACTTTTTAGCAGGTTCCTATGTACCTACCTATAATTAATATTAAAAACATTTTTGAGTTTAACCAACAACTATGTATGTACCTTACCTACCTACATTGTTAACTATGAACATTAAACTAAGAAAACTATTTTTTTTTTTTTGTTTTTTGAAAAGAGGTTCTGGTGTGAGAGTTTATTAAGTCTCATTTTCACTCAAATTCATTCACTTCGATTAAGCCATTTTTAACAGAGATGCAGCTCTTTGAAAAACACTTAAAAAAAAGTAAAAAATGTTCGTTCCTCAAGCAGTGTAATATTACGTTAGTACATACATTCACAAAATTAGTACATACATACACAAAAATGAATATCACAATGCTTCACAGGTATACATATATCCATATTAATACCTTAATATCATACCTTTACCTAAGGAGCTTACCTGCATTTTAAGTTGAAAAATTGTGTTTAATTTGAAATAAATTTACTAAGAAACTAATGAATTAGTTTTACCAAAGCAATATGTACAACATCTGATTTCTTCAACAATTTTTAATTAATACAAACAAAATTAAAAATCTAGGCATATAGTTTTTTAAAAGTAATTTTATTATATTAACTTGTATAGAAACATAATATAGAATTGTTTAAACATTTAGAAAAACAAAATTGAGAAGCATAATTTTCAGTAGGTAAATATGTATTTATTAATATGGAATTAAAATTGCAATTTTGAAGAGTAACATCTATCATTTTTTGAAATATCGAATTTTCAAAAAATAATTTAAAATTTTATACATTATAAAATATTATTAAAACTTTTGAAAAGCTCTTTAAGTTGAAAGATGCGATCTATTACTATCACGCAAAACAATTTTGATCAAAACCGTAGTAGATTTTGAGATTATTTAAAAAACAGCTGTGTGCCAAGTTTAATAAAAATCGACTAAGCCTTTTTCGAAATATTTAATTTTTAAAAATTGACTTGATAGGCGTAGTTGTTTTGTGTATTTAAAAATATTTTGATCCCATAAAATGTATATTGTACATAGCTGATATTTGTCACAGGGAATTTTGGCTGAACATCATCCGATTTGCATAGGCAGAGAAATTTTATAATTTTATTGATGTTAAGTGGAATGAAGTTCGCCAGGCCAACTATTTTATCTTTTTAAAAAATATAACTAATTTGTTTCTATTGATGTAAAATTTCAGTTAATATTTCATTTATTATATTTAAACAATAAACTCTGTATTAATTCACATAAAAACTTGTTTTGATTTAAGAGGGGTTTGCTATTGAAAATTAACTGTAAGGCTGTAATATACAGAATTTTAAAACTTACTAATATTATGCTGATAAAAAAGTACGTATACGCCACAGTGACCCAGCTAACGTGTTTTTTTTTTTTATTTTTTTTTTTTTATATTTATTTAAAAGGATGTGTAATGTTATGTTTACTTAAAATAGGAAATTTAAAATCAGTGGGTCTGGCGTTATTTTTGGTCCTGAAAAATAAAAAAAAATTGATAAGCATACAGAGAAACAAACAAACAGACATATGGATGGAATTATGAGACCCACTTTTTCGTCTTCCTGTCGACATCTACTTGATAAAAATTATATCTTATAAAGGTCAGTAATTGGTCATAAAAGGTCAGCTATTTTCAGAAATTGGTCAGGCTTAGAAAATTTTTAATCTAGCACCTCATTTATGGAATATTCGAAAAAAGTATAAACCATCTGAAAGGTTACTTAATCCCTATAAGAGATCAGGCAGTTTCATAAATTGGTCAGCTGTAGATTTTTAGTAATGACCTTAAAAAAAAAAGATTTTTTTTGTAAAAATTAAAAAAAAAAAACAATCTACGCCTGACCTTTTATCAGGATTGAGCTTTCGGATGGTATATATTTTTTTCGAATACCCCATAAATGAGGTGCCAAAAATCACTGATGACCTTGAAAAACCTTGACCTTGGATACAAAATTTTCTAAGCCTCAAGAAATTCTGAAAATAGCTGACATTGAGTTTATCGTGAGAGCAGTCCATATGTTATAATTGTAGTGTCTAAACAATTTATTTTCTCATTTCGCCGCTTAGTTACGAGTCTAATATTATTGTGTCCAGCTATTGCTTATTCGTCGGTTTATTTCTTGTTCTTCCTGATTTAAAAAAGATTTTATTTGTCCTAGATATAAGTACATATTTCACCAACATAAGCTATTTGTGTTAAGAAATGTGAAATAATTGTAATTATTAAATTTGTGTTAAAAATTAAAATTGCATGCTGGTAACCTTGTTAAAATGGGCACACTCACAATTATTGTTAGAATGGCAATATTCCATGATGATGATGGTGTATTTTGTAAGTTGGTATGGGGTTTTTGCCCTTGGCTCTACTTCTTTTGCGATTTCTGCGCGGCCTTATATTATAATTCTACATATATAGTTTGACCATTGTTGCATCAGCATTGGTGGCTTGCTGCTGTATAGTGAGAAACAACAAACCCCAGCGTGTTGCATTCTCATCCTGCTTTGGTGTCTTAGGCATTTGGCCGTGGCATCAAGCGACGAGGAAACAAGTTTTGAGTTCGTTTTATATTTATTTATTATTTTTTCCTCCTCTATCATGCAAACTTTTAGACACTCATGCCATGCCTTTTTTTTACAGAATGCCTTTTGAGCTTATACTGGATATGTTCTCGTGCCTTTTATAAACCTTTTTATTTCACGAATCGCAGCACATACATGTATATATGTACATTTGTGCAACAATGGCAGTGACCGCCAGACAAGTTAATACCCGTATCTTGAACGCGAGCAATGAAAAAAAGCTATATTCCCCCCTTGGAAGTCGAACAACATCTATTCGCAAGCAACTTGCTTTATACCAGAGGATGGTGATGATGGCGAAGGTGATGAAGGTGGTCCCTGCTGCACTGACTCTGATACCTACGATACGGCGCGGCGGCGTTCAAGCTCGACGCGCTTGACTTTTCAACGCAGAAAGGTACCTATAGTTGTATTTTACTTTGTGCAGCGTCATCGTTTTATTTTATTTTGTTTTGATTGGCCTTGGGAGCCCTTTAATGGGTGTTCGTTGTACCATGCAAAAGGTATCAAGATTTCACGAGTTGTATTGTGGTATTTGTCTGGAAAAAGTTGTTTTGAAGTTCTTGGATGTGTTTTATTTAAAAAATATTTCTAAATTATAAATTAAAACTATGATGTCCAGAAAGGTGCATTTATATAATTGAAGGGCAGGCATATCTATAATAAAACGTACCTATAGAAGGTATAGGAAGTGCAGGTTTATTTGACTGCATGTTCGAAGATTTTTTTTTTTTTTTTTTTTTTTTAATGTTCATACACGTAATATTATCAAAAGGTTTTAAATCAGTTACTCAGAAAATGAGATAGTTGTTATTTTTCTTTAAAATGGTATAACTCATATACTTTAGGGTGGCGCTTATTTTAGCAATGTTCGAATTTCTCTCCCTCCTCCCCTTAGGCCCATCGCCCACTAGGCAACTTTTTGTTGCTCGGAGTTGCCGGCAATAGAGAGCAACAAAAGTTGCTTGCCATCGCCCACTAGGCAATTTCCGAGCAACTTTGTGGGACTAGACTTTGACTTTTGTCGCCATATTTTTTTTTGTGATGGCTGCTTTCCAGTTGTCTGGCTATGTATAATCGTAAGCTGGCAGTGCGAAATGAATTAATATATATAATTATAAAATATTATATTATTTATTATTAATGTGCAGGTACTCACATTGTTGAAAAAAAGGAAAGCGCACATTCTATTTCCAGAAATTGGCCAAAATAACAGAGGGTAAAGAGGAAATGCACGCCATTTTGGCATCCACAATGACAAGCGGAAACGCCATTTTAACATCATATTTTTGACAAATAAGGATGCCGGCAACAAAAAGTTGCCCTGTGAGCGAGGGTAAGCAACAAAAAGTTGTCGGGAAAAAATTCCGCGAGCAACAAAAAATTGCACAACTAAAAGTCTAGTGGGCGCTCTCCCATATAAGCTAATGTAATTGGATTGGGAGCAACAAAAAGTTGCCTTGTAGGCGATGGGCCTTAAAGTAATGAGGCTGACTCGAAAAAATTCTGTGCAAAATTTTATTGAAATCGATTAACGTTTACGTGCTAACGAGCACTTGAAATTTCCGATACAAATTACAGGTATATTTTTAGTCTTTTACTTAAAAAATTCCGCAAAATTGTAATTGCTGATGAATAAAAATGAAACTCGGTAAAAGTCTTAAAAACATGGTAAAGTATAAAAGAAAAATATATGTTAACATTTTACAAAATTTTTTTACCCACTTAAAAGTAGCGATGAAAAACAATGATTTTTCGTTTTTTTACATGTTTCGTTTCATTGTGGCCAATTAAAGATATGCTGCGGATATATATTTTTATTTTTTCAAATACAGAATTTTCAAATCCAGAATAGTATAGGTATTTTGGATTCACAGAATTTTGGATTTCTGGAATTTTGTGAATCAGAATTTTGAATTTAAAATATTTTGAAGTACAAAATTTTTTAAACCGAATTTTGAAACATACAGAATTATAGGTAACCCCAATCCGAATTTTTTTTTAGTTAACCACTTGTAGGATTTGCGTCATCTTCATTTATTAGGACCAAACTCGGTTTTTGTTATTTTCGCACCCTTCAGAAAAGAGAAATATTTCTTTTATTCTTGTAAAATCGGTATATTTTTGAATTGAAATTAAGAAACCAAAATTTTATAACCTTTGAAATTAAGAAATAATTTACAAGAAATAAGTATGATGTTCAATATTGGTGAATTTTATATTTTTGGAAATGCACGTAAGTAGCTTACTTTAAAAAAAAAAAGTATTTTATCCAGTTTAAGAAATTTTTGATTTATATGTTTTTTTTTTAATTTAATTTTTCGAGCTATGTTTTTAGATACAAATTTCGTTTTTATATCTTTTGAAGAATGGGTGCTGAAAATCCAAAATAAAAGCTTAAATATATAGGCTGAAATATACAATAAAGTCTACCTACTTTATTCCCTCTTATCTTAAAAAAAAAATAAATAAATTTGATGGCACAACAGCTCATGGAGAACTAGGGCCTAGTGACTTACAACTCTCAACCATTCCTGTGTGCGTGTCTGCAGGAATGGAGGGGACCTACAGTTTATTGCCGAATCCGAACGGCTAACGAGCGGCACTTTTCTGTGACAGGAGATACTCTTGGAGGATTTGTCAATTCCTCGCAAGAGGCAGTAGCCGTTTTTTCTTTTAAATAAATAGGTGGCGAGGCTGGGGATCGAACCTTTGACCTCCGGCATGACAGTCCATCGCACTAACCATCACGCCACGACTACTACTCTTATCTTATTGAAAAATAATGCAACCTAGGAATGTACTTACCTATTAATTTAATTTAAGTTTTTCACATGCAGTTAAGTAGTCCACATAGCTGCAGGTATTTAGTTATCAATTGGTATTTATATAGAAACCCCTTCTTCATATTTTTGCCTTTACAAGCTTTGTTCTTATTTTTTTTTCTTATTATTTTATTATTCTTAAAATAATCTTTTTATTACTATTTACTTGTCATGGCCCACCAACTTTGTCCTTTCCCCTTTCGATATAATCATGTCTCGTCTACATTTCCATTGGCATCATAAGGAAAGATATGAAACAGACTATAGAGCATAAAGTTTTGTTTTTGCGACGTAACAGGTTGATGTAAAAGTATCGCGTCACATCGCATAGGAATTTCATTTTCATCGTCGACTTTTATAATATTATAAGATGAGCTCATACAAACAAATTAAAGAGACTACTAAAAGAGTAACTTCTGAATTAAGAGAGTTATGAAATATTTGTAATTTTGTTTCGACTCCAAGTTAACTTTAATCATTACCAAAACAACTAGTGGGAAAATAGGTGAAGTAAAAAAAAAACTGTTCTACATCAAAGGATTTCCCCAACTTTTCCCGGTATAAGAGATTTAATGGCTCTTATACTGCTCTCTTAGTTATTATTTTTTTTTTTTTAATTTTATATCTCGATTTGAAAGAGAAGTAAAGTTCGTTCTGATGGTGCTGGTGAAACAAGTTGATGGGAAAATGCGACTGTAATAGCTCCTTTCAATCTCCTTCCCGCGCTTTGGCAAAATTGCAGCAGAGTATAGATACGCCAACAACTTTTTGTAGACCAAGTTTTATGGTATGCAACCAGTTTACATTATTGGCATGCAGAGTTGTAGGGTCATCAGGAGCAACATCAACAACGACGACGACGACAACGCAGGCGACCGACGCCAACAACGACGACAACCATGAAGCGAAGATGCAAGAGATGATGCTATAAACCAGTTTAACCACATTGCAATTCAGACGCGATATTGCCTCGAACTCTGCGAATGAACCTTTTTTCTTTACAGCAGCGTCTTTTCTACAAAAGATACATTTGTACATGAATTTATACAAAATCCAGTCTTAGTTTAGCTATGCTCAGGGCCTTTATATACATGTTTTTAAGTGTGGTTCCACTATATCCGAGACAAGGCGACTGATGACGGATTTTCCATGGTCTTGGTCTAGGTGAGGTGGTTGGTTTTGTTTTATTATTTTTTTTTTTTTTTTTCGCGAATAATGAATGAAATTGCATGTCTATCCTCTTAATCAGTCCTTTGGATACCGAGTCGAGTGTGAGATGTATGTCCCGCCTTCGGCGCGGCAGTATCTAAAGCAACCGTCTAAAGAGTCTGATATACTTACCTACCAACCAGAATTTGCGGCAATGACGTTGCTAAATTCAGACGTAAAATTCATGAGAAAAACACAGTCATGTTTGTATCAGAAAATCGTCGTAGACTGTGTTGCAGCAGACACACCAGTTATTGCTGTGAAGAGAATGTCTAACGTCTAATTAATTGTAAGATGACGCTAACGAGTCCATTCGATGTTGGTCTGTGGAATGCAGTGCAGAGGCAGACATGCATGTTTTGGGGTGGTTTTGTTAAGAGAACAGGGAATGTCTATATGTCTATTATGTTTTGTTGTTTATAGTTTTGGGGAAGTTTTAAAATTTTCAGATATTGTAAAGTGATTTGAAGAATGGAAAGAGGATTTAAAAGAAGCTATTGGGAGGATTTTATTATAGGTAATTGTTAATTACTTATGTTGAGGATTTCAAAAGTATACAACCCATAAGTCCTTAGAGAAAAGGAAGAAATGGTCTTGAAAAACTAAGCATCCTCAGCGAGTATTGTAGTATTGATAATGATGGTACCTACTACCTTTGTCAATATCGTAACCGGTCAGAGACGGTTCTTTAAAAACTTATCAATCGGTGTTAATTTTTTCAAAAGCCGTTGATAGGTATAACAAACATTTTGAAAAAATAAATAAATCGAGATTATGAGTTTTTAAATTTCGAAAATGGGAGAATACAGAATGTGAAATTATTTTGCAATAAATAAGTATGATTTTTGATATTGTTAAACTTTAAATTTTTGAAAAGATAATACAAAAGCATTTTACCAATTTTTGAGGAATTTTGATTAATTAATTTTTTTTTTTTTAAACTTAAACATAAATTATTCGAAATCCTTTTGTTAATATTTTTTATTTTCATCTTTTCATTAAAAATCTTAATCTCAACAGAACAATAATCAAAAGCTTGCGGTAAACGTTTCAAAAGACTTATGAGAAAGATTTACAGATATATGAAAAGCAATACCAATCTAAACCTTTCGCAAACTTGTTGGGTCTATGCCTCGCAGATTATAAACTGTTTTAGGAAACGGTGGCTATGCATCGAAGTTCTGGGTACCTACAAAAGGTAAGTTATATAAATTTGTATATCGTATTTAAGTTGATTTTTGAAAAAAAAAAAAAAAAAATATATATGTAATATATTTGGTGGAATGAAATAATAAAAAGTATTTTCTGTAATTTTGAGATAAATTTGTATTGTGGTTTTGGATTCTATAAGTTTCATAATAACTAACATTCATTTTAAAATAGCCGTTAAGTTTTTTTGCATTTTTATCCAGTTTTCTGCGCAATTTTCTTAATTTTTTTTGGTATGAATTTTCTAAAAGAGTAAAATTAAAAAAATTAAAAAAAAAAAGATTAATGAAATTGGTAAAGTCGTTATCAAGTTAGGCCATTACCAAAGAAAAAAGAGATTCATTCAATTACTATATGGTTAAGGAGGAAATAACCAAATGTTATGACCCATAAAAAAAAATAAAGCCGATCCTGTTAAACACTGATAAATTTTTATATTTCAATTTTTTTTGGTAGCTGATAATCTATTACATGTTGATATAAGAAGAGAGAGAGGTAAAAAAATTCTCTAAATTAATATTTTCCTATTTGAAGTATACATATATATTTATTTATTTATTTATTTACGTCTATAAGTAACAAAACTTTCTTAGACTAAGCAGATATGTACCTAAAATAACTTAAATACTATAACAAAATAATTATCTTATTCATTAATGGCTTCAAGAATACTAAACTTAAAAATATTTCTATTCAAATCAAGATCAATTACATTTGCATAACGGTTAAAGTTAATACAAGCATTGGTGATTGGTTCATTACGACCATAATTTGTAGCATGATGAGAAATAAAGAAAAATTCCTCAATTCTAGGTCTTAGAGTTCTTGAGGGAGCATAAATACCAAACAAAGCTAAAAGAGGAGCACAGTCAATATGCCCCGTTATGACATCTCTCGCAAAAGTTTTAAAATAATATGTTCTTGTAAATGATAAAGGCTTTAAACCAATTAATTCACATCTGCTCTTGTACGATGGTAAGGAAGTAGACCAATTCAGTTTTCGAAGCGCATATCTAGAAAATCGTCTTTGAATTTTTTCAATACGTATAGACCCTCTAAAATAAATAATACAAAATAATAAATTGTAGAGTCACTGTGGCGTATACGTACTTTTTTTTACTACCATGTATTAGTTAGATCTAAAAATCTGAACATAACAGCTTTACAGTTAGATAATACTGAATAGCAAACCCTTCTTGATCAAAATAAGTCCTTATGTGAGTTAAGTCAGAGTTTGTTTTGTTTAAAATAAATTAAAATCGATTGCGAATAATTGTATCCCACTTAAATTTTACTTCCTTGGGTACAAATATATGTTTGTCTTTTGATCGTTGTGGAGTGGTAAGTAAATTGGAGTTAACATAACCTGTGCCATCATTCAAATTCAGCATGATCTCCTAAGTAGTAGTATGATATACTACCTTGCATGGGAGTATTTCAGGGGATTAGAAGGGAGTATTTCTTGTTTATCCCCATAAACGCAAAAAAAAACAAAAAAAAACACTTGCGCTTTGTGAATTCCGATAAAAAATACCTAAAACAAAAAGATATAGAGAGATAATAGACAATAGTTATACTGGCCACTTTCAGAATTTACGACTAAATTCGAATAGGTTATATTTGCTATCAAAAATCAGCCGCTCTTGACATTTTCTCATCGGTTATATATAGGGTGTTCCGTATAAGGTGCACCAAAGAGCTAAGGGGAGTAGGTTGGGTTAAAATCAAATTTTCGAGTTTGAAAATTAAAACTATTGGCTAACAAATCTTAATTTAAACAGAAAATTAAAAAAGAGATTTCTGGCTTTCCAAAAAGGTATAGCATGGCATTGTTAGTTTAACCGTTGTTTTTAAATAATTTTTTTCTGTTTTGAGTCAATTTTATTGGAAACTGCCCCATCCGCTTAAACGAGGGGAAATAGACCCCCGCTCCCATATGATTTTTTTCTTGTCCTAGCCCAACCTACTCGTCTCTTTGGTGCACCTAATACGGAACACCCTTGAAGAATTTTTAGGATAGCTTGAGATCTTCTTTTTGCCAGCAGCTGTTTTGTAATCTGCTGTGTTTTTACTACAGCATTATGAAGCCTTGTATCTTTTGTATTGAGAACTTTAAGCAAATGATTTTTTTAAGGTACCGCTATTGCGCAATCATAAGAAGCAGCACGATCCAACAATTTTAATTTTTTTTCTTTTTTCTGAACATTGTCATTTTTTTTTTTTTTTTAATTTTTTTGAGCCAACTTAATGTTTTTTTTCGATAACTTGTTTATTCAGCTTTAAGGTCGTCTTTTTTCGGTATTCTACAATTTTTTTTTTCAGAAAAATATCATGCTTTGAATGAAGAAACAGACTTTTGATTCGGCAGCCCTACTGTGTAGTGTATTTCAGTATAAATCCAACAAAAAGATCCCCATACAAATCGGAAAAAAATATGAAACCAAAAAAAGATAAATAAATAAAATAAATACTCAATATTTTTATTGTCTTCGTACAATAATTTAGTAATGCTGAGTGTTCATAAACTCTCAAAAAAAATTTAATGTTAAATTTCGCAATTTTCTTAATTTTTCTTTCCATAAGAACCTTCTAACCAAGTATTAAAAAACTATAAAAGTTATGGCGTGACGAAGGGAATAGGGATTATGTTTTTATATACAATAGATAGATTTTTGAATATGCGATAATACTAATTATATGGCCAAAACCGCGGTATGTATGTGTGCTTTAATTCGAATTCTTAAGAAATGTCACCAAAAATTACAAAAGAAAAAAAAAAAAATAGTTTTATATAAACTTATCCGACCAAGAAACCCCAATACACAAAAAGCGCATTCTATTAAATAAATCATAATATTTAAATAACGTCTCATCGGATTATTATAATATTATTTTTGTGGTAAATTCTAAGAGTGTATCTTATTTTTAGATACAAAATAAATTTATTTAAAATTTTGTTTCTCTGTGTATTGCCTTAAATTGAATTGTTAAAACTTTAAAGGCCCAGACTTAAGAAAGTTTCTCGAATAAAGCAATAAGATAAATTAGAATTCACGACACATCTCTGAATTTATAAAGTTAAAACGTTTTTGGTTTTTTTATCATTCACAAACAAATAACAACAATCCATTTAACCTATAGATAAAAGTCCGACTTAAATTATTTTCTAAATAAAAAAAAAAAAAAAAATATGGAAAACGACAAGCGTTGTGTTTTGTGAAAGGGGGTCCACTGTTGTTACAAAATAACATACTACCTCAAGATAAAGCTCCCCAAGTTGGTCGAATTTCTTTAAAGATTGCTTTTGCCATTTAATTATTGTATGAGGTTGTGTTTTGTTTCAACAACATCTCATCCGTACATATTTTGAATACAAACAGGGAATCTATTTGTAAACAAAAGAAAATAATAATAAATGAAAAATAAAAAGTACTTTTCTCAAGTTCTTGATGCAAAAGTAAAAAGCAATAATCTAATTCAAAAGTTTACCTATCAATTGGGAAAATTGAAGATTTACTACAAACAAACACCGCCGCCGCGCCGACTGCTCTGCTGGCCAGGACTTGAAGAATTGAATCAGTATAGTGTACATATACCTATGGCCACGTCAGAAGAAGCATCTCTTTGCTTTCTGAGAGGCAATCGTGGAAGGATATCATCATCATCAGCATCACTCGACAAAGGATGAAGATATTGCAGAGGATATGAAGGAGAGCGGTTCGAGAGTCTTAAATGTAGAAAGGCAGCACTCTTACACTGACAACTTCATATTTCTAATTTAGAATGAATTCATAGTTCGATTTTGCTCTAGACTTTTGTTTCAATAAGAAAATGTTGCTGTAATGGTATTGCAGAGTAAATAAAAGAAAAACACGACTAGGTCGTACGTACCTGCTCTTTAAGATAAAACTGTGAATGGTAAGATTAATTTATTTAACATCATTTAGATAAGTACTAGCCGTGTCATGATGGTTAGTGCAATGGACTGTCATGCCGGAGGTCTAGGTTTGATCCCCAGCCTCCTCCGACTAATATAATAACGGCTACTGCGTCTTGCGAGGAATTGACAAAACCTCCAAGAGTATCTCTTGTCATAGAAAGTGCCGCTTAATTAGCCGCTCGGCAATAAACTGTAGGTCCCCTCCATTCCTTCAGACACGCACACAGGAATGGTTGAGAGTTGTTAGTCACTAGACTGAGCGTAAATGATGATCAAATTTTAGATGCCTACACAAAATGTTCAAATTTTGATGTTTGGAGTGGAGATAGCGCTGAACTGAGTTCATAAGAAGAGTATCCTTGCAAAAGGTCTGGTAACGTCTTTTTGATATTTTTTTATTTTATGAAGAAGTGTTACCGTTTCCAAGACGTGTCCAAATAGAAATCAGGAAATTTAGGCTCGTTTCACACTTCTTCCATCCGGTGCGGCCCGAATTCTGTTGCTTCTAATGGGTGTAAACCGATAAGAACTAACTTCCTAATAGAGCTGTGTCAAACCTTCATTTTCAAAGATCGAATCAATCAATGATTAATTGCTTTAAAGATTCAGTCTTTTCAATTAATCATTATTTCAATCATTATGGTCAAAGATTTAATCGTTCACTTTGTCAATCAGATTGATTCGGTCTTTGTGAATGTGATACGTTACTTCCACCAATGGATCTCAATTTCAATCGTTCAAATGAAAGATAAACGTTTCGTTCTTTCTAGTCATTCTCAATCAAATAATTTTACAAGGCAGACACTGAACATTGCCCATGTTCTACCCATATATAGATAGACAGATTATATATATACCATTTTTGTGGGAAATTGCCTAAGCTACAAGATTGTGGAATAAAATTTTTGTCTAGCACGAAGAGTTTCTGAGATATTTGCAAAAAAAACTCATTTTATGACTTCTGACTTCTTATACTGACCTAGCGGTCATCGGATCGGTGAGGAACTCTCTCATTGTTTTTCTTTTATTTCTTTGTGTAATGTGATCGAGAATGAGTGGAATGAACGAAACATACATGCGTGCGTGCGTCGGCCGTTTACGTTTATTCAAAAACTGAAATGATTGACTTTGGGATTGATTGTGTCGGTTTACTGTGATTGCAATGAATCGTTCATTTTGATGAACGGGTCAAAAAGATCGAATCAAGTGTTACCGTTTCCAAGACGTGTCCAAATAGAAATCAGGAAATTTAGGCTCGTTTCACACTTCTTCCATCCGGTGCGGCCCGAATTCTGTTGATTCTAATGGGTGTAAACCGATAAGAACTAACTTCCTAATAGAGCTGTGTCAAACCTTCATTTTCAAAGATCGAATCAATCAATGATTAATTGCTTTAAAGATTCAGTCTTTTCAATTAATCATTATTTCAATCATTATGGTCAAAGATTTAATCGTTCACTTTGTCAATCAGATTGATTCGGTCTTTGTGAATGTGATACGTTACTTCCACCAATGGATCTCAATTTCAATCGTTCAAATGAAAGATAAACGTTTCGTTCTTTCTAGTCATTCTCAATCAAATAATTTTACAAGGCAGACACTGAACATTGCCCATGTTCTACCCATATATAGATAGACAGATTATATATATACCATTTTTGTGGGAAATTGCCTAAGCTACAAGATTGTGGAATAAAATTTTTGTCTAGCACGAAGAGTTTCTGAGATATTTGCAAAAAAAACTCATTTTATGACTTCTGACTTCTTATACTGACCTAGCGGTCATCGGATCGGTGAGGAACTCTCTCATTGTTTTTCTTTTATTTCTTTGTGTAATGTGATCGAGAATGAGTGGAATGAACGAAACATACATGCGTGCGTGCGTCGGCCGTTTACGTTTATTCAAAAACTGAAATGATTGACTTTGGGATTGATTGTGTCGGTTTACTGTGATTGCAATGAATCGTTCATTTTGATGAACGGGTCAAAAAGATCGAATCAAGTGTTACCGTTTCCAAGACGTGTCCAAATAGAAATCAGGAAATTTAGGCTCGTTTCACACTTCTTCCATCCGGTGCGGCCCGAATTCTGTTGCTTCTAATGGGTGTAAACCGATAAGAACTAACTTCCTAATAGAGCTGTGTCAAACCTTCATTTTCAAAGATCGAATCAATCAATGATTAATTGCTTTAAAGATTCAGTCTTTTCAATTAATCATTATTTCAATCATTATGGTCAAAGATTTAATCGTTCACTTTGTCAATCAGATTGATTCGGTCTTTGTGAATGTGATACGTTACTTCCACCAATGGATCTCAATTTCAATCGTTCAAATGAAAGATAAACGTTTCGTTCTTTCTAGTCATTCTCAATCAAATAATTTTACAAGGCAGACACTGAACATTGCCCATGTTCTACCCATATATAGATAGACAGATTATATATATACCATTTTTGTGGGAAATTGCCTAAGCTACAAGATTGTGGAATAAAATTTTTGTCTAGCACGAAGAGTTTCTGAGATATTTGCAAAAAAAACTCATTTTATGACTTCTGACTTCTTATACTGACCTAGCGGTCATCGGATCGGTGAGGAACTCTCTCATTGTTTTTCTTTTATTTCTTTGTGTAATGTGATCGAGAATGAGTGGAATGAACGAAACATACATGCGTGCGTGCGTCGGCCGTTTACGTTTATTCAAAAACTGAAATGATTGACTTTGGGATTGATTGTGTCGGTTTACTGTGATTGCAATGAATCGTTCATTTTGATGAACGGGTCAAAAAGATCGAATCAATCACGATTGACACAGTTCTACTTGATCACTTTAGATTGCGCTTACAGTCCAGGATGAACTATGTCCAGCTCGGCCTCTAGCTAGCTACCTCAATTTACGCACTCCAAATTGGTTGAGCGGGCGTTCTCCACTTGGGTGCGCCACCGAAGATGGGGTCTTCCTCTGCTGCGCAGACCATCAGAGGTAGTTTTGAAGACTCGTCGGACTGGTGCGTCGTTCTCCATACACTCTATGTATCCCAGCCATCTGTATTTCCAGCTTTTTGGCTATGTTAATGTCGCTGTTAAGCCTGCAGAGCTCGTTGTTAAATATTCTCCTTCATACTCCATCGGTACAGACTAGACGGAAAATCACCCGAAGGATTTTTCTTTAAAAGCACCCAAATTGTACTTCTGTCTTGCGAGTCGCGTACAATTACTTCAAGAACGATGTTAAAGAGGTTGCATGATAAACGCGTCGCCTTGCCGGAAACCTTTCTCTACATCAGTGTTTCCCAACGTGGGGCCCACGCCCCACAGGTGGGCAATTTCATTTTTTAGGGGGGCAATATAAAATTATGCTCCATTACACATCTCTCCTAAAAATGTATGCTTCTTGTGTTTCCACCTTTGGAGATATATTACTGATTGGTGGTTTTTCAAGCAAGAGAAAAATTCGGCAGTATTCGTTCATCTTGAGGAATGACGAAGAATTTATTTGATTTCGTTACCTTTATTGAATTTGTCAGACATATATTTACAACAAAAATTTTGTAATTGTCGATCATTTGAAAAATTTATCGGTGATTTGAAAGAAAAATTTTCTGGTTAGAAAAAAATTTCCCAATCTTGGATAATGCAACTGTTTAGGTATTAACATTATAAATGTTAAGGGGACATGAGGATTTTGGAAATGTTGTGGTGGGGCATAGAACAGAAAAGGTTGGGAAACACTGCTCTACATCAAAGTGTTCGTTGGTGTTGTTACCGACTTCGACGGAGTAGCCAGATTTTTCCATCGTCATCCTGCACAAGCGAACAAGTTTGGCAGCAATGCCGAGATGCGACATGGCCCTGTATAGCTCGTGGTGTCTAACGATTTGAAAATCCTGTTTTTTTTCAAAATTTGTCGCAGTGTGAACATTTGGTCGACAATTGATTTATCCGGACCTAAAACCACACTGATATGTGCCGATTAGATCGTTGACAAAAGGTTTTAGGCAATCACACAGTATAATTGACAGAATTTTGTATGCGACGTTGAAGAGACTTATACCTCTGTATTTGGCACAGGTCAGAGCATCTCCCTTCTTGTGATGGGGCACATTATACCGAAGTTCCATTCATCGGGCATACTTTCCTCCGACCAAATTTTGGAAATAAGTTGGTGTATACTCCCCACTAAGTCATCTCCCCCTGAAAAGCTCGGCTGGCACCAGCAGCTTTGTACGCTTTAAGCTTGGCTATCGCTAACCGAACTTCATTTATGTCGGGTGGACGGAAATGTTGACCATCATCATCCAGGTTGAATGGAGTGTTTTGTCTAACAGCGGTATTTTGGCTGTCTTCGACGCACCGGTGCCGTTTAGCAGTCTAGAGCACCGACTGTGTATCCACTACCATGTTCTCACGCTCATCACGGCAAGCTTCTGGCCTTGTATCCCTGGGTTGGGCTGCTTATCCTTTCGATAAAACTTTCGAACATCACCTCTGCTGATAGAGTTTTAAATTGACTCGACCGTCCGCTTCGCATGCTGTCTCTTGAGAAGTCGGCATTCCCCACTTCTTTTTTTTGCCCGTAGAGCTACCGGGCTGCTCTTTCAGCAGCTCTGGTTCTATTCTGCAGCATTGATTGGTAGGCCGCATTCTTTGCTGCATGCGCCAGCTGGCATTCTTCATCGAATCAGGGGTTTCTTTATGGTGGCCTAGTGAAATCCAGCACGTCAGTGGTGGCACTCCTGATGGCATTTTGGCCGTGTTTTGACTGGGCCTCTGGAGATGATAGTGGTGGCGGGCTTGCTGAGAGATTAAAAAAGACGTGGTCTGCAAATGTCCTGGCGTACTCTTGCGATCTTAGCTTTGCGATGTGTAAATCTTTTCACAGCATCCGCTCGTCGTTGTGTAAATCTTTTCACAGCATCCGCTCGTCGTTGTGGCGTCATGGTTATCCGCATACATACTTGAGCCAACTAGTGATCTAAGTCTATGTTGGCAGCTCAGAATGTTCGGACATCCAGGATACTGGAACCGATGAGAAAGGCGAGAATAAAAACCTTTCCAGCACCACATATAAGCATAGAAGACCAGCAATAGAGACTTATTGGTTTTTTTTAGTTTTAAAAGGGTTCGTGTTTCGGTCTAGCGTCTCTAGGGCACTCAAAATAAACGTATTTTTCTCAAATTCACAATTCTGTTCGTCTATCTGTCTGTCAAAACGGATGGTCAATTATTACCGAATTTTTATATTTCTTAAGGTTAAACTACATAACTTTTATGTGCATATGTATTATGTACTTACTTACTACTTTTTAAAAACCAAGTTCAACATACCTGCAAATGAAAATAAAATAAAATTAATAACGTACATTTAATAATAACATCTAAATTAAAATAACATATTTCGTAAATTTTAAATATTCAGATTTCAAAAAACAATTTTCCATTGATTGCATTGTCTACAGAGAATTCACAGAATTTCCAAACCGAAAGATAGACAGCAAGTCGTTTTCAGCTTATTAATAAATTAAATTCGTTAAGGGTAGAATAAAGGAAATTATAATCATAAAGGGTAGGTATGGTGGTTTTATACACTACACACATGTGAAAGATTAAGTCTTCAGTTTTTTTTTTGCGAAAATATTATAAAAATCCTCCTTTGGATTTGTTATACGCAGAATTACTTCTTAATTCCACTTCGCCCTCAACTAACACTGCAAAAAGAGCAAACACAATGAGAAAAGCATAAAACATTCAATCATCTTATGAATAAAACATAAAGTAAAAGATTTACAACACTCTCTCCCTTCGCATGCCATGTCTCACTTTAAGAGAGTAATTGTGAATGGTATTACGGCGGCAGCGAATACAAAAAAGGATACGAATGCCAAATACAGAGTTCGAGTTGTCCTCGAATTTTTTTCTTTTTTTTTAACAAAAAAAAAAAAAAAAAAAAAAATAATAAAATAAAAATTCAAAAAAGGACCGAAATTAAAAATGCACCAAACGAAAGAGGAAATGCAACAATTTTTCACTAGAGCGCAGAAGATATTAAAACGACTTTATTTTAAAGAAATAAAAAAAAAAAACACTACACTTTAATAAGAAGTGAGACAAAGTATACACAATCGAGCAGGACTCTGAAAGGACCCTTTTTTTTTTGCGTTGATATATATTTTCAAACATAGAATGGTTAAAAGAAAAACGGAATTACTTATGCTTTGATATCCACCTAGCTTAAGCTTAGTCTTTGTGGTTTGTGACCGTCGTCACCGCACTATTGCCACAAAAATCCTTGTAAAGGATGTCGTATCGTCTTTTAACATTAAAGCAAAGTCATCATTAAATATTTATTTTCATTAAGAAGAAGAACAAAAAAAACCCAAACTCATTCATTTTATTAAATCCACACCAAAGTATAAAAGAACTGTTAAATTTGCGAATGAACTGACATTTACGAACAGTATGGTTGACAAGAAAAAAGATATGGAGAGAAAATAGTGATGTAGGTATTGAATCTCCTGCTCTTTAGGGTAAGTATTGGATCTAATGGATCTAATCGAAATTGGATTTCGTCATATCTTCAGTCAGTCTAATCGTTTGTGCGTCTGTGCGTCCACTGAAATTTTAAGGTAGACCCAAAACGGGTAGACTGATTTGTTTCAAATTTTGGCATTTTTATGTGGAATCGATAGCTCAACTAAAACAAGTAGCTGTATTATAATGGAGTTTCTGTTTATTCAAAACTTCGATTTCGATTAAAGTTCCTACCTGTAGTAACTTAAGTGATTGCAAAAAAAAACCGTATTAAATGTTTTTCCCTAAAATTTGCATTACGAAAATTTAGACGTTTTTGGAACAAAGTAACCCTATTTTTGAGTTATTCACGCATAATTTTTAATGGTTTGTCCGATTTTCTTATAATTTTGCTGTCTGTGGCTTCTTAATACTCCAAAAAGCATTGCATTTCAAAAATTTTAAACATAATTTGTTTAAACAGCAAATTATTTAAAGCCATGGTTTTCTTCTGCGGCGATGACTGTAGGATATAAATATACAGGGTGTTCTGTATAATGTGCACCAAAGAGCAAGGGCGAGTAGGTTGGGTTAAGACAAAAAAAAAAATCGTATGGGAGGGGGAGGTCTGTTCCCCCCGTTTAGGCGGTAGGGGCAATTTTCTAAAAACTTGCAACTTTGGAAAGCCAAAAATCTTTTCTTTAATTTTATTTTTAAATTAAAATTTGAAAAAAAAAAAAATTAAAAAGAAAAATTCAAACATATTTTTTTTTAATTTTACGTTACTAATTTTATTTTCAAAATTTAATGCTCTTATTAGTTATAAGTCAAAACCAGAAAACCGTATGCTAAAATGCCTTTTAGTTTAGAAATTAAAGAAGAGATTTCTGGCTTTCCAAAAAGATATAGCATGGCATTGTTAGTTTAACCGGGTTTTAAATAATTTTTGTTGTTTTAAGTCATTTTTTTTTAATTGTCCCTCGCGCCTAAACGGGGTAAATAGAACCCCCTCCCATACAATTTTTTTCTTGTCTTAACCCAACCTACTCGCCCTAGCTCTTTGTTGCACCTTATACGAAAACACCCTGTATAGCATTGGGTGTGACAAAAAGCTAGAGTGAGTAGGTTGAGTCGAGACAAAAAAAAATCTTATGAGAGGGACAGGGTCTATTTCCGCCGTTTAAGGAGGAGAGGCAATTTTCTAAAAAAAAATTTATTTGAAATAGAAAAAAATAATTGAAAAAGAACGGCAGCACTAACAATATAGTTCTATACTTTTTTTCAAAGCCAGAAATGATTTCTTATATTATTTAATATTTAATATTATTTCTTATTAAAATTAATTTTTAAACTCAAATTTTTAAAAAATAATTTTGATAAAAAATTTACGTTAAAAATAAATAAATAAATTTGATGGCACAACAGCTCATGAAGAACTAGGGCCTAGTGACTTACAACTCTCAACCATTCCTGTGTGCGTGTCTGCAGGAATGGAGGGGACCTACAGTTTATTGCCGAATCCGAACGGCTAACGAGCGGCACTTTTCTGTGACAGGAAATACTCTTGGAGGATTTGTAAATTCCTCGCAAGAGGCAGTAGCCGTTTTTCTTTTAAATAAATAGGTGGCGAGGCTGGGGATCGAACCTTAGACCTCTGGCATGACAGTCCATCGCACTAACCATCACGCCACGGCTACTGCAAAAAATTTACGTTATTAAATAATAATTTTGTTTTTAATTTTCGATGCTTCTATCAATTTCTATAGTCAAATACTTAAAGCCGTATTTCTAAATGTCTTTAAGTTTTTGAGAAAATCTTCATCTGCCATAAGTTATTATTACTCAATTTTACAACATTTCCAAAAAATAAAACAAAAAACCAACAAAATGGAGAAGAAGACGATTTTCAGAATGATGAGATCAAGCCTTAAAATATACTCCATGGTATTTTCTTTCTTCAACACACTGTCACTTTGTACCCCTTAACCTACATATAAAACATAAAAAAAAAAATTAAAAAAAAAAATAACAAGAAATAACATATTAAGGATACACCCACCCCGCAAAGCAAATCTCTGATTGCGTCTATGAAAGTAACAAAAGTACAAACCAAAAAGCTCGGTCCTGCCATTGCACTGAACCACCATCAAGATACCACCAAAGCTACCCTAAAGCCCAAGCCCCACATAGGTAGGTACATAGCAAATTCTACTATCAAAAAAGAAGCCGAGATGATCAACAGTTTTTCTTTTACATAGAAAGTAGAAGCAATTTCTTTTCGTCTGTTTGTTTTTTTTTTATATTTCAAGTCGAAATATCTGCGGCAGAAGGATTAAAAATGAGAAAAGTATGTTCGTTCGTTTGGTTCGAAGTAAAATGCTTTAATGCAGAGGCAACAGGAGAAGGACATGATGAGTATACGGGCGGGAGGTATAAACAGATCCTCTGAAACAGCAGCCCAATGAGTTAGTGATTTCTACTTTGGTATTCTTTCAATTGTTTCTTTATTGTTTCTGTACATTTTTCTTCTTTTTTTTTTTTGATGGAGATACAAGAAAGTGTGTATGAATGAATAAAAGCATCCTTGCTACGACCATGATGTGTGAATGATTACATTTTTGGGAGAGCAGTTTTTCCCCCGGCAAACTTACCCGCGCGTATAGAGCCCAACAACCAACACAAACAATCAGACAAAAAAAGGAAATTTCGTTTTGAAACTTGTTGTTTTTGCAATTCAACTGTGATGGGGGCCTGTTTGAGGAGCGAGTGGGGAGGGCGATGGGATGTGTTGATATCCTGATATGTCTTTCTGGATCTGCTATAACAGCAGCAGCAAGTGGCATCCGTATATATTGATAGTAATGTAAAGAGAACGTGTGATGAAATTTTGCCAGGATTATACGCCAGTTGGGAAATCTAGTTAAGGGATTTACGCTTTTCGGTTTTATGACTGGTTTCGGAAGTGTGCCAGTGGGGAATCGGCCTTTGAATCAAATTAGAACGATTGTTATTACATGACTTAGAACAAGGAAACAGAAACAGTTCCTAACAAAAAAAAAAAAAAAATAATAACAATGAAACAAGTTAGACCTGTATATATGTACCTATGTATATTCACCAACTCAGGACATCTTTCTTCGTCCTCGAAGAGGGAGGTCAAGAAAAAAAAAAAAAAAAAAAAAAAACAACAACAATCGAACAAGTGAATTGTTTTTCGATATGCCATTTGGAATTGTTTGCTATAGAGATATGAATCTGTACTAATTAGTTTGGACATCTTTGGATCTATTAAGCTATGATGAGGCAACCAAGCAATGTCAGACGAAACGTGCATAATTGGATACTGCTGGCTGCTAGGGCATTTCAATATGCGTGGCAGAACGTCACATAAAGATTAAGGACACTCCTATAATATGAGCTCCATATCCATTTTGAGAATTCTGAATATTTATTTTTGTTTTTGTTTTCTGTTTTTTTTGAATAACCTGCAATATTGTCTTGATGGTGTCTTAGATGCCTTAGGGAATTAAATTCTTGTACCTATAAGAAAAGAAGATAGAAGGATTCGTCAGTGATACATTTGTATGCATAATAATAAAACTTAATAGGCAATCGAATTGGGTGATGTTCGGAGAAAGTTTTATTATGGCAGTATTTATAGTAGAGACTATATGTATGAGTAGGTATAGGTATCTGTCTGATGGCAGTGAAATTTCTTTTTCGAACGACCATTTAGATATTCATGCAGAGAGTAAGTATTAATATATATTAAGGAATTCGGCACAAGGTTTGATGGGGATATTATTGTCTGTCAATGACAAAATTAGTTTGGGGCTATATTTGAATCAACATTTTCTTTTGTTTTATTTAAGTGAGTTAACTTTAATACAATTTCTGTACAAACATTTCTGTATTAAATTTTTCAAAATTTATTAAGATTCTTTTTATTTAATTTAAAAAAAAGTGTTCAAGTATTCAGTTAAATACACAAATTGTTATACCTGATGGAATTTGTTCTTCTTGATCGTAGAAATAGTTTAGCATTGTACCCCTTTAGCATTTTACCCCTTTTGGAATTGATTTATTTCGATTCTTATAGGTTTAGTATAGTGCATTTATAAATAGGTATTTTACCGGAGGTCATAAGCATGATTTTTTACACTCGGGAAAAAAAAAAAATTTTTTACAAAAAAAAAAGGAAAATTTTACTTCCTTTTTTTGTGTTAAGAGCATTTTTTTGATATTGTGAATATTGAAAAAGTTACAGGTCAAAAAAGTTAGACAAATTACAATTTTCGAGTATTTTTGAAAATTTTGCACATAAAATATCGAAACTTAAAAAAAAAAAAAACAAAAAATAAGTTATAAAGAAGCTTTGGGAAATATTTGACTTTTGCAAATGGGGCACATTTGACCTATTTAAATAAGCTAACAGGGAAACCCAGCGATAACGGGCCCCTTAAGGATTATCGTTAATAAAAACAGCAAAAATGTTTTAAGAATTTTTGAAGAACTTTTATTAGAAAGAAAATTTATTAAGGAATTATTTAGTATATTTTTTTTACTTTCAAAAAGTCATTCAATTTGCCCATTATGCCCCGGTGCTGAGGCATTATGCCCCGGTGCTGAGGCATAATGGGCATATATGGGGTATAATGGGCACGAAGCTAAATTGGATTGTAATGCGAGCATGTTTGGTTCGATTCCTCAACATTAGCCTCTTCCAGCCTAAGAAAAATTAAACCATTGCACTGTGGTTCCACCGTAGGCCAAAATTTAAAAAAATCGTTGCAACGTTTGTTACCAAAAACGATTAAAATTGGTCAAAAACATCCCAACCTAATTATAAATTAAAAAAAAATAATAATATATGTATTTACTCAATCCCCTTATATTTTTATCTTCAAAGTGATACAAGGTGAATTGCATAAGGTGTGAGAAGACCTAGAGGGTGTAGGTTAGGTCGAGAAGAGAAAAAAATCGTATGCAAAGGGGGTCTGTTCACCCCATTTAAGCTTTACAAAAAAGTCCCCCCCCCGGGCAGTACGGGCGGTATAAACCTCCTTACCAAATCATTTTTTTTCTTGCGCTAGTCGCACCTTATGCGAATCACCCTGTACACATACTATACCAGACTTATTGGTAAAACAGGCAGGTAAATTTTAATGATCGTACACCCCTTTAACGAATGTATCTTTAAATTGCGACAAGATAGAGCCAATCTGATTATAGATTCGCAATTAGAGCCCTAAAATTACTCTTAAACCAATTTTTTCCAGTTGTTTTTATGTACGCAAGTAATTTTGGCCGCCTTTATTCGGCAGTGGAACCACTGTGCATTGCAACAAGCTCTGCAGTAAACCCATCTATCTGTAGACTGGAACTGTAAATACCCATAGTACAAGAACTTTTTGTCTTCTGAATTTGCTACCTTCTTGTTTTTTTTTCAAATTTTGTTATGTGACGTGATTAAAACTGAAACCCTATAGCCAAAGCACATTATTCTTGCTTCATTCTTGTCACTTGGTCTTCCTGTCATAATTACAAAACATCTGAGAAAATGTATAACATGCTGATAAAATCATAAAGAAAAAGATACCAAGAGCATGAACGGGACAAAATAGGCACATATGCCCATTATGCCCCACCCATTCTGCCCCAAACCTCGTTTTTAATTAAAAATTTAAATTATAAGTTAAAAACTTAACCTTAATGGAAAAATTTATGTATATATAAACTTGTTAAGATATCTTGTATCAAATAAAGAGTATCCAATATTCAAGTGACCAGTTACTCGAAAAATGCACTTAAGAAAACCTCAAAATAATAAAAACTTTATCGAAAATTTTGCTCGACAAAAAGCAACTGCGATTTTTATTCAAAAAAGGGGTTCCCCCTTAAAGCGACCGATGTATTGAAACTTGTAGATTGCATTTCGGAGCTGCCCCTTTATTCGATATAGAAATACAAAGGGGCCCATTATGCCCCGGGTGCCCCTTATGCCCCGGGTTCCCCTATGCTTTAAATACCTCAACACTTCTATCCTGATGGGTCCTACAGAAATTTAAATGAGTAATTTAAAAAATATTCCTATGTATGGTTAGGTATAGGTAATTTAAGGTGTGTTTATGTTTTTTTTTTTTTTTAAATAAAACTTTGAAAAACGTTGGACTTTTTTCCATTAAAAAAAGACAGGCTAGTTCGGTACCTTTTTGGACCCCTACCTACTTCAAATTTTTAGGACTTCAAAAATTTTGGGATTTTGCTATACCTACATATATTTTTTTGTAAAGCCGTTACCGTTTTGTAAGTTTAAGCTCAATCTGAATGTTAGGTTCAGTTAATTTTCCGACTTTCAGGTTAATCGCCCTTTCATCTGAAAACCTTAAAATTTTCAATTAAGGTGCACTTCTAAATTTTACTTCGATAGGATAAATATTTTTTATTAATAACTTTCCTTCCCATTGGAAGAAGTTATTTTAATTGGTTCTATTGGTCGAATTTAATTTCTCTACGTTTCGAGGTCTCAGGAATCCGAATCCATCGCTTTTAGAGAGATGTCTGTGTTTTGGATTCGGAGATTTTTTTTTTCGATATCTCAAAACGTAAGAGATACCGACTTCGAATAAATTTTATTTTACAGATAATAAAGCTATTGCCAAAATATTTCAGAAAAATTTAATAAGCGGTTTTTTTATTACTCTAATTTAAAAAATGTTGTAAGATGGCTTACTTGTTGAATATCTCATGGTCCTCCCTTTGATTGTATAACCTTTAAGGTTTTAAATTGGTAATTTCCTTATAAAAATATAGGATTTCAAAGGGCACCAATGATGGCAATTTATCATTATGAGCAACGACCCAGCCTTTTTGTTTTGCTTTGAGCGTCATCTATTCGAAAAACTTGAAGACTTTTTTGACTTGCAATTCTCACTTCAAACAACATATATGTATATTGTATTAGTTTCAGGTCAATCTGGTATCAAAGGGCACGGTAGTGCCCAGCCAATTTCTCGGCACTACTCCCTTTTTAAAGGAACAGGAACAAAAAAAAGCGCTTTTCGACCCTCCCCCCAAACTTCGGAACCAATAATGTCAGAAACTTCAAGCTCGCCATATTTGCTAAGCTAGATGAGCACAGGCGCCTCACTTAATTTCAATTTCCTAGCATTAGTGGTTCCTGAGATATAGAACGTCAAAAATTGCGATAAATGTAACAGACTGACTCACTGACTGACAGATCATCAAAATTACGGAACACTTCTAGGCACCTTAGAATCTTGTAATTTTGCACATCAGTATAGGCCTTGTAGGAAAGGAAAAACTCCAAAATTTGGTATTTTCCATATAGGGGGCATATGGTATCCGCCCACTTTCACAGAATTGCTATCAATTAAATGGAACACTTCTGATTATTAGAATGATAAAATTTGGTAGAGCGGTAGGTCTTACAATTTGATCACAGTCCACTGAATTTTGAGTTAGAGACTAAAGTGGTAGACCGATTTGCTTTAAATTTTGTAAAAATTTCCTTAAAAATGGCTCTAACGATTTTGATTAAACTTCGTTTCATAAAATCTGAGATGAGCTGAACTTACCAGAAATTGCGTATTAACAAGGCCCTCACTATAGTTAATTGAGGAGTCCAAGCGAGATTGCTGACCGGGACGAAACGCCTTTAAAAAGAAAAATGGAAAGTCCATTCTCGTTTGGCAAAATCAGTTGCATTAATTGAACGGAATTCAATTTGTTTGTTTTAAAGTCTTTAACCCACCACTCTAATATTATGCAAACCAAACCTCCACACATTTTTGTAGTAAGTCCAGACATCCCTACTGTCAGCTACATAGGTTGTTTAAAAATTTACTGTAGGTCTTATCATTGTTTAAAAGTAGAACTTGCGTGTGTACAAATTATCCTGTCGACAATCTGCCGCAAGCTAATAAATGCTTCAGGAAGCAAAAGCAGTCAATATTTCAAAAAAAGAAAAAAAAAATTCAGCCATTGATTACAATCTTATATACATTTGCATACTCAGAATGTGGTCGGGGGCTTATGTACAGCTACAGTGTGCCTTTTGAACTCACACAAGTTGCATAATAATGCAGAGTTACGTATGTCCAGTTGATGTCCAATTAAAAGTTTAAATTCCACAGAAATATCTTTCATTTTTTTTTTTTTTTGCAAGTCCTAGATCCAATATTTTTATGGGCCTAGGATAAAGGTTCCCAAGCGAACTTATAAAGGACATCTGTTGTCAATACACCCGGGATTTCATTTCCATTTTCAACTTAAATACAAAATATTCACAGGAAGAAATTGCATTGCCAGGATATTTCTCTGTATTTTCGCTGGCTAGATATCTACGAGTATAGCAAGGAGAGTGGTGAATAACTTTGTCCGACATTTTATTCATTCCTGTTTTTATTTTTTTTTTCTCTTCCTTCTACTTTTTGAAGCTTATTTTATTTATGAACTTTTGGTGTATAAGAAGCTTATGGCTCTTTATTTGGCCGTATGTATGTTTGGACCCTTAATAGAAAAAAAAAAAAAAAAAAAAAAACAGCAGAAACTTGGTGAGGAGGCTGATGTCGAAGAATTGATGTAGGAAATTTTATTCACTTTTGGAAAAACGACGACACATTGAAAGTTTTCTACCCAAACAACTTTTCCGCACAATTTGTTGATATATACTTTATCAAGGCTTTGAACATTACTATTTTCTTATGGGTACCTATGTATGAGGTTGAGGTACCAAACCAACTAAAACCAACAAGTTGACGACTAAGAAGAAGAAGAAGAAGTTGTTCTTGACAGAAGTTTTAGTCTTTTGGGTAATTTAAACTATTTTCTCAGGGATATTTGGTGTTTGTTGATATGGATGTGTGTATGTGAGTTTCCTTTTATTTATTTTGTGTGACAGCATACCCAGCAGCATGCATAGTTAAATAATTGACTTGGAGTTGATTTATTATTAATGATTTTCTTTGACGTACACTTTTTCTAATAAATTATTTGCACAATCCAACAGCTAGGTAAAGTAATGGAAGTCATATTCCTATCTATAATATGTAGGTACGACTTCGACGCATCCCAAGAGCTCAAAGCTATCAAAAAAAGTAAATGACAGGATGCTATACTTTTAGGTATATTACCTATTTGTAGATGGTGTGAGATGAAGAAGTCTTTTTGTTTGTAAATATATTTTTTTTTATGGAAAAACTACCGTGATTTATAGTTTTAACTTTTGGTAAAAATAAAGTAAGTTTCCAGTCGCTAAAATGATCGGCCAACAAATTTTACGATTGCAGAAAAAATGAAAAAAGTTGATCCTTCAATATCAGAAAGTTCCTAGCTAGAGCCTAATAGGATTGAAATTTTTTTAACAGGGACAAAATCATTGAAATCAATTTCCATTAGTAGCTATGCGAGCTTATATAGTGAGAATAATATTGAAATCGAGATAAGTGAAGGCTCACAAAATTTTGAACTAATAAACAAGCAACAAATTTCTAAGTTAGCTATGGTGTGTTAGTGAAGACAGCGTCCCACGTGGCGAAGGTAGATATAAGCGGTTTTCTAGAAAATAAAAAAACGTATATACTCATAATAATTTTTCATATACCTACCTATACTAAATTTGAAACGTCCGCAGATCATGGTTGAAGATGTTGATACAATTGTACTGTCAACGATACTTTCTTAATTGCTTTAGTATCTATACATAGATTGAGCACGTTGAAATATGATACATCAGCAGCAAATTACTTTCAATGTTACAAAGTCAACCAAAAATAATTATTTATTTGAAAAACTGATTTTATAAAAGAAACGTTTAGGTACTTTTGTTTTGTAATGTAGACTTTTTTCTAATACGCTAGTGTCTTATTTATAAACCCATTCTAACATATGTGCCTAACATTAGACAGCTGTCCAACTCCAAAATCGTATTTATAAACATTTCCATCGGTTGCCTAACTTAGACAGCAAAATTGTTTGTCCAAACCTGTTCGAAAAACGGCACGTTCAATGAACAAGGTAAGGCAATTTTCTTGTTGCAAAATGAAAAGTTATGTTGAAATGAAAGAAATGTTCTTTGAACGTAACCAAAAAGTCTCTCAAATTCATTAATTCACTTGAGAATGAATTAATTTAGTTGTGTCACTGGCAATATGAGGTCGTATTTAGACAGCTGCTGGAATTTGATTAAAAATAAAGAGTTGTCAAACTATTAAGACAGTGGCTAGCTGGACAACTGTCCAAGAGTTTTCTAGGGAAATCTAATAAATACGACTGTTGGTTTTTAGAATATTCACGAAAAACCTCTTCACCCCCACTCCTCCTGTCTAAATCCCGCAGCCCTGCTATGAAGAATTTTAGTATATGTTGGTGGTTCGTACTGACCGGAATGACTTAAAATTTTAACAGGTAAAATATATCGGGGATAGCTATCAGCATCGGGTTAAACAGGGATGGCAGTCCTAGGGAACATTGCAATTTAAAATGATAGTCTAGGAAAATTAAACAACAATATATTATGCACGAATGGATCGCATGGACTTGCTCTTGTTGTTAATAAGTAGCTATATACAGGGTGTCCCAGTAAGAATGGTCCAAACTTAATACAGTGATAAGCCAGGTCATGACCTCTCAAAATTTAGTAACTTTTTTTACCGAATCATAACGGTTTTCGAGTAACGGTTTTTTTTTTTGAAATTTGTACAAACCCCTACTTTGAATGAGTTTTTTGTTCACCCCGTCCACAATTGATTTTTTATTTTTACACTAAAACATTGGCCAATAAAAAGACTTATTTTGTGCATTAAAATATTTTTGATTGTATAGTCCCTTATCTTTAAAAGGTTTGATCAAAATTAATTTTTTACTTCAATTTTTGAAAGAGCATCCTGAAAAAAATTCGTATGACTCAATTTATTTGTTCTTACCTTTTTTTTTAAACTACCAACTTCCATCAACCCAAAGCTGTATGGGAATAACTCGAAAATAAGGCTTTTTTTTAAAAAAACGCCGAACCCTATTTCCGCGATGCGTTTTTTTTGCCAAAAAAAAAACACTGAAATGCAGTTTTCACGCAATTATTTTGGTTATTGCAGGATACGAAGGATAATCGAAATAGTTAGAGCCATTTTTAGAAAATTTGAAAAAGAAAGAAAAAATTGAATGGCAGACCTGCTCTAGATGACCTAAATATAAAATTCAAATTTCCCCTCTAGGGAATCACAAAAAAACACTCTGTACCAAATTTGAAATAAATCGGTCCAACTGTTAAGGCTGTAGGTCAAATAACAGTGAACGCACGAACGCATAGACGCACAGACGCACGGACGCACTGACCAATACAGACGGTACGACGAAACACACTTTTTTGGATTTCGCCATAGTCGTAATGTCAATTTTGATAACAAACCTAAAATTTTTTTTTACGCAAAACCAATAGGTCGGATAGTTAGGTACTTGCCCATACTCCATAGAGCAAGTTAAAAGTCAAAACTACAACAAAAGTGCCAAAGTTTTACTTTCGTAGAATGCTTCATTTTTTTTTATATTTTTAAGCATTTCCAAAAGTGTTCTCCAATGCTAAAGTTTTATGGTTGTGGGATGAAAGGAGGAGGGGGATTAAGCTTTTTTTTTGAAAAACCCGAAAACCATCAGTTTTTTGTTAAGCATTATGAAGATGAAAACTGTACATTCTGCAATATAGGAGCAATAGATTTCCATCAGAAAAAAACTTGCGTAAACACTCTACTGAATACCTTTTTGGCATACTCGCAAAAAAAAGTATGTCATCGAAAAGGTCACTCATTGGTCTAAAATTTAATTAGATTTTTAAAGTTTTTTCAATGTCTGAGCGATTTCAACTCATTTACACATAAGATCTCTGAACCCGAAAAACCACAAAGAAAAAAGAAAAAACGTCACCAAAACTAACGAGATATTTATAAATTAACTAAAATATTTGCTTTTTTCCATACAAAACCTTTTTCAATAGAATTGCAATAGACTTTCTCAGAAAGTAATACATGCGTGTATAAGTCATTTGTTTTTTTTTTTTTTTTTTAATTCGGGTACAAAATGGCAAAGCTTATTACTTATATACTAATGCGATGAAGAGGAAAAAAACATTTAATTCTTTTTGTAGCGGCATCTAAATAAAATCCGATTTTATATATTTTTGTACCAATGTTTAAGTTATAAACTAAAATCGCGGTTGGTTTTTTGAAAAAAGTGAATTTTTCAATCACCCTAATATAATGTAGGTCCCTCTACATTTCTGCATAGATTTCAATTGACTTTATTCAATGTATAACACCTTTTTAGATAGGTATGCCTCCTTTTTCCACCTGATAAATTAATTTGAAAGGCTTTAACTTGTCATAATTTGTCACAAGGTAATTCGACTAAATTGTCAACGCGTAATATAACACGCATATACCTATAACATAATATGTCAACATTATCATAATCCCACAAAAATACAAACTCAATCAACTGTTGTCAACCAGCTAATATTGTGCTTATAATAATTGTCATACCGAGGCGCGCCGTCGGTCGTCAGTTTCAAACGAACTATATGACAGGTGACAAATGAAAAAGTCTCAGTCACACACAGCATGTCAAAATAGAAACAAAAGTTTGACATGATTCTATCCTTACTTTCCACACAACCATTATGCATGCAGCAAACCGAAAACCAAATGTAACAAATTGAAAATTCAATGAATGTGTATAGGTATTCTTTAAATAGGCAAGTAAGTGTTTGAGGGTCATGATGGAAAATCATGAACAAACTATGGCTATGTATATCCGATGTTAATTTTATAGACCTATGTGAAATTAAAATACGGCTAATATGTTTAAAATACATACAAAGTATACATAGGTTTTTTATTATTGTTAATTTTGAATTTTTTTTTATGAAATAGGAGCCGGAAACGACACTAATTATAGGAAAATCTATGGCAAAAAAAAGTAAAGTAAATTTATACAATATTACAAATATCGCAATAGGATGATGTGTTTTTGATGGCACTTTATTCACAAGGTGATACTGTAAATTTTTTCAAATTGTGGTGGCTGAAAAATTTTTCACAATATATTGACAGATGATGACAGAAGTTTTTACTTGGAATTTGTTATATTACTTGAGTATTGTTTACATAGAAGAAGCAGTAAAACGTAATATTTTAACGGTGTTCTATTTTCGATATCTATTGATTGATATCAACTTAAGAACAAGCATTGATACGAGACTTATGTCTACGGCTTAACATGCATACTGCAAAGGGAAATCTGAGGATATAGCTTTGCACACACTGGTGCGAACCATCAAATACTCCCTCCATCATAAAGAATATACTATGGTTGCCTTCTTAGATTATATAGAAGGTGCTTTTAACAACGTCGATACATCCGCAATCACGTCAGCATTGTCATTTCTGAATGTCGATAGTTCGCTTGTGGAATTTATTAATGGAATGCTAACCAGCTTGATTATTAACTCAAGACTGGGCGGCTTTTCTGCAAGAAAATGTGTCAGTAAAGGTACGCCGGCCGTAAGGCGGTGTTCTTTCCCCCCTTCTTTGGAACCTAGTAGTGAATAAGCTACTAACCAGCATGGAAGCGGAGAGCTACAGTATGATTGCCTATGTGGACGACGTTCCTAAGGGAAGGCACCCTAATACGTTGAAAGAACTCCTACACTACACTGCTTTAAATTTGCTTACAAACTGGGCAGATCAGTCTGGACTTGGTGCAATCCTCATAAGACCGATCATGTTCTTTTTTCTAGGAAATACAAAATCCCTTATATAGACCCACGTACTAACTTTTTCAGATGAAGAATATTTGGGTCTTATTTTAAATAAGAAGTTAAGCTGAAAACCTAATTTAAATGAAAGGGTCAAAAAGACCACAGTTGCACTCACTCTTCTCATGTAAAAAGGCCGTTCGGAATAAAAAGGGTCTGCAACCCCGCATTACTCATTGGCTATACACTTCGGTAATCAGACCGATCCTAACATATGGTGCGTCAGTATGGTGAACTGGCCTTAGATAAAACTACAAACAAAGAAAAACTAAACAATGTCCAACGCTCAGCCTGCAAGTGTATGGGTGGAGTACTTAGTACAACCCCCTCTGCTGCACTTGATGTTCCATCTCACACCACTCGATATCTTTGTTAAACAAACAGCTGCAAACACAGAGATTCATCTTAAACTTCCTCCCAGTGGTCCAATAATGGCATTGGCCACTCTATGATTCTGAATTTATTCAGATCTATACCAAGCAACACAGACTACACCATTCCTCAATTAACAGTTCGATAAAAACTTCGAGGTTACCATTCCCTCCAGATCCATCTGGGAGGACTAAACATTTCTGGAAGATGAATCAATTCATTTTTACACTGATGGATCAAAAACTGATGATGGGATTGGTGCAGGGGTGTACTCCGACTATTTTGCCTTATAGAGCAAAAATATACCTATCGCTACATGCAAACTTATGCTGAAATAAGATGCTATTGCAAAAACAAACCTTAACTGGAACAATATCACCACTTGTGTGGCGACAAAGCAAATCTGGTCACAACTAGATCTGAAGCGTTTTAAGTGTTATTTATCTCTAAGCAGATCACATATCGGCTCCGTAATAGGTGTCAAGCGGACACTGTTTAATAGGCAAACATGCGACGAGGTTTAGGCTATACTCGAACGATTTCTGCAGAAGTCGTATGGACGAAGAAGAGGAAGTATCCATTTCCATTCCTCATCTTCTCTGTACATGCCGTGCTCTCTCTCAAAGACGTAGGCTTCATCTAGGAGGGTTTTCCTAGCGATTTGGTAAACATAGACATTAGTCGTCTCGCAAGCTTCGTAAGAAGCCCTAAGTGGTTCAATGAGTAGGAAGAACTTCTACTTCATTCATGTGGTATCACAGTGGACCAAAACTTAAGTGTGTCAAGCACTTGTGCTGACAGCCAGCTAACCTAACCTCTATTTTTGCCCGGTCACAATAAACATTTAAAATGAATAAAAAAAAATGCATAAGTGTTCTTTTACTTTACGATGGAAGGGGCTATCAGGAGCATTTATACTCTTTTTCAGGTAAAATACGGAGAAGCTTTAGCCTTTTTGGATTAAATGAAGACTACATTTTCAGTGAACAACTCAACCATTTTTCAATTTTGACGCCAAAGTTTAAGTTAAAGTATTAGGAAACTATACCTTGTCCAATAAAGATTGTCAGTATAGCGAAGGTAGGACGTTTACGGCAATGAAAACTTTAATTTTGTGTGAATACTTTTAATAAACACAACAACAAGAGATCATGATTGCTTATACCCATTGGTACGTGCCTATGGCTGTGGGAAAGATAGGCCCTGAGGGATGAACGTCACTTAAAAAACAAATTATAAAAATAGTGGCGCAGGAAGTCTGTTGTAAGTGTGTGTACCTATATGTATAAGTGGCATTTTGTTTCGTGGAGTGTCTTGGGAAAACGGTATAGGTGCTGCTGATTTGAAAAAAGCTTTCCCATAAGGGCTGTACTGACAATATTTGTTGGACAGAGTATAAATCACCCGCATTAAGAAATGAAATATAACCTAATAGATACAAACTTATTCTAAGAAGCTTAACACTCTCCTAGAAATTTCTAAATTTATATTTACACATACTTATACATATTAAGGTCAGTACCATCGCCAAATTTACAAATTTATTGATGTAGGTACACTGCACAGTGGAAAATTAAATTTAAAATAAAAACCTCAACCGGTTTTTTAATAAATCCAAAACATTTTTTTTCAATATATGAAATCGATACTAGAAAAAGAAGGAAAACATTAAAAGATACCAGAAATAATAAAGAAAACTATTTGTACAGTTTATTATGTATTTCTAACTTGTTCGATTTTTACTATGAAAACCTTTGAAAAAAAGCGGAAGTTGTTGTGGACTTACAATCCAATTATTGACCCACTTAATTCGGGACTTTTGGCCCTTCAGTATAATTTGCAGGTCCACATTTGAGTTGTGGAGAAGTAACCCACGTAAGTTAGTTGATGGTGGACTAAACTCTCCGCGTCAAGCAGATGTTTTCTGTGAGTGGCTATAATTATTCTATTCTAATTTTATCTGTATTATCGTTTATCGACTTCCCTGGTTAATGGCAAAATTTTGATAAATACATAGATGTTAAATTTAGAAAAAAATCGTTTTTTTTTTTAATGGGATTTCAATTCTATTTTTATGAGGATTACGTATTATCCGTAAGAAATATAGACCTTCATCCTGTTCTACGAGGGTTAAAGAATGAAAGTTTAAAATTTCTTGATTTCTTTGTTGTTTAAGTGCGTTCTTGTATACAAAATTTCAGTTCTCTAAGACTTCGGGAAGTGTCCTATAGGTTGTATTGAAAAAATCCAAAGTATAAAAGCTATGCAAATGAAACTTAGTGTATTCTAGATATTTCCTTTACTTTATCAAGGTCAAATGTATGAAGGCTTGAAATTACGACGAAATGCTTCGAGAAGGCCTACAGTTTACATCAGTCATACTGCGTCTATGGAATTATGCATTCTAGGGGTACTAAATACTGGTCTCTAATTTTTTTTTAAATAGGTACATACATTAAATTGAATGCTTCAGGGACCGTTACCATAGAATTTAATACATGTCTAACGGTTTATAATATTTTCTAAAAATCTTAAATGATACATATGTTTCTGTTTTGTATGTTATGACAAAAGAGCCCATTTGAAGCAAATAAAATCAAAAAAAAAATCACCTGCAAAACCAATACTTTTCCCATTTTTATATTAGCAGTAACCATCCTCCGGATCTATGTCTTAAATCATGCTATCAAAGCCGACCAAAACCAATTACGTATATTATTTTTAGATATAAAAAAAAAAAAAACCTAACGAAGAGAACATGCAAGGAGAAAAGTTAAAGGACGAAGATGAAAGAAAAAAATCTAAATCCATATCCATGTCCCGCATGTACACAGTCAAAAGGATCGAGACGTTTTGATTTAAAGCCATTGCCTTCTGTTGCAAAGAGCGAAGATACAATCGCTTAAGAATAATGGCAAATAACCATTTCTAATCCCTTGTGCAACAGCATAATAGAACGAATCCTTTTTTTCTTTTTTTTCTTCCATTATTTATTTTTTTTTGTACTTTCAGTTATTTTTATTTTTTTATTGTTATCGTGTCCTTCTTCGTTTGCCATGTTGGAGAATAATAAAACACCACCGACTAAAAGAGCAACAGTCTTCAAAGAGATGCCCCCCTTTCCACCCCATCTACTGTCTCATTTTTTTTTTTTTGCAATAATCTGTACCTATACCTACCTAGGCCTATTGTGAAGCTGGGTAAAAGGACGAACACGGAAGGAAAAAAAAATCATAAAATCAAATAACAAATGCTTAAAATTCCAACTACGAGTAATCCTGGCAATAAATCAGGAATAATATTGAACGATTTTTTGCAATTCGATGCCACATCTTCAGCATATATGTATCTATGTATTTTCGAACATATCGGTAAGACTTAGGCGGCTCGAGGACTTGCAGCGATGGCAACAGTCGCTGTATCATCGTCATCCAAGCCCCCAACTAAACCCTAATCCTTACCCCTTTGTATAGAATGGGAACACTGGAACGCTGACGACTATTTATTTATGATCCTGACAAGGCCTATAAAAAGAAGCATAGTATAACGCTTAAGGACACCAGCCAGCGGAAGAGGCAAGAAGCTTCAATAGCACCGCGCAATAGTCAGCGCAGTCAGTCGAATGGTGACTAACATCAAAAAAGAACAACCTGTGAGCAGTGGATGAGAATATGCCTAGGACACGACCCATAATGCAGAATATTCCATTTTATATCCTGCGTAAATAAAGTTTGAGCTTACATTTTTTATTTTTATTAGAGTTTTATAGCCTTGCATAAATCTTGTCGAGTGTACAAAGCAATAACTTTTCGCCACTCCACGTGAACAACTCGCCAGGTATAACTTGCCTGCTGAGCGCCTCCGCCCGCCACCACCCGCCACCACCCGCATGCATGGATGTATGTCAAAGGATGTGCTTGCTAATGTGTGCTATATGAAAGTCATCATCCTTTTCTTCTACGAGTAGAAGCACACACGCGAAACAGCCAATATCACCTTGCAGGACTTAGCTGTATGGTTACTCTCGCACCACGTCATCAATATGTGACATCTCAGCGTGTTCCCTCCAAGCATCCCAAGGACTAATAAACCACACAAACACTAAAGAACGTCAAATATCCTTCCTAATATACATATAGTACAGACATGAAAAAAAAGAGGATAATGTTTTGTGCCCTTTTATTCTCTCTAGGAATTCGTGTTGAGGTGCGCTTTTGGGATCTCCTCTCCAGCTCCGGTATAATTTTTCGACAATAGAAGGTACCTATAAATTGGGAAGATTCTTTGCTCCAGATATCTATAATACCCTCGTCTGTATGTTTTCCTTGTTGTCGTCCTCGTCGAAGGAATATAAAGCAAAAATGAGAGAATCGTTAGTCTTGTCTATATACTGTCATCTAATAGCCAAATGGCACGGTTGGGAATTTGAATTGTTATATGCTTCGATAGGCGAATTTTGTAATGATAATTGATGGCACAATGGGAGGTAAATTAAAATTTATTTTCTACCTCTATCAGATTTTTTTTTTTTTTTTTGTACTTATTGTTTGGATTTCGTGTTCAAAAAAAAAAAATGATTTATTGGTGATTTATTATTTTTGTTTGAACCTAAGAAGAAGGAAAAATAATTGCGAAAATAGATGGATTTTTTTCATAAAAGCCTACCTGTGTATAAATGATTTTTAAGAAAGTGAATATAATTCAGAGGTTAAAGTTGTCCAAAGATTGCGATTTAGCGAGAAAAAATAAAAATAAGATTCAGTTTTTTAGATGAAAATAGGTTAAAAATGGTTTTAGATACAATCTTATTGAAATTTTAATAATAAAAATAAAAATCATCGACTACGAGATAGAATGTAATTGTTTATAGTATAGTTTATTTTTAAGAAATATGTCAAATATTAAAAAATAATTCACTAAAAATCCCCCATTTGAATAATTTTATTAAATAAAGTTTACTTTAAAAAGGATTGTCAACAACTCTAATTTCGTAGAACTCTTTTTTGTAATGCTTTCTTAGCGTCTATCAGCAATTTTATATTCTAAAGCCGAAAACAGATGTTCAGCTTTTTCCCCATGCAGTTAATTTAGAAATAGAGATATCATGCAGCATAATATGTCAGCTTTCATAAGAACCTGTGTACATTTATTTTCGCTGCATTGGAAAAAGCTGCACTTCTGTTTTGAGCATAAGGGAACATACTTTAAGTAAGACTTTCCTCTCTCTTATATTTTCTGTGCTGATGTGCATCAACTTAGCAGGTGACTTTATCCAATGCAGATTAAAAAGTACATATATAGTAAATAGTTGGTACTTAATTGCTAATTAGTTACGCAAAAAAAAAAAATTAATTGATCTGTTGGTTTGCGAGAAATTGAGGGTCCTGCTAAGTTGACGTCAACTTAGCAGGTCAACTTTCTCTAAAATAGAAATAAACGATCCGAGAGTGGATATATATTGAGTACTACTTAATTGCTAATTAGTTACGCACCATTTTCGCGCAAACCAATGGAGCAATTCAATTTTTTGGCGTAACTAAGTTGATGTCAACTTAGCAGGACACCCATATTTTCTCGCAAACCAACAGAGCAATTAATTTGTTTTTTGCATAACTAATTAGCAATCAACTAGTTCTCAATATATATCCACTTTCGGACCATTTATCTATAGTTTTGAAAATGTTGACCTGCTAAGTTGACGTCAACTTAGCAGGACACCCGTTTTCTCGCAAACCAAAGTAGCAATAAAATTTTTTGTTGGGTAACTAATTAGCAATTACGAAGTTTTTAATATATATCCACTCCCGGACCGTTTATCTATAGTTTTGAAAAGTTGACGTCAACTTAGCAGGACACCCATTTTTTCACAAACCCACAGAGCAATTAATTTTTTTTCCGTAACTTATTAGCAATTAAGTAGCAACTAATTACTATATACATACATACTTTTTAATCTGTAACGGAAAAAGTGACCTGCTAAGTTAAAACACATTCTATGCTCTAGTACATATCGCCACCTGAATGCAAGAACTAGGTAACTACATTTTTGTCTTTTTTGAGATAATATGATTTTAAGGTACCTTACGGTAGTTACCATTTAATGAAACATATATTTGAGTCTAATTCCCTCTCTGCTACTATATATGGAGCAATGAAAAAACTAGACAACTAAAATAACGAAAGAATTTTCAGTGCAAGAAGTAGCTATCTGCGATATGAATTTTTTGGGTGATCTTAATCAGGTAATTTAAGTTATCTAATTTGAACACTTGGCTCGCACAATCAGCTGCAACTCAAGTAAGACCTGTAAAGTCTAATAAAAAATTCAAAAACTTAACCAAAGCGAAAAAGTATTAAAAAAAAATTTAAGTATAAATACCTATATGTATGATTTTTTTACTACTACTGTATACCTATCCAAACAGCAGCTAAATAAAATGTATCAAACAATATGGATAATTCTACTGACAATGTTGTTTAAGATAATACATAATTTACCGTTTTATGCACTTGGTTACACAGCAAAAAAAGCTTTTCATTAAATCTGAAAAAACTATTGCGTTCGATGTGATCGAATTTAATTTATTTATATTTCATCGCGAATTTTAAATTTAAAGTGATGTTTTAGTAAAAATAAAAATGATTACCCGAGCTAAGTATCGTACGCAAAAATTCACAAAAGAGATATTTTCTTAAAACATGCAAGATTTTTTTTAGGAATATAGCTAGGTGCTTAACCGCGAAAATAGTTATTTCAGATCTTGAAAAAAGACTTTAGTTAGAAGGCAGCTGTCTCCGATGTCTCTGTGGTTTCAGACTTACATATGTACATACAATTTTCAATGAAGTTAAGCATTTTTATCTCAGAAAAGTAAAATGATTTTAATTAAGAATCAGCAAAAAAAATTGGTGCAAGAATTGGGTAACTACCTATTGTTTCACTAATTATTTTATATTTCAGGTTAAATAACAAAAATAATAATGATTTATTCGATATCTTATAGATCACGAATATCCTTATCACGTAAAAAAAAATTATGTTGCTGTGTTCGGATTACATTGGAAAAAGAGTCTAGTAAACTATTCTTAATAACGTTTTTGCTGATAACTCGAAATATGAAAAATGCGAGTTACCTAGTTCTTGCATTCAGGTGACGATATATAATAATTTATGTGACCTTTGTTATATCAACAATTTGTAACTGGTTAGTGGGCTTTAGGTCAAAAAGAAAGATGTTATATTCGAAGCGACGTTTCGAGCATGGTTATGCTCATCATCAGGCAAAAAACATTATGGACATCTAGCAAATAGATCTTTACATTTAAACACTTGTGGATTTAAAAAGCAGTAACTGGCAAATATCACTCCACGCTTTTCACACTGAAAAACTTTTCAGTCGCTTCGAATATAACATCTTTCTTTTTGACCTAGCCCACTAACCAGTTACAAATTTATGCTCTAGTACTCCAGCTGTTTTATTTGCCGGATCGTTTCTGGTTATCCATATTCATAGGTCGTACAGCACCTCTCTTATATGGTACCAGTTCATCAGTAACAAACTGCTAAGGCCACACTATAATATTCTACAGTTTAAGATCTCACCACCACGTACTCGGTTTAGATGCGCTTACCATACACTTTTGGCTCTGCTGTTCCTTGGAGATATGACCTCAACGAACTTACCGAACTGAAGATCAGAAAGCTTATTTTTCAATGCAGCAAAATGGATCTTAGGAAAACTCGGTTAAAATAAATTGAAATAAATAAATTTTATGGCACAGCAGCTCATGAAGAACTAGGACCATTCCTGTATGCGTGTCTGCAGGAATGGAGGGAACCTACAGTTTATTGCCGAATCCGAACGGCTAACGAGCGGCACTTTTCTGTGACAGGAGATACTCTTAGAGGATTTGTCAATTCTCCGCAAGAGGCAGTAGCCGTTTTTTCTTTTAAATAAATACCACGAGCAACTGCTAATGGATTACTGAAGTCTGCAAATTGCCTAGCCTGGCATATTGTTTCCCAAATTACTCTTAAAAACTGTTTTCATCAAAACGGCGAATTTTAGCGCTGATTGGTTTTGCTAGGGGCCACCATTTCTACCTGCCATAGCTTACGATAACTGCATTAAACAAAATATATACGAACTTACTCTTGTTGTTAAAAACTATAATGATTTGATATCTTAAACGAAAAAAAAAAAGGTTTAAAAACGTCGAAAGTACTAAAAATATTAATTTTGTTTTAGAAAGTTTTCTCTTTTTTCACCTGATTACTTACCGCCGTAATATTCACGCCGTTTAAAACTTGGTTTAAAAGCCCTTAAACCGACTACATTTAACCGAACTAAACCGATAGAATTTAAACGACAAAAACTCGTTTAAATCGGTAATATTCACTCCGTTTAAGCAAAAAATTCCATTCGGTTTACGTCGGTTCAAATTTGTGATTTTAAACGGCGTGAATATTACGGGCATTAAAATTCAAAAGGTTTTGAAAAATTGAACAGTAAACTTCTCAAATTTTAGTCAGTATAATTATTAAATACGAAATTTCTCTCATTATTTGGAGCTGTTTCGATATTACTATACTTAAAATATTTGATATTAAATAAACTTAAAACTTGGAAAACTTTTAGATTTCATTGCTTTGCTGACTTGTTACATGCAGATCTTTAATATACATAGGGGAAATCGGCTCTTTTTTAAAAATTTATGTTTTTGGTGGGATTTCACTCATTTTTGTAAAGTATTTTTTTTATATAACGCAAAATCCTAAGTTTTCAATTTTGAATGCATCGTAGTCCTAACACTGAAAAAAATTTCATCTATGTACAACAATTAATAATAGTTCTGAGAAAGTGGGTAGATGTCACGCCCCCTGAATGATAAACCCCAAACTTTAAATTTTTCCTCAGCAATCAGCATACATTATAAACTCTACCGCTTTACCGCTCTACCGAAATTCATAATTCAACAACAATCGGAAGTGCTTCATATAATTGACAACATGTCTGAGAAATTGGGTTGATGCCACGCCCCTGAATGTCAAATCTCAAATTTTCAATTTTTTCCTTTAATTGCTACCGCTCTCCCAAATTTCATAATTCTACAACAATCGGAAGTGCTTCATATAATAATTGATGGCAATTCTGAGAAAGTGGGTGGGTACCACGCCTTCTATATGGAAAACCCCAAATTTTTGACTTTTTCTCTTGTATACACCACGAGGCCTACCGTTGTGAGAAATTACAAGATTCTAAGGTGTCGGAAAGTATGTACTCCATAATTTTGATGATCTGTCAGTGAGTGAGTACGTTAGTCAGTGAATCAGTTAGTTACGATTTTTGCAATTTTTGACGTCCTATATCTCAGGAACCACTAATGCTAGGCTGATGAAGTTTAAAGTTTCTGACATTTTTGGTTCCGAAGTTAGAAGGGGGTCGAAAATCGCTTGAGTTTGTTCCCGTAACAAGGAGTAGTGCCGAGAACTTGACTTTGATCTTGTTCTGACACCAATTTCTGACATTTTAATCAAAAAATATTTTATTTGGAATTTTTAGGAAAATGAGACTCAAATATTTCTCTGCGTCAAAAAGTGAGCAAGGGAATCTAAATTTTTGTACTCCCACAGTTTGGCAGTAGGATCTTAGCACCTCATATATGGGATATTTACAAAAAAAAACAGTATGCCATCCAAAAGGTCAGTACCTAATTGGTCATAAAAAGTCAGCTGATGATTTCAGAAATTGTTAAGGCTTGGAAAATCAATCTAGGGTTTATGTTTTTCAAGTCCATCAGAGATTTTTGGCATCTCATTTCAGGGATATTCGCAAAAATATATAGGTACCATATGAAAGTTTACTGAATCCTCATAAAAAGTCAGCTTCTTTTAGAAATAGCTGTAAATTTTTGTGACGAAAATGTTATTACATCATGTGACCATCTACGCAAGAAAACATTAACATTATGTTTTCTTATAACTCCGATCACTTAAAAAATATATCATTGGAGGCGGAACAAGACAGCATACTTAAAGGAGCTTATAAAAATGCTGATGCTCCAAATTTGAAATTTGATAAACAAACAGCACATCTCGACCTGTGACGTCAGTGGTCATAAGTAGCGGAATGCATAGTTCATACGACTTCGAATTCGAAGACTGAGCAAATCTGATACGAGTGGGTTCAAATCTCATGGTGTGCATGTAAAAAGTTTTTCATAACAAAATTGGATTAAAGATCAGCACCACTAAGAGGAGACTGATGATAGGGCTTGACACCTTTTAAAATAGCTATATCTCCATCCAAACAAAAATAAAACGAATTAAAATACCTAAAATTAGTTCGTAAAACAATTGGTGGTAGCGCCTTTAAGTTGTTGTTGTTGTTGTTGTTCAAATATTCAATGAAATTGACGGAATAAAGAATGGTCAAGTCTAATAAACTGACATATTCTAGTATGAAAAATACAATAAATAATAATACAAAAAATATCATAATTTTACAAAAATTTGTCAAAAGTCAAATCTACTGTTTTGTTCTTTATCTTAACTTCTATGTGATGAAGTTAAAGAAAAGTAGTTTGTGCTCATTTTATAGAACACACTATTATATTCTACAAAAATTGTTAGATATAGACACTTTTTTTCATGCGAGTCATCATAGTTACAAGATGTTGCTACCTTAAAAAGGCGAAGTGTTTTTCCTTAGACCGCACGACGCCGACGGCCGTCTTTAATTAACTATTTAACTTATACTTCAAACGATGCAGGGGTATGTATGTATCTATTACCGTCTTATAACCATCCTTTATTACTCAGCATAAATATTTTTTCTTAACTTATTTACCTTTTTGGAATCTTTGTTGGTCGGCATTAGACCCTTCTTGTTTATTTCAACTTGGTTTATAATAATTACAATTTTTTTTCCTCTATATGTATTTGCAACAGTTTTTTCATCGCACCAATATAATAAAATCAGTCCAGTTCAAAATTAATTTAACTTCATTGCCTGTTCTTAAAATCAACCTGTTATTTAAAACAATTTTAAGATATCAATTAACGTTTGAGAACGCCTTGTGCTCTATCATCGTATCGTATTAGCCAAATCATTACTCAAACAAATACAAATTAAAAATCACCCCTCTGAATTGCATCCATGCAGAAAACTGTTGATTAAAATTAAAAAAATCTCAATAACATCAAACCCAAAAAAAAAAAAAACAACGAAATTAAGGAACGAATGCCCCGAAAGATATACGTCTTAATAACTTAACAGCTACAAAAAAAAAACGTGCTGAAAATCATTAATGTTATAAAACTTCAATACCTCAGAATAATAGCCAAGGTTTTTAGCCTATACCTACCTATAGGAAATAATAAAGCCCTACTCCCATATATATATTCCTCTGCTTCTGCTGTCGCTCCCTTTCCATCATTTATATACTACCTACTATACCTTTTGAAAGGATCTTAACTCATTTCCTGTCCCATAGCACATTTAAATTTTTAATAACTCGACTTGTGTTTTAAAACCACCATCACCACTTCCATGGAAGCTCAGAGCAACCATTTCATAGCCTAATTACAACCTTGAATATTTTATAACCCATGGATGCCAAAATGGGCCACCGCATAGTCAACGTTTTTTGTTTATGAGGAGTCTTCTAATCCTCTTCTCGTCTAATGCCCGGCCTGCAGTGAAAAACCAACCACAAACCATAGTGTAGGTATCTCAAAATCCGTCTCTGTTTTACTGCCACAAGCAACAGTGTGGATGGAAAAATAAAAAAATAAAAAAATAAAATTCGACCTCGTTACTCTAATTCACAACCAAATTATATATTTTCCAACAATAAAAATCACGAATAAACCCTTTTTGTGGTTGACCCTATTTTTTTGTTTTTTTTTTTTTTACTTGCTCTCTATATGACAAGTACTGGTTTGGTGTACTAAAAAAAAATTTCGAGGTTGTAATCAAAATTGACACTACGATGATGGAGAAGTCCAAAAAAGTGCTTTTCGCCATACCGAGCGTCGTCGGGGCGTCTGTGCATCCCTGAGATGGAGCCTGAACTGGTTGGCCGATAGCCTTTCAGATTCGGTACAAAGCATTTGTATGTGAGGGAAAATTCGAATTTTTTATTCAGCTTTTCTAGAACAGAACTGCCATACATCGATTTAAGTTTTTTCAAAATTTCTCAACAACCCATCCAATGATTTTGATTTAACCTCCTTCGACCAAAGGTGTTGTTATTCAATACTGCATTTCCGGTTTTTGGTAAAAAATTCGTATTGCCCAAATAGGAGTTAGATAATTTTTTAGAAAATTACTTTGTGTTTGTATTCAAGTTATTCACGTACAACTTCTTAGTGTGTGGACAGATTCTGTGAGAATTCAAAAATCTGGTGCTTCGGAGTAGTTCAAGCATTATTTCTTTTAAAAAATTGAAAATAACTTTTTTTTTAAACAGAAAAAAATCAAACATAAAATTCGTTTTTTAAATCTTCTTTTGAAATTTTTAAAATTTTTCGTTAAATATGTATATCATTTGATAAACAGTGTTATTCACTTTATGAGTGAGAAAAAGCTAGAGCGTGTAGTTTGAGTCGAGACAAGAAAAATCGTATGGGAGAGGGTCTATTTCCCCTTTTCACGCAGGAGCCCCTCCTTCGACCCTTTGAAAGATATCGCCATTTTAAAAAAAATCTTCAAAATTCAAAAATACTGGTTTTTTGCTTTAGACTCTGAAATCTAGAAGTTTAAAAAAAAATTATGTATGCTTATTTTATAAGGCTATAAGATTTCCGACAAAAAATGTTATGACGCTTTTCCCATACGATGGTCAAGTTTCGGAAATGAGGGCTTAAAAGCGAAAAACCAGTATTTTCGGAATACCCTCATAATTTTGTATGCAACAATGGAATTTTTAGACGGTATTTCTAATGCCAAAATTAAGATACTTGCGTTAAAAAATCTTCACTGGGATTTTTTTTTTCGCATTTTACATTTTTTTGGGTTAAAAACTCTAATTTCCGAAAATTGACCATTTTTGAAGTAAATGGTCAATTTAATTGAAAAAAGTGGCATAATATTTTCTTTGGGGATTATTATAATCTATAAAGTAAGCGTAAAGTATTTTTCAAAAACTTTATTATTTTGGGAGTAAAAAGAGAAAAACCAGTATTTTTTTAATTTTGACCAATTTTTTTAAAATAATTATATCTTTTAAATTATCGCTATAAGAAAAAGTACATATGTTGATGCTATTTCATAAAAGAAAACATAATTCAAAAATTTTGTAATACAAAAACAAAAAACGCAAAACATACGTGAAAAACCTATATTTTTTACACTTTGCATTTTTGGGGCAGCTATATACATATCTTGTAACTGATCGCTGCTATGGGAAAAAGTGTCATAACATTTTTTGTCGGAAATCTTATTAAATACGCATAAATATTTTTTTTTTTTCTAAGCTTTGACATTTCAAAGTTAAATGAAAACAGTATTTTTGAATTTTGACCGATTTTTTGAAATGAAAATATCTTTCAAACGGTTATAGAAAATACTAAATAATAACGTTAAATTTAAACAAAAATTGAACAAAATTTTTTCATTATTTTTTCAAAAATTTTGAGTCGGAAAATTTATTTTTCAAAAAAAAAAATTCTCTCAAATAATTTTAATTAAAAATATATAATAAAAGAACTGACCTCTGGCTTTAAAAAAAAGTATGGTATAACACTGTAAGTATTGCCGTTGTTTCTGAATAATTTTTTTTTTTTCTATTTTAAGTCGATTTTTTAGATGAAGGGAAACAGACCCTCCCTCCAAACGATTTTTTTCTTGTCTTAACTGAATTTACACGCTCTAGCTTTTTATCATACCTTAGGTGATTCACCCTGCATAGCTACTTTATAGTTTTTTTAACTACGAGCAAGTTCGTGCAATCCAGTCATACATATTTTTTTTTTTTTCGGTTCACAGAGGGTGTTTTCTAGGGTTTATTAAACATTGGAATTTAAGCTTAATTCAACTTTTAGCTTTGTTTTACTATCAGTAGGGGGACAAGCTAGGTAGGATGTAATGTTTTCTATGGTTGTGTTTGTCTCATCTAGAGGCTAAATACATTATAAAGTATTTTCTAAAATATTCTGGTTACCTACTGTAGTATTTTTTCTGTGATTTTTTTATTACCACGCTCCCCTTCGATTTTTATTTAATTTCAAGCAACAAGCGCGAAACAAATTAAGGCAAGTTACAAAAGAAATTTTCGTATCCTAAAAAAAAAATCATAAATTAGTCAAAGTCCATATTTTATCTCCGCTTAAAAATTTAAAACATTCTTATGACGATGATGTATAAGAAGAAATTTAAAGATTACGAAAAAAAACTATAAAAATCAAACAGATATTTTTGAATAGAAAAAGGTTAGGTTTATATATTATATTGCCCTTTTGACGAGAATAAAGCTTAACAACAGTTTTTCTTTTTCTTTTGAGATTTGTTTATGTCTCTTGATTTAGTATAAAGCAAAAAGGATTATAAAACTCCTAATATACTTTTCTTATGTTAAAGGACTAAAGAAGGGTTAATTAAAAGCGAAATTTATAAAGCGTGCTTTGACTGAGATAGAAAAGACTCTAATCAAGATGATGGTACTCGTATAAACGGTATATGTATTAACTTATACATAATTTCTACTTCCACTGAAGTTGATGGGGTATTTTTTTTTTCAGATAAAAAAATGTAATTTTAATTCTTTTAAGGACCTTAAATGAATGAATGAGATACTTCTTGGAAAAGGAAAAATCGAAAAAAAAAAATCAATTGCGCTATGGCAATTATTTAATATTTTAAATGGATTCCACGAAAGAAGACGAGACATCAGGTAGGTAGAAAAAAAGTATCTAACTTAAACCACGATAAAGGAAACTTAAATCCAAATTTTCGACATCCAAGGTTACCGTTACCTTGAATTTAAAAGTTTAACAAAACAGTCTGTACTAATTTGACAAGAAGAATGAATTTTGAAAATTTATATACAAGATAAGGTCCTAAGTATTAAGCTGATGAGTGATATTGCAGAGAAAAATTTTCCGCTTTTGTGCGTTAAAAGCTATTTTTAATTAATTTTAATATGAAAGCGATAAAACAAGATGGTGGACCCGACCGCCCGTAGGTGAAAGTGACTCGCACAAGTGAAGGAAGGTTTAAAATTATGTGCGTAACTGACTGGCGCTGGGAAGTTGAATTTGATATGGAACGATATGGACAAATTTAATGTTCAATTTATTCTTAGCTCCTCATTTTTAAGAGTTAATGGCCAAAAATGTATACAAAAGGTCATTAATAGGTCAAAAAAGGTGAACTATTTTTCATGGAAAATTTGTAATCAAAAATCGAAAAAAACGCATTTTTTTTACTTACTGCCTTTCTACTTTAAGAACGCTTTAATATTTAAAGTAACTAAAAATTTGTGAAGTAGTTATCGTTATTTTTGGTTATTTCCAAAACAAGAAGACATTTAAGCGTTTGATTTTCAGCGTTTGACTCCAAATTAATAAGGGCATTGAATATTTAAAATAAAAATGTTACTTATCAACGTAAATAAAAAAAATAGTTAAACCCATGTTTTTTTCTTAAATTTTTTAATTTGAAATGGAATTGTTCAAAAACTGTTGACTAAAACAAATTTAGTTAAAAAGGAAATTTAAGAATGGATCCTTGGCTTTGACAAAAGGTATAGGTTTTTATTCTAAAAAATTTCTTTTGAATTTTAGGAGTCGTTTTCTATTTCAAGTCAGTTTTTTTTTTGAAAAATTGCCCCTTCCAATTAAACGGGGGGGATATAGACTACCCCCTCCAGAGGATTTTTTCTTCTTTTGACTCAACTTATACGCTCTAGTATTTTTATGCATCTTGTGCCAAGAACCATCTTTTTTTTCTTATACTGAAAATTATACTATACTTGTTGTTATAAATTTATTATTGCTAAATTTTGAATATCTGTATTTTCAAAACTGTTGGATCTACAGAGATGGTTATGGGCTTAAATTGAAGAAAATTAAATTACGTTGAAATCGAAGAGCAAAGTTATAGTCTAGCAACTAATCCTTTGGGGTTAAAATTTCCAATAACTGAAAATAGCGCGTTCGCGTTTTTTTTTATTTTTGACCATGATGCGTTTGGCGCTCGAGTTCGAAAACTTGGGTTTTTTATGAGGCCAATATCATAAACTCAGCAAAAAATCAGAACTACCGGATCTAACGCACACACTGATGTATAAAGTTACTGGACATATGCAGATCTTTTTAAAACATTTTCCAAAGAAAAAATTATTATCAAAATCATTTAAACCGTTTTTGAGAAAAGAGAAAATCTATGGGAGGTGCCATATTAATAAACAATTTTTGCAACTTTTTAACCAAAAGGGTATACAATACATACTTATTAAAATTAACTGATAAAAAAAATTTGTGTAGCCATTCAAAGATGCGACAAAATCTAGAGCTGGTAAAATTTGTGCATACTTTAGGATCGAGACAAGGAATATATCGTACAGGTAGTGCTTCTATTCAGCGTTGCCGGCCGAAAAAAAATTACGTGCCATATTTTCTGGAAAAACGTGCCTTTTTTCGTGCCCCCTTAAAGACACCACAAATTCTTCTATTTTCGTGAAAAGCCTGTAAATAAATAAATAAATTTGATGGCACAACAGCTCATGAAGAACTAGGGCCTAGTGACTTACAGCTCTCAACCATTCCTGTGTGCGTGTCTGCAGGAATGGAGGGGACCTACAGTTTATTGCCGAATCCGAACGGCTAACGAGCGGCACTTTTCTGTGACTGGAGATACTCTTGGAGGATTTGTCAATTCCTCGCAAGAGGCAGTAGCCGTTTTTTCTTTTAAATAAATAGGTGGCGAGGCTGTGGATCGAACCTTAGACCTCCGGCATGACAGTCCATCGCACTAACCATCACGCCACGGCTACTACTATCTTTAAGTTTCCCAAAAACTAGAACACATTATTCGCCCTCTTTCAATGATTTTTTTTTGTTGTCTCGGAGATAGTTCTCACAGTTGAGGCTTTCAAAATTTTAATGTTTACTTTTATTTCATATCTATTCTTAAGACTTCGTAAAATTTCATGTTCTTAAAATCAAGAACTTCATACCAACTGATGACTTGTGTAAATAGTGTGTTATATATTCACTCAAACTAAAGAAGCTTTCGTGCAAAAGTTAACAGAGAATATAATTTGATATTTCGCTGTTCCCTTTGGTCCAACAGAAACAAAATACTGTTTAATTTATTTAAAGTACGCACTAACAGTAGTTTTTCTTGCTTCAATTTTAGCAAGCACCTTAATAAATTGCATTGAAATCGGTTTAGTTTTTACAAAACAATATTTGATTGTTCTGATATAAACTATTGCTTATCAGAAAGAGGAGTTTGTCTTCTCATGGAACCGCAAATAGACTTTATTTTTGTATATTTGAGAAGAGAATCACCTAGCTGCAGCTTCCATTCGATTCCAATGCTAACGATAATGTCGCGTTTAGCAGCACAAACCATCTTCAGGTATTTTATTTATAGGCAATAGCCCCACTGTTTCACATAACTCACATCTCCCCCGCTTATTCAAAATAGATTTATGCGATAAAAAAAAAAGAAAACAAAACCAACAAAATCAAAAGCACAACAACAAGAATAAAATAAAAATGTGAAATAATATGGATTCATACCGAGTCGTACTTATGACATAGCAGATAGCTGGTATACGATGGTGCTTGGCGTAAAGAAAGGTGTATAGGTATCATTCGCCACATCGCCATTGCTTTGGAAAAAGTGAACAATATAATAAATTTCAGCCATTTATCATAAAAAAAGAGGACTCACTTGGCTGGCAATGGCTGGGCTGGGGTGGGGATGTTCTTGAGTTTTTTAGTCTTGGTATTCCAACACGTTCTTTTGTTGTTTTCGTCCTCGTTGTAATGTCGTTATGGTATAGTCCTGGCCGCTCTTCAAATAGCTTGTTTGGCATTTGCCCTACACTTTAAAGCCGTTCTCTCGCTCAATGTTTTGTGACATCATCATTTTGTTATTCAAATACGAATCCTTATAAAGGACAAACTGGTGCGCGGTGCTGGCCGAACAGCACAGAATATTAATATCCTTTTGTGTGAGATGTGATTCTGAATGGGTGGTAAATATGGAAGGTATAGTAGCAGAGGAGAATATAGGGAGCAGGGACATATGCAAAGATGCTAGCAACATAGAAAAACGCGTTGAAAACGTTTAGTGTCATTAAAAAGATATTTCTGGTAATATGATTTCCGCAAGGATATCGTTTTGCAGGCGATTAAATTTTGTTTTGTGTGCTTTGGTCGTACCTACATATAAAATATCAACACATAAGGTAAGGTGGTATACAATATGATGTGAATAGAAATATGTCGTTGCAAGCTAATAAAGAACCATTAGAAGGCATCACACACACAAAAGTATTAAATCATTTCAGTTCATGTGCAAAATTTTGGAAGATGCTTAGACACATTTTTACGGTATTTATGCACAACAAATTGAATTATATTTGAATTTTTTTTTTTAAGCGCCGACAGTCGGCGGCGCGGCGACGAGATGAATAAATTCTTTCTATAGCTGAAATCTACTGATAAGAGTTTTTTCTGGGTATTTTAAAGATTGGTTGGCTTGTGGGAAAAAAGTTCGAAAATCGTATAAGGTAAGGTAGATAAGTATAGATAGGATTCTCTAACTTGAATTTTTGTTTAATATGTAGGTTTTCTACCTATACAAACAAATGGAAGAAAAATAATTTATTTAACCCTGCAAGGTTACCATTCCGGTCTTAGCTAACCTCTGAAAAAAGTTATTAAAATCCGGAGGACACACATTCTACCTTAAATAGAGGACAAGGTCCGAACAAAAAATAATAAAAAAAAAAAGTAAAAAAAAAACTGAACGTTAGATAGTAAAAGTTTCATTTTGTTTTAAATTCGCTTGGAAAAATGCAAATTTTCAACAAGGAATAATGCGCAAATTAAGACGAAAATTTCTGTTTGCTAAGGCTGTGTGTGAATAAGATCAAAATTGCTTTAAGTTTTATTCGAAGATTATTTTTTTACAATAACGAGTTGAAGAAAACGTCATAACTAAAGTAGGTATTGCTAGATACTGGTTCTCACCAGCTTTAGTTGTAGTGGGCAATCAATTTAGCTTTAAATTAAGATAAGTTCGATACATTAATTATATCCCACAGCACTGTACTGGCTCTGGCTCTGGTTTTTTTTTTTTTTTTTGTAAGTTGATCAAAATTATTTGATATTATTTGAAAAATGTATCAATGCGAAATTAGGGGAAAGACGAGGACAAATTTTTAAAACTACAGAGGAGGCTTCGCATTTATGTTTTGTAGTAGCCGTGGCGTGATGGTTAGTGCGATGGACTGTCATGCCGGAGGTCTAAGGTTCGATCCCCAGCCTCGTCACCTATTTATTTAAAAGAAAAAACGGTATATTTACAAAAATTTAAAGTTATTACATAAAATAATTTATTAAATGGTCCCTTTGGTAGGTATAAATCTTATTTGGCCTATCATCACATTTTTAAAGTATCATAAAGCCAAATACTTATGACATGTAACATTCTTACAATGCCAATTAGATATAAATTAGCTATACCTACTAATTTTTCGAATATTCGTGCAATTTATATGAAAAAGAAACAGATATGGAGTGGAATAACACTTATTTGTTAGAATTGAAAATAAAAGTTGTCCCAGGTGGCTTCCTTAAGGAACTCCAGAGAAAACATGAATTTGATGTAGTTAAATAGTTAGAAGTTAGAGACACATTTAGTGGATACACAGTCGGTGGCCGGTGCTGAGGATCTGGAAACAACACTTCTGTAGACTGCTAAACGGCGAAGACAACCAAAATACCGCTGTTAGACAGAAAAATCCATTCAACTTGGACGATGATGGCCAAAATTTCCATCCACCTGACCTAAATGAAAAGCGGTTAGCGGTATCCAAGCTCAAATCGCACAAAGCTGCTGGTGCGGATGGCCTGCACCAGCCGAACTATTCAAAGCAAGGGAGATGACTTGGTAAGGAGTATACACCAACTTATCTCCAAAATTTGGTCGGAGAAAAGTATGCCTGATGAATGGAACCTCGGTATAGTGTACCCCATCCACAAGAGAAAAGATGCTTTGACCTGTGCCAACTACAGAGGTTTAAGTATCCTCAACGTCGCATACAAAATCTTGTCATCTGTACGTACTGCGTGATCGCTTGAAACTGTTTATCAACGATCTGATCGGCCCCTGTCAGTGTGGTTTCAGGTCCGGCAAATTAACATTCGACCAAATGTTCACACTCCGACAGATTTTGGAAAAAACCCTGGAGTTTCAAATCGAAAACTCTTTGTCGATTTTACTGGCTGAACAGAATGGTGACGCAGACGGAACTGGAGCCGGAGCTGGAATAGCTGTCAAAATATTGAATACACGCAAATTCAATGTTGCGAACACAACGGAACGTAGACGCATACGGAGCTGCAGACGCAGACGGAAGAGTTCACCGACTTTTAACTTTTCACGTACCGCACTTTTGACGTTTCAAATTGTATGAAGAAAAAAAACAACTTTTTGGGTCGGAAAAAAATATTTTGGTTATTTGTATCGCGAAAAAAATTATTTATTAAAAGGAAAATTATTGGAAACAAAAAATGTGAATTCTGAGCTTGTACACAAGAATATTCTTTTGTTTTTCTTCAAAATACTTTCAAAGCTATACAGCTCCATTGGGGACATGTAAAAAAAATAACGTACGACACTTTTTGACAGCTCTTCCAGTTCCGTCTGCGGCTCCAGTTTCATCGTTGTTTTCTGTTCAGCCAGTTAAAGTCGCATATGATAGCGTAGACGTAGACAGAGACGAGCTATATATAGAGCCATGTCGCATCTCGGCATCCCTGCCAAACTCACACGCTTGTGTAGGATGACGATGGAGAAATCTCGGTGCTCCTTTAAAGTCAGTAACAACACCACCGAACTCTTGATGCAACCTTTTTAACATCGTTCTTGAAATAATTGTACACTAACTCGCAAGTCAACAACAGAGGTACAATTTTTCAAAAGTCCATTCAACTACTTGCTTATATACAGATGATATTAAAATCATTGGGAGAACGAAGCGAGCCCATTTGGAAGTATTGAATCGGAGGCGGTGAAAATGGGTTTGGCGTCGAATCAAGCAAAACGTAACGATGGATAGGTACAACTTCGAAGTCGTCAAGGACTTGGACTACCTGCGTTCCACCCTAAAACTGAAATTTTGTATCCTGTAGACTTATTACCTTGTGCAAATATTTATAATCAGTAACTAATCAGAACTTTACTAACGGCCATATTCTTGACTTTCTTCAAAGCTAGTTGTATGGAAAACTATAGTTCTACTTATAAGGGTTTTCGAGTTTTAAGTTTTTCACAAATTTTTATTACTTTGACATTTTAATCAAAATATTCATACATATTTTGGATGAAGAAGTCCAAAAATTGGGTCTCGCCATACTCGTCACACACTCTCGTCGGCGTTCGGTCGATATGTGCGTCCGTGCTTAGATGCGTCAATGCGTGCACTACTGTAATTGGAGCTAGAGTCTTATCGGGTCAGCCGATTTGCTTAAAAATTGGTAAGCAGAATTTGTATGTAAATCCCTAGAGGGGATATACGAATTTTTACTCCAAGTTTAAAACTTTTCACTTGATTCCCCCCCCTCCATGAACCTGGGAAATAATCCGGTTTACATTAGACACACTTAATCTATAGATCCTACACATCTAAAACCAAATTATCTGTATTATGAAGAATTGAAACATTTTCGTTACCTTTGTTTTCTTTATCACCTTTTCCAGTGATATAGATATGGAAGAATAGACATTTTACCTTTCATTCAAGATACCTATACGTGTTAATATCTGAAGTGAAAATAACACGTGATTAGCTTGTCGCCAAAGTTTACCCAAAGAAACAATTGAAATCCTTTATTTATGTTTGATTGATTGAAATACGCCATTTGTGTGACACGTATGGCAAAAGGTGTTGACAACGGGCAAACACAATCACACACACACATGCATATCTATACGACCTACACACACACAATATGTTCGATGAAAAAAAGGACGACTATATGATGACGATGACGCATGGGTTCTATGGGATTCCCGGTAGGTTCCCATAAGGGTTTTGCTGGTCAAAGGCTCGTCGAAATCACCAAAGTGTTAAGGCAAACAAATTTTCTTGCCACCAAATAAATTGCCAGGTATAAGTAAACTATATTGGGTTGAAGGTAAAAGGGATTTCAAAGGATTTCTGAATGTGAAAGTTTTGCAAGTATTAAACATTATATATGTATGTATGTAGGTAAATGGGAATTGATTTACCAAAGGATATAACTAGACTTACATCACTTCAGAGGTCAAATCGATGTGTTGACATATTATAAAAGAGAATACATATGAACAAAGGTGATAGATTGATTATTGATGGGGAAATTATCGTTTTGGAAAGAGGTGTTGACAATATTGGAGTCAAAATTTTGTTGTATAGATGTGCGTGCGAAGTACTAAGTTTGAAGGTTGGTTAGGGGCCAGTTATAGCGATCAGGAAAACGCATCAGGAAAAATTTTCTTTTTGATAATTTAATGTTTTATTATACGATTTGAAATATACAAATGGCACAAATCGATGATAAATCATTTGAAATATTTATTGCATGTACAAAATGTCCTTTGGAGGAAATATTTAATCTACCAAATGCATTTCCTGATGGAAACTTGTTTTCTGTACGAAATGTCCATCAGGAAAATGAATAAGAACTTGTTTTAGACAAAGTATTTCTCCCAAATTAAATTATTTTAATGGAAAAAATATTTCAATTGGTTTATCATCGATTCATATCCTTTTTATATTTTAAATCGTTTAATAAAACATTGAATTATACAAAAGGAAATTTTTTCCTCATCCGTTTTCCTGATCGCTATAACTGGCCCCTTAGTTGGTACCTATGTAGAGCATGCAAAATGTATGAAACTAACCAATTATTACAAAGCAGCTTATTTTTGTTAAAATTTTTGATAATGAAGGAAAATTATTGATACCAAAGCTCTTCAAACTAAACGCAGAAAACACAAAATATTAAGTACCACAAAATATAAAAATAACTAAGAAAATTTCATCAAGCATGAAAACCAAAAGGATTCATATTGAAAAAAAAAACAACATTTTTTTTAAAGTTATCTAGGTATTTTACCGCCACGAATTTATTCTTTTATACAAGCGTCCTTGATGATGCCTTGCGTTGTTCATGATGTCCATCCGTTTGTATAGTTAAGGGATGACATACCAACCGTACAGCATAAGCAACAAAGGGTTATTTTGTTTTTAGTAGGTATATAGAAGTTTGTTCTTCAGTTCTATTTTGCATTTTTTTCTTCTGTCATTTATCTCTCCCTGAGGCACAAAAGTGAGTCTTAATATTACCTCCGAGAATATTCCTTAAACAAAATAAATGGTTTTTAAATTTGTTGCAACACAATGGTGTGGTTTGATGTTGTGTAAAAATAGAAGACAAAAATACTTCTTGCCACAAAAACCACAAAGCTATGTATGTCCTTGAGAGTTACAAAAGAATACCGTCGTCATATAGCCGCCTCTCTGATATCCTTTGTATGACATCAATGGACGTTTAAGTTTTGTTCATTTTTTGTTCGATTGTTTCTCCTATATCAGATCACACAACACACATCCTTTATACATAAGGAGGAGAGGAAGATAGCTTTCATACTTGCACTCAGCTGAAGTTATAATTGGGTTTATCAAACTTTAGTTTATTTGCTAAATACCGAGATAATTTCGTTAGATAGATAGTAGTTGATGGTGTAGTTAAATTGATTCAATTTGGGATTACACAAACAAGGGATATACACAGATATAAGTTATTATGAGTTCTGACATTGTATATGGATTGTGGTTTGTCCTACCATCTGGTCCTTAAATGTGATGGGTGCCAATGTTCAATAAACTGTTTATATTTGTGTTCATTTTGACCTTATAGAGCTTAGAATTTGTTGCTTGTATGATATTCAATTTAATAATAATTCTGATCAGTTCGGAAACATGCCTTGATAAATTTCATATAATATAGGTTTCGTATTACGGATTTTGATCAGTTAAGTTAATTTAATACATATAATAAGAGGAAATATGTATACATAATTAATTATAGAGAGGCGATAAGTGAATAGAATTACTATAAGGTTTTGTTTTCGGAAAGATTGTCTCTTTTTGATTTGTTGACGCGCCCGGTAAGGAATTTATAGGCCAACAATATGTGCATAACAGGGATATAATGGAGCAATTAAAGCTATTTTCAGAAATCATGCATCACTGGATCAGACAAATTTTATCCTTAAGTTCAAGTTCATGGCTATGATTTGACTAGATAGCAATTCAAATGTATGATAATCGATCAATAACTCAAGAACTGCAAAAATGGATTTTTTTTTCTTTGATTTGTTAATCGGTAAAAAAAAATATTTGTAAATTTCTCGAATGCAATATTATTCAGAATATCAGTGTATTGCACCTTAAATTAAGGAAATTTTTTACAAAAAACCTGAAAAAAAAACTATTTGTTTACAATGACTATGATTATTACGAAATTTGAGTAGAATCATTAGAGCCAATTTTGAAAATATTTGAAAAAAAAACCGCTTTATGGGAGCTACATACATTTTCTGGATGAACTTAACTGAAAATTCAAATTTTCTCTCCTACAGAGAATCATGTAAAAATGTTTCTTTTTAAAACTGCGATTGTAAGAGATTACAACAATAATTTAATCGACATAAATTTACTTTATTTGTACCTACTGTCACATTCTTACAAAAAATTATAGTGAAATTTTGTAAAAAATTCAATGAAATAAGAAAAGTAAGTATACGCCCCAGTGTACCACCATTTTAATTTAATACATTTATTCACTTTTTATATGTTTTTGTATGTATAGTTGAGTGTGCAAATATCTACGTATCAAAGTAGGTACACAATATTTTGTTTATTTACACAAAAAAGTTAGGTAAAGGTATTTACAAAAAATAAGCACAGCCCTTTTTTTTTTTTTTAGCCGTTCGGATTCGGCAATAAACTGTAGGTACCCTCCATTCCTGCAGACACGCACACAGGAATGGTTGAGAGTTGTAAGTCACTAGGCCCTAGTTCTTCATGAGCTGTGTTGTGCCATCAAATTTATTTTTATTTTAAGCACAGCCCTAAGTCAATTCCCTTTATGTATTTAATTTTCTATTATTAAAGAAAATTGTTGGGGCTCAACTTTTGTGAATTTTTTTTATTTTCTGTGTTTTCTTTTTTTTTGTAACCGAAAAAATTTAATTAAAAAATTAAAATTCCTTTTTTTTTGTATAAACTTGACTATTTCTTCTTTAAGAATATGAATAATTTTAATTTTCCGTTTTGAGCTAAAAATGATAAAAACGTTTCATGTTATAATAAAAAAAATTTCCGATTGGAATCGAAAATTTTGAAACATCTCCTCCACGTTTCAAGGTCACTAGTATCCGAATCCATTGTTGTTTTTTTTTTTTTGTTTTTTTTTTGTAGTACTTACCTACGTACCTACACGTACGTGATGTTTTTTTTTATCTTTCTTCCAGATAATATAGAACGTAAAGTGCTTATTATATGTAGTAGTTTTCGGGCGAAATGTATTCATTAATAATAAAAATGATGGACCTTAAAAAAAAATCAATAGAGACATTTTTTAAAGCAAAAAAAACTTTTAAAAATTGTTATACATTTTTTTCGTCTCGCATGCCACTGTCGGCATGAGCTTTCTATCAATTTAAACAATAAAGACAATACATAAAATAAGACTCTATCAAAGAGGTACTTTACCCATCAAAAATGATTGAATCCCGTATAGGGGAGCCAAACTGAGACTACAACGTACCTAAGACGAGACCGAAGTGAGACTTATTTTTTGAACAGAAAATTTACCGAGAGTTTCGAAGCTCAAAGGTGACCTGGGCAAGTAAATTTAAAACATTTGCATTTTCAGGTTAGAAAATTGTATTTTGCGATTAAAAAAATTTAGTACTTCTATAGACTTAAACTCTATACTTAGTTCGATACTGCATCCACAAAAATACAGAAAAACACGGCGATAAGCTAACTAGACTATGAGGCTAGGATGACTCAGTTATGCGAGACTGGACCAATACCGAGACGACACCGAAATTAATTTAAGCAAGACGAGACTGAACAAAGTCGCATAGAGTCTCTACTCGAGGCCATCTCTACTCAGTTATGCCGGATTTACACAAGTGACAAAATGTCATTAATTTTGTCATTTTACACCAATAAATGGTCATAATTCCGTTTTATGACATTTTGTCACTCGTGTAAATCCGGCATTAGTTAAACAAAGCCGCTAACGATATCGAGACGATATTGAGATTTTTCGATTTTAATGAGACCGGAAGGCAACGTATAAAGGGTAACGTCGTATTTTGTTTGGCATATTATTAACAGATAAAAAAGCTATTTTTGACATTGTTAATATTGTCGACAATCATTTTCTACTACAAAGGTAATTTCAAAAAAAAAAAATTATTCAAAAATTTATCCTTACAATTTTTGTCAATGCAATTTTTTGGAGTTAGTGAAATATTATGCGAAAAACATAGTGCCACCTTAAATGTATCCAAACAGAAAATTTTAATTATTTTATAAGCTATATAGTCTAACCGTTAAATGCTCGCAGTTTATATTCGTACGAGTTTATCTACTTATATTGGATTTCTAAACCTTAAATCTGCTTCAGTTCAGTTCTTTTAACACCATAACCACTTTGCATGTTTATTTTCCTCGCACTTTACTTTCGCTCAAAAACCTAAGCATTAAGTATGGCAAGCTTTAGACTTCGTTGTGGCCCGCACCACCCTGTCATATAAACCCATGTCATATGATGGTATAATACTTGGCAATGGTTAGCCCAATAGGTATACACCCTCATACTATTTTTGCTATATGGTTTAAGTGGCATTCTAAGGGTAATTTAAATCACACTCACAGCGTCATTTTAAAAGGAGATATAATGTAGTGCACACACACACGTACAGTGGTGGGCATAAAAATTGTATAAGACCCCTTAATAACGTTACACGTGGAATTTCTTTGAATTTATGGCAACATAATTGGTCGAAAAATTTTAAGTCATTTAAATTAAAAAACCATAACAATCAGAAGAATTTAATTTAAATCAAAATAGCATTTTTCGTTTTCCATAGGTTAATTACCTGGCACATTAGACACGAGCAGGGAACGAAAAAATTGCGAATGGGCGAAAATTTTGACATTTCATTCACATGCTGTTTGGTGAAACTTTTGAATGTTTCTCTTAGCACACCGAAAATAATTCATTTAACAATATTTATTTGCAAAAACAAACTATCAAATAAAATCTTTTCTATGAAAATCATATTTGACCAAAACCATCTGCACAGCATTGTTTCTATACTGTGAACTCATAGTTGCCGTACGTGTTGTGAAAATGCTACCACATTAGCTCCTTCAGGATGCTATGTCACTCGAGAAGTCCTTGAAAGAGTGAAATCATAAAATCTCGAGGACATGCAAACTAAGTTCGCGTTTTTTTTTTTCTTCACCTTCACCTAAGTTTCCACCAGGACCTGCCGCGCTACGCCACCGCTGCCACCATAAGTTCTTCTACACTCTTTCAATATTTGTTCCTGTTTACTTTTCATTCTTTGCCATTCATCCTTTAATGATCCTTTTCGGAAGAACTTTTTTTTTTGTCGCTTGCGACAATTTAACCACAACAATGGATGCCTGTGTTTGACAATGGGTGTTAGGAGTTTTTTGTTAAAAGTGCGGCAAAGTGGAATCTTTTTTTTTTTTATTTTTTTTGTTGCTGTTGATGGAATGCGAAATTGAAAAAGCCTATGACAACAACTAAAGACCGCTCGATTAAATTTTAAACTTTTGCACAAATGGATGGCATTTGGAACTTCTTTTGGTAAGTTTAAAAAAAAAGAAAAAAGAACACACACACAGATAATATGTATGTATGGAGGAACAAAACTAACTTTGTGATTTTTCAATTTGCAAAATGTTTACCTTAGCACGCGTCGTCGTCATCCTAAGCGCTTTGAAGGACGGCGAATCAGTAAAAATCCTAGCAAAGGGGCATAGTAAGGGGGTTGATAGATACTTTTGTGTTGTCAAAATGTTTTGCTGTTTGGTGATGCTTCTGAATAATTCATATTCAATACTTTTCTCAGCTAAAAAGATTTTTTCTTAACTTACTGCCTCCTTGGCGCTGCCGTCAAATACAAAAAAAAAAAAAAGGAGAAGAAGCTATGTTTAGGCTAATGCCATACAAATCAGCACGATTATTATACCGTGGTGTTCCAAAAAAAAAAAAAAACGGCGGAAGGAGATGAATTTTATGCGTGATTTGGGGAACGCGTGATTTGGAGGACGCAATTTTATGATGGGTGCAGATTTTTCTTGCTCTAAGGGTTAGACATTGAAAGCTTAAAAGGATGAAGGACTTCCCTTATCCTTCTCGCTATAGCTCAAAGTTGATATTTACTTAGACTCCTGTTGCTGTATGCTGCCAAACTGCCACACTCTTGTGTGGCTGTGCGGGATGATGTTGATTTGATATTCCCTTTTATAATAATACACAAGGAATATTGGAAGGATGATGTTACGCGAAAGGTTTTCTCTTGTCAAGACATGAGTTTTTTTTTTTTTTTTTTTTTTTTGTAACCCGATGTGATGCGATACATGAGAAATTTGTCTTCATTTTCGAAAATTCTATCTCCTTGTCGAGAACCGGGCTTAGTTTGCTGTGAAAGGTGAGTGATTGAGTGAAAGGTTGTGCAAGCAAGGGATGATTGTTTATTTCGTATTCAGGATGAGATGTGTTTTTATATCGTCTGGGTGAGAAGGGCAGAAGGAAAGGGAGGTATAATGTGGGTTTTTTTTTGGTTGTATTTGAAGTGCCAAAACTTAAGATGTGCAATATTATAATCCTAATAAAGGCTGAAAAGTCAATCTAATTTTTTTTTTGTAGACTGAATTTTATTGTTGAAGGTAAGAGGTTTGTTTTTCAAAACAAAATCGTTTTAACTTTACACTTTGAGATCCATAATGTTTAATTTAAAACACTTGATATCATTTGAATTAATTTACATGTATTTCTAATGAGGATTTACTTAAGTCCTGAAGACAAATCAATATTTTTAGCTTATTTCATTTCAGGTTCCACAATTTTGTATTGTATTGAATATTATTATTGTATTAAATTAAAATATGTTACAGTAAACAAACTATTTGAAACAGCTTTTAAGGTTGATGCTAAGATTTTTTAAAGAAAACATTATTATTCTAAGGGTCGGGCACGTGTCATTAGGACCTCAACGTTTATTTACAACAAAAAAAAATTAATTATCTATTGCATACCTTAACTCCGATGTGTACCGGTGGAAAATCACCGTGTAGTGTTGAAGGAAGTATTGGCAATGGTAGAGGGATAGGGCAGGACATCATGGTCGCTACCTGGAAAAAATAGAAGAAAAAACAAATCAAAATTAGTATAAAATTAAAAAAAAAAATAGTAAAAAGTGATATGTATAGACAAATTATTTAAAAAAAGAAATGTTTCAATTAAAATTAAAATTAAAATTAAAATTAAAATTAAAATTAAAATTAAAATTAAAATTAAAATTAAAATTAAAATTAAAATTAAAATTAAAATTAAAATTAAAATTAAAATTAAAATTAAAATTAAAATTAAAATTAAAATTAAAATTAAAATTAAAATTAAAATTAAAATTAAAATTAAAATTAAAATTAAAATTAAAATTAAAATTAAAATTAAAATTAAAATTAAAATTAAAATTAAAATTAAAATTAAAATTAAAATTAAAATTAAAATTAAAATTAAAATTAAAATTAAAATTAAAATTAAAATTAAAATTAAAATTAAAATTAAAATTAAAATTAAAATTAAAATTAAAATTAAAATTAAAATTAAAATTAAAATTAAAATTAAAATTAAAATTAAAATTAAAATTAAAATTAAAATTAAAATTAAAATTAAAATTAAAATTAAAATTAAAATTAAAATTAAAATTAAAATTAAAATTAAAATTAAAATTAAAATTAAAATTAAGAGAAAAAGTTTTGTTTTTGTGTGTTTGCAGGGATTGACTGCATTTTTGTGCCACGAAATTTAGTCCAATGCAGTAAAGTCCAAAGAAAAATTTTGGACTTTATTGCACTTCTAAGAGCCCAATAAAGTCCAAAACTATTTTGGTCTTTTTTATACTCTCTGAGTGCAATAAAATCCCTTGGACTGTCTTGCAATTATCAGTAACAGTATTGTTAATTATGTTCAATGCTGAAATTTGGCCTAATGGGTTTCGTTGCTGAGCAAACGCAAAACAAAATGTCGCTTACGATACTTTTATTTTTTGTGGCTTACGATAATTTGGCGTTATATTCTTAAACGCTCTTGATAGAAACCGATAAACGACACAACTAGATCATAAACGAAAAAATTCTTCTGCTTTTCTTCCTTTTTCGAGTCTTCGCTCTTTTTTCGCACAGTTCACACCTGATGATTAACATATACATGGACGAAACGTAGTGACATTAAAAGCTTTGACATTAAATTTTTTGTCTTTAAAAATTAAGACCATACCTCTACTAGTACACACAAAAAATTTTTAAAAAAATCGTTAGAGACGTATAGAAATAAATAGACGTATAGAAATAATAGGGCTTAAGAGCCCAATTTTAATTTTGAAGTTAGTTTTACTAAGGCCCAACATCAAATTATAAACCTACTAAGCTTTCTTGGATAATTTTGTATTTCAATTCTAAGTTTAAAACAAAATTTCTGGCTCACCGGAACCTTTCAAAAATGTTGAAAAAAGCGCGCAATTTTTTAATTTTTTTTTTTATTATTCGCAGAATTTTGTAAAACAGTGTTTTTTTCAAATTTGAATTTTGTTTCACAACTTTAAAAATTTCAACATTGTTTGTTTTATTATATTATAGTATTAAGCATTGTATAAAGCCATAAAATGTAGAGTAAATAGAAACAAAAATATCAAGAGAATAAGCCTAAACCATATTTTTTTTGTAAGGAGGTATTGAATATACCCTATATGCTTTTGTTCAAATTATTCTTTATGTAATTTTTTAAAATATGACATTTTTTACCATTTCTTTATTTACATATTTGTAAATAAAAATGCGAGTCCGAATTACATACGCGGCTTCACTCGCGGCTGGCCATTATCCGATTTACATGGGAAAAATTCAATCAAAAAAATCAATTTAATTCCAAAAGAGTTTCATTACTTCAAAAGAGAGGCTTGACTTTCGAAAAACACATTATTAATAGTTAAACTCAATCTTCAGGTAGTCCAGTAGTTTTACTATAAAAATATAAAAAATAAGGCCTAGTACGTGCGACTCATTCGTGTACCTAACATACATAGTACCCTAACAGTACACTCTAGTCAGAAAGCTAAAGCTATGACATGTAAGACAGAATTAAAGTGGGGTTAAATAGACGAAATCAAAAAAAGAAAAAACCGTATTTTGCCGGTTAAGTCATCTTATGCTATAACCAAAATGATCCTTTTCCTAAAAGGAAGGTTTCCGTCAGTGAAACGGAATAAAGTTTTTTTTGTTATTCTCCCTAAGGTGCTTCTCATTGCGCTGACATTGAAACGACAGCAAAACGAAAAAACAAAAATAAATAAAATACACACAAAAAAAAGTATGAACAAAATTTTCTTTTTATATTTCCATTAGTCAAAATTAAAATTTCATAATTTTCCACCTCATTTTGATTGACTGCCCCCCGCCATCCAGCTCTCCCTTACCAACCTACCGGTTTCTCATGACTTTAATACGTTTTGCTACTTTCTTGATTTGATGTCTATCTGCCTGCCACATATTTTGTATCTAAGTCAAAAATTCTTTTACTTCACTTCAAATTCATATTCACTTGCACAATGAACAGACTCGACGACCAAGTTTATACTTCAAAATATGTACTTTCTTTATTTTTTGACAGTTAATTGAAATATACTGACCACCAGCTGAGTTATTGTGTGTTTAGTGCAAATGAATTGGCTGATGGGTGTTGTATAATTATTGCAAGGAGAGTATTGTTTATACTCAACAGCGTATATGTTTGATGGGAGTGCTATTTAACATGGAATTTAGAGGAAAAGTTTTTAGAAAATATGTACCCATAATTTTTTTTTTTGTAATTAATAAAAACATTGCATTTGAAATATTTTGAAGTGAATTACTGTTGGTCTACGTCATAATAAACAATTGAAAAATATTAAGTAAAGAAAATACATACATTATGTCAAAGCATGTTACATATTTACTTTAGTTTGACAAATCAAACATCAATAGAATCTTTCAATAGACAATCATTTGGTTCATTGACAGAGATCCCTCGGGTATATCCAATGAATAATAGACACCAAATAGGATAACATTAAAACTTTGCATTAAATTCTGGACAACTTGTATCAGTTTACATTAACACTTTACCTCATATTCGTGACGGATTTTAAGGGCTTCGATTTGATTATTCGCTATTGCATTGTTAAAAAGGTACACTTATAAGCAAGGCCGTAGCCAGGGGGGAGGTTCACAGGGGTTTGAACCCCCCCCCCCCCCCCCCGAATTTTTTTTAGAAATTTTGTTTTTTTATTAATAGCTTTTATTATTTGTATTGTATTATTTATACTAGAATGTCAGTTTATTAGACTTGACCATTCTTTATTCCGTCAATTTCATTGAATTTTGAACAACAACAACAACTTAAAGGTGCTACCACCAATTGCTTACGAATTAATTTTTGGGTATTTTAATTCGTTTTTTTTTTTTTTTTTTTTTTTTTATTTTTGTTTGGCTAGAGATATAGCTATTTCAAGGGGTGCCAAGCCCTATCATCAGTCTCCTTTATAGTGGTGCTGAGCTTTAATCCAATTTTATTTGAAAAACTTTCTACACATCATGCGGTATTTTTATTAAAATTTTTTCCCAAATTTCTGCACTAACAGCCCGATTATCCCCGCCATCACTGATACCTCACAAATCATAAGAGGTGGTGAAATTAATTTTGTGACTTTTTCGTATTCTCCCCCAAAAGTCACAACTTGTGAGAGTCACAAAAACAATCGAAATTGTGATCTGTTTTAGAGCAGGTCACAACTCACAAATTACATGTGTTTTGGCATTTTTACCTGACATTCTATATATTTTGCTAAAAATTTGCACCTTTTGAGATTTTTGAGTGCTAAAATAAAGTAAAATGGGAATCGATTCGATTTATCCGCAAATTAATCAAAAAGTTTTTACAATTGCACAATGTTTTCTTTAAAACGAATCATTGCACCGCCATCCATAGCCGCTGTCCGACGGCTATTCAGAACTAAAAAACTAAACTATCCGCAAAGCGTACAAATTGTTTGCAGGCCAATATAAAAAAAATTATCCACAAACTAAATGGAAGAGTTTAACATCAATGTGTGAGACTCGCTGGGTTGAAAATCATGACAGATTGATTATATTCAAAGAAGTTTTTCAAGCGATAGTTTAGTTTGGAAGATTTGTGTGCTGATAGGGACTCCGAAACTTCATCAAAGGCGAACTGCTTTTTAAGATCTGTTACAGCTAGTGATTTTTTTGATAAGTTTGTGCAGCTTGAGTGTTTTATTTACATACATATTGCCACTTTGCAGGATCTTACAGTCCCCTTCATGCGACTTGGTATCTGCTCTGGAACGTATTGAATTGATATCAAACAGATTCCAAAAAATTCGAGAGGATGTTATTTTGGAATTCAATATAATTTTCCAGATAGCAGAAGAATTATCAAGTATTGCAGAAGAAAAAATAAAAATTCCTCGAGTTGTGGGAAGACAACAGAATAGGTCCAACATACGTACGACAGATACAGATACCTATTTTAAGATGAAAATTTTGATTCCTCTCTTAGATGACTTTATAAGTCAACTTAAAATGAGATTCGAGAATCATAAGTCAACACTTTCTTCTTTGTATATTTTAATACCATCGACTTATCGGTAAAAATTAAACTATTTTTAATGAAGAAAATTTTAAATTGTATAAGAAATTTTTGGATTGGGACACTATTGAGGCTGAATTATCTTACTATGGAAGACAAAATGCCACCAACAATTACCATAAGACCGTGCGAATAATGCAATAGAAGCTCTTCAAAGATGCAACCAACAACTTTTTCCAAACTTTTAAAAATTTTGGCTACCCTTCCAGTTTCGACATGCACCCCGGAACGAACATTTTCAACGATGAAGAGATTAAAAACATATGAGAAACTCTACCGGCGATGAAAGACTGACAGGATTAGCTTTAAAAAAAAGTTGACTGAGAAGTTCAACAGTTTGTTGAATTACTGTAAGAGGTCCTCATATCCTCATATCATATTTTACAGTACAGAGGTCTCTGTAGATTACATACTAAAAAGCGAAAAATAGTTTTTCAAAAAGCCATAACCCCCCCCCCCCCCCCCCCCCCCCAAGAAAATTAATTCATTTCGAAAAATTCTCACAAAGCTGAAGTATTGTAAAGTATGCGTTGAAAAGACTGCAATTCAATCTGATTTTAAAAGACATAGAGGTTAGTTATGGGACTTTTATTTTATTAGTGAAATAGTTTTTACAGGGGCACAATTATTTACCTACTGAAAAAAATTAAGATTTTTTAAAAGTTAATTTTTCAAAATACGTTTTGAACTGTTTTCTAAAAATTAAGTACCTATGTATGTCTTAATAAACATTTAAAAATTGATACATACAACTGACAAACGGATTACATTTGCTTGAAATAACTAGAAACTGAAACTGAATTTATTGTAACAGGTCTTATTTGACAGATACACCGATACTTAAAAAAATGAAAAAAGATAAAAAAAAAATTGTTTAAAAAATTAATATAAATTAAAAGCATATCAAATTTTTACATAATGGCATTAATTTTAAATTGTCCACTATTATATGTGTTTCAAGCTCAAAGATACAAGTCTAATTTGGTTAGTGACTTTTCTTTTGTCTTTTGTGTGACGTTGAATCTTCTTTTTTGAGAAACCAACAAAAATCTGCCATCATAGCTGGATCCCATCGTCCCTGATATCTTATTTCTATTGTTCGTACATCCTGATGGAACCTCTCTCCTTGTTCATCACTTACTGCACCAAGATTATCAGGAAAAAAGTCTAAATGAAGGTGTAAAGAGAGACATTCTACACCCAAAGTTTTGGTACGACTGAAACAGTTCATTTACTAAAAGTTGATATAGTTTTCTGATTGTTAACCTTCTAGAAAGCCTTTTACGACTGCAATTTTTTTATTTCCATGCTTGTAGTTCTTTCTGATTTAATTTTTGGGTAAACAATTAACCAATTTTCTTATTTATGGACCTAGAAAAGCTCCTTCTTTCAGCTTAGCATCACTAATTTGAGGGAAAACTGTATTCAAATACTTGAATCCTTCGCTTTCTTTGTCCATAGCTTTTACAAAAATTTTTATTAATCCCAATTTAATGTGTAGGGGAGGTAAGATAACTTTTTTGGGGTCAACTAAAGGAGGGTATTTGATATTATTGCTTCCTGGTTGATACAAGTAAATCTTGCTGGCCAATCTTTCTTAATGTAATGATCTTTCGTAGCTCGACTGTCCCACCACAAGCACAAAAAACAAAAATACATTGTGAAGCTTCTGGACGTGCGTCGGTCGAATGGAAAACGACATAATTCTAGCGATTACGCTAACTTTAACTAAAACTTTAAAAAAAAAACTGATATAAGACCTGTCAATTTTATGACTTGATGTGTGAAAGATGAGGTTAGTTTAACAAAAATATATGATTACTGTTCTATTTGTCAAATACTTGTTCCCTTGTGTAATTATGTATACACCCCAAAAACCATAATTTAAAAAAATTATTAACCGCTTTTCAGAATTTTGATTTTTCAAAAAATATTTCTTATTTAATGTTAAATAAGTTCTTTTTAACAATGTCTGAGTAAACCTCTGATTAATTACTCGGCACATAAATCCTGGCAAAAAGACATTAGCCCACAAGAAAAAAAAATCACAGATGTCTCTTGACTCTTAAATAGGTCACAAATCCAAATCTATTTTTTTAACGATTGTGGACTTATGAACCTGTGCAAATATTAAAGCGTCAAGTAGGTAACTAATCAGAACTTTACTCAGAAATTGTGAAATAAAAGGACCTCCTGAACAAAATCGGTCAAATCCTTTATACGAAAAACTTGAAAATAAAAAAAAACGGTTCTACGACGGCACTGCTAGTAACAGTTTTTTGGTAAATTTTGTTTAAATAAAATGCAGAACATAACCCTAAGTACACACAAATTTTTTATCAAAGTTATTAGAGGCATTTTTCGAATGAAATAACCTTTTTCATAACGACTGTATGAAAGATACACATTAAATCTGGAGGAAAAATAAAAAAAATAAATTACGCCTCTAGATAATCACTTCACAAATTTTTTTTTGAAAGAAATACTTGGTTTAAAAAAGTATTTTTTCATTTTCCTGATTAAAATTCACCACGGAAAACGAGTTTCCATCAGGAAATGCTTTTTGTACAAAAAAAAAATATTTCGTTTAATGAAAATTTTGTTTATGAAATAAATATTTTAAGTTATTTATCAACGATTTGTATCCTTATTATATTTCAAATCGTATGATTATCAAAAAGGATATTTTTCCTGATGCCATTTCCTGATCGTTATAAATAGCCCCTTAGGATGTGGGACTCAATTTTTTTGTCTTCCTTATCTTTATCATGTTTACCTTCTTATGAATTATGTCATTTAACGATTTTACACATTTTTTTTCTCATCATTCTGCCTGCCAAAACACATCGTCCTTAACGACGATCTAAGTATTATTGAATTTTTATATTCAAATAATAACATCCGCCAGCCACCGGATATGGTTCACTGTTACATGCACTATATGAACACATCAATATGATGAAATTTTGGACGAGTTTTTCTGCATTTTTATAATTCACACTTACTCCTTCCCAAGAATATGATTGATAAGAAAATGTGTTGTATGTGTGGGAATTCATTTTCTGCTTTTACCAATTTGCAAATATCACAAATTAGAGGTGCTAAGTTCCCAGAGCTAATATTGAAATTGAATACTTTAAGCTCAGCTTTTAGATACAAAAATTCAATTACATATATGTATATGTAGTTAATTTATATATCTACATAGTATATCTTTTGTTTGATGCATCACTTCTCGTGCATTCGTATGTTAGTCCTTGGAGCCTCAGGATTCTTCTTAGATATACCTAATCCGTAGGCTATAAACACAGTTTTCATCCTTCTGTTTCTCTTTTTATAATCCCGAAAGACCGTTATTCGTTATCGTTATACTTCAACAACTCAACTGCGAGGGAATCAGGATTAAAAGTATCTGCAACAAATACCTACCGGAAATGAAACTCCCACAAAATACGACTGACTTTATTGTGGCAAGGATCTGCCACTTAAATAATACATCACAGATTCGCCTTTTGCCAATGATAGAACGTTTTTTTGTTTTTATGACAAAATATAATGGATTGTCTATATTTGTGTGGCGGCAGTCTCACGTGTGTCCTTGGATGGAATTGCGCGTGTATATCTATCTATTCTTATTGCAATTTTATACAACACATACATTTCGACCAAGATATGTACTTGTGTGTAGATATAAATGAATGATGACAGCTGCTGTACAAGAAGAGTTATAAAGTTGTTTCCCTCTTGCAATGCAATCCATTTCCTCTGGCAGTTCCGGTTTCTTATTTATTACTACCGTCTAGCTGACATATTGTGTCGAACTTGCATTGAAAATATAAAAGTTAAGGAAGATCTTTTACACAATGTAAACATGACATAGTGGCAATCGCGAACATTGAAATGTAGCAATAAACTTGCAAGTTATGTAGAAGGTGGGTTGTTAGTAGAACACATAAGTGAGGATATTTTTTATAGTGACGTACTAAAGCCTAGTTTAGTGGAAAATCAATTCTTCAATACACGCAAACAAAATGAAGTGATTATGAATTAAAGTTTTAAGTCTTTTGTCATTTGAATCGCGAAAGTTAGGAAAACATAAAAATTTTGTTTAGGTAATTTTTTAAGCTGCAGACTTGCTGTGCTAAAAAAATGTAGTCTGCTAAAAGCAAAATCGTATACACGATATTTTCGAAAAAGTGTTTTTTTGTTCGGGTAGGTGAGTCTTTGAACACTATGAAATTTGGGGCGAACGGATCGTTCGATGAACAATGAAGGCTGGCATGGAGCACAGAATGAGGCCTGCCAATTAATAGTGTAAACTAGAACCAGAGCTGCTGAGAGACCAGACTTCTCAGGAGGAAAAAAAGAGAGCACGTGAAGCGTTGCAAAGTTCTACCGAAGGGTGGAACAATGTACCTAAGACTGCAAAGCCGGAACGGCAGACTGCCGAGTGCCGAGACGAGAGTGGGAATATGGTAGTAGACAGACGTCAGTTTTGAGTATCTGGTAACATTGTGACAACACTGTTCTAGACTGCTTATCGGATGTTAAACGGTGTTAGACAGAACACTCCATTCAACATGGACGATTATTGTCAAAATTTCCGTCCAACTGTTCTTAATACAGTGCGGTTAGTGGTAACCAAGCTCAAATTGTACAAGGCTGCTACTGCGGGTGGCCTACCAGCCGAACTATTCAAAGCACAGGAAGATGACTTGGAAGGAAGTAAACACCAAGTTATCTCCAAAATTTGGTCGGAGGAAAGTATGCCCGGTATAGTTTGCCCCATCCACAAGAAAGGAGATGCTTTGACTTGTACCAACTACAGAGTTATAAGTGTCCACAACTTCGCATACAAAATCCTGTCATCTTCTCTGTACTATGTGATTGCTGAAAACCATTTTTCAACAATCTGATTGGCCCCAATTAGTGTGGTCTTAGGCCTGGCAAATCAACTGCCGATCAAATGTTCACACTGCAACCAATGTTGAAAAAAAAAAACACAGGAGTTTAAAATCTTTACACACCACCTCGTAATGTAGACATAGATGAGCTATACAGAGCCAAGTCGCATTTCGGCATTCATGCCCAACTCGTCCACTTGTGCAAGATGACGATGGATAACTCTTGCTGCTCTGTCAAAGTACAGTAAAACCACCAGCGAACTTTTAATTTCGAGAAAAGTTTGAAGCAAAGTGACGTGCTACTTCTTTAACATCGTTCTTGAAATAATTGAACGCAACTCAGCAAGTCAACAATAGAGGTACAAGTACTAAATCGGAGGCGGCAAAAATGAGTTAATGAGGACAAGATGAAGTACATACATACTTTCATCGAGAAAGGAATCTCAACATATCGTCGACTCGGGCAAAACGACACGATGGATAGGTACAACTTCGAAGTCGTCAAGGACTCTCTCTACCTGGGCCCCACTATTACCTCGCAAAATGACATCAGTCCAGAGATCAAACGGAGAATTACTCTAGCTGTTTCTTCGAGCTAAGAAGGCATTTGAGTAGTAATGCCCTCTCTTAAAGAACTAAGAAGACCTTACATAAGAATATAATTATCTTGGATTCTTCGGGTGATTTTCAAAAAGAAAAATTCATTATTTTGTTTTTAGACCAGAAATAGTGCCAATTTAGTCGTGTAAATCCAGGATAAATGTTGTGTTTGACTGATATTTCCAACAGTGTATGATACAAGATTTTCCAGCTGAGATTCTCAAACACTCATCATCGAATCACTTAGTGCACCACCCGGCAATGACATGCCAATTCGTACTCAAAATTCAATGATTCATTTGGATGGTTCTTCAGGAAAACCATAAAACCTAGAGAAACATCAGTGATAAAAAAGAAAGAAAAATAAAAAAAATAAACTATGGAAAACCACAAGCTGGATGATAAATATTTTGCACTAAATCACAGATGACTGTGACGACAGCAGAACGGCACTGTTCTACTCATAGTTGCTCTTCGGCTATAAGGCAGCTGACAACGAAGGATGATGGAGATGACTGATGATTGTGAAACAAGTGACTACTAATAGTACACCAGTTTCTAATGTTGGGTCATTAATATTACGACACAGAGATACAAACCTATATAGAGACAGACACATGGAACAAGAAAAATTAAATACGGAGACAGAAAACAAAAAAAAAATCATTTTAATAAATCGGAACTTAGGGCACGGAATGAGTACGCGGGCCACAGGCCGTACTGTCAGTCTAATTTGCAACAACTTGGTTTTGCAAGTTACAACATTGGATGCAAGTGATATTGCTTATAGTTATAGCGTATACCTACTAGCTTAGTTATAATGGAAATATGCTCGGGTTGGCAGAGTTTCAATTGCAAGAAGTGAATGCCTGATGACAGATGAGAAATTTACATTTAGATGTCAAATATATGAATTAGCCTATGAAACGAAGATAAATATATTCTGAAAGCTAACAATAATTATTCTTTTCGTGGTTTCTATAGTTTTTGTTTTATTAATTTAAGTTTCTAATAGTTTTCCCTTTAATTTAATTAAAATTGTTTTCCTACTTTTTTCATAGCGAGGGGTTTAGCCAGGACTGGTAGCGCCACCAAGAAGATGTACTTTTTTTTTTAAATGAAAGGCAAACTGATAAAACTTAATAACGTGGCTTAACTTATTTCTATAATATTCATTTAATTATAGGCTATAATTAATATTATATGCGCATGCCTGATGGTTGGTTGACTTAAGGAAGATTTTCAAAATGATCAATTATTATTTATGCTTTGTTGTCATGTTCATGAATGCTATAAAGTTTAGTTTTCTGGTCTATAGGTAGTTCAGCAGGTCCAGGGTTAGACCGAAGAAAACTCGGTTTGGTTTTAAAGAGTTCAGAACTCCAATTGATGTTCAATTTTATTTGACCTTCTATAATATTACAAAGTTATTTTACTTAAAATAAGCTAAATTTGGACGATACTGCAGAATATTTTCAGAATCGTCTAAAGGAAAGAAGAAAAAAGGATTAATTGAACACGATATTTCATATATTATCTGATAATAGGGTTGCGTAAATAACTAATTCAGTAGATACTTATGTACTGTAAAGTCCACGGCCCCAGTCGAAACTTGAGCCACAAATAATTTCACAGCTCGAGAGCCAAAACTAAAAACTCCTAACTAGTGCACTACGAACTCAGCAGTGTGTTTATAGTGGTACTTCTCCTTTCGTACACGAGAATGGTATGCACAACATTGGTAAAGGCAGAAGACGAATTTACTTGAAAATTGCACATTTACTTATCATATTCGTATTTGAAAACATTAATATTTTGGATCCCTTCACTTTTCGTACCGAAAAAAAAGTTTGTAAATGTGAATTATAAAAATCCAGAAAACTCGTCCAGCATTTTTTTACTCAAAAGGTAAAGCTACATTTTTCATCATTTTGATGTGTTCATCTGACTTATGACGTTAAACCGATCCGGTGGCTTGCGGATGTTCTTATTTGAATTTCAAAATTCAATAATCGTTTAAGTGACAGTTTAGTCGTGCGTCGCGACGTACGACGCGTCGTTGAGGGTGATGTGTAGTGGTAGGTAGATGGGTGATTATTTAGAGATGAGGGAAAAATGTGTAACAGTATGCGGGAACGTTAATTCTTCCATTATACTTGTTGATGTTTTTGATATGAAAAATCGTATTTACCACGAAACGGTGAACGGGATGGTTGCGAATGCCATGTTCGTTTTGAACCAGGTAAATATACTAAGAAGGCAAAAAATTAATATTTCGACGATAGGAATCGAAAATCATGATATAATTGTATACTTCCTGGAATGAATTTCGATATCTGAAAATTCCATTTTGTATGGGAAGGTGAAACTGTTAAACTAAAACTAACAATAATAAATAATACGGAATTGCCAATAAATGCCTAATTTTGTCCCCGACGATATAGCCAATAATAGATGGTGTTACGCTTTCAGACTCACGTTTGACAGCTTAGAAGTGTATTTCGGCTCGCAATAAGGCCACGGAAATATATCGTAGCTCTTTTTTTTCTAAAATAACGATAAAACAGTGTGGTACACTCAGGCGTATACGCAATTTTTTTTTATTTTTTATTTAATTCGAAAAGAGCTAGTATAATAAATAATTATCATCAGATGATAATTATTCAGAAACTGAAGAATACCAGAATAGTAGCTAGCACAGGAAAATTATAGAACTTCACTAAAAAAAAATCGTCAGAGATTAATAATGATGGGGAGCTTTATGCTTTGTTTGTGTTAAAGATGTTCAAAAAAGTTTCTTTAACTTGTAAGAGGGTTTTTGATTTTGATGATATAAACGGGCAAGTGTAATTTTTTTTTTCGAATTGCTCGAAAACTTTTCTCTGGGAGATACATAACATATGTCAAGACAAAGGTTTGTAGCTCACAAAACTAAATTTTCACAAAAAAGATTCCGAATTTTCTGTTTCCTTATTTCAATAGAATAGATTTTTAGAGAAAAGTGTAATAAAGTTCTTCTCAAAACGTTTTATTTAACGAACAAAAATTGTTTTTTGAGTATTTGTTGTGAGTGAGTTTTGTTAAAAAAAAAACGTTTGCAATTTTCTCAAAAATTGACTTAAAATAGAAAAAAAACCCATCAAAATTCAACGAAAACATCCGGAACAAAATCGTATGCTTTTTCTTTAAGCCAAAAATCAATTCTTGAATTTTTTTTCATATTTTCATTTTTTTTAATTTATACTTTTTGAAAAATTTATTTGAAAATTTCACATTTTTTTTTCAAAAATTACCGTTCTGAGCACAATTTTTATTTTCAATATTCAATGCTCTTATTAAAAAAGTCAAATAACAAAATCAAGAAGCTGAAACGTATCTCCTACAAAGTTAATAAAAAAAAAAATAGGTAGGTACGTAAACATATGCACCAATTTAAATAAAGCTATATATAAAGATTATGAAACTAATCAGACGAAAAATGAAGATTTATGTAGGTATATCGGTACCCAAAATTTATACTATAGATACAGTAAACAACAAACGAATCACACTCGCATTATATTTGTTAAATAAGAAATTCATAAAATGTTCAGCAAGCAAAAATTACAAAAAAGGCTTGTTACTATAGCTTTTTGTAACACTTTACATAAGTAAGTTTTGTACATACTTGTTCCATGTAGAAATATTAAAAACTCTCATGGGAGAAATATTTCTCTGAAATTTGAAATATTGGATACACTGTAAAAGTTTCGAACTGACTACATTTTTTCAGTAAAAAATAAAACTGATTTAGTGTTATAGTGGTTCTTTAAAATTAAATGCAATTTTTAATGTTGAGGAAAAATCGTATAAATAATCCTTTGTCAAAATCTGATATAAAATTTTATCTCTCAAGTGGCACATTTTTGTAAATAACGTGTATGTACTTCTATAAAGTATGTATGCTTTTATGTGTAGGTAGGTACCCAAGCTCTTATAGATATTTATTTTCTTTATAGAGAAATGGATTTACAATATACAATTTATGTTTGTCTCGAGTTGTGTACGATATGATGAAATATATATAATGGTATTAATTAAAATAAATAAAAACACGTGAATGTAAATTTTTACAAAATAGTTTTATTTAATATTATGTTTTAAAAAACTAAATCACATAAAATAAAATAAATTTGATGGCACAACAGCTCATAAAGAACTAGGGCCTAGTGACTTACAACTCTCAACCATTCCTGTGTGCGTGTCTGCAGGAATGGAGGGGACCTACAGTTTATTGCCGAATCCGAATATGCGACGCGTTTCGGAAGTTCAGTATTTCATCAGGATTTACAACGTTTTATAATTCACAACTTACTCAGAGATTTGATAATTAAATTATATCTTACAACAGAATTTTTTTTAAATCATTTTATGAAATTAATTTTGCAGTGAAAAATTAAATTCGAAGGAAAACTGTGATAAAAAAACTTTCATTTAAATATGGTTTAAGAAAAATAATGGTATTGCTGGAACATAATATTTAATTGTACATAGGTAAGGTACAGACACGTGGATGGCCTGTTTTTGATGAGAAAAAAAAATGCAAATCTCTTGAAGTTTTGCTCACCGGCTGATCAACTTAACTGTTAATTATAGAAATGTCATAGAAACTTTATTGACTTTGGCAAAATGCGACTTCATTCTGAACGAATAAAATTTTCAAAATTCAGATAAGACTTCATTCAGTTTCTGAAAATGGGCCTTACCTAATTACCTACTTAACTAATTCATAAAAAGAATTCTTTCTAGATTATACAATAACTAATTCAAAACCTTTCCTTTATCTAATAATTTATTTTCAAAAAAAAATCATTTAAATAGATACCAAAAAGGCTTTTGAAATATTTAAATCCATCGGAGCTCTAAGCTATGATTGTAAAAAAAAAACTGCGTAGATAACTTATACAATTATGTCATAAGCCCTCAAACAATATTCTATACCTTCTACATCGCATCTTTTTACTGCACCAACATGAGTTTGTTATTTCAATATTTTTTGTTTGTTAAATGAAACTCCAGTCTAGGTACTCAGGTTCTCAATTCGCAGCTTTTTTGACATATCATTTCATATTCCCAAAATCCTTTCTCCCAAACTCCAAAAATACTCTTGTATAGGGGTTCTTTTTGCAGAAAGTATAGGTACCTATCCTACGAAAGCTACAACGAGCTTATGTTAAATTCTGTTTGGTTCATGTCATGTTTCGGAGGAAAATCCTTCAAAATTGTCTCCGATGAAGATATGAATCCCATCCGGAAACTATACAATCTTCCATGTATGCACCAAAAACGACGCTCAAACTAAATAAACTCCCCAAAAAAAAAAAAAAAAAGGACGATAACAGCAATAGGGTTTTGTGTAACAAGTTTTGGTTTTCCTTACGATATGATGAATATTAAGCTGTGTAGGTTCCTATAACGGAAGTACCTAGTACCTGCCTTCTAGAAAGTGGCTCTATACATATTACATATTTCCTAGTCATCGTTGTCTTCTTTAAACCCATATAGCTATGCACTTCGAAGCAACCCACAAGCTCAAGCTCTACATAACGAATCATACGATACATGAGTGCATACGAAATATGAAGTAAAATGCTAACGATTCTCTTGTGGTAAAATAAAACTTTTTTACGGCAAACAATGAAGAGATATGAAATAAAAAGGATGAACCGATTGTAATAGAAAACGTAGTTACTGGGGGCATAAAAATGATCCATTAAAGGAATACCTCTATTTAAATTTACATAGACAGGCTTTCGAGTGGATAATATATTGCTGGTGGTATTCAATCCTGGAATTTATCCTATCTATACATGCATATCTAGTCGAATATATACATACAAATATCCTATTGGCTGGTGTTGTTCGATAAAGGATTCTCATTTAAATGTCCTGTGGCGTTCTCTCAGGATATCCGATCGGAATCCCAACATATGCGATGCAAATCATAGATTTGAATAATACATCACGGCTTATGGCACAATCTTAGAAATCCTTGTCCGAATCGAGGATGCATTATCCTTATAGGTATGTACTTTATTCAATAACAACAGGTTGACGGCAGGTTTTAATTTTTTTTTTTTTGGAAATCGCATTATGCTATAAATTTGTATTTGTCATTCGGGAATGAGCTGAGCATAGCCATCCGTGTTTTAAGACATCTAAAAACTTCTTTACATGAATTGAACGATTTTGTTATTTTGAAGGATCGAAAAATATTTCATCTTTTCACTTTTTTTTGGGTACGTTTTGTGGTAAAAGAAACCTTGCTGTAATTTTCTATATATATTTTTTTTTTTTTTTTTCAAAGAGAAAATTATATTTAATTTAATTGTGTCTATGTTTAGTAGCCTGATAAGAATTGATGATAAATCACTTCAAAATATTAAACAAAATTTTCGTTCTAAACAATCATTTCTTAATTTTTTTTTCTTCGTTTTCCGTGCGGAATTTTATATTTTTTTTGTTAAGTCAATTCAAGATTTTGGTTCGATAATTTTTTTGTCATTCTACAATTTTTTTTTTCAGAAGATTATCTGGTTTTGAATTAAGAACGAAACTTTTGTAAGGGTACCTAGTTTTGAAATGATTTAAATTGATTTTCTACAAGATCTTTTGAAGAAAACTTTATAACGATTATTTTTTTGTTTTTTTGCACCTCACCGCTAGTTTCAAAAAAGTACACAAAACTCCTTTTTATAGACTTTTCGTAAATCTTTCAGTGCTCTAGAAATATCGATTGTAGGACTTAATTTGGCAAGACATTTTGAAGACCTTTTACACAACCAATATTTCTGTAAAATTGATTCGATGCGGGTCGAACCGTTTTTTCCTTATCGAAGAATTAAACTCTTACAAAACCAATTACGTAAAGGCACAAATTGTATTGTTCTTAAATATGCTGTAAATTATCTTCAAAATGGCAAAAAAAAAAAAAAACAAAGTAATACTGCGTTTTCATTAGATCTGAAATGAGGTAATTTGGCAAATTACAAAAAAAGTGTTCACATTTCAAATTTCCTAATTTTGTTTGAAGGCTCAGATTGTCAATCGCTTGTTTTTGCATTGAATCCTGTCATTTGAAATGGGTTCCACTTTGAATGGAATCCATTTGGGTGTGTTCATAAAAGTTTTACATAATTTCCTACCGAATTTCGTGCAAATTTGGTTGAAATTACCTCATTTGGAAATTTGAATTTGTATGGGAAATGAGATGATTTTAAATTGAATTTGGAAATTTTGAACGAAATTACCTCATTTGCTGTAATGTAAACGCCGTATAAAGCACTTTTTTTCAAAAAAAAAAAATACTAAAACAAATTACATTTTTTCAAGATTTAGGGTTTGTTTCACAATGTCTGATTAAAGTTTCATTTAAGCTATTTGAAACTTACTCGGCATTTAACAACCACATTTACGTTTCACAATATCTGAATAGGTCTAAGTGGCACTTAAAGTTCTGAATATTTTAATAGGCCAGTTGAAGTGCTGATTAACAAATTAAACTGGCAAATAAAATATTTACAGCTGTCAATGTGACTCATACAACAAATGCATAAATTTAATAGTTTGGACTTACATATGACGAATATTTGTATGACGGAGACGAGAAGAAATCGTGTATTTTGCGTTATGACCAAATCACTTCACGATAAAAATACCATCCCCAACTCTACAAAAACGCACTTTTAAAATGAAAAATCATTTAACCGCTCAAGTTCACTTATCCACGCACAATTTCTAACGGCTAAAACTGAATTCTATCAATTTGCAACGATACCACGGGCCTCAGTCCACTTCGCGGTCTAAAAAGTTTATCTAAGACACTTCAAAATTCACATTTAAGAAATAAATTAATAATTATTTGATTGAATATTTTCAATCAGTCAAATTTTTTGGAAAATTGGAATAACTGACAACTAGCTAATCGACACATAAATTTATGATTGTGAAACGCAAAGTTTTTTAATGAGAGGATTTAAGTTGCGGATAATTTAAGTGCCGGATAGTTTATGGGGAACTTTAATCAGACATTGTGAAACAAACCCATTAAATTTTTTTTTTTTATTTTTGTTTCGTTTTCACTTTAAGGGCCATTCGCTGAAACGAAACTTATATATTTAAATTCAACATAAGACCTTATGTGACAGTTTACGCTGAGGAAAAAGTGAAATATAAGCGTTTAAGTTGAACGTAAATATTTAAGTTTCGTTTTAGCAAATGGGCCTAAGTCTTGTAAGTATTGTAACTAACGCAAAACTGTGAAAAAAGTGGAGAAGAATTATAATTTTGTTTTACTATTTTCCATTCCATGCAATTCCATTCCATTTTCATATCAATTATTTTTAAATTGAGTTGTTTTAGTTGTTTTAGTGAAATTTTGAAAAAAAAAAAATAACAATAAAATAATATTAATTTTACGTAATTAATTATCTTTTATTCAATGCTCTGATTAACTTTTAGTCAAAAATAAGAAAACCGGATGATTGCAATTTTTCTGACTCTATTGTATGGCGATGAGGTCTGAAATTTTAAGTGAAGTTAATGAATGCAATCTTATAATTGAATTCAATAAATTACTTAAAAAGACTGCATTCGCAAATGTTTGCATTCTTTAACAAACCCTAATATCAATGTTTGTCAATATATCAATATACAAATAAATATATGTAGAAGGTGTGTAATTTCGATCAAAATACAATAATTTTTTTTTCAGCGTTAAATTTTCAAATTTGAATTTTTTAATACCACTAATAATTTTTAATTTCCACCAAAATGAAAATAATAATTTTAAACTATCTTAGTTTTGTCCAAGCTTCGAAATATGTACCTAACTTACATGTATGTTCTCGAAATCCGTTTTCCTCTTAGGCGATTTTTAGAACTTTAAGAGATCGTGTTTTAGTTTCTAATTAAGATGTATGGTACCTAATTCAATTTTCTTGAATCATCAAAAAAAAAATTGAAATTTGCATAAGATTTATTCTAACTGTACAATAAGCAACTTAATTGTTGCAATTTGCAAACCCAGACTAGCTACATTAGGTTTGGCTTTCCTTAAACAATTTTAGGATTTATTAAGAGATTTCTAGAGGTGCAGCGGCTATTGAACCCGTATAGCACGTTTTATTTAGTCACGGTCCGTGTACACTACATACATAAATAATGAATGAAGATAATGTTATATTGTTCTAAGTTTGATTTCAACTATTCTTATTTAAACTTGCGCAATCAGCATAGCGCAACAGAAGCAAGTTGATTTATGATCCATATGTGCAGTTTAAACCTGGCGCTGCACGCAATCTTATCGCACGCGTTTCTTCTTGTAGACTGTGAAAATGCAATTTTTACGGTCAAGTGATAGATACTAATTAATAATCATGCATTTAAATTTGACAGAAAACGTAGCGAAACGCTGTTGGAATAAGAAATAGGCGTAAAAAATAATAATAATTTGCAATTTAATTGCTCTACACGAAGAATGAAAGAATTTTGTTTACAAAAGAAGAATTTTAAATTTATTTTGAATTTTGTGGAACTTCGTATATAAAAAAAAATAAATATGGCACGATCGATTAGCTTACTCTGATGATGTATACAAGTAGTACGAGATCTAGCAACGTCGAACGTCGCACAAGGAGGACTTCACCGTAGAAAAAACCAAGTCAGATTTTGAAAAATAAAATATTTTCATATTTTAGAATGTCACTTAATAGAAAGGTAGTAGCCGTGGCGTGATGGTTAGTGCGATGGACTGTCATGCCGGAGGTGTAAGGTTCGATCCCCAGCCTCGCCACCTATTTATTTAAAAGAAAAAAAACGGCTACTGCCTCTTGCGAGGAACTGACAAATCCTCCAAGAGTATCTCCTGTCACAGAAAAGTGCCGCTCGTTAGCCGCTCGGATTCGGCAATAAACTGTAGGTCCCCTCCATTCCTGCAGACACGCACACAGGAATGGTTGAGAGTTGTAAGTCACTAGGCCCTAGGCCCTAGTTCTTCATGAGCTGTTGTGCCATCAAATTTATTTTTTTATTGACTTAATAGAAAGGTTTGATTTAAATTGGAGAAGTACCTATACCACCATTACAACTTTTTTTTTTTATGTCAGATCGTCGAATAACTGGCTGAACAGAATGGTGACCGAACTGGGGCGGGAGCTGGAATAGCTGTCAAAATATTGAATACACGCAAATTCAATGCTACGAACACAACGGAACGTAGACTCATACGGAGCTGCAGACGCAGACGGAAGAGTTCACCAACTTTTAACTTTTCACGTATGGCACTTTTGACGTTTCAAATTGTATGAAGAAAAAAAAACAACTTTTTGAGTCGGAAAAAAATATTGTGGTTATTTGTATGTATCGCGAAAAAAATTATTTATTAAAAGGAAAATTATTGGAAACAAAAAATGTGAATTATGAGCTTGTACACAAGAATATTCTTTTGTTTTTCTTCAAAATACTTTCAAAGCTATACAGCTCCATTGTGGACATGTAAAAAAAAAACCTACGACACTTTTTGACAGCTCTTCCAGTTTCGTCTGCGGCTCCAGTTCTGTCATTCTATGTTCAGCCAGTAAAGGTAGGGGAGATTATCCATTCAAAATGCAGAGATCTGTGATTAGATTAGGCAAAACCCAATAAGTATGACAATTTTTACTTGCTCTATAATTATATAGGGCAAGTATATTAGTTTTGAGAGCAAACAAGTAAAAAAAAAAATATTATTTAAAAATTTTAATCATGATTAGTTTGAACAGAATATTTCTTCAAAATTTTGAGTTCGAAAATTAATTTTTCAAAAATTGTTCTTCAAAATAGGTACCTACTGTGAATCAATAACAAGATACAAGAACTGATTTATTTCGAAAACCGCTATGTTTCTGAAGACAAGATACATACTCTTTTTTGTAGGAAATTTTCTAAGCTACAAATTAGTGCTCAACATTTTTTCTGTTCAAGGGACCGTTAGGAAGATGTTCTCGAAAAACCGTTTTGGGGGGCTTATCACCCTCTATAAACATGATAGCGGCGGCGCGCGCGGCGCTCGTATCGATGGGGACTATTTACAGTTTTTAATAACACCATCAGGAGGCTGTAAACCAAAATCTAGGCGATTTTTCCGAAGTCAAATGTTTTTAAATGACCGGACTACTACTAATACTATAATATGTAATTGATAAGTCTGAAATGTGGGTTTCGCCATACGGTCGGTCTGTGCGTGCGTCCGTTCGTCCACTGTTATTTGAGCTAGAGTTTAAACGGATGGACCGATTTAGGTACTTGAAACTTAGTTAAGGATTTTTTATGTGATTCTCTAGAGGAAAAATTCAATTTTTGATTTAAGACATCTAGAACAGATAGCTACCATACAAATGTATCGGTTTTTTTTTTAAATTTTATTCAAAAACGGTTCAAACGATTTTAATTAAATTTTAGTCTTTATTCTTAAAGAAAATGACAAAGCATTTTCCTTGTTTTTAATAGATATTTTAATTTAAGTGCCAATATTCCTACGGGGTTTGAAAAACCCCGTCCAAAGCCAAAAGAAAACCTGTCAGACTTTTGTAATTCAATATCAAGACGTAAACACCTACAAACCCGCATACACCTAAATATATTTTAGTTATGTGCGTTCACTGTTCACATCCAGATAAACTATTTTGTTTGTAAAATTTTTGTAGTTTTGTCGATGTTTAGTTTTTCATTTAAGTTAATTTTTCTTTGCTACTTTACCTACCTAGGTATAGGTACCAGTGGCGTGGCGTCCATATAACACGATTCCTATCGAGTTACCTTTTGAAATTCTAACTTTCAGCATTTAACCACGTTAATTAAATAACGAGCAACATGAATCTAAACAAATAGACATAAAAATATGTGTCCATACCTCACACCTGCACATGCACGTGAGATTTTAACCGCCAACCCAACCATAACCCAAACACATTATCAATATGTATAATTTTGATCTACTTAACGCACGCGAACACAAATCATAAAAAAAAAAATACAATGTCTCTTTCGAACTCTACAATCCACATACCAAGTCATAAAAAAAATCCTACTTCCCGCTGGAACTGGATCGTACAAATTTATTCTCCTAAGGTCTATCCAACATAAATTGGCAGTACACGTCTTATGGGAGAGCTTTTTCAAAATCAGTAGCGCACCATATTTTAGCACCATACTAAATTGAAAGAACTCCTTCATAAAAAGTGTTTGCCCGCCCGTAAATTTCTGATAGCATCTGACGCAGATCCAACGTCCTATCGAGCGCACATCTGACTGCGCACTGAATTGCTGTGGCCTATGGCTGCTGCTGCTATTCAACTTCAACCCCCATAAAATACTGATGTGCATTCAGGGTTACCCATGTCCATTTGGCAACTCGTTCAGATTTTTTTCCTTGGGTTTCTGTTGAGGTGCTTTTGGTTTTAGAGCTTTAAAAAAAGTTTTTAATAATGAAGGTTACCGTAGAGTGTTTTCATCTTTTGCATTTCGTTTAATGTGTGGAAAATACGTTGAAATGCAGTTACAAAATTTTAAGCTGTTTTCTTTGAAAGAGTATTATTTGCGTAGATTTTCGTAGCGGTCAATTAATGTGAAGTAAAGTATTTTTATGTAATTTATTTTTTAAAAAGTGTATTTTTTTTTAAGTTTTGTGCAATTTATGTTTTTAAGACGGGTAGTTTTTTAAGAATCGTTTGTAAAGTTTTTTGAAAATGTGTGTGCAATAAATTATAATTCAAGTAATATTTACAAAGGTTAAATAAAAGAATAAACATTTAACCAAAGTGTATATTAAAAATAAATTTAAGAATATTTCAAGTGTCGACTGTTTCTTTTGGGCCTTCGTCAGTACCAGACTTCTTTTCTTCATCGTCCTTTAACTTGTGCAATTTGTATTTTCACTCGTGTATTTTTGAAGAGGTGTATTTTTTTAGATTTTTGTGCAATTTGTATTTTTAAGTCGTATATTATCTTACCTCATGGTGGTGTGGAAAGATAAATGTGTTTTAATTTGTATCAATAAAACAATTAAATGAACATTTCTATCAAAAAAAAAGGCGGTAACCCTGCATAACATTCTTTCATATTTAAGTCCATTCAAAATAAATAATACGACAACCCTGTGAGAGCTTTAATAAAGGACAGATTTATGCAATCCACTATAGCCAGAATGAGAGGCAAACGTCCTATCTTGCCTACACTGCCTTTTTTATTTGGATAAGGTATAGCTTTTGTTACTTTATCATTTTATACACAGAAAAAATTTCCTTAATAAGAGGAAATCAACCGTGTTACTTTTTCCCATAAGAAAGCCTGTGTGAGCAGAGAGGTGTCAAGGCTGTTTCAAGGTTGTTTCACAATGCGACGAGAAAACTAGACGTCAGCGTGATGAGATCTCTTCACAGTTGTTCTCTCTTTAAAACGAGTTTCAAATAACGAAATAATACATAATAAAGTATTTCTCGTCGTCACGTTGCGTCTTTTTTTCAATTTTTCGAACTTTATGACGTGACGAGACGACGAGAAATGCTTGATTATGTATTATTTCACTGTTTAAAAATGTTTTTTTAAGAGAGAGAAACTTCGAAGAGATCTCTTCACGCTGACGTCTCGTTTTCTCGTCGCATTGTGAAACAGCCTTCACAATGCGACTAGAAAACGAGACGTCAGCGTGATGAGATCTCTTCGCAGTTTCTCTCTCTTAAAAAAGAATTTTAAACAGTGAAATAATACATAATCAAGCACAAGCATTTCTCGTCGTCTCGTCACGTCATAAAGTTCGAAAAATTGAAAAAAAGACGCAACGTGACGACGAGAAATACTTTATTATGTATTATTTCGCTGTTTGAAATTCGTTTTAAAGAGAGAACAACTGTGAAGAGATCTCGTCACGCTGACGTCTCGCTTTCTCGTCGCATTGTGAAACAGCCTTCAGGGTCTCTGTTCAATACACGCCTTCTTATGGAAAATAATAACTCGCTGTCTTACGTCTTATGAAGGAAATTTTTTATGCGAGTGAGTGATTGATAAGAGAACAAAAGCAAAGAGAACAAATTTGTTCTGTCCAGCAAGAGATAAGTTCTATTTGTTTTTTTGTATTTTAAGTTGGAAAAGAGAGAATTTCGTATGTATCTCGCTCGCTGCGCTGCTGATGAAGTTCATTGAGCAGGGCAGGTAAAGGCACATACAAATATGTTTACTGTGGGTAGGTACGGTTTCTGTTTGAAAAATACAGTTTAATTCGAAAGATAACACGCTTTTTCCCGTCATATTGGTGAATTTTGTGTTGATACCTCGCTGGGCCATGTTTATGAGTTTTTAGTTTATTGAGCAGGTCAGGTCTGTATCTGTTTGAAAGATGTAGTTAGCAAGCAGATTGCGATGCGTAACTTGAAGACTTGAAGTGAATTTATCTATATTTTATTGTTTTAAACTAAAAATAAAATCAAATAAGAACAATGAATAGTGTAAAAAGTTTGTTTATTGAATTGAGTTTCATATTTGCAATTATAGCTTATTACCTAATTTAAAATTATTGCTAGCATTAATAAATGCAGATTGTTGCTGAACTGATTTTCTTTTGGAGGCAAATGATTTCAGTAAGCTGAATTTTATTAAAAAAAAAAAGCTGTAGGAATAGGACGCGCTACTCTTTCATTGAAAATAGACTATATTATAGTATTTATGTGGTGTTCATTTATTAATATGTTTATTTGCTAAAAACAAACAATTTGTGAAGTGGCTTATTTTTTTCTTTATAACGTAACTTTAAATTTTCTTTGAGGCATTGCATTTGCATCTGCCAAAAACGGTTTCTTTCAAAGGCTCATTGTAAATTTAAACTTTAAAGACTTGACGTATACAAAATTGGTTGCTTTACTTTGCAATAAATATTATATTTCAGGTAGACATTCCTAATTTACGTTTGGTGGTGACTAATTTTTCTTCGACTTACCATTTGAAATAATCCACGCCACGCCACTGATAGGTACCTATCTAAAAAATATAATTTCAAAGGAATTTTTTTACTTGCTGAAACTCAAATTGTTTTTATTAAATTTAAGTACCTATCTTTTATTTACTTTAACTGTTTTCTTGTAAAAAAAAATAAAAACTGAAAAAAGCCAAATTCCCCAGTAATCGAACACTTGTTTCCTAAACCCGAACATAAAGTTTACTAATTTCGAACAAAAGATTTAATGTATACTTTAAACCTAATAACATGATTAAAATTTGTTTTTGAGTACCTACTTAATTAAGTTTATTGTATTTGTACTTTATTAAAACTAAAAAATAATTTCAAATTAAATAATTTTTTTTTTTAATTAATTTGAGTTGAGAGGATGCATCGATCAAAAAATCCTTTAAAAATGATATTGACCGATAGATGCATGTATGGATGAATCAATTTTAGTCAAACATCATTCAAAACCTGTTCGAACAAAGAAAACTAAAAATTATATGAGTTTCCTTAAATCGAACACCAAAAAAAAAAAAAAGAAAAAGGTGTTTGAATACTTGGCTCAACGTTTCTATTATCGACCTTTATATGGAGACGTAAAAACTATTTAATTTCCCATTATATTAATTGCGTGAAGGGATAAAAACAATTTTGACGAAGTTGCCTAGGTACCTATATTCGAACACTAGTGTTCGAGATGGAAACTCTAAAAAGTTTTCAAACAGTAAAAATATTAAACCTATAATTACTAGTTTTTAAGGTAAAACTTTTAAAAAATAAAATAAATTTGATGGCACAACACAGCTCATGAAGAACTAGGGCCTAGTGACTTACAACTCTCAACCATTCCTGTGTGCGTGTCTGCAGGAATGGAGGGGACCTACAGTTTATTGCCGAATCCGAACGGCTAACGAGCGGCACTTTTCTGTGACAGGAGATACTCTTGGAGGATTTGTCAATTCCTCGCAAGAGGCAGTAGCCGTTTTTTCTTTTTAAATAAATAGGTGGCGAGGCTGGGGATCGAACCTTAGACCTCCGGCATGACAGTCCATCGCACTAACCATCACGCCACGGCTACCACGGTAAAACTTTTACTTTAGTATAATATTATACTTAATAACTAACAAAAAAAAAATATCAAACAATTAGTCTAACGTCAATTTTCACACGGAAAAACACATTTTCCACAGCACTTCTAACAGTTTATTTTTTCCATAAAATGACCGCATTGTCTTATCTAAAGCCTCATCTGGATCTCCCATTTTTTAAACTTTTTTCCAAAAAGTGTTCAACTTACCGGGTGTGTTCGAAATTATGAGACCCTACTACCTACATATTAACAAAAAAAAATTAATTTAATGTTCCCTTAATTTTTTTGACTAGTGAAAAATGTTGGTATGGAAGTTTGTTGTACCTTAATTATGTCTATAAAAGTTAAATCCTAGTTTCCATATTCAAAAAAAAAAAAATCAAAAAATTCAATATACATAGGTATGCCTATGTCTCTACCTTAAAGAAAAATTCTATTTTACAGCGGCAAAGTTTTTAAATGTCGCCATTATTTTGAAAATACTAGCAGATTCGCAAGCTCTAGATGTGGAGAATCTATAAAAGTACATATACCTAGTGCAAACACACAAATAGAAACACCAAATCGTAGGAAAAAAAAAAATAAAAACACATTCCAACTTTCGTCCAACATCACACTGCAACAAGGACAAGGAACTCAAAACAAACAAACAAAAAATTAATGCGCACATGAGCAAACTCTCAGGGGCTCCTATATAATTAAACTTTAGCGAAATGCTATAGGTACCTACACTTAAGTCCTTTTGCGAAAACAATAGCAGCAACAAAAAACAACAACAAAACTTTAGCCATTTAAACAAACCACTTGATAGATTCTCACTGCGCCTACGAGGACACAGACAAAAAAAAATAAAAATAAAAGTGAATATGTTAAGAAAAAAAAAAAACAGGACGAACTCACCCGATTCTATTTATACATAAAAATAGATAGGTAGGTAGGTTTGTAGGAAAGTTCTTTCTATTGTTTAAGTTAAGCAATAAATTCTCCCAGCGACCGAGGACGCGACGAACACGACTAGTGGGTAGGAAGAAGCAAAAGCAACACATGTTCCGATCTAAAGCAGGCTAACTTTACACATAGACCAAAACATAGAAATATATGTCATCTGTAAGGATAATCACATAAGTTCGATGATATATGCTTTTTCTTTGGATGTCCTTGCTTGTGTCCCTATGGAGAACGAAAAGGTGAGCTGGCAATAGAAGTTCTTATTATAAACAGAATAATTTTTACATCAGCCTAATATAGCAGATGCCTATTTCTCAACTCATATCTTCTTTTCAGGAATCCAGAGCCGGATTATAAATGAATTTCCATTTTTAGGCATGGGGCTCTTGACATTGTCTTCCTTCAATGTACGTACCTACATTGATTGATGTTTGAAATAACCTGATATTTTGTTAAAATACCTACATACCTACCTACTAATGAAATTAAAAAATTAATAAATTTGTCTAAAATTTTTGCAATACCTAATTGTTTTTGAGTTCTGCTAAACGAAAGAATTTTTGACAGTAATTATTTCCCTATTAGAAATGCTTAGTAGCTATGTATAGATAGTTTTAAAATTCATAAGTTATTAAAAGATTGCCTAAAGGTGCAAATAAAACAAAATTCAAAAAAAAAAAAAAGTTGATTTAGAAATCAATTTCGATTTTTATAATTTTTTTTAGCCGTCAAAAAAATATAGCGACGTTATTAATCTTTCAGCTAAACTCAAATTCCAAGCCTCTTATCGAAAGCAAAAATTTCAGGTACCTATTATATTTTTAGTAATTTTTCATACCATTAAATTTGATTAATTGTTTTTTTTTTTTTTTTTATTATTATTTCTGTCTACACTCTACACATGATTCAAAAATAAAAGAGAATTGAAAATGTGCAAACAAAAGTGAGAAAGAGAAAAAAAAATACAAAACAAAAACTTAAGGGAAAAAGTCACGCTTGACCTTGAATATGGTCGACGGATGACGACGAAGTATGTGAAAAATAAAAACCAAAAAAACTGCCGTCATCGTCCAACTAAAAAAAAAAAAATATTTAAAGGCCGGTTAGCTCATCCCGGTTGTTGAACATCGCCGAGCCGAGACCTTTGGTTTTAAGGGCTAAGAAGACAAAAGGGGCAGTTTGAACGTAAAAATAAGCAACATGTTTATGATAAAATAGAAGACGAAAACAAAAAAAAATTATTTTTTTTAATGTGATTCAACATGATTGTGTTACTTAAATACAGGGTGATCATAACTTAAAGGTTAGAATCATCATTCTCCATTTTATTTCAGTGTTAATTTTAAAAACTGTTCGATATCAAAATACATAATTCGATTACAAAATTGGTGAAGATATGATTTTAAATCGGGGTACGCATTATCGATCACGTATGACAGATTTGCTCACGGCTGATAGTGTGTACACTCATGCTCACAAATTTTGTTGATATTGGCTGACAGTCAGCCGGCTGTCATACGTGATCGATAATGTGTACCCCACTTAAGAGTACGCCATAACTATGCTTAGGAGTTCTGAATTACTGGCTGAACAGAATAGAATGACGGAACTGAAGCCGCAGACGGAACTGGAAGAGCTGTCAAAAAGTGTCGTACGTCATTTTTTTTACATGTCCACAATGGAGCTGTACAGCTTTGAAAGTATTTTGATTTTGAAGAAAAACAAAAGAATATTCTTGTGTACAAGCTCAGAATTCACATTTTTTGTTTCCAATAATTTTCCTTTTAATAAATAATTTTTTTCGCGATACAAATAACCACAATATTTTTTTCCGACCCAAAAAGTTGTTTTTTTTCTTCATACAAATTGAAACGTCAAAAGTGCCGTACGTCAAAAGTTAAAAGTTGGTGAACTCTTCCGTCTGCAGCTCCGTATGCGTCTACGTTCCGTTGTGTTCGCAACATTGAATTTGCGTGTGTTTAATATTTTGACAGCTATTCCGGCTCCGTCTCCGCTTCCGTCTGCGTCACCATTCTGTTCAGCCAGTTAATAGAAGGGAAAACGAAATTCAGTTTACTGTTTTGTTTTTGTATAGGTGGGTACCTACCTGTGTACCTACATATCTAACATTTAGGTAAGTTGCATCTTTAAATTTCATGACATAAATGGTTTTATGAAATCGATTTCAGCATTTTTTTTCTTTGTATCTGTGGAAAACAATACAGAAATAATTTGACGTCTACTGGCCATTTGTGGTATTTTGTTTCAGGTAGAGGCAGCATCAAAACAGTTCTTTCATAGTTTAAATAAGATATCATACAATTTGCTCAAAAAAAGAAAGTATATTGTAAGATCAACTCAACACATCAAATAAGCATACTAAACCCCGATGATGGACAGGTATAACTCCGAAATGCGTCACTTAGAAAATATTATAATTTTATTCTTATGATTATTTTAATAAATATAAATTGTATACATAAATAATACGAAGTCGGGCAAGTTACACCATTTACAACTCAAGAACGGCTGAACTGATTTTGATGATCTCTGATTTGTTGGATTTGTCTCCACCTTGAATAGCAGAATAACTATTAAAATATTGGAAAGATTCACGTTAAAAAAAAATAAACAAAAAATTAATCTAGAAAGATATGCAAAAACATAGAAAATACTCGAATAGAAATGTAAACAAATAAAATATAAAGAACAAGTGAACTTTTTTGATCAGGACGCGGCAAAACATAAAGAAAACCAAGAAAAATTTGTTTAAGTTGTATAGGTACCTATATTCCTCTTATTATTTACTTAGACACCCTGTAATTTAATCAGCTTTAGAAAGAAGCCTATCGAAGTGTGGAAGTTGAATTTCAAAAGCCTAACAGAGTAACAAAGTCACGCTTCGTTTGAATTTTGTTTTTTAAATTTTATTTCATTTTATTAAATCACACATACACATGAGATTAATTGAACAAAGAAGAAGAAGCAACCAAGAAAGAACCATTATAAATTTAAACCGGTCTATCCTTAAATTGCTTACGAAGCAGACGACTATGAAATTTGCTCGAACATCGTATAGTAAAGATCTAGAGTCTGGCTAAGAGAAGAATTTAAGATATAAAAAAAATTAAGAATAATTTCAATTTAATTGAACAGATTTGGTGGGTACCCTATGATCTAACCCATAAAAGTATGCAATCAGTTTTAACTAACAAAAATAAATAAAATAACAAGGGGCTAGCAAGGGTTACTATCGAAATTATATATAGGCTTAGGTTATGTACCATTTCGCCTCGGGAGATATAACAAAGTATGAGATTCGATTATTGGACCGAGGACGAGGTTCTACCTAACAAGGCCTTCAAAATTTCCGTTCCGACGGTGATGGAATTGCGAGATCCACTTTCTTCGTTTTTAATCAAAATCTCAAGTTGGATAAATCTATAACTTATTTGGAAGTATAAAAAGGAAGAGTCTACAATATCTTTTACGAAGCAGATAAATAATTTTTGGATGTAATTATTTCTTCGAAAAAATGACATTTTTTTTCAGTTTTTTTTTTTTTTTTTTTGTTATAGTTTGGCTCATAATTAATCCATTATTTTCGAATTAGCCGCGTCTATGAATTTTTTAACAATAGAAATCCCAATGAGTATTGTACTCGCTGTGTTTTTGTTAAAATGTTGGTAAGGGACGTTTTGAAAACTACAGAAAAATTTCGTTTCGCTTCTGCAGTGTATGTACCTACTATTCTTAGCTAAAAAATTAAGACAAATCTAAAAATATTGGCGCCTGATGTTGAGGTATTAGTAGCATGATGCTATTTAACAATTTTATAACTTTAACTAAAATTTTTTTAGTTTTCATCATTTTTTAACTAATATCATTTCAATAACAAAATCTAACTGAAGTGACAGTTCACACCATTTTCACATTTCACATTTGTCAAAGTGACACTTGGAGTTAGGATGATACTAAAAAGATTAAACAGGCATTTCGTTATTTTAACTTCAGTAAAAAGTTAAAAAGATAATACAATTCCTAACATCATACTCAATTCTCTAAAATTTTGTACCATTATTTTTTTTTCTGAGATCAAATAGCTAGAAATCTAAAACTTTACTTAATTCGATTTTGCAACTAAACTTGTCAAACATACCCTAAAGAGAATGAACAAACAAAAAAAAAAAGTGGTAAGATGATCACTGATTTTAGTTTGCTGTATTCGTTTAAGGTACTTACTTCCAAATGGCGATTGATCTTTTTCTGGGAACATTATTTGCTTCAAACAAAATCATGTACCTACCTATGTATGCAAATGTACATGTCCATAGTTGGTTGTTTGGATACTTTGGCGTTTTTTTTTCTTCACTATACAAACTTGCACAGAAACATGTGTGCTCCAAAATAATTTTATTATTAGGCATACAAAGGGTTACCAAATATTTGGATATATATGTACATAAAATATGCATATAAAAAATATATATTTTAAAGACTTGACCCTGAAGTCAAGCTGTTCGAATTACTCATTTTATGTGATGTAAATCAGCTTCATCGTAAAAAAAAAAACATGACACGAATGTCGTTTAATGTGCCTTTGGGTTATTTCTAAGTTTAAGTATTCTGTGAAAAATTCATAACCGACTTGATATTTTTGTATAATTAAGTAGGTACAGGTATTCACTAAGAAAAAACTTAAAATCAACAATAGCTGCAATTTGTATTAATTATCTTATAGGGTACATAAATATGTAGGTACCTATACTTAGGTAGTCAACGAATATGATGAGTTTGAAATTTATTTAAATTTCACAACTGAAATGTTATGGGCTGTTCATTAGATACATAGATAGGTATACCCAACAATTTTTGCTCATTGTGATAAATTTGTTTAAGTAGATAGATACCTATCTTAATAAGTTTTAATGAGGATTAAATGTGCCAACAAAATGCAAAGAACAATAATTAATTTTTATGACTATTCGATTTCTCTCCATATTGATTTCGTATAATTTCTAGGCGTGTAGGCGTTTAATTAAATTAAATAAAATTAAATTAAATTTTAAGATTCGTTGTAGATAGGTATTCATCATTTTCATCATTTGAACGAACAAAACCTAATAAGTGGGTACCTACACCTCTGAGCAAATTAAAGTAGGTACCTAGACCTACCTACCTAACTAGGTAACTACATGTTTTTTTTTTTTTTTACGTGTGACTAACAAAAATCTGCAACTAGGTAGGTAGGTATAAAATTATTACGAAACACTTATTTTTAAATGTACCCAAAAATATATAAAAACGGTTTTTTTTTTGTAATTATAGGTATATGTACATACCTCTACCTATTTGTGTTTGCAAAATATTATGGTTATTCAAACGTTTACAAAAACACCCTAAATCTTTTAGTTTGTAACAATATCGTATCAAGTTCCTGTTAGTTTTTAATTGATTTGAATATGTATATTTTTAATTGCGATATACAGTGCTGCCAAAAACATTCCGGATTTTTTCCCATAGTAATGATTTTCTTAATACCAAGTAGAAAACTAACAACTTGCCATAAGTTTTTTAAATAATTTGTAAAGAGTATGAGACAAGTTAATAATAACCTTAAAAATTTAATGCTACGATGACAAGAACAATAAAAAAAAATTATTTTATAAAGTTAGATGCTCAGTAACATGCCTGTGCAAAACTAACCGGATTTCAAGAAGATTGCGAGTCTCGATGTTAAAGTAACGGTTTTTTCGAGTCTTTTGACTTAACTTTAATTTTTTGAATTTTTTTTTGTTTTGATGGATAAAGTTCCATGGTTTTTGTTTCAAATAATAAAATTGTTCAATAAAAAATGGGAAAAAATTGCAAACATTTGATTTTTTCATTTTTATATCACAAACCAACAATCAATGCAGTTTACAAAAAAAAATCCGGAATGTTTTTCACACCACTGTAGGTAATACATATAGGTACGGTGACCATATTTCTGAAAACAAAACCTGCAAAAAGCGACAAATTAAAATGTATGTAAAAGAAAAAATATTTAATTAGTTTTTTCATTAAAATTATTCAGATTTTAAAAAGGGAAAAAATAATAGCAGGAAAAACAAACTCAAAAAAAATCTTAAAAAAAAAAAAGAACAATAAAATTAATACGCCTTCATAACCGAGAAATTAAAACTTAACATTTTGAATTTCATTAATAAAATAATTTATTCTTCTGTTAACAAAGCAAATACCTAAGTCTTTAAATAATATTAGTTAAAAGAAGCATAACATTTGGTAATGCACATTGAGTTAAGTTTACAACGTAAATTTTTTCTCTTTTTCTTATAGGTATTAAATTAAATTTCTTCAACAATTTTGTCGTTTTTTTTTTTTTAATTATTAAATATATTACGGGTTCAACTTAAATCGTTATTAAATTTTACAATTAACTTGGATTTAAGAGTTTTTGCATATAGCTGGGATTTGTGTTCATTATTGAAAAAAAAAAAAAAACAATTTTATGGAAGCATAAGAACCTGGCAAATACAAGATGAATTCGGTAATTTGTAAAAGGTTTTCAAAACCAATGCTTTTTGCTTAAAATAGATTAATTTTTCTACCCATTTTTTACTAACTGTATCCTTGTTTTCAGGCCATTTACTAATAATATCTGAACTTAAAAATTTTTTAAGCATATGCACATTTAAAAAAATAACAAAAAAATTGTGTATTTTTTAAAAAACTATTGGTGAATATACTAAAATAATGTCTGTTTATAAAATAAATACCATACAATAAAAAAAGCACATCGGCAACGCTGCACAACGCCACCTGTTAAGGAACAAGTTGGTCTTGAAACAAAAAAAAGAGATATTTTCCCACTCCGCTCAAATTCTCTCTCATTTAAATCTCGTTTAATTACGATTACGATCTTAAGTTTTATTTTATTCGACTTAGCAATGACATCATCATTTTTAATGCACAAGCACATACACCAGAGTAAATTATTATAAAACAGCTTGCACGATCGCCTCGCCATGAGTAGGTAGTTGTTGTTGGAAAAAAATCATAGCTTCTATGGGAACATTTTTAATATTACCATTGTGGGATCCGCCAAGATTTTAAAAAAGATCAATGAATAAAATGCTATGAATCACTAACGATTGCTAATAAAACTCATTTATTATTTTGTAACACACTCTTTCTGTCTCTCTCTCTCTCTCTGAACGATCTTTACCGATCATTTGAGCCATTTGAGTTGCGCACCAAAGGGGAACTTGGAAAACTCGTTTTTCCATCTATGGCACCGGCACAGACCGAATGGCGAGTAATAAACTTGAATTGAGTTGAACAAAAAAATAAATAAATATAAAATTATTCAAAATTTCCATAAAATGAATTGCCGGCCGGTTATTCAGTATATGAGACCGATTTATTAATATTAAGAGGTTTATGGGGGTCCACAGGTGAAGTACGAGTAGACATGTACAGGTGGGACCCACACATATTTAAATAGTTAAACGACATTAACCAACAGGGCACCAACAACTCCATTTGTGTATTGTGTAGTGTTTGCGACCGACAGAAAAAAAATGAGGTAATCATCGTTAGCTGATGGCGCTCAAATTATACTTTTTCTATGGAATTTTCTTTTGCATGAATACGACAAAACACAAGTACGTACATAAAGTTACCTTGCCTCTGGTTGACTTTTTTGTATTCACTTGAAGTCATGGTCGTGGTCAATGTTTAATAGTTAAAATTCAAGTGGTAGGTATATATTTTTTGGAAGAAATTTGCATGACCAATTCGTGGGATACATAAGTATATTATTATAACATTAAGTATATGTAGGTGTTTTTTTCTGTCGATAAAAAAATAGAGTTAAAAATGGGCCAACAATACTAACTACCATTGACCTACCATGGTCAGTCAATTTAATATTTGACTTTTTTGCATGCTTCAGAAACTTATGGCAATTGATGAAGTTAAGTGTTTAAACATTTTATTTAAGCAACTTTTTAATCGTAAGGCATCGACTTATGACCTATGGCTCACCATATTTTTTTTTAACATTATACATCCTAGTTAAAAATCAATGGTAAATTATAGGCAGTTTAATAAAAAAAATTATTATAAGATGTCACGTTACACAATGCTTATTTCATATTTCTATGTTATATAAAAAAAAGAATCCTTTTTTGTGTTCGTACGCGCATAACTCGGCTAAACATCATCCGATTCGGTTGCAAAATTTTTTGTTGGATTTGTATTGAACCTGGTTAATACTTAATGGAAACAAAAATTGAAAAATTCAAACGGAAATTAGAAAATTCTACCGACAAAGTTAGAAAATCGTGAAAACCTCTTGAAATTTCAAACTTTCTTAAATAGTTTTTTGTTCGGCTGAACATCATCTAAATTGGATGAATATTTTTTTCTTGGATTTTTATTGAACCAATTAAACACACTACCCAGATAAAAATTGAAAAATTAAATCCGAAAAGTGGGAAATTCGTGATAACAATAAATTGCATACTTTCTGAATTGTTTTTTTTTTTTTTTTTTTTGTTTGAACGGTCTTTTTACATTGTCGATTGATACGACTTTCGAAAGGAACATTAATAATTCAATCAATTATAGGTGGAACAAAGTTCGCCGGCTTAGCTAACTTTTATAAAGTTGAGGTCGCATTTGTTGCTCACATTTTAATTGCTGATCAGAAATAGCAATTTTATTGAAATTAAAATTTATTTTTTTCTATTTCACGATATGAAAAAATTCAAATTGTCTTGTATACATACATAATAATCTATTGATTTTGATAATTTTTGCAATATTCTTGTCATTTGTCCCACTGAGCTGCAATAAACATCGGGCAACTTGAATCGGAAAGAAGGCAAGTTGTCATGAAAAATGGAAAGGACTTTGACGAAAATAGGAGCTTTCCTTTCTAGGATCAAGTAAGCTCACATATTGAAATTCGTAGGTATTGATATTACCTAAAAGAAGAACAACATTTCCCAATCACATCTTTTTTTTAGCTAAACAGGTTTTTTCTCAAGCAACTGAGGTATGGAAGAAAATGCAGCGAAAGAGAAAAAAAAATATCCCTTCAAGATGCACAGGACGCCAACCTAGCTAATAGAGTTAAGATCTGAGGTATCTGGTACTCGACCGACCCGGAAAGAAACCTTAAGTAACTTGGCAGACGGAACTGAAGACCATTTAGCTAGGGCAAAGATTGAAAATTAAAGCTCTGTTCCATACCGAACTGTATAGCGCTGCTTTAAGGCCTAGTTCCCTCGACAATCTCTGAACATTTCTTATCGTTATCGATATTTGCCGAACAAGGAGCAGGATATTCATATGTACTATAGATTTTGATTCGTCTGGTTACTGCGTTTGGCTGTCACGCCAGAGGTGTGAGTTCGATTCCCAGCCTCTGAAGTCTCTTTCAGGGCTACTGCCTCATGCGAGGAAGGGACAAATCCTTCTCTTGTCATGAAAAAGTGCACTCACCTTAAACCTTAGCCGTTCGGATTTGGCAGTAAATTGTAGGTACCCTACATTCCTGCAGACACGCACACAGGAATGATTGAGGTAAGTCACTAGGTCCTGGCTATTCAGGAGCTGTTGTGCCAAAAAAAGTATTTATTTTTTTTATTTTTTATAAAATTCGACCAGCCACAGCAAAAATGAGAATTTACAGTATTCCCCACTTAATTGCACTGAAAATTTTGACAGATTTTTCAATCAATTATCCGGGTGGTCCAATTAACCGTATAAAAAGCTGTTCTACTTAGGTATACAGGAAATTTTCGAACACATTTTTTTTTGGTCAATTAAGCGGGAAAACCAATTAACCGCGAGGTGCAATTAAACAGGGAATACTGTACTTAATTTTTGTATTTTTGTTCACTTCCTGCCTCTGGCACCTCTCCTCTTACATAACATTCTTGTAGAAGAGGGTTGAGGCAATAATTCTTTATAGCATTACTCTTCCCAATTATGAAATTGTCCAGTCTACATTTTGATTGCTGAGAAACAAGGTTGTTCTAGTATAAAATTGTGCAATTTTTTGCTCTTCACCAAAACAATAATTTGTTACCGAAAATATGCAAGTGATAAATAGGTACTATAAAATCATCAAATGTAAGAGTCTGTCCGATTCCAATAATCTCAAAGTTACTTATTCACTACTGACGCCAATATAAAAATCCTCCCTCAAACCAAGGTGACTATAAGAACTGACATAAAATTCTGATTAAATATTTTATTACTATCAAGGAAAATAACTTGAAATTATCTAAACTCCAGCTGCTGAATTTCCAATAACAACAACTGTTGCTAACATCAGGTGAGAAATAATGCTATGATGCCAAATTGAGGAACTTAAAACAAAAAAAAGAAGAAAATAACGTTGAACTGTTCTTCATCTCCTACTCCTGCATGTTTCTTTATCCCTCATTTAACAGAAAACTAAAATAGCAAGCTTAATAATTCAAACAATTTGCTGTTTCTGTCACTAAGTCTTAAATCTCAGACAAATAAGAAGGTTCCTTATAACAATACCTTTCTATTTGTTTTCTTATGTGGATGTGAATACTCTCGTCGTTCATCTAAGCTTTCAAGCCGACTATATACGTATACTCGCTGCTTCAATCATCGCAATCACAATCTGACACAAAATTACTCACAATTGCTTCTCGTCCCTCTGTGTGTCAATTATTTATCAGATGTAATTGCAAGAAAATCTTTGCTTTGCTCCTTCAATTAAGGCTGTGCCAGCCACCATCCGTTACCGCTGCTATTGCTGCTTCTGCTGGTGCTTCTATAGTCCTGAATCCTGATGATCCTTATGATGCTGTTGTTATATCCTTTAACTCTGTGAAATTTCTCTTTCATCTTTAATCTGACAATGTTTTGGCATCATTCTGTTTCATTGATTGTGCGAGGAGATACAATAATCCATTTGGATTTGGTGTGTTTATTTAGTTAGGGGCAGAGGGTGTGATGATGGCATGGCGCGGCGGGCGTAGGCAAAATTAGCCCGCCCGTTGTTTCTTATCGGGTATTTACAGTAAACTACTGCCATCGATGGCAGCTATTACCCGGGGAATGTTGGCGAAATTAAATTAATTAAACTTTTCATCGCCCGTCCGTAGTCTCGTCACTTTGCCTTGTGTGTCGTATCGCGCCCCACCGCTCCGCCTTGCCACCAACACTCCTGTGCTGGCTGGTTCTCATTAGATCCTGATATTTGTGTGAAAAAATTGTGGAGTGGTTGGCAAGACCAATTTCTGTGTCGTGTTTGGTTATATCCCAGCATAAACTGTAATCATGTTCGCACGTATGCACACGTCGTCGCGTCGTCGTCGCATCGTAGGTATGAAATATGTGTGCACTTTAAAGTGGTAACGACGTCACTGTCACCTGCACGTAATTTTCTTTCATTTCAGCCGTCAGCTATCAAGATAGGTACTACATATAGGTACATACCACCCACCTGTAGAAATAACCTCTTTAGATATTATACCTCCGTTCGTTTGTTCTTTTATGAGCCGCATTATCCTGGCGGCAGGTTTATGCCATTGCGAGATTAAAGGGTGAAATCTCCTCTGGCTGTACCTTCATATACCTACCTGTTGGTTGGCTTGAGAACACAACAAAAAAAAAATCCTTTACAATTTCTGGACCTTTGCTTGACGTGCTGTTGATGCTGCTTCTGCTGCAGCTCTAAAGTACAAAAAAGTGAATCAATCTATTTTTTTATTTAAAAACAATTTTCCTCCTGGATAAACACGAGATGACAGCTCTTAATATTTACCACTTGAGGCAGTAGAAAAGAGCTCTTCAGCCTTTGGCGTTGCAACTCAAACGAAACTATGCAATCAGTACTCGTGGGTGAAATGACAGTGTTGTTATACATTTTTTTTTAATAACTGAGCAATTTATTTGAGACACTTTCTAAACAAATCCTTACAAAAAATTTAATTAATAAAGAATAATTAAAAGATTGATTCAAATTCAAAAGCGTGGAAGATAAAATGACGCTACATTGTGTATTTCAGTTTGGTTACTTTTGATTTATTTTTAACAATTTATGTCCTATTCTCGTCTTCTACGTTTTACTATCTGAACAGAATGGAGACGGAGCCGAAACGGAACTAGAGCCGCAGCTGAAATAGCTTTTAAAATATTGAATACACACAAACTCAATGTTGCGAACACAACGGAACGTAGCCGCATATGGAGCTGCAGCCACAGACGGAAGAGATCGACAACTTTTAACTTTTCACGTGCAGCACTTTTGACGTTTTAAATTGTATGAAGAAAAAAATCAACTTTTTGCGTCGGAAAAAAATATTTTCGTTATTTGTGTCGCAAAAAAAAAATATTAATAAAAAGGAAAAGTATTGGAAATAAAAAATGTGAATTCTGAGCTTGTACACAAGAATATTGTTTTTTTTTTTTTGTTTGTCTTTCTTCTGCGGCTCCAGTTGCAGCATTATATTTTGTTCAGGCAGTTATCCCCGCTGCGCATAGAAATGAGAGTTATTATTGTCAAAGCAAATCATTGCAGCTTTTCAAAGGCTTTTATCAAAGAGTTTTTGGATTTTGTTGCTCTTCGAAGTTTTTTGATATTGGTAACTGAAATGAAGAAATTTATTATGCAAATTCGGAAATCCTCTGAGTGCTTAAAAGAAGGCATATGCAATTCAATGCAACCATCAGACTGAGAGAAAACCGTCCTGTCTTCCCTGTAGGTATGTACTTACTGACAATCTTTGTTAAACAGAGTCCTGTTTATAATCCTTGTGAATATTCATGCAAAATAAATATATTTCGTTTGTGAGTTTTAGAGTTCACAGTTTCTCTTGTCAAGAAATATAACAGGAGGACGTATGAAAATGAAAATACGAAGCTTATTGTTTTGTTGTAGTTCCCAATTTGCGAATTAAAAATACTGAGGCATAGAAAAACTTTCCAGTAATTCCGATTCTCTTTCTGTGAAAACGTAAAACTAAACATACTTAACTTTCATAATAAATAATTTCTTTTCACGCCGGCCGTCAAATCTCCGTGAATCTTCAATATGAAAAGCAAAAGGTACAAAACAAGTAATGAGAATTCCAACCATATTTCCATCTTTGTCCAATCCGTTTGGAAAAAATGTTTCTCTCAACCGTTTCTCTTTAGTCTTTAAAAAATAAGTAAAATGGGAGAATTGCGCTGGTTGGATAACACAGGTCGTCTGACGGTTTCACAGAACGAGAATCACTTTTTTGTACCAATAAGTGAATCGAAAAAATTAAATTTCGCAGCACCAGACTAACCATGCGTCGATAGTAACCGAACACCCGATAGTGTTGAGGGGGTTAAGCTTGCATGTTCTAAATCATAAGAATTACCTTATTTTGCTTTCGCCAGGAGAGAACAGACCAGTTTAGTTTTATTTCTGAAAATAATTTGGTCCTATTTTACTTAGTCTGTTGAAAATTGGCTTTATTTGACTTTTACCGAGTGAAATAAGGCCAGTTATCTAGACACCGCCTACTTCAATTCAAAATTTCATTAAAAAAAAAAACTATAACATCGCTGATGTGGTGTGAAACACGAATGAATTTTCATTTTCCATGCTATTATTATTTTTTTTTTTTTACAAAATGTGTTTTTATTTGAAGTGTAAATTCTTCATTCACGGCACGGCAAAGGATACGATATGTTATTATTATTATGTATATCGGCCACTTAAGAATGCTCAGCATATTACATATATTATTTTTAATATCTCATGAGACAGTAAAGCATAGGGAATCCTTTTTCTCGAAGTGACTATTACACAAAAGCTTCACCTGTTCTTAAAGGGGTTAGTTCCATGGATTCATTTTCATCTGAAATAAAGGAGCAGCAACGAAAGCGACGCTGACGGTGACGATAACGACGTCGACGAAGGACGGACGAACGTGTGTCACAAGATTTTGCAGTATTTTGCTGGATATGGGCGGTCGGTCGTATTATATAAACAATGTGTGTTTATACTTTGGTAAATGTCCCGGATGTAGCGTGCTGACATCAGATTTTTCTTTGGAGGTCGTTTTCTTGTGCTCACCTTTTGTTCATTTCCTGCTGAGTGTGATGTATTAGTGTTTGCATTTCCCAGCACATTATTCGCGTAGTAGTCAGCACTCTGAACTTCAAAGTGCTGATGGGGTTATTGAGGGGGGGGGGACGGGGTGTTGTGGTAGTCTGCGTGTAAAAAGTCAGGTAAGATAACTAAAAATGTCTGGCGAATCAAATGTGCAGTGACTGGATGAGATTATAATTTTTCTATTTTTTTCTACCCCCCCAGCGAATACCCTCCCTCCCAAACTCCTCTTTTTTCTTTAGTTTTGTGTCCTCGCAAACCCCTCTCTCAAGCCAAAGTCACGCAGACCAATATGAAAAAACAGCTAAGTTCACATGATGGTGTTTGCATTTTTCATAGCACTTATTACTTTAATTGTGTAAATTATATTCGCTCGACCCGGCCGCTGCGCTGGCTGTTCCCTAGTCCTAGCTCGGTTGGAAGCAAATTCCAACGATGAAAGCTCATAGTGCTGATTATGGAGTTTTTTCCATATGGTCATGAGAAAGTATCGAATAGTGGGCGGTTATGTGTTTAGTTTATGCAAAGTAGAACAGCTTAGGTGTTTTTTTTTTTTTTTAATGCAAACTTTTGCAAGCTAAACTATAATTTTGTGGTGGATTACAATAAATGGTTATGTTGGAAAAAAAAAAATGCACCCTTTTAACAGTCATCCCTTATTTTGTTAATAATTTAAAGCCTTTCAACGCGCATACCATTTGATAATAATTTATTAACAGAAAATCGAGAAGGATGAAAGTGATTTTAAAAATCAATATAAATTATACTGAACACCATGTGCACAGAATTAATTAATATTTTGTTAATTAAATTATTTATAAAGAACGGTCGTCACTCTTTATTTTTTACTTCTTCCATAGGACAATAGTTTATTCGCGAACAAAATAAAAGGTTTTAACCAAAGGTAACATTATAACGGTGATGGAAAAGTCCGCAAAAGGGATTTTTGGCGTGGCGTCCAACGGATAGGTCTGTTTGTTTGTGCGCCTGTTCTTCCATCAGGTGGACATCAAGCTAGAGCTTACACTAATGGAAGGATTTGTTTTTAAATCATCTTGGTGGCTTCCATACAACGATTTTTGATTTTTTTTTTTTTTGGTTGACTTTACGGCCGTCTCCCCACCGAATTGGGGAGGTATATGATGGAATCAGTAATCATTTTTCCATGAATCTGTTGGTTGCTGGTCTAGAACAATCTGTCTGAAATGCTTTCGTTGGTTACGGGCTCCAACAAAATCCGTAGTGTTAAAAGTTGCTTAAAGGCCACAATGAACCCTGCAACTGAGACCTTCTCCATATTTAGGTAGCCTTTACAAAAAAAAAAAAAAAAAAACCAAGACTACAACGTAAGACTTTGTAGTTCTCTGCCTTCACAGCTAGTAAGTCTCTTGGAACTGGCAGCAAACAGTCTTTTAAAATGGTTTCCGTCTTCCAGGTTGCACTCTGAGGTACAGATTGCCCATAACATCTTCAGTTTATAGTTGAAACAGTCCCAGCTTAACGACATTACTCGTAATTCTGCGCGGGCCAATATCACGCTGAACCTTTGACGTGCTATATACGAACTAAAATGCTGGTGAGTCAATTTTTTACTTGCGATATAAATCGAACTCCTGATAACAATCAAACATGACATTACGATGATAGAGAACACGAAAAAAGTGGGTCCCGCAATTCCGTCTGTCTGTATTTCTGTCTGTGTCTCGGCCTAAAGCCTAAACCACTGAAGCGATTTTCTTCAAACTTAGAACATAAGAGTTTTGGGTGATTCCCTAGAGGGAAATCGAGATTTTTTTTTAGCTTAAAAAATAGCGGCACTTGCCGACCATATTAAAAAAAAAATATTTATCTCAAAAAACGACTCTAACGAATTTTTTTTTAATTTTTTGTGTGTATTATTAGTAGTATATGGTCTATATTTTGATGAAAAAAAAATTTACCGAAAACCGTTATGAACGGTACCTGCTATAGAACTTTTTTTTTTATTTTCAACTTTCTCTTTAACCGCTTAACCGATTTTGATCAAAATTTTTACTTAGGAAGTGCTATCAATTGTAAATAATACTGCATACAAAATTTTCAAAAAAAATATTTTTTGGATTTAAAACAAAAAAAACATAATTTTTTTTTTTTTTTTTTTGAAAAATTATTTTTTGAAAACGGGTCGATGAATTTTTTTGAAATTTTGGTTTTACTTGTAAATTATTATATTCTTAAAAATGGCGTACCTGCCAAATTTTTTTTTCTAAAAAATTTCAAGACATTTTATATATAAAAAATTATTTTTTAAGAAAGCCGCTTTAACGATTTTTAAAAATTTTTCCGCATAAATTCACATTTTTTCAAGAATTGAAATGGCAAACTTTATTCTGAGATTAAAACATTTTAAGTATTTGTTTTATCAATGCTTTTTTCATGCTTTCCATATTGAAATTTCCATTCTTCAATTTATTAAATGGATATTATTATATTATAGATGGACTGTCATGCCAGAGGTCTAAGGTTCGATCCCCAGCCTCGCCGCATCTATTTATTTAAAAGAAAAACGGCTACTGCCTCTTACGAGGAATTGACAAATCCTCCAAGAGTATCTCCTGTCACAGAAAAGTGCCGCTCGTTAGCCGTTCGGATTCGGCAATAAACTGTAGGTCCCCTCCATTCCTGCAGACACGCACACAGGAATGGTTGAGAGTTGTAAGTCACTAGGCCCTAGTTCTTCATGAGCTGTTGTGCCATCAAATTTATTTTTTTTTTTTTTAAATTATGTATTTTGTATTACACTCAATTTTTAAAATTCGAAGTAACTTTTACTACAAGAGCAAGTTCGTGCGACCCAGTCGTGCATTTTATTTTTCTTAGAATTACCCCACAAATAAGGTGATATTTTGTATATCCTAGATGCATCCTAAAGGATTTGCAACAAAAATTTACCCATAATAATAAACTGGATTAACCTAGACCTAGAGGGTCGAATAGTGAGCTCAGAGGAGAGAATGAAAAGTTTAGTTTTCTTCGGCTAATCTGATGATGGATTCGACTTGATTCCTAGAGTCTTAATGATATTTGCATCATTTGTTCTAATTCTATTCCTCTGAAACATTGGCCTTGAATGCAAACTTGCAGTAGCCCGTGGCGTAATGGTTAGTGCGTTGGACTGTCACGTCAGAGATCTGGGTTCGATTCCCAACCAAAGCAACCTAAAAAACAAAAAGAATGTTTTTCAAGGCTACTGCCTTTTTCATGGAAGTGACAAATTCTCCAAGAATATCTCTTCAACTTAGCCGTTCGGATTCGGCAATAAACTGTAATAAACACGAATGGTTGAGAGTTGTAGGCCACTGATGGGCCCTAGGTCTTCATGAGCTGCTGTGCCACCAAATTTTTTTATGTTTAATGCAAACTTTGTAGCAACGAAAAAGTAAAAATATTTATATTGACATCATCTTGCATTATAATATAGGACCTTTCAATAAAAAGTCATTTAGAGATTTTCCGAATGAGCACTACAATCGAAAACGACTCCAAGTTTTTTAATCGAAGAATCCGGTCAAGGAGATACTAATGAGGGCAAAAATATTTCATATTCTTGCATCATCGAAATTTACTTCTTCTTGGTATAGGAATCACAAAATATAAATCCTGGTTCTCCACGAGCTGAAGCACTATTTATTTATTTAATACCTAATCTTGCAGATTGGTATTAATTAAAGTTGGACTATACAAATTCAAACTAAATAAAAATAAAATCGAGTACAAGTCCCAGAACAAAAGTATTAATAACTACACGAAATAATTATACTAACACCACACTATATTACTTCCAAAACATTAAGAACATTTATACAAACGACTAGATTTAATAACAAAACAAAAAAAAGTTTATAGTTTTTATAGCCGTAATTAACTGAAATAAAAAAATATTTTAACTTTAATCTTGTTTAACATTCTAAAAACAATTTATAAAGTAGATGAAAACTTTTTTTAAAGAATATGCATAAATACTAAAGACGAAGAAAAATATAAAAAAAAAAGATACAACTTTGAAGAAAATCCAACTTAACTTCAAAAGAATAAAAAATCCCAATTTAAATTGAGTACAAACAGATACTTTCATTGATTATTTGTGCCAGCGAAGAAGAGATTTTATGAGAGCATTCATTACAAAAGCTCACGAAGATTCGTGTTAATAGTTTCTTCAATTAAAAAAGTAAAAAAATAAAAAAATTAAATCCAAAACAAACAGATGTTTCTTCTGTTTTTTTTTTTTGTTAAGTTTTGTTTACGATAATAGAAGTAAATAATATGAAAACGTTTGAAAACTGTGCTCTAAAAAAACATGTTGTTTCGAGGTGAATAGGTTTTTTTTTTTAATTTTTTTTTTTTGTTAGTTTATTTTTAATTCACTTTATTTTGTAGATACCTATATAATGTAGGTGCATATATCTATAATGTGTATTTTGAAAGTTTATAATAATTTTTTGATCCAGATACACAGATGTGGCGCGAAGCATGACACAATCAATGAATTGCTTCAACGTTTATAAATACTTGTCTTTTCGCTTAAAAGATGCATGAATGAAAATTAATGATTAATTAAAAATTAATTATGTCGATTTGGCGCTAAATTGACGTCGATGCGTGTCTATGATTTCGGTACCAACACTTTTTATTTGAAAATTACGAATTCAATAAGAAAAAAAAGTTTAATAAGAAAACAATTATGAGACCACATGAGTACCCACACAAACATTTTAATATTTATAAAAAGGCAATAAATCATTTGATTTCAGAATTACATAGAATACAACTATGTACTTTTTTTTAAAAAAGTAGGTATAGGTTAGGTATACGTAAGTAATTGTTTCATTGAGGAAAAAATATTAATGTTTAGATGAAATGCCTATAGGGTGGTTTTAGCTTGCTCTCTGTATATTAATTTTTTGTTGTTTATGTTTTTAATATATGAATGAACAGGAAAGAAAAAAAGAAAAATATTTCACTTTGATTTGTATCCGCACTTATTTTTCGACAGCACACATTCGTCACTTTTAATGCATCGAGAAAAAGGTGAATGGAGGTGATTTTAATTTAATGGGGTCGCATTTTTTTTTCGGTGAACACTTAGAAAAAATTATTTGTGTGTTGTATTTTTAGATTGTTCAAAAGATTTATATATTTAAGTAATCGGAATTATTATATGATGAAGTTTGATGAGATAGGTTAGAAAAATTTAGATGGAAACTTTATTTGAAGATCAAAGAAGACAATTTGAAAGATGAAATATTGGTTTGTCTTGTCGGAAGTTTTTATGACAATGCATCAGTTTTGAACTATGTACTTTAATTTGCTTAAGGATTTGTTTCTTTTTGATAAAATTTTGTTTATAATCAAGTAAAAAAAGCTTATCTCATATACATACATATAGTTACATTTTTTAATAAAAAAAATAAAAATATGCACGACTAGATCGCACAAACTTGCTCTTTTAGTTAAAAAACTTAAATGTAAAAAAAGTAGGTACCTACTAAAAGTATTGATTTTGTGCTTGATATTTGTTCGTAAAAAATATGTATGTACTTTCAAAATTTTTAAATGTAATATTGTCGGAACTACTCAGAAGCAGGGTTGCCACTTTGCTGCAATTGCAGTAGATCTACTGCTTTTTTTTTCTTAAAATAAATCTACTGCCTTTAAATCAAATCTACTGCATTTTTGGTTTTACAAAAAATTGTCCATAAAGAAATAACCCACAAACAATTTTTCAATTTTGTCATTGATTGCAATCATTATAATTCTTCAGGAAATACTCACATCCTACTTAACTTATTAATATCTACAGCTTTCGACTATATCGGCTCTATTTTGATGAATATTGAAAGCTGATGGAAATCTTGTTTTTGTTAATTTTCGTTTTTTTTTTAATGTTGCAAATTGTGGTAATATGGGGCAAGTTTTTAATAAAATCTGCACAAAAAGGTTAAAATTCTTATTAAGTTAATGCAATTGTGCTTTATATGCATTTCTTAAGTAGTGATGCACACGCACAGTGTTGGTAAAAGCCAAAGTCATGAAAGACTTAGTAGCGATAGGGAACCTAAAATTAAAAAATAGTTATACCTAAATAATACGACACCTTTTCTTTTTGTTTAAGATAACATAGCCTGATATTTAACAATATGTATGTATTTTTAATAACACTTTTTATTTTTTGATGAAAATATGTTAATTACTTTTTTTAATTACCTTTAATATTTTTTTTTTTTTAATTTCAATCTTCGTTGTTTTTTGAAAAAAAAAAAAAATAATAATAAAACAAATCTACTGCAAAAAAGTTCAATCTACTGCATTTTTTTTGTGAATCTACTGCGGAAAGTTTACCGAAAAGTAGCAACCCTGCTCAGAAGTACCAGATCTCAAAATTAAAACAATATTTATCGACCCATTCAGAAGATATATACGCGAATAACTCGGAAATAAGGAATTTTTCCTAAAAAAACATCAAATCCCTATTTCCGGCAATGCAAATTCCGTTTAAGCGTTAGTCTAGTGCCTAATTTACTTTAGTTTAAACATTTTTCCGCGATAGATACTTAAAATTTTTATAAATAATAACGGATTAATACATAAAAATTGATTTTTTTCTTCAATTTTTTTTTTTTTAAATAAGAAAAAAAATGCTAATTATATTTCAAAGTCACACTTAATTAAGTATTTTATGCTTTAGACTTCTAGATACAAAATAACTTTGAATCCAATGTCATGTAATTATTAATACAAATTTAAGTAAATTCAAAAGAAAAATTTATTTTTGTAATTTTAAATGTTCTCAACAACTAAAAGGTGTACAACCATCTTTCTAGCATATAAGCATATTAAATGTTAAAAGCCAAATAAACAGTTTTAAACGGTTTTTTAAATCAAAAAAAAAAATAACAAAAAAAAAAAAAACGGTGGGTAGGTATAAAAACCTATACTTATACTATGGTGTTATGTTTTTATAACTATTTTGTTTTTACTTAATAAAAAAAAACATTCCCCACTTGTGCATTCAATAAAAAATTGCTTGTTAATAAATTTATTTCACCGTCAACTCGACATACAAAACAAACCAATCACACTCGCACTTTCAGCGTAAACGATAAACCTAGTATAGAACTTCACCTTCCAGTCGATTTACCCCAATTAATTTAACTGAATGCATTTGCACAAACATTTTTGAGATGGCATTTCAATTTGAATACTAAAACTACGTTTGCAAGTCTAGTACACATAAAAAAAAAGATACAAAAATGTATCTTCTACTAAAAAACAAAATTCGTATCCATTGTATGTATACATTTTGTTTTGTGGTTGTATGTATCTTTACTTGGGAGCACTACATTGCATCCTGATGTACATATTTTTATTTTTCTGTTCAAACTCACAGATTGAAAATATTAAAGTTACAAAAAAAAAAAAAAACGAATTCTTAAGATACGATCACAATTCACTGAATTTCAAATAGATGCATCCTCTCCCACCTTCGGCTTGAAGATCAACACTCAATTACTGCCAACTCAGCCGGAGGCAGGCAACAAGCGAACATGCACCCGGCACAGGTCTTTTCTCCTCTCTAATATACCCAACAACACACACTACCTACTTGTTGATGCTCAGTATTGTATTTAATGTTAAATTTTGAATTTTAATGATTTAGATTTTGCTATTAATAAAGTACGGAATTCAAAATTGCACGCGAGTTTGTGAAGAATTCCTTTATGCAGATACAATAGTTTTCTGTAGCACATCGGACTGGGTATTAGAGAATTTTGCAGTTTTTATTGTCGATTGACCCAAATGAAGTCTCATTCTTGGAAATCATTTGAGAATTATTTCTAAGTGGTCATACATCTGAAGAGATGTGGAACGGAAAGTGATATAAATATTTTTGTATAAATTCTTTGTCTTTTGGTTTTTTTTTTTTTTTTGCCATCAATTCAAAATTCAATCATTCTGATAAAATAAATACATCTTTGATTTTCTGTGTTCATACCAGTTTTTTTTTTTTTTTTTTGATATTTCTGAACATATCGATGTAGTTTTTATACAGAAAAACTGAGGGCACATCTGTTTTGTGTTTAAGGTCTATTTATAAAAATTAAAAAATACTATTCATGCGGAAACAGGTTGTTTAGATAGATTTTTACTAAGAGAATTAAATGATATTTTGATTAATTTATGTATATTTCATCGGAAAGCAGCATGATTTGAATTTGGATGGGTTGAGTGAGTTTTGGAAGTGGAGTAATGTTTTTTTATTTTGATTTAAGCTGACAACAACTGAGTGAGATGAGATTTTAAGAGAAATTGTAACTGCCCCTTGAAAGAAAATATCAAAACTTTGAAATTTTAGGTGGTATTTGAAAAACCGAAAATGTATTCAATATTCAAATAAAAAATAAACTGAATAGCTGTTCATTGAAATTCATTGGGCTCTGCTAACTACACATTACAATGTATGAACTTACAGTGACTGTCAACCATTTTTATGTGCGAAATTTTAAGCAGGATTGTAGGGGACCTACGATTTTCTCCAAATCCAAACGGCTAAGATATGCTAAAAGATAGTCTTGAAGGGTTTAGCACTTCCTCACAAGAGGCAGAAGTTCTAAAAAAAAAATTTTTTTTTGGTGGAAAAGTTTGGTAATAATCGACATCTAGAATGACAGTCCAACACACTTAAATTTACACCGTGGACTACTACATATGGAAAGGAGATTCTCTGACCTGAACCAACTACAGAAGTGTAAGTATCCTCAACGTCGCATACAAAATCCTGTCATATATACTCGAACTCGCTGCTCCATCAAAGTCAGTATAACGCAACACCACCGAACCCTTTGATGTCGAAAAAGTTTCGAGGCAAGGCGACACCTCTTAAACATAATTCTTGAATCAATTATACGCAACTCGCAAGTCAACAACAAAGGTACAATTTTTTAAAAAGTCCGTTCAACAACTCGCTTATGCAGATCATATTGACATCACTGGAAAAACGATGCGAGCTGTTACCGGGGCGCGTTTGCAAGTATTGAATCGGTGGTGGCGGCGAAAATGAGTCTGACTTAAAATGAGGGCAAGACGAAGTACCTTATATACACTATTATCGAGAAAGGAATCTCAACATCGTCAACTCGGACAAAACGTCACAATGGATATGTACAACTTCGCAGCCGTCTAAGACCTTGTCTGCCTAATCATCCCGGTCCTGGTGCTGTATATATGGGACAAAGGCAAAGACCCTATCAATAGGGGTGTTTTGTTGAGATTACAGCACAGTAAAGTAAAAACTTTTCGCAAAAACGATCCACAGCAAATTTGTTTTTTGCTTGTTTTAGTATTCAAATATTGGTATCTTTGCTTGATGGCGGTTTGACATTAGGTTTGTTCGAAGGTTTTAAGTTGGTGCATTCCGGAGATTGAAATTATTAAGGTTTTAAACCTAGACCACACTTATAAAATATATATAATAGGAACAAAAATGTATATTAAAGGTATAGATGGGTTGACTATTGGCGGCCCAATTTTTAATGAATGTAACCGTTTGGAAACCTTTCAATATTTTCACTTATCCTGAAATATTTGACACTCCTTTTTCTAGATTTATATTTTCTTTTCATTTAAAACTGTCAATTGACACAAAATCAGTCAAACTTTTATGATGAATTACGCTGAAGGCAACACGAAACATACGGCTCTCATTTATCGCTACGTAAATTAATTTTGACAGGCGAAAGTTTCGTTGTCGTTTCCAATCTTTCCAATTAAATTAGGTGACGTAAACAAACAAGCTACATATTTGCGGCTAGGCACGCTCTTTCGATTTCGATCGCGCGACTATTTAGTCGCAAGAAATTTTCAATGTGCGACCGACACGCGATCGAGAAATCGCGATGCTTATTAAAAGACTAATGTCGAATTAAAAGGAATTCTACATAGAATTTGTTTCACTTTTCGGGTGACTTGACAGTCACAAATTCTCTTGCGATTTCGTAAGACGTAGGTGAGGCACGTATGTGGTGGCCGGGGTAGACGAAATTGCAGAGGTTGAACAAATTGCAGCGTTATCGCCCTTTTTTCTTTGTTGTTTTTCGTTATTGTTGTAGTATGATTTATTTCAATTTCGTATTCTAATCTGTGAACTTCACTTACGCAAAGTATACGAGACTGAAATGAAAAGGAAAAATAAAAAAAACCCAGAGATAAATTGCTGTGTGTAAAAACGTCTTTGCAATCAGAAGCAGACCAAAAGAGAAATTGCAAGAGAATTTCGCAATGTCTAAAAGCAGTTTAATAATTGTAAGTGCGTTCCAAGCCTTAAGAGAAAAAACCAAACAGATCCACCAAGTGTCAAAAATGTTCAAATGGAAAACAAAATTATTTTTTTGACAGAAAAGAAAGGGGAGAAAAAAAAGTAGAAGGTTTACCAACATATAAAATTAAAAAAAAATACATAAAGCGCCCTCTGAATTTGAGTAGGTTAAACCACTTCTGCCAAGTAATTTTCACTGGGGAAAAAAGGTAAAGTAAAACCCAGTAGATTTTTTGTTGTTGTTTCTCTTGGTGGATTTTTACTGACTGGGTTCCAACTTCTGAACAAAACACGCCTAATGTCAAAACTAGGGAACGAGCTGGCTGAAGGGGTTTGTTGGTTAAGGCCGTAGTCCATCCTAGACTGTAAGCATCATCACATTTTATTATGCACCCCCCCCCCCCCTTTTTTTCGGGTATTGGAGGGTGAAAGCAACAGATTTTTAAATTTTTTTTTCTTTGTGTACACATCCTAGCCTGCATACCAAAGTTCAGGAATTCGGAAAGTACCCTCATGACTGAAGTGCCCCGTGACAAAATCGTTTGTAGGTACATAATGTACAAATAAGTAAATTCCAAAATATAAAAGTTAGACAACTGAAACTAGGTCTGTTTTATAAGTCTGCTGACTACATTTTATCTTTACAATTTGAACTCTCTGGCGATATCCAAGCCGAAGTTATGGAGGCTTGAAAATACGACGAAAGGTTTCGAGAAAAAATATGTAGTGCTCACCACTGCTTATTAGGCTCATCTTAACTGGGCGCACTACAATGCCCCCAGGTTTGCACAAAAAAAAACTATAAAAACTACATAAATTATATCTACTTATTAGAACAACATAAATTATATCTTAAATGATGTGCATCGCACATCGCATAAGTTTCATGAAAATTCAAATTCCATCCATCGTGTGAATATACCACTTGGCTTGTCTGTATATCCACCAACAATTTAAGGTGGGCAGACATCCATCGTGTAAGATTCAATTAAATTTAAATAATTACATACGCATAACGCATTCAAAAATCGTACATAATTCGAAGAGAAGTTTAATAGACATCCTGGCGAAAATTGAGGACAGTCATCATAAATTATCACACTACCATCACACTATCGTGTGTCGCGTCCAAGTCGTCGTCGTCGTCTCTATCGCCCAGCCATCTACCCAAGTCGGCACCGTGCATACTAGATGATGTCTATTTTGGTGAATCGAAAAATTGATTAACACAATATTCTTTGCTGTCATAGTTTTTATATTATTCTAATAAAATAAATGAGTAATTTAAATTATATTTGACATGCGAAATACGAGCAAAAAATACGGTTTTTTCCCGCAATGAGGAAAAATAAAAAAAATGGCAGAATCAAATAAGAAATTCCTTTTTTTTCTATTTTGATTGCAGTCATATATTTCATTGCACATTCTCCTTCTTTTATATTGATAGAGTTTCATTTTTCAAAAATGCATTTATCACCTACAAAATTAAATGCAAATGATGCATACCTACTTTTTATGGGGCGCGGGTAAAATGCTCTATTGAAATTGTCATTTTCAACGTGGCGTTACGTCATTATCAAGAAGTGTGAGATAACAGATGAAAAGAAAATTCTGCAGTTTGTCAACGCATTTCTTGATTCGCAAAAGGATCACAGAAGACGAACGATGCATAAAACTATTATGAATTATTCAATTTAAAATGTTAAGGACACTTAATAAAGGACCTCTTAAACTAGCAAAGAGAGTTTGCAACAAATAACAGTCTGTTTGCAAATAAAGAGACATTTACATAAATTTAAACATTTTGAGTTAAATAGAAATAATAATGGGAGACATTTAAAACATAAAACAACTTGTGGTTTAAAAATGTCTAAATTTTTTTCTTTCGCAGAACTAAATTCAACATACCAATACAAATACATAATATAGAAGAGAATAATTGAAACCCTCTAAATTCCAATAACCCCTTCTTGTTTTCAAAGAGAACGCCTGAGAAATTTGTCTATGCAAGTGGTCCCCTTCTATCGTGAATACACTTTTTCTTGTGGCCCTAGCCTAAATGCATTAAACTACCAAGAAATCCAATTCGGATCGGAATGTTGACTGCGGCTCGAAATTGCGAACAATACTGAATATTGAAAAGCTCACTGCACGGTCAGTTTTTGGAAAGTAGGCTTCAAGGCAAGAAGCACACGATCCTCAAGAGACCACTCTATTTTTTAGGAACTGAGACTGGTATAAATTGAAATGTTCAATAATAATGCTATACTGGAAAATAATAAAATCAGAGCGCTTTTCGCTTTCTCAATCAAAAAAAAATTCTACTGAAAAATTCTTGTGTCACATACTGTTAACCATCATCATCCTCTTCATGCTTCATGGTCACCAGCCACCACCACCGCCATATCCAAATTCAACCCAATTATCCTTTAGTCTTCTCGCTATGCTGACTGCTTAGTGGTTTATTTAAGCGTTTTCAGCAAACAAATTACAGTGTAAATACATGCAGTTGGAAGCAGTCCAAAATTGATACCTGTTGTGTTTTGTGTTCCACATCTAAAAATTATTGCCTTAAAATTTATTTATTTCACCTCAGATTATTCTTATTCGGCGGGGCGGTAATTACCATGGATCTGTTTTTGTTTTTTTTTTGTTTTTATGTTTGATAGATTGGCTGCATGCAAGAAATAAAGACAGCCATCAGCGCCGCTACCGCCATTGCAACGGTTGGTATATAACAGGAGCAAGAACACAATAAACAAGGCCGTAGACATAGCCAATTATTTCATTTTTCTCAATATGATGTGTCATAACTTTCAGATTTTCGCGTTCCGTTTCATAAAAATTTTGGGGGTGAACTAAGGTGTATAAGAAAAACCGTCTGTAGGTCTGCACGTCTGGGTCTGTACGTCTGTATATCAAGCGTTACCCAGTGTACTAAAAGGCCTGGCCAAACATAGCGTGGTTCGGCGATCATTGTAAAAATTTACAAACAAAATTTGACTACCGCGATCTTTCTCTCCGAGTAAAGTATTGACCGTCCAGTCGGCCTGCGCTCTATTTGGCCAGGCTTTGATGCTTCATATTTGGTAAGGAGCATTTTTAGGTGCTTTCAAAAAACTCAAACAATAGCTATTGCTTGGAAAAATTGCAAATATTTTTTTCAATCAAACAAAAAATAAGGCAAAATCGATATTTTGACATTTTTTGTTAAAATTTAATGAAGATAAATTACAAAAAAACGTAGGTATTTAGCTTAAAATCGTCCTTTAATAAAAATAAGCTCTTCATTATTTTCTGGAAATCTACCACCAAATGAAATATTTGAATTATAATTACATTTTTTTTGGCATATTTGGACACAGTTTTCCTTTTTAATCATATAACAAAAAGAAATTTAATATACAAATTACTGTAGTGTATCCACATACGCGCCGCCACTGCTCATTTAACAAATAAGTAACAAAAATGTAAAGTGCAATATAAGACAAATCCGGACTGCAATTTTGCATCGTGCACAAAAGCACCAGAGCTATATTTACTGTGTGGTGAAAATGGGCTATAGCCCAGGGTGAAAGAACTTTGGCGGCAGCATATTATTATTTTGCAATTAAAATTGCAGATTTTCTGCAACGAATTTTAAACATTTGAATGGAAGGTACCGTTAATTTTGACTTTAAGAACAACTACATACATACTTTTGTTACAATATTCTAGATATTGTTAAAACCAAATTTCGTAAAAATATTCATAAAATAAATTATCAAAATTAGCATATTTTTTTCGAGAAAAACTAAAATGAAAAAAATGGTTCTATGCATGGTCCCATTTAAAACCATTTTTCGGAAATTTGATTTTCACCAAAAGGTAGCATATACCTATTAAAATGTATTCAATTTTTTTCTTAGAAAAATCTGTGGAGCCAAGTTTAAATAAAATCGACCAATCCGTTAAAACTGTAGTCGAAACAAACAAATAGACAGACGAATAGAAAAGCGCAACCCACTTTTTTCGTGTTCCCTACAATGATAATGTAAAATTTGATCAAAATCTCTCGAGTTCCATTTTTTTTACGAAACAAAAATTTGCCATATGCATCCATTGTGCCTATATGGCAAGTAAAAATATAAAATAATTTTTAAGGTAGTCTTCGAATTATAGAAGGATTAAAAAAAGGAATAAGCAATTTATTTTATAAAAACGAGATGAAATTTACTCAAATGTGGTCCACTTGGGCGTATACGCACTTTTATTATTTTATTGATTCTTTAACAAATTTTATAACAATTTCTTATTTATGCTCGTTAATACTACGTTTTCACTGAAGTTTTATCTCAGTTTAGATTAAAAAAATATATTCGGTGTTTCCACTGCACAAAAAGAATAAAAACTAGATCTTTTTTGACAGTTTGCAGATGTTTTTTTAATTTGTTCTAATAGATTAGGACTATCATGCCGGAGGTGTGGGTTCGATTCCCAGCCTTTTCCACCTAAAAAAAAAAAAAAAAAATTTGGTGGCACAACGGCTCATGAAGAACCAGGGCCTAGTGACCTACAACTCTCAACCATTCCTGTGTGCTTGTCTGCAAATGCTCTTGGAGGATTTGTCACTTCCTCGCAAGAGGCAGTAGCCCGGAAAAAAACTTAAGGTGGAAGCGGATGGTATTAAGCCCAGACCTCTGGCGTGACAGTCCAACGCACTAACCATTACGCCACCGGCTACTACTTTCCACCTAAAAACCAAAATATTTTTTACAGCTACTGCCTCTTGCGAGGAATTGACAAGATTAACTCTCGTCAAGTGCTTCTCACCTTCCGGATTTGGAAGTAAACTGTATGTACCCTTAATTCCTGCCAATAACACGCACACAGAGATGGTTGGGAGCTGTAAGTCACTAGGCCCTGTTTCTACACGAGCGACCACACCATCAAATTTGTTTTTAAGGCCGTGTGTGAATTGGCTTAAAATCGTGTTAAATTTTATCCGAAGATTAATTTTTGACACTAGTGAGGTGAATCTGTACGTAGAAATGTCAAAATTTAATCTCGGATAAAATTTAATCGAAATTTTAAACGAATTCACACACGTCCTTAATTAATTTTTTTTTTTTTTTTTTGAAATGATGGATAATAGCAGATATTTTGATGCAAAACTGCTATTGGCAATGTAATGGTTTTTTATATTTATCATACCAAATCTCAAAGATATTTCATTACACGGCGGCGTTAGTCGACGTTTCCATGAGTTTTATAAGACATTAGTTTAAATATATTCGGCGACAATTAGAAAGGGACGGTAAATTTGCCTTTTTTAGGAATGAGCTAAATAAATGCAGTTTTCCATTAACTCGCATATACCAGAGGATAGAATGTTTATGTATGTAGGTACAAGTTTTCGTATAAGTATAACCACAAAATCAAAAATTAATTTAAAACCCTTGAATTTCTTTTGCCAGCTACCGCCCTGACCATCAACCACCAAAAACTATTACAATCCTTACAAAACATTGATTTTTCTTTTTTGCAAAGAAATGATTTATATCACCAACGCTTGACGAAGAAGCATCATCTCTATGTACCTTTATTATAGATGTTGATGCTGGGGCTGGCTGAGGGTGAGGCTATAGAACGCGATGCATTGCAACGAGGAGATGAGATAAAGTGATGCCGATTATACACCGCGACGGGATTAATGAGTGTGTGATTTAAGTGAGATGTTTCAAGTTGACCATCACGACACAGCCATGGGTGTACCTATGTGTGTATGGTTGGAAGGAAAAGGTGATCCTTGGCTCATCAGACAACACATGGAATATAAATATAATTAGCCGCAATTAATATTTGGATGATGAATTGGGCTGTTTCCGCCTGCGTAATCATTTATATTATCCAATTCTTGGTTGGCTGTCAAACAGCATACACAATATGCGTGTCATTTAATAAAAAAAAAAAAAATAAAGGCAATGTTTTTCCATTATAATGATTCAGCTAAGGGGATCATCTTTAGCAAAAAAAAAAAAAATAGAAAACACACAAAAATATACGAATGTGTTCGTCCTTTATAAAACATACATATACAGGTACCCTATACTAGAGGATTTTTATTTTTCTATTTTCTTGGCATACCTATATTCAAAAAGGTGGCTGAATGATGAATTTGATCCAACACAATAGACATGCAGAAATGGTTCGTTGTCGTGTCATGTCATGACTATGTAAATGTAAGGTACCTATGTACATTGTAAATATTCGAGTGCAAACGTCTGCCACCGGCACCGCTTGGTTTGCTCATGGCATGGTTGTTGGTTTGGTTTTGGTATAAGAAAAGATATCAAAAACCAAATATACGGATAGCTGAGGCATACTTTTGATCAAATTTAATATTCCACCGCGCGCCAGTCACACCATCACAATATCTAAAAGAAAGTCTTTTCTTTTCTGCTTACTTGAACGCAGAAATTTCATTTAATTTAAAAAAATATGTTAAATCTGTCTATTTTAGATATGGGGGAACGCATAGATTTAGATTCTATAAATCTTTGCAAGAGAATAGGAAAATTTAATTCTTGACAGGTAGGTAAAGGTAGGTATATCTTATCTACCTCGTATTTTTTTTTTATAGACAAACATTTTTATTTTTAAATTTATGTGAGATATTACTTTATTTAATTTTTCTTTTTCTTCATTTAAAATATGAAAGGACTTTACATGAGAATTGTTATTTTCTTATTTTTAAATTGTTTTCGAGTTTTTAATTGGTATAGGAAGCTTATACAAAAAGTTTAAACTTTAAATTAGTAGTTTTCTATTAACTTATGTAGCAGTGGCGTGGCGTGGATGATTTCAAATAGTAAGTCGAAGAAAAATTAGTCACCCAAAAACGTAGGTAACTAAATTATGAATGTCTACCTTAAATTGTCAATATCGCGTTTTTCTGATAAGCTTTCCACGCCATGATATAACAAATGCTTTCCAAATTTTGTATAGATAGGGTCAATAAAATAAATTTGGTGGCACAACAGCTCAACCATTCCTGTGTGCGTGTCTGCAGGAATGGAAGGGACCTACAGTTTATTGCCGAATCCGAACGCCTAATGTGAGCGGCACTTTTTTTTTGACAGGAGATATCTTAGAGGATTTGTCACTTCCTCGCAAGAGGCAGTAGCCCTGCAAATCAGTTTTGTGTAGACAAGATCATAACAGTTTAAATTTACAATTAATAATTAGATACAAAAACTGAATTTTTCAAAGAAAACCTAACTGACTGGCTCAATACACTTCACACAGCATGTGTTATTATATATATGACACGGTTGAATGTTGAAAGGTAGAATTTCATTGATAGGAATCGTGTTATATGAATGCCACGCCACTGCTATGTAGGTATATTAGACTTGTCTTGATGAAATTTTTTCATCAGAGCTCTTTAACAATGATTTTAATGCCTTTAGAAAGGATCGCTCAGTTTTTCAGTGATTAGATTAACCACACCAAAGTTAGTTAACTCTGAGCATAAAATTAATAAAAGTTTTTCAAAAAAAAAAAGTCATACGGTGAATAAAACATCAAAAATCATTAAATCTAGAGTTAATTCATAAAATTTGAAGAGTTAACTCAGGTTTAACTTTAATCCATACTGACTATGGCCCTTCGTGAGCTAATCTTAAATAAGTATTCTAAAAAATCAATCACATTTAATTTTGCATTTGAAAGATTTAATTCATTCATTTCATTCTTTGGATACGGAATGTTTAATAATGGCCAGCTATACCAATGTGGTCCAATATTTAGTCCGTGGTTCAGTACTTATTTTAACTCTCAATACTAGGGTCAACGACAGTTCAAGGTTCAAGTAATTTCGTTTTTGTTTGGACCTTCGGAGTACTCTTTTTGCACTCCTTTACTTAGACTGCATCTACCGCAAAAGCTTTCGATTGGCTGTTTCGAGTAATGTTTTCAAAATATTTTTCTGTTCCCGATTTCAAAAGGGAGTAGTATATAGCGAAACACACAAATACAAAAACGGAACACCAATTCAATTACTTGTCAAAAGTGATAAATGCTTGAAGAAGCCATTTTGTGTGTGTGTTAATTTGGGAATTCGATGTTTTCATATTCGAATCGATTGGAATTAAAAAAAGATTAGAACAGTCCAAAAATTCAATGGAAAACGACATAAGCGATAAAACACATGCTTGAACCAACGTTGAACTTCAGTTTCAGAATTAAAATTGGGCTGTGGGATCTTAGTACCCCATATATGGGATATTCGCAAAAAATGTATGCATCAGTCTAAAAGGTCAGTAATTGGTCATAAAAGGTCAGGTAGTTTAAGAAATTGGTCAGGCTTAGAAAATTTTTAATCCAGGGTTGAAGTTTCAAGGTCCACCTTGAAATCCCACGATTTTGGCACCTCATTTAAAGTTCAATGTGACCTTGTAATGAACTTGTAATGAAAGAAATAAAAAAAATCCATGCCTGACCAATTACTGGAATTACCTGACCTTTTATCACTATCCAGTGGCCCTTCAAGTGGTATACTTTTTTTGCGAATATCCCATAAATGAGGTGCCCAAAAATTTCAACCCTGTATTAAAAATTTTATAAGCCTGGCCAATTTCTAAAACTACCTGACCTTTTATGACCAATTACTGACGATTAAAACTGGAATTATTCTAATGAATGTTTTGAATGTAAGAACAACCATTTGATTGAGCTACCACCAACTTTAATAACCTCTGGAGTCCTCAAGTTATAGCTATTTCACGGCTGCCAGGCTAGGCTGACCATAAGATTGCTTTAGTATTAAGGCTTAGAATCTTGGCTTACCAGTTAGATAATTCAGTTTTGCAAAAAAGTTAGGAGTCATACACCTAAAGGCATTTTTAAGTCCATATTTCTTACATTAATTAAAAATTATAATTAAAAATATATTAGTTCCTATAATAACTCACTTTTGGGGTTTTGTAAAATTGACCACTCACCTGAAACAGAAAAAAAAAAAAACATTATTTTAAAATTCAAAATTAAATTAGTATGTTAGTTATTAAAATCACGTAAATTTAATAAAATTTAATAAAAATATTCAACCAACATTCAAAGACTTTGATTTATCATCACTTTCATTTTATTAAAAATCTATTGCTTTAGTTGGAATTTTCATTAATTGTTCGCTATAGATATGTATCTAATGTACAAAATATAAAAGTGGGAGACTCACATAAGAAGCGACAAGAAGCCAGAGCAACTGAATTGGATCAAGACAAAAAATATTAACAAAAACAACGCTAGTACCCAGAAAAAGAAGATAGAAGGTATTTGAAAAAATTACTTTCAAACTTAAAATTTTGAACACAGACAATTGTAAAACAAAAACTATTTTTTTCGTTTAGGGAAGAGAAGTCGGATAGAATTCCGAAATCCTAATTTCATAAAAACTAAAAACTCGAGAAAACCCCAAATCCCGAAAACCCAAATCTAGCTTTCCAGCGATTTTTCCGAAGTCAAAATGTCTTTAATGACTGGACTAAACGTCAAAGAAGAAGTAGTAACCCGTGGCGTAATGGTTAGTGCGATGGACTGTCATGCCAGAGGTCTGGGTTCAATACCAGCCGCTTCCACATTAAGTTTTTTTCCGGGCTACTGCCTCTTGCGAGGAAGTGACAAATTCTCCAAAAGTTCGACAGTAAACTGTAGGTCCCCTCCATTCCTGCAGACACGCACACAGAAATGGTTGAGAGTTGTAAGTAACTCGGCCCTGGTTCTTCATGAGCCGTTGTGCCACCAAATTTTATTTAATTTAAACCTCAAAGAACAAGTTGTAAGGTTTATTTGCACAGCAACAGTCGTAGTATAGAGTAGTAAAAATATGTTTTTATATAACAATATTCAAGCATTGGCTTTTGCCGCCAACCTGTGACTAGATACAAGTTTCACCTAGAATCGTTACACCAAAAAAGTTAGAAATAAACATTTTGCTTCAAACAACTACACAATTCAACAATAAGATCATCGAAAAACAATGCATATCGAACCTCCCAGAGGTTATTTTTCACATCTCAAATCGATTTCACGTTGATTGATACATTCTTCCCCTCTATTTATACCAAGCATAGCAAGAATTCCCTTAACAAAATAAAAAGTAAACTATTGGTAGCCGTACAATACAGCAGTTAAAGGAAAGTAAAATACATCTTCTGGCTCAATCCCTTCCATACCTTATTACCTGATGGTGGAAAAAAAAAACTTTTACCTCATGCATTTTTAAATAAAGAGAAAAACGCTTACTCCAGAGACGACTATCGTCGAGTAAGCCAGATAAGCCGTAGAACAAAAGTAAACCACAAGCTCATCGGGATTATCATCATTTTGTGTGGTTGTTGGTGATGGGGCTGGGGCTGGGGCTGGGGCTGGAGGTCCTGATGATGGCTGAACTAATGGACAGGGAAAGGTTGAACAGCCAGCGGAAGCAGATTCTATGGTCAATATTTACTTAATGGAAAACTTAAATAAATAATTACTAAAAATTGGGATTTCCATTCGACAACCCTCCTCGCTGCCATATTGAATTGTTACTTTGGGTTGCTTTGTATGTATGTAAGTACATTTTCGTAATATGTGTACCCACATATATTATAATGGCTTATTCGCTGGATAGTAAAACATGGCTCACCATCATTATAAATAATTAATTCTTATTCGTTTTTCAAGCTCACTTCTAGTATTGAATTGAAATGACCTCTCTGGTATGAGAAAAATGGAGAATGGGAATAGAACGGAGGGCATTCGCGTTACCTGTATCCTGGTCTTCTTCCTCTAACCAACAGAAGAGAACAAACTCATGCAATAAAATGTAAAACCACTTAAAGCACCTTTGGTGGGTTCTGTTCTGGCACTGGGTTTGGGTTCCCTTTCTCTAATTCGCTCTTTTTGTGGTAGCTATGGTACCTACTGCATGTATTTGATATGGGATCGGAACAAAGTACAATACAGACAACAAGAAAGTTATTACTTTTTTAATTAAGAAAAAAAAAATAGGCAGCAAAATATTTTTAAAACACACTGACCAACAACACAAAAAAGACACAGCTGTTTTTGGGGCCGTTGACACGGTAACACTAAACATCCATAGAAACATGGTTCCATAAATTTGCCCACAGCTTCAGTACCATTCTCATAGCTGATAGAAAAGTGTCACTTTTACATTTACGTATGTAAAAGTGCCCCTTTTACATACGTACATGTCGCAAAACAGTGCCAACTTTGAAGCTATTCGGGGACAGTTATTGACAAATGACAGGCGTAGACCAACAAAAAACCTTTTAAATTATATCAAATGTTGATACGTGATTCAGTAATTTTAACTCACAGATTTTGACGGATTAACTGAGGTTAAAAGATAGTTTCAAGAAAATAAATCAAAGAAGGATGCGTTTCTTAACTTTTGCTCTAACGTTTTTAAACACAAAGATAAACAAAATTTACGGCGGGAATATAAGTGGAAATTATTGAAGCTTTCGATTACGAGTTTTTTTTTAATAAATTATAACTAAAGGATGCGTTGTGTCTTATCTCAAACATCAGTCTCAAAGGAAATTAGAAGTGAATTGAAGTATATTAAAATGGGTGTCCCTCAAGGCTCAGTACTTCGCCCATTGCTATTCCTCGTATACATTAATTCACTTTTTGACTTACTCTTTAAGGTGAGAAGACTGCTTTTGCTGACGAAGTAGGGTTCTCTTATGAAACTAAAAGTCGTTTAGATTTGATTGCTGATATCAATTCGGTTCGGGTTTAAGTAAACTTAGAATGAGTTTGCTCAACATAAATTGGTTATCGGTTCAAAGACTAAACCATGGTACGGAAATATTTTATAGTTTATCAAGTTTGGAAATTTTTTTACCTGATTTTTGTTCCCATTCAACAGATTGTTTGTATCTTTGCAAGTGAGCTTGTTTCCAAATACCTTTGCAAGTAGTCTTTCGTGTAGTTAGAAAAAGTTGATGTTATTAAGTATCTAGTTTAATAATTGAATCAATTTGATCATTGACAACCGTAATAAGGCAGTGAGTTTTTCTAGCCATATTGAGAGTTTTAAGCTTCATTTCCGATCCGCTCTTAAACAGTTTTTCTATCTACTATTTACTAAGGACTTTTCCATTCAAAGCTGCAATATTGTATAACTTGTTAGAGTAGTGCTTACTGCAGCACTAAATTAAGTTAATCGGTGAGTTATAAAATTGCTGAATCACAGTTGAAAATTTGAACCACGTTTGTACAATTGGCCAATTGGTTTTTTTCCAAAAATACTGGGGCACTTAATATTGTTGCTAGGTACTTAATTAGCGCCCATTAAGCACCTAATGATGATATCATCATAAAAACTTTGTTCTGCTGACCTTGATCAGCCAACTTGAGAGAAGTTAAAGAATACAGGGTTCTGAGCTTGCAAATAGGTCAGAAGTGTGAAGTCCAGCATTACGCAAGCATCCATTATTTTCATAAAAATGTTGGTAAAAAAATGTATCATCCCTTGGGTTAATCTTAATATCGTGCCGGATGTTTGGGACCTAATCCTAGCTTTGACACATGAGCAAAATATCTTTTTCCTTTTAAAGGGCATTTGGCTCTTACGAGGAAGTGGCAATTTCTCCAGGAGTAAATATTTTTATTATATCGGCTGTCGCGCCATCAAAACTTATTTTAACAATAATGAAGTACCTAATAATAGAAAATGCTACAAAAAAAAGAAAATCTACATTTTAAATGGACTTGATGACCGGGCATAGGAGAAAACTACCTAAGTTTCTATTGTCAGATACAATACTCATGCATTCATCCAAGACTCCGACGATGCTTAGTAAAAAGGAGATCCGGGTTTTAAGTAACGTTCGATAAGTCTTATTCCCCAATTTGTGAAAGAGGTTAATTGAATTGCAGAACCTAATACAGAAAAAAAATTAAGTGATAAAAATAAATCTCGGTAGAACCTGCTTGGTTTGTAACGGAACAGATATAAGCGAAAAGCAGCCCATATTTCATTTTGGCCCTACAAAGTAACTCCCAAAAGAACTAACTCACACGAACCGAAATGATTTACTTCACCAAATTTTTTCTAAGGTATATGCTAAGCTTGAAATTTTATGCTTCGTTTCCGAAAATGGACCTTAAAAGCTTAACTTTTGAACCAGAACATAATTTTGTTTTTGGTTAAAAAAAAAAAACATTGCTTAACCTTTCAAACCCACTGTGTCAGTATATACAACGACTCGTATACACTCGTTGAAGTGAATTCGCTTATGCGACCTGAATAAAGTCATTTGCTGAAACACCACCATTAAACCATTATGAGATGGTAAGTATGTGCACTGCACAGCACATGCATGTGGCACGTCATTTAATTTTTATTCCGTTGGCGTATCTGAGTGCTGGATATTGGACTAACCTATCATTTCAGCAGATAGTTTCTTCCTTCCGGAAACTATATTCGACAACGACGACGACCGACGTTGACAACGATGAATAATAGTGTTTCTACCTATTTAGATAAAGGACTTTTTACTCTGTTTAAATAGGTATGAGTGTTAGGAATAAAATAAAAGTTAATGTCAATTGGTTGAAATCCTTAGTCATATAGCATTTTGATGAAATTTTTCTCATTCTTTAGCGAAACAATAATTTATTTTTTTGAAAAAACAATTAGAAAACTTTTAGGCACATAACCTTGACCAATTGAATCATCCAAAAAAGAGTATACCTAAATCAAAGTCACTGCCAAGCCAACGCCAGTGCTTTTCATTCAAATGACTAAAAATACTACACGCATTTGTATCAATTTAAGGAATTAGATCATTGTCAAAGATCTAAATGACGCATGATTAATGATTATGGTGACCATGTTACCTGGGATTTTAAATCATTTTCTGGTCGAAGATCCCAAGGCATACGATCAAATTTACCATCTATACATTCTCCAACGTGCATACCTCTATAAAAAAAACACACACTACAAGATATTTCACAAACTAGAGTTACCATCTTTCAAATATAGACCTAAATTAATACGAAATATTTGCGGGCAATAAACTTTAAGGAAAATTCTTCAACACAATAAAAACAAAAACGAAAAAAAACACTCTATTCTGAAGTTTGTATGAATTCTTGAACATAAATCAGGAATAAATCATTAAAAAAAAAAGTTCTCAATAAAAAAAAAACGAAAAAAGCACTCTATTCTAAAGTTTGTATGAATTCTTGAACATAAATCAGGAATATATCATTTAAAAAAAAAGTTCTCTCTCCATAGGAATTTAATTTAACAAAAAATTAAAATTGTATGCTAATTTTAACTTTAACAACATGGTCACTCTATTTGTGACGCGCGGTTATTCATGGCGTTGTTTCACCATACGTCGTCGTCGCGTCAATCGTTTCGTCAGTATTGATTAAAATCGTTTAGAGATGAAGAAAACGAACAATTTTTCATTAATTGATTGAAATGTCGATGCTGAAGGTTAAAGTGGTTGGGTGGTGCACACGATTAATTCACAAAAAATGAGGCATTTAAGCTTTTATGGCATTGGCGCTTGATTGTATTGTATTTGCGGACAGCGGAGCAAATTCTTCAAGTGTTTTGAATACAAGCAGACATTTTTATTCTTTTTGTTTTTAAATCATGTTGTTGGTTTTGGTTGTATTTGAAGGGCACAAAATTGTATTTTATTTTTATTGAGGACAGACAAGGCTGCTTGAAGAGTCGAAATTCGATTAAATCGAAGAATTGGGTTCATTGTTCATAGAACCACCTGTTATGCTGTTTGGAAATAAAACGTTTTGTGTTATTCTTAGCAACAACAAGAGCTTTCTGACATTGACACTGATTTTGATTAAGTTGTGTTTAATAGTTGCATTCATCGCTGTCTGATGAATGAGAAACACCATCAGAAGTTTTTTTTTTTTTTTATGAGAATGCCTTTTTCAGATGTGTTACAAAATAGATAAAATGGCAATAATAGTTGTTGTTATTTTTACCCAAAAGTTGTTTAACATGGTAGACAACCATAGTAGATAGATAATGTGTTTTTTTTTATTTTTTATTTTTAACCTGAGTGCCATTAATTGTTTAGTTCAACTAAAAATCAATAAAGGCAGCCAAAGTCGGTTGACTAACGCTATTCAACAATGATTATCTCGATTTCTAGATCTATCTACATTAGTTAAACTTGTAATTGATTAGGTATATGCAAGGAAGGCGTGAAATCTGGACTAAAGACCCAAAAACGCCTTTCCTCGCTTTGCATTTTCTAAAATATCACTTTTTAAAGGAAATAGTTTTTGAGAAATTAAATGTTTTTTTTTCAAGTTTTTTTTTCTTGTTTAATTTTTTATTTTTTTCAATCAAATGCTCTTATTAAATGCTCAAAACCTATTTACTTATACAACTTAAGTTAGAAAAAAATGTACTCAAAGTATAGTTTTGAACAACACCAAACAAACTGTTCAGTATCCAGGGGGGGAATCTATGTCTCCTTCCAGTGATTCTCAATTTTCATAGGCACCTTTTTAAATTTTAACTGTTATGTTTTACTCCATGCCCCGCTCTCTACTAAGTACCTACTATGTGCCAAATTTAAAAAGATTTTCCATCAATTTTCACCGTTCAATTTTCATTTAAATGCTTTAAAAACTACTTGTTATTTTTATAGAAAATTCCTATTTTACGGAAACTGATTTTACGGAACGAATTTTTTTAAAAAATAAATTAAAAATTTTAGAAAAAAAAATACAAAAATTCCGAAAAAAGTGCCACCCTAATGTGTTTATATTAATTAAGGTTTTTAAGTTTACTTGCATTTTCTTTAAGAAAAGAGAAATTAGTAAGTATAATTTTAGATTTTTTTTCTACTTTCCTAAGAATACTTAATAATTTTATGATTGATACACTATCGGATTGGGAGTAGGTAATAAGTACAGTTGAAAATTTTTGGATATCTAGTTAAAGATCGCCTTTTTAATAATAGCTATTTTAAAATAGCCAACGCTAAATTTATTTAGTTTTAGCTTTTTTTCCAGCTTAAACTTCAAATTGTGTAAATAAAAATAGCTTAAGCTATAATAATATAGTCAAAGCTATAAACATTTCAAGATTCTTTCATTCCTATCTAGAAAGGTTTGGACTAGTTCTTATTTTCATTAGAAAACGGTCGGAAATCAGTGATAATGACATTCATAGTATGTTTCGGTTTTCAAAAGAAAATGTGCAGTGGATCTCTAGTTACTTTTTAGGGGATTCAACAAAGCGTAGAGTAGGTGCATTAACCTCTGTGCAGAGGATGCAGATATTCTTGAGATAAGTAAGTTTAATTTCTTTCTTAATATTGGATATAAAAAAAACACGTTGCATTGCACTACAATATGTATAAAACAGTTTAAGCTAAAGCTTTTTAAGTTAAAACATGTGAATAAACAAACAAAAGCTAAAATTATAAAGCAAAAGCTAGAAATTTCTAGCTGAAGCTATTTTTAACGAAATCTTTTTTTATTCACATGAATTGAAGCTTTAGCTGGAACTATATAATTTTAGCTACTAGTAAAATCTATAAAAGCTAAGCTTAAGCTACTTACAAAAAAAGCTCCCTCACAACCAAATCCTTAATCCGCTACTGATTTTGTTTGTCCTGTTTTATATTTTGGCTGCCTTTCAATTTTTGTCTTTTCATTTCTTTATTATCGCTTTTTTTTAAACTTATAAGTGTTTTTTCTTTTCTTTTATTTTTTTTTTTTTTTAATTTTCGCATTTTTAAAGTATTGCTATTTTTCGAGCTACTTTTCTAATTTTTTTTTTATTTTTCGAAATTCTACATCATAATAAGACAGACAATTATATAATATACTAGCCGATAAAACCCGGCGTTGCCCGGGTCTTCTTTAGTAAAACCTTTGACAACCAAATATCGACCAAAAAGATGATTTAAAATCAGCACTCGAAAATGTTCAGCTTAAAGAGCGCTACACACCATCCATGTTACTTGTCAGGTAACATTGACGTTTTTTTTGTCAGGTAACATTGAAAATAAGCCTCCACACGTATCAATGAACGTTGACAATTATTTTCCTAAAATTATATGTGTGGGTTGTGTGGGCTTGCATTTGAATAAAAATGTAATGCACCTAATTATGTACCTTACCTGCCTGCCTATAGTGTAATTTTAAGACAACTTTGAAAATCAGACTATTTGTATGTTATGTTATGCCTACCTCCCATTACCCCCTAAGGAACGAACGACCGTGAATTTTGTTAGTAACCACTTGACAAAGAAATTAATAATTTATCAATGAAATGTTAAATTTTTTCTTCTTCTCTACCATATACCTACCTACCATATTCTTAAAACGAAGCATTTTTTCCCAACAAGGGTTATTGCCGTCTATGAAGAATAATTCCGTGCCAAAAAACCGGAATACATTTTTTACCACCCCACCCATAGTTACTCAACAAAATGAATTAGAAAAACAAATGTATTAGTGATTCAAGTGCCCCCTTACCCCTTATTGTGCACGCTCTTGCCACTAAATAAGTTCGTTTCCATTCACCATCACCAACCACCAAACCTCCAAACCAATAAAAATTTCAGTCTTACCTTAAAATCCAACAATAGAACTCACGTTGTAAATTTAGTCGATTTTCATGTAATAAGCATCCCCCTATCCTATTTACGTACGTCCTTTATTGTGTAATTACTCAGAAAAAAAAATTGAAAATAATTTGTATAAGGGGCGCAAATGCCTCCTTATCCCTCCTTGTGCACGCCTTTGCCTCTAAATAAGTTCGATTCTATTCACCATCACCAACCACCCACCGCTAAACCAACCAATTTTAGTAGATTAGATACAAACATTTTTTTCTGCTGCCTATTATACCTACCTACTCATACCTATACCTACTCCAATCATTTCTTACTACACTATAGAAAATACCTACCGACTGTTTATGTTTTGTTTTGTTTTACCATACCTTCCTATACACAAAAATATCACCACGATTCGTCGACGGCGAAACGCGAAAACAGTCAACTTCTACTCACTATCTCGCTCCCACCTACCAAGGCACATTGCACATTGTTTGAATTGTTTTTTTTTTATTTTTTGACGATGAAGAATAATTCGCTGCCAAAAAACCTGCATACATATTTTTACCACCCCACCATCACTTATCCTCATGAAAAAATTTGTACCTAACGTAAATAAAGTATTTAAAAACCAACCACCCACCGCCAAACCAACCAATTTCAGTCTTACCTTAAAATCCAACAATTAGAACTTAAGTTGTGAATTAAATTAACTAAGCCGATTTATGTAATAAGCACCCCCCATCCTATTTACGTTCGCCCTTGATTGTTTAATTTACTCAGAAAAAAAAATTAAAAATAATTTTTATTAGGGGTGCATTAAATGCCCATTACCCCTCCTTGTGCACGCCCCTTGCCTATAAGTTCGTTTCCATTTACCATATCCAGCAAACACCCACCACCCAACCAAAAAATTTCAGTAGCAAACATTTATTACCTACACTCTTTTTTTTTTTAAGTTGTTTACTTGTTTGACTGAAAAATTTTTAAGAAATTAAATTCCGAAGTACCTATACTCCTCCACTCATTTACTATAGAGAAAATCCCTACTGTTGATGTTTTTTTTTTTTTTTTTTGAACTTTTCCTATTAAAACAACTACTCACTATCTCGCTCCCACCAGGCACATTTATTCTGCACATGGTTTGAGTTGTTTTTTTTTTTTTTTTCGATGAAGATTTTTTACTACCCACCACTTAATTTTCATCAAAAAATTTCCCTACAAATAAAAAAACAAAAATATTACCCTACCTAAACTACTTTTTTTTTTTGAGCCGATTCCAAAAAATCAGCCCACCAAAAATACGGATTTGACGAACCGGATAGTACCGGAACCAGCCAAATCCCCATGCCACAAAAGGCAAAACAACTCCTCCTTATAAATAATTGAGCTTGAAGTAAATGTGAGTTGAAAATCTATAAAACAGAATTTTGCAAGGAAAATACCTACATGCTTGATTTTAGAAAATTTCCATACGATTTTTTTTGTGGTAAGTTTTTAATTTGTTTATTATTCTGTATTTATCAAAAATTTTCTTTTCTGCTGTATCCTATAGCATACCAGATAAGTGAAATTTGTATTATATCTATTTTTTAAAAGAGTTTTTTTGTTTGTTTGTGAGTTTAGTGCATACATACAGCCAAACTGACAAACAAAAAAAGTTACTCTTTTATATAATAGTATAGATACATATATAACAATTATGTAATATTATGTATATAATTGTTTGTGATAATAATTGGTCTCTTGTAAGGAGGTTTAAGAATCATTTACCAAAATCATCGATAATGTTTGCGATATCTTTTGTATTTTATTGTGGTTCCAAAATTTATATTTTAACAATTCAAGTTAAGAAGAAATTTTAAAGGCAAACTAAAAACCTTTCGTAAAGCTGCTTTAGTTCAAAACTATACAACTATAAAGATGAAACGCAAGCATAGAAATATTAAAAAAAAAAAAAAGGTGTTATAGGTACCTGCTGCCAATGATAAAACGAGACGACATCGCCAACTACGTGACATGATCCTCAAACAGGACAAAGCACATATTGACCACATACATATGTGTCGACATAAATATTTTAGCCACCTTTATGTTTCAATGGGCTCATACCGATCCATTGTCGTCGTCGTCGACCAATGTCGTCGCGTTTGACATTCTTTTCTTTTCAGTTTTTTTTTTTTTTTAATTTTTTTTTAATACATTTTTCATCCGGACACGATGTTGGTGCAATGTTCGGACAGAATGACTCTGTGGTTAGTGACAATAGTCTGATGTTCATTCTATTACCAGGAAAAAAAAATTGAAAGGACCAGGCTCTTAGTCGGCAAAGCTGAGCATGGCGATTATGGCGAACCAACGACGGACGATAGACGCGACAAATCGAATTACTTTTTGCGCGTTGAATACAAATCGTTTTTAAAGATTTTAGTTTTTTTTTTTGCTATATGAATGCATCACATATTTTGATACCCTTGTGCTTTGTTCGCTTTTAGTATAGACGAAAAGAATTACATCATCATCACCATGTAATGCATTATCAATTTTAAAAAATATATTTTTATAAAGTGATTTCACGACGGTTGTTTTTTCCCCAGGGAGATTTTTTAATTATACTGAAGTCCAAAATAAACATCCCACCTTAATAGGGTTGAAATCATGTCATATAGCTTTGCATATATTGTGTCATAATTTGGGGTTTGAAATGTTGGTACTCTAAAGTCATTAATTACAAACTGTCTAAAATTCTGTTAAAAAAAAAAAATTCTTGGAAGTTTAGCAATGTCTAAGTAAAGTTCACATGAATCTGTAGGAGAGAACAGTGTTAGCGTAAAAACGAGGTTTCGTTTGTGCTATGTATGGTTCCCGAAAAATCGCAAAGAACTTTGTATGCCCAAAACAGATGTGCAGACTTTTCCAATGCAGCGAAAATAAATTTACACAGGTTCTTATGAGCGCTGAAATATTCCAGGCTCTGCATGCAGCCTTTTCTGCACGATATCTCTATTCCTAATTTCGCTGCATGGAGAAAAAGCTGCACATCTGTTTTGGGCTTTACACCTCCTTTTCTAAAATTGCGGCCAAATGGGGGGACTTTCGACCCCGAAAACTCGTTTCTACACCCTCACTGTTCCCTCCTACAGATCCATGAACAAAAAAACTGTGCTATTCAAAATGCAAGACTAATGTAACATTTCAATGGACTGCCTGAATACCTGAGCCAGGGTCTGGCACGGCCGGCCGGCGTGGCGGGCGGGATGCACGCGGCGATGCCGATGGTTTAAATTTAAATTTCAGTAAAAAATGCAGTCTCGAGGATAGTTGGTTTTCCGATCATTCCTACTTTTTTTTCTAAAGTTTTTTTTTTATTTTTCTCATTTATACCAGTCAGTCATACGCAGACAATTACAGATGAAAACGTTAAGTAAGTAAACATACCTATAAGTACATACTTTGGTTCGATTCTCCGCCAAAAACTTTCTTTAATTATTATTAAAATGTCCCCGATATTGATTCAACATAAATAATCTTTGTTCATACATAATGTACAAAGGTATAGGTACATCTCACAGATACATACATAAATATGTACATATGTACTTTTTCTAATGATCATTGATCAAATCGTATTTAGAAATTTTAAGTAATTTTATTTACTTAACCATCTGTGATGATTATTCAAATTTATGCCGATTTCTGCACCACGACAAAACTGCCAAAGCCCAAAACATCGCAGCCAATTGAGAAATGTAATATGTAAAACAAATGTCGCAGAAAGAATTTGCTAAGGCTATAGATAAATAAATATTTTGTTTTAGTGATGATGGTGTTTTTTTTTTTTTTTTTCTGAAGCAAAACTACAAGCAGGTACTATGGGATCGACGCCGATATTCGACGATCGAAGACGTCGCGACGCGACGTTTTTAAGGCGTTGTTTATATGAATACACAAATGCAATCCTCATTTATTTGCTGATGTTGACATTTTTAACAGTAAACACATTAGACGGCGAATGATGAGACATGCATGCATCAATTAATTTTTGAATGAAACGTCAAAAATTTGTCGGCATGGAATTGTATTTTATTTGATATTTCTAAAAGTAGACAGTTTCATTTTAGTTAGAGCTACAAGCTACATACATACATACTCGTTCTACGTGCGTCATGAGACCCTGTTAGTCCATCATGTCTAAGTTAGTAAAGCCGGGTGTTGTTCCAAGGGTAAAAATGATTATAATAATCTTTTGGGGTGTACCTACATTTCTGACAAGATTTAAGAACTGCTTTCAATATCTGTGTACTTAAATATTTTTTGTACATCAATCAGATTGGGATCACAAATAATTTTTTTTATATTAAACCAATAGATTTTTACAGTAGATAGGTACTTAAATAAAATAATTACTTAAACAAAATTCGACTTTTTATGGACACTTAAATTAGTTAGTTAGTTAGTTTTTGCAATTTGTTTAGGTAGTTACATATTTGAAGTAATTTGTCATATAATGTTTAACAGGTTAAACTCTGTCACGCTGGCTGGCCAAAGTTCTGAGAATAGAATGTCGCATTAAAACAATAATATTTCTTCACGAGTACTTCCTCTTGCTAGGAATCGAAAAATATTGTAGGAATATAGGTATTTCTTGATTATGTTAGCGACTCTTGGAGTCGTCAAAAATTTTTGGTAGATATACTCATCCATTCCTCATTATTTTAAATCTAACATCATAATAAAATACCTACTGCCTTATTCATAAACAAAAACTGGTTATTTCAGCTCTCGTGTTCAGGGAAACTACACCATGGAATAAGAATTTTCCGGACTCAAAATAAAGGCAATCGCTTACTGTTCCATTTAAGTCCGGAAAATTGTTATTCCATGGTGTAGTTTCCCTGAACAAGAGAGCTGAAATAACCATTTTTTGTTTATAAATAAGGCAGCTACAGTCTTCATTTTGGCCCATTTTATAAAATGAAACTTAAATATTTAAGAGCTTTTAATACACTATATGTATAGATAGGTACACTGAGGAAAAACTAAAAGTTTGCGTAATGCATCATGCAACACCCACCATTTTCATTTATTTAGCTTAATGACCGATTTCATCAATATTTAACAGGCTTTTAAATTTTTAAATGACGTATTTTGTATGGAAAAAACGTCATTTAAAGATTTAAAAGCCTTTTAAATGGATTTAGGGCTTTATGCCTAAGTATTCTAAGGGTAGGTTGTTGTTGTTTATTTGATATAAAAGCTGCCAACTTTTTTAAGATTTAAAAAAAAGTGCCTCTTTTACTTCTAATATTTTAATGAAAGAGCATCTTGAGTTTCTTGTGCGAAATTTTAAAGAATCATATTTTTTTAATTAAGCAGTCAAATGTAAGATATTTCAGGAACGTTTTTTTTTTTTTCAAATTCATTGTGTAAATTCTATTTTGATTAAATTTCCTTCAACTTGACACAATTTTTCCTTGAATAATAATTTGTTCAGTGTAAATGTTGGAACTATTTATTTATTTCACTTATTCATTCGTCTCTTCATTTCAATTCTTATAATCAATTGGCATTTTATTTTTTTTCACCATTTAAACGTCTTTCCATATTTTTTCAGAACCTTATACAGGGTGTCCCCTAATTTATGCTTTATATTTAAGAGGATGATTTCTGGGATGATTCTAAGAAAAAAATTGAACGGGCAAAAAACTCTATCTCCCCTCATCTGAGGCAAGGAGGGGCAATTTCTGAAAAATTGACCTAAAATGAAAAAAAAAATATATTAAAAAATAAAGAAAGAACGTACAACAATATGCTATAGCTTTTCTGAAAGTAACTATTCCTTTCTTTTATATGCTTTTTAAATCAAGTTCTTTTGATGAACAGTTTTTGAGAAATTAAATTTCAAAATCCAAATTTTTTAAAAAATTGTGTTTTTTTTTTTCAAGTTGATTTTTTTTTAATTTTTCGTCATTAAGTCCCACTATTTTTACAAATATTCAATGTCCTTATTAATCATTAGTAAAATACTGAAAACCAGATTTAAAAGTCAGTTTCAGTTTTTGAGAAATTAACAATTTCATTCATATTTTTTTTAAGTTTACTAATACGGTTCTTACGCAAAGAAAAATTTAAGAAAATTGTTGGGTAGAAAATTGGATTATTACAGAAAACTTAACGACTCTTTTATAATGAATAATATTTTGTATGAGGTTTACGTGTAGACTCTGAAGCGAATTTCGCCAGGTTTAGTATTTATTATTTCTAGAAAAATAACTCATTTGTTTCTATAAATGTAGAATTTCGGTCAGTAGGTACTTTATAGAGCTTTATTTAATTATTCTAGCTTAAAAAGAGTTTGCTATTCAAAATATATCTCATATCAATTATATAAAATGAACTGTAAAGCTGTGATGCACAGATTTTTAAATTTAACTAATATATGGTGATAAAAATTACGTATACGCCACAGTGACTCTGCTAATGCTTATTTTGTTTTATTTATTTTAAAGGGTTCTTTAATGTTATATATATACTTAAAACAGGCAAATATTAATTAAGAGGGTTTTTTTCACCTCTCTCGCTTCTTATATTCCCCATTTAATAGATTATAAGGTCCAAAAAAAAAATGGAAATACAAAAATTTATCAGTGTATAACACGTTCGGCTAGATTTTTTTTATTGGTCATCATAGGGTGAATCCCCTAGAAGAAGGTACACAGCTGGTGTGCTTCCCAAGTTTTTACTTACATTTTTTTGTTGTTTTTTTGTGTTTATTTTCTATACCTTAACGCGTTCTCTTAGACTATATGTATATACATATAATGATTTGATAATGATAAAAATGTTCATGTCACGATTTCTTTCAGTTTATCTAAGGAAAAGTCGGAAAATCGCGTAATTACATATTTTCGGAATTGGATTTTTGTTTTTACGCGCATAACTCGGCTGAACATCATCCGATTGGAATAGGCATCGTTTTGTTGGATTTGTATTGAACCAGGTAAATACGAATTAAAGAATTTAAACGAAAAAGCCAGATAATAATATCTAATCAAGACATTTGATTTTTTTTGATGTTTAAATCAAAAAGTGTTTGTTTGAAAAGAAGCTGATGTAATTTAGCTTTTATTTTCCCTATTTCCTTTGGTCATGCTTTGACTTGAGAATGACTTTACTGATTCCATTCATCTTTTTCTTAAAATTTTAACATAGGTAGACAATTGTACATATGTCGCCTGATCCCGTGATGTGTATCAAAAAGCATTACAATAAACAATAATATAGGTATTTTTGAAATAATTTTTTGTTCTTATTTAATCAAGTTCGAATTGAATATTCAAAGCTACATACCTATATAAAATTTATAAAATACTAATAAAATACTCGGTAACTAACTCACGTTACACAGATTTTTACCATGAATTTCCCTGGTGGGGGAATTATTAAACCAAAAAAAAAGTGTATTTAGGGAAGTAAGTATGTTAGTAACTGCTTCATAAGTTTTGCATATTATATTGCTTGGATGTTGAATTAAAAAAACAGTTTGTTAGAAGATAAACAAAAAATAGATATCGATTGTATCTATAAACAAAATAAACAATGAACAAACAATTATATTATCAACGATAAGCTAAGCCTTTCCACACCAAAGCCATAGGCAAAGTGAGATAAGAAACAGACTAAACGTTTTTTTCTTTTGTTCGTGCGTAGGTATGTATATGAAATTTAGGCACAGTGAGTAGGGTCTTGGGGATGAATAAAGCAGTACATACTATATGCTCGACTATACCTTTATCATCGCCACCCGCATCAACAACTGTGCTAATACCTAAAAGAAAACACGACAGCTGCTAAACTAAAATCAATATAAATAGCACCTAATGTAACACAAAACCAACTACACCCCCCACCTTCCCACCCACACAAAAAAATATACACAAACAAACACGCAAACGATTACCGCTACAAAGCTTGCAATTGTGATTTAATTGTGTGTCTCAGCCCCAACCCTAACCCCTCCAAGCACTTGGGCCAATGTCAACAAGGCGGGGTATATACATATACATAGATATGTAGATACCAACCGAACAATGTACAGTCACAACTCGTTCCTGTCGTTTTCTATGAAGTGACGCGACCGTTGTGACATGTTGTGACCAAGCGGGGATGTGTCGGTCGGGTTGGCTGGTGTCAGCAATCTATGCACTCGCAACAAGTGGTAGCGGTAGCGGAGGGCGGTGCACATCCAATGTGTATGTGGGTGTCATTATATCTCTCCAAAGAAACAATGACTTTAGGTGGGCATGAAAAAGCAACAATCGAATATCATAAAACCATACCCGCTGCGGCTGCCACATCAGCTATACAGTACAGAGGGTTGAATTTTAACCAAAAAATAAATACATAAATAGCCAGACTAGAATTATTCTTTGTTCGTTGTATCTGTGAGTGAGCTCTTAATAAAATCGAGAAACCTATTGAACCTATACTTTTAAATAATATAGAGAGCAAGATTCTTCCAAAAGAATTTAAGTGTCAAAAAACTGAATTGAGTGGGTGTTTAACGATTGTTTCTATTATGACAAACGTTAAATACAAAAGACTGCTGCTGCTGATGCTAAATAAAAATTAAAAGTATCTCTGACTGTAGAATATTAAATAAAAGCTACATTATTTCTGACAATGTATTTCTGATGGTTTAAGAGGTGGGAAATTGAATGAAGCGTTTATAGTTTCTATTTTAAATCAGACAGTCTGTCTGGAAAAACAATAGTGCCAAGTTTTTTTTTTATTTATGTTTTCATATAGTTTGTGTAAATAGTTGCACAATTAGATTTAAAGGAATGTGCATAAAATTTTAACCGGCACATTGTTTCAGCACACGAAATAAATAAAAGAGAATTTTCTGTCCACAGTTGGTCAAACTCCAACCCAGTCAAAAAGTAGGTACAACAAATCAAAAAGTTTTTCGATCAAAAATGAACATAAGACTAAGTACCTACTACATTATGTATTTAAATTTGAAGGATTGGGTTTGACCTCATGAATACGACCCTATAGTAGGTAGGTACATACTTAGTACTTAGTTTCAATTAATACACCATGAATAAAAGTGTTATTGGAATCAAATTGGTATCTTGAAGTAAAAATATGATGAAGTTCTACTCAGTAATATTGTTGTTGAAGATCACATCACATACAATTTGTTTGTCCTGAAGCTTTTACTCTCCAAAATCTAGATGAATGCACCTGTTTAACTTAAAATGACAAACATCTTTAACATCAATCTCGCAATGAAAGTCTCTGGGATGTTAGCACCAGCGTAGCCGAAGTGATGTTCCTGAAGTAAGCAGAACAAAGTCAGCAGAACAAAGGTTTTATGATTGCATAATTAGATGCTAATTAAGTGCTAATTAAATGCCAAAGAAAAAAATTTAATGCTCTTACGGTTTTCAAAAAAAACTAATGTTCTGCTAACTTCACAAGAATTAGAAGACGGAAATTGACTTTTTTAAATTTTGGTTTTTTGAAATCAGGATTTAAATTTTGTTTTTTTTTTTTTTAATTTTTTTTTTTTTGTAGAGCAATTAGCATTTAATTCGGGGACCAATTTTATATTCTTTATTTTAAATTAAATGTACTTTTGGGCAACTGTTCTGCTAACTTCTTGTGAAGTTAGAGAACATTAGTTTTTTTGAAAACCGTAGGAGCATTAAATTTTTTTCTTTGGCATTTAACTAGCACTTAATTAGCATCTAATTATGCAATCATAAAACCTTTGTTCTGCTGACTTTGTTCTGCTAACTTCAGGGACATGCCGAAGTGCTTTTTTGACACGATAATTTTCTCGTGGCACGGTGGCACGAAAAAGTTCAATATGAAATGTTTTTTAATTCCCATTATTTTACTTAAAATGAAGCAAATTTCAACAAACTTTAATGAAAATTGGTCCAAATTTCGTAAAAAGTGGGCATAAACACATAATTTTTGACAATGCTCTATTCGTGCGAATTATTTCCATTGAGTTTTGAGACACCCTGTAAAATTGGCACGTTCTTTTGAGAAAATATGGCACGTTAGTTTTATTTCAGGCGGCAACGCTGGTTAGCACCCCATATGATTTTTATGATTTTTCTTGATTTTACAAAAAGTTTACTCACAGAATGAAGGCAGAAAAACCTATACAATTTCTAGCTAATCACAGGTAATGTCAAAATTAAATATACTAATTACGTAAGTTGATAACTCACTCACTCACTCACTGATTCATTAACTAATCATTCTACAGCTTATTGTGTAAATGATATATATATAAATAAAATTTTTTCCTATACCCTTATATATGTAGAGCTCCACTAAGAAGGGATTTTTTGAAATTCTTAAAATTAATAGGGTAAATAGGGGTAAATGTAGAGTAAAGTCGGTTTTCTATTTTCTAAATGCGTTGAGATAAAAAGATGAGATTTTTTTTATTTGATAGATTTTTTCAAAATTAGAATGGTGAATATAATTAAAAAAATTTCAAAAAATTATTTTTCAAAATCTGAATGTTTTAAACTGAAAAATGCAAAAATTGATGTTTGACAAAATAATTCTAAAAAATCAGGAGATTTTTTGATTGATTTGGGGATTACGGCGATTGAAAGAAGATAAAAAAAAAGGTTATCCATGTATCAGGGATTTTTTGTGGGCGTGGTATTGTGGGCGTGGGGAATTTTTGAAAAGACGCAATTTTTTCGGCTCATTTTTAGGCGGTTTTTATTTTTTATCTTTTTAATGGATGTACTTAGAGAGTTGAAATTTTTGGATCTTATAGAACCTATAGGTTTTGATGTTTTTGGAAAATTTCAAATTTCTAAAGTGCCGTTAAGCTGAGATTTTTGAGTTTAAAAAAATGGGCAAATCGATTTTTTAAGGTTTTTTTCGATTTTCTCTTTACACAGTAGCAGTAGGAAGTTGAAATTTTTACATATTATAGAATTTATTGTTTCAAATTGAATTGCATTTGAATTTGATTTTTTTAATACCGTTAGACAGAAATAGCGGTAAATATTGACTTCTTGAATAAATTCGTTAATTACTTATCACTGAGTGCACGGATATTTTTGGTTTTTCTTTAAATCGCATGTCCGTTAAACGACAAAAATTTTGATACCTCATTTGAATCTGTACGACCTCTAGAAGCTTCACAATCTTAATTAAAAATCGATCACGAAATCAATTAAATTGCATTAAAATTGCCTGTTTCGTTCATTGTCAACCACCATCGACCAGTGGGAGATAACAGTTTTTTTATGAAAATCGCAAAAATCAATTGATATTGTTCGATTAAAAAATTCATAACTTCTATATTATACGTCCGATCGATTAGGTTAAGGTCTTAAAAGAATCACGAAATGTCAAGCTTTAAGTGTGTGTAAAAATTATTTCGGGGAGGGGAAGCATTCTATACGAAAAGGGGTCGGAAAGCCGTTATCAAATCGATTTTCATTTTTCAAAATGCAAAACATGATGAAAAATTTCAAAATATCCAAAAACAATATACTACAAAGTTATAGCCCCATTTCTCATCTACAAAAATGTCAGTGGTTGTATAGGGGTAAATTCAACAGGAGAGGCTGTAGGGGCCCTTTAATTGGTTTAATGACCAAAAAAGAATATTTAATTATAAAAATGATAAAAAATTATCGATTAGGCCATCTTATTAGGCTAATAACTTCACTAATAATTATCGGATCTTTTTAAGGTAAACAAATATGGAAAGATAAAATGTCAAGCTAAATTTCTGTATAAAAATTATTTCAAAATCGTAAAAAAAGTCATACCAAAAAGCTGATTTAGTCTGAAATCAATATGGATCTTATCATTTTAAATTCAAAAGTTGATGAAAAATTTCAGAATTTTGAAAAACTCTTACTATATGTTAATTGCAAAAATCTTGGTCTACAATAATGCTGAACAATGTTTTAAGATTAGTTCAACAGGGGAAGCACTAAAATTAATTTAACGCGATTTTAAGGATTTTCATTAAAAAATGCAAGAGACACGGCTTTATATATTATTTTTGTACATCCAAAATACTTAACGGATTTTAAAAGTTAAAGTCTTAAAATACTGTCATTAAAACAGACATTAAATGTGTGGAAAAAAATTTCATATAATTGCATGCAAACTTTGAAAAAAATGTAAAAACAAATTGAGTTTGCTTTTTTTTCTCACCCACTTTACGGATTAAAAAATTAAAAACGGTATAAAAACTTGATCGCAGAGAAAAAATTTTATCAAAATGTTATTGCCTAATATTTTTTTTAAATATATGTAGAACATACTCAAGCTATTTTTTCAACAGAAGAGCTGATATTAAATATTTCTTGAATTAAATTTTTTTAAAACTTGCTTTTTTCGGCACAGCGCTTTCCCGATTAAATCATTCATAACTTTTTAGTTAGTTGACGGATTTTGTTTGAATAACTTTTTTTAAATTAAGCATAAATAAGCGCTTATTTTCATGTATAAAACATACCCAGACATGACTTAATATTTACAATAAATGTTCTTTTAAAAAAAATTGCGATAAAATATTTTAAATAATTTTCTTGAAAAATGTCTGAAAGAGTTATTGAAAATGATCTATAACTTCAGTAATTCTTTTTAAATCTTCCAAAATAACATTTTAAATGAAATCAAATATAATAAAAAAATCAAAAATTTCAAATTTTATGCAAATGAAATTTCGTAATATTTCAAAGGCAAATGCATGGAAAATTGCAAAATTAACGATTCAGCTGTAGAAAATCGGCTATAAGTCGAGAAATAATACTTCGATTTTTAAAGTTAAGATGTCAATAGATAGGTAAATTTGTCACAAATATAGAAATAATAAAAAATATATATGATTATACATTTTAAATAAATTAGAGGTTCCAAACGAAAAAAAGGAACGTTTTCAACTTAATTGACAATTAAACACTGATTTTTCATACGACTTTCAACATTATAATTTATTTATTTTCTTGGCTAATCAGCATTTATTTTGGTATACAATTTATTTTTCTACATAAACCACAAGCTGAGATACGAATTTTTGAATATTCTTCAACGCCAAATCAAGCAAAAATCCAATGAATTTGGTCGTTAAAATTCGGTATTGAGAAAAGATGGCCGGAATTGCTTATAACTTCGGTAGATCTTTTTATTATTTTCAAAAGTTGCATTCCTTATTATTTTTTTTTCTATTTTTTTTTTTTGGATACCTAATTACACAATCAAGGGGTACTCAAAATTGGTAGGGGGGTGCTTATTACATGCAAATTGAATTAATTTCTAACTTGAATTCTAACGGCCGGATTTTAAAGGTTATAGTTTTTAAATGAAGATTAAATCAAATGCAATGCAAGGGCGTGTACAAGAAGGGGTAAAGGGGCAATTGCACCCCAAATTAAAATTATTTTTCTATTTTTTTTTTTGTTAAGTATTAAAGAGTCAAGGGCGTATGTAAAGGTGATAGGGGATGTTTATTTTATGTAAATCGTCTTAATTTATAACTTATATAGAGAAAAAGAGATACATATAGAGATATAGAGATGAAGATATGTAGACATATAGAGATATTGAGAAACAAAATTATAGAGATATAGAGATATAGAGAGATGGAGAAATATAGAGACATAGAGATATAGAGATATAGAGATAGAGATATAGAGATATAGAGATATAGAGATATAGAGATATAGAGATATAGAGATATAGAGATATAGAGATATAGAGATATAGAGATATAGAGATACAGAGATATAGAGATATAGAGATATAGAGATATAGAGATATAGAGATATAGAGATAAAGAGATATAGAGATATAGAGATATAGTGATATAGAGATATAGAGATATAAAGACAAAGAGATATAGAGATATAGAGATATAGTGATATAGAGATATAGAGATATAGAGATAAAGAGATATATAGATATAGAGATATAGAGATATAGAGATATAGAGATATAGAGATATAGATATATAGAGATATAGAGATATAGAGATATAGAGATATAGAGATAAAGAGATACAGAGATATAGAGATAAAGAGATATAGAGATATAGAGATATAGAGATATAGAGATATAGAGATAAAGAGATATAGAGATATATAGATATAGAGATATAGAGATATAGAGATAAAGAGATATAGAGATATAGAGATAAAGAATTATAGAGATATAGAGAAAAAGAGATATAGAGACATAGAGATATAGTGATATAGAGATATAAAGATAAAGAGATATAGAGATATAGAGATACAGAGATAAAGAATTATAGAGATATAGAGACATAGAGGTATAGAGATAAAGTGATATAGAGATATAGAGATATAGCGATATAGAGATATAGAGATATAGAGATATAGAGATAAAGAGATATAGAGATATAGAGATATAGAGATATAGAGATATAGAGATATAGAGATATAGAGATATAGAGATATAGAGATATAGAGATATAGAGATATAGAGATATAGAGATATAGAGATATAGAGATATAGAGATACAGAGATATAGAGATATAGAGATATAGACATACAGAGATATAGAGATAAAGAGATATAGAGATAAAGAATTATAGAGATATAGAGATATAGAGAAATAGAGATATAGGGATAAAGAATTATAGAGATATAGAGACATAGAGCTATAGAGGTATAGAGAAAAAGTGATATAGAGATATAGTGATAAAGAGATGTAGAGATACAGAGATATAGAGATATAGAGATATAGAGATATAGAGATATAGAGATATAGAGATAAAGAATTATAGAGACATAAAGATATAGAGAAATAGAGATATAGAGATAAAGAATTATAGAGATATAGAGAAAAAGAGATATAGAGACATAGAGATATAGAGATATAGTGATATAGAGATATAGATATAAAGATAAAGAGATACAGAGATATAGAGATATAGAGATATAGAGATATAGAGATATAGAGATATAGAGATATAGAGATAGAAATATAGAGATATAGAGATATAGACCTAAAGAGATATAGAGATATAGAGATAAAGAATTATAGAGATATAGAGATAAAGAGATATACAGACAGAGACATAGAGATATAGAAGTATACAATATAGAGATATATAGATATATTATAAATGTTTGGATTTTTAAGTTTCAAAATTTTTAAATGAAAATTAAATGTAATTCAAAACAAGAACGTGCACACAAGGAGGGGTAAGGTGAGGGGGACTTGCACCACTAATCTAAATTTTTAATTCTCTTTCTCTAATTTTTTTTATATGTATAAATTTTTCGTATATATATTATAATAATAATTATAATAAAAATATATATATATATATTTATTATTATTATTACAATATATATTTATGTTATGTATATTATAAATATAGAATTATATTTTATATATATTTTATATTATATTTTTATTTTTATTACATATATGTAGAATTTTTATATACAAGTAGAATTCTATTACATTATATAGTATCAGTTTGCGTAGCTACTGACAAACGGGTAATTCGGCTAGTATACATATACCTGCTTTATATTTGCGTCTACTTAAATGTCAAAGTATAGATGTCGCTCACAACTGCATGGTCGAATCTTGGAATATGACTGCGAGAGTTTCAGAATAATGGCCGTATTTAGACAGTAACCAAAGAAAAAGCACAAATATTAAAATTTGTAGCTGAATAAATGATGGTTTCGCTCTTCAAAAAAAAAATTCCGACAAAGCTGAATTATGGTGGAGAGCTTTATTTGTACCTTAAATTTGGAGCTGTGTGACGCCAGAACCCCGACCTCAAAATTTGTTGATGAAACATTTCGCACTCGTTTGTCCACGTTTGTCCAGGCAAATAAATCGTTTGTCCACCCCCATGAAAAAACAAACGATTGCAATTGGTCCAGACCTCCTAAGTTAAAAATTGTAAGCAGTAGAGGCGTTTTTTTTAAATTTTGGGGTACTTGCTATAAAAAAGAAAAGCGTAATAACTTTATTCATGGGGGTGAACAAACGATTTTTTTATCTGGACACACGATAAACAAACGAATGCGACATGTTTCGTCAAAAAAATTTGAGGTCGGGGTTCTGGCGTCACACAGCTTAAATTTGGAACGGTGTTTTTAATTTCGTGGGATGAAATGGTAAAAATTAGTGTTTTTTTTGTAAATTACTTGAAAACAATCACTTTTTTCGAAAAAAAATGTGAAGTGGAATTTTTGAAATTCTATGCAAAAAAGATTAAGACATTCTTGTATAAGAGCAATGTCGACAAAAACATAAATGTTATTGTTCTACAATCATTAAAATTATAAAAAAAAACCACGGATTCAAAATATATGTATATACCTACATAGTTTGTAGAAATAAGTTTCAAGCGCCAAGTCTTAACTTTGGTCAAACAAAAGGAAGGTATAGTCTATTAGTGCTAGCCCTAATATAAACAGAGATTCTCTAATCAACATTCAGAAGATATTTTCTGTTTTTTTTTTTTTTTTTGTATTCACAAGTAAGAGATGAGGTTGACTAATTCAATAACAAGTCTCACAAAATTCCAAAACGAGTTCAAATCGGTTAACCTTGCAACGAAGCACAATCAAATTATTTGAATAAAAACGAGTCATGAAAATATTGAACGTCATAAACTTCCATAATATGTATGTACGTAGGTACTTGACTTGTAAGAGAAGTTAGTGGTTGACGGTGGAAAGCTAAACCAATCCGATTGGACGTTGTAATGACATTTTGAATTTTAACGTACAGTATTCCCCATTTAATTGCACCTCGGTTAATTGATTTTTCGCGCTTAATTGACCAAAAAATCGCATTCGAAAATTTCTCGTATAAGTTGAAAAGCTTTTTTTAGGGTTAATTTAACCCCGCTTAATTGAATTACTTGCTTAATTGATCCTTAAAAAAATGCAACTAACAAACTAAAAGCATGTACATGTTTCGGTTAATTGAACGGCCCCAAGCAACAAATTACTCTGCGCATTTTTATTTTTTAACTCTGAGCCTGAGCAGAGTACGTATACACTCAGACCGCTCTGAGCTTAAAGGAAACACATTTTTGCTGTCGATCCAAAATTTGTTAAATTATTAGAAATAAATTTACCAAAACAATTTTTATGTATGAAAATTGTATCTTTTAATTGAACGACTGGTGCAATTATACGGTTGTCGCTTTATTGCACGAGTCGGTCAATTAAGCGGGGATCCTATAAATGAACCACCTGAATAATTTACCGAAAAAATCTGACGAAATGGGCAGTGGAATTAGGCGGGGAAAACTGTATGTTGGTTTAAACTGCCAAAACAGGAAAATTTTTATCAAAATTTTTATAAATGATTTCGAAGAAAGCTTTTCAAGAAAGGTTTTCGTCATCCCTATCGTTGTATACTGTACCTATGTATAAGGTCACAGTCTTGAGTTCGATATTTTTACAAATAAAGAACAAGGTTACAATAATTTTTCAAATCAAATATGGATTTTTTTTCAATTTTTAAAATTACATAAAATTATTTATAATTTTTTTTAAAGGAAAGGTTACAATGGAACGTATATTCTAAATGAAATAAATGAAAAAAAGAGTTATTAATAAATAAATTTAACAACAACCTGAGCGACACATGTAGGGTTTCACCATGAAAACGTTGATGGCTTTAGGAACTACATTATGTACACCCTGTGATCCTGATAACAGAAAAACATTAGGTATGTAGTTAAATTTTAGGCGCAGGGACATAAGGCCCAGGGACATAATGGCCAAAATTTATTTTTGGGGCTTATGTCTCATTTGAGTGGGACATAAAGCCGACATTTAATTTGGGCGTTAAGTCCCACCCAAATGAGACATAAGCCCCAAAAATAAAATTTGGGCTTTATGTCCCACTAAATAAGAATTTCCGAATGATAAAACTTGGGCAATTTCAGAACCAACAAGTTTTTTTTTTTATTAATTAAATGTAATTACAATTTTACTTTTAAAGAATTTGATAAGATCAAAACCCACAATTTTGATGAATTCAAAGTTTATTTAAAGCCAGATTCTGTAAATGCAAGAGAAAATTTGCATGCACCCAACCTTGCACCTACCCCAAATCCTGTAGTGGGCCAAGTAGGGGGGTGGCAGGGGGGCAGCATGCCCCCCCTTACATACCTCACTGTTAATACGTGGTGTATAAATAGTGAGGGATATAAGGGGGGGAATGCTGCCCCTGCAACCCCCCTGCTTGGCCCACTATAGGATTTGGGGTAGGTGCGAAGTTGGGTGCATGCACAGTTTCTTCTACCTAGTGCTAGACCCTCCCCCTAGTAAAAAATGATTGCATTAAACCCCCCTACAAAAACCGTTATTATTTTGCAGCGCCTGAGTTTTCGTAATCGTGCCTGTTTTTCCTAATTTTCGTTCAAATAAAACACCCAAAAGTTTATTGTCTATTGTATTGAAATGCGAAATGTTTTTACTCTTCTATGCTTCCTAAAAATTTGGGATTTATGTCCCATTTTTAAAAAAAAATATTTGGGGGTTACGTCTTGGGTGGAACTTAACGCCCATATTAAACTTCGGCTTTACGTCCCACTCAAGTGAGACATAAGCCCCAAAAATAAAATTTGGGCTTTGTGTCCCTGGGCCTTATGTCCCTGCACCAAATCTTAACTGAGATGTGTATTCTTGTGCATAATGTGTATTGTATATGTAGGTACCTTACAGGATGATTCACTTAATGTGTGACAAAAACCTAGAGCGTGTAGGTTGAGTCGAGACATGAAAAATATCGTATGGGAGGGGGTCCATTTCCCCGTTCAGGAGGGAGGTGCACTTTTGTAAAAAATCGACTAAAAAAAAACAAAAAAAATCATTCAAAAACAACGGCAATGCTCAAAATGTCATACTATACATTTTCTGAAGTCCCTTCTTTTATTTTATTTTTAATTTAAATTATTTGAGAGAACAGTTTTTGAATATTTAATTTTCAAACTCAAAATTTTAAAAAATTAATGAAAAAAATTGTGTTCGAAATAGTTTTGTTCAAAATTTTACGTTATTTACGTTAGAAGGCATAAACTTTAAACACGATAACACACATTTTTTTTTTGATAAACATTCCTGCTTCTAACGATATTTTGAAGTCTGTAAAGATTACATTTTATATTTTATATTTCTATAAAGTAGTTTCTTGCTTGGAAGAGTTTATCCATAGAGTCATTGAATGCAATGAAATTAAATGTATCTATTATTTCCGTAGTTTTTCCATAAGAACCATTTATACAACTTAATTACTTATATAATTCTAGCGTCCCAGTAATTATTTGTTTGTTATATTGCATGTGGTCTAACGATTAAACAGGGTGAAACAGAAGTCACAAAAGTATTTTAAAACGAGATTTTAGACATTTTATTTTTATGCTTAAACCGCGGAGATTTTCTTAAGCGATAAGAATAAAAATTTTTATTTATTTAACAATAAAAATCCAATAAACTCTCTTTTCTAGAATAAATTATCAAGCATTTAAGAAATTTTAGAAAAAAGGATATATGAAAGGATGGAAGCATTCATATACCTACATTATATATAAGTATAAAAGTAAAACCTCTATTATGATAAGAGAAATTGATATTGATTGATTGGAGATATTGCGGGCACCCACCCCTGAAGAAAATGTGATTAAAATTATATGATAGCGCCAAAATATTGATAAATTGGCGATAACAGTATTTTGACAGCTGATATCGATATATGTATGTATATAGATTCATTCAGAAAAGTATAGATTGAAATTCTCAAAAGATTACACCATACCTAATTGAACTACAAAAAAAACAAAAATATGCACGACTTGGAGATCGCACTAACTTATTTTTCTGATGGGTTTACAACAATGGCGCAAAATTTTAAACAGCTTGAGGTTGAGGTGTACACGAAAATGTTCTTAGTTTTAAACATTTTTTAACTAGTATCATACTAAACCAATTTTCTTAACTATAGTATCGTATCATCCCACATCTCCGCAATTGAGGCTTTCCAACCATATAAAATTTATCGAAATTGGTCAAATTTATATATATAGATAAAATCTAACTGAACACGCCTAAAACAGTGACAGTTCACACTATTGTCATTAAATTTGTCGTAAATTTGTCGTGAAAGACAATGCTAACTTGAATGTCAAGTTAGCATTACCAGGGGGTAATTAAAAAAAAAAAATGCGATATTTTTTTTTTTTTTTCATGACAAATTTCCGACCAATTCACGACATTTAATCTCATTATTGGATTTTCAAAATTTTAAAGTTTTTCAAAATTGATGGAAAAAATACATTTTTGGGTCATATTTAATGTTTTTTTTTTTTAGAAAAAGAGGCGCGATAAATTTTTTTATGGCATAAATTATTTAAGGACATCGAGCGACAATATTGACAAAACAAAATTAATGGCAAAAAAGCTTATAGGAAATAAGTTATAGTCATTTAAAATTGTAGTTTTTCAAAAAAAATTTCTAATTTTGTTTTTTTTTTTTTTCACGACAATTAATGACCAATTTTTTTTTGAAATTAAACTTGATCGTCAAGTTAGCATTACTAGTGGGTAATTTAAAAAAAACAAGTTCGATATTTGTCTTACACGACAAATTTACGACATTTAATGACGTACTCAAAATTTTTTTGATGGGGGGAGGGGGCTGGTAATATTTTTTTTGTCTTTCACGACAAATTTACGACAAATTCACGACATTTAATGACGTACTCAAATTTTGAGGGGGGGGGGAGGGGGCTGGTAGTGCGAACTTGACCGTCAAGTTAGCATTACCAGGGGGTAATTTAAAAAAAAACAAATCCGATATTTTTTTTTTTCTTTCAAGACAAATTCACGACCATTAATAGTTTTCCAAAATTTTGAAGTCATAGTGCTAACTTGACAGACATCTTAAACTTTACGCCTAGCTAGCTAAAATCAAACAAATAATTAAAAAAAAGACATAAAAACAACGGGATTTTGATTTTATTTTTGTTTGAAATATTTACATTTTTTTTTAAATTTTATAAATACACTATATGGTTTGAACTACTTAAGAGCACCAGATTGCAAAATTTATGATAAAATAATGTCAACCTATACTTGACTTACTCGAAATATAAAGCAATTTTCTTAAGAAAACTTCAATTTCCGTAATGCGAACTTTTTGGAAAAAAATTTGAAACGCAGTTTTCATACAATCATATTGGCCATTATAGTTACGAAGTTTAATCAAAATCCTATGAGCCGTTTTTCAAAATTTGAAAATCGATGTATCACAGCTATATACCTGTCCTAGTTTAGCTTAATCTAAAATTCGAGTTTCCACTCTAGGGCATGTCGTAAAAATGTCCTGTGCCGAATTTCCAGCAAATCGTTTCACCCGTTTAGCCTCACTTACCTACTGTGACGGACGGTATGGCGAAACCCACTTTTTCGGACTTCCCCATCATTGTAAGTGTCAATTTTGATTACACGAAACTAATTGGTACATAATCTACTTGTGTATTTAAAAAAAAACACAATATTGAAAAAAATTGTTTTTTAAAAATATAAATTTAAAATGTTGCTTGTCTCACCCTGTACAATATAATTTGTTTTAAATTTATGAAATTAAAAACTTAGTTTTAATTGCAATCGACTTTTTTTGTTTTTGTTTTTTGTTTGTTATTCTCTTGCAGTTTTTATAAATTACGTTGCATTTTTGCACCCCAGTGGGTAGGTAGATGAGTGTGGATTGAATTTCATTTTATTATTACGATTTTATTATGTATACATATAAAATCCATATGTCATAAATATATGTGCTTATTAAACTCTAATTAAATTTAAATAGAGTGGCAACCGAGAATGATATAAAAATAGAAAACCAAAAGATACACAATCATTGGCTGGCTGGATATTGTTTACAGGCACAAGTGTTCTTGTTAAATGCCATTAGAAAAAAACAAAACAAAAAAAAAATTACTAGAAATTCCAAAAATAAATATTCTAGCTTTCTTTTTTGTAAAGTTGTATTTTTTTCACCTTTGGTCTGAGAATTTGAATTTATTTGTCAAAAAATAAGAGAAATCTTCTAAAGAATATAATTTTATATCCCGAAGTGTTAAAATTTGGTTTGAAAAAAAGTGTTTTATAAATTTAATAGGACATCAAAGGAATTTAATTACAAAATTGGTGATTTGATTATTTTTTTTTTAATTGAAATTTATTGATAGCGGATGAAAGATAAAATGCTTAGATGTTTTTTTTTTTTTACTAGTAATAAAAAGATATTTCCAGAACACTATTGAGCTAGAGTTCTTTGTAAATCAGAAACCATTTTACTTAATGAATAATTAAGAATGCACTGCAGACGGAGTGTTATGGTTATGAATATCTTGAACATTATCAGTTGTATTTATTAGATTTTTGATAAAAGTTAAACAGTGTCTAAATATGTTGAAATACATAGTCGGAAATATGCTTTATTTAATAAAAATATCACATTTGCCAAGGTTTAGCGTAGATAATCAATTCCGTTGTCTAAACTTAGATAACTTTAGATAACAATTTAAAATGTTTATTTATAACTTGGACGGCTGTCTAAGTGTCTAAAGTTAGACATTATAAATAAGAATGTATGTGTTCGGAGATGACTGAAGCAGTAAATTAAATGTTCTTATGTGATGTTAATTTAGTACAGTTATTTCTCATTTTATTATTACATATCTCTTTTTATTCAATAAACTTTGGAAAATTAAAAAAAAAAACATAGGATGGCGAAGTGACTCCGAATGCTGTTACACTTCTCAAAAAATTAATAGGTTTTCACCACAATTTCAAAATAAATATTAGTCCTTGTGTAACGGGCTCGCCCAATAAGAAACTCAATGGTAGTACTATATAAGATCTAGAGGTCTGCATGAATGTATTCATTTGATCTATTCAAGTGGGTGCACTACTTCAGTATACTCAATTCACAAAACATATTTAAGCAATTGCACTCACAATATGGTACTCACAATAAGAAACAAAACGAGTACAACATTCATTCTCTGATAACAGAACGAGTACAGTGCTTGTTTCTTTTCCTTTTCGTGGGTACCCGTAGAAATTTAAATGAGTACTCATTAATTCAAACACATTTTATGAATACCCAAACTAAATCATGAGTGTTCACTGTACTGCTGAGAGAAAGAAGTGTACACATTTCATTTTGTTCAAGCATCGAAGAAAGAGACAAGAAAAACAAGCCTGTCCCTGACCCGTTCTTCTCTCAGAGAATAAGAAAAGTTGGTTTTGTGCTAGATCACAGATCAACAAGTTTCAAGACATTCATGCACACCTCTATTAGATACCTTCCAACTTCCAAGCCATAGAAAATTGAATGGGACCTACGCAGTTTATTGCTGAATCAGAACAGCTAAGGTTAGCTGTGAGCAGACTCGCAAGAGCCTGTTCTGTGAAAAAAAAATGTCTTTTTTTTTATTCTTAAGTTAATCAAGTTAAGTAACTTACAATTTGAGCCATTTATGGAAACTTACCTGAAAAATAAGAAACAAAAAAAAAATCAATTAAATATCATAAAAATGAAATTTTAAATGTATTAAATAATTAAAATCTAGGGAGGGCTCAGTCTCAATTTTTGATGGAATTTTTTTTTAATTACGAACCACTTTATGAATAAGGATTTCAGTTAAAAAACGAAATAAGTTATGTTGTGAACTTGTGTAATTTGTCTCTTTCTAAATAGAGATGTTTTTTTAAACATTTTTTTTAAATTCCAAATTTGCTAATTCGTTGTTGTGGACTTCACTCCACGTTTTTAATCTTCTCAACGTGAAAAATGAACGTTTATGCTCTGCAAACGTTACTTAAGAGAGTTTTAATTACCTTTCTTAAAATAGAAAACAAATTCAGGTTTCAAAATGGAAGCGAAGCTAAAACAGTTTCTGGTATAGTTTTTTTGGTTTCTTATCTCCACATTTGTTTCCATACGTTCCTGAGTTTTTTTTTCGGCGACGATATCTCGAGGACGAATAAAGATATCGATATATATATACAGCTCTTCAAAACCAGTAAAAAAAAGTTGTTCCTTTGTTAGTGTAAGCCCCCAGTGTAAAATCTAGGTTTGACCGACAAAACATAGGTTTTACAAACAACAATGGCAACACACGCACACTCCATATCGAACAATCTCGAGTTTAATTTTTTCGACTGCAAGGAAGTGCGCCATATTAGCTTTGTATATAAAATTTTATATACAAAGATATCAGTGACGAAGCCCTCACTTTTTATATTTTCAATAAGAAATTAGAAATAACTGAGTTTTAATCAAACAGCTGACGAGACGGATGTGTGTAGGAAAAACACATGAATTTCGATTCTTTGTACCTATGGCTGGCCCTATCGCAACCCTTAATTTTTTTTTTTTATTTTAGGTAAGAGACATCCACTGAAGCTCAAAATAGTTCTTATTCTGATTTCTTATAATCAATGTCTACATATATGATTAAAAACTCATAACTGTATAATCACTCGAAGAAAGTCAGCCACTTGAGAAATGAAGTTGATATACCTATGGACATATCAAACACTTTGAAGTAGCAGCACTTACAGTAAAGAGCAAATAGTGTAAATTCATTTTTATACTTGTAGAGAAAACAATATTATTTTTAGATACGATTTTCCTTTTCAAGTGGCGCTTCATCGAATGTGGGCAAAATTAAGGGGTCTAAAATATGGAGATACATCAGTTATTTCTTTTAACTCCTGTATCCCAGCCAATTCACCTACCTACTTTTCTCAACACAATAGGTTGAGGCAAAATTTCTTTACTCTCACTAATGACACCTTATAAAAAATCATATCCGTAAACAATGATTTAAGAAATATAAACAAGAGAATTTTACCGTATGCACATTTCCTCATAAATTTAATCTTATTTTGAAAGATGGAATATAGTGAAAAAAATTTAAGGGCCGAGTTAAGACATTTTTTTTTTTTAAATCGGACAATCGTTTTGTTGCTGTTAGTTTATTTTTTGTAAACTAATTTAATCTACATAGTTTTATTACTACATATATTGAACTACATAATTTGAATTGAATTGAAAAGTATACAAAATTCATTACACACATGTGAACGTTACAAAATTGACGTTTGGTACTAAAGTTTTTTTTTCACGTTGTCGAAATGAAAATTAAGAACTGTAATAACTTATTTTCAACCAACAAACTACCTGTAGAATATGTTGCATTTTTAATTTGAAAATTTTGATGAGTAAGATAAATTTTGAATTTTTGCATCTTCTTGTACAAGTGACGTATATTTTATATTTATATTTATATTTATATTTATATTTATATTTATATTTATATTTATATTTATATTTATATTTATATTTATATTTATATTTATATTTATATTTATATTTATATTTATATTTATATTTATATTTATATTTATATTTATATTTATATTTATATTTATATTTATATTTATATTTATATTTATATTTATATTTATATTTATATTTATATTTATATTTATATTTATATTTATATTTATATTTATATTTATATTTATATTTATATTTATATTTATATTTATATTTATATTTATATTTATATTTATATTTATATTTATATTTATATTTATATTTATATTTATATTTATATTTATATTTATATTTATATTTATATTTATATTTATATTTATATTTATATTTATATTTATATTTATATTTATATTTATATTTATATTTATATTTATATTTATATTTATATTTATATTTATATTTATATTTATATTTATATTTATATTTATATTTATATTTATATTTATATTTATATTTATATTTATATTTATATTTATATTTATATTTATATTTATATTTATATTTATATTTATATTTATATTTATATTTATATTTATATTTATATTTATATTTATATTTATATTTATATTTATATTTATATTTATATTTATATTTATATTTATATTTATATTTATATTTATATTTATATTTATATTTATATTTATATTTATATTTATATTTATATTTATATTTATATTTATATTTATATTTATATTTATATTTATATTTATATTTATATTTATATTTATATTTATATTTATATTTATATTTATATTTATATTTATATTTATATTTATATTTATATTTATATTTATATTTATATTTATATTTATATTTATATTTATATTTATATTTATATTTATATTTATATTTATATTTATATTTAAAATGAATGTCTGTAAGCATTTTTTTCTGTTAGCTATAGTGAATGATTAATATCTTAAAATAATCATTCCGGTAGGCAACAATACAGAACATCCTTTTTAATAAAAACCTCGAATTAAAATGTTTGTTTTACCTTTAACTAATTAAAATGGGTTAAAAGTGTTTTAATCACCCAGACATGAAGCATCATTGCAACAGGTCCTCCGAGGGCTAAACAATACCACAATGTCCTCAGAAATTATACACATGTTTCATACAAAATAGATTTAATGAAGACGACGTAGATACTTATCTACCTAAAAGACTTTAAGCCATTTACAGTTTACGCTCTCACCACTTGCTATACCCTTGATGTCTGTTACATATATAAAAATATGTGGGTCTGGGATAAGAATCTTAGCATTGTTAACCATAATATGTATTAAAAAAAATAAAAGACAGATTCTACTTTGGTACGGTTCACTTATGACATCACTTTTTGTGAAAAATATCTTTTTTCCTTTCGTCGTTTGTTTGGAAAATGGAAAAGTTTTTCTCCTCATTCTGTTCTTTCGTACGTATGGGGAGAAAAATATCTATCTTCGTTTCTTGCAACCTTTGTTGTACATGTACAGATACCTACCTACCTGGGGGTACTTTTCTTTTGTGAAAAGTTGAAAGGATTTCCATTTGATATGTTGTGTGCGTGCGTGCTCGTTGAAATGGTCCTTGTGAAAAGAACTTGTCTACATTTTAATAGCAAATTAAAAGTTTTACGATTATTAACTGCAGAATGATAAAGATGAGGAGGGGGGGTTTATAAGTTGGGAGACAACATATAAACCATGTGGGTTTGATATATGATGATACATATGCGTGTTTTCTTGCCAAAATTATATTTCCTTTTTTGGACTATATCATTATACATCATATACCCTCATGATTTGTGCTTCAGCATGGTAGGTAAGTATTCATTAGGTGTACCTATGTATATATGTTGTATAATATAATGTGCTCACATACATAGAGGAAAATATGCTTTAATTATAAAATAGGATAATAATAGATCCTTGCTCTATAGGAGGTTTTTAAGATGCTTTCAAGATTATGCTCGATGAATATAAGTACACTTTAGTCCGAGGAAATTTTGAGTTTTAAGTGCACGTCCTTTTGTATGTAGTTTACCATAAAAAAAAAAACTCAGCATTATTAATTTAAAAGTCATGTAAGGCTAATCTTTATGTCTATACACGTCATTAAGGGGCTATTCTTAAGCTCTTTGCAGCAGCTGTTTGCAAATAAACATTAACCCACTTCCGGCTAGCGTTACGAAAACGCAATGTCATACCTGAGAACATCTGGAACTTAAGTGATGAAATATTTTGATAAACCTAGTAATGAATTTGAGATTTAATTGAATTATCTAATCGACCTGTTTTTTAATTTTTTTTCGTGGTGATTTTGCACCTTCAAAATATGAAATTTTCAAAATTTTGAGGTAGAATTTATAATATTTAAAAATTTCATCAGAATTAAATTTTTTCAAAATAATGTTAACTACATGGGTAGATAAAGGTTCAAATTATGTTTTGAATTAATGTTGACGCAATTTATATAAGTTGCCTGTCCGACAGGTGAGATGAAAGCACTACGTTGCGTTTTCGCAACGCTTGCCTAATCCAGTGGCATTTAACCTAAAAAAATATTTCCTTTCGTTGCGTTTTTAAATCAGATTGAATGGTTTTTTCTCAAAATATTGTGTGTTTATGTTTATAGTAATATACCTACCAATTTTTTAATAAACATAATTTTTGATTGCATTCAACAAAAGGATGAGTATTTTTTTTTAGGTCAATTCTTTTTTCAATTTTTGTAAAGTTTTTGATTTGTATCTTTAAGGGTTGGTTTGAGAAACTTCAAATTCATAAAGCATATTTGTAATATTAGTCTAGATTGTTGAAAAAAAAATTAATTTAAAAGAAAAATAGTTTTTTGATTTTTTTTTAATATTTTGAAAAAAAAAATAATATAAGGTCAATCTTTGTTTCCATTTTTTGATTTTTATCTTTTGAACGGTTGTTTTCAGAAACTTAAAACTTATACATACAACGAATAGATAATTTTGATCTTCATTTTAAGAAAAGAATAAAGTTTGGGAAAAATGAGTCTTTTGATTTTTTTTTTCATTTTTGAAAAAAAAAAGTGGGAACATTTTTTTTTGATTTGTTATTAATTTTTGAAAAAAAAATAGTTTTTTTTAGGTCAATTTTTTCTTTTACTCTTGATAATTTAAAAAAAGTTTTTTTTTTTTTTTTAGGTCAATTCTTTCTTTTACTTGTGATAATTTTATTAATTTTCAATAATCTCTTCATTACCAAGTGTATTCATATAAAGTTCGCGTTCCTATTCCATGTAAGAAGAAAATTTTATTTCAATAATTTTGATACTGCTTTCAGCGAGCGTTGCGAAAACGCAACACGAATTTTCTGGGAAACCAAAAGCTTTTCCAAAATTTCCTCTAATTACACAAAAAAATATCCAGTATGTGAAATTTCAAGTTTCTTAGTCAACTGGGACGGTAGCCGCCGGAAATGGGTTACTGGTCATATTACACTGTCTAACTTTAGACAGCCGTCAAAGTTTAAAAAAAAAAACCTTTCTAATTTTTCTCAAAGTGATCTAACTTTAGACAACTTAATCGATTGTCTAAACCTAGACAAATGTAAAATTTTCTTATTAGACATAGTTTAAACGGTCAAAAATCTAATTAATACGACCTTTTTTTTTATTATTTTTACATAATATTGTTTATTGTTCATAACCAACATGATTTTTCTAGGGGCCGTTCAACTGTCACTTTTCTTATGGAACTGCGGAGTTTTATATTCATTCCTTCAAAAATAAAAAAATAAAACACAAACTGATTGTGTTTTTTAAAATTTTCAGACTTGACAAACTATCACATAAAGTTTTACTTCAAAAAATGAGAAAATTGGGGTTAAGCGTCAATATTATGTACGTCAAGTTAGCATTACCACTTCAAAATTTAGAAAAACCAATAATGGGATTAATTGCTGGAATTTGTCGTAAATTTGTGGTGAAAGAAAAAAATTTGTTGCGCCTGTTTTTTTTAAATTACCACCCCCTAAAATTAATTTAAAAAAAAAAATTTGAGTACATCATGTAAATAAAATAACAGTGCAGTTTTTGGCAAATGCATGGAAAACGTCAGAAAATACAGCAATGTTAAATTTTTTTATTTTTATTTTTGTAGTAAGTTCCATCAAGAAAATTTATATGTCGTGAATTTGTCGTAAAAGAAAAAAAAATATTGGACTTGGTAATGCTAACTTGACAGTCAAGTTAGCACTATCACCTCCCAAAATTAATTTCAAAAAAAATTTAAATTACGTCATTAACTGTCGTGAATTTGTCGTAAAAGAAAAAAAAATTTCAAAAAACCTGAAAATGGGATTTTTCCATCAAGTAAGCATTACCACAACTCTAAATGACTATAACTTTTTTCCTAGAAGCTTTTTTGACAAGAATTTTGTTTTAAAAATTGTAGCTCAATGTCCTTAAATAAGTTGTGCCATCAAAAAAATTTGTCGCGCCCTCTTTTCAAAAAAAAAAAACATTAAATGTGACAAAATACCCAAAAATTGAATTTTTCCATCAATATTGAAAAACCATGCAACTTCAAAATTTTGAAAATCCAATAATGAGATAAAATGTCGTGAATTTGTCGTAAAAGTAAATAATTTGTCGCACCTGTTTTTTTAAAATTACATCCTAGTAATGCCAACTTGGCAGTCTATCAAGTTGGCATTACCAGATGGTAATTTTTAAAAAACAAGTCCGATATTTTTCTTTCTTTGACGACAAATTTACGACAAATTCAACACATTTAATGACGTACTCAAAAATTTTTTTTGAAAATAATTTTGGGGGGTGGTAATGCTAACTTGACAGTCAACCAGGGGGTAGTTTCAAAAAAACAGGCGCGACAATTTTTTTTCTTTCACGACAATTATTGCCATTAATTAACTTGACGAACATGGTCAATATTAGGTGGCTCAAATCTTATTTCTTTAATATACATATCTTATTCAGGGAATTTTCATGACCATCATTAAAAAAATTGTTTTGTAAATTCTGGAGTGCCCGAGGGCAGCTATTTTGGTGCAATTCTTTTTGTGCTATTCGTGAATTATCTTCTTTCATTTTTAAAGTACTCAAAAATTGTTTATTTATGCCGACAATGTGATGAACATTTTAAATCTTTTTCTAATAATCTTGACAGAGAAACATTACTGTGTGCTGGGGGGGGGGGTTCGGGTTAGAACTCCCCCTCCGCTTCATTATACTTATTTTGATTTGAAAAGAGGTTTGCTACTCAAAATTAACTGTACAGCTGTCGCTGTGATGTAAAAAAACTAATAAATGCTGATAAAAAAAGTACGTATACGCCACAGTGACTCTGCTAATGGTTATTTTGTTTTATTATTTATTTTATAGGGTCTGTAATGTTAAATATATACTTAAAACAGGCAAAGATTATTTAAGAGGGTTTTTTTTTCACCTCTCTCTCTGGATATACAGAGAGAGAGGTGTAATAGATTATAAAAACCAACCAAAATGGAAATAAAAATGTATCAGTTTGTAACTGAGTGACAGGTTTGGATAGATTTTTGTATGGGTCTTCCTCTAGAATTAGGTTAAAATCACATCTTGTTTGCTTCCCAATTTTGTCCTTAAATTTTATTTTTTTGTTTCTTTTGTTTGTCTTGTTTTTGTAATTCTTTTCTCTGAGATTATTTTTTCTTTATAAGTTCTCACATCGACAATATTGTATGGCCTGTAGGTGCAAAAATTTGTCATGATGCCACTATGTGCAATATATTTCCTTCTTACACTATTTATTATTTTTTCCCTTGGACGAACAACTCCCTTAAACGGACAAAATTATTTCGACCGACCGTCGCTGTTCGGCTCAGTGAGCTATCACTGTAGAACCCTGGGAAGTCCATAATGTTTCTATAAAAAAAAAAACACTAAATATACATAGTACGGTATTTTAGTATAAGTTTTGTCAAGTCTCTTTTCGTAATTTAAAGCTTCCTGCTAAAAATCATTTATTCACTCTACAGTGAAGACCAAAAGGACCTTGAAAAAAAAAATGATTTCAAAACATTTCATCTTAAGCAGAAAATTATCTCATCAATTTCATCGCAAACCATATCTCTCTCTCTCTCTCTCTTGTGTCCCCCGCACATATTTCATATTCACATACCACCAAATGCGATTAACCTTCTCCGTTCCTATTTGAATGCAATGTCAGTTTTTTCATCTAATATTGTTCCTAGAACCCATTTAAAACTCAACTTAAGTCGCATGTCACACTTGACAATTGAGAACAACATCAGGCATCACATAATGTATATAAAAACCAGAATAAATACCCTATTCCTAATCCGACCGAGAGTCGTATCAATTTTATTTCACACTCTCTTCATTTTAATTAATTCAGAAAAAAAAGTGTGAATGCATGTGATGTATAAATGCATTTGTGTTTGTGTGTCAACTAAGCACTCAAAATGCTCATCAAAGCTAAATTAAAAATAAAAAAAAAAAACCTAAATAAAACGACTCTATATTCGAAAAGTGATCCCATAAATTTAACATTTCCCGCTGCCCTTTCTCACCCCCGCCAGTGTGTCATTAGCGTTGGGGTTTCATCGTTCGTATAATATGTGTGGCGTTTGTTGAATTCAGCACTTCCATACAGACTGGAGACTGACATTTGATATTTTCATCAGAAGTATCAGCCCCCCCCCCCCCTTTCAACGACGCGACGCTCCGCAGTCGAGTCGACCCTATATTCAACTTAGTTTGGAACAAACAAAACGTTATACAGAAACCATTTGGGTCGCATTCATTGCGAGTCATATACACCATACACCGCCACACTCTGCTCATCTCTGGGCCAAAGTTAGAGAGAGTGTCGTCGTCGACAGCCAGATAGCTAGTCATCCAGCAAGCTTCAGCCAGAGCCAGATGAGTGAATTTATACCAATTGACTTTAATGGAAATAAACTGCCGACAATTTGTAATAATTGTCAAACAGCTGACATCCCTAAAAAAAAAAGAAAACAAAACAAAAGAAACACGCCAAGCCTCAGAAATAGATTTCGTCGGTTCTGATCGGAATTCTGGAAACAGACATAGCTAGAGCTAGATTGATACTGAAGCGAATTTACATATGTGTCACCATGTGGTCAACAAATGAACCACTGCGCCTGTACTCTTCGATGCACTTCGTGCCATCAACCATTATCATATAGCCAAAGCGTCACCATGTCAAGCAAACTCGCAGAAAAAGCAGCAGTCAATCAATTTGCATTATGACATAAATACTTGGCCAATTACGAATGTCAGTCATGAATTCGAGTACCACGAGCACACTCGTACTTTTAGCTCTGCAAAAGTTATTTGCAGAAAACGGATCGATTGTTATACTTTTCCTCGGACGGCGCGCGACCGCGACGATGGCGTTCGGATCGTTTATTATTATTTTTATGCAACGAATGCAACCATGCGACTCGAAGAGAATTTTTTTGAATAAATTTTGATGATGATAACTTAAATCCATCCATCAGTCCAGCTAACAAGCGATTTTGGGGTTAAAATATTAATATTGCCCAAATGTATGCTTGTCTCTTGTTTATAGTTCGCGCTAGAACCGCAGTATTATCTTTTTATTCATTGTAAAAAATAATAAAATATTGAAGTGTTATTTATACATTTGCGTAATGTTTTTTTGTTTTTAATTCTATTGCAAGACAGCCTTTAAATTTAGCTTCTTTAGATCGAAACGTAACCATATTGTCTTCTCAGCTTCTGCTGTACATTTACAGGGTGATTCACCTAAGGTGTGAAAAAAGCTAGAGCGTGTAGACTGTAGATTGAGTTGAGACAAGAAAAATATCGTGTATGAGGGGGTCTATTTTCCTCCGTGTAGGCGGGAGTGGCAATTTTCTAGAAAAACGACTTAAAATAGAAAAAAAATTATTAAAAACAACGGCAACACTTACAATCACACGCTATACTTTTTTTTCAAAGCAATAAGTCAATCCTTTTATTATGTTTTAAATTCACATTATTTGAGAGAATAGTTTTTGAAACATTAATTTTTTAACTCAAAATTTTGAAAAAGGAATGAAAAAAATTGTTTTCAATCTAGTTTTTTTTTCTTCAAAATTTTACGTTATTAGGTAGAATTTTTGTTTTTAATATTCGATGCTCCATTTCAATTTCTATAGTTAAAATTAAAAATTAAAAACAAATGAATTGAATTAAAACAGAAAATAAAATAATGTATTAAAAACAACGGTAACTGTTACAATTGCATGCTATACTTCTTTTGTAAAGCCAGAAATATTTTCTTTTATTTTCTTTTTAAATTATAGTGTTCTAGTTTTTCAAAACTCAAATTTTTAAAAAAATTTTAAAAATTTAACAAAATTTGTTCTAATAAGCCATTAAGTAGTTTTCAATATATATCCACTCCCGGACCGTTTATCTATAGTTTAGAGAAAGTTGACTTTCTAAGTTGACGTCAACTTAGCAGGACATCCATTTTCTCGCAAACCAACAGAGCAATTAATTTTATTTTGCGTAACTAATTAGCAATTAAGTAGCAACTAATTGCTATATACTTTTTAATCTGCAACGGAAAAAGTTACCTGCTTAGTTGATGCACATGAGTTTTGGTGTATTTTATAATAAAAATGTATTTAAAATGAAGAAAAATTATTTTAAAAATGGAAACACTTACTTAAAAGCGTTTTAAATTTTTTGAAAGCCAGAAGCCTGTTCTTTCATTTTTTTAAATCAACTTATTTCTGTTTATCAAAAAAAATACTTTCAAACTCAAAAATGTTGAAAAAAAAATTGAATATTGATTTTTTACACAATTTTGAATACTAGGTTCTAAATTGGCTTTTGTATTAAACTTTGTATTTAAAAAAAGAAAAAATTAGTATTCAATTTTTTTGTTTTTCAACACTCTTAAGTAAGAATCGAGTTGAAGAATCGATTATACTGTAGATGTGAACCAATTTAAAATGATTTTCTTCAATGTTAATACCTCTTGTAATGAAGTGAAAAATCCAAAACGAGTACCTATATATTTTATTAACTTTTTAAAAATTTGAAAAACAGAGAGTTTAACAATTTTACTTTGCATAACAAAATCATTGCCAAAATATAAGATTTCAGATGCGCAAAATGGCATAAAAACCCCAAGACATGTCATATAGATAATAAAACAAAAAAAAAATATCTACTAATTGGAACCTAAATAAACTTAAACATAAAATGAATTAACGACACAATTCGTAGATGTTTCAGTCTGTTAACAAAAACCATTGAATAAATCATTCTTGACTGTTTTATATCTTTTTTGTTTTTTGACGTATCTCTTTATTATTTCTAATGCATCGAGAAAAATATTAATATCTACATCACCTATTTGATTTTTTTTTTCAAATGGCTTTTTTTTTTCTTGAATTTTATTTTGTTCTAATTTCAAAAATAGAATAAGCCGATCAATAAAGTCTATTTATAAGTATTTCTTTTTTTTTTAATGACATGCACTTTTCTTGGTTTAAATTACGAAATATTTTAACCACTTTATTTTGCAGTTTATACACACAAAGCTCTAGTTTGTTACGGTCTTAAAAATTAAAAATCATGACTTCATTTATAATGCCAACTTGACATAAACGTTGAAATTCTTCGAAGTCAGGAACTAAATTCAGATTTTTCTAAATTTTTAATTTTTAAGGTTATATGTTATATTTGCTAACATTTTTTTTGGATTTTTCGATGAATACTAAGAAATATTTTCAAATCAGTAGTTAACAACTGCAGAATTTGCAAGACTACAAGAAACTATGTTATTCTGATTTTATCGTACGAGTATAGAGAACAAAAGATATATTTTTTTGTATGAAAACTTCTTCGTATCGCAAATAAATTAAAACAATTAATTTCATTGAAAATAATAATGTCGCAAAATTATAGACGAGTTAGTATGATGTTAAAGCATTTTTAGTATGATGCTATGTTAAAAACAGGATATTACAAATTTTTAAACGAGTTTTCACCGTATTATCTTTTTACCATTTTAAAATTAAATAAATTTGGTAGCACAACGGCTCATGAAGAACCAGGGCCTAGTGACTTACAACTCCCAACCATTCCTATGTGCGTGTTTCCAGGAATGGAGGGGACCTACAGTTTATTGACAAATCCGAACGGCTAAGGTGAGCAGCACTTTTCTGTTACAGGAGATACTCTTGGAGGATTTGTCACTTCCTTGCAAGAGGCAGCAGCCCGGAACAAACTTAAAGTGGAAGCGACTGGTATTCAACCCAGACCTCTACGCCACGGGCTAATACTTTACCATTTTATTTTCTTAAGAAAATAAGTTTAGTATGATACTAGTTAGAAAATGTTTAAAACTTAGAACATTTTAGTTAAGAGGTCTAAAGTTAGAAAGTTGTAGTATCACGCTAATTATAACTTTACGTCAGGCTGTTTAAAATTTTGCGCCAATGATTTTCTGGTTTTTAACACGTGATTAGCATATTAAGTAAATTAAATGTTTCTTGATGAGACGTTTAAACATTTCTAGGAATTTCAATACGCGAGTTGGCTTCTGGATTCTTCAATCATAGCCCGTCTATATCAATTTCGATAAAGGAAATAGGGGCTTTATTACTATGAAAAAGCTGAAAAACAATTTGAGGGGTCATTAAAGAAATGTACAAGAAACGGAGTTTTATAATAATTACTTTGGAAATTAAAAGTATGATTTTAATTAATATAGTGTTTTGGGCCATTTCGCAGAAAATTTAAATAATTTGAAGTCTTTTTATAGAAGCTACAGGTTCTAGATGCACTGAAACAAAAATTCGAAACTTATGAGAAAGAATATGCTGCCATCAATTTTATATTTAACAGGCCTTTGATTTTCCAAATATACATTGAATTTATCATGAGCCTTCGAAGGCTATAACTTATGCCAATATTATTAACGAATGAAGAGAATTCTCAGATTCTATTTTGTCTAAAAATTTCCGACGTTAAAAATTGAGCAACCGCCATTTTTTTTTTCTCTTTTAAGTTCATTTTTTTTTAGATAATTGCCCCGCCCGTTATTTTTCTGAAAAACTAAAAACACTTGAGAATCTTTTCTTCAGTGTTTGACTAAATTGATAGGAGCATCGAATATTAGAAAGACAAATGCAACTTAATAACGTAATATTTTGAAAAAAAAAACTAATTTGAAACATTTTTTTTTTAAATTTTGAGTTTGAAAATTAATGTTTCAAAAACTATTCTCTTAAATAATTTTAATTAAAAACACAATTAAAGATTGGACTTTTGGGTTTAAAAAAAGATATAACATGATATTGTCAGTGTTGCCGTTAGGTTAGGTTAGGTTAAGTTAGGTAGAAGTGGCTGTCGGCAAAGAACCGCCACACTTAGGCAAAATTTGTCCCATTGTGATACCACATGGATCTATAAAACAGCTTTTCCCTACTCGTTAAAACAGTGTTGCCGTTAATTGTAGGTAAGTGATTTTTTTCTATTTTAAGTCAATTTTTTTTTTAGAAAATTACCCCTCCTGCCTAAACAGGGTAAAATTGATCTCTTTTTCCGTAGGATTTTTTCTTGTCTTGACTCAACCTACACGATGTAGCTTTTTGACACACCTAAGGTTATTTACCCTGTATAAACGAACATTCGATAAGACGATTCCCTAGCTGTGTGACGCCAGAACCCCGACCTCAAAATTTTTTGACGAAACATGTCGCATTCGTTTGTTAATCGTTTGTCCACGTTTGTCCAGGCAAAAAAATCGTTTGTCCACCCTCAGGAAAAAAGTTATTAAGCTTTTCTTTTTTATAGCAAGTACCCCAAAATTAAAAAACGCCTCTACTGCCCACAATTTTGAACTTAGGAGGTCCGGACCAATTGCAATCGTTTGTCCACCTACCTAATTTTATCATTGTCCACCCAAAATTTTTGTTTGTCCACCCTTAGTTCAAAAATTATTGAACTTTTCTGTTTTATAGCACAGGGCATAAAAAATTAATTTTTTTTTTTGCGGAATGGAACCAATTGCAATCGTTTGTCCACCGATTGTCCATGTTAGTCCAGAAAGAAAAAAAATTTTTCGACCCTTAGTTCAAAAGTTATTCAACATTTCTTTTTTATAGCAACACCCCCAAAAACAAAAAGTCCCCTAAAATCCCCAATTTTTAACTTAGGTGGCCCGGACCAGTTGCAATCGTTTGTCCACCGGCTTCTTATCAATGTCCACCCAAAATTTTCGTTTGTCCACCCTTAGTTCAAAAATTATTCAACTTTTCTGTTTTATAGCACAGGGCATACAAAATTAATTTTTTTTTTTGCGGAATGGAACCAATTGCAATCGTTTGTCCACCGATTGTCCATGTTAGTCCAGAAAGAAAAAAATTTTGTCGACCCTTAGTTCAAAAGTTATTCAACATTTCTTTTTTATAGCAACACTCCCAAAAACAAAAAGTCCCCTAAAATCCCCAATTTTTAACTTAGGTGGCCCAGACCAATTGCAATCGTTTGTCCACCGGCTTCTTATCATTGTCCACCCAAAATTTTCGTTTGTCCACCCTTAGTTCAAAAATTATTCAACTTTTCTGTTTTATAGCACAGGGCATACAAAATTAAAATTTTACTTAATAGAATGGAATATATTCACAGATATTCATTGTAAGCCCAGAAAAAAAATGTTCGACCCTTATTTTTTTAAGTCAACAGTGCCTTAAAGTTACTAGAAAGATATTTTATTAATACTTTGAAAATAAGGCATTTATCTTCATTCCTTTTTTGTTTTATTTAGCGAAACTAAAATCCCTATATAGCTTCAAATTTGAATCTTTGCTGTTGTTAAGTTTAAAGCTTTGATTACTTAATTACGAAATTTAATTTACTAAGGGCCACTTGCTCCAAACGAACGGATAAATATATAAAACTCAGGATAACTATTCTAGTTTAAATAAATAAATAAGAATTTATCGTTTTTTAATTGCGCGAACGGAAAATAAATAACAAGCGGATAAGAATATTTTTTCAGAATCACCAACACAACACACACAAAACACATTGAAAAATAAACAAACTTTAATGCCTTTACTTGCTTTCTCGTAAGAAATTCTATAATTTGACGTGAGAGCTATCCAGAGTTTAAATATTTATCCAGAGAACGAGGAGAAGATAACTTTTTAAACTTAAAATAGAGAAAGAATATTTTTCTACAACATGATTTGATTCAAATCAGTTAGATAATTTAATTTATTTATAAATCAGGAGTTACTGCTGTCAAAAAAACTTCTGTGCAAGTGGCCCTAAATATGTTTATTATAATAACTATGTTTTGGAGATTTTCATAGTTGGGAAATGAATAATTTAAATATATGTATGTTTTAAAAGTAATTAACGTTCAAGTTTTTGGTATTTAAAAATCTTTTGCTATTGTTTCTTACAAATTGATTCCAATTTTTCTTTTGTTTTATTTATTAAAATTATATAAAATAAGAATTTTTATTTTAATAGATTGTAATGTTAAATTTTGGAAAATTCATTTCGGCAGACGTCATTAGCCACGCTGTTATTCTTTTAATTTATCTTAAATTAAATAAAGAACTGGATTTTAGCATGAATAAACGAGTGAAGCATCATGTTTTCTAATTTGTCAAATATAAAATCATCAGCGTAAAATTTTGAAAATTTTTTGTCATTATTTTTTCAAAAATTTGAGTTTGAAAATTAATTTTTAAAAACTGTTCTCTGAAATATTTTGACTTAAACATAATAAACGAAAGGTTTCTAGATTTAAAAAGAAAGTCCTCTAACATTGTCAGTGTTTGCCGTTGTTTTTTAATGGTTTAATTTTATTGTAAGGTGATTTTTTGGAAAATTTGACCCCCCCCGCCTAAGGGAATCACCCTGTATAATCTATGCATTGTACATATCGTATGAAATCTGTCATTTTCTGCTAATTTCTTTTAATTAAATGAAATGGTTAGGAGCCATGCTAATAAAAAAGGTGATTTTTTCTTAATTTAAGGGGTATATCAAAATGAGCAAAGCAAAAGACAAACGAAACCTTTTGGCATCATCATCCCAGGTTTGCCAATGGTTGCCATATGAGGGCAGTAGACAACTTTTGTTTTCTGGGACTGTTGCTATATAAAAGACATTTTGAATATTTTTTTAACAAAGGGGGGACAGACGAAACTTTTCGGTGAACTTTTTTGTTTTTGGGGAACTTGCAATGAAAAAGGAATGTTGAATAACTTTTGAACTAAGTGTGGAAAATTTTTTTTTCTTTCTGGACTAACATGGACAATCGGTGGACAAACGATTGCAATTGGTTCCATTCCGCAAAAAAAAAAATTTAATTTTGTATGTCATGTGCTATAAAACAGAAAAGTTGAATAATTTTTGAACTAAGGGTGGACAAACAAAAATTTTGGGTGGACAATGATAAGGAGCCGGTGGACAAACGATTGCAATTGGTCCGGACCTCCTAAGTTCAAAATTGTGGGCAGTAGAGGCGTTTTTTAATTTTGGGGTACTTGCTATAAAAAGAAAAGCTTAATAACTTTTTTCCTGAGGGTGGACAAACGATTTTTTTGCCTGGACAAACGTGGACAAACGATGGACAAACGAATGCGACATGTTTCGTCAAAAAATGAGGTTCTGGCGTCACACAGCTCGATTCCTTCGGTAAATAATTTCTGAAAGATCCAAAGGTTCTTTTCCTTGTATTCGTGGAAGAAAATAGAAATCAAATCCATAAAATAATTGATTTTTCCTCCTTATTAAGGCTGTAGAAGTACTGTAAGAATACTCTCAGATGCAGTTTACTTGTCTAGGATCAAGCGGAATATGTTTAAAGAAGATACATCGATTCTTTCTCTTCTTCGTCCACACAGATTCAGCAGACTAAATAAATAAATAAATTTGATGGCACAACAGCTCATGAAGAACTAGGGCCTAGTGACTTACAACTCTCAACCATTCCTGTGTGCGTGTCTGCAGGAATGGAGGGGACCTACAGTTTATTGCCGAATCCGAACGGCTAACGAGCGGCACTTTTCTGTGACAGGAGATACTCTTGGAGGATTTGTCAATTCCTCGCAAGAGGCAGTAGCCGTTTTTTCTTCTAAATAAATAGGTGGCGAGGCTGGGAATCGAACCTTAGACCTCCGACATGACAGTCCATCGCACTAACCATCACGCCACGGCTACCGCAGATTCAGCAGACATCATTCGAAAATACTCCAAGCCTCGTTGAGTTCTTGATTATTAGACTTCAGATTCAGTATCGGTCAGATTTGACAAGTTAGTAGCGATCTTGTCTTGTTCCATCAAAGGTTTGATTTCTCAAAACAGCATTTTTCTTTTGAAATTCAAGTTAGCGAAGCAACATTCGCCAATTGAAAAAATTGATGACTGTTCTGAGAAAAAGTGAGTGGATGGCATGTCTTATAAGGTCTGCCGTTGTGCGAATTTATAAAGATTTTAAGTTTCTTAAAGTTATTCAATGTTGATGAACTGTCACTGATTGTGAGTGAGTTAGTAACCGTGTTCAAGATTTTTGACGTCCTATAACTCAGGAACCACTTATGACAAGAAGTTGAAATTTAGTGATGTGCTTGCTCAGCTTAGCAAATAGGTATGGCGAATTTGAAACTTCATTGGTTCTGAAGAAAATCGCTTTAGTTTCTTTTCGGGGACTATCATGTCCGTTGTCATCAATTGAAGCTGCGATATATCTTAATTTTTCTTGACAAATCTTCAAACGTTATGTATTTTATATGCACGCAAAATTAATTGCTATCAGGGAATAAATAAAATTAACACCGCCCCGAGTTATTGGTCGCATAAACCATTCCATACGTCAAAGCGTATTAAAATATAAAGTTAAACACCGAACGGAAAGTGTCCAGGCTAAAACAACAACGATTCAAGCGAAAAAAAAACACCTTGCATTTTTAAAAGCTGTTAATAATCGTATCGAAAATTGTATTTTAATAACCCATTGCCGACATTAAAGCCCATAATCATCAGTCCGCATAAAGATATAAAAATATAATTAAAAGAGTTGTTTGGCATAAAAACCCTTTTAATCAATGGCACGTGCGCTTCCGTTTTTGCATCTGCTCCCTTTAAATGGCCAAGTTTGAGGATGGTGAAAGAAAGAAAGTTGGACTTGCTTTGTAACTGTGAGTTGTGGTCCAGAGGAAATGAAGACCATCGAAGACAAAAAAAAAAAAGTCCGAAGAGCAGTTGTTGCAGAGCTAAGGCATCTTCTTCGTTATTTATGCATCGATGGTCAGTCATTGGTGGAAGCAACAAAAAAATAATAATAAGAAAGAGAATCGTTATCTTATCCATTCCGTGTGAACATAAGGAGCATGAATTCTTTGGTCTTACCTGCTCAATTGTCTCAGTCCATCGGCAAGAAGGATAGCTTCAATTTGATAAGTATCTATAGAGGCCCAGAACGGACACACAAAGTCACCTGTCCTCGTTTGGGGGAACGTTTGTTTATTTTTTTTATTTTATTTTTATTCGTTTTTTTTTTTTGCTATTTCGCATCACCGCCGGGTGGTATCCTGTTTTGATGTACCTACGCTTACACTTTAATCAGCTTTTTGCAGAATGAGAGTATAGAAGTAGCAGATGCTATATCTTTTTATCTGGAATACGAAGGTACTTTTCTCCTCCTCATTGTTGACGTCGTCTTCATCGTCATCGTCATTTTGGACCCGGGGTCGGGATGTTGTTTTTTAATAACAGACTTGACTACGCCTAAGAATCGAGTGTATACGAATTGTGTCGGTGGCGGGCGTTGCGCGCGGCGGTATTTTACAAAAGCTACGTAGGCAAAGGTGCCTACATAGAATCCGTTTTATGTGACAGCAACAGCAGACAGGACATGCAGGCATACACAAAATGAAAGAATGAAATTCACTTGTTACGCATGAATACGTTTCTTATTATTTATTACTCAATTCGCTCAATGGTGGTAGTGGTGGTTTTTTTTCTTCTACCCATTTCTTACACACATTATTATAGATGGGGGTGAAAGTTGTGCAATTTAGTGAAACGGCAAAGTAGGGTTGAATTATTAAAAAAGTAAAAGATTAAGGACACCGGATCTTCAAAAGAGAGAGAGAGAGTTAACAGCATATCCAACCAACCGACTAAATTGTGGGGCAAAAGGAAAACAAAAAAAAAAAAGAAGGAATCAAAAAAGTTAACCGAAGGAATGTTGCGTAAGAATTGAAATAATTTTTTAATCGAAAAGTTTACGAAGTCATGAGGATTTTCCGCCGCTTTGAAGATGGAGGAAATTGTGCGTATCCTGTCCTGTGAATATACCTTTATACTGATAGCTTGGGTTCCTCACTGAAATCATGATAAAAAAAAACAAAAACTGATACAGATTCGTAATTCTGTTTTCCGTGATTTTTGATTATTGTTTTATTCGAAGAAAATTGATATTTTTATTTTATACATTTTTTTTAGGTTAAGGATACAAGGTAAATAGGGTTTACTCATTGAATGTCCAGTCAGCATAGGTGGATTTTGCAATTCAAAAGTTAAAGGATAAAAAGTGTTGGTCGAATGGAATATTTTACACCTTGTAAATATAAATTCGCATCCTGAATCGGCATTAGTATTATGTTATGAAATTGAAAGTAAAATTCCTAGCTTAGATTCGGACGCAAATAAGTATTATGAAAAACTGAGTTCATAGAAAAAACATAAAAATAAAATAGATAGGTACCAGGGATTAAAATGAGTATGTTGGAATATATTCGAACGATTCCACTTTTTCCTTATGTTCGTTCATGTTCACGAGTGAAAACACTTCCGAGTTAAGTCAAACAAATTGCTCCAACTCGTCAATCTCATTCGACTTCTATATATACCACTGATCTCTATAAAACACTGCATAGTGGATTCTCTATATGTATAACAGTTTTTTTTTTGAAGAAAATTGAATTTGACAGTTCTTGTACTTCCCACAGTTTGTGCTTTTTTTAAACAAAAGGAAAGAAAGAGATAGATAGAATTGAAATTGTTTTCGTATTCGTACTCACAAACCAAACAAAAAAATGGCAGCGTTAATCAGGAAATCTAAAATTTCTGAATCTGAAATTTCAGATTTTTTTCGTTGAACGCAAAAACAATCTGAAATTTCAGTCAAAAGACATTGTGTCAAATTCCTTTATTTACTTATAGAATATGCATTGAAGCGAAATAAAAGAGAACTTTATATATTCGTTAATTGATAATTTAGCAGGAGCTTTGTGGATGAAATTTTATGTAAAAGATTAGCCACACTAAATTTCATTAAAATTGTTTGTTATTTTGCAGTAATTTGTTTTAACTTGAATGAAAAATTGTTCCAGAATAATCCGATGGAACACTTTTGTAAGAAATTCATTCCTTTTATTCAAAGCATCACTAAATAATTAACAAAAAGTTCTTTCATTCAAATAAGTAAGTATTACTTTTAATGGTAGCACTTCAGCTCTTTTACACTTTCCCCACCACAAACAACTGTCATCTGAATTTCCAGACGAAATTTTCTTGTCTGAAATTTACGAATAAAGTCTTAACAACATAAGGCTTAACTACATAAACCAAAAAAGTAAAAAAATACAAAAATGAAAATTTTCAAACTCATTTTGAGATAGTATTTCTCACTGGAAAACTTATAAAAATGATGCAAAAAGCTTAAATTTTGGTTTAAAAAAATGTGTATATTCTTTTTCACAAAACAACTGCGCTAGCTGGAAAAAAATATTTTACTTTTGTAATTTTGAAAAAGTGGCCAATGTAGATAAGGCTTAAACGTAACTAAACGTAACTAAAAGTCACTAAAAGTCATCTAACTTTTTATGTAAGCTGGCCAATCAGGAGCTCCAAAAATTCAGAAATCTGAATTTTCAGATGTTAACGTAATGGATTGAACGCGGCCAATCTAAACTGTAATAACTGTTATAAGTGTTATATATAATAAAAAAAATCTGACGTTTCACGTCCTTCCCACTGTTATAATCTTCCTTCAATTTTCTTCAAAATTTTAATATGAATTCACTATCCAGTGTTTATAGAGATCAGTGATATATACATATACCCACGAACGAAATGCTCGTGAACAGTTAGGCGCATCGCCCACTAGGCAACTTTTTGTTGCTAGCCCCAGCAACTTTTTGTTGCTCACAATCCAATTACATTAGCTTATATGGGAGAGCGCCCACTAGGCAACTTTTTGTTGCTCGGAGTTGCTCGCGGAACTTTTTTCCCGGCAACTTTTTGTTGCTTACCCTTGCCCACTCGGCAATTTCCGAGCAACTTCCTGCAACTTTTGGGAATTTTCCAAAATTTTTACCAAATGAGAGGCTTTTACCACGAAAAACAAGTTTATTTTCACTCTGAATGAATACAAGGTCGATTTAACATTTCAGTTAAAAATACTGAACCCAAAAGTTGCTCGGAAATTGACTAGTGAGCGATGGGAAGCAACTGCGAGCAACTTTTAGTTGCGCAACAAAAAGTTGCCTAGTGGGCGATGGGCCTTAGAACTATTTTTGAGTATCTACTCGAAACAAAGCGATAGTGTACTCGAATGTGGGTGATCGTGAACAAAGTGAATACAATTAATTTTCTTTTGTTTTTGTTATTCCTCTTCTTCAAAGTGAATATCGTGAACATTTTGTTCTCGGGTACATGGTCGTCCATCGTTGTAGGGTAAGTCGTAGATTTAAGGTATTTTTGTATATTTATCGTGTGTAAGGCCGGTGATTTAGGTCGCAATAAGAAGTTAAACTGGTTTCTGTATTTTTTTTACTGCATTTAAAAGAAGATGTTAACTATGAAAATGATAGATAGTTGTAAGTGCGTAGATTAGGTGCATAATATTGCGGTTTTCGAGCATTTGTTTTTATGTGGGAAAACAGCGCTCTTGATTTTTTAAAGTACAACAAAAATTAAAGTTGTACCTATTTAATATTCCTTTCCTTCAAAAGAAAAATCCAATTTTTTTTAGCCGGCGATATGCAACCTCCAATGCACACACCGAAGAGTTTAGCCATCAATCACAAACCTAGGATACACATCTTACTAGTCGATTAAGTGTATCAGAGCACATTAATAGTGAATATTTGGTTCACGAGCGCTTGACTCGTGTTTATTCGAACCCATTCAACTCATTTGCAAGGTATACTTGTTCGGTATTCGTCTTGAATCGCGAATTATCATACTCGTGAACAGAAAAACTCGTGAAAATCTTTTTTGGTTTAGCTCTGTTTGTTTGAACTTTTTTTTTCGAGTAAGTATTCGATGTTCGTGAACTATGCTCGACTCGCTTTATTCTCTGGTAGGTACCTACGATTTGTTCGCACGAAATATATGCTCTTGTAGTTATAATGGTTCCTGGAAATTATGCTAGACATTTTTTTCTGGAAAAACAGTCAAAATCCATATAAAACATGTACATAAATCTTTTCTGACATTCTCGAATTTCTGGCGTTTTCTCCAAACGTTTGTCTGGAACTTTTTTTTTTTTCATTTTCAGAAACGAAAAAAGAGACGACTAGCTTGTTTGGAAAAAAGTTTCTAATGCTTTTTCCTAGGTTTTTTTTTTTTTTTTGGAAAACAGCTCAAAAAAAAAACTTTTTTAAATTTGTTAAAATAAAAAATAAAAAAGCGTTGAAAGTATGGTATGAAGTTTGAAATTTATGTTTTTTTATTTAAACTGTCTTTTTAGAAAACAAAAAAATACGGGCTTATGTAAACGAAATTTCGAAATTTATTTATTGGATTTTTTTTTTAACATTAAAAAATTCATAGGTACGACAATTTTAATTAAGTAGGAACATGGTATTAAATAACATCATACATATACATTTAAATGTATACATTTAAAACCGGTTTTTAAATTCCATCATTTACCAATTTTCATTTTTTAATCTAAAATTTTTTTAATACGCAATATTATTTTGATTTGAAGGAACCTGTTCCTATATATATTTTTTATCAAAATCGTAACATAAATTTCCGAGATTAATACAAAAATCATTCGAAAATATAATTTTTAAAAGCCAGAAAAAATATTGCTTAGGGCGGTAAAAAAATTGCTCTGCCCCGCACGGAAAATATGAACGCTACGCCACTGATCAGTTCAATGCAATTGACAAATAAAACAAAATTCTACCTAAATTGGGATGAAACGGAAATTGCTTAAAAAAAATCTCATCAAGGTTGATGGTTATTAGGTATTAAATAAATATAATCTTAACAATACAAAACTTAAACAAAAACAAACAAAAAAAAAATAAAAAAACAGAACTATTTATTTAAGCAATGAATTTTCAGCACTTAGGGATATTATTTATCAATTTTATAATTTTTAAGAAATAGCCTTATCCAGTTATTTGCCAAATATGAACAATTAAAAATGAAAGTAGGTGTATTTTCAAGAAAAAAAAAAAATAAAAAAAAACTTAGAAATATGTTTATTTGATTTATTATTAAGATTTTAATATTTTCTACTCACCCAAATTTAACAGGAACAGCACATTGGTGTTCCTTTTAATTATCTTTTATTATTATTTCAGCAACAACAACAAAAATATGAACCTATTTTTTTTTTTTTTATTTAAATTTAATATTTTATATAATTTTTGTATTCTGTTATTTAATTGCTAGATTTTAAATCAAATAAAAACACGACTTTTCATCACTATATCACTTCCGCTCTTATGAATTTTATTTTATTTCTCTTTTAGGTATTAAAATTTTATATAGAAAAAGAAAATAACACAATTTTTGGAAAATCAGTTCACCATATCAACAACTTTTTAAATAATAAATATTGCACTATTTTGTTGTATATATAGATAGATACACACTCACACACATCTCATAGTGGGAATGGCATGGGATTGGGATTTGAATTTATTATATTTGTTCAACAGGACGAATTTATATTGCTCTCTTCTCAACACTTCAGCGTATACACATTATATCCTTGCCGCAAAGGAGAAAATTGAAGCTGCAACCTGAAAATCGAATATTTCGATGAAGTGAGTTTGATTCATTTTGTTATATCAAAAGATACAAAATTATTTTTTTTTAATTTATTGTTTTGTGAAGTTTATGTGTGATTGGATTTAAGGAAAAATTATTTGAAGCAGCATAGAACATTGAGAGAGAGAGAGAGAGAAAGAGAGAAGAGCAAAAGTCTGTGGAGATGCAGTAGCATTTGTTCAAACAAAATAAATATGTTTATGTAGGAATAATAACAATTATTATTATTAATGTATAAGATAAATACAAAATGGAAAATTTCATTACATAAATATTTACACTTATTTTTAATTTAAAGGAAAAAAAGTGAGAGAAAGAATAAAGAAGAGACACTCGGGAATTATTTTTTACAAACATGTCTTAAATTATACAAACATAAAACAATGAGCGCTGAAGTTTTTTTTTTTTTATATTCAAAAGAGCATAAAAAAGATATATTAAATGAATTAAAATAAGAAACTCACACAGGGAAAAAGCGCATAGAAAATGTTAATAAATAAACTTTCGGGTGTGATCATGTTTCACATATATTAAGTTTATTTATAAAATATTTTATATATTTTTTTTTTTTATAGACACATTTAAAGTGATGAAAAGGAACAATTGAATAAAAATGATTCGAAGAAAATATTTGAGATAGTGTAGTGTGTACATACAACAAAGAAGGCAAACAAAAAACAAAAACAAAAAGAAAAATAAAATAAAATATAATACAATGATATTCTGTTTCTTCTACTTATTTATATATTCCGAATTATATTTTGAATAAATTGTAAATTGTTGAGAATAATGTGGTTCTTTTATGATGAAACAAGAGACATATGCAAATTCAATTCAAAAACAAAAAATTTTAGGTATTTTACAACATATTTTCACATAAAATTTAATAATACAGGAAGAGACAAAAAATATTTATTGAAGAGGGTGAAAGTGTGATTGAATGACAAAATAACTAAAGCGAATTTATTTTTAAAACAACAAAATTAATTTTAATACATCTTCGCTGCATTTGCATATAAAATACATACATATAGGAATAGGCACAATGAAGATGTTGTTTGTTGTTTTTATATTATTGTAAAATTGAAATATAAAAACAAAATAAAGTTAACTTTAATTTAAAAAAATAAAAATCATTTAGATGCAAAGACGCAAGACAACCTGATTAATTGCTTTCGTTAAATTGATGAAACCAGTGCATGCGGTAAATTAAATAAAATTAATTATATTAAGTATTCAGTTGAATGCATTTGAAGATGAAAATGAGATAAGATTGAGTTTAGGTTCTAGAACAAAGCACAAATATTTTTTTATTAAAATTATTTAGATTTATTCTAATATTAGCAGTAGAAAAGTTATTAAAATTATTACCTATTATTTAGATTTATTCTAAAAAAAATTAGTTGTAAGGCAACTTAAACTAATGATATAATCTTGATAAGGGGGATCAAAAGAATTCAATGCAATATACCAATTGGATCTTTTAAGACTTTTAAGTCTGCCACTAATCATTCAAGTTCTAAGAGTATAAGGGCCATTTGCTGAAATGAAACTTAAAAATGTATGTTCAACTTAAACGCTTATTAAAAGAGTTTTTTTGTGTGATAACACACGCGCAGTGTAGGCTGCAAAGCTTTCGCACCATCATATTAATATTGAAGGTTTGAATGAAAGAACAAACACTCGAGTGAGCTTCCACCAAGTTTTAAAGGCTGGAGTTATAGCTATTTCACGATCGCCAGGCCGATCATCAGACTCCTTTAGTGGTGCTTAGTCTATGTATGTTCAATTTTATTCTACTTTTCTTATGTTCTACTTTTTCCTCAGCGTAAATACTTAAGTTTCGTTTCAGCAAATGCCGGTTGTTTGCCGGTCCAGATTATCAATCATTTGTTTTTGTTGTTTTTTACATTGATTTCTGTAATTTTAAATGGATTCCACTTTCAATGGATTCCATTTGGGTGTGTTCATCAAAGTTTTATGTAATTTCGTGCAAATTTGGTTGAAATTAGCTCATTTAGAAATTTAAATTTGTATGGGAAATGCGATGTTTTTGAATTAAATTTGGGAAATTTGAACGAAATTAACTCATTTGCTCTAATGAAAACGCAGTATAAGAGAAACTATATATAAATTCAAAGAAGATAAAAATACAAATTTGCAAATCATTAAATTAGTTTTACAGTGAAAGCTCCTATTGCTGAGAAGACAACTCCTTTAAGCGGACAATCCCTTTAGAAGCCAGTTTTAGCGATCAGCAAAATACTTCAGGAAAAGTTGCAACATTATGAAATCAAATATTTTTTAATTTTTTCCTGATGGTAGGCTATATAGCAAACAGGAAAATTATGTCAGTAGACAAGCTTGCCGCCAAATTTTCCGTATTGAAATGCAGACAAAAAACTTTGTCCCTTTCAATCCTGTCGTAGGATTTCGGATTCGGACTCAAATGTGAAATTGAAAGTTTGAATTTTCGACAAAAAATTCTTTTGGTTATTTGTCTAATTCATTGTATTTGCATATTGTATTTTGCATTAGAAATTTTTTCCTGATTCGTTTTCCTGATCACTATAAACTGGACTGGCCCCCTAAACGGACAAATTCTCACGACCGTGGATCTTGAATTTAAATTCCATACAATTTTATGATCCCTTAAGCGGACACTCCCTTACCCGAACGCCGACAAGAATATCAGCCGTAATTTATTGTATTAAATTCTCTTAGGCGGACAAAAATAGTTTTTTAGTTTCAACCCTTGTTTTCAGCAATACTAGGTACTTTCCATATCTTTATTTTGCATTAAAAACTGGTTCACAGCGACATTATATGCGATGTCACCAAATCAATGTTTGTGATCAAATGCATAACGGATTTTATTTTTGCAGCTGTGGTCTGTTTTTTTAGATATCTTTATGTTCATTTTTAGCTTGAATGAATTTCATAGCCTGTCGGTGAATTTTTCATAATGTCACTATATATTAGTCATTTGCTTATAAAACAATTTTTTGTTTTTTTCCCTTGGAAGGAAAACTCCATTGGACGGAAAAAAGTTTTCCGGCTAAGGGAGCTTTCACTGCAACAACGGAGAAAATAGATCCAAGTAAGGTAGGTATTCCAGATTCGTGTTGAATGGTTAAAAGAGGCATCTTTCTTGTTACCGAAATTTGCCTTAAGAGCCATTTCTCCGCACTGATAAGAGTTCGTTAAGAATTTAATAAAAAAAAAACGTTTCCAAATATGTTTTTATCACGTCACTAAGAAAGTGACTCTCCGAAATTGGGTATGGGTAAGTATTTATTGGTTTATACGGATTTATTATATTTTCAAAATAGGGTCAGATAAGTTCATGATGAAAAGAGCCCCTTTATTTGAGAATGAAAAATAAGTACAAATTTGGAAACTTAGCTATTTGATTATTTTACTTCTGAGTGGTTTAATTTAGTAACTTTTAGGAATGCTCACGGTGCAACAACGCCAATTAGCTATTTCGAAACGTCAAAAATATTTTTTTCAAATGTCATAACGTCCAGATCGAAATTAATTTTAAATTTTACTGCATAATAACACCAAATTGGTTGTGAGATATTGCCTTTCAGGTTTTTTCCACTAAATGAAGGAAAAAAAATGCAAAAAATCTGGCTTCTTGGTAGGGATTATCAGTTCAAACATCCTAAAAAGTTCGCAGCGCAGGCCCGCGAGCTTATGCAAGGAGGAGTGGCTAAAGCTCCCTTTTTGTAGTTTTTCTTGAATATGTTGGAAACTTAGCATATAAGTAGAAAAGTCTATCAGTACAAAATTGAAATAAATTAAATTTCCTTCAAAAAATATTTTATACATATTTTCGCTAAGAGTAGGTATAACACTCAAGGAATTGCAGGGTGTAAAAATGTCAACAAAACTAAAAAAGAATTTATGGCCGTATTGTTAAGCACTGTCTAACTTTAAACAGCCGTTTAAGTTATAAACATTTTTAATTGTTGCTAAAGTGATTACATAAATTAAATTAGCCCACGCTTCTCTCCCCCCCCCCGCCCCCCTCCCCATCCAAGATACCGCACGAGCTGGGGGTTCATTTACACCGAGTATGATGGCATGGACGGTTAAACTTCATACCCTCGTCAGTCGAAAAATTGGAAAAAAAAATATTCTTAATGCAAAAAAAATCAGGGAATTCAGAGCCATCTTTTGGTATTTTCAGATCAACAATATTGTTCTGAATATTTTTCAGGAATGACAAAATTCAAAAACTCGTAATATAAATCCAATAAAAAATTAAGCAGTACCTCGTTAGTCTCATGACGGTTAATGCTGAATTTGGCCTTGAAAAAGCCTGATGATTCGAACTGACAGCAATACCTCGTGCTCGTAAGTATTGAAAATTTTAACGCAGTACCTCGTAAGTGTCTATAAATTAATGTCCCTCGAGTCAGCAGAGCAAGGTCAGCAGAACAAAGTTTTAATGATGTCATCATTAGGTGCTTAATAGGTGCTAATTAAGTGCCCAACAACAAAATTAAGTGCTCCAGTACTTTTGGAAAAAATTAATGTTCTGCTAACTTGATTTCAAGTTAACAGAGCAATTTACGAAAACTGGTTAGAACGCATGGAAAAAAAATTGCTTTGCTCTCATAACTAGGTGCTATTTAAGTGCTCTACGAATCAAAAAAAAAAATTTTGAAAAAAATTGTTTTTTACAAAAAAAAAAAAATATTTTAAAAATTTTGAAAAAAAATATTTTTTTTTATTTTTTTCTACTTTTTTCGTCATAAATACACTTGAATAATAAAGATTTCATCTAGTTACAATTAAGTACCCCATTTTCCGAAAGATATTCCAAGATTTGAAGAAAAAAAAAATAATTCAATTTTCCATACAAAACCCTGCTCTGCTAACTTAAATTCGATTTTTCTCAAACAATTCAAGATTTTTTTTACCCAAATCTTTTTGATTTATTAGAAGCTCATCAAACTCGAATTAAGTACCCTATTTTCCGGAAGATTTTCCAAGATTTGAAAAAAAAAAATAATCCAATTTTCCATACAAAACCCTGCTCTGCTAACTTAAATTCGAGTTTTCTCGAACAATTCAACTTTTTTTCAACCAAATCTTTTTGATTTATTAGAAGCTCATCAAACTCGAATTAAGTACCCCATTTTCCTAGAGATTTTCCAAGCAGGGTTTTCTATGGAAAATTGAATTATTTTTTTTTTCTTAAAATCTTGGAAAATCTATCGGAAAATAGGGTACTTAATTCGAGTTTGATGAGCTTCTAATAAATCAAAAAGATTTGGGTGACAAAAATCTTGAATTGTTCGAGAAAAATCGAATTTAAGTTAGCAGAGCAGGGTTTTGTATGGAAAATTGGATTATTTTTGTTTTCTTCAAATCTTGGAAAATCTATCGGAAAATAGGGTACTTAATTCGAGTTTGATGAGCTTCTAATAAATCAAAAAGATTTGGGTGACAAAAATCTTGAATTGTTTGAGAAAAATCGAATTTAAGTTAGCAGAGCAGGGTTTTGTATGGAAAATTGAATTATTTTTTTTTTCTTAAAATCTTGGAAAATCTTTTGGAAAATAGGGTACTTAATTGTAACTAGATAAAATCTTAATTATTCAAGTATATTTATGATGAAAAAAGTAGAAAAAAATAAAAAAAAAAAAATTTTTTTTCAAAATTGTTAAAATATTTTTTTTTTGTAAAAAACAATTTTTTTCAAATTTTTTTTTTGATTCGTAGAGCACTTAAATAGCACCTAATTATGAGAGCAAACCAATTTTTTTTCCATGCGTTCTAAACAGTTTTCGAAAATTGCTCTGCTAACTTGAAATCAAGTTAGCAGAACACTAATTTTTTCCAAAAGTACTGGAGCACTTAATTTTGTTGTTGGGTACTTAATTAGCACCTATTAAGCACCTAATGATGACATCATTAAAACTTTGTTCTGCTGACCTTGCTCTGCTAACTTGAGGGACATTATAAATTAATAACGACGCAATTATTTCGACATAAATGGTTATTAAATAATATAATGAATTGTTTATTTAATAACTCAAATCAATAGTATTTTATTTCTTTCATTTTTTTTTATTGTTTGAAGAGGTTTTTTTTTCGATTTCTGAAAAACTTGTACAAACGACTAACGAGGTTATGAAGTTTAACCGTGGGATTAATTGTCGTGAATTTGTCGTGAATAAAAAAAAACAAGCGCGAAAATTTGTTTTCTTTTACGACAAATTTAGGACAAATTCACGACAGTTAATCCCATTATTGTTTTTTCAAAATTTTGAAGTGGTGGTAATGCTAACTTGATGGACATCATTTTTTTGACTTTTCTGATGTCTTCGTGTTAATTTTGTCCATGCTGTAAGTATTAAGCATTTCTGTGTGGGGTTTAAACTATTTTCGTAATTTTCTCATTCTTAAATCTGTATACCTACCTATTTTCTAATTCTTCAAAAAGAAAAAAAAATCTAAAGAAGGTAAACCTACCTAGTATGGATGTATGCCAGGCTTTTCCTTCAGAATATATAAATATGTAAATAATGTAGTTTTGTCCCACAAAAAAAAAGCAATTTTTGTCATTTAAAAATCAAATCTTTTCCCACAGTTCGGTAAACAAGAAACCTTAGGTACCTATAAGTCGAACAGGATTTTTGCGAAACCAACCCTTTGAAAAGTACATGAATCTCTTTTCAACGTATTGTCCCATCAACAAGTTATCGGTATGGAATTCCTTACTTGATGGGCCTTTATTAAGATACCTATAGTCATAAAATATGTAGGTAAACCTCTACCTACAGTCTTTTTAGCAATCCCGGGCCGGGTGCTTAATTTAATCCATTGTTCGTCCTGACTACCTATACCTATAAGTTGAACATCAAGGTAGAAACCTACCTGATGGGATGCCAAAATCCGTTATCGTGTTTCTTAGAATCTGTTTCTTTTCGTTGCATGCAAGATACAACAATAAACCATGCTCTCTTCCATACACGAATTCTCGGATTCTTTTATTAATTTTAATCAGATCGAAAATATGGTTTCTTTAATACCATCATGCATGTGCTCTTGTTATCCTTTCAATAATAATAATAATAATAAAAAAAAAAAACTACCTACTCTAACCCATATATAGATTTATCCTTTTTTGCAAAATAAACCAGGAGTACCCATACAAGACAAAAAAAAAATTCAATTGAATTGTGGCTATGTAGTCGGTATTAGATAGACAAAAATTGTTGGTATAGTTGTATAAGTTTGCAGATACCGCACTCTTTACGTCTCCACAGAGTTAACGGTTAACGCAGCTTTTTTCGATTGATATTCCTCTACATTATATATTTTTGTATGTGCTGTTAGTGGTTTCATTCATATCGGGAATATAACATCCTTCCTTAGTGTTTTCTTTTCATATCCTTTCATTTTCTTCGCTCTTATTCTTCTTCATTTTTTTTTGTATGTGTGTTCTTTCTAGTAAAAGGTTGTCAACTGTTCAATTCAGTTAGATGAATGTGCGCGCGGTCTCATTTTTCATTCAATGTCATATCCTTTTTGGCATATTTTACGTTATACCACTGTTATTTTTTTTTTCCTTTATCCTTTCAAAACTGTAGTTAGTTCTTCTTCGTATTATATTATTTTTTTTGTTGTTGCCTTGCACCCCTTCAGGCTATGACTAAACTGTGCTTACCGCACTATTTCTGTCTCTCTCCTCTCTCTCTTTTCATAAAATTTATTTTCGCTATGAATCATTGAACGTAACGATTTTTCTTTAGAGAAACATCCTTTTAACAACCGAGTCCTGTTTAAGATGAATAGATGGAAGGAAACGTTTTGGCATAAAGTCCTTAGGAGCAAGAAAACAAACTAAAAAAAAAAACGCAGAAAAAAGTTCATGAAAAAGTTCTATGGATTTTTGTATAGTTTACTTGAATGATGGACAGGTTTTCCTCTTCATTCTTATGAATGGCCAAAAGTTAAAGTTCTATGGATGCACATTAGGAAAAATTCTCCATAAAAAATTGGTCTTTTTATGATTGAAATTTAAGCAAGATTATGGGTAGGTAGAGATACCCACGAAAAAAAAAACAAAGATAAGAAATTCTTAAAATATTCGAATAGGTACCTACAAATAAAAAAAAAACTTAGATCAATAAGTAAAAAATACATTTTTTGTTAGATTCTTTGTTGGAGCATTTCTACCTTTTTGTCGCATCTCCTGTTAATGGCTGTTATTTTTTTTTTGCAATTTTTCGAAAATTTTAAAAGGCATTTTCTTTCCTTCATGCTAAATAAAGCATGAAGGACACAAAATTTCAACTTATATATTGTGATGTATCTAAAATTCACTTGCCATCTAGATTTCATTGAAAGTTTAGGGCATTGACGCAACGTTAAGCCTTTACCTACTCTTTGCTATGGCCTTCACTTATCACTTTATCAAGCACAAACAAATGAGTTTTGTAGAGTTATTGACGCAGAACGTAGGGGGCAGGGTCTTGTTTTCGTGATTTCTATTTTTTTTTAACAGGTTAAAATTTTGGACTGAGGACTATTCTCTATTTATGAACCTATTTTGAAGTTCAATTCAAATTATACTTTGTGTAGCTCGCGAAGGCATTATATTTTTGTTTTGTGCTTAAAACGAAAGTAAATAAGAAGAGCAAACGTCAGCACAAGTTGTCAACCATACAGTGTATCTGTAATCGCTTTTTGTGGAAGTGATTTCGTCACCAATATCCTTTTCATTTTCTTTTTAGCAGTACCATGCTATGGACGTAGTAGCCGTGGCGTGATGGTTAGTGCGATGGACTGTCATGCCGGAGATCTAGGTTCGATCCCCAGCCTCGTCGCCACCTAATAATTTTTAAAAATAAAAACGGCTACTGCCTTGAAGGAGTTTTGGAAAAAGATTTCAAAGCAAAGGACTAGTTAAAGACAAAAAATGTTCCTTAAATGAACTGCACACTGCAACAAAATTGCTGCTTTCAATAGTGACATCTTGTCATAGGCCGTTATCAGATGTTTGTTTATTTCTTGAAAGCTTAAGAGGTACTTGATTTTAGCCTTAATTTTGTACATTCTTCAATCCGCGAGAACTGCTTTAAGAGTTGACGATAATGTCGTCGATATCGTTTGCTGATAACAGTGGCGTCCGCTTCCTAACACCTGATTGCCCTCTTGATCTTCAACGAGATATAAGAAATGACATTTCATAAGCATGTTTTCTTAGAAAAATACTTCGGAAATGCTTGCACATTGTAACAGGGTTTCTTATGTCACGCGACATGGCGGCATCGGTTTTCACGATCACCATTAGAGCTTCCGACATAAAATTTTGCAACTTCAAAGTAGATAAAAAGTTTCTTGACTTGAAATCCGTTGATCTTTTTAAAGATTAGTCTTTAGTATGAAGATTTGGCTTACCTATATCGATCTGCCGGGCTGAAAGCAGCATTGGCAAAAATATGAATTAAATAAAATTGCTATGAATTTTTATCACACAAAAGTGTTGCTTAAAATGTTGGTTAGGATCATACGTGCTATATATTCAGAAAGAATAAAAAAGAACATAGGGTCTGCTTTTTGTACGTGAGGTATATGAAGCTGATAGTCCACTCATCAGACATTCTTCCAAAATCCGGTAATTATCACTTTGTGATGTTAAGATACGGTAAATTGGTGTGTAATTACGCGTTACGGCACTATATAACGACATCTTATTGTCTTGCTATTGTGTGATTTCGTTCAATTGGACTTGACTTGAAAAACTTGCGGAATTTTGTAACTGCAAGATTTTGAAAATCTAATTAATAATTTCCGAGAATTTGCCTTTCAAGATTTTGATTTGCGAAATGTCGTAGCACTACTTCGATTAAAAAAAAAACATGGTGGTATGTACCACGTTTGATTCAGAATTCTCAATACAGAACTTAGCTCGAAGAAATAAAACAAAATGACCTAAATGACCATAAAGTAAAAATCTCACATCAAACAAAAAAACTAGCTTTGCTTAAGCACAATCGAGGCGGACCAAAAATATTTCACCTTGTTTTTCCTTACTCCTAGGTTATTAATCAAACACAACATAACCGTACTGATATGCTCATCATGAGTACCTATCGTAGTGCAGAATTAATCTATCACATTCCGTGAAAATTCGGCTTGAAGGACCAAAATAACGAACAAAGATCGGAACATCTGTTTCTTCCATCCCTTCTATGCCCTATGAACTTTTTTAAAGTTCCCTTCGTATTTGATTACATACATATATGTATGTACACCCAAAACCCGAAATCTGACTTTTTTTCCCTTGAAGGAGGCGGGCGTCTTAATGGGTCTGGCGACACTTCAAACATTTGGGACCAACCAAGCTATTGTTTAAATATATAAAAAAAAGTAGTTATACCTTCGAGACTCTATTCCCTTCGCTTGACGCGTCGACAAAATAAATTGAATTCGAAATTTCTAAACAAAAATCTGCTGCCAGCTCTTATGCCGAAAACAGATGTGCAGCTTTTTCCAATGCAGCGAAAATAAATTTACACAGGTTCTTATGAGGGCTGACATATTCCAGGCTCTGCATGCAGCCTTCGATGCACGATATTTCTATTGCTGAAAACAGACATGCAGCTTTTTCCAATGCAGCGAAAATAAATTTACACAGGTTCTTATGAGGGCTGACATATTCCAGGCTCTGCATGCAGCCGTCGCTGCACGATATTTCTATTTCTAATTTAAATGGGAAAAAGCTGCACATCTGTTTTCGGCTGTAGACTATAAAAAGTAATGGGAGAAAAACTCATCACACTGTCACGAAAAGATGTACTGCCCTCACCTCACCGCTCACCGTTCGCACCATAGACCTCACACTAAAACCGGTAACAGCAGAATTTTCGAATACATATTATGATCCACACTCTCGTCTTGTATTGTTCAAAATCGTGACTAGTCTCATCTTCGAGTTTGAGTAAATCTCACCTCAGATGGCCACACTGAAATTCTTTCGCCCACCATAATCATATTAGATAACCATACACACATCAAGATGTAGTCCGAAAACATGATGAAAATGGCATCAACACTAAACTAAAGGCAAATTTACATGATAATAGAAGTCATATGACTTCTCAAATGACCTGCCAAAAAATGCACAACTCAAATCGTCTCTACGCACTCATAGAACTCATACAACTTTTCAAAAGAAAAAAGCATATGACTTTTTTGACATTAGGACTGCATCTAATTCCATTTGAGATGTCATATGCAATTTTTGTGTTTCTAGTAGAATGTATTCTATTCAGTGTTGAAAACAATGCAATTTTGCATTTTTAGTGCTTAACATCTTATTTTCTTTATTATTAAAGTGTGAAGTGAAAATATGAAAAATAATATAGAAGGTCATAGACGTGTAAACACACTAAATTGAAGAAGGTATAATTTTTCAAATAATGACAACTCTTTTGAGAAATTATACAGAAATTATAGTGACGGGTTATATGACTTCTATTATCGTGTAAATCTGCCTTAAGTATCTACAATACAGATATTTATCTGTTTTACATCGGTCGTATTTATAAACGTTGTCTAACTTTAGACAGCCGTCTAAGTTATATATAAACCTTTCTAATTGCTGCTAAAGTGATCTAACTTTGTATCTAACTTTGAACAACGAAATCGATGGTCTTAACCTTGACAAATACAATATTTCTTTGATTAAATAAAGCATATTTCCGACCGTTTTAAAAAACTTACAAAAAAAAACAGTTTAAACAATCAAAAATCTAATAAATATGACACCATATGTCCGGAAGTTGGCACAAGTGTGATCTATCCAAAGTATATTTTTTATTCACATATTTTTCTATTTTATTTTGGCAGCAGAACTACCTAAATATCCATTTAATTTATTTAAATATATACCCTGAAGAGGAAACCAACATCAGTCCAAACATTGGGAACAAAATCAATGTCACTGTGTTTCATTGCCACTAACAAAAGCCAAAGCAGTTAAAGGAAGAATAAAGACAAAGATCCATCAAAAAATAACTTGATAATTAAATTCCAGAAAACTTTTATTAGCTTATTGACTTCTGATGCTTATGTAGGTAAACTAGGATTAATAATTGAGAAAATTCGAACATATCAACGTTGATTCGTATAAACTACTCGTATAGTCTAACGTCCATATATCTGATTCGAAATCAAAATCACCTAACGAATTCTTCAGATAAAATCGTTGTTGTCAAGGGCCTCATCACGTAAAACTGAAACGACCAGATGATATCGTTTCCATTTCAACAATTGTTATCCATATCGTATCTACAGAGCAAAATTAAGACAGTTGTCTTCAAAACAATATCGTTTGATCAATATCGTTTTACGTGATAAGGGACTCAGGCCATTTATTTTATTTTAAAAAAATTATCACGCCTTTGGTGAATTTCTTCAGATAAGAATATTTTCAGTAATTTAAGCATTGAACACACCCATTAAAATATCTAGAATTTAATTTAAGAATTTTATCACGTTCTTCCTTCATAATAAAATCGATTTTAAGCTGATTTTCCTATTTATCTTTAAAAATACAATGCATACAAATATTTGTCTCACATTACGTCTCATTTTTTAGTTGAGTTAAAAAACAAAATTTATCCAAAGCTGACACATCAAGTTGATAGAGTCCATTTTTATCGTTGGTTTCGTAAACGTAATAATATCGTTCGGAACATTAACTTTAAATATTTATTTTTTTTTTTTAATGTCGACTTGTTGTATATGTATTTGTAGGTAGGTACCTGTCATGAATTAGGAGTGCCATCACTCTATAACTATATAGGTTCAAACTGTAGGTTTTTTATTTTATTATTTTGTTTCGCTAAAGGCATTGTCTTTCAGTCAGTTTGTCGTCGGTTTCAAGATGTCGAAGAATAAAACAACAAAATTTATTTGTTGTTCACTTCAATTTGCTTCAACCATTCATTTTAATTAAGATTCAGCAATTTATGAAGTTATTGACTTGATTTTTATTTGCGTTGTTTTATTTTTTTATTTTACAAAGAACAAAATTGTTTAACAACTAAAAACCTACCTACCCATACTTTTGCAAATAAATGCGGTTACAATAAATATTGTCATCATATGGTTTTAATGTTCATTTCAACACAATTGCAAATCTGTACATACATATATGTATATAACAATGAAACAAATAATGATTTTGCTAAAAAGTAAATAGAACCATAATACAAAAATTCCTCTTTGCAGGTATATAAGATTTAAAAAAGTCACATGTTTACTTAAGTTTTTTTAACATAACTTTACTATAAATTTAAGTGGATATTTTTGAAAGTTATTAGCTTTTAAATTTAAATCAAAGTTTAAAGAACTTTTTAAAAGAGAAATTAATATAGGTAGGTAGATATATTAAAGTTCAGGGTCATTTTAATAAATTCAATTTGACTTAATAAACTTTGGAAAGATTCGTTCACCTCATTTCAGTCATGCTAATTGAATTTGGAGAGTTTAATATAAATTAAATGTTCATATGACCTACATTATATTGTAAGGACATGAGTTTTTGTAAATGTACCTATTCGCAGTGCAGTAGATTTGTATTACTTTTTGAAATGATATTTAAAAAGCAAAAAAAAAAAAAACTTATTTGGTCGTCATTGATCTTTCACAGGCTTTTAAACTAGCACCATACGATGTTTACAATAGGGTACTGCTAACATTCGCTTATGTCGGGGCATTATACTGCTAACAAGAGTGCAATTTTTTTCGAAATTTGATAATTTTTACTTTTCTCAAAAACTTGAAGACATTTTAGCATCTGGTTTTCAGTGTACGTCTTATAATTGATAGGAGCATTGATTATTGAAATTAAAAGTACCTACTACTACTTAAAAATTGTGGGGGTAGACCCCCTCCCACTACACGCTCTAGGATAGTTTCACAATTTACGCGAAAACACGGTTCAATTTTTTAATAGGGTGGTTTTTTAGAGGTATAGAATTTTAATTTGCTATCACTATCATTTACACATTTTTTTGTCATCTGCCATGTGATTTATCTTTGTTTGGTTTTCCTTTTCATCATGAATCGACTGACGCTTGAAAAACGGGTGCAAATTGCGCATTGCACATTCGGTGAATGAGCTCGAAAAGAGATTGCTGTTGACCCCGATTTTCACAAGAAAATTTTATCCAGCGATGAAGCTCATTTTTGATGTTTGAATGGCTATCAGAGATTAAAATGATTATGTTCGAACAGTTCCACTTTTTCCTTATGTTCGTTTATACTCGATCGTTCTGATTCTATGCTCGCGAGTCGTATTATTCACGAGTTAAAATAATCACAAGTTAAAGAGCAAAATGCTCATGAACAGTTGGAACTATTTTCGAGTACTCAAAACAAAGCGACTAGGTACCTATACTCGAAAAAAAAATGAGTGATTTTGAACAAAGTGAATATCGTGAACATTTTATTCTCAAGTATCCACCAGCGCCCGACAATTAAACCCACAATCGCCAAACCTCTCACCACACACCAACAGAGTAGCAAATCAACAAGATCAACGTCATCACTGGAGTTAATGATTTTCACTTCATCATCGTTACAATTCACAGTAGGTAGTTACCGCAAATATAATAAGAGGACATGTGAAATGTCAACAATTTGAAGCTTATTGACTTGAGATTTTCTGGTTTGCGAATTAGAAGAGCAGAGTCCAAGTTTCCGGCTCATTGCGGTTTGTAGCAACTGCGATAGCTGCAGGTTCCTTTCGTGGTGCATTCGTGCCTACATAAAGCTAACCTTTTTGGTCCTAAAAATATTTCGTGGTTATTCCCCTCTCGCTTTAGTGAGTAGTGGGCTGGAATCAGATTCCTACCGATATTCCCCTCTTGCTTTCGAGTGAGCAGCGGGCCACTTGATATTCCTTTGGGTTAGCCAGAGGCTGGAATTAGATTCCTACCGTTCTTCCCCAAGTTCACTTCTTCTAAGCGAATCTTGTGGGCTGAGTCTACCAGCTTTGTTTTATATGAAAATACCTTGTTATTTAGAATAAGTGTTTAATGAAATTGTAAGATTGTAAACAAATTATTTGTTGAAATAAAGTTACATGTTAAATCTGGTAAATGGTTAGAGTTCTTGCTTTCTTAACCCGAGTTTTACTTGCTTTCTTTGGGAATACCCTGGACTTCGACGAGCTTACCTCAGCCTAGAGAAAAAAGCAACACAATTTATCGTTTGTGTAGTGTTGGTGGCGCACAGGGTTCAAAAAATTCGATTAACGTGGACAAAATTAAAAAATGTACTTATTTTAAAATTAACTGAAATTAAAATCATGGTTTAACGAATTTATTGAGTTGCCTGTACTGAGCAAAAGTAAAAATTTATTTAATTTAGGTTAATCAACTAAATTTATATTTTTCACGAAAAGAAGTCGTTTTGCTGCCGAAAAATGATGCAACAAAGCTTAAAAATATATCAGCTTCAAGTTCTTCCGAAGGACTACCAGAAATTAAGCTTACTTACTTAAAACAAGTTCATCCAATCTGTTAAGTTAAATGAAATTATTTAATGAACACAAAAATATTATTTTATTCAAAATTTTTAACGTTTTTTTTTTTTTTCTCAATGCCAATAAACCACCAACCTCGGATACACATTTTACGAGTCGAGTACATCCGAGCTCATTGATCGTGAACATTTTTTTCACGATCGTTTGACTCTTTTTTTATTCGAATTTTGAATAAAGTTCGCAAGGTATACTCATGTGTACTCATTCGGTATCTGTTCTGAATCACGAGCCATAACACTGAACAGGTACTCGGGAACTTCTTCTTTGGGTTGCCTGTGTTTGTTTGAACTCGCTTTTTTCGAGTGAGTATTCGATATTCGTGAAAAATACTCGACTCGTTTTATTATCTGATGGCTACGTCACTAATAGTAAAGACTTTTTTTACAATGCGACGAAAAAACGAAACGTCGGCATGACGAGATCGCTTCGCAGTTGTTCTCTCTTAAAACCAAGTTTCAAACAGTGAAATAATAGGTAAATAATAAAGCATTTCTCGTCGTCGCGTCACGTCATGAAGTTCGAAAAATTAAAAAAAAGACGCTTTTTGTTCCTGAATTGAATAGTCTTGATGCAACAACATGTCACAAGCGCGTGCCACAATAATTGATTTGCTGCGGAAAAGTTTCGTGAGCGCATAATTCCGCGTTATGAGTTACGGCATGTGAATTTTCGTACACCGTTGAATAATGTATATGATGAATTATTAAACCTTTCTGAAAATGTAGATGAAATTAGATATCAAGACAGTGTTAGGAAACTGACCTGATTTAAAAAATCCAGCATACAATAATGTTACGGCCTTAATCAAGAGACTTGGAGTGTTTCTATATACATAGGTACTTGCCAAATTCCATCCCCTGTTTCACATAGACTTACACTAATTCCCTTCCTCCAGCTCGAACCCATCAAAATATTGCCCGAGATGTGCATGGTTGAGTCTGGAAATTGCTTATCCGACCGACCATGCACCTCTATATACCTACCTATGTACTTCAGAGCACATTCAATTTTTCATCTGAGTCTCTATCCAAATTCAAACCCGAACCCGAGAATATTTATTCCAAGTTAGCAAATAAAGCCCCAGACGTAGTACGACATTTACAAACTAAATGTACCTTCATATGTGTATAACCACCATCTATCTGACTGTCCATCCGCTTGTCTGACGGTTTTTTTTTTTTTTACTTATTTTAATTTTTTTTTATATATATTTTTACTTTTGTTTATTTAAATGTGTAAACTGCTAATAAGAGAACACGAATTGAGTCGTGGTTATTAAATTATCAAGTTGAACGGCCGTCTTTTGAAACTTAACACTGCTGACCTTGAATTTGAAATATTTTGAAGGCGAAATCTAAAGTTCTCGTGTTTTATAATATCTTTTTATTTTTGCTTCTTTTCTTGTATCTTTTTGGATTCTTTTATGTTTTCCCTTTTCTTGATTTCTATTCATGAAGCCCGTCTTTAGGTTTTTTTTTTTATTATTATTTTGGTTTTGAATGAGCTGACTTCATCATTTTATCTTTTTTGGGGCTACTTCATCATTCTATTTTTTTTGGGGGGCTTTGTCTTTTGGTATCTTTTTTATTACTTTGCTGAACAAATTGATAGGTATGTTTTTTTTTTGTAGACCCCAGGGGTAGATCGAAAAAAATAATTTGAGACTCTGTTTCAGCGGAAATAAGCTTCATTTACTTATGTAGACAATATGCCATGTCAAAGTAGGTAGGTATCCTTTTTGTTTGTTCCCCACACACTTAAGAAGAATCTAGAATGATAAACTATACATATGTAGTACGTCCTACATACTTTGAATTCAGACTTTTTTAATGAACGAGCTTGAAGAAAATAGTTGTCAAGGGCAGTAGTTAATTAATTCAAATTAACAAATATGTGCCCTCAAAATCTTGAACAAAAAGCAAAAAAAAAAAAAAATATAAACAAAAATGTATCAATGTAGGTATGTAGGTACATATATGTAGATACATAGGTAGTAGGTACAAGGTACGCCATCTTTGGGAAACACTCTAAACGGCATATTCAAGTACCCAATGAAATCAATTAGGTACTTTATTGTAATAAATGCGGGTAAATAGATAAAGCATGTGCGTTATGTGTAGCCACAATATGTTAAAGAAAAGAGACACGTAGGTAGAGGTACACACACAACACATTCAGATCAGCGTTGCCGCCCAAAATAAAATTAACGTGCCATATTTTCTCAAAAAAACGTACCAATTTTCGTGCCACATGAAAAAAACCACAAATTCTTCTTTTTTCTTGAAAAACCTGTAATCAATTTTATTACAGGGTGAAATACAATAACCAAAATCAATGGAAATCATTTGCTCTATCCGTGTATTGTCAAAAATTATGTGTTTCTGACCATTTTTTACGGAATTGTTTTGAAATTTGCTTCATTTTAAGTAAAATAATAGAAATAAAAAATTGCCATATAGAACTTTTTCGTGCTACCGTACCACAAGGAAATTATGGTGTCAAAAAAGCACGATCGTGCCACTTCGGCAACGCTGATTCAGATACCTAATGTACCTGCATACATAACCTCCTAGAGAGCGAACAACAAAAGTAAGTTTTATTGCTTTCATGATGAAAAGTTCATGGGTTTTATGATAATTGTTATAAAATCGTGTGGGGGAAGTGTTGTGTTTCTTTCATTGATGATGAAAGTTTTTTTTTTTTTGGTTTGGAATTGCCAAAGCAGAGGCTTAAAAATAGGCCCAAATTTTTTTTAATGGTATAACTAAATTGCTTGCGAAAAGAGACTTTTACTATCTGTGTTACATAAAATGATATTTACCTTACTTTCTTCATAGGTAATTTAATTTACATATACCTACATATAAGTTGATCAGAATTGATGAGTTCAACTACTTAATAAGCTTTTCGTCCCGGAAATATCACTTGGACTAATCAGTTTACTAGTGAGGACCTAGTTAATACACAATGTCTGTTAAGTTCATTTCATCTTACATAGATTTCATGACGAATACCTAGTGTGAACTATAATTCTGCAGAAACACACTTTTACTTTATTAAAAATAGTTCTGATTAATAATGTTTAGTATGCACTTCGAGACAAACCAAATTTTATCTCTACATTTTTTTTTCTCAAGACATTTTTTGAAGGTGTTGATATAAAAATGAAATTAAAATGAGAACAGTAGCGTACCTACCTAGAAAATTTTGAGTATGGAAAATAATACTGTAGTATCTAAAGGCATTGATATTCGAGATTTTTTTTTTTTAATATGTATTATCTTACTTTGCTTTTCTCCTGAGCTTTTGATGTTTGATTACATTTTAGTCAAAAGATGAAATGGTCGTGACTTCTCATGTCTTATTTAGGCTGTAGTATTAAAATAACTACAAAACAATAACAAAATGCAGTCTAAAAATGCATCGCAGTTATTAACACGAGAGTCGAGTATTTTATGTTATCATACCTAAATGCTTAAATATTTCTATAAAATTCAGGTTTATTTCGTACTTTTTCTAAGAATAATGTTGCCGCATCAAATTGGTGAGCAATAATGCTGGGCCCCCTTAAACCCTTTCCTATTAGCTACGCCACTGACTGAAACAACTGGTTTAATGAATCTGTTCATGTTACTTTCTTCCATATTTTCATTTATATTTTTTCGGTCATCGTTCACTTTTAGTTCAGAAAAACCATGAAATTTATAAAACGTCAACATTCGTTCAGCAAAATAATGCTTCGAACTTTTTCTATTTGTCTTAAAAAGATTAATTGGAGACTTTTACATGTACAATTTGAAACAAAACTTTTGGATTTTGCGCGTGAACTGAGAAGCTATACGCTCAAGAAAAACTTGAGACAAAATTTGTATGAGAAATAAATTTTTCCCGATCTGCGTACTATAGTCTTAACTACACTTGCGAGCAAAGAAATGGAATCACTCACTTTCGCTTTTTAAAAATAAGAATAACTGTCATTACAATGTTAATACTAAAATATTAATGTTCACGTTTTAAAGCTTGAAATTCAAACTTTAAATTGGAGGTAAAATCATAAAAATTCATTGCATAGTTTTCGCGTTAATAATAATGAAAATAACAAATTTTTATAAAATTGGAAGCACGAGTAGGCAACATTGATAGGTACTCAATATTCGAGCCCATTATAAGTTTTTGTTTATCGGTGTGCTCTTAAAAGTTTTGTTACATATTCTCGATTTAATAGGCCTTCTAATCTTGAAAATAAATGGATATCACACTTGCAGATGTTGCTCAAGTTTTTATAGTCCACATTTTGATCGAACTATAGTTTAGGAAATTTTGTTGTGTTAACATAATCACGTGTCTGAAATCCCGGTTAAATTAACTTTTAAATTTCTTCCAGAAAAATTTGGAAAAGCTTTTTTTTTCGAAATAATTTCTGTGATTATTTCTTCCGGGTAATTTCCAGAAGCTAAAACAAGTATACGGTTGACAATGTTGCAGTTGATAACAGGCAACAGGCCAAATGCAAGCGAATAATATTGGGATGATTAACACTTCTACAAACACCGCTAATTTAAAAATACGATAAGATGGGGCGGGGTCGGGCAAAAAAAATACCAAAGACTTCGTTTTATGTTACTATGCAATGCACAACTACATGTAAATGTGTAGTAGGCGACTGTTACCGAGAATAAAGGCAAGGTATATATGAATTCACATATGTGAATTTGTCATTGCACTTAGGCAAGAAGCTATGAGTTTCAATGATGAAAACAAACAAGGGACGATCGCGACGCATCAAGGCTAAAATTCATAAACATATAAGCTTCATAAGCTTCCACAGAGGAGAAAGTTAAAAATGTCCCTTCCTTCCTGGCCAAACGCGAGACGAGGAAACTGTGAGTCTGTAATGACTGATGGAAATATATAGGGATAGGGACCGAGCAGGCTTGAAACGTAGGACTGGAGCTTCATATAAACTTTTAGCAACGTCACAGTGGATATATAATTTGTTGACTGCATGGTATGTAATCTAAATATTTACCTACTTATAATTTTGAGCCCCATAATTCTAGACCCAAAACAAATTTTTCAAAGCATTCATGAGATAGAAAAGACTTTAGGTAGGTACCTAAATCTGAAAAAAAAATCTCGGAAATATTCTAAAACAACTAAAAACCAACAAGTTCCAAAAAATAACCCTCGCCTCGAAATGTATGAAAAAGTCATTGAAAATTATTTAGAAACAATCTAATGATGATTCAGAAAGAGCAATAATAATTTAATGAACGCAATGTACCCCCAATTCCGGGGGTAGCGATGACGTTGAATAAAAAATGTTTATTATACCGAAAAAAAAAGTCTCTGGAATTGCATTTCAATTACAGAATACATTTCTGTAAATTAGAGTATAATTTAATTGGCACTCGAATTTCGAGGGCCTGGACGAGGACGTACTAGTTTATAAAATACGATAGTGATGGTTTGTTGTAAGGTGTGACAAAAAGCTAAGGCGTGTAGGTTCAGTCAAGAAATGAAACAAATCGCATAGGAAAGGGGGTCTATTTCCCCCCGTTTAGGCGGGAGAAGCAATCGACTTAAAAAGAAACAAAATCATTTAAAATTAGAAGTTGATAGAATATTAAAATCAAAAATACATACTACTTGATATCGTAAAATTTTGAATAAAATTAGTTTGAGCACTAATTTTGAAAATTTTAAGCTTGAAAATTAATACTTCTAAAACTATTCTCTCATAGTCTACCCTCTACCCTATATAATCAAAATGAATTTTTTGTGTTCGTACGCGCATAACTCGGCTAAACATCATCCGATTTGGTTGGGGATTCTTTTGTTGGATTTGTATTGAACCAGATAAACACACTACCGAGATCAAAATTGGAAAATTAGGCTGGAAAGGTTGAATAGTCGTGATAGTAATATATTACATACTTTGTTCCAACGGCAACGGTCTTTCTACATTGGCGATTGATACGCATTGGTTGCCTGCTGTATCACCCCTATATCTAAATACATGGATTCGCTAGTTTTAGTTAAAATCAAAATAAATAAACAGACTTCTGACTTTCTTCTGAAAAAAGGTGTTTTTTTTTTACTTTGTTCACTTCATACTACATAAGTATAAAAACAACAACAAGTATCGACATTTTGGCAAGTAAAGGGGCACTGAATCCACCATTTCCTCTAGATTTTGAAAGATTGAAAGATGTGCAGAACAAAACAAAAATAGAAGGCTAATGATAATGTGTACTGTGGGTAATTATAATCTAAATCTAAAGCCAATATTGTGCAAATAACCATCATGACTTATTCCGGCATTGTTTATTTCCTTCTTACAAAATATCCATTTGGAACAATTTAATATTCACAAATTACACAAATAAGACCTTGAAACACTCTCAAGTTTGCTTTTTAAATTATAGTAAACAAATAGCTCTCGATCCATTGGCCAACAAAAACTACACAAAAAAAAGCCTCACAGATTTTTCTGTTTGCAATAGTAATTGAGCTTACATTATGTAGTTACAAACTATTGCTACTGTATGTGCTTTTGCGTTTACATACATAGTTTAGCCTTTCCATATAATATGCCTTCGTTTTGTTTGTGGAAGAGCTTTACAGCGGAAACGATTAACAAATTTTATTTACAATCACAAAATATTATAAAACTATGAACAAATTGAAATATGTTTTCCTTTTTAGAGAAACTGTGATATAATTTAATTAGAAACATTTGCGGTTGTGCGGGAATGGTTTTTTGCCTAAAAATGACACAAGACCACTGTAAACTTTTTATTGGCAAAGATTTGCCGCCGCACCGGCCGTCCATTTTGTATAAAGTAAACTAAGACATAATTTTTCTCTCTTTTATAATTGCGTAATTGAGACAACTTGTCCTATGTGTGTGTCCCGAAGCTATAGCTTCTTTAGTTTATTATCATTGAAAACTGGATAGAGGTTTAAAAAAGTCGTGAGAAAATATACAATTATGTTTTCAACAGCTCTGTCTATGGTGTCTGTGATGTGCTGCGCCGCCAGCCTTGGTCAGTGGTGTAAATAACCTTTAACGAAAATTGTATTAACTATTTATCTCTATTATTTTAGAGACCCTTTCATAAATCCAAACAAAAATATGAAGGTCTAAAAATTTGATTTTGGGGTGTAGAGATACCTATTGCCGGTATACTAGCTGAACAGAATGGTGACGCAGACGAAACCGGAGACGGAGCTGGAATAGCTGTCAAAATATTGAATACACGCAAATTCAATGTTGCGAACACAACGGAACGTAGACGCATACGGAACTGCAGACGACGACGGAAGAGTTCACCAACTTTTAACTTTTCACGTACGGCACTTTTGACGTTTCAATTTGTATGAAGTAGAGCTTTGTCAATCGTGATTGATTCGGTCTTTGTGACCCGTTCATCAAAATGAATGATTGATTGCAATCACAGTAATCCGAAACAATCAATCTCAACGTCAATCATTTCAGTTTTTGAATAAACGACCGAAGCAACCATACGTATATATGCTTCGTTCATTCCACTTATTCTCAATCACATCACAGATCACACAAAGAAATTAAAAAACATAAAAGAAAAACAATGAGAGAGTTCCTCACCGATCCGATAACAGCTGTCAGTATAAGGGGTCAAAAGTCATAAAAATGAGTTTTTTGAAAATATCTCAGAAACGGTTTGTGCTAGACAAAAATTTTATTCGACAATATTATAGCTGAAAATATTTCCCATAAAAATGGCATATATTATTTTTTTTCGTAACATTAACCGTTAAAAAGTTACAGCAATTCGAAAAGTCAAAAAATCCCTTAAAAGGGGCCAAAGGTCATGAAAATGTGCTGTAACTTTTAAACGGTTAATGCTACGAAAAAAAATAATATATACCATTTTTGTAGGAAATTGCAACAGATAAAAAATTGTTGAATAAAGTTTTTCTCTAGCGCAAACCGTTTCTGAGATATTCGCAAAAAACTCATGTTTATAACGTATCACAATCACAAAAGACCGAATCAATCTGATTGACATAGTGAACAATTTAATCTTTGACCATAGTGATTAAAATAATGATTGATTGAAAAGACCGAATCTTTGAAGCAATCAATCATTGATTGATTCGATCTTTGAAAATGAACGATTGACACAGCTCTAGTATGAAGAAAAAAAACAAATTTTTGGGTCGGAAAAAAATATTGTGGTTATTTGTATCGCGAAAAAAATTATTTATTAAAAGGAAAATTATTGGAAACAAAAAATGTGAATTTTGAGCTTGTACACAAGAATATTCTTTTGTTTTTCTTCAAAATACTTTCAAAGCTGTACAGCTGCATTGTGGGCATGTAAAAAAAATAACGTACGACACTTTTTGACAGCTCTTCCAGTTCCGTCTGCGGCTTCAGTTCCGTCATTCTATTCTGTTCAGCCAGTTAGTCTGCATTTTTTTAGAAAAAAAAATAAGGTATGGAGAAAAATGGAGGCGGAACAAGACAGCATACTTAAAAGTGCTTATAAAAATGCTGATGCTCCAAAATCATTTGATAAACAAACCTCACATCGCGCCCTGTGACGTCAGTGGTCAGCAGTAGCAGAGTGCATAGTGCGAACAGCTTCGAAGACTCAAAGACTTAGCAAATCTGATGACGGGTTCAAATACTGCATGATGTGTAGAAAGTTTTTCAAATAAAATTGGATTAAATCTCAGCACCACTAAAGGAGACTGATGATAGGGCTTGGCACCCCTTGAAACAGCTATATCTCCAGCCAAAACAAAAATAAAACGAATTAAAGTTACCAAAAAAATTAATTCGTAAGCAATTGGTGGTAGCGCCTTTAAGTTGTTGTTGTTATTCACAAATTCAATGAAATTGACGGAATAAAGAATGGTCAAGTCTAATAAACTGGACATTCTAGCGTCAGAAACTTCAAACTCGCCATATTTGATAAGCTAGGCGAGCTCAAGCGAGCTCAGGCGCCTCACCCTAGCCCTACCATTATTAGTTCCTGAGATATAGGACGTCAAAAATTGCAAAAACCGTAACTGACTGACTCACTGACTGCCAGATCATCAAAATTATAGAGCACTTTCCGACACCGTAGAATCTGGTAATTTCGCGCAACACTAGAACTTGTGCTGTATACAAAGAAAAAAATCAAAAAAAAAAATGGGTTTTCCATTTAGGAGGCGTGGTATCCGCCCAATATCCCTATACCAGAATTGCTATATTAATTATATCAAGAACTTCTGTTTTAGAATTCTGAAATTTGGTATAGCGATAGGAATTGCGATGCATGCGTAAAGGAAAAAGTTGAACATTTTGGATTTTTCATTGGGGGCGTGAATTTTACCCACTTTCTGAGAATGGTTAACAATTATAAAAAACACTTCTGATTGTTGTAGAATGATGAAATTCGGAAGAGCTGTAGGACTTGTAATACTTACTGCCGTAATATTCACGCCGTTTAAAACTCGGTTTAAAAACACCTATACCGACTACATTTAACCGAACTAAACCGATAGAATTTAAACGACAAAATCTCGTTTAAATCGGTAATATTCACTCCGTTTAAGCAAAAAATTCCATTCGGTTTACGTCGGTTTAAATTTGTGATTTAAACCGAACGTCGCATAGCATCGCAAGTATGAAAAAACTAAAAAAGGCTTTTCTTGACATTTATTTTTTGAATTGTCATTTTATATTTAAATAAAATAAATTAATTAATTCCTGTCAAACACAAAGTCGCATTAGAAATGTCTTTCATTCCTCTTTATCGTATTTTATGTTGCGAAAAAATTTCAACAATAACGTCCACCGCATTGCGTCTTCCAAACATTCCTTGAACGATTTGTTGAATTCTTCTTGATCTGGTTGCAGTTCCGCGTCGTCAGTCGTGAATTCAGTTCCAATATCTATCATATTATATTAAGCAAGATGGCAACTAAATTTCATCAACCTAACAGCAATACCGCAGCCCAAACACCTGCATAATGCACATATAAATTGCAACAAAAGTTTTTTTAACCGCTCCAAATTTTATATCTGTCCAAACTGAATTTCATTGGTCTGGCAGTGATACCGTGAACATTACACTACCATTATGCACTTTCCTAACAAAAAAATAGTATTAGCATTTTGAAAGTGCATTATAGTGGTCCTAGGTATGAGGTATTACTGTCAAGTTGTATAATACACATAAACTTTACTCATTTTTTTTAATTTGGAAAGTGCATTACGGTGGTCTTAGGGCCGCGATATCGCTAAAAGGTCTATGGCATGTAGTTTGCACTAGTACAGATGCCATGCCCACAAGTTTTGGAGCGATATAAAACACTTTGAGCAGCATTTTATCAGCTCTCGGTCTATAAGCATTTTCTGGTTAATTGGTCAACTCTACCCTGATGTATGAATAACGTGCACAAATATGATGTGTTCGAATAGCCATCATCGCCGAAAATCACATGATCGAATATTTTGCACTGACTGAATAAACCAATAAAATGTTGAATATTAGCTAAAACCATTTAAACCGTACCTAAACGACACGAAAATGCCTCGTTTAAGTTGGAGTCGGTTTATCGTAGTTAAACCGATCATTCGGTTTAAATTTTTGGTTAACGTCGGTTTAAGTGAGTGAATATTACCGATTAGTCGGTTTAAAAATTTTAAACTGACTTCTAAATCTAAACCGATTTTAAACGGCGTGAATATTACGGGCATTACAAAGGAAAAAATCAAAAATTTAAGGTTTTCCATATAGGGGGCATGTTATCCACCCACTTCCTCAAAACTATTATCAATTATATGGAGCACTTCTGATTGTTGTAAAAAAATGAAATTTGGTAGAACGGTAGGGCTTGCCATGCAGAAAAAAAGAACAAACTGAGATTTGGAAGTCAGGAGGCGTGGCATCCACCCACTTTCTCAGAACTATTTCTGATTGTTCTAGATTGATGAAATTAGGTAGGGCGATATGGCTTGCAATGCATGCAAAAGAAAAAAATTAAAATTTGAGATTTGACATTCAGGGGCGTAGCATCAACTTACTTTCTCATAAGTGTTGTCAATTATATAAATCACTCTGGTGATTGTTCTAGAATTATATGGATTTCGGTAGAACAGTATAATTTATAATGCATCCAAGGAAAAATTAAAAAATTGAGGTTTATCATTCAGGGGCATGGCATATTGTCCATTACATGGAGCTGTTGTGATTGTTGTACAATTAAAGAATTTGGTAGAGTGTTAGGGCTCAGGCGCATGCAAAAATTGAAAATTATAGATTTTGTGTTCAAAAAAAAAAAAAAAAAAAAAAAAACATTTCAAAAAGAGGTGAAATCACACCAAGCACATACATAAATGTTAAAAAAAGAACCAAGTTTTCCATGTAAAAAAAAAAAACCTGTATGTAATAAGTCAGCCGTGAAAAGTAATGAGATCTAAAACTACGCCAAGTTCTAAGTTTATGAAAGTTTATTATCAAATATTTTAAGAAGAGCAATATCGAAAAAGAGAAATTTCTTATTTAATGATTAAGAACTAAAATTTAACACGTCAGCCCTCCACGCCGGTTGACATATAGTATGGTGGTTGACTTGTTTTTTTTTTTTTTAATATGTGACTCTAGACATGCTAATTTATAAGTTTTGTATAACAAAGTAGGTAGGCACTGAATATACGGCCTCGTAGGACCAGGGCCTTCCGCCGCCGATGGGTATACTGCTATATTTAAAAACTTGCTAACCTAACCCCCAGGCATTTTTGAACAAATTTCGTAGATACGAATAACGGATAATCCTTTGAAATTTTATAATTTTATAATAAAAAAAAAAACTCACTTGAATGCAAAAAAAAATAGGTAGCTCAAAAAAAGATGAGCTGACTTTCAAATCCAGATTCAAATGATAGATTCGTTCCATGAAGATTTCTTCTAGCAATTCAAGATGAACGTATTTTTTTTCAAATAGGTAGGTAGACCTAAATGAAATTTTGTTTCTTTTATCCGAGATCCGCTTAAGTGTATTTTTTTTCAGTTATCCAAGGTTGTACGAAAGTCCCGGCTTACTGACCCAATATTTAAGAATGCATCCATATGAACCTGTGCTATTCCAATGAGCAAGTAAAAATCGCAGGACAGGACTAGAGAAATTCCAATTTATAACAGTTATATGTAGGTAGGTATAATAAAACGTTTTACAACGCGCTTGTGCAGCTTGAAAGAAGGTATCTCGTTCTTATTTTATCAATAACCAAACCAGAGCCTCACCTTATGCATGATAGGTAGGTTAATACAAAAATACCTACCTATGTAGGTATGCACCTATCCTTACAACAACAGGTGCATTTCAATACGTTGAGAACAATTCAAGGAGTGATGTGCAACAAACAGGAAGGAGAAAAAAAAAAACAGTCATTCCCAATATATGATTGTATGTAGGTAAGGTATGTACCTATCTACCTAAAAGTTGGAATATATGAAATAAAAAAAAAATCCCAAGAACACAGGTAGATAGGTACGTATAAAATAATAGAGGTAGGTAGGTACATAGGTAGTTACATACATTTCTAGGGTAGAACTACCTTTATTGCGTAGGTATATCAACGAAATTTCATCAAAGAAAAACCAGTTTTTTTTACCCTTCGACAGCATCTATGAAAGGACACTTTTACGTGTAGTCTTTCTTAAACTATACCTACATAAGTGTACCTTTTACCTAGTTATAAATATCAACAAATAGAACCAACAACTTAAAAATAAAACCGTTAACTCAAAAATAAAAACTTATATACCTACCTACCTACCATAAGAAGTAGAATAATTTTCGGTAATCAAAACAAAAAAAATGTATAAATATGATAACAAAGCAGCAGCGCAGCGATACGAGAATATGACGTAATTCCGTATGAGTAGCTTAACTAAAAAAAAAAAAAAATTGAAGAATTTCTCATTCGTGTTTCCATAGATAAAAAAGGGGAAAATTATGCAAAATACAAAAATTAAAAAAAAAAAACAACAAGCAACAATGTGATAAGCAAAATGTAGGTAGGCAGGAGGCAATGTTGATACAAACTGATGGCTTTTAAATTTGTGTGTTCTTTCTTATACAAAAAATGTAAATAGATACATGTAGCTATGTATAAATCAAATGTGCAATAGTAATTAAAAAATAACGAACAAAAATCTTCAAAATAAGAACTAATGATAAAAAAAAATTAATTAAAATAAATAAAAGATAAATATAGGGGTACTTAGTTCACACACACACACACACACACACATATACACAAATACTTACAGGTAAGTTAGTCTAGGCAAAATGCGATAATCCAAATAACGGTTTTGTGGGGGTGTGAGAAACAAACAATTAAGATTCCCAACTACAAAGGTCGTTCAAATAATTTGTTGCACTTCTGCTATTCGAGCAGAGAAAACACAAAACTTTAGGCTTTCTTTTCAAGCTTATGGGTAGGTAGTAATTTATTCTCCGCGAATTCACTGAATTGGATTTTTTCACACAAAAAGGCAGGTATTTTCAAATCAAAACAACGAACTAGAAAATTGCGCGCTTTTTCTGTGTAAATTTTATTCTGATGTAGCTATCAAATGCGCCACTTGGATAAAGCTCCACAGATTGCTTACGGATCAGCGAGAGAGGAGTTGTTTGATCAAAGAAGAGAGACGAAGAAGGGATAGCAATGACAATGGCAGTTGGGTTTGATGTTGGCTTATTCACGACTTTTTCTGAGAAAATCGAAACACACAAAAAAACACTCGCTCACGTGGTTTTCAGCTTTAAAATTTGATGAGGGGGGAACACTTTTGTTTTTTTTTTTTATTAGGGATGCTGATGGATAACGTATAGGTATTAATTTCCAACAAAACTTCCGAGATAAAGAACCACAGACTTTTTTTTATACAAATAACTTTTCCGTTGTAATTTTGGATGGGTTGGGAACCGAATTTCGATCTTAAGTTCCGCAATTAAAGTGGGGAACTTGCGTACGTTTTATCCAAAAAAAAAAAAAATAACGCTCACCACGATCATAAGCAGATTCAAAGAACTTTCCTGCAAACAAACACACAATAAGAAAAAAAAGTTCAAATAAACAAACGAAACAGAAAATCAATCAAAAGTATTTTTAAGAAATTTGAACAAAATTCATAAATCAACGATTAAATTTGAGTCAAAAACTTGACGTAGAGAAAAACGTTTGTGACTTCGGTGCTGAGACTGAAAACTGAGAAACTGTAAAAAAGTGTTTTTGGATATCATCAGCAGTGGCAGTGGCAGCGGTACAATTATTCTCTGTCCGCACACATATATATTCACTCAAACAAGAATACAGCAACACAATACACAAAACAGAGAGACGCCTTTTGGTGGTTCTTTTATGTTTTGCTGTGTACCTAAAAATTTTGATCGTAAATGATCATCGGTTTGGTTTTCGGCTCGGTCACACAGAGAAGAAAATAAAAAAAAATGGAACTAAAAGAAACTGAAAGCAAAGACAACACAAAACTTGTTTCTGCTGAAGTTGGTTTTTTTTTATTGTTTGTATCTGATCAGATGAGGGGTGACGGTGAAGATCGTTTGGATAGAGAAGTGTCAGTTGCACTGCACTCGCACATTTTGTTTATGCACTCAATTTTTGAAACGAAGAACTGTCAGATTATCTTTGTATAGGTTAAGTATATGTACCTACCTATTGGTTTTTTTTATCCCATAAATGTATGCATACTTCTGTTGATCAGTTGGTATATCGTAAACGATATAAACTTACCTCTACTATCTACCTTTGCATAGTATATACACATTGCATAGGATAACAATGGTATTTTTTCGCTTACATTTTGTAATTTGTATTGGTTAGCTGAAATTTGTTTGAATTGGAATGGTGTGAAAATGGAATGGTCTGAGAGAAACTTGAGTGAGTGGTTTTTGAAGACTTGCGCACAGGTATGAGCTGAATAAAAAAAAATTATTTGGTCGGCGTGGTTGAATATTTGTTTAGATAAAAAAGAAGGGGATAATATTAAACAATAATCTTTTAGGGTTGCCAGATATGTACAATTAAATGAATAAATTGAGAATAAAAAGACTAAGTAGATAGGTGCAGGCAGCAGGATAGGTAGGTATACCAATACCATAAGCATAATGTCTCATTCATGCGTTATGCATTCCTCAATACCATGTCAGTGGTGTAGGTAAGTGAGGGATAACAACACCTATGTAGGTACCTATTTTAGCCGTGCTTTTTGGTTTGCTCAACAAAATTTTAATATAAATTTCAACAACAACATAATAGGTAGGTACAAGTGGCGTACTCAGAGGGAGGGGGCTTGAGCCCCTCAAGCTAAATGAAACACTATGCTAAGATTATCTAGCAATAATATCGGAAAATGTTTTTTTTTTATTATTTTTTCGTTCAATTTTAATTTTTGTTAGATTTTAGCTTCAAGAATATTCTTCAATATTAATTTTAAAAAAATTATAGGTGTGGTGGATATCGTAATAAAATCACGCAGTTCACACCATCACGACTTGACATTCCAAAAGAATCCGAGTATTCAAAGGAACTCAAAAAAGTTAATGATACCAAAATCTTTCAAAATCGTCCAGTTTACACCAGAACCTCAAGAATGTGTGGTAAGCAAGTTCAGATAACAAATGCTGGTCATCCCCTTCCTTGACTACTGTTACTGTATCTCCGAGCTCAGTGAACGTTTTGGAACACAGGTTTTAAATATCTGCCAACTGCAGACTTTTTTTGCCGAACATTGAGTACCTATAATTTCAAAAAGCTGCGTGTTGATAGTCTTTTTACGCTTTAATTGCTTAGTAGCTTAGTTAAAAGTAAACCTTAACCTTGAATTTACTGACAATTATTTAAATTTTTGTCAATGTATACTTCTGACTTTTGAAATCGAATTGTTTAATAAACTTTTATTTTGATAAACACAGAGGTGGTTAGTACGATAACTTTGGCGCCAAAAATTGATAACGTTTTTTTTTTTTGTATAGGGGTCACTAACAAGCATTTTTTACTATGAAAGGGGGGGTCTATCTCTCCCCATTTAGGAGGTAAAAGCGATTTTAGAAAAAAAAACCAGCTGACCCGACAGACGTTGTCCTGTCTTAGCTCTGAATAATTGAGTACCTACTTTTAGAGGATTTACCATTAGATGAAGAAGAAAATAACCAAATGTTATGACTCTTAAAAAAATATAGCCAAACGTGTTACACACTGATAAATTTTTATATTTCCATTTTTGTTGGGATCTTGTAATCGATTACATGTGAATTTAAGAAGAGAGAGTGGTGAAAAAATTCTCTTTATTATTCTTTGCCTGTTCTTAGTTCCTATGCATAATAGTACAGACCTTTAAAAATAAATAATACAAAATAAACATTAATGGGGTCACTGTGGCGTATACGTACTTTTTTATCAGCATATATAAGTTAGACTTAATAATCTGTGTATCACAGTTTTACAGTTCATTTTATATAATTGGATATATTTTGAATAACAAACCCCTCTTAAGCCAAACAAAATATTTATTTGAGTTAAAACAGCGTTTGTTGTTTAAAAAAATTGAAATCGATTGCGAATTTTATCCCAGTAAAATATTAATTCCTTCGGCACAGAAATTCTTAGTACCACCACAAGAAGAACTACCCTAATTTCTACATCAATAGAAACAAATAAGTTATAATTTTTTAAGAAGATTAATTAAATTATAAATGTCCCTTCCTATGCAAATCGGTTTGTGTTTAGCCGAATTATGCACGTATAAACAAAAACCCAATTCAGATGGTTTTTACGATTTACCGGCTTTTCCAACTTTCGGCTTCGTAAAGTGTATTTACATGTTTCAATACGAAACGAATCAACAAAAAGATACCTATATATGTACATCTATTTAAATAATCTATTTTTAACAGAGTCAAAATTTTCAGTTAATTTTTCAAATTTTCGGCTCCGCTGTGTGTTAATTTGGTTCAATACAAATTCAACAAATAAATCCCCAACCAAATCGGATGAAGTTTAGCTGAGTTATGCGCGTACGAACACAAAAAGGATTCATTTTATATACAATATATACATATATAGAAGATGACTTAAAATGAAAAATAAATTAATAAATAACAACGGCAACACTTACAATAAAGTACTATACAGGTTTTGAAAGCCAGAAATCTATTCTTTAATCCTAAATTTAAATTAAGTTATTTATGTCAATAGTTTTTAAAAAATTCGCATACAAACTCAAAATTTCAATAAAAAAAAATGAAAAAAAAAAAACAAGTTTAGACCAATTTTTTTTTTTTAATTTTGAAATTTAAAGAATCTGAATTTAAAGAAACTTTGAATGTAAGTATATTATTATATATAAACAGTGAGGTAGGATTTACGGGTAAATACTAGAATTTCATTATTTCGGCTTTTTACGGTAACACACATTACATTAATACAAGCTATTCTAATTCGACGTCTGTGGGGAGAGTACGATAACATTAGCGCCGAAAATTGATAACAGTTTTTTGTAGAGGGGTCAAAAATGAAGTCTGAATTGGTTTTTTATGGTCAATGCGTATATCAATTCTCAGTCCAACACTAAGAACCAAATGGTTTTGTACGTCTTCTAGTTTTTGAGAAAATTGAAAATTACTAAACTTACTTTTCTATGAGATTTTTTTTTTTTATTTACGGTGATCTAACTTTGAGGATTAATGTTGATGATTAATTCATTTTTGTAACCAATGTAGGTACAGCAATTCATTCAGCGTTACCCAGAATGCACCACGAGGAGGTAGACTGAAATAGCATTCCATGTCCTAGTCGGTCAGTTAGTCAGTTAGGTCAAGTCAAGACAATGTTCAAATAAACAATAATAATTTTATGGACTATTTTAAATGTGCAACTTTGGGCCATTGATCTTATTTATATAAACTGTAGTTAAGTAAAACATGAGTTTAGCCAACCACTATGAATAAGCCTCAATAATAGTTCGTATTAAAAGAATTTGATTGGAATAATCTTACATTATTTTTTTTGCTGTATTTTACTCACAAAGATGAACCTATCATCAACATTAATCCTCAAAGTTAGATCACCGGAAATACCAAAAACAAAAATCTCATAGAAAAGCAGTTTTAGTAATTTTCAATTATCTCAAAAATTAGAAGACATAAAACCATTCGGTTTTTCGTGTTCGATTTAGAATTGATATACGCAATGATCACAAAACGCCAATTTTGAACTTCATTTCATAATTTAAAAAAAAAAATTGGTCTAAATTTTTTTTTTATCAAAATTTTGAGTTTTCATGCGAATTTTTTAAAAACTATTAAAAAATTAATTCAATTCTTTTAGAAAATTGCCCCTACCGTTAGTTTTAATTTTCTCAAAAACCAGAAGATACTTTAGCATTCAGTTTTGTGTTTTTTTCATATTTAAAAAAAAAAATCGAGTTTGAAAATTAATATTTCAAAAACTATTCTCTATAACAGATTTATTCAAAAATAAAATAAAAGAAGATATTTCTGGCTTTACAAAAAGGTATTTCATGGTATTATAAGTGTAACCGTTGTTTCTATTAATTTTTTTTTTTTGTTTTAAGTCAATTTTTTAGATAATTGCGCCTCCCGGCTAAACGGAGGGAAATAGACCGCTCCCTCCCAAACGATTTTTTCTTATCTCGACCCAACCTACACACTCTAGCTTTTTGTCGCACCTTAGGTGAATCACCCTGTATATAGATATACTTGTTTTTTTTTTTTGTCATGCAACAAAGACGTTCTTCCATAGTTTGTCCCCTTTCACACAGGGCAACTGAGTTGCCGGCAACAATTAGTTCATAGGCGAGAAGGGCAGGAAGAAAGAGGGGAAAATGAAATCTCCCCGGTCAACAAATTCAGGAGATTTTTTTGACGTTTCTCTTCACACCAGGTAGTTTAAAAGGAAAATAAAGAAAATCTCCGGGTTTTTGTTGCCTGCGTGTGAAAGGTACAAGAGATTGTTAAGGAGATTTAAAGAAAACCTCAAAAAAATCACCAGCAACTAGTAACTTCGTGTGAAAGGGGACTTTCAAGCTATTCTAACCAGGTGTTGCTGCAGTTGGGCGAGTGAATTGAAAAAGCTAGCATGTTAGGTACTTTGATAATTTAATATCCTTGTCAGTAGTGAAAGCAGAGAACAATCCTTTGTGCGAAAAGATATCGTAGTGATCTTTCTACTGAAATTTTGAAACTGATTGATATATGTGACAAGACTTCCTTAAGAGATACTATCAAGTTTATGCTTACGGTTTTGGACAAACTTCCAGTGAAATTAGCTAGTGTTGAGAGAACCTTTTTAACTATTAAAAAAATTAAAACAGTGTCTCAAACCGTAACGGGGAACGTAAGACATAGCTCATTGGTTATGATATCGGTTCATTCGGATATAAATTCTAATATTAAGATTTGGAAGCATTTTATGGTCAAATCAATTTATAATTCTTAACAACTCGAATAAACTTGTGGGCTATGTTCTTGTACAATATACATAAACGTAAGCACCTACGATTAGCTTATAAAGCCCAGTTGTGCATTTTAAAGATATATATTATATTTTTTAAATTTATTTTATTTGTCCTCAATACTCTTTGAAGCCTATTGTAAATACACTGCTTGTTGTTTATTGACATGAATTACATGCCACCGTTTGCAGCAATTAAAAATGCAATCTTGACGTTTTCTCAAAGTTAATTAATATCTTAATCGTCTTAACGCTCGCTTGCTTACCTTGTTCCACTGCCACAAAAAATCACTAATAAAATTCCAAGCCATATACAAAACAAACAAAAACACCCCTCATCACGAAACTCTTCATCATCACTATACAATATTGCACGCCACATCATAATGCCCCGATAAACAGACGATCTTCCTATCGATTAACCATCTTATTGCATCTTTAGTCTTGAAAACAAGAATTTATTAACTAGACCTAGACTTTTTATGCCCGCATAGAATAGAGAATAGACTGTCTGTCAGGCAGACAGAAAACATCTTAAGAAAAGAAACTACGCTGTTCTTCGATCTTTGTTTGCAACTTACTATTAAAAGTATTTTTGTTCTACCTACCCAACCCCAAATGTATCCGAATAAACTTACAGTGTATTTTTTTTTTCGATTTCAATCTGTGGTGGTATGATCGGCAGGAAAGTGAAGAAATATATCCAGCCAGCAATTTGACAGATTAACTTGATTTTTTGTTTATGCAATTAGTTCTAGTTGATGCGCAATTGATGTTGATGCTAGGCCGCCATTAGTGAATAGGAGCGTGTAATTTAGTGTGAGTGTGTCAGTATGTGTTTATAGCATTTTAACAGTTTGGTCTATCAAAACAAAGATATTTCATATCACGCCTTCATTCAGATTGCGAGGGTCAGAATGGATCTGTTCTGTTTTAGTTGAATGTGCGCACTTGTGCACTGTGGAGTTGCAGTGTTTAATTCAACCATTGGGTTTTTTGTTGATAAACTAAACTAAAAGATCTCGTACAATTTACAGATGCACTGCAGCGTGATTGATTTTTCTTTCTTCTTATTGTTGTTCGTGCAGTTTATGTAGCTGGGTCGTGGGTGGATGGGCTTGAGGATTGAGGAGGAACTATGTTTTATTTCAATGAAGTGAGGATTGAGACAAAAGAGTTTCGACAGAAACGATGAGTTACCTATAGATTTTGATGTTAAGATATTGGCCCAACTTCATTTTTGATAAAAATTGATAAAGCCTTTTATCCTATACGCAATCTTTATAAATTATTTCATTTTTATATCATGTTTCTTTATATCCGGACTTCTCCAGGGTTGGGGACTTTTAAAATGAGAATACAAAAAAAAAAAATTAAAAAGAGCATGGGCTTGAACCACACGACACTGACAACTACCCATTAGTCCTCTTTGAAACTCGATATTTATTTTTTTAACTCTCAACAAATTTAAAGTTAACTATTCTTTACAATTCTCAAAAACCGTTGAGGAAAATCTAATTTTTCTTGCAAACGACTCTTAAGATTTTGATTAAAATTTATCTGTGAGACTGTTTAAGATCGATCAACCATTTTTACCTCTTTCTAATAGAACCATCTTATTATTTTAGGCTATTTCAGATACCGATTTATATTAAATTTTGTATGCAAATTCTTCTTATAAGTTTTAAAAATTTTGTACGTCGATGTTTTCAAAAAAAGAAAACAATGATTTTTGATTAAAAAGAAAAAAAAAATATTTTTTAAAATTCGATATATCAAAAATTGTTAGATGATAAATATGTACTAAAAATAGGTTTACCTACAAACTTTCTTTCTTAAAAATTTTAACAAGATTTTATACAAATGGGTAGACAGGTAGTAGGTTATTATAATTACATACTAGCAGGCCCGTGCTCGCCTTGATATTTGTATATTTAAATATATCTGACATTTCAAACAATTTATCACTTTTTTTTTTAATATTTTGATTGTTTTATGGTAAACTATTGTAGATTTTGAAAACTAAAGTAGCCTATGGCCATCCTCATGTTCCAAGCTGTCGTTCTAACAATTCTCATTACAATCAATTAGGTATTTTCGGAGATTAAGAGGAACAAACAGACAGACAAACAAACTTTCACATTTATAATAATTGTTATTACATATTATAAAAAACTATATTTAATAAAACCACTCCAACGATTTTAAACACTTTTTTCTCTTTCAAAGTTAAGATCTGTTACTTAAAAAAATCGGATGTTGGTGACAAGGTAATTTCAATTTTCGGACTCTAAAATATGAATTTCTTTTGTAAATTTTGTATGTTTTACTTTTTTTTTGTTAGTTTCGCGAGCGATTGCAGACTTTATTAACTATTAATCGTCTAGACATATATATTTCAAGGTTTCAGCTGCGGTCAAGAGAGTGCCTCCTGCCAGTTGTGTAGGTACATTTTGTAGTTTCAGTCAGTTCGAAAGTACTGAAAAAACTAGTTCACATTATCGAAGGACTACTGTATTAAAAAACAATTTAATAATTCATAATTTCATTTTTTTGAAAAGGTAGGTAGAAATAGCGGCCCCGAGCCCCCGATCAATATAGGTCGGTGACACAATTAACGCTGAAGAGCGCCGGCCATTTTGATTTCATTTTGAAAAACTTGGTTTGGTTTTATAAGAAGGATTTTATAACACGAAGAAGGAGAATAGATAAAATAATTGAAAACGTATTATGTACATATTTTTGTTGGTGTTTAGTGGTCTATATTGAATGAAATTCATATTGAAGTTATTATTTTTTCATTGTCATTCCTGCTAAATACAGGGTGGGGCAAAAGGTATGAACCAGTTTTAAAGTAAAACAAAAACAATTCAACTTACAGAAATTGTGTTTATATTGTTTTATTCAGTACAGAATCTAGTTTTTTCAATTAAGTTTTCAAAATGATATTACGTAAGTGGCGGCCGTCAGCCGCGATGCACTTTTGAAGGTGAAGTCTGCAGTTTTTAACCACTCTTCTGCACATTTCGATGGGTATTGCCATAACTTCCTCTCTGAAGGAGTTGCTGTTGAACCAGTGTTTTCCAATGTCCTAGCCCAACGTCTAATTGCATTACCACCAGGGACGTTTCCCCCAACAGAGATATTGAAGTGCTGTCGGAAGGCTCTCTGCGTGGCATTAACAGAACGGCCATTTTCAAAAAAAGTCCTAACAGCAAACCCACGATGATCTCCCGTCCAAACCATGGTTGCTACTAAACTATAGACTCTCTCACTGCCACAACGAGACCTTTCCCCTTTCCCACCACAACCACAGGCCGAGCGCCAGCCGGTCAAAACCAGTTCATACCTTTTGCCCCACCCTGTATTATATTTGTTTCAGTAACCATCGACTAAAATAATGCGACTTAGAAAGGTACGACAGGATCTAACAGCCTGAACAGAATGATGCAACTGGAGTTGCAGCTGGAATAAGCTGTCTGTCAAAAATAAAATATTGAATATACACAAATTCAATGTTGCGAACACAACGCAGCGTAGGTGAATACGGAGTTCCAGCTTACAGCCGTAACTAGAATAGAAGAATTCGCCAACTTATGACGTGCAGCAATTTTGACGTTTCAAATTATGAGAAAAACTAAAGTTTATTTAAAATCTCAGTTATGGCTTAAATTAGCTAAACTTTATGATCCTTTAGTGACTTTTTCATTAAATAATGGGACTAAGATCCGGGAACGGAAGGTTTTTTAATTTAAATAATTTAATTTAAAAAAAAAAAAAACGTTCTCTTGTTTTGAAATTCGATAAGAGAAATATAAGCCTATATGTCTTAAATAGTTCGGAAAATAAATTAAATCAACCAATTTCAAAATAATAAAAACTGGCGGTAAACTTTTCACTAAAACTTTTTCTCTTTACCTTACAACTCCTCATACCACCCTTTCTAACTATAGATAATACCAGACGTTGAAGTTCATTTATGGATGAATGTACTTATTAACCAGTTTGTATAATGAAACCAAAAATTCGAAAACCAATAATTTTGCCTGCATTTATTGGCAAATCCCACAAGTGCATACATTTCCATCAATCACATTTATACACTCTGGTTGGTTTCCGATATAAACAAATTACAAAAATTCACATATTCCATATGCACATGCACACCCATCAACAAAAGAAAAACAATAACAACATCATCATTTGAAAACAAAATCTGATGTCAGTTGTTGATGCTGATGCTGTAAACAGCACCCAATGGCAACGCAAATATTTACATCTGTGATTGTTTATTGATTCGAAGAAATACTAAGTTTTGCACAAAATGCTGCAAAATATAAAATGCAGAATGCATATTAATACTGAATTACTGCAAGCAGATGTGACCGAGACCGAGACGAGAATAGTTTCGTTCGGTCTTGGTCTTAGGATGTCGAGAATCGGGACAGGTAGGGGAACGAGAATAATAATTCTGCTTAGATCTATACTATATACGAAATAAGTGAGGGTGACAAACATAAAATATGTTTGTAATATTTGCAGAACTTTCATATCTTCAACATTTACGAACTGCGTCCTTTTCATATGGTTATGATGGTTTCTATATGCTATACTCAGTATTTGTTTGGCTTTAAGATACCTTACTATTTGCTTGTGGCAAAGTGAAAAATGACAGAAGTGCAGAAAGAAGTTTATACAGAGATAGGTTGCAACCTACCAATGTTATTTGATAATAATAATTTAATTGGTTTCTCTTTTTGAGGCTATGACGTTCTTGTCCTGGGAAATGACTAATGGACAAAATCTAGAACAGTAATGGCATGTTGTTTGGGAAACTATCATAAGAGAAATATGTAAAATGTACGTACACATACAAACTTAAATGCATCTAAAATAATTATGCATTTTTTAATGTTCCGGTAGAACTTTTCTTCAAGAATAGGGTCAAGCAAACTTGGCACTTTTAGTGAGTATTCACTATATGGATCATCTCTTTGTTTCTTAAAAATTTACAAGCGATTTGTGGCGTACATATTTAATTGTATTCATCAAAAACAAAACCAATGCATTTCGCCCAAGTACGACATTTGGGCTCCTCAGTAAGATGATGTCGTACCTTTTTCTAAGGCGCCATAAGTTCAGCCATTGATTACCGACACAAGTATACTTAGCAGCAAAGGATATGGTGCGAATTATACTTTTCTACGAAGAATTTGGTCAAGTTCAGACACCTAGCCAGACCACGGGCATATACATTTATTTTCTTACTGATAAACCTAACTGTCGTGCCCTAAAGCGGGCAACATGGGAAGTAAAGCCTCTATATCTCAGTGCACCCTAACCCAAATGAGTAATACTTAAGTCACCCATGTTGGGGACTTAAGTGCCACTTACTCAAGCTAGGAAGCTAACCCTAAAGTTCTAGTATAAGAAAATGAAGTGCCACTTATTCCGGTAAATATGCACTATGAAACTGGGCCTAAAGTTTGCAAAAAACTACCATTTGAATTTTATTCAATAAAGTACCTAAAATAAAAAAAAAATAAGCTGGGTTTGACCCACAGCGATATACAGGGTGATCGGTATAAGATGCACCAAACTGCTGGAGCGAGTAGGTTGGGTTAAGACAAGAAAAAAATCGTATGGGAGGGGGGTCTATTTCCCCCCGTATAGGCAGGAGGGGCAATTTTCTAAAAAATTGACTTAAAACAGAAAAAAAAATATTAAAAAAAAGCGGTACAATTTAAAATGCTATGCTATACCTTTTTGGACAGCCAGAAATCTTCTTTGATTTTAATTTTAAATTAAGTTGTGTTAGTGAATACTTTTTGAAAAATTAATTTCCAAGCTCGAAATTTTGAAAAAAAAAAAAATGAAAAAAAAAAGTTTCAAACTAATTTTTTTCAAAATTTTATTATAATTAAGTAAGATTTTTAATTTCAAAATTCAATGCTCTTATTAGCTTTCAGTCAAAAAAAAAAGAAAACCGGATGCTAAAATGTCTTTTAGTTTTTGAGAAAATTGAAAATAACAGGAGGAGCAATTTTCTAAAATAATTGACTTAATACAGAAAAAAAATTGTTAAAAAACATTGGTAATGGCTAAAACGACTTGCCATACTTTTTTGTTAAGCCAGGAATATGTGCTTCCTTTTAGTTTATAAATTAAGTTCTTTTAGTGAACAGTTTTTTAAAACCTAATTTTCAAACTTAAATTTTTGAAAAAAAACAAATTTTAAATTGTGTTCAAACTGATTTTGTTCAAAATTTTACGTTATTTAGTAGTATTTTTATTTGTAATATTCAATACTCCCATCAATTTTTAGTCAAACATTGAAAACCAGATGTCAAAATGTAGTATAGTTTTTGAGAAAATTGAAAATAACAAAAGTAAGTTTTCTTTAAATTCGACTTCCATCCGTTATTTTGCTGTTCAAAAGATCCTATTTCTACAAAATATGTAGCAAAGTAGATTTCGTTATTTTCAATTTTACCAAAAACTAAAAGCCTTTTAAGCATCCGGTTTTCAGTTTTTTTTATTGAAAATTAATAAGAGCATTGAAATTTGAAAACAAAAATTATACTTAATTACATAAAATTTAGAAAAAAATTAGTTTGAAACTTTTTTTTTCATTTTTCTTTCCAAATTTCGAGTTTGGAAATTAATTTTTCAAAAACTATTTACTAACACAACTTAATTTAAAATAAAATCAAAGAAGAGATTTCTGGCTTTCCAAAAGGGTATGAGATGTCATTTTAAATTGTACCGTTGTTTTTAAATATTTTTTTTTTCTGTTTTAAGTCAATTTTTTTAGAAAATTGCCCCTCCTGCCTAAACGGGGGGAAAAAGACCACCCCCTCAAACACGATTTTTTTCTTGTCTTAAGGTGGAGTTTATGTGTGTTCTCAAGATATTCGATATTTTTTTAACAACTTTTAATGTTTTTTTACTTTAATTAAAAAAAATAAAAAATGTGGGTTGATTTTTTTTTTGATTTCTTACCAATTTTTCACCACCATGAATAGAAAGAAACCAGGTCAAAGCCGCTAGCGTTGTTTGTTCTCGAGATATTCAAGAAACAAGTCATTTTTCATCTTTTTTTTTAAATTACTGTAGTAAGAAAACCGATAATTGCAGTTTTTTGAAAACCTTTTCTATTGCCTTATTATCTTTAAAATAAAATTTATTCGAAGTCTATATCTCTATTCGTTCTCGAGATATCGTCCGCAAAAAAAAGGCCCCAAAGGTACGTACACAGCTAGCGTTTCCAGACGTCCCGGTTTACCCGGGGCGTCACGAATTTCAATCATAAATATAACTGTTCCACCGGGGCATTATTTTTCCGGCTTCAACCAGAATTTATATAAAAAAATTCAGTGTAAACACCTTTACATATTTACAAAAGAATAACTGCGTTGTACTTAATCTAAATTTAACTTAAAGTAGAATATCATTCTGGCAACCTGACAGGTGTCGCTTCAAATTGCAACAACTATTTACATGCGTTTAATCGTTTAGTTACCAAAACTGTCAATTTCTTCAAAAATTAATATAAAAACTAAAATTTGACTAAAATTGTTACAAACTAGCAGTCGTATTTATTAGAGTTTTGAATAGTTGGACAATGGAAATATGCTTCATTTAATAAAAGAAAATATCACATTTTTCAAGGTTAAGACAGTCTATTCCATTGTCTTAAGTAAGATAAAAATTAAGATAACTTAAGATAATAATTAAAAATGCTTATTTATAACATAGACGGCTGTTTAAAGTTAGACAACTTTTAGAAATACGAGTGTAACAGTTTTGGAAAGTAGACGAACAGACCTAATAAAAACGGTTTTAAATTGGACTCATTTTGTGTGGCTCAAAATGATTCTCTTTAATTTATGGTGAGAAAGTAATAGATTTGTTTCGCAGTGCGAATTTATTAATAAGGGCCACGTGTAAACTGGATTTAAATCGAGCTAAATTTTGTCCAAAGATTAATCTTTGACATTAATGAGGTGAATATGTACGTTCAAACTTCAAAATTTAATCTCAGATACAATTTTTAATCGAAATTTTAATCGGATTCGCACCGTTCCTAACGAAAATTTTAGTTATTTGACACATAACTATTTCTTGTCCATAAAATTTATTTAAGAATTTATAATCCAATCAGGTTAGTCAAAAAAGACAACTGTCAATTTTTCTCCTTTAAACTTATGAATCTATTTGTGCAAATAATTTTTTGTTGTAGTTGATTAACTTAAAAAAAAAAGGTTTTGGATTCATAAACTATGTATGTATTATCGTGTCATTCAAAATAGTTGGCAATATTTAAGCATCAATCAGTAACACTTTAGTCAACACGTGTCGAGTCGACAGAATTATGTAGTGTTGTGTAAATACTAAAAACCAGTCAAACAACCGTATATAGATCGATTTATTGTGGATGAGTTCAAAAAACTAAATCTACACCATTAAAAAATTGTATATTCGTTAAAAACCAATCCTGCAAATGTTGGGTTTTCTAAATTTTTAGTCATTAACAGCCAAATTAATAAACCTGGAATAGCGAAGGATTAGACCTTATTCCGTGGACTAAGTGTAAAATGTTATCAATAAAAAAAAAATGTTCTACAAAGTGACGTTTACTAAACTACACCACCGAAGAAGGTGGTTTAGCGAAGGAATAAGAACCAGATGTGTGAATTTATTCTGAGGTTACAAATTCAATTTTGAATTAAAATAATAATGTCCACTATATTTATCGAGTTCTTAAATCATTTGCAACTATTTGACAATCAGCCATCAACGACAAGAACAAAAAATTGTAAAAGCAGATAAATCCAAAATATTGGTTTTCCAAGGAAAATATGAGGACTCATAGCAATTGTTGAAGATGAACCAAACTAGGAAGTAAGTGGTGGACACTCCTTTTTCTTTTTGTAATTAAACTTCATGGCAGAATCTCCAGGGGGGTCATTCCGTAATTTTCAAAACGATAATCATCAAAACGATTATCGCTGACGTGATCGTCAATAATTTGCTTCACGTAATCCAAACACTATCTCCTCGTCTATCGTTTTTCCAGAGATTGTCAAACCATAATTGAAATGTCATAATGACAATTTGCGTTATTAGAACGAAGTTCTTTAGTGCACGGTTTGTTTGTAAGGCCAAGAAATCGGCAGAAATTTACATAAGATGGTGGCGCAATGGAATAGGTACTTGCTTCTTAACCGAAAGGTTCGGCGTTCGATCCCTGGCGACAGGTTTTTTTTTTTTTTTAATTTTCATATAATTTGTATTTTTCTCAAATGTTTGTTGCCATTTTGCAAAATAAGTAAATTATTTCACTCATTTAACTATAGTCGCGTACAAACTTACATACAATCATGAAAACAAATGCGAAACGATACCTATTTAGGTATCGTCCAAAAGCCATCGTTTTGACGATAGCGTTTCGATGATAATCGACTTACGTGAAGCAAATATTTGATCGTCAAAACGTGATCGTCCAGACGATATGCATTTTTAGGGTTATGTGTAATAGGACTATCGTCGAAACGTTATCGTCGGGTGATAATCGTTTTACGGAATGAGTCCCCAGTTGAAAAGGAGGATCTCACTTTTCTATCATCTTCCATTTTTAAAATAAAAACAAAACGAAACAAAAGGAACAGATACAACACAAACAATTATTGAAAAATGATAATAGTCTTGACAAATATATACAAGAGAATTCTTAAGTGTGTTTGGTAACTTGAGCTATATTTTGTTGTTTTTTTTTTTTACAGAATTTCACAATTCGCTGTCGTTATCTCATTTTCTAGAAAACGATATTCTGACTTATAAGCCCTTTTTCACTCACGTAAAAAAAACTGCATTGGTACTCCAAATGGATTGAATAATAGTTCCTTTAAATAAGAACGAAAGAACTTTGTTGGGGAGTTGCATTGCCCTAACTTGTCTTAAATTTGAATAGCTTTTTTGTTTGAGCTCATATAAGTACCTAAGAGCCATCATCATGCCATGCATATGACGTGTATAACGTCTCCCCTAATGCATTCCTAAAAATGAGTCTTATATTGTAAAATGCATCTATTTACACGCCACTCATTAAATTTTATGAATTTCTCAAACATTAATTACAATCAACACTGTTGCAATCTAGTTTTAACGTCAAGTGAAATTGTTACGCATAAGCTCCTCATATAGTGAAGGTTTTGGGGGGTTGATACATCTTGTCTATTCATATATCTTTACTCATATAAGCTCACATTTTCGCACTTAACTCGAATGGAAAATGCTCTTTATCCGTGGCGGTACGCGCGCAACAAGTACTTAATAATGTATACTTAAAGTACTTTGTATTTACATGCTCATTTAAACCTCCTGCAACAACGTGTCGAAAACGCATGCATTATTGTGTATATATTTAAGTATAGCTGGAGTTTTGAGATAGTCGATGCCAATGCCATGTTATGTGTCATTCTAAAGAAAGGATGTTAAATTGTCTGAAATTTGCCGCAATGCCTATACTAGCGTATATAGGCTTATAAGCTGTCGCTGCATATGAGCAACGAAATTAAAAGGCGTATAATGCGGCAAGAATGCAATTTCAATGTTGTCAGTTGTGTTATGCAAGCGAGGAGAATAGGGGTTCAATTATATTGTATAAGTTTTCTGTACTCGCTCGGGGTAATTGGTGTGACACGCTAAGTTAAACTTTGAGAAGATGTAGTTCATAGATGCATTTTATCTGCTTACGAAACTTATAATTAATTAGAGGCCAGTGGCTTTATATTCAATCAACGTTGGTGTTGTATTTTTTTTGAGCTCGAGAGCATTATGCCTCTTCAAAATTGGCATACATTATAAGACAACTTGTCTCATTTAGGAGGAAACTAAAACCAGGCAGTTTCGATAACATCAAATGCTGAAGGTGAAATCATATGCTTCACTTGTCGTATCACTTGAAAAGCTGAGAAAATTTTGTTTAAAAAAATGTTACATTTTTACTATACCAATGTATAGGTACTAATATAATGAATTTGTTTCTCAAGTGATTCCGTCTGACTGTCTGTAACTCGACTTGCATATAGCCTAAGCCACTAATTATCTTTAAGCCGCATAAAGCCTAGTATGACAGCTTTCGAAAAAGTAACTTTCTGCTTACCCAGAAATTGCCGTATAGGCGGAGAGCCAGACGTTGGATCACTTATCGCGTAAAAGGTTCTAATATCACTTAATCGATAGATATTTCTAAAAGAAACCCAACGCATTTGGGTTTGCCTAGCACAATTTAGGTACATGCCGTCGAAAATGAGCCATTTCCGGTAATTTTTTTTAACTCCAACTTATCTCATAGAGTAAAAAATTAAAACTCAAACGTTAGGGCTCGGCGAGATAGAAAGAAAAATATAGGGTTGGCTAATTTTAAATGGGTACTTGGTCTTGGCAACCCTATTTACGTATAACTGTTTTTGGACCATGACATATCTCATCGGGTACTGAAAATACAAAAATAGGGTTGCCACTTTTAAAATGGGTGCATGAACCCTATTTAAAAAAAAATAAAGGTAACAAACGCACGTTATTGCTCACAACTAATGTATTGTTTATTTGAGCCATGATTTAAGCCGGATCCACATACATCTCTCGGGTGGTGGTGTGGAGTCGTGTGTCGCTTTCGCTGGAATGTACATATTTCATATGCGTAGAGCGTGGATCCACCTTTGTCTCGTGTGATGTGTTGTGGAGTGCTGTGGTGTGTTATGTCGAAATCTATTTTTTAACGATTGCGCCATATCAGGCTATTGCGAAGACATTTTTTTAGTGTGCGGGAAAGAGAAAGCAATGCTCTTGAAAACAGAATAATAGAAAATAAAAAATGTCAGTTTGTAAGACAAGACAGCACGCTTGATAAGTGTACTTACTCAGTCAGTCCACAATACACCACATCACATCACACCACACCACACCACACGAGACATGTGTGGATCCGGCTTTACACACCAAATGAGATCTATGAGAATCTGAAGAAAAATATTGAAATAAATTTAAGTTTTGAAAAACATAGTGAAAATATTTAAAAAAAAAATATTTTATTACAGACTAAAAAGTTTTCAATAGAATTTTTAATAAAAACAATGACTACTTCTAGACTCAACTGACACCGGAACAATTATATCAGACATTTAATCAGACATTTCATAGTTGCAACATGGCAACCTTGCTAACTATATAATTATATACAGTCAAACCCGCTTAAGTGAAACCCGCCTAACTAAAAAACCACAAGATAGCTAAACCCCGTGCATTTTTCGACAAATTTCCCGCAAATAACTCCGCTTTACTGAAACCCAATTAAGTGAAAAACCCGAATATGTGAAAAAAATATTTCATTGAAATTTTATATTTTTATAGTAAAAGATTCGGTTAAGTGAAAAATGGCCAAATTTACAAAAATCAAACAAAAAAAAGTAATGAGCAGACTTAAACCAGGCCATTTCTTCGTTATTGTTTTGGTACTAAAGAAAAAAATTTTGTCTTATCAACTTGTTCTTCTTGTTTACATTCAGGTTCAAAATCCTCTTAAGTGAAACTGGTTTTTTTTTCAGTTATCAGAGGTTCGCTTAAGTGAAATAATAATTAGGATTTTTTGTCGTTTCGCTTAAGCGGGTTTGACTGTACCGAAATTACTACTTTCTTAGATTAAATGCTTAAAGTTTTATAAAGTTAAAGCCATAAACATACACCAAATTAAAACTTAGACTTCAATCTATAAAAAAAAAATTAGACCACACCCAGATAAGGTCACTGGGTGCATGTGCTTGCTTCTTCCATCAGTCCCCAGTTCCGATCCGAATGCCAAGTTGGTTGAGGTCCTTTTCCACTTGCGTGCGCCATCACCAGAGTCTAGGTCTTCCTTTACTGCGTGCGTCGTTAAATTCAAAGACCCCTACAGGCCGGGCATTTGGTGTCCATTCGCTCGAAAGTAGCTTTCACATGAAAAAAAACTAAATCGTAGGAGATTTTCTGTATTTTCCTTTTAAAGTTCCTCGGTTGAACGCGCACATACATATACGTAGTCTGAAGGGGGAATGTCAAAAAATCTCATTAAATCGTTCACCTGGGATTATTATGTTAACCTCTCTTACTTCCTGCCTTACTCACCCAGGAACCAAAAGATTCTCAAAACTCAGTTTTCTCGTGTGAAAGGGGACAAAGACCCAGAAGCCACCGCAGTCATTGGCTTTTTACTATTTTGCTACGGCAGATTCGCTGCTGTACAGCCTGTTCATGTTCAGTTTGCTGTTATATATCTTCTCCTCTATTTCCCATTAATGCAGACGGGGCCAAAAATCACCCGGAGAATCTTCCTCTTAAAATAACCTATAGTTAGCTTGAATGAAGAATCAGTGATTAGCAAAAGTTATTCTTCATTTTTGATCTCAGCTCTGGTAAATCATCAAAGCGGACTCAAGGTAGACAAAGTCCCTAACTTCCCCAAAGTTATAGTTGTCTGTGGTAAGAATTTCTCCAAGGGTGTTCTTTATCTTTACTGACGACAAAATATGCTTGGTTTTGCCCTAATTCACCATTAGACCATCTTCTTCGCTTCTTTTTCAATACTCACTAAAGTGCTACTGACATCACTCTTTGTCCTTCCGATTATGTCAAATTCTAAGGCATGCGAGTTGTTATGGAAGATGGATCATTGAAAGATTGTGCTGACGGCAGAGTTTTGCACTATTCGTTCAAGAACTATGTTAAAGAAGTCGCATGACAGTTCAACGCCTTGTCTAAACCCTTTTTTTGACATAGAAAATATTGATTAAGCAGCATGCGGTCTCCATCGTCATCCTGCAGAAGCGGATAAGTTTGGCAAGGATGTCATTTCTTTATATAGATCATCTCTATAGATGCTGCGTGCATGTGTGAATATGCGGCCTTGAAATCGTTTTGCACCAGGAACTGTGTTTTTTCCAAGATCGATCTATGGTATGGTCGTTGGTGGACTTTCCTTGCCTAAAAGCCACACTAATTTGGACCGATCATATAAAAGACTGATGCCTCTGTAGTTGGTGCAGTTTAAAGAGTCTCCTTTCTTCATTGCATCAAGCAAACAATTCTGAGGTTGCATTCATCGGGCATGCTTCGCCCATTTGAGCAGCTCAACAGCAAGTCTGTCTCCTTTAGCTTTTTATGGCTATCTTAGCCTGGTCGATATCGGATGGATGGAGTTGTTTGTCTACACAATCTTCTAGGTTTGATAGGTACAATCTGTTTGATAGCTGAATTCACTTGGTCATAGCCGTTTTACAGTTTCAGAAATGATTTTTCCAAATTTTCAGCATCGACAGCCTTTCCATTACGATATTCCCTTGATCGTCTTTGTAGGGCTTGGTTCGGGGCTTTTAAGTTGTAAACTTGAGAGGTTGTTTTTACCTTTTGGTACCTCATTTCTTCTATGGCATCACCCGACTTCCCCGATTGCGTGCTTCTTATACTCCTCCTTTTTCCTTCTGAGAAGGACAAATTTCGAATGTATAAAAAGTGGGCGTTTAAGTAGGCGGATTTACGAAAATATACACAATTTATATGACTTTAAATACATTAAAAGGAAAAAGGCAAAAGATGGTCCAGTTCCAATAAATTAAAAATTAAACCCAAACATCTTCAAATGGATAATAATCAAAAGATCAAATTTGTATTCCCTCCTAACTTAACATCAATAAAACATTTGTTGATAACAAAACAAAAATAGGAATTAATTCGATGCTTCATAAAAATGTATCTTCCGGCTTAGCCATTGTGCTGGTCGTCGTCGCAGGAGTTTTATTTTTCCCCATAATTCCAGAGGGGGCCAAATGACGTAATGATGGTAGGCAATATATGAAAACGATTTGACAATACACAAGTACACACCGATAAAATACAAATAAATAATCTCATTGTTGACAAATTGAATCAATTCAAAAATAGAATAATTTTTCTCGTTGTCTTCTGATACGCGCCGTTCTTTGCTTCGCTGTCGGTCGCGCGCTATAATATTCATCCTTAATACCTCAATACCCCCGAATCAAAAGATGAGAGAGGTTACGATTCCGTCGTTATCATCATCATCTATGATAACATCGAGCTGATGCTGATGCTGGGTTGTTGGTGATGATGGTGAAGCTAAAACTGATTGCGACAATTGTTGATCCATCGAATGTAAATTCTTGCAAATCAAAATAAATGAATTCATATAAATAAATTTATATTCAGTGATAAAATGAATTGGTTCGTATACCCAGTCTGGTGTGTTTTCATATCCTGGTTTTATTTCGTATTTTTTTTTTGTTTGGTTGGGAATAAAAATCAAGCTCCCACACCGCCACCTTTAGAAGTAAAGACTACCACAAAATTGTAGCCTCTTTGGTTTAGATGTACCTACCTATATATAGATTATGAACCTCAACCTATAGCACAAATGTCTCTCTATTGGAATGGAATTATTCATTTCAAAAAAAGCGGATGCATTGAGCTAGAATTAGCATTTAAACGCCTCTTGGCGTAATTGAGGACACGTGTTAGGTTCTCATCGATATGCAAATATCCACTAAATTATAGATGTATGCATTTGTATATAATGCACAAACAAATATAGGTACTTATGCTGTATGTTGTTTTCCTCGCCCCCAAATCGTCAGCTGTGTCACGTTGTCGTTTTACTGTCAGAAGGCGGTGTTCAGATGTTCAGACATAACACGCCGAACATATATTTATTTAAAAGTGAATAAAAATATAGAAGAGAAATAAAATCAAAGACGTTTATATTGAATTTTCTTATACGTATTTATTTGAAACATGCGTTTTTTTGTGACGAGTTAACATGATTTTGTTTGGAATATAGAAAAACTATCTTCCTAAGCATAAAACTGAGTTTTTGGGATTTTTTGGGTTAGGGAAGAGCCGCCATCTTAGAAAAGAGATTGGTTTTGTTTTTATCGAATAAAGGCTGGTGCTTTGGGCGCTGCTTTGACAGATTTCTCTGTCAACGCGAAAGTTCATACATAGCATTTTATGCAAAGTGCTTACAATTACGCGTTGGGCATTAATGTTACGATTTGGCAGCTATTAGCAAGTACACAAACCAACGTAACATTAAGCTACCTCAAACTTAAAGTTGAAAAAAATCAACTTTAGCGCACGTTTTGACAATTTCAACTTATGTCGAATTCCTTTTAACAAAAAAATCGATTTGTTTAGAAGCAAAAATCGATTTTTCTTGACAAATTCCTCCTTTTGAAAAAAAAAAATTGATTTTGTATTGAAAAAAAAAAATCGAATTGTTTGTTGAAAGAAATTCGAAATTAAAATTATGTAGGTTCATTTTGATTAATCAGAATGACACTTATATTGTTTTTAATCAGCTGATTCTCTTCAAGTCGTCTGTCATGTCGACGCGTTCGTAAAACTTGTAAAAGTATACGTATGCATCTCTAACGCGAACGCGCCGTTGGAAACCAGCCTTAACTCGTTCCCATTTTATTTTACAACCAAATGTCTACGTAAAACTTCATAGATAATTAAATTATCTACAAAACAAGATATAAACGACTAATTTTCGTTGCTTTAGCTTTAAGTCATAGCGGGTGAAAGGTCGCCCATGCATCACGTTTTGGGGGTGGCGCGACTTTACTTGAGATAACTCGCTTATCTTTGATTTTTGAGGATAATGATTAGGAAGTCATTTGTAGTACTTTTAATTACCTATCAAATGAGCTTTCAATCGATATGATCGGCCAAGTATTGTGAGGTCAAACCAAGGCCAAATTTCACATTGCATGAGTTAGAAGCGAAAAATAAATAAAGTTTTTTTTTTTGGTAAATATTTTTCAATCAATCGTACAAATATGACAATGTTGCTAACAACAGCAGTATAAATTACCTAAACAAAGGTCCTACGATTTACATCTGCGACACAGGACATCAAAGGTGCATCGTAGATTCTGGGTGCCATTGCACCGAGACTTTTGTACCTCAGATCATCACATATCGTTAAAGAAGTTTACGAAGTATGAGGGACAACCAAGAGGTTTACATTTGACTCACGGTTCATCAACCTTTTTCTGGAAGGAAATGAGTTGTTTTCTCTGAAAACGGGTGTAATTGCAGGTAGCAACTGCCATCGTATCAGTGAAATAGGCCGAAAATTGAATTACTAAAAAAAACAAAGTGCTTCCCCTGTCAGACACCGTTTTTTTTTTCAAATAATCTTAGGTTAACCAAACATATTTGGTGAGTTAACTCGGGTTTAACTTTAATCTCGCAGTGAAAAACTGGGCCTTAGAAAAATACTTCCTTGTTCAGTGGTTCTTCACAAAGTCACTTGATTTTTTTTTTGACTCATTCGTTTTGTACATTCGAATGTGGGGGTGGCCCCGGCGCAATGGAAGTAGTGCTTGACTGCTAACCTGGATGTGTGGGTTCGAGCCCCAGTCTAGGCAGCATTCTTTTCTATATTCTCTCAACTGAACGCCACCCCTGGGATTTAATAAGATAATCAAAACCTTATTTCTTAGTTCACTTCAACTTCAGGACGAAGTTACGTATAATTTTTTTTTATTCTAACTACAGCCATCAAAGAATCTTATCTGCATGATTCTGTAACAGTCATTTCCGAGGACATTGATGTTCTTGTCTTGTTGAATAAACATGGGCAGCATTATTTCAATGTTTTCCTTCAGAAATCACCGGATAAATGGAACTCTACAAAAAGTATCAAATTCAAATACGAGACTACTGTATCAGACAACATATTGTTTTTACGTACATATTCCGGCTGTGATACAACTTCAGCAACGTACATAGGCACTTTGCAGGAAAAATTTAATTTACTACCTCAATGGAAAAATATGACAGCAACTTTGCTCCCAAATTGGAAATTTCCAAAAGAAAAAAAATTTAAATCCAGAAGAAATTATTGCAGAAATGGAAAAATTTTACATAACATTTTATGGTGGAGGAAAGACAAATTCGGTTTCTCGCGTGAACTACACGCCGGAGACGTTCCGTATGGCATAGCGGATGCAACTCAACGGATCATATTTTTATTTATATTAATATGGCTGTTGTAACGTGTAACGATTAGATAATCAGAAACAAATTTTCGAAAAAAAAACTTTAATTATTTTTCGCTTCTAACTCATGCAGTGTGAACTTTGGCTTTGGATTTACCACACAATAATTGGCCGATAATATTGATTGAGCGCTCATTTGATAGGTAATTTAAAGTACTTCAAATGACTTTATAAGCATTATCCCCAAAAAAATCAAAGGTATAAGCGAGTTATCTCAAGTAAAGTAGTGTCACCCCCAAAACAATGATGCATGCGGGCAACCTTTGACGTGCCATAACTTAAAGCTAAAGCAACGGACAGTGTAGTCGTTTTTATCTCATTTTATAGATAATTTAATTCTCTATGAGATTTTAGTTGTACATTTTGTTGTAAAATAAAATGGGAACGAGTCATTCGATAAAAACCAAACCACTCTTTTTAAAGATGGCGGCTCTTCCCTAACCCCAAAAATCCCAAAAACTCGGTTTTATACTTAGGAGGTGTAGCCAAACAGATAACATAAATTAAATTTTGTCCATCGAAAAGTGTAATTTCTAATTTGACTAATTTTACTGTACAATATCGGCTGGCTGGAAAAATAGTAGCGACTCTTTACTTCAATATATGGAAGTAATTTTTATATTTTAACAGATTACTGGAAGTGCAAATTTGTATTAATTTTATTGTAGGCTATTTCGAAAAATTAAATTTGTTTATTTGCGTCGTTTTTCTTCCGAACCAACGCACGATATGTTCCTGGGGATTGGTCGTAAGTCGGACTTCAGTGGAGCATAGCATAAGTCACAATTTGGGGAATGAGAGGGAATTCGCTGCATCCATCGTCGATATTATTTTCATGCGTTAGATTAAAAATTAAGGATTTCAGATGCGGTGAAGAGGTTTGGTATAGAAACCGCTAATTTAATTTTTTTAAAAAACCTTTTCTTGATGCGTCGGTCGCACGAGAGTAAAATAAATAAATTTGGTGGCATAAACGGCTCATGAAGAACCAGGGCCTAGCGACTTACAACTCTCAACCATTCCTTTGTGCGTGTCTGCAGGATTGGAGGGGACCTACAGTTTATTGCCGAATCCGAACGGCTAAGGTGAGCGACACTTTTGTATGGCAAAAGATACTCTTGGAGGATTTGTCACCTCCTCGCAAGAGGTAGGTTTGGTTATGTAACCTTGAGGCTCGGTGCTCGTACGGGTGTAAGGTATTCCATTTTATTGCAACATGCCCTGTGCCCTCAGTTTAATCGGAAAAAAGTCTTTTTTCACTGCACGAAGCTTAGATACACTGGAGAGAACGTAAAAAGCAGAACTAGTAATTTCTATAGGTAGTACCTACCACCTAAAGCAACATCGCCACCATTATAGGTTGGCCTTTCCTATTATTACGGTTCAAAACCCATAAGGTATTCTCAGTCCACCATCGACCATTCAGACCTCAAAAACAAGCAAATAATGAATCAATCCAATCAAACGAGGCTTTTGTTGGTAGGTATATGAAAATCTTTTTGCTTTTCATATTATTCAGAGCATTTGTCTGAAATAGTGAACTAAGACCAAAATATCCAAACTCAATATCATAAACTATGATTAGGCAACACATCATCAAATAGAAACAAATGCAACCTCCAGCCAAGCCAAAAAACTTTAAACTTCAAACATTTTTAGTTCTTCTTTCCAAAGCAAGCAATATTTTGCTTAAAGCACTTGATTTAGAAAATGTTTTTCATTTGCCAACCTACATCCTACATAATAATTGATGGCACACTTGTTTTTATTGCCTACCAAAATGCCAGTCAATTTATGGTAGCATTTTGGTGTTTATTTCTGGCTAATTCAGTGTAATGTTCCTCATTTCTGGCCGATGGTGGTACCACTTACCAACCCTCCCTCCCCCTCCCCCTTAATGATAAAGAATACTTTTTACCTGGTGAAAACAGATTTTAGCAAATATACAGAGATACATAGCTCCCAACGAACTTTGCCTTGTATTTTCAATCGGAAGGCGTTGCGATGGTGTGGTGCGTGAGGTGAGGTGGGGTGGCATACGAATTGCTAATTAATTAGCCTACACAACAAAGAACATTCGCTCTGAGGCTGGCTGCCATCAGGTCGGTCGGGCATCAGGCTATATTTGTCGGTTGGGGATTTCAATTGAAATGAAATCCCATTTCAAATTTCTATAATGCCATCGGACAGCTTTTAGGTTTAAGGATCATTAAAATGTTCCATCTGCCACCAATTTAAACCCTAAATACCTTCAATTTCGAATAGAAGAGAGTCCTTTCAATATGTATGTTGTATCCTGTTAATTTAGACTGCTTGATTAGAGTCACGACCAAACTGAGAGGTATGGGTCGAGATGGGAAATAAGATGAGCAAAATCACTGCAAAGACGACCATGGGGATACCACATTGGCATGGCGCATGGCAATATATGGACTGTTGTCAAGGACGACTATCTTGAAATGTAAAATTATCCCAAGCAGCCATTATCCTCACCACTTCGTCCTTTGTTATAAAATGGCCGTTCATCTTCAACAAGGACACATTTTCATGCACTATATTTAGGTATATATGACTTATGCATATCTATATACAATATAAACCATCAACCGTTACCACAAACCTACCACGTTCGTTGTACCTATAGTATTTATCCTACGCAAACCGAGATAGTAAATAGGATTAAATATTAAGCGATTAGAGAACATTTCGACTCTTCCGGAACAGCATCGACCGGCCGGGACGCCCCCGTACTGCCATCCTAACTGAAATGGGATTTTAATCTAAGGACATTACCCGTTTGCAGTTTCTCACGAGTTACGACGAAATTTGTTTGACATTCTTTGAAGGATAATTAGGGTGAATTTCGTCAGAGTTATTAAAGTTTAAACGGAAATATTTATTTTAACGGCCTTTAGTCCACAAAAATTGGCGTTTCGTCCCAGTGATCTCAATTGGACTCATCGTTAACTAGTGTGAGCCAAATTTAAGAGAAATTTGCTTATGTTTGCAAAAATATTCCGTAGGTACAGCGATAATTATAAACTTGTGTTCAGCTGGCTGGCCCCCTAGGAAAAATCCACAACTACGCCATCGATGGAAGGGACCTGCAATTTTCGTTAGGATACCAACGGATAATGTAAGTGGGACTGTTTCCAAACAAGAGATACTCTTGGAAGGCTTTTCAATATTCCGCAAGTGAGCATATATTTTTTAATTTAAATAAAACAAAGTGCGTCTGAGATATCATTAAAAATCATCAATTTCCGAGGTTTGTAGTTGTTTTGGAATCGGTTAGTTTTTCCGTGGTAAGGAAGTTACCCCGACTCACAACCCCTGACCTGGAGGACCAGACCCTTAGTATAACACCAAGGGTGAGGAGCCGGTTAAACCGCTCCTAATAGGCCTGAGCTACGAATAAGGAGCCCATATATGTAAGTTGTTCACCAAGTAGTTCAACCTAACTGGATCTGTAGATGTCACCGTTGATTCTATCTAGGGAATTCTTCCGCTGCCGCCTGGATAAAGGAGAAGTCCTCCTCCCTCTCTTGTTTTGGTGCTACCTAAAACCGTCCACAGGGACTGGGACCCCATCTTCAGTTAAAGGTACTAAGCAACCGATATTCACCACGGGGAGGTGAGAGTAGGAGTTGATAGATAGAGGTTCGCTTTGAAAAAAGCTTTTGGACGCTTGTGTTGTCTTGAATACACCGTGTCTACCATTTGAATAGAAACTCGCAACTCAACAACAGAGGTACAATTTTTCAAAAGTCTATTCAACTACTTGCTTATGCAGATAATATTGACATCATTGGGAGAACGAAGCGAGTTGTCAGTTGTTACCGGGCTAAGAAGGCACTTGAGTAGTTAAGACCTCTCTAAGAACCAAGGAGACCTTATACAGGGTGAAGCAAAAGGTATGAACCGGTTTTGGCCGCCTGGCGCTCGGCATGTGGTTGTGGTGTGAAAAGGGGAGGGGTATCGTTGTGGCAGTGAGAGAGCCTAGTTTTCAGTAGCAACCATGGTTTGGACGGGAGAGCATCGTGGATTTGCTGTTAGGACTTTTTTTTTAAATGTGGCCGTTCTTTTATCGCCACGCAGAGAGCCCTCCGACAGCACTTCAATATCCCTGTTGGGAGAAACGTCCCTGGCGGTAATGCAATTAGACGTTGGACAAGGACATTAGAAAACACTCGTTCAACAGCAACTCCTTCCGCAATTGGTCCTTATTTTTTTCGAGGATAATGGGCGAACCGTGACCGTCACCGTCACCGCTGAGCGCTTTGTGACAATACTGGAAGAGTTTTTGAACCCCAGCTGTAAGAATTGAGTGAAGCAACTAATCTGGGAGGCATCTGGTTCCAACAGGACGGGGCTTCATCCAACACTGATAGGATTTCAATAGCGAGATTGAGGCAAGTGTTCCCCCAGCGCCTCGTCTGTTTGAGAGGTGACGTTGAGTGGACTGCGCGCTCACCAGATTTGGGCATTTGTGATTTTTTTCTTTGGGGTACATAAAGGAAAAAGTTTTTAAACTTCGTCCACATACCCTGGAAGAACTTAAGGACAGAATCAGAGAGGAAGTTTCGGCAATACCCATCGAAATGTGCAGAAGAGCGGTTGAAAACTTCAGAATTCGCCTTCAAGATTGCATCGCGGCTGACGGCCGCCACCTACTTGATATCACCTTAAAACTTAATTTAAAAAACTGGATTCTGTACTGAATTATTAAACAATATAAACACAATTTCTGTAAGTTGAATTGTTTTTGTTTTACATTCATTTAAAACCGGTTCAAACCTTTTGCACCACCCTGATGTATAAGAAGTATGGACCTGTCAAAAACGGATGAGAATCTGCTTGGGTGCTTTGAAAGGAAAATTCTTCGAGTGATCTTTGATCCAGTCTGTGTCGATGGAGTATGGAGGAGATTTACAACCAGCTTCACGGGATTTACAGCGACATCGACCTGGTCAAACAGCAGACAATAAAGCGGCTGAGACGCAGCAGCCCGACGGGTCTTCGAATCTACCCCTGATAGTCTGCGCCGTAGTTCAAATCACCTCCACGTAAGATGACCAATGTGGCCGCCTGGCCGGCTGCATCCGTCCTGTTGAAACCACATGCCGTTGGTGTCCATATCATCAAATTCAAACTAAAAGAATTGGTAATCATCAACCTATAGCGCTCGCCGTCGACGGTGATGGCCTGCCCAACGTGCGCCGATCTCATAGAAATCTGGACCGATGACGCTGCCAGCCAAAAATCCAAACCAAAAAGGGACTTTTTCGCATGCATTGGGTGCTCTTGGATCTCTCTCATGTGGATTATTAGTATCGTCCCAATTCGACAATTTTGTTTGTTGACGCACCCATTCATCCAGAAGTGGGCCTCATCACTGAAAATAAATTTTCGATGGCAATTTGGGTCACTTGCTAACTGCTCCAGAGCACATTTAGCAAATACACGTCGTTTTCTATGGTCGTTCAGCTTCAGCTCCTGGGCCAGTTGAATTTTGTACGAGTTCATGCGCATGTCACTACGTGAAGTTCGCCAAGTGGTCTGCAAAAGGCCGACTTCTTGTGAGCGACGCGAAGTCGACTGCCTCGGATTCTCCTGCACAATCTTACAGACAGCGACAATGTTTTCGGCAGATCTTGCGTTTGGTCAACGTATGGGTGTTGGTTGATCGTTTACTGAACCAATGAACTCAAATTTTTCCACTACCACACTGCGAATAGTCCCCTCCCCTCATTGCTAAGACGATTTTGGTGACCGTAAAATGGGCGAATCGCGCTCGTCATTGTTATTTGGCAAAACAGATTGAATAAATCTTAGAGGCCCGTGGCGTAATGGCTTGGTTAGTGCGTTGGAATATCACGCCAGATGTCAGAGTTCGATTTCAAGCCATTGCCACCTAAATACAGAAGTATTTTTCAGAGCTACTCCCTCTTGCGAGGAAGTGCCATCAAATTTATTTATTAATAGATTGAAGCCAATTTGACAGTATCAACAATATGGCTGCTATTAACTGTCAAAGTTCGGAAGTCCCTATTGGAATACCATATTTATTTAGATAAATACATTTTTATAAAGTACATTTCCAACTCCTTGTAAGTGTTGGATTTTCCACTTTTCACTTGCTTAAGGCGAAGGAAAAAAGTCAAAAATTGCGTCGACCTAATTTAAGCAAAATCTTTTTCGCATTTTGTGTTGTTTTTTTTTTTTCTTTTCAATTCTCTTGTGAAATTCACCTTAATGTTTGCATCAGAGATGGATGCATAGAACAGTGCCCTTCATTCTTAGCTTGTTCGTGTTCAAGGCTTCAAGACAAAACTCTACTTTAATTTTGTCCCACCACCAAAACATTGAGTTGTCCCTCCTCGTTGTTCGGATGACAGATGTAAATGATTGTCATTGAAGTTGAAAGTATTATGCGGGGCGTAAGAGTTTACATGTGGTCTGTGTCATATCAGGTGGAAAACGATTCGTCTCTTGCAAATGTTATAAAGAAATATGTATGACGGAATGACACACGACTGAAAGAGAGAACCTAGAAAAACTGAGGGAGGGTGCTAGCTTAGCTAGCCCTATATAGCAACGAGTGTCCTTATTTTTGAAGAACATATTTAATAATAAAATACGATAATTTTGCCATTATTCTTCCCTTGAAGTGGTGCGGTGGTAGAATAACGAATCACTTCGTTCGTCGTCTTGGCTGAGAAATGAAATAATGTCCTTTTATTATCCTTAATAGCGCGCGTCCATTTCGTTCAACTCATGACAGCAAAGCACAGCACAGCACAGTACAGTGAAGAAGGATGATTACCAAAGTACTTAATAATATCGTTGTTCTTGGAATTCAACGAGCTATAATATGATGGCTGGGGGAAGGAAGCTATTAAAAAATGTACCTAAACGCTTTTATTTTTATTTGCATCGATGATGCGTTCTTCATTTTGTGTGCTGTGATGGTGAAAGAGGAGAGGATAGATGGTGGTTGTGGGGCTTTATGGAGTAGTTAGAATTGGGAGAAGGTGCGGTCGTTAGGATGTTGGTGAAAATTCAATTATCCTTAGCAGTTGAGATTAATTGAGCGCTGCGGTATGCGCAGCGTTATGGATGGATTGAATAACCAAGTTATATGGGGTGAGGGTGTCCTTATCCATAATATTGAGTTCTGTTTTTGTTTTTTTTTTTTGTTTGTTTATATTTTAAAGCACTTCCTTCCCGTGCAGTGAATTATTGGATGTTGTAACCGAAAGGCATTAACAATGACCGTTGAACTTTATTCCTGATACATACTCCAACATACATATAGGTTAGGTACATTGAGATGGTGTGAGTATCCTTTGGCATGGAATTAGTGAATTTATTTTATGTCAAATTGATTGGGTCGTATTACTTTGAGTAAGTCCATCTAATGGGTCAAAATGGTGATTTTTATACTGTTGTAACATTTGTTTCTTTTGTTTCATAGTGTAACCCGCGGTGATCTGGAAGATTATTTATCACGTTGTACTGCGCTAATTCTTTCTCATCATTGCTTCAGCTTTTTTTAGTAGTATTTGAATGGAAATTTATATTTGGGGTTATAAATCGATAAGGTGCTTAGATTTAATGACAATTTAGGGTATTTATTTAATGGTTGCTGGGGTTAGGTATTCTGTTGGAAAACGCTCTTTTTATAATCAATTTTATGAGACATTAATTAATTGCGTTCTGAAGGCATTTATTATTTGATTTTTTTTTTGTTTTGTAATGTTCCCAAGGAGATTGATTCTGATTTAAAGAGCTTTTTGAGAACCATGGCGCAATTTGTTGCAAATTGTGTGCCTATATACATATATGTACTTAGGTATTTACTAATTAACGATGTTCTGGTGCTAAATATTTTTCGTATTCGTATTAGTCTATAATTTCATTTTGCTAACCAATTTCTTTGATTGCTATAACAACGGCTTTATTTTATTACAAAAAAGGTACATATATCTCAATGACGAAGTGGATGTAATGCCTTTAGTTTGATGAAGGAGAAATAATTATTTTATACCTTATACACTTTTGCAATCTGATAGTTAAAGTATTCCCTGAAAAGAGGGATCGTCCGAAAATCCGTAGAGCACTTCTGGTATTAAAGATTGGAAGGAATAAAAGAGCATAAAACACCAATGAAACATCGAGTATGAGTGTTTTTGGAGGTTATCATCATCTACAAATTGAGTACAAATTATTTTTTAACATCGTTGTTATTTAAGAGTAAAAAGCAACAAAATTGTATTTTTGACACTTGACCGAATTTAAAAAAATTTAATAATTGCTCTTATGGAAAAAAGGAGGTACTTTATTTAAAGGGAACACAAAATTTTAAAATTTGTACATATATTCAGTTATTCTAATAGCATGCACGATTTAGGGAAAAATCGAAATTTTCGACATTTTAATTTTTTAAACGACGACGGTCAATCCTAGGATAAAATGTTATCAACCTTTATTGTGGAAAATTCTATAATTTTTTTGGCATATAACCTTAAATAACTTTTCACCAGCGTACACGATTTGTCAATAGACTTTTCAATCAAAATTTCGGATATCAAAATGATAAAAATGATTAAAAATCTTCACTCGGATTTTTTTAGAGGATTGGACTTTTTTTTGGATCTAACTTACTACATATTTAAATTTTTTACTTGCTATAGAGGTACTAGGTATACACTATATGGCAAGCTACGTATTCATACAAAAAAATCGATCTTGAGATTGATTAAACTTTATACATTACGATGATATGGAATTTGGCTTTTTTAAAAAAGTTTTAAATATTTTTTTTTTTTTGAAAACTTAATACATATTTCGAAAACGAATAGGTTGATTTTTACGAAACTTGGCATTAAGCGGTTTGTCTAGAATAATTGAAACAAAAATTGATTCTTATAGTAAAAAGAAACAGTACCTTCTATACAAATGTTTAAAAACTGTTACAGAAAATCTAAATTTTCTCAAAAATTACTGCTTCAATTTTTATTAAAATTGATTTATTTGCCTTAATTAGTACGACCTACCTGAGATTTAAGTAACAAAAGCAACATTTTAAGTTCGCCATTACGGTGTCTCTCATAGAACCTTTTTTTTTTTTGCTTTTGAAGTAAGTATCTAATATCTATTGAACCCATTTAATTTTGTTTTTTGTTTTTATTTCAAATAATATTGCATACCAAGATTTAAACAAAAACAAAGTTTTGGATTTTAAAAACCATGAACATTTTTTTTTTTTTGAAAATTGGATATTTCAAAAACGGGAAGATAGTTTGAGGAATTAAATTTTTAATTCTACTTTAGAAAATACTAGAAACAAAGTACCATTTTTTTTTAATGTTTACAAAATTGTACAATAAAAAAACAAAATATTTTTGTCTGTACCTCGGCCTACAGCCTCAACCACTTAAGCGATTTTCTTCAAACTTGGAGCTTAAGATTTTTTTTAGCTCAAAAAATAACGGTAGGTCCTTTTGAAAAAAGTTATTTATCTCAAAAACGGCTGTAACGATTTTTTTTTATTTTTGTGTGTATAAGTGGTGATGGTCTCCATTTTGATGAAAACAAAATTTACCGAAAATCGTTATTAACGGTTTGATTTTCGACTTTCTCGTTAGCCGCTCAACCGATTTTGATCAAAATTTTAACTCTGATGGTTCTCTGAATTTTAAACATTACGGAAAAAAATATTTTCAAACTAATATTTTTTGGTTTTGAAAAAAAAAGTTAATTTTTTTTTTTGAAAAATCATTTTTTTGAAAACTGGTTAATGAATTTTTTTGAATTTATGGTTTTAGTTGTAAATTATTATATTCTTAAAAATTGCATGCTAATTTTTTTTCTAAAAAAACTTCAAGAAATTTTATATACCTAAAATTATTTTGTAATTCTGCATGAATTTATATTTTTTTCAAGAATTGAGATGGCGTTCTTCATTCCGAGAATAAAACATTTAAAGTTTTAAAAAGGGTTTTCGTGTGATAAAAAACGCGCAGTGTAGGTTGCAAAGCCTTTGCACTATCATATTAATATTGAAAGTTTGAATCAAAGAATAACAACTTGATTGAGTTACCACCAAGTTTTATAGGCTGGAGTTATAGCTATTTCACGGTCGCCAGGCCAATCATCAGACTCCTTTAGTAGTGCTTAGTCTATTTATGTTCAATTATATTCGGAAAACCATTTGCCCCACTGAGGCTCGAAGTTCGAACCTCCCTACAAACATTCAATTTCTTGGTATATGTACACTGCCGGTCAATAGAATAGGTTCACCCTGTAAACGAAATAGCCTATTTCTCTCTAAAAAAAAAAAAGGATGTACAAAAAGACTTTTGTGGGTGCACTTTCAAATAGTGACCTTTTCCCGACCTAATAATAAGAAAGAAGCAAAAATAAAACAACCGTGCCGTTAAATTTCAATAGGTTTTTGCAATGCTCCCCAAAAAAAGCCCTTTCCGATGGGTCAATAGAATAGGTTCACCTGTTTTATCAGTGGAAATGAGGAGAAAATGAAAAACAAAAGTAAAATAAAACACAATCGTTTTATAGTTAGATTTTTCTTTTACTTATTAATAATGACTAGAACCTTTTTTATTTGTGATAATCTCAAAAATTCTATTAGGCATAGATTCGTGAAATTTGTGTAAGTAATTTTAGTTTATTTTTGTCTAGGTTTCTTTTATTGCTGTTTTCAGTGATTCTTTGTTTTCAAACAGATGACCTCACGAACAAGCCATCCCCACACATTCTCAATAATATTTAGGTCTGGAGAATAAAGAGGCCATTGCAACAATGCCACGTTTTGTTCATTTATCCAGGCTGAAACTGCTCTAACGGTGTGAATTGGGGTGTTATCCTGCTGAAAAGTCTACTTGAGAGGTCCGAATATTTTACTAAACTTTGGATAAGCCCTTTTGTATGAATTTGCTGTCATTCGTGATAGTGGAAACTCGAGGTCAATCGTTCCATATTAGGAAATAGCACCCCGAACCATAACTCCGCCCTCATGACTATGATGACGCTGCAAAAACAGTTCATCCTTTCATAGATCATGACAATAATAACATCTAATTTTTCGCCCGAGAAAACAACAAGCTGTCAATATTTTTTTATTTTTTGGTTTGAGAGTTCAACGGCGGTTTCTTTTGGAGTTTCTTGCGTTGCAGAGTTGGGACACTTTTAATTACTCTCCTAACAGTTGAAAGCCTTGCAAAAATTCCAGCTGATGTTTTTATTTTTAGTGCTGTGAGGCAAGAATTATGGACGCCAATCGAGCGATAAGTCTCCTTTCTGAAGGTGTTGTGGCTTTTTTCCGTCCATTCATGTTTTTACCGTAGTTTTCCTTGTTTCTTAAGAAATTGCTCACTACTTTCTGGAATCCTCCGATTTTTTTTTCAATATTACAGGCGCACTTAAATTTTGTTCGGTGTACAACTCGATTTTTATTTTTTCCTCGGAAGTAATGCACTTGCAACGAACCATTTTGTTTCAAAAAGTGTTTTGATAAATTGAACTTTATCTTAGTAAAAAAAACACTCACTGATCTATGGAATTCCGAGCCAAATCTATACTTTAAAGCAGGTGAACCTATGCTATTGACCCATCGGAAAAGGCTTTTTTTTTTGGGAGCATTGCAAAAACCTATTGAAATTTAACGGCACGGTTGTTTTATTTTTGCTTCTTTCTTATTAATAGGTCGGGAAAAGGTTACTTTTTGAAAGTGCACCCACAAAAGGCTTTTTGTACATCCTTTTTTTAGAGAGAAAAAGGCTATTCGTTGTCGTTTACAGGGTGAACCTATTCTATTGACCGGCAGTGTATATGAATTCATTTAAAAAATCTCAACTTGATTTGTTGGAGAAATTAGATGTTGTAAGTTTTTTAACTCTCAAAACTATTTTTTTTAATAAATCAATTTCGAATTATGATAGCTTTTAACCATTTTTTCTACTACCTCTTGCGAGGAAGTGACAAATCCTCCAAGAGTATCTCTTGTCAGAAAAGTGCCGCTCACCAGCCGCTCGGATTCGGCAATAAACTGTAGGTCCCCTCCGTTCCTGCAGACACGAACACAGGAATGGTTTAGAGTTGTAAGTCACTAGGGACTAGGCCCTGGTATTTCATGAGCCGTTGTTGTGCCACCACATTTATTTATATTTATTTATTTTTTCATGCAAAATGTATATATGCAGTGTGCCATGCTATGTTGTTCATTTTTGTGCATACCCACGTAATACTACCTTAATTTTGAATTAAATTTTTGGTAAAGATGGCATTCAATTAAGGCATATGTAAGCAATTTATTTATTTCAGATGACTATGTAGGTTTAATGGTTTATGTATTCAAACTTTAAAACTGGGTGCATACGAACCCGACGTGCACCGGATAAATGTTTCAAGTTGAAATTTCTCAGTGTCTAAAGTCAAAAAAATACAGAAAAGAAAATATGCTTGCCTTAATGAGTATAAGTAGTAGAGTAATCGTCTTTAAAAGATGTCTTTTTTACAACGGATTACTTCAATTTTTTTTTTTAAGAAATTAAAAGACAATATGAGTTGAGTACCCATCAAAGTACATATTTCCCTGTCTTGCTTAGATATTCTTCTTAACAATTTTATATAACTGCGTTTTCTTTATAGCAAAACCAACCTTCATCATCAAAAAACAAAGTAGCTTTAGATAATGGTGTTGTATACATAAAAAACTTAAACTTTGAAATAATTAAAATGAGCTGTGGGGTGCGTTCATTACTTTCAGAACTTTTTTGTTTTACGAGTATAGCTTTAATTTAAATTAAATTAAATATTAAATAATTTTTAACTTACAAAAGAGGAACCAATATTTAGAGTTAATACATATTTGGTTTGAATTTTAGTCCAAAAGAAGTTGCAGAAACGTCCTTAAAAAATCAGCAAAATTTCTTTGTTTTTTTATACATATCGAAAATAGATTTCTAGAATTGAATGTCCTACATGCCCTAGAGCTTAATTCACAAAAACTATAAAAGCAACATTTCTCTTTTTTGCTCTTCTCTGATCCTTTTATATCCTCTGTTATAGGTATAGTGCATTTGAGAATTTCCCAAGGAACGTAAAACAGTTTTTAGGGCTTATTCCTTTTCAATCAATACCCAACCCGAATCTAACTGAAAAGTCCCAAATGGAGTCCTATACATATCTTTAATAGTGTATATCAGAGTGTGGCCAATTGAAACACCTTCGTCATTTTCATTTTCATTGTATTTCGTTGTATGAAAACAAAACTTGGTCATACGGTCATTTGAGTATTTCATTCTAATTTCGGTGTTTTGTTTATTTTGGTCTAAAATTTTAATCAGAACAGAACACATTCGATTTTGCATTAGATTGTGTAGATAGATATACTTAATGTTTGTTGGTTTTTGTTGTGCTGTGTTGTGATCCTTGAGGAATTCCATTTGTTGCATGCATAAGATATGAATCGCTTTCTCCTCTGTTATCTTGGAATTATCGAAATTCTAATTTCTAACACAGAATGAAGAAAGTAAATTTACTCCAAGGAGGCTTAGTTATTTTTTGTGTAAAAGGATGCTTTTTGTCGATAAGCTATAGCAGGGGATGATGAAGTATTGTGCACACTATTCACGTCATTCATCGTCCTCTTCTTTTCGCAACATTTCGGAAGGATAACACAATATTATTCATTTGCTAATGGAGTATCAGAGCATCAGATATAGGCATCATCGATAGAAAGATGATATAGAAGAGAATTTTGTGTGAATAGATGACGACGAACGGTGCCGATAACATGCAGTGCAGGAGTTTGGTTTGATATTTTGTATGCTAAAATTGAATACACCTCTACGTATAAATGATGTAACTCACCTTAGAACGATATATCGAGGTCAAGCTGAAAAGAAAGGAAAATTCGAATGATTAAAGATTCTTTTACATTATTTGATATAGTTCAGAGATTAGGTACGTAAGAATTTTTAGAATCAGGCACATTATCCTGATTTCACAAATTTAAGCAGCTTTCCAAAGTAAATTGATTTTCAATACAAAAGTAAATTAAATAAAGAACTACCCACATAAGTAGAATGAATCACATCTTTACGAGACCTATAAATTCATATAAAATTCAGCTTTTATAATACTCTTGCTTTTATTAGGGAGAGAATTTTTAAAAAATTGCTACCCTGTCCACATGGTTTCAAAAACTTATTTGCTTTGGGCAAATGCATTTAAGGGTAGGGGTCAGAAGAATCCTAAAAACCAGAATTCCAAAACTTAAATACATAGGATACTTAATGGGACGAAGCGTCAGCAAGATGCTGGAACCACATCCCTACCATATGCTTGCTATTCAGTCGGTGGCGATGACGTTGACCATAAAATTTCGAAAAAAAATTTGGTCCGATATCCGAAGACTCTACCAAGGCACAGAACGCACCACCATTGTAAAATTTTTCGGTATGTAATTGCGGCGGGCCGGGCATTTCGATAATTTCAATAATTACTTAGCAACTTATCATAAATCTTTTTACAGCGTGCAATCCGCACATAATCAATATGGACCTTATGCCTAGGGTTCCCAACTTTCTTCGAAACTAAAGGAGGACACAATTTTTCTTAATATGTAGGTACATAAAAATGAAATACGGTAGCCACCTAATTATTTATTAAATTCTAAAGCTCAAATCTCATTATAAATAAAATTTTTGCCGTCTGGAAAATCAATTAAGTTTTCTTACTAGGCGCCAGCAAAGCAGGTACTTTCAAAGTCAACTAGGCCCTCGGCAGTTATTACCATTCTACCTCGAGAGCAGACAAAAATTGGTTTAATTTAGATTCGGTACGAGAACTTTCGGCTTACTAGTCTAATACACTAATAATTGCACTGGCTACTTTGAAATAAAGACGTACAATGATGAAAATAATTTTAAACTTAAAAGGAGTACATTTAATGGGATACCAAACTTTCCTAACAATTTTTTAATCAAGGGTCTAACGAGTATTTGCCAAGTTTTCCTCTAAAAAATTTTCACTAACGATTTTTCCAAGCGGTTTTTTGTCATAAATTATTAAAAAAAAATAATAAAAATTAATAAAAAAATTTAAAATAAAATCATAAAAATTTCGCATTTTGTTGCCATAATAACAAAAAAAAAAAACCTTAAATTCAAAAGCTTTTGAGGAAAATTAGAAGTATTTTGGTTATAATCTTCTTATTCATCACAATATATATTGCATTTCAATAAAATTAAATATTTTTTTTTGAAAGAAATTACTGAGATTTTGTCAGTCGCGTGCAGCAAAACAATTTACACTCCATCCAGTGGATCTTGTAAAGTAGTAGTAGCACATCAGGACTACAATTACCATAGTAAAAGTGAATACTATATTGCCTAATTTTTGTGAGTGACAAAATGTCCCAAAAATGACCAAAAATAATGACATTACGACGCATAACAACAAAGGTAACGAAATAAAAATGTGTTCTAACTAATTTTGTTCAAAATTTTACGTTACTGAGTATTATTTTTGTTTTAAACATTCGTATTATATTATCTTTGATTCGATCATGCTCCTACCAATTTCTATATAGTCAAACATTAAAAACCAGTTGCCTTAAACTTAAATGTTTTTAGGTTTTGAGTAAATTGAAAATAACCAATTCTACTTTACTACTTACTTAGTGGAAATAGGATCTTTGGTTCAACAAAATATTGCAATCAAATTTAAGGAAAACTTACTGTTGTTATTTTCGATTTTCTAAAAAACTAAAAAACATTTACGCATCTGGTTTTTAGTGTTTGACTAGAAATTGATATACATAGGAGCATCGAATATTAAAAAAAAAATTGAAAAAAAATTAGTTTCAACATAATTGTTTTCATTTTTGATTTCAAAATTCTAAGTTTGAAAATTAATTTTTAAAAACAATTCTCTAAAATAATTTAATACAAAAAAAAATTAAATTAACGGGCTTTTGGCTTTAAAAAAAAAAACAGCAGCATGACATTGTAAATATAACCATTGTTTTTTAATGAATTTTTTTCTATTTCAAGTCGATTTTTTAGGAAATTTTCCATCACGACTAAACGAGGGGGAATATACGCTTCTCTCCTTTACGGTTTTTTCTTCTCTGGACTCAATCTAAATGCTCTAGCTTTTTGTCACGATTTATACGAATCATTGCGGACATTGTGTCATCCCGCCACAAAAAATCGTATAAGGATATATGATAATTTGCTGAGTGATAAGTTTTTGGTGCAACAGGGCCCAGGAGCGACGGGTTTTGCATACTGACATGCAACAGATTTCGGTCGGTCGCTCGAATCAATAACTGGCTGAACAGAATAGAATGACGGAACTGAAGCCGCAGACGGAACTGGAAGAGCTGTCAAAAAGTGTCGTACGTTATTTTTTTTACATGCCCACAATGGAGCTGTACAGCTTTGAAAGTATTTTGAAGAAAAACAAAAGAATATTCTTGTGTACAAGCTCAGAATTCACATTTTTTGTTTCCAAAAATTTACTTTTAATAAATAATTTTTTTCGCGATACAAATAACCACAATATTTTTTTCCGACCCAAAAAGTTGTTTTTTTTCTTCATACAAATTGAAACGTCAAAAGTGCCGTACGTGAAAAGTTAAAAAATGGTGAACTCTTCCGTCTGCGTCTGCAGTTCTGTATGCGTCTACGTTCCGTTGTGTTCGCAACATTGAATTTGCGTGTATTCAATATTTTGACAGCTATTCCAGCTCCGGCTCCGTCTCCGTCTGCGTCACCATTCTGTTCAGCCAGTTAATGTTGAAAATTGTTCAACACCATCCTGAACGGATGCAATAATCTCATCATTACGAACTTTTTTATGCCTTTCGGTACTACTCCATCAACTAGCAAAGAAAATGTTGTATGAGATATGTATAGTCAACAATACGACAAAAACCGGTCACAGATGGTCGATTTTTACGGTTGTAATATGGTGCCTTAGTGATTAGTTTTGAATAAAATAATAAAATTTTTAAAAATATTTTGCAATTTCGTGAAGTTTTATGTATTTAATTTTTAATATGTAATAGAAAACTTTGTTAATATGTATTTACTCAAAATCTGCGCGGTTCGGATATATCCGAAGTAAATAAATACCAAACAATTTTTGTTGGGATAGTAATTAAATTATTTAATAAATAAAACATTACGAAATTTCAAAATATTTTGTTTAAAAAAGTTATTATTTTATTTAAAAAATCACAACGTGAAGACAATACCACTATAAATAATGAGGCTTTTAATTTGACACATAACTTTAGAACACATCACTATAAAATTGCAAGGACTAGAGACTGAATAGAAATGACGCTGACACCTTACAATCTGACAGTTAAGTAATTTTTCTATTTATTGAGTACTATACCCTTCAATGCATGTTCACTTAACAAAGAAATTCCTTGAATATCTTATATGTATTTGGAATTCCTTTTAACACAATATAACCATCAAAACCATTTGCAAAAGAAAATACCTTATCACCACCAAATTACTCCAAATCGACAAAAGAAAAATGTGTGCTACTGCAATGTCCTTCGTGCAAATACCAACTAAACTATGGGAGGCGAAAAAATCAAACCACAAAACAGTTGACCGGACTGATAAACACAAAGTAGGAATGTTATCTGAGAAATGTGAACTGTAACAGACCAAAAATTTGCAACACTTAGAATTTTAGTGAAAAATAACTACAAATATTAAGATGTTTCACTTTGTAGTATTTTCGGACTTTGAGGGTATCTAACCAAAACCAAAAGGAAAACAAAAATTGGAGAAAGAAATGCTAATGAACACAAAAGAGGCTTTATTTACCACTTGAATACTTGAATCGAATTCTTGAGATTTTTCTTCGTGTGTTGCACATTTCATATAGACGTACGATGCTCGGGCGCCATCAAAAGCACATTGAAAATAAAATGAAAAATTATTCGCAACGCATATGCCATTTAGTTGACATTTGGTAGAGAGGGGGTCAATTTTCCCCCGTGTAGGCGGGAGCGGCAATTTTCTAAGAAATCGACTTGAAATAGATAAAAACAAAAACTAAAAAAAACAACGGCAACACTTACAATGTCATGTTATACTTTTTTTTAAAGCCAAAAGCTCTTTCTTTTATTTTTTTTTTAATTCAAATTATTTTAGAGAACAGTTTTTGAAAAATTAATTTTCAAACTCAAAATTTTGAAAAAATTATGAAAAAAATTGTGTTCAAACTAATTATTTTCAAAATTTTACGTTATTAAGTTGCATTTTAGTTTTTAAAATTCGATGCTCCTATTAATTTCCAGTCAAACACTAAAAACTGGATGCCTAAATGTTTGGAACAACAAAATAACTAATGGAAGTCAAATTCAAGGAAAACTTACTTTTGTTATTTTCAATTTTTTTTTTTAACTGGAATACATTTTGACATCTGGTTTTTAGTGTTTGGCAAGAGAATTAATGGGAGCAATAAATATAAAACACAAAAATATTACTTAATAACATAAAATTTAAAAAAAAAAATAAGTTTGAACACAATTTTTTGTTTTTTTTTTTTTTCAAAAATTTAAGTTTGAAAATTAATTTTTGAAAAACTGTTTATTAAAATAACTTATTTTAAAAAGAAAATAAAAGAAGAGTTTTCTGGCCTTTTAAAAAGGTAAAACATGATATTGTAGCGGTGACCGTTGTTTTTTAATTTAATTTTTTTTTCTGTCTTAAGTAATTTTTTTTTTTAGAAAATTTCCCCTCCCGTTATTTTTATTTTTCTCAAAAATAAATAGACACTTGAGTATTTTCTTTTCCGTATTTAACTAGAAATTTACAAGAGCATCGAATGTTAACTATTACTTAACTACGTAAAATTCAAAATTTCGTGTTTGAAAATTGTTTTTTTTCAAAAACAGTTCTTCTAGTAACTTGAACTTAAAAAAAATAAAAGAATGGATTTTTGGCTTTAAAAAAAAGTACAATATGAAATCGTTTTCAAGTCGATTTTCTTAGAAAATTGCCCCTCCATTACATGAACATATGTAATGGGGGGAAATAGCACCTCCCCCCCTCCCATATGATTTTGCTCTTATCTCGATCCAGCCTATACGCTCTAGCTTTTGGACACACCTAAGGTGAATCACCCTGTAGTATAATGAAAAGAAATCCTTTTTCATTAAATCATATAGTTTGTCTGAAGCTCGAGTCCAATACGCAGAATAAATGACTTCAGCATCAAATCTTAGGCTTTAATTTCTGCCGAAAAAAATATACCTTTTTTTTTTTTGCTTTAATAGGTAGGTACCTACAGTCCTGCTCTATTTTATACCCTAATCACCCTTTTAAATATTTTTCTTTTTTTTAATATGTCAACAGCTAGCACAAAAAAGCTTTATAATAGCGACTCGCATGTCTGTTCGTTGTTCTAATGAGGGTAACTTGAATACACATATTCCGTTTTTTATTTTTTTTTTTTTAGATTTTTCTCATGGGTCGTTTTTGTATACCCAATCTCGTCAACAGTCATTCCTCAATGGACTTAACTCCCAAGGCCTTTTATATATGATTGCACAAAAAACTGTATCACAAAACCAAATAAAAAAAAAATTGATATAAAAAAAAAACCTATAAAGACCGCTTTCAGCAGGAGTCGAAGGGATGATGATGAAAATAGACACAAGATGAATGTGAAATATAGAATCCCATTAGTATTATACGCCATGTTTGAATAGGATTAAGTACTTTTTGCGTACGTACGATTTTACCTTGAATATTCTGCAAAATGATAAACGACCCTTTTCTGTCTTCCTTCCATACCATCCATGATGCCTTGCCAGCCATGCCTTCTTCGAATCCTTGCGTACACAAAGCTTATCCAAACGGATCTTTGCGTATCCCACAGGATCAAAAGGACTGAGAGGGAAAGAGAGAAAGAAAGACAGAGGAAGAGAGTAGTAAAACAGCGCGGGGGTGATGATGGAGAGTGGTTATAGCGCAACGAAGGCACGGCAAGGGCGCGGTAGTGACAACAAAGATTCATGTCAATTTACCACCTCCCAAGTGGATGCCAAAGGGATTTCCGTGTACAGTCCAATGGATGAACTTCCTGCTTCTAATAAGTGATGTGCTGTGTTCTGTGTGTTGACTTGAGAAGCGCGGCGAGGCGGCCATCTACGACACGGCAACGTGTGTCTATTTCTGTGTCTGTCCTTATGTCTGGGTTACTCTAGAACGTCTCATTACTGTGGCTTCTGGAAACCCTTTGCGGAGATGATGGGTAAATATTTGAATTTCGCTTCGAATCCGACTACCTACATATTTGTATAACTCTTCTTCCTCGATTCAATACATAACGAGACACACAAAGAGTCATCTTCCAACGAATAGGTCCTTAAAAAGGAAACTACCAAATTGCTGGAATTATTGACCTTCGTCCTATTCCTCCCCCCAAGAAAAAAAACGCAGACACACATATCCACTCCACATTCGCTTACGGGAAATTAAATGGCAATTAAAATTGGGAAATGTAGAATACTTCTTCGGATTGCAGCTTTTCCAACAAGAGCTCAATTTAAATTGGCATGTAATGTTGATTCCTTTTGGGGAGAGGTCATGTGTAGAGGATTATGGGCAACCAAAATTGGTTGTGTGTGTGAGGATTTTCGGTTAGGTATACCTAGTCTTTTTACAATAGCAATGGGATTCCTGTTCTATAACTTACCTTGTCTGATGTCGATGTTGTCATGCTCATAGTGTTTGGCTTAAAGTGTGATTAAATTGGATTATATAGTCTAAGGGACAGATTTTTTGTTGTTGTTGTCATACCTAACTGAGCCTTAGTTATAAATTAAATGAACAATGCGTGGATTAATAAATTAAATTTTATTTCTTAGATCAAATTCTGGCCAGAACGTGATTTGGTTTAATTATTTATGTAATTGTGAATGTCATCTTATAAAAAGATATTAAATATTTTATATTGTACATATGTAAATTACTTTTGTAATCTTATCTTGTCGACATGTCTGTAATGCATACCTTCATATATCATGTACATTGTACATTATGTACAATGTTTTTTTCGCAATAAGATCAGTGATGTGAAATAAAATAAAAATAATCCCTGTTCAAGCCCGTTAGCTCGGGCTCTGAAATCTTCTCATATTTTACAGCATACGGCCCAATGAAGCTATCTGAATTATACTAAATTTAAAAAGTTCAACCGCTTCTAGCATCTATTATAGAACACAATCTTACAACTCCCATAATCGGACAGATTTCAAAGAAAGGAATTGAATACATAGGGGAGAAGGGGGGTACCCTAGGTTACATTTTGTAAAAAAAAATCATCCTGAAAGGCTCATTCATCAAACTGTCAAAATCTGCCCCTTTAAGGGAGCGCTTATAGACAGCTCTGGGGCAGTTTTGTACATGCCTTAAAAAATTTCATTTAAGTAGGTATGTTTTATTCTGCATTCTACAAAAATAAAATACAATATAATTTTAAATAAGTCATCGGAAACTGTCTTTAATACTAATTGATTTAATATAAATTACAGTTAGGTCTTTCGAAAAATAAATTTATGAGAACAAAAAAATGTTATAAACTTTAAGGGTCTGTTTTACCATCTCTGGGTAATTATTTTGTAAAAACGTTGCAAAACAACTAAACAGAATTCTATTTTTTATTTTTTCTTCTCGGTTCATATCTTAATGTATCAGATATGTGTTTAAGGAGGAGTTACTGCTGTAACTTTGAACTTTAGTATTAAAAAGTATTTGTTTTGATACTTTTTTTGACATTGTTCAAAACTGCGCATATTTCTAACTGCCCCTCTCTCCACTATATAATTTTTCACAGTAATAACTTTCTCACGGAATGCGGACATAAAATTTTATAACCATTATTGAATTTTACCCACTTTTAAGTGGACAAAGTATATATACTATTTTTCCCATTGTCGAATTTTGAAGGATATACACCTTTATATAAAAATTAAAAATTTTTTTCTATACAATAATTCATAAATTGGTAAAATTTTGTAGTGCTTCCGCAAACTTTATTCTGAAAAACTAGGTAAATTCCAATTTGTTTTTGAATAAAGGAAAGCACTTGAACTAAAATAAAAAAAAAAAAATTAAAAATATGATGGTGCTTATAAATTCCTAAATTTTGTATTTTTTCCCCTCAAAAGCGGATACTCCTCATAACTGGACAAATTTTTCGGTACCATCAGTGTCCGGATATGAGAGAATTTACTGTATATTAACAATAATTATTATTTTTCACACTTCCATACATTCTAAATTGGAAAATTTAATCAAAATGAAAATAGGAGCTATAGTTTTCTGGTTTTAAAATAAAAATAACTTATAAGTTAGAGCTGCTGATATCCTATCCTATTAATTAATATTATAAATGTAAAAGTTTGTTTGTCTGTCTGCTTGTTCCTCTTTATCTCAGAAAATACCAAAGTGATTGTAATGAGAAATTGTAGAGCGAAGACTTGGAACGCATGAGAATGTACATAGGCTAATTTTTTTTTTACAAATTTTAGACCAATTTACAAAAAAAGAAGAGGCTGGGTATGACCCACACTGATAACTTCCCATTAGTTCCCTTTGAAACTCTACACCCGATGTCTTAGCAGTTTATTTTTTGCAGTTTTTGGCCTTAGTATTTTTTTAAGTATTTCAAATTTTTAACTATTTCAGTATGCATAGAATGAAACCAGACCGAAGTCGATGGCATTATTTGTTCTAGAGATATTCGAAAAATGGCTTTTACAAACTTTTTTAAAAAGTCCTTTCTGAACATAATGGCCTTATTATCTGTAAAATAAAATTAATTTGAAGTCGATATCTGATTGCGTTCTCGAGATATCGTCGGCGAAAAAAAGCTTCCGAACGTACGAACGTACATAGTACACAGACATCTCTCAAAAAACAATGTAATCCGACTCCAGAGACCTCGAAACGCCGAGAAATGTCAAAATTTTCAATTTCACAAATCGAACCGATTACAATAACTTCCAATGGCAAGTTAATAACTAAAATATACAAAAAAAATTTACTTATATGAAAAAAAAATGAAAAAGTTTTTAACTAATGCGAAGCAAGGCGAGCACGGGTTTGCTAGTTTTAAATATTTTTTTGAACATTTTTGAAGTCATTTTTTTTTTTGTTTAAATGAGAAAGACATAAATAAAGGATATTTCTTAAGAGCTTAATTCCTTTCTTTAAATTCAAATAAAACAGATGTGTGTCATCAAAATTTTGTAGGTATTCATTTGAAAGACCTATAATTGATGTCATTATGCATGAAATATAACATCATCGTTCAAATGTCTGTAGCGGATTCTCTGGGTGGAAAGCATCCGAAATGTCCAATTTTCCATGAGTCTGGGGCATAAATCAGGCTAAATATGACCGATGGCATGGGTTATGTTGGCTTTAAGGGCCGCTGTGATGGATTGTGGCTTATTCGCATAGAGCTGCGCGATGTCAGGAAACCCCACAAGAAAAAGTCTAAAGGCGTCAAATCGTACGATCTCGCTGGCCGCAGTTAACATTACCTCCACGTGAGATGACCATGCCCCCGAATCGCTCGCGCATTTTCCTTCACATTCGCACAGACAGCGGCGATTTTTTCGCGTTTCGTTGACGTACGGGTTATTGATTGGATCGTTTACTGAACCAATGAACTCAAATTTATTCACTACACTGCGAATAGTCCCCTCGGTAAGATAGGTGAACCTCCTCGACGGGGTTCACCTTGTCGCGGTGAGGAGGCTTACGTTAGAATCCTCAGCTGGCCGGCTGTGGTTTTTTGCATCCTTAAGCAGCTGGACAGCTGTGGATTGTAACTAACTAAGAAACCCCAAACCTATGACAAAACATGACAGAGACAACCAAAACAAACAAAAATCTAGCGGGGATATACGCTAAAGTGTCGGCAGAAGTCACGGCTGCCGGCGAGGGCTTGGCTTCGCAAGAAGCTAAGTCGCCAGTGACAAAAAACATACTTTACTCGAACGATATAGACAAGAACGACATAACAAAGACAATGACGGACGAAGAAGAGGACTTGCTTCTCAACCCTTTTGCCAATCTCGGGGTAGAGGACGGAGCTAGCATCTGTACAGTTGACAGTGACGATGTCATTGACTGCTGTTCCGTTGCCAGTTCCGACCTCTCAGGCGGAGCAGAATCTCCAACTGTAGGAAGACAATCAAACGACTTGGCACAAGGAGTTGGGAGGAACTTGACGAAAGAGACCGCAAACGACTGCACAACGCACGTGCCTTTCTGCAGAAGGAGTTTCCAATTAGTGAATTGATAGAAAATGCCCTAACAGTAGTGAATACCTGGACTAAGAAATGCGGACTAGCGGTCAACCCGCAAAAAACCGAACTTGTCCTCTTCACAAATAAAAGGAAATTACCTTCTTTTAGAATTCCCTCTATTGAAGGTACTCAGCTTAAGATCTCTGATCACGCAAAGTACCTAGGTGTGATTTTAGATAAGAAGCTTAACTGGAGTCTAAACATTAAAGAACGAACCAACAAAGCCATGTTCGCATTCTACTCATGCAACAGGATTTTTGGCAAAACCTGGGGACTAAGTCCAAAAATTATTAATTGGATGTACATGGCCATTGTTAGACCTGTACTGACATATGGTAATGTAGTCTGGTGGAATGCATTAGAAAAAGCTTCCAACCTTAAAATCATGACCAAAGTTCAAAGAATGGCTTGTATTGGAATCACTGGGGCTATGAGGTCCACCCCCACAGCGGGCTTGGAAGCTTTACTCAACTTAAAACCCCTCGATCTATACGCACAAGAATCGGCTGCCAAAAGTGCACTTCAACTTAGCCAAACAGGTAGTTGGAAACAAAACAACTTTGGTCATGCTCAGATTCTACAGAAATTCATGGGAAATAAGATAAGCACAGACTACTTAATACCCCGTTTAGACTTTCACATACCGTTCACAACCGCCTTTCCTAACAGAGAGGACTGGCAAACTAGCATACCATCTATCGGCGCATCGATGGTCTCAATATACACCGATGGCTCCAAGATGGATGCTGGGGTTGGTGCAGGTTTCTTTTCAGAAACTCTTGGACTAGCCAGCTCATTCAGACTGCCTAACTACAGCAGTGTCTTCCAAGCTGAGGTTTTGGCCGTGGCGGAAGCTGCCAAACAGGTCTCAATGATGGCAATACCACAAGCTGATATCACCTTCTTCATTGATAGCCAAGCAGCTATAAAAGCGATTTCTGCCATTGAAATCAAATCGAAGCTTGTTAATCGCTGTCGCGAAGAGCTCAGGGTTCTTGGCACACAGCACAACGTAAGGCTCTGTTGGGTTCCTGGTCACAGTGGTGTGCCAGGCAACGAGAGTGCTGATGAATTGGCAAGAAGTGGTTCAACACTTGACCTATTTCAGACAGATCCAACGGTCCGAATCCCACCCTGTAATCTCAAAAAAGAAATCGAGTGCAAAGTTCTTTCTTCAACAAACAGAAGATGGAGCTCACTTGATACGTGCATCATAACTAGGAAGTTATGGCCGGAATTTAACAAACAAAGAACGAAAGACATAATAAATTTAAACAAAAAGTCACTTTCTCTTCTTGTGAGTATTACAACAGGCCACAACCTATTGGGCTACCACAAGAAAAAGATGCAACTCAGCCCGGATGACCTATGCAGAGGCTGTGGTGACGAGGAAGTTCATGAAGATACTCCTCATTACCTGTGTCACTGCCCTGCACTATGTCATCTGAGAAGCAGACTCCTCGGGAAACACTTCTTTGACGATTTAGAGGAACTCTCTAACATTCCTAGCAAGAATCTTTTAAAGTTCATCAATGCTACCAAATGGCTCGAGAGTCCCTAAATACAATTCAACAAACCGACCCACAAAAATAAAACAAACATATGACCTCTGCAAGACGCACATTTTCCTGTAGGGGTGGTGATAAAGGAGTTTGGGCAGTAAGCCCTACACCAGTTCTTGCCGCTCCTGCGGTGAATGCGTGCTTCATTGCAATTGCGATGGTCGCTCCTTCACAAGATTGGTATAATACTCTTGTTGTGGGGACGGCCCTCTCGATTATTCCAGACTGACGTAACAAGCAGATGCACACACCATAACCACTGACCTATCAACCCACCCACCAGGCGTTGCGGGGAGCCAAACGCTCCTCCGGGCCTGGTGGGGGGAATGATCCACCAAGTGGGGGTAAAGGGGAAGATCACGCCCTCAAAGGACTACGGTGACGCAACCTTCCCTCAACCCGGTGTCTACGCACTGACGACATTTACAAGGAAAAGTTCCTGTAACCTCCGATATCTTTAAGCAACTACTTGCCGAAATCTATCCCTCTACGGGAATATGTCACGTCCTGTTTTTAGTATAGGTTTCTTCCAATAGGGTATCACAATGGATCTACATTGATCTAAGTGTGACGGTAACAAGATCAACTGTCAGCCCACTTACCTAACCTAACCTAAAGATAGGATTATTATGACGACCGTAAAATGGGCGAAGCGCGTGGAACAGAACTCATATTTTGATAAAACAATTTTATCATTTGCACGTGTTGATGAATGCTATATCCGTCTTTGGAGATTTGGCAAAACTGACTGAATAAATGACAGCCGATTTGACAGATGTAGCTGTCAAAGTTCCCTATTCGAAGACCTTTTTTTTATATATATTGCTGTTCTAACGTCTTCTTTAATTTCATTTCAATAATTTATTTAATAAAATTTTGTTTTATATACATAAACTGTGTTTCATTTATTTAAAGCTCCCACCTTAAAGAATTGACATACTTACTTTACGACTTTACGATAAACTGAAATTATCCTAATTACCTCTTAATCCAACAATGCAGTGTGTTCATGCAACAAATTTCATGAGGAACTAAATTTTAATTCCCAAGAATGCAATACATTCCTTTCGAAACATCTAATGCCAGTAGCATCATGAAAATATGTACTATAAGGTATAGAGAGCGAATACGTTCATATGTATTTCCAAATGTTGAAAATAAAATACATTTACATATGCAAACATTCATATGTATGAGTGAACTTAACATTGTAATTTGATGGTTGTAATTTTTTTTACAACAAAAGCAAATCTTATTCAAGGGTCATAAACTTTAAGTAATTCTTATTTCACTTTTAAGATGTTTGTGGAGTTTCTTGGAATTTTTGCACTCGACCAAAGCCGGGCAATAATGGATAAAACCAAGTGTATAAGAACCCTAACATATTCTCTCCACGAAAAACAAAAAATAGTGCTAACGAACGAGGCTATATGAATGTGCACTGAACCTCATGGACCTTTTTAAAGACGAATCGCTTGTTCGCTTTTGAACCCATTACTATATTCGCTTCAAAAACTTCAACTTCATTTTTAACTGGAGAAATAAAATGCATCAAAAAGCTCTGTTTTTACAAGAGGTTGAATTTTCATTCTTGGAAATGAGCGTACATTGTTACCTTCTCGCATTGTTGATGTGCGATGTGTGTCTTCGGCACATATGTACATATGTATATTTCTAGGTACGATGTACCTACGCTTGGGAGTCAAAATAATATTGCAATTTTTGTACTTCACGCCTTTAACTTGAATTTTATTTTCCTGAGCTCGATAGGAAAAGGATATTATTCTTTTCGACTCAAATATCCACCGACTATCACCTGTGCTTCAATAAATAAGTGGTAATTCTATAAAATTCCTAGGAGAACTTTGCGTAGCTCAAGTTTATATTTTAAGTAAGGCAGAGTTGTTATATTGATTTTTGTATTTCCTTATTTCCGACCAAATTAAACAACGTAAAGCGAGAAACAGATTACAACAGCAACAGCACCGTCAACAGCACCGTCAACAGCAACAGCGGCCGCCATTAATTTAGAACCAACGTACATATTTCAATTGTTCAACACAGATACGAACAGGAACAGCAACGTCAACAGCGCTGTTAAGCGCTTAATACACGATACAACCTATCGTACCGACTTGGAGTTGTACCGATATCGCAGCCGTCTTCGCTCCATAGCATTCTACGTGCGATTTAGGTACAGCGGATACCTTGGAGTACACACACGATACAACCATCACATGCGACTACGATAATCGGTACGATAATCGTATCGTGTATTAAGCGCTTACGATAATCGGTACGATAATGGTATCGTGTATTAAGCGCTTTAGGCCCAAGTCCTAAATTTGCTGTTGCTGGTGTGGGACCACAATGAAAATGCTTTGATTTGATTTGTAAAAACAGATACAAATATAGGTGCTGTTGCTGGTGGCAATGTGTTTGAGAAAATTTTGCTGGCCAGCAGCGTACTGTTTGCTGTTGACGGTGCTGGTGCTGTTGCTGGTTTACTGCCTGAACAGAATGGAGACGGAACCGGAGCCGTAGCTGGAATAGCTGTCAAAATATTGAATACACACAAATTCAATGTTGCGAACACAACGGAACGTAGCCGCATACTGAGCTGCGGCCGCAGACGGAAGAGTTCACCAAGTTTTAACTTTTTACGTACAGCAATTTTGACTTTTCAAATTGTGTGAAGAAAAAAAAACAACTTTTTGGGTTGGGAAAAATATTGCGGTTATTTTTCTGAGGTTGTACACAAGAATATTGTTTTGTTTTTCTTCAAAATACTTTCAAAGCTGTACAGCTGCATTGTAAGCACGTTAAAAAATAACGTACGACACTTTTTGATAGCTCTTCCAGTTCCGTCTGCAGCTCCGGTTCTAGCATTGTATTCTGTTCAGGCAGTTAATCTGTTTCACGCATAATATGTTGTTAATGAGAGAGTACTTATAAATCTCTGAATTCATTAGATTCATAATTATGTATTATTAAAAATGTCTCATACATATATTCCTTTTTATACATATAACTTAATTTCAGAGGCTTTTTAAGGTTAGGGTAACATTTTCCTAAATCCGAAACATATAGTGAAACTTCTTATAAAAATTATTAAGTTTTTGAAAATTTCTTGACAAAATCAATTTTATTGCTAAAAACACATAAGTATAACAACGCTGGCTTGCATTGTTTGCAGTTGAGTTTCATTCATTCTTTTACTGTAGATGTCAGGTATGGTTTATTTGTTTGATTCGATTCTTTTGGGAACACCTCAACACAAAAGAGGAAGGAGTTTTTTTTTTGTGTCCAAAACATAATAAAAAAAAAAACATAAAAACAATAACGATAGAAACTACCCACTCAATACGCCCAAGGAAACGATATTTTTCAGAGAGCTTGGGCGGTGCAAATGGCATCAGAATGACATCCGGTGGCGGTGAAGTTGAGGGAGTTGTCGTCGATATAGAAAACCGTAAAATAAATTCTTCTCTCCGTCATGCTGCACTCTAAACGGATCAGTTTTTCTACTATATTTATGTGTGTATGTATATTGTATACATGTATTTATCTGCCAATTGGAAAGAAATTTTCAAACATGTAGACTTGGTGTGGTGCTGCCATTGTCAGTGAAAATAAATTCAACGAAAACGATTCCCTGAATAGGTTTTTTTTTTTATTCGAAATCAAATTCTTCTGATAGAGTCTGACCGGTTGGAGTCAAGAGGGATTTTATATGCATGACATAATCAAGCTGAGGAAAGTATTCTGAGTTCTGACCATTCAATTTGAAAATCAATAAATGAGTCCAATCTAATTTTGACAACATTTTATAGTACAAGGTCATATAGTTCCCGTATATGTAGATATTTTCATTGCAAACATACAAAATTAGCAGATGGGGAACAAGACTCAGGAGTAGACTTCTACATTAATGCTTATCTTTCGGTTGTTAAACATTTTCGGGCTCTTTAAATTCGTATCTATCGAGAATTTAAGCATTCTATACAGGGTGATGGGTATAAGGTGCACCTAAAAGCTAGAATGAGTAGGTTCGGTTAAGACAAGAAAAAAATCGTATGGGAGGGTGGGTCTTTTTCCCCCCGTTAAGCGGGAGGGGCAGTTTTCTCAAAATAAAATTAACTTAAAACAGCAAAAATAACGTAAAATTCTGAACATACATTTTTTTTAATTTTTTTTTTTTCAAAAATTTAAGTTTGAAAATTAGTTTTAGAAAAACCGTTCACTAAAATAACTTATTTAAAAACAAAATAAAAACAACGATTTCCGGCTTTCCAAAAAAGTGTATCGTGTTGTTGTAGCCTTTACCGTTGTTTTTTAATATTTTTCATGAAGAACTAAGGCCTAGCGACTTACAACTCTCAACCATTCCTGTGTGCGTGTCTGCAGGAATGGAATGGGCATATTGAATCACTATTAAATATCTCATAGTATTATTTTCTTTAAAAATAAAAATGAAACAATCGTACACCTGGGTGTATACGCACTTTTTTATTTTATTGAATTTCTAATAAATTTTTCTGGATTTTTATTAGTGGGCCTTATGTTTGAATTATGTCAATTGAAATATTATTTTATGAAACAATAAAATAAAAATTTTTGCACACACCTTCAATTTTCAAAAAAAAATGTTATACGGGTCAGTTTAAATTTGCACTACCCTCTCTTTTTCTTGTAAGCCAAACAATTCCCTGATTAGTGACAATGTAGTTAAATTAAAAATAAATTTATATCTAGGTAAACTGTAAAAAATAATGGATTAAAAACGCGGATGCAGATGTAGAGTCATATATTCTTGGCCTTACGTTTCCGTTTCCGTGCTTATACTTAGACAAAAGTGCTAATGAGATAAGACTGCATTTTTTGACTGTATGTCAATGTCCATGTCATCAAAAAAATGCAAGTTTTAAAAAAACTATGCCTAATAACTTTATTTTATGGCTTCAACTGTTTAAAATATAGTAAACAAAACAATATTTATGGATATAAGCAATTATTATATGTATGTGGAAACATTACATTTTTTAAGTTAATTCTGAAGTAAAACTAAAATTAAAAAAAAAAAATTAATTTAAAATAGAAGAGGTAAAATGTTCCCCTATTTTTATAAAAAAAAAAGACTAGCGGAGCCCGACGAACGTTGCATCGCCGTCAAAATAAAGTTATTGGTTTATTTGTTCAAGGTGCTATTCATGCTTGCACATGACTTTTAAAAATTATGTATCTTTAAAGCCATCCTTTAAGTACCTATAATATTCCAAAGAACACCCAGAGAAAAATACTGTGTAATATTACCTTAAACGTCTTAAGTAAATATTTTTTTATGGAATTTGTTTGACAAGCATAATTCTACCTAAGAACTAAGACAGTTTATGTACGACTTAGGTAGTGCAGTTTAGGTTAATTTACCTTAAATTTCTTAGGTAACTATTTTTCTATGGATTTTGTTTGAAAAGCATAGTTCAACCTAAGAACTATGACAATTTATGCATGGCTTAGGTAGTGCAATTAAGGTAAATTTACCTTAAAATTCATAGGTGTTTTATTTTCCTTAGAATTGTCAAAAGCTCTGTAACTTTACATCAGAACTAAGGTAATTCTGCCTTAAATATAACGTGATTTTCCCTTCAATTATATAAATCTGGTGCGTACAGGGAGAGAATTAGTAAATCACCGATTACAAATTTCTCGGGATCAATTCACGAACTTTACTTTTTTTATAATTACCTATATAACAGATTTAGGTATCAGACAGGCAAAATTGTAAGGTATAGGTAAAGTGATGAAGTTTCAACATTGCCTCTCCGTATTGCGAATTGGCCCAATGGAAGCGCATTCGGCTGGCATGTGGAAGGTCTCAGGTTCAAACCTCCAGGTAAGCAAAAGTTCTTTTTCAAATAAAATAAAATTGTATACATTTCAGAATAAAAAGAAGCAGCTCGCTTGGTAGGATACCTTAGATACTCAGGTAGCTTTACACCTTCCTAGGGTAAAAACTGCCCTAGTGTAGGGTAAAATTGCCCAAGGGAACTGACATAAAATACCCTAGGGTTAAGGCAAACATTTCGTAGACTACCTTAGATACTAGGGCAGTTTAACAACTTGCTAGGATAAAAAATTGGTAAAAAGTGCCCTAGTGTAGGGTAAAATTACCTTAGGTATCTGACACAAATTAATTTTCGTTTAGGTCAAACATAATTCTACCACACCACACACTATAAGGTAATTTTATGCTGTTATAAGGTAAATGGATTGGTTAAAACTACCCTAGTTAAAGGTAAAATTACCTAAGGCAATATTACACAAAATATCATATTTTTTAGGCAATTTTACACATTCAGACTATCTCTAAATTTACGTAAGCAGTTTAGGTTGGATTACCATAGCATAGGTAATCTAACACGCGATTTTGGTTAATTTTACACCAGTTTTTCTTTGGGTGAAAAAAGAATTTTCAAAATCGCTTATTGTTTCTGAGACCAAAAATGCGTAGCACTTATTGGACAAATGTAAGACCTATTTTGACTATAAAAAACGCATAGGAACACTCTTCTTAAGATTTTCTTTAATTTTTAGCAAACGTACTTTTTTAATATTACTTCTTGAATTTTCTTGAATTTTGAGCAAGAATCGACCTTTTTTTCTAAAATTATTCGTTAAAAATAATGCATTCGTTGCTGCTCTTCTTTTGCAGACTGCTAGATCGATTTTTATCAAGTTACACAGGAACACTACCACCGGACTTCCACTTAAAATTTTGTTTTGAATTTTGAACAAATTATGGACGTGTTTTCTGAAAATTTTCCAAAAATTCATGCGCCTTGTTGGCGAACCGACATTGATCAAATACGCACAGGAACACTCAATCTCATGTAGAAGATTTCAATTTTTTCTGTTCAATCGGTATGGTGACTTCGGAATCACCTAAGCTTTCGCTAAGCAATTACGAACAAACACGCAGAAGTAAGTATTCAATTTTGTTCAGTCGTTTTTAAGTTTTAAGCATTCGAACAAACCACGATCCATTTTTATATACATAGGTATACATAAAAGATTATCTTAGTTCCTTTCTGCATTTTCTGTCAACCATTTTAGTTTTTATGTTTTTGAATTTGACAAATAAAAAATCACTTTCATCCGAACTTCAAAAATATTTAAAAAAAAAAATCACTTATTTTAGTTGGCGTAGATGCGAAAAAAAGCCATTACAGACCTTCTGTAAGTTTTAAGCTCCAAATGGACTTCTTCCCTACAAGCAGGCAGGAATAACTCGCCCACTTTTGTGATGATAAATTTATTGGATGCGTTTTTTACTGAATGTTTTGATTTTAATAAAAGCTTTATTTTCAAACGCCACGCCGCACTTTTAATGCCCAGACCATCAGTCCTACTGGTATATGCTTGCTTTGGCATTATTTATTTTCAATGAAAATCTTTATTGTAATTGCCAACAAAATATAATATGCCACGAACATCCATTTTGCTTTTTACTATACCTATAATAAGCAAGGATCTCATTTATCTTAAACCAGCCAACATCCTGATGCCTGCAAAGCCGAACATTGAAATCAATTCATCCCAAACTGAATTTCCAATTTTACAGCCGCTTAAGTCGTTCACTCAAATTGAAGCACATACTTTATTTATGATGCTTCAATAAAATGGGCTTCAGAAAAGAAGTATCCTGTTCCAGGTAAATGCCTAGCTAAATGCTTTGAAATCCCTTTTCGCAAAACGGGAAAACGTTCAGCTACGAGTGCATTTTTTCTCTTCGGTTGTCTCCATTTTTCCTATCAGCCATACTATATGCTGCCAGTTGTATGCTGTAGAAAAAAAAAAATAAAATATAAAATCATCCCCAGCCTTGAAGAGGAAAAATCGAATAAGATGTTACAACAAGTGACGCGAATATATATGTGTACATGCACACGTCCTGTCAAAATATACGAGAGCGCACTAAAGTGGTTAAGTACAAAAAATTGCAACATTAGACATACAGACACCACCACCACCTCCATATCCCAAATCCCAAATAGGATTGTTCGTTAGGAAAGAAGGATATGATACCCCTGGAGTAAGGGATGAGAGAGATTTGCTAAAAGATTTATCGTCGAAAAGCTGTGCACACATTTTACACAAATGAAGGCATAGGCATTAGAACCAGCACCAAATGAACGATATATAGGTAGAGAAACAGAAACCGGAGCAACAGCGTTAAACTGTAAAATTCTCGGCAAAAGCATTTCCATCAGACAATTCGGGAGCATCCGCATCTGTAAGCCCTCTATATAACCTGTTGCTACAAACAAACTCACCGAGAAAATAGATGAACATTTCATTCAGCGAGTGAGTGAGTGCCAGAAGAACTGGGCCAGTCTATAAAATAGGCAAAATGCCAAGTTGCCTATTTATGTAGTGAAGCTGAGCTGTCAGAAGAAGGAACAGCTACATTGCAGTTAGCAATAACAAACCACTCATCAAAAGGAATAAATGGCATCAGCTTAGGATTAGGGTCCAGGTGGGGCTTTTGAAGGAAATAGATGAAATCATTCATAATTTCCAAGACAGCTGCTGTTATTTAGATATGATTTGATTATATTTTAGAAGAAGACAAAGAAATTGTTTTGTTTAATTTTGCAAACAAATATCAGGGAGGTAAATGAAGGGTTAAATTTTTAGGGTTTTATTTAGGAGCAATATAGGAAATTTTCAGAAAGGCAATCATGGGATTTTTTGAATAAAATATGAATTTCATTTAAATCCTGGAAATTTTTTAAATAAAATTTAGTTTGACGTGGCATTTTTTAATAACTTTCGTAGTAGGCCTCATTCAAAAGTATGAAAAGAAGAAACAAAAATTCAGCTATTCCAACTCATTCTCTAGATGCAACCCCGTAAAATTATCTAGACTTTGACGTCGAAAATATTCCGACACAGCATTTTTTTTATTTTACTATTTCTTTTCCCGGTCGATTACAATTGAGCCGCCTTATCATGAAATAAAGTATACTCTCCATAAGCTTCAATTTGACATAAGTTTCATCACTGTTGAGCAATGTTGAAAATGGGCCAAAAGTCCGTACAAAATTGCCCATTGCAAATATATAATACAGGGTGTCCCGTAATTCTTGCTTTATATTTTGGGCGGAGATAAAGAGCTTTTGCCTGTAGGTATAATTTTTTTCTTTGAATGGTCCCAGGAATCATCCACAAAAATAAAATATAAAGCACGAATTAGGGGAAACCCTGTATAAGGTGTTAAAGGTCACAAATATGGGTTCTCGGGAATATCTAATATCTATATCATATACAACTTTGATGCAATTTTTTGACAAGCTTATAAAGCTCAGAACTGTAAATGCTACAGATAAAATTTCATTTATTTTGCTGCAAATTGTACAAAAAGGTGCCTTTACGTTAACACACGCGTGTATCTATTATTAACATAGATTATTCAATAAAAGCAAACTAAAAATTTTCAAACAATCTATTTGTAAAAGGGATAATCTAATCTTATGTGGAAATGTTTGCGAAACCCAACTGTTCACCTAGACAATTTCCGAAAACGGTTTAAACCCACTTCTTGGGTTGTTAGTCCAAGAAAAATAAACTTTTACAAAGAAAAAATTAGTTGGAGGCTAAAATTTAGCATGGACGTTGGTAATGGGACTCTTTAAAAACTAAGAGAGTTCCTCATCGATCCGAGAGGTTAGTTATAAGGGGTCCAAGGGTCTAAAAATAAGTTTTTTGCATATATCTCAAAAACGGTTTGGGATAGAGAAAAATTTTGTTCCTCAATCTTGTAGCTTAGGCGATTACCCTTACAAATGGTCTTTTCGACTTTTTCGTTGCATTAACTGTTAATAAGTTACAGCAAACGAAAAGTTAAAAAAATCTCTTAAAAGGGGCCAAATGTCATGAAAATAGGAGTTTCTTGCAAATATCTCAAAAATGGTTTGTGTTAGAGAAAAACTGTATTAATCAATTTTGTAGCCCTTATAATTTTTAACAAAAAAAACTTTCTACTTTTTTCTTAGCTTTAACTGTTAAAAAGTTAGAGTAAATCGAATAGTCAAAAAATCTCTAAAAAAAAAAAAGGGGCAAAAAGTCATGAAACTGGAAGTTTTTGAAAATATCTCAAGAACGGGTTGTAATAGAAAAATTTTATTCCCCTATCTTATAGCCGATGTCATTTCCAACAAAAATGCATTTTAACTTTTTTTATAGCATTAACCGTTAAAGAGCTACAGCAAATGGAAAAGTCAAAAAATCTCTAAGAAAGGAGGAAAAAAAAGTCATGAAAATGGGAGTTTTTGGCAAATATGTCAAAAACAGTTTGCGTTAGAGGCAAATTTAGCTCGCCAATCTTAAAGCTTATACAATTTTAAACAAAAATGGGTTTTCAATTTTTTTGTAGCATTAACCATTAAAAAGTTACAGCAAATCGAAAAGTCAAAAAATCTTTTAAAAAAAAAAAAGGACAAACATAGTCATGAAAACGGGAGTTTTTGGCAAATATCTCAAAAACGGTTTGTTCTAGAGAAAAATGTTTTGTCTAGATCTTGGAGCCAATGTAATTTTCAACAAAAATGGATTTTTAAATTCGTTCGTAGCATTTACCGTTAAAAGTTTATAGCATTTAAAACATGGCAATGTCGCAAAATTAACCAAACTGTGCATTTTTTTCCACACCACCTTAGAGGTGAAGTGCCTGTCAGGTGCTTCTTTTTATGTGGTACCCCAGTTGGCCTATTTTTGTATAAAATAACATGAGCTACAAGATTAGAGATTAACATTTTTCTCTAGCACAAATCGTTGGACTATGTAGAACATAAGTTACAAATGGATTGCATCGATTAGGTCTCGTCAAACATATTTGTCCGATTGACCGGGCAAAATTAATTTTCCCCACCTCCAACTTCTACTACTGCTCAATAGCACGTTGTATACCTTCAAGTTTAAACTTAAATTGAAAACCCTGGCGACCGCGCGGTTAGGCATTAAAAAAATGTTTTGGACCCGTTAACAACCACCAGCTTCATATGAATTTCTTTATAAAATTTTCAATTGTCGTTAAGTTTGAAGTTCTCTTGAGCTGTGTTAACTTAGACCCAAAAAGTGTCTAATTTTTTTAATTTTTTTGTAAAAGATGACCAATTAAATGACCACTTTTGACCACCCATTAAAATTTTTTGACCACCCAGTTATCGAAAAAATCGATTTTTAAAAATGGGAGGCTAAAAGAACGCTGCCCCCAAAAAATCGATTTTTTCAAATTTGATTGATCGTTATTATAGGTCGCTCGTAAGAGATTATTGACCACCCTTTAACTTTTTTTGGCCACCCCTAGAAATATTTTTTTTTTGATTTTTGAAAAAAAAAAAAAAAATTGAGATTATTTTTTTGGTTAAAATTTTCCCTTAATTTTCTTATTTCAAAAATTTAAAGATACAAATTATAAAAAAACTAAATTAGCTTAAATGACCACTCTTTAGAATTTGTCGATTTTTTGAAGAAATATTTTTTTCGAATGTTTCAAGATTGTAAACAAATCAGTTTTCTTAGATAACCATCCCTTAAAATCGCTCTAACTTCTTAAAAAATAATTTTTTTTTTAATTCTGGCAGATGATCATTGTGAAGAACATACATATCTAAAATGACCACCCTTTAGAATTTTTCAAACTTTAGTTAAAATATTTTTTTCGAATTTTTAAAAGCGACCATTGTAAAAAAAAATCAATTATCTTAGATAACCTTCTCTTTTAATCGCTCTGACTTGTCAAACAAACATTTTTTTTTTTTCAAATTCTTGAAGATTATAAAAATGTTTGAAAGGGAATCGTTGAAAAATTTTAAAAGGTGGTCATTTTAGATATGTATGTATGTTCTTCACAATGGTCATCTGCCAGAATTGAAAAGTAGTTTTTAAGAAGTTAGAGCGATTTTAAGGGTCATCTTTAAAAATTCGAAAAAAATATTTTTTCAAAAGATCGAAAAATTCTAAAGAGTATTCATTTTAGCTAATTTAGTTTTTTTTATAATTTTTATCTTCAAATTTTTGAAATAAGAAAATTAAGAGAAAATTTTAAATAAAAAAATAATCTCATTTTTTTTTCAAAATCAAAAAAAAAAATTATTTTTAGGGGTGCTCAGAAAAAGTTAAAGGGCGGTCAATAATCTCTTTCGAGCGACTTATCATAACCATGAATCAAATTTGATAAAATCGATTTTTTGAAGGCAGTGTTCTTTTAGCCCCCCATTTTTAAAAATCGATTTTTTCGATAACAAATAATTTTAATGGGTGGTCAAAAGTGATCATTTAATTGGTCATCTTTTAATAAAAAATTAAAAAAATTAGACACTTTTTGGGGCCAAATTAAAACAGCTGTTCTCTTGTTCTAGTCGAAGGCTCTCAACACTGGCTGAACTTTTTTCTTCAATTGCTTTCACCTTTTGCCAAATAAATTTACGTGTTAGGCTTCCTGAAGAAACAACACCGCGTTCAGGACCTATATGTATAGTTTCCAGAATAAATCACAACTTATTTGTTTGCACAAAGTCTTTAAGGTCTCTAAAGCTTTAAAAGCAAGCGATTTTTTCAAATTATTCTATCTAAATAAATATTCTTTCTAAAACAACTATCGAATGATCAAAAAAAAAGAAAAAAAAACCCTATTCAATTCAATATATTAAAACCATTACATCAAAAGACCACCTGTGTGGCAGATATGCTGGTGCCAATATTGTTTCATAGGAAATAGCACGAAACAACAACCTGCTGTGATAGTCTATCATAAAAAAAAAACACTACACAATCAACAGGATATTGATTTGCTTTTTACTTGCTCATAGGGCAAGTATTGGATTCGAGTTTTAATAAAAATTAACATTACAATGATGACGTCGTCGGTTAGTCTATGTGTCTTTGATGCGTTGCTTCAAATTTAGCATAGGTATATACAAAACAAGGAACTTTTATTCTCATTCATGTTCATATAGATCACGTAGCTCCCACACAACGATTTTGGATTTCGTAAAATTTCCCACAAAAATGGCTATAACGATTTTACTTCGTAACTGTTAACTGTAATAGCAAATTTACGGTAATAAAACAGCATTTTAAGATTGCGAAAAAAAAAATATATATATAAATATATGTATGTACCTATGTATGTATGTAGGTATGTATATTTACATGTTTTTTTTCGTTTTGATATTATTCGAAAAAATTGTCTTATTTCCAGACTATTGCCGCGTCTGCGTTGTTAAAAGCTCAGTCAAATTTATTACGAGTTCATATTATATTTTTTTTTAATATAAAAATAATAGTTCGAGACAAAAATTTAACAACCAAGTATTTTTTTTTGATAAACAAAAAGTTAAAAAAAAAATAAATATTTAGCTGTTTTCACTTTTTTCCCTCATTTCCGTGAACAGTGTTTTATCCATAATAATAAGCCGCGTTCAATTGTTTAACCCACTGGAGCAAGTTCGTGCGATTTAGTCGTGCCTCGTGAATTCTATTTTTATCGCCGCTATCGTTCGTCCTTTATAATTTACTTATACTTAGATATATAAAGCTCTGACAGGTCAAACAAAGCAAATCGATTTGTCGATTGCAATAATAAAGATATAAAGAACACTTATACGAGCAGGCTTTTTTTGTATAAAATTTTATACCAGGGTACCTAATATTACTTGATATTCTTTCAAAAAAATTGAAATTTTTATCTGTTGCGCATAGTGGGAAAAAAATAACTTTTTGAATTATTTTATTCTCTTGCAGTGTAAAACAAGGTTTGCACAAAGTTAAATACGCATCTAAAATCATAATGTAAACCGATGATTTTAAAAGGAATAAATTAGCTATTGGCTTTATTTACCTCTAAATTCATGTGCATTTCATGAATGTCAAAAAATTATTAATTGGGTAATTAGCCGTTAATTAGTCATGAATTAGTTGTGAGAATATCGAACTTGTCGTTCGATGTTTTCTATGTCTTTTTTGCTGCTTTGCTAGCAGCACCTCAAAAATGGGTAAAAACGTCTCATATCAAATATTTTTCTGCTTAATAATTAGCTGTTCAACAGTTCTGAATTAGTTGTGAAAGTTTCAATTTTGTCGTGTAATGTTTTCGATGTTTTTTTGCTGCTTTGCTGGAAAACGTATAAAAACTTCTATATTAAGCTCTATAATAAGCCGTTAAATAGTTGTGACAATTTTTAATTTGTCGCTCTATGTTTTCTTTGCTTTGTCAAATTGGTGTCAACTTAGCAAAGCAGCCTCTGGAAAACCTATACAAAATTCTTACTGTGACATCGGCTCTATAATTAGCCGTTAATGAAAGTTGTTGTGAATGTTTTTTTGTTCTATAATAAGTAGTAATTAGCCGTGAATAATTTGTGACAATCTTGAATTTGTCTCTCGATGTTTTCGATGTTTTTTTTTTGCAAAAGTGTGAAATTGGTATCAATTTAGCAAAGCAGCCTCTGGAAATGGGGTAAAAACTTCTTATATTGAATGGTTATTTCTCATTCATCAGTTCTGAAGTAATTGCGACACTTTTGTCGCTTTTTTTTTTTTGCAAAACTGGTATCAAGTTAGCTAGAAACCCCTCTGGAAAAGGGTTCAACACTTCTTATATTGAATAACTTTTTGTTTAATAATTTGCCGTTCGGCAGTCCTGAATTAATTTTGACGATTTCAATTTCATCGTGCGATATTTTTTATGTTTTTTGATTTTGTAAAAAAAAACATATATATGCAGGATAACTAACAGCAAATTGTTAGCCAAATAAACATTTCGATTACACAAGTCTTAACCCCTTTTCGACGAGTGCTTCTCGAACTTTATATGAATTTAATTAAAAAATAAAACATAGAAAACATCGCACGACAAAATTCAAATTTTTACAACTAATTCGGGCGATTATTATGCAATAAGCTATTCAATATAAGAAGTTTTTATCTCTTTTCCAGGCGTTCCTCACTAATTTTAACCAATTTGACAATTTTGCAAAGAAAAAAAAACATAGAAAACATTGCACGACAAAATTCAAATTGTCATAACTAATTCAGGACTGGTAAATGAGAATAAACCCATTCATAGTTAAGAAATTTTTAGCCTTTTTATACCGTTTTCAGAGGCTGCTTCGCTAAGTTGACACCAAGTTAGCAAAGCAGCAAAAAAAAAAAACATAGAAAAGGTCGACATTTTCAATGTTAAAATTGTTACAACCGTTTTTGTGAAAAATTAAAAAAAAAAATACTATAAAAGACTCAGCCAATTCTTACTTGTACATTAGGGTAACGAGACGAGACCAGGCGAGACTTTTGTTAGTCTTGTCTCGGTCTCGACATAATCGAAAAATTTCAGTCTCGTCTTGGTCTTGGTCTTGGTTTCATTCTTTCCTTAAAAGGCCCAATAATATTGTATCCAAGTTCAAAGCAGCAGTAATTTCACTTTAGAAACATACGAAGCCATCCTTCGATGGATTTTGACAGTTCATGGCTTGACAGGTAGGCAACGAACTATATTTTGAGGTTTGGATAATAATTTTTTTTCAAATGTCACCCAAAAGGTCTAACATCAAATAAAATCGGAAAATTTCGAATTTTCTGATTCTAATCCATTTAAATCGGAGCCATAAAAATAAATAAATAAATTTGATGGCACAACAGCTCATGAAGAACTAGGGCCTAGTGACTTACAACTCTCAACCATTCCTGTGTGCGTGTCTGCAGGAATGGAGGGGACCTACAGTTTATTGCCGAATCCGAACGGCTAACGAGCGGCACTTTTCTGTGACAGGAGATACTCTTGAAGGATTTGTCAATTCCTCGCAAGAGGCAGTAGCCGTTTTTTTCTTTTTAAATAAATAGGTGGCGAGGCTGGGGATCGAACCTTAGACCTCCGGCATGACAGTCCATCGCACTAACCATCACGCCACGGCTACTACAATCGGAGCCATCCTTCAATGTATTTTGACAGTTCATGGCTTGATAGGTAGGAAACAAATAGCCAGTTCAGGTTTCTCAAGCTCACTGAGATCTCAGAGATCTCAGCAATCTCAGAAATCTGAACATAATTCCTCAGTGAGATTCCTCACTTTTGCTGTCAAAAAACTGAGACTGATATTTTTTGGATTCGCTTGCTCAATTATTTTTTGTCGCAGTTGATCAATTAATAAAAAAGAGATGGAAATTGGTTTTGACTTCTAGCGGAGAAATTTTGTTCAAGTTTCTCCTTCTGCTCAGTGGAGCTGACGGAGCTTGCTCAGTGAGATCTCAGTGAGATTTTAGAAACGTAAACTGGCTAAAAGTATATTTTGACATTTCGATAATTTTTTTTTTCCAGTCACCTTTTTCGAGTCTAAAAAATGAGCGATTTCTATTCCAACGACATGCATACATAAATCGTGCGCATTCTTCTCTAGAATTTCGCAGTGCGCCTATCTGAGTAGGTATAACTATTTACATATGTGGTGATCTTGTTTTTGAAAAATCAATTAATAATTGCAGGCTATGCAGGTACGCTGCTCATGCGAAACTTAATTTTTCCAACACGACAGCGAAATCCTTACGAAAACTATAGCAAAAAATCCCCATGAGATGTGTAAGAACTTGCAAAAACAAATACAAACGGAACAAAAAGCCATATTGTAACTAACTCTGCTTTAATTTAAAGCTATACATAACTCGGTACTGAATAACTTGGCCTTAAAAATTCAAAATATGTAGGTTGCCCTATTGTGCAGCAGAATAGATTAAAAACATAATGATGATGATGATGTGAGAAATTTTATGAACTCACGTGTAAATCAAATCCCGTTATATTCAGAGAAAACTTCCCTCGAATACGGTGCATATACCATGTGGGGAGTAATATATATCTTAAGGTCGCATTGCATCGTTCATTTGATAATGTATTCATATTGTATGCAGGGTGTTTCCGACTGAATTATCAATACTTTGAGAAATGACTTAGACAAGTTCTTATAAAATAAAAATCATATACTCACATATTTAAACAGCTGTTTTACAAAAAAGAATAGGTTTTATTTTTTTTTTTCGATCTACAGCAGATATTTTTAATTTTCTTATTGACTTTAACCGCCATATTATTCACTCGATACATCCAGATTTAAACTTAAATCCAGATGAATTAACATTGAATTTGTATGATTTAAGTTTTAATATGGATGTATTGAGTGAATAATATGGCCGTAACTGTAGAAATATCGATAAAAGGATCATTTAAAGTTTTGGGTAAAAAATGCAAAATGCTATACTAATTTGTATGGGAAAAGTTTGGCCTTAGAGGCACTGGTTAATGATCTTGAATATCAATAAATATGCATAATATTTTAATTTATGTGGTGTCTGATGCAAAAAATTTATTTTAGGAAATAACGGACGCCCTATAAAAATTTTTTATAACAAGAAAGGAGTTTTTTTAATTTTCATAATTTTCCTAAAATAGGAAACTTATGTCTGGCTTCAGAAATATTTACTAAAAATTTAAATTAAGTGACGTATTTTGTATGAAACAAACGTCATTTAAAGATTTAAGAGCCTGCAAAATAGTTAAAAGGGCTCTATGAAATCAATCATTAGATTACCTTGTTGCAAAGTCAAACTATGTTGGAAACTAAAATTAAAAAAAGAACTAAATTACAAACCTTCAATTTTCAAAAAATTCATTACAAAATGTTTTCTCCAAAATGCATATAAATTTTGAAAATTATTTTTGTAAAAACTATTTTTTAAAGTAACTTTATTTTGTTTAAAAACCATAGAGAATAGTTTCTTTGGCTTTAAAGTAAGTAACGCATAATATATCTACCTATTATACACAAGTGCTGCCCTCGGAATAGCACAGAAAAGAATGATCTTAATTGATTTAACACAAAGTCAAAAAATCGTTTCCAATCTATTTTGACAGTCAAAAACGCCCTGTAAATACATACATAAGTATATAACTTATTAACAGCGCCATAAGAAATGCAATAAATCAAGTCCCGAAGCTAAATTTGAAAACTTTGCCTAAATCAAAGGATTCCCAAGATCAGATTTCGTTGTATATTTTTTATACAGAATAGAGCCGCACACCTTCAAAAATCCATTACCGTAAACGGGACCCATCACTAATTTAACACCCACCTTTTTAAACCTATCTTAACGAAAATCTAATATTACTAAAAGGAAATGTGTCATAGCACCCTAAGGATAATTATCTTTCTTCCTTTATTGCTTGTGTGTTTTGTTTTTTTTTTGTTTTTCTTTTTTATTATTATTTTGATTTTTCTTTTGCTTATAGGCAGGTACTCTATAAGTACACGGCCACATTACCGAAATTAAAAATATCCCTGCTTATAAGCCAGAAAGACAGTTAAATTTCTAGGTGGTTGTTTGATGGTAATATAATAATGTATGTAGGTATGTGTCGGTGGCAATGGGTAAGCAGGAATTAATCTACGTATAACGAGAAGTCAAATAATTTAATAGCATTTTACAACAGCGAGTGGATGAATATTGTTGGGGTGGTGCTGTGCTGATGGTAGGATTGATAGAATTTTTTTCTGAGATTTTATGCAAAAAGACGTAAGAAGGCAAGACAAGTTAGTTAGGAAAAATTAACAATAATATTTTTTGAGTCTGAGCATGGAAACAAAACACTGAAGAAATATCGTTTTTGTATTTTATTTAAAAGAAAGTTTAGCTAGTGAGTATACCTCGGGCAACCTAAGTTTTTTTTTTCAAGTAACACGATGCGCCTTAATACAAACCCACTTTTAATGACGATGTTCTAACACTACTGTTAAATAAATTGGTATTTCTCACGTCTTGTCCTCAAAATTAATACGACAAGGTATCTGGCCATGCCATGTTGTTCCAACAATTGCAGCGATATAGTTTTAACTTTGTATTTTTGAATTTGTGGCATTTTTTTTGTTTATTTTTTAATTTTATAAAACGAAATTCGTTTGATAAAAAAAATTAAATTATATTTTTTGATGATCAAATTTCAATTTTATTTTTTTTTTTTTATTTTTTGATAAAAAGTATTCTAAAATAAATGAAACTAGCTGACCCGGCGAACTTCGTCCCACCTATAATTAAAAGTCCAACAACGTTCGAACAAAAAATAAAAATAAAACAATTCAGAAAGTATGCAATTTATTGTTATCACGACTTTCCGACTTTTCCGACCTAATTTTCCAATTTTTATTTCCGTAGTGTGTTTATCTTCTTTATCTGGTTTGATACAAATGATGTTCAGCCGAGTTATGCGCGTACGAACAAAATTCCATTTCATAAATTATGAAATTTCAAGGTGTTCGAACGATTTTCCTAGTTTTTTTGGTCGAATTTTCTAATTTTCAGTCAAATTTTCCAATTTCCGGCTCTTTAGTGTGTTAATCTAGTTCAATACAAATCCAACAAAAACAAAATCCCCCAAAAAAAACTTGAAAGGTTTCTGAGAGGGTTTTTGTTTGATAACATATTATACTCGAAGTATATAGGCTCTAAAGCTTTTGCGACGCCCCCGCCGATCATCAGCCAGCGGTGCTTAGACTATATATTAAATAGTTGAATTTAGTTTGTAGAACTTTATGCCGAAACTGGAACTCAATTCATATAGACCAAGCTTCTCCGTGCTATATGCACTACGCACTGCGCTTCTGAAGGTCACGTGATCATGTTTATCCCACCGTAGGATTAGCATTAGGCTAATGTCACACGAGCATCTTTTTCTGGGCGTCCATTTGGAAGTACGTCCTGAGAACCAAGAAAACTTATAGGAAAGGACACACGAGCGTCCACTTATTGGTTTCGTCCGCGCGTCCAACTTTGTCTATTGTTTGAATCTCATGCCGCGTAGATTGTAAAACGGCATGAGGGGTACTGTCGTAAATTAGTATGGTCACACGAGCGTCCAAATGGACGCGCTTCCAGATAATTTTCAAATTACTTTTTTTGGGTTTTTTATTTTTATCTTTTTAGTGGTTCAATATATATTACTGAAATTTTCACGGATAATATAAATAATGTACCCAAAATTAAATTTGAAAAATTGAGTTCCTTAAGTACCGTTAAGCTGAAATAACGACAATATTAGAACCTTTGTTCTATGAACTCATATCTTTTTAATGAATGCATGGTTTAATTTGGTTTTATCTTATTCCGAATGTCAGGAAAATAACGATTATTTTGATACTTCACTTGATATTTTACGTGCACCACAAGCCTCACAATCTTAATTTAATCGAGAAATCGGAAAAATTGCATAGAAAAAGTGTGTTTGGTTCATTGATCTCGGTATTCTTCCAATGGAGAAAGGTCCGTTAATTGCAAAATTGTGGCGATTTTCAAAGTTAAGGTATTTAAAAAAAAAAAAAGTATATCTTTCGTTGTAATTATCCGATTTTAAAAGTTAAGGTTCTAAAACAAAGATAAAATGTCAGGCTAAAATTCTGTTAAAAAAAATTTTGAGGAAAGGTACCCCCTTCCACCATAAAAACGTAATGGGAGAACAATTGAATTTGATTTCTGGAATTTTAAATTGAAAAGTTGAATTAATAAGCTCGTGTGGCATTGGCCTTATTGTTTTACCACTGCATTTTGAATTAACTAGCATTGGCCTTACACAAGTTTGTTGTGTTTCATTCGTGGGATATTTTTTTATTTTTTTATTTGTCCTCGAGGCTTTCATTGCCCAAAATGACAAAAGAGCTAGGTATCTAGTCTAATAATATAAAACTGAACAGCAAAATGAAAGCAAGGTGCGCCTTTTTAAAATATGGCTGTTTGAATTCATGATCTGGAAAAAAAAAACCCTGTCGAAAAATAGCTCTACATTACAATATAGAATGCAAAGATGACAAGAAAATTGTAGGTAATTCCAAAAAATAAATATTTTAAACATTAATTTTTGATGTTTGAACTTTTGTCTTGCAACTTACTCGTATATCGTAGTATTTGAGTTTAATCAAATTAAATCAAGTGAAATTTGAGCACGACAACCTTTGCCATTGATTTGACTACTAACATTTATCATTTTAAGGTACATCCTGCCATACTCAGACCCATCCATCAGAGCCATCCAATCTTTAACTAAATATGATCTATTAATACTCTTACGCTGTCCCTGCGGCTGAGTATAGATGTGAAATAGGATGGAAAAGTTAAAATCACTTTTCTTTTAATTTCTCAAATTATATTGAAGAAAACAAATTTATAAATGTTGAATCCTGAAAGTGTATCTTAAATTTAATTACCTTGATAGAATGTTTTAAATGGTTTGGTGATTTGCTTATTTTTGAAGTTCATCACTGGAATCGCATTAGTGACATTTGCTGATTTGATATAATTATTAAGGGGAAGATTATTGTTAGAGTGAGATATGGGAATCTGCAGACGCTATAGTGTCTAGATGAGTCCTTACTTAGAAACAGAAGTTGATTAAATGAGATAATAATTGCATAATGAGAATTTGATGATTGAAAATTCTATGAGACTTTTTGTTTTATATTAATAAATAACAAACAATGTTGGTACGGGAATGCAGAGAAATCTTGAAGTGGAACTGGTACGCTTTTATAATTTTCCTTTATGTATAAATGGTATAAAGGAACAAAAGAGTGTTTGTTTAAATAAATTTATGTTTGAAGGTATTGTTTTCAGAATGTTTTCTTTTGTAAATTCTTCTTAGAGAATACAACTTTATAGCGAAAAACTTTTTAAGCCTCATTCACCGAAATGGAGGCCAAATAGGGGGTGGGCTTTTAACTCCAAAAACTTGTTTTTACTTTCACACTGATCCCTCCTACACATCAGTCAAAATCAATTTTGTTCTATACAAAATGCAAGGTCAATGTAAATAGAAGACGAAAGAAAATTCGAAGAAAAAAATTAAATAATGAATAAAAGAAAATCAAACAAAAAATCGCGAAGCTGACTGTCTTCGAAATTATTCTCGTCGTCGATTTAATAAAACCTCAAGTTTTATTTTATTATAAAAAAGTTTATTAGCTAACAAAACCAAACGTTATGAATAATAGTTCCAGAATGAAAAATAATTTGAATTATTTTGCAAATAAAAATAAGAAAATTCAAATGATAACTTGATACAAACAATTATCGAAGAGTAGAAATTAGCAAAGTGTCTAAATTTTCTTAACATTCTCCCCCGCGGTATTGGAGCCAACCTGGTCTTCATTACCATCACTATGAAAATTTAAGATACATATTTTGACTAATGGTCTCTTGAAAACGCCGATTGAAGTTTTAACTTCTACAACTCTAGTCTCGCCATCGTCTCCAGGGAAGATTTTAGTTATAATTCCTTTCGGCCAGCATCCACGGACGATGTTATTGTCAACAACAAGTACAATGTCTCCTACTTTCACTCCTTCGCCTTTAGTCAACCACTTCGTTCGACGGTTGAGTGTTGGCAGGTATTCTGTTCTCCATCGTTTCCAAAATTGGTCAGCTAAATGTTGTGTTGCCCTCCAGTGTTTTCGTAGAACCAAATCAGTTTTTGAGAATTTTCCAATAGGCGCTGTTGCTGAAGAGCGTCCTATAAAAAAGTGATTTGGAGTTAAAGCTTCTGGTTCATCTGCATGAGTAGGTACATCAATTAAAGGCCTTGAGTTGATTTGGTGTTCTGCTTCTGTCATCAAGGTGTAAAGGTCTTCATCAGTCGGATAGTGTTCTTTTAGTACGGCTTTAAATGCATTCTTCACCGATCGTACTAAGCGTTCCCAACATCCACCCATATGAGGCGCTGCAGGCGGATTGAAATTCCATTTGATCCTGTGAGTTGTTAACTGTCGTCTTATTTCGTCTTGATCGAACCCAGCAAGACTTCGGTTAAGTTCTTTTTCGGCACCTCGAAAATTGGTTCCGTTGTCGGAAAACATTTCTTGGGGACAGCCTCGCCTTGCAATAAATCGTCTTAAAGCCATTATAAATGAGTCAGTAGAGAGGTTTGTGGCTATCTCTATATGAATAGCTCGCAATGTTAAGCACGTAAAAAGAACTCCATACCTTTTTTCATGTCGTCGGCCTATTTTTATAGTCATCGGTCCAAAGTAGTCCACACCAGTAAAACAGAAGGGAGGCATTCCTGCTGTGATACGAGCTGAAGGTAGTTGCCCCATTATGGTTGTTGCAGGTTTTGAATTATTATTGATGCAAGCATTGCATTCACGCCTCACCTTTTTCAGTGTTGGTCTCACTTTGATGATCCAGTATCGTTGATGTAACTCATTAAGAACTCGTTCATGTCCCATGTGGTTCCCTTTCACATGATAATGTCTCACCAGGAGTTTCACGTAGTCGTCGTTGCCATGAAGTATAACAGGAAATTTGAACCAGTCATCTCCATCAGATAGTTTACACAGTCTTCCGTTTAGTCGAATTATATTGTCGTCTGTCAATTTTGGAGACAGCTTGTAGATTGGACTATTTTTATCAATTTCTTGATTACGATAGAGTTTTTGGTAGTCTTTTCCAAACATTTTACGTTGAGATTGCTGAATCCAAAGAAGCTCGGCATCATGTATTTCGTCTGCTGTGAGTTCTCCGCTGCGATTTTGTTTGAATATATAATTTTGTATGAAGCGTAACATCCAAGCAGTGGCACGAATAAGTTTTAACCATGATGAAAATCGTTTAACCTCAGGTAGTTCAAAAAGATGTTCTTTAGCAATGACTCCAACAAATTCGAGAAGTTCGTCATCAACTGGATCTAGTTTATTTTTGGGCCATTTAGATTCATCTGAATACAAAAACTCGGGCCCAGTGAACCATCGATTAGCAGGACTTAGGTCCTTGTAACCACTTCGAGTTGCATCGTCAGCTACATTCAATTTTGTTGGTAGCCATTTCCATTCCTTAGCAGTGGTTAATTCAGATATTTCGCTAAGACGATTAGCGATAAATTGTTTATGCCGAGAGCTACTTGATTGGATCCAGTACCAAACAGTTGCGGAATCAGTCCAATAAAATATTCTATCAAACTTTCGGTCCAGCTCTTCTTTCAGATAACTAGTCAGTCTTGCTCCTAATAATGCAGCTTGCAGCTCCAATCTCGGTATGGTCATGATTGGTTTGGATGGTTTTACTTTAGCTTTGGCTGCAACAAAGGAAACACTTATATTATTTTTTGTCGATGTTCTTACGTAAACAACAGCAGAGTATGCTTCTTCGCTGGCATCCACGAAGCAGTGCAATTCAACAAAAGGGCCATTTAAGTAGAAGTCAGAATAACATCTTGGAATTTGCACGCAATGGATTTGTTGTAAGTTCTTCAACCACTCCTTCCATTCCGAATCTAGTTCAGCACTAAGTTCGTCATCCCAGTCAATTGATGTCTTCCAAATTTTTTGAAGTATGATCTTTCCAACAATTACAAAGTGAGCGATGAAACCAAGAGGATCAAAAACTGACATTATAATTTTCAATGCCTCGCGCTTGGTTGGTGTTCTTTCTCCATTTAAAAGAGTTGAGTCAACTTTTGAGAAATTTGTATTGAAAGTGAAAATGTCTTCCCTGATGTCCCACGCTACTCCTAGCACTCGACTAAGCTGCATGCTTTTATCAATGTTGACTTTTCCATTCTTGTTGACGGGGCGGAGATGCTGAGGAATAGTTTTGTCTACCTTTACTGACGTAGAATACCAGTTTCTCAATTCAAAACCACCGCAACCATGAACTTTGATGATATCCTTGATAATTGAGATAGCCTCCTCTTCATTGCTTGAAGTCCCAAGGTAGTCGTCCATATAATGGTTTCTCTTAATAGCGCTTACTGCGTTTGGATAGTCAGCAACAAATTGGTCTGCATTCTTGTCCTTTACATAGATAGCAGTGCATGGTGAACAGGTTGCTCCAAATGTCATTGCAGTCATTTTGAACGTCTTTGGTTCACCTTGCCTCTTGTTTCCGCGCCAAAGGATCAGCTGGCTGTAGCAATCATCATCTCGAATCTGCACACGATGAAACATTTCTTTAATATCGGCAGTGAATCCGATAGTTCCTTGTCGAAATCGAAGTATAACCCCAGGGAGTGACTTCAGCATATCCGGTCCTTGTAGAAGCAAGTCGTTTAATGAAGAACCATTGCACTTTGCTGCAGCGTCAAAAACCATTCTGACTTTCCCTGGTTTATTGGGGTTAACAACGGGAAAGTGCGGTAGATACCATTGTCTGTTTTCTAGGTTCGTCGGGACTGATTTGATCTCTTGCAGGTAGCCTTTTTGAATATACTCACTGAAGTTCAATTGGTATGCTGATTTCAAGACGTCATCTTTATCCAGTCTCTTTTCTAGCATAAGTAGTCGTTTAAAAGCCATCTTTTTGCTGTCTGAAGGAAGTGGCACATTGTCAAATTTCCATAAAAGTCCAGATTCCCATCGGTTCCCTGAAACTCGTTGTGTTGTTTCTTCCAAAATGTGCAACGCTCTGTCATCATCACGAGATTTTTCAATACTCGCCTTAGTTGTGCTTATTCCATCCAATTCCCAAAAAGACTTGACTAAGTCATGAAGTTCAACATCATTTTTGTCCGAAATGACATTTGCAATCAGGGCCTTCTTGTCGTGATTATAGCTAGATCCGTCATTTCCACTTATGGTCCAACCCAGCCATGTCTTGCTGGCTATAGGTGAGTTCCATTTGTCATGTATCAGTTGTCTTGTTGATGATAAAAGTCCATTGTTTTCACCTATGAGGATCGTTGGTTGACCATTTTCAAAGTTTTCAAAGTCAATTTCATTTAAATATGGATATTTTTCAGTTATCTTCTTTTTGTTGACTGTTTGGCGAATAAGAGGTAGTTCCTTTACAGTTCTGACATCTCTTAATTTGTAGAACTTCGCTCCTTTAAATGTTCCTCTAATAGATGTGGAGAAGCACTTTGAATCCGATTCATTTGCAGAATCTCCGTTAAACCATTTAACGGTAAGAGGTGAATGGGTTCCATTTACTCTTAATTTGTCTGCTATATCGCTCCTCATCAAAGTAAGACTCGCTCCAGAATCCAGCATAGCTAATGTCTTGACTTCTATGTCGCCATTTTTGAGACAAACTGGCAGGATTCTTAAATTTGTTGAAACATCAGTTGTAGAGCTTTGAGCACACAATTCATTAGGTTGATTTTGTGGTGAAGTTCGGTTGGAGTGCAGCAAATGATGATGCTGTTTCTTGCATTTGTCTACATTACACGATATTTTCTTGCGACACGCTTGCATTGAATGATTTTCATTGAGACAAGAAAAGCAAAGTGAAGCTTTTGTAACGAACTTCCATCTTTCGTCTACGGTCATCTCGAAAAATTTCTTACACCTTGCTACAGATTTGCAATTTGACGAACAAACCTTGCATTTGATGTTATCGTCTGATTTGATAGCTGTGTTCACTCTTTGCGTTCGTTTCGTTGATGTAGATGGTGATGATTCTGGATGCACACGAAGAGATGCAGCATGCGACTTTCTATCTAACCAATCAGCGAAGTTCCTCAGGTTGTAAGAATCCTTCTCATAAACGAAATCTGACCACATAATATGTAACGTTGGTGGCAGTTTCCTTTCTAGGTCTTGAATTAGCTGCGGATTAGACAAATACTCCTTTTTATTAAGAAGTTCAATCATTCCAGTCAGGTTTTCTACTGCCGTGGCAAATTTGATGATTGTCATCGGTTTGTCTTCTTTTGGAGGTAAAATTTCCTTGGTCTTCAGAATCAATGAGTTGATGATGTAGTCTGGTCGTCCAAATCGTCTCTCTAAAATTCTCATGATTTTATCGGCACTGTCTGGCGAAATGAGAAGCGATCGAACAGCATCTAGTGCTTCGTCCTTCAAAGCTACACGAAGTCGGGTCACATTTTCGTTGCTTGTGAAGTTGCACATGTCTGTTGTTCGATGGTACTCATTTTTAAATAACAACCAGTCTTCAGGGTTTCCTCCGAATTTTGGTAGATCCATTTTGGTTTGTCTTGCCATAAATGTTGACATCATTTCCATGTACGGTGGCTTAGATTCTGTTCGATTGGTACATGGAATCTCAGATTCTCTAGTGAAAGTGTTTTTAATTTTCTTCACAGGATTTTCTTTTGTCTCTAGGGATCCTTTGGACTTCAGCATTTGGAGTTCAAAGGATAATTTTTCCACTTCTTCCGACAATTTAAATATTTTGTCTTTTGTTTTGTCTTCTGAAGACAGTTCAATTTCATCTTCGTTGTCTTCTGATTGGTAATCCGAGGAAAGATTCTGATTTTCTTCATCTGCCGTTAGCGTATTGTTTCCAGAACGTTCGATAATATTTTCAGCTTCTTTTTCCATTTCATTATCATGAAATGATACACAAGATACACTTTTTCTGATTGGAAAACTATTGTCTTCGCCATATCGTTTGGGTGGAATACCCTTAGATTTCCTTGCGCTTGTCCTGCTAGCTGACATTTTCCAAGTGCTGTATTCTTCTGGTTTGAAGGACCACGATGTCTTCGAAATTATTCTCGTCGTCGATTTAATAAAACCTCAAGTTTTATTTTATTATAAAAAAGTTTATTAGCTAACAAAACCAAACGTTATGAATAATAGTTCCAGAATGAAAAATAATTTGAATTATTTTGCAAATAAAAATAAGAAAATTCAAATGATAACTTGATACAAACAATTATCGAAGAGTAGAAATTAGCAAAGTGTCTAAATTTTCTTAACACTGACAGTAAAAGTCATTTCTGTACGAAATATTGTTTCTATGTAGTCAATCTATACTATTATATAAAAGAGTAACTTTTTTGTTTGTCAGTTTGGCTGTATGTACCTATGCACTAAACTCACAAACAAACAAAAAAACCCTTTTAAAAAATAGATATAATAGAAATTTCACTTATCTGGTATGCTATAGGATACAGCAGAAAAGAAAATTTTTGTTAAATACAGAACAATAAACAAATTAAAAACTTACCACAAAAAAAATCGTAAGGAAATTTTCTAAAATCAAGCATGTAGGTATTTTCCTTGCAAAATTCTGTTTTATAGATTTTAAACTCACATTTACTTCAAGCTCAATTATTAATAAGGAGGAGTTGTTTTGCCATGGAAAATTGCCTTTTGTGGCATGTGGGGGATCGGGGATTTGACTGGTTCCGGTGATCCGGTTCGTCAAATCCATAATTTTGGTGGGCTGATTTCTGGAATCGGCTCAAACAAATGAAAAGTTGTTTTAGGGCCAGTTGTACAAATATATGATCCGTGGTTCAGGAATTTTAACTCATTAATATCGGCGGATTAACTGTTGTTCATCGATGGTCCAGGCATGTAATTGGCTTTTAGTGCATATTGGAACCTTGAACCATCGTTGAACCTCAGTTAACCCGCCGAAATCGGCGAGTTAAAATTCCTGAACCACGGATCAAAATTTAAACCCACGATTGTACAACTGGCTCTTAGTTAGGGTAAGGGTAGTATTTTTGTTTTTTTATTTTTAGGGAAAATTTTTGATGAAAATAAGTAATGGGTAGTAAAAAATCTTCATCGAAAAAAAAAAAAAAAAAACTCAAACCATGTCCAGAATAATGTGCCTTGGTAGGTGGGAGCCTGGGAGCAAGATAGTGAGTAGAGTTGTTTTCACCGGCGACGAATCGTGTTGATATTTTTGTGTAATAGGAAAAGTTCAAATAAAAAAAAAAAAACATCAACGGTAGGGATTTTAATCTCTATAGTAAGAAATGAGTTGAGTAGGGTATATATGTATGTACATATATGAAAGGTAGGTATAATATTTGCAGCAGAAATAAATGTTTGCTACTGAAATTGTTTTGTTTGGTGGTGGGTGTTTGGTGGTGGGTGTTTGCTGGATATGGTAAATGGAAACGAACTTATAGGCAAGGGGCGTGCACAAAGAGGGGTAATGGGCATTTAACCACTAATAAAAATTATTTTTAATTTTTTTTTCTGAGTAAATTAAACAATCAAGGGCGCACGTAAATAGGATGGGGGGTGCTTATAAATCGGCTTAGTTAATTCACAACTCGAGTTCTAATTGTTGGATTTTCAGGTAAGACTGAAATTGGTTGGTTTGGTGGTGGGTGGTTGGTTTTTTAATACTTTATTTAGGTTAGGTACAAATTTTTTCATGAGGATAAGTGATGGTGGGGTGGTAAAAATATGTATGAAGGTTTTTTGGCAGCGAATTATTCTTCATCGTCAAAAAATAAAAAAAAAAAACAATTCAAACCATGTGCACTGTGCCTTGGTAGGTGGGAGCGAGATAGTGAGTAGAGTTGACTGTTTTCGCGTTTCGCCGTCGACGAATCGTGGTGATATTTTTGTGTATAGGAAGGTATGGTAAAACAAAACAAAACATAAACAGTCGGTAGGTATTCTCTATAGTGTAGTAAGAAATGAGTGGAGTAGGTATAGGTATGAGTAGGTAGGTATAATAGGTATTTGCAGCAGAAAAAAAATGTTTGTAGGTATCTAATCTACTAAAATTGGTTGGTTTAGCGGTGGGTGGTTGGTGATGGTGAATGGAAACGAACTTATTTAGTGGCAAGAGCGTGCACAATAAGGGGTAAGGGGGCACTTGAATCACTAATATAGGTATTTGTTTTTCTAATTCTTTTTGTTGAGTAACTACACAGTCAAGGGCGTAGGTAAGCAAAGGTGATGTGGGGGTGCTTATTACGTTCAAATCAGCAAAATTTACACCTTGAGTTCTAATGATCGGATTTTCAAGGTTCGAGATTTTAAATGAAGATTAAATGTAATGTGGGAACACAAGAAGACAAGAACTTGCGCAAGGAGGGATCTGGTTTCCAGAATCGGCTCAAAATTTTTTTTTTTAGGTAATACCTACCTACATATGTATTTTTATTTTAATAGGTAGGTACCTACTTTATTTAGGTAGTACAAGTGGTAAAATTTTTTTGTTGATAAGTGATGGGTGGGGTGGTAAAAAATGTATTCCGGTTTTTTGGCACGGAATTATTCTTCATAGACGGCAATAACCCTTGCTGGGAAAAAATGTTTCGTTTTAAGAATATGCGGTAGGTATATGGTAGAGAAGAAAAAAAATTTAACATTCCATTGATAAATTATTAATTTCTTTGTCAAGTGGTTACTAACACAATTCACGGTCGTTCGTTCCTTAGGGGGTAATGGGAGGTAGGTATAACATAACATACAAATAGTCTGATTTTCAAAGTAGTCTTAAAATTACACTATAGGTAGGCAGGTAGGTACATAATTAGGTACATTACATTTTTATTCAAAAGCAAGCCCACACAACCCACACACATAGTTTTAGGAAAATAATTGTCAATGTTCATTGATACGTGTGGAGGCTTATTTTCAATGTTACCTGACAAAAAAAACGTCAATGTTACCTGACAAGTAACATGGATGGTGTGTAGCGCTCTTCAAGCTGAACATTTTTCGAGTGCTGATTTTAAATCATCTTTTTGGTCGATATTTGGTTGTCAAAGGTTTTACTAAAGAAGACCCGGGCAACGCCGGGTTTTATCGGCTAGTAATTAATAAAAGAAAATCAAGCAAAAAATCGCGAAGCTGACAGTAAAAGTCATTTCTGTACGAAATATTGTTTCTATGTTGTCAATGCATTATATATGAACCACAAGCAAAATTCTTTTATGCGTCTTAAAATCTAGTTAACTAAATCAAAATGAACCAATACATTAGCAAAGATTACCTGCATATTTTATGTTCATCACCCACACACGTTCTCCACAGGTTCATGAAAATTGACAATAATTATTCTAATATAGTGCTAATAGTGACATTACCGAATGACAGTCAACAACAATTTATGCTCCTATTCGAGTGAAAAATTGCTCACGTTCCCATGCACAATTTATACTATGGTTTTTGTATACGATTATCCTGAATTGGGGACATATAATCATCATTTCATTCATTACTATTCGAGCACACGCAACATTTGTTTACAACGCCAATTCACCACAAAAAAAAAAAAAAACAAAAATAAAACAAAAATCCAAATAAATAAAAGAAGAAGAATTCTTAGGCACGAAAATTTAGACATAGAAAACGAATGTTCACATATGTATAAGTTAATGTGTATAGCATAACTAAATGTGTGGTATTCGAATAGTTTATAGTGACATTTGGAATTACCACGTAACATGCGAACTATTACACCTCCTGTCTAAGTTGTTGCGCATTTTTGCTGGTTCGGTTGTTCCAATAAATTTGGAATTATAAAGCTATGGCGTTTAATATAATCGCTATTGATGGTTATTGACTTAAGCTTGTCAATAAAAATATCAAATATGTAGCTATACTTAATCAACTTATAAACATTAAATTATAGAGAACATGACAGATTTTTTTGTTTTTTATTCATGGGTGGGTTTCGGTAGAATTTCGTGAAACTTGTTAGTTGTTTGAGTATTAAATTTATTTTTATGCAATATGAATATTAAATAAGAAATTACATATTTTTAGCTATACAGGAATTAAATATTGACATTAAAAAGTTATTAAAAAACAATAGCAAACATTATAAATCCACAGGGTGATTAACCTAAGGTTTGACAAAAAGCTAGAGCGTGTAGGTTGAGTCGGAACAAGAAAATACCGTATGGGAGGGGGGTCTATTTGTCTCGGTATAGGCGGGAGGCTCATTTTTCTAAAAAAAAATCGACTTAAAATAGAAAAAAATCATTAAAAGAGTCCGTTTTTTTATCATGTTTTTTTTTTTAATTCAACTTATTTGAGAGTATAGTTTTTGAAAAATTAATTTTCAAACTCAAAATTTTGAAAAAATTATGTTTTAACTAGTTTTACGTTATTAAGTAGTATTTTTGTTTTAAATATTTGATGCTCAGATTAATTTCTAGTCAAACACTGAACTGAAGAGTAGATAGCCGATTGATTTTTTAGTTTTTGAGAAAAATATTGTGATACTGTTTGGTGCCCTGTTGCTTTTCAAGTACAATCAAATCGTATCGAAAAAATCTAAAGAAGATTTACAAAGTTCATCTTTGCTAAGATGAGTTGGGGTTTTCCACCAATTAATGAAGCTAGATTCTTATTTTTAGGCATTTCTAAATTGGATACCCGCTGCCGCAAAATCCATATGATATAGTACTTGTGAGAGACATCTTGTGTTATCATATAAAATGTCCAAATTTGTTAGCTTTTAGTCTCAATTTATGCTCCCGGGAGACCATAAACCACGCTACTTTCTTTTCCAGTCTCGTCATAGAACTAATTATGAAACTAATGAACCTTTAACAAGAACCAATGCGTTTCGCCCAAGCACGACAGTTGGGCTCATCAGTTAGATGCTGTCGTACCCTTCTAAGAGGCAATTTTTTTTTTTTTTTTTTTTTTTTTTTTTTTTTTTCGATGAATACCGACTCTTAATAAAATCTACAGCGCATAGGCACTGTAAATTATATTATTCTAGGGGAACATGGTTACATTCTTGCACCTAGAAATATATGTTGTTGTTGTAAGCCCGTGGTCTGGCTAATGTACGAAGAAGAGAATAAACAAAAATAAAACAAAATTATTTTTGTTATTGTTTTAGTGGACTATATTGAATTAAATTCAAATGAAAGATTTTTTGCGACCTTTAGTCCAATGCGTTTCGCCCAGGCACGACAGTTGGGCTCATCAGTTAGATGCTGTCGTACCCTTCTAAGACGCAATTTTTTGTCGATGAATACCGACTCTTAATAAAATCTACAGCGCATAGGCACTGTAAATTATATTATTCTAGGGGAACATAGTCCACTAAAACAATAACAAAAATAATTTTGTTTTATTTTTGTTTATTCTCTTCTTCGTACATTAGCCAGACCACGGGCTTACAACAACAACATATATTTCTAGGCGCAAGAATGTAACCATGTTCCCCTAGAATACTATAATTTACAGTGCCTATGCGCTGTAGATTTTATTAAGAGTCGGTATTCATCGACAAAAAATTGCGTCTTAGAAGGGTACGACAGCATCTAACTGGTGAGCCCAACTGTCGTGCCTGGGCGAAACGCATTGGACTAAAGGTCGCAAAAAATCTTTCATTTGAATTTAATTCAATATAGTCCACTAAAACAATAACAAAAATAATTTTGTTTTATTTTTGTTTATTCTCTTCTTCCTTTAACAAGAACGTTATCAAATTTTAACTCAGTTTGCAACTTAATTGACATATGTAAGTCAAAAAAAATAATGTTTAAAAATTCTTTGCGAAGTTTATTACGCTTTAATTCTTGTATATCAATGGGGGTGGCCCCGGCGCAGTGAAGTAGTGCTTGACTCCTAACCTTGATGTGTGGGTTCGAGCCCCAGTCTAGGCAGCATTCTTTTCTATATTCCCTCAACTGAACGCCACCCCTGGGATTTAATGAGATAATCAAAAAACCTTATTTCTCAATCCACTGTGCCAACAAAAATCTATCCTATCCTTCTATTCCGTCTAACATTGTCTAATTTATAAGACCCTAGGTCTTAGGTTAGGTTAGGTTTGGTTGTTGGGCTGATAGAGGATCTTGTTTCTATCACACTTAGATCAATGTAGATCCCAAATAATGATTTAACCTATAAGTTTCATGGACCATCAAGCCAACTAGAGGCATTGATGAATTTCGATAGTTGCACACCAGATAGGTTGGAGAGCTCTTCTAGGTTATTGAAGATGTAGTTTCCTAGGTGTTTGTTTCTCAGTTGCGAGAGTGCTGGGCAGTGACACAAGAAGTGAGAAGAGTCTTCATGTGCTTCTTCATCGCCACAGCCTCTGCATAGATCATCCGTGCTGAGCCTCAGCTTTTTCATGTGGTACTTCAGCAGATTGTGTCCGGTCCGGTGACTGTACCTACGAGAGAGTATAGTGATTTTTTATTTAGCTTCAAGATCCTATCTGTCTTCCCCTTATCAAAACACGGCCAAAGTTTTTTGGTAGTCGAGTAGGGTCCACCCTAGGTCTTACTGGCATATATATGTTTGTGTTGTTGTTGTTGTGTATATATGTGTATTTTATTTAGGCTATACTTATATTTCTATATATATTTTCTTTTAAGTTATAAGTTTCTCTATAATGCCTAAACTGAATAATTTGTTAGCGCATTAAGCTTGTAGATCAAATAAATAAATATTAAAAACAAAAATACTACTTCATAACGTAAAATTTTGAAAAAAAAAAAACTAGTTTGAGCACAAATAGACGGTGTTTTTTCCCATTCGTGTGCCAGTGCCTCTTTCAGTCCATTAATTGTTTCATGAGCTGGACTCCAGACTTTAGTCCTTCGCTTAAGCTCGTTTAACAAATGCTTTTTAAGCCTGGGCTTAGTGCCAGCCAGTCCATCGTGGCAATACCAACTTCCCTAAGGAATCCAACTTTTCCCCACGCAGTGTTGCATCGAGTGTTATCAGAATTAGTACGAAATCTTTGGCGCAATACATGCAGCATAAGACACGACGTGATGCAGGAAAATATCGAAGATGCACCGACAGCGTTGCCGAAGTGGCATCACGGTCGTGTTTTTTTGACACGATATTTTCCTCGTGGAACTGTGGCACGAAAAATTTAAATATGGCACGTTTTTTTATTTTCATTACTTTATACTTAAAATTAAGCAAATTTCAACAAAATTTAATGAAAATTGGTCCAAAATTGCGTAGAATGTAGGCAGATATACACATGATTTTTGACAATGCACAAATAGAGCAAATGATTTCCATTGATTTTTGTTATTTTATTACATCCCGTAATAAAATTGATTACAGGTTTGTTCAAAAAAGTAGAAGAATTCCTGGTTTTTTCATGTGACACAAAAATTGGCACGTGAAAATATGGCACGTTAATTTTATTTCAGGCAGAAAGAAACGCTATGTACCGATCCGCATTTAAACCTTCGTTCGACCACCATCAGTAACAAAAACCAGATAATTTTTCTTTCAATTTAAATGCCTGATTTGCAGTCAATTTCGGTCATTTTGCAGGTCGTTTCGGGATAAGGTCTATTTCTCTAAGTCGTGTCCTAATACCTGTCCATTCACTAGCAATTCTTCCTCGTATGTGTTATAGCAATTATTGGACATCAAGTCCAGTGAAATGTCGATTTTGGAGAGAAGTCATTGCGATGAATTTTTCATATCTCTAAGTGGTACACCGGTGACATTCCAGTTCGCACAACTCCCCAGTTTCCCTGAACTTTTTGTACATCTTTGATACACACCATTCGCTTTGATGGCGTTCATTGTCGCAATAGTGTAACAAATTGAGCAACATCTGAAGATGTGGTATCCATTTATTTCCAAGATTAAAAGCCCTATTAAATCGAGATTATGTAACAATTCACTTTGAACAGCACACAGATGGACAAAAACCAATAATGTTTCCTAATCGTATGCTTTCTTTTTTAGTAAATTTTTTTATTTTCATTATGGAGGATCACGCGAAAACTTTCTAATGGATTTTTATGATTTTACCTCCAATTTCTCAAGTTTTAAAACGTTATTATTAACATTTAATTACAAATATTTTAACCACAAATATTGTTGCTTTTAAAAGGCGAAAGGGAGTGATTCTATTTTTTTTGCTCGCAAGTGTAGTTTAAATCGAACTTTTTTGTAATTAAAATAGTCTAAGAGCTGCTGGCGACGGATTTTCTGCGTGAAAGGAAACGGTATTAATGTTACAACTAGTCCTAGGGAAGGTGATAACGAATAAGAAAGTCTGTCTGCACGTAGTGGCCGCGTTTCCGCGAAAAAGTGCATCAAAAGTACAACTTTTCTGAAAATAGAAATATACATATGTAAGTACATATAAACTTAAAAAAAAAACACAACTTTTTGTAAAAGTTTCCGTAGTAGTACCTAAAATTAAGAAGTCAAAGTGAAGAAATTAGTTAAGCGTCTGGATCATAGAGTACCTATATTATCTAGAGAACCGACTTAAGGGGTTCGTTCTCTTTCACCCTACAAGCTGTAGTGAGAGAATGGGACCATTTTGTCGACTATTCGTTGAGTGGTCACCAGGGTTGTCACTTTGCTGCAATTGCAGTAGATCTACTGCATTTTTTCTCAAAATAAATCTACTGCCTTTAAATCAAATCTACTGCATTTTTGGTTTTACAAAAATTGTCCATAAACAAATAACCAACAAATAATTTTCCAATTTTGTCATTGATTGCAATCATTCTAATTCTTCAGGAAATACCCACATCCTACTTAACTTATTAATATCTACTGCTTTCGACTATATCGGCTCTGTTTTGATGAATATTGAAAGCTGACGGAAATCTTTTTTTTGTTAATTTGCTTTTTTTTTAAATGTTACAAATTATGACAATAGCCGCGTTTTATTATCTACGGATCTGGATCAAGATCATCCCTGGAAAATAAAACGATATGGAATACTGACAGCGGTTTTATATGAACATCTCTTTCTGTAATTATTTTCAGTTGTTTCTCGACTCTTTTTTTTTACACTGCAACAAACACTACCTTACCATAAAAGCCATCTACCAGCCAGCGTAAGAATTAATTTTTGGATCTTTGAAATAGATCCCAACAGAGAGCAGGATCCCGAATTGTTTTTGTATTACGTGTTAAATAATGATCCCGATTCAGATCCGTAGAAAATAAAACGCGGCTAATATTGGCAAGTTTTTAATAAAATCTGCAAAAAAAGGTTAAAATTCTTATTAAATAAATGCAATATTGCACTTTATATACATTTCTTAAGTAGTGATGCACAGTGTTGGGTAAAGGCCAAAGTCATGAAAGACTTAGTAGCGACAGGAAATTTAAAATTAAGAAATAGTTGTACCTAATTAATACGACACCTTTTCTTTTTATTTGAGATAACTTATAGCCTGATATTTAACAATAGGTATGCATTTTTAACAACACTTTTTATCTTTGATGAAAAATATGTTGATATTTTTTTTTTAATTACTTGTAATATTTAGTTTTTTAATTTTAATCTTCCTTTTTTTTTGAAAACAATAATAATAAAACAGATCTACTGCAAAAATGTTCAATCTACTGCATTTTTTTGTGAATCTACTGCGGAAAGTTTGCCGAAAAGTGGCAATCCTGGTGGTCACGTGCATTTTAAATGGGAGTCCAGCCGCCATTGCTGTAACAAATAGTATACACGTTTTGCTCAATTATGATGGGTTCCTGCGCTCAGATATTTAAAATAAGAATACGTTAAATTTAAAAATTGAAATTAAAAAAAAAATTTTCAATAATACTTTAAACAACTGTTTAGTATATGGACCGAATCAAATTTGTTTAGTGGTTTCTTGCTTTTAGCATTCAAATCTAGTAATATTCATCTATATTTATGTTGAAAACGCATCTCTATAAAAAAGAACTGATCTAATGCGGCCATTTTATTTTTGAACCCACGATTCACACTGAACGCTGTTTCACAATGCGACGAGAAAGCGAGACGTCAGCGTGACGAGATCTCTTCACAGTTGGTATCTCTTTGAAACGAATTTCAAACCACGAAATAATACATAATAAAGTATTTCTCGTCGTCACGCTGCGTCTTTTTTTTCAATTTTTTGAACTTTACGACGTGACGAGACGACGAGAAATGCTTGATTATGTATTATTTCACTGTTTAAAATTCTATAAATTTTATTTTAAGAGAGATAAACTGCGAAGAGATCTCTTCACGCTGACGTCTCGTTTTCTCGTCGCATTGTGAAACAGCCTTGATTCACGAATAGGAAAAAAAGAGTAAAATAAAAGAATTTTCTCTTACTCAACTCAAATAAATTTTGCGGGAGTTTGAGGCAAGAGGGGTACGAGTCGGTTCTCTAGATAATATAGGTACTCTATGGTCTGGATGCTAGTGCCTTTACCTACATACAGATATACATACATGTACAGTAAAATCTATGGTTTGTTCTCCTCTTGTACGGATATTTATGGTTCAACTCCTTTAGGGTCTGAAGTGTTAATGTCAGAACCCTTAATGTTATATAATTAATAAATCAATTTTCGTCCAGCCCTTGAGCTGCACTGATGCTGGGCCGGTATTAATTAGTGGTTTCACTCATATTCATGATATGGGTTTTATTTATTTAAAACTGAAAGCTATACCCGAACCACACTAAATTATATAAATATCATCGGGGTTATGAATATTATTGAACAAGAGTTACAAAGCATAATTAATACAAAAAATTTGAATTCAATAGCTGGAAAAATAAATTTTACAAAATCATCGTTATCCGCTCTGGCTCGGGGCGTGCTAGAGTTCAAGCAAGCACAATAATGAAATACAAATACATACAATATTTCTTTATGTAGCTATGCCAAACATTGTTATTGTTTTCATAAAATTTCCGCCTTGGTATGACCTAAAAATCCTTTTCGAATGTTGTAAATATAGTTTGCCGCATCGAAGGCCTACAAACAAAAGGGAAGTTGTTGCTCTTTTGATGTTAATTAAACATTAAAACTACCCCATCCATACCCCTTCATATAAAAGTTGGCTTGCTAATGTATATTTACCTACCTATAAATTGCTTGTCATATACACACACGTATTCAAATCGCCGATAATTTTAGGGCAAAACAAAAATTTCTCCTTCAAACATATGAAAATTCACAACAATGCTGCGAAGGATGAGCGTTGGATTTAATTGGTAAAATTCCGGCGACGAGTATACCAATTACCTATGAGGATTACAAGCTGAATTGACCATTATCGAGTCAGCTAATGAGTTCATTATTTAAATACATTACTGCCACCACTTATTGACCCGAATGGTTGTCTAAAGGGGTGTAAAATGAATAACCCCTATATAACGCTCGTTCACTATAGGTAACCTGTAATGCGAGCCAAAGTATTACCGCTGTATTAAGCAATGTTACACCTTTTCGACAAACAGGTTAAATTGGAAACATTGTGAATAGAAACTCGAAACACTTGCCACCCCCTACCTCTAGCTCGCCTCAAATATAATAAGGGACTATTATTTGCCGCGCTTCCCTTGCTATATACCTAACAAAGGTACGAAATAATACGCTTTGGTTGCTTAAAATTCACATAGCCCAAATCCTCCCTGTACTCTTTCCTGGGATTTTGTATATCGATAAAATCGAATAAATCAATTTCGTTAATAAATTAACAGGCACATTGGCAGTAATTTCATAATTAATTATTTCATCCCCTATAGCTTCGCTGCCGACATGCACCAATACCATTAAAACATTCTGTGAATTAACTTGCTTGTGGGAGGACTATAGAAGTGAAAGCAAACTCGAAACCACACATTAGTAAGCAGTTTGATAGAAATTGGGCACTGATGGGGGAAGAATTATTCAACGAAGGATAATTTTGTCCACTGAAATTGGAAACAAAACTCAATACACCCCCACATAACAAGCATCTTATGACATTAGGGTGAAAGAATAAAATTAAACATTTTTTTAGTTTTTTTTTTTTTGGTGGCTAGATGATCATTATTTTATTATTTCAATTTTGTTTTCGGGGACGAAAGTATCTAATTGCAGGAGTAAAAGTCGTTGATACTTGAATTTGATAGTAGGCTACGAAATAGAGAATTAGATGAAGCAGAAGCAATTTGCCAAATTATATTTTCATTTTGCTATAATTATTTCAAAGGAAAATATTACAATTGAATATGTCTAAGAAGGTGATTGGGGAATTGAGAAACAAATAACTTCCGAAAAAAAAAAAACAAAAGCGATTAAGAGATATTGGGGTTCAACTTTTCAGGTGAGAGTTGAAGTTGAGTTGACTCTTAAAATTTAGTGAGTTTTCAAAGTAAGTATTGAATTAAAAAAAAAAAAAAAAAACAGAACTTCTCTTTATAAATTACTAAAAGGTATTTCTTTGAAAATCTTTATACGCAATGATATCTTCATGAAAAGAGGTACCTATACACTTGGAGGCTTTATCACTTCCTCTCAATGGGCAGTATAGAGCCTTGTGTTTTTTAGGTGAAAGAGGCTCAGAATTGAAAAAGGTAAAACACACTATCGGCTACATACTATTTTTTTTTTTGAAAGCAGATTTATGATTTTTTTCCAAGTTATGGTTTGTGGCGTATGGTATGTCTAAAATGGCATATCATTTTTTTTTTTTAATTTAAAGAACTTCCATACATACATATATAGATATGTACATACTTGCTGACCCGACAGAGGTTGTCCTCTGTCTTAGGTTTGAATTCGAACTGGAATATACAAATGAGTACCAACTTCAAGAGGATTTACCATGTGAAGAAGGAAATAACCAAATGTTGGGACCCTTAAAAAAAATATAGCCAAACGTGTTACACACTGGTAAATTTTTATATTTCCATTTTTTTTTGGATCTTGTAATCTATTACATAGTAGTAGCCCGTGGCGTATTGGTGCGTTGTATAGTGCGTTGAACTGTAATGCCAGAGGTCTGGGGTTAAATACCAGCCGCTTCCACCTTAAGTTTTTTTCCGGGCTACTGCCTCTTGCGAGGAAGTGACAAATCCTCCAAGAGTATCTCTTGTCATAGAAAAGTGCCGCTCACCTTCGCCGTTCGGATTCGGCAATAAACTGTAGGTCCCTTCCATTCCTGCAGACATGCACACAGGAATGGTTGAGAGTTGTAAGTCGCTAGGCCCTAGTTCTTCATGAGCCGCTTGTGCCCCCAAATTTATTTTCTTTAATCCATGACATGTGGATATAAGAAGAGAGGGAGGTGAAAAAATCCTCATTATTATACTTTGCCTGTTTTTAGTTCTTAGTGGAGTCACATTGACGTATACGTACTTTTTTATCAGCATATATTAGTTAGACTTAAAAATCTGTACATCACAGCTTTACAGTTCATTTTGTATGATTCGATAAATAAACTTTTTTAAAAAGACTAACTAAATTATAAATGTCCCTTCCTATGCAAATCGGTTGATGTTAACAGCCAAATTATGCACGTAAAAATTCCCCAACCAAATCGGATGAAGATTAGCTAAATTATGCGCGTACGAACACTCTCAGACAATCTGGCAACAGTGTTTATTTTATATCTCCACATTTTTGGTAGAACACTTAATTTTTTGTAACCAACTAATACCTAAAAATCCAAATCTTTTAAGCTTTGTGTTTCAATACAATTTGTATATGGAGAAAACAAAATGGCGATGGTAGACACGCGTTAAATTTTTGAGCTATTATTTTTAAAGCATTTAATTATAGAGAAGAACTTCTTATGGATTCTATGGAATTACAAAGTAAGTTCCTATTTAATTTAACCCACTCAACAGCTTGCTCCCCTATCTTAACGCTTCTCATCCTCTTAAGGCTCCAACAAGTAAACAACAAAATCAAGCACAATTAACATGCCACGTTTTCTGCAATTGATTAAGAGGGTAACTGGTTGGTAAATGGCTTAATTTTCACTGCTTCCAAATATTTCTTGACAGCAAATTTTTATCAATAGGAATTTTTAATTAGAAATTTGGGTCTACGCGATGTGCTATTATATTGTATCCACAGTTAAAAAGTAAGAGTGGCCGGTCGAATCGTGAAGAACCTTCATTGTTCTTAAACCTTTTTTTTTATTAAGATTCGTTTTTATCTTTCTTTTTTTTTCGGTTTTCTTTGCTTTCCGATTGTGTGGAAATCCTTGTGTCAAAAACAACTCGTAGACAATTTTTATAGTCAAAATTATTATTTACTTACCATTGTTTGGTGTTGATTGGAAAGAGTTTCTATAACAGTAAATCTGTTAAATATTCACCTTCATTAATTTTCTTTACCAACGAAAAAAAAAAAATCATCCAAGAAAAAGGCTTTAAAAATAGGCCATCTCTCATTCTTCATTTAAAATTCATTTTCAATTTTCGCACACAGTTAAACGTTGATTTTCAATATACATAGACTGTCAAAAATACAATAAATGCCAGGGACAATTTAAATATTTTTAATCCCATAATAGGTATACCTACTTCTTTTCATTCGCTTTTTAGATAAGATATTTAATTTACATCAAAAATTATTGCAAAAAGCTGCACAATTTGTTTCAGAGTTATTTACATACACCATACCTGCTATTATATCTGTCTGTAAGCCATTGAAGCGATTTTCTTCAAACCTGGATTTTTGGGCGATTACCTCAATAAAAGTCGAAATCGTTTTTTTTTTTTGTATTTTAAATTATTTTGAAGTTACATTTTTGAGCGTTTATTATCTTCTAATATATAAAACTCTCGTGTCACGATGTTTGTGGTTGTACTCCTCCGAAACGGCTCGACCGATTTTTATGAAATTTGTTTTGTATATTTGGTAGGTATGAAAATCGGTTTTAAAGTATATTTCATACCGTTAGGTGATTAGGGTGACCATATACAAAAAAAAAAATTTTTTAATTTTTTATTTTTTAGATTTGAAATAAAAAAAATACTTACAACCCCAAATTTGTACCTTCCTAAAACTTCCCCACATTTTTGAATCGTGATTTTTATATTTTTGTATGTAAATAAAACGTTTTATGTATTCGTTTTTCAAACAGAACCAAATTATTTATGTTGTTGAATGACAGATGGCGCTAGGTCTGCCCTTAAATGAACAATCGCCAGGCCGCTATGGCGTAATGTTAGAAAAGTCAAGCTAAAAATAAATATGCGCGCCCAAATACTGCAAGATCAATCCGCTGACATATTCTCAATGGAAAATTTGCTGACTATGAAAATACTAGCTGCATAAAATTGCCCACCGATTTCTGCACAATCGTTGATTCTTTGGCAGCAAACAATTTTGACTTTGACAATTTAAACTTCAATATACAGCAGTTACTGCCAGGCGACTTGGTATCATACAAATTGATCGAAACAGTTTGCGATGCCAACGAAGCTTTAAATTATCTAACAGAGTTTTTGAACTCACTGGATTTGCCAGGTATGCCATCACACCTTCTGCGACTGAATGTTGGATCTTCGGTTATTTTACTTCGGAATTTGAACCCACCGCGGCTGTGCAACGACACGCGATTGTTCATTTAAAAATTGATAAAAACATAATCGAAGACAGCATTTTGAATGGCGAATTCCAAGGCGAAAATGTTTTTCTGTCAATGATTCCCACGGACGTGCCAATTGAATTCAACGCGTTCAATTATACATATAAGATTATTATTTGCGACGTCATCAAATCAGTTTTTGTCCTCTTAAGGGTGAAGCCCCTAATTCCTGCATAGTTAGATTTTTGAATTTCCGTTGTGTTGGACCCAGCTTGACGGACCTCAAAAAAATGGACGGTTATCATACTCGGGCTCGGGAAGACCATTTTCCCACAGCGCAACGCCAAACACGTTCAAACCTTCACGTACCCATTTGCTCGATATCCACGTGGAATCTATCCTTGCAACGGCGAATAAGTTGTGTCCACTGTCGCCGAACTTGAGGTAGCCCGCGCGGTACAGCTTAATCCGAAATCAGGCCCGAAAAATTCCTAGAACAGAATGCGTCTCAGACCGTTGGGCCAACTCAGTAAAATTTGAAAAACTTGCCTTCTCTATTTTTTTCAGCAGTAGTTGGAAATCCAATTCCCAAGTCTCACGTCCCCTTTCTACTAGTCGAACATTGTGTTGGAGTTCCAGGCGCGACCATTCTGTAAAGAACTGTGACTTTTGTTGAGTTAGTTGCCTAGCAATGATGTTGGGCAGTCGGTAATTTACCAGAGACAGTACGTTTTTAATATTTTACATACATTTGGATGCACAACGGCTCATGAAGAACCAGGGCCTATAGTGACTTACAACTCTCAACCATTCCTGTGTGCGGTGGGGACCTAAAGTTTATTGCGGCTGGTATTAAACCCAGACCTCTGGCATGAAAGTCCAACGCACTAACCATTGCGCCACGGGCTACCACGTTTTTAATATATTGTAACGATGAAATCAGCACCTAACTACTTTCGGAACAAACAACGAGCCAAGAACAAATATACCCTTATCGAAGATAACAGCCATATTTAAAGTAAAGTGTGTTTAATTTAAAAAGGAAATAATAACGGTTGATGGTTAAAAAGAAAAAATTTTTATATCGAACCTTAGTAAAACGTTACATTATCTAAGATGTTATAGGAGCCAAAAAATATAAGTAGAGTGGCGAGAGTCGAGACACCAGTCTCTAAGTGCAGCATATACGTGGGGGTGTTTTTCGGAAGCCTGAATATTTTTTTGATGAAGTACCGTAGTAGCTTTTCAACTTTTTTATACTACCGGTATCCTCATACTTGTTCTGCAAAGCACATTATCGACCTCATGACCGCTTCAAAGAGCTTAAATTTTGCACTCGGGGCCACGTTTTTCTTGCCGAGAACTCCTTTCAAATTGCAGTTGATGGCTTTTTTAGATTCCACCAGTTTTCCCTGCAGGTGACTTTTGAATGAAAGCTGTGGCGTACTTAATTAAAACTCCGAGGTACTTAAATTCCTTCACGCGTCCAAGTTCCATATTTTCCCAAGTCCAATGCTCCTATCTGGCGTATCTGTGCCTGTTTCATTCCGGAAAATCATTACTTTGGACTTAGAGGTATTGACCGTAAGATTCCAAGGACAACTGTAGGTCTGCAGTTTGTTGAGCATCATTTGCATCATATGTGGCGTTTCCGCTAAAATGACTATATTATCCGCATACATTAATGTTTTGATGCTTCGCTTAAGGGCTGATGAAATGTCATCCAAAAACAGGGAAAACAGAAGTGGACTTAAAAGACAGCCTTGTTTGACCCCTGACGTGCGTCGTTTGAAGCCAAGAAGACCCTTCATTTTATAGAAACATCTTTGACGATATTCCTAGACAGGTAATATATTTAGGTAGGTAATATAGTTAACGCATTCATCTGATTATTTTATTATTATATTTTAATTGCTTTATTTTTATTTATTTTTTATTTTCAAATCGTTTTTTTTTTTTTTTTTTTTTTTGAAAAAAAAACAAAATTTTTACTTTTTCTTTTACATTCACTTTAGTTTTAAAGCACAAGAGCAACTTTGTGAGAATGTTCAATTCCATGTTCACATTTGTAGACCGAATTCGTGATTTATTCCCGCATTCAATTTATCAGCAGTTTCATATTTGTATTTAAAGTTTTTCAAAAATAAATTATTAAACTTTCCTATGACGAACACCCTGAAGTTTATACCTCTCGTCCGGTCTTCTCCTCAGCCATTTAAGTGTATGTTTTACAAAACTAATTGGAATTTGATATTCCATGCGCGTATTATGATGTGGCAAAATCGATGGTCCACACCGCAGTCTGCAATCTGCCATTGAGGTGTAGTAAGATGAACGAAAAAAAAAATTAGTTTGGTCATTCAGTTATATGGAATTGATTTTTTGGACTTGCACACCCTCAAACATAAGGCAAAGAAACACCTACAACAAAAGTAAATTGACAAGAAAAAAGGTTCCACAAAAAAAAAAAAAATAAAGAACACCAAATTTAACACGTGTCAGTCCAATAAAATCGAAGAAATTACGTGCTGAAATTGTAAAAACGGTAATATTGCAGTAAAACGCCAATACACACCACTACCTATAGACTTTTTTTTTTAATAATATGTATACCTTTACCTATTGGTTAAGGTCTTGAAGAATATCAATTTTAAAAAATAAAACAAAAGGGTATGATGTAAATAGACTTAAGTCTTTTATTTTAATTATCTTTGTAATCACATCAACTAGACTTAAGGATTAATTTAGTTGTTTATTTTTTATATAAATTTCCTATTGGCCACTTGGCACGATTATAGAATTCGCGAATATGGATCCGCAGTAATTTGGTGTAGCTTGTTCTCAAGCGATATTCAACCCCCCGCTATTTTCGGAACCAAAATTGTTAGAAACTCAAAACTCGGCATACTTGCTAACCTGGGTAAGCACCAAATTTCATTTCCTTAGTATCAGTAGTTCCTGATATATACGACGCGACTACAAAAATCGACGGACTCACGTACTCGCTGACTGACAGATTATCAAAATTTTGGAGCACTTCCCGATACCTTCCCGATAGGCCTTGTGGTTACAAAGAAAAAAATCGAAAATTTGAGGTTTTCCATAAAGTGGGCGTGGTATCCACCCACATCCTCAAAATTGTTATTAATTACATAATTATACTTCTGATTATCTTAGAATGCTGAAATTTGGTATAGCGGTAGGTCATGCAGTGCATACCAAGGAAAAATTTGAATACTTGATATTTGACATTCAGGGGCATGACATCCACTCATTTTCTCAGAATTATTATTGATTTCTGTGCAATGATGAAATTTGTTAGAGTGTTAGATTGCATCCGAAAATTCTAAATTGAGGATTTTGTGTTAAAAAACCAGTCAGCTGTGAAAAGTAATGAGATCTTAAAGTACGCCAAGTTCTAAGTTTACGAAAGCTTAATATCAAATATTTTAAGTATGTATAGAGTAAAATCTAAACAAATCTTAATTATAAGGGAAATTTTTTATTAAATTATTATTGGAGTGCCGCCACTGAGGTGCTGGATTTCACTAGGCCACCACAACGAAACCCCTGGTTCGATGAAGAATGCAGGCTGGCACTGTCGAGAGAGCAGCCTGGTAGCTCTAAGGGCAAAAACGAAGGGAGGAACACGAAACGGGCGGGCGGTCGAGGCTATTGAGAACTATAGCGGCAGGAGGGATGTTTAAAAGTTCTACCGAAGGGTGAGGGCTACAACGCCAGAACGGAAGCCTGCCGAGACGAGGGTGGGAATATGGTGGTAGACACACAGTCGGTGCTGAGGATCTGGAAACAACACCTTTCTAGACTGCTAAACGGCGAAGATGGCCAAAATTCCGCTGTTAGACAGAACACTCCAATCAACCTGGACGATGATGGTCTACCCGACCTAAATGAAGTGCAGTTAGCGATAGCCAAGCTTAAAACGTACAAGGCTGCTGGTGCGGATAGCCTGCCAGCCGAGCTATTCAAAGCAGATGGGGATGACTTGGTAGGGAGTATCAAAGGGAGTTTCAAAGTCACATATGATAGCGTAGACAGAGACGAGCTATACAGAGCCATCTCGGCATCCCTGCCAAACTCGTCCGCTTGTGCAGGATGACGATGGAGAAATCTCGCTGCTCCGTCAAAGTCGGCAAGAACACCACCGAACCCTTTGATGTCGAGAAAGGTTTGAGGCAAAACGACGCGTTATCATGCAACCTGTTTAACATCGTTCTTGAAGCAATTGTACACAACTTGCATGTTAACAACAGAGGTACAATTTTTCAAAATTCTTCTCAACTACTTGCTTATGTAGATGATATTGACATCATTGGGAGAACGAAGCGATCTGTTACCGGGCGCGTTTGCAAGTATTGAATCGGAGGCGGCGAAAATGGGTTTGACTGTAAATGAGGAAAAGACGAAGTATATATGCTATCATCGAGAAAAGAATCTCAACATCGTCGTCGGCTCGGGAAAAATGTCACGATGGATAGATACAACTTCGATGTCGTCAAGGACTTTGTCTACCTGTGCTCCAATATAACATCGCAAAATGGTATCAGCGCAGAGATCAAACGAAGAATTACTTTTGACAATTGCTATTTCTTCGGGCTAAGAAGGCATTTGAGTAATAAAGCAATCTCTCAGAGAACCAAGGAGACCTTTTATGAGACCCTAATCATCCCGGTCCTGCTGCGTATGGGGCAGAAGTAGGGTCCAAAATCGGATTAGAATCTGCTTGGGTGCTTTGAAAGGAAGATTCTTCGGGTGATTTTCTATCCAGTCTGTATCGATGGAGTGTGGAGAAGATTCAACAACTGGCTTTACGGGCTTTACAGCCACGTCGACCTGGTCAAAAATCTGAAAATGCAGCGGCTAAAATGGCTGGGACACGTGGAGCACATGGACACCAACGCACCAGCCCGACGAGTCTATAATTTACCCCTGATTGTCTGCCCCGCAGAGGAAGACTCCACCTTAGGATGGCACACACAAGTGGAAAATGACTTCAACCACCTTGGAGTGCGTAACTGGAGGTAGCTAGCTAGAGACCGAGCTGGCTGGAGGGGCTTGTTGGTTGAGGCCGCAGTCCATCCTGGGCTGTGAGCGCCATCTAAAGTAAAGTAAGTAAGTAAGATTATTGACTAAAATTTGTTTAGTTTAATTGGCAAGTTTTCTTTTTTTCCCACCGAATTACTCACAACTTAAAAGGTTTTGAAAACTTGCCAAATTGTAGTCAGTAATCATTATATAAGAAATTTCTCTCATAATTTGGAGTTTTTTCGATATTATTCTACCTAAAATATTTGATATCAAGCCTTCATAAACATAGAACTTGGCGAACTTTTAGATCTCATTACTTTTCACGGCTGACTTGTTACACACAGGTTTTTTGTATACATAGCAGAACTTTTGGCTCTTTTTTTTAACATATATATGTTTCTGCTGTGATTGACTTTTCAATACCATAAACATAACCTCTTACCATAACAAATTTTAGACATTTATATTTCTGCATTCACTTGCAAATTGTTCTATGAAATATCATTTGCAATCAGTCCGCTAAAAGAGAGGACATCAGTTTGACGTCTACGTTTCAATTTGATAATTTTATATATGGTCTGTTTGGTAACGTGAAATTTCTTGAAAATTTTCACCTTTCGCTGTCAAAACCCATTTGAAAACAAAAAACCAAATGTGGGAAACTTGGTGAAAATTTCACGTTACCAAACGGGCATATTGCGAAAAACAAAATAAATACATCAACTAAAATTTCGAGACAACTCCCCGACCCAGCAGATTGTGTCAGTCCAACTGGCAGTAAGACTTCAAATTATTTTTTCGTTCATTTCCACCAGATATGGCAAAGCAAAAATGCTGAAATCAATTTCATGAAATCTAATCTAATTTCATAAAATTCGTGGTCTGCATCGGAAATATCCATTGTTTGTTCGGTTTATGCAATGAATTATTTTTTGTGAAGGCCCAGGGTAACAAAACAATCAAGGAAGGTATGTTTTTTTTTGGGGAAAAATACGTTTTGTCTTAATTTTTATTCCTATATCCTGCACGAATTCATATTCTTGACGCTCAATACTGCTATCTTCTAGTTCTAGATTAAAATGCTCCTAATCCTATAAGCGCACGCTATTTAATTTTTGTTTAAATTAACATAAAGTTTATCTTATATTCTGTCATAGAATAACGATTATAATCATTTTTAGGCCATATTATAAAAGACATTTCAAAAGCATTCATAAGATGAAACATTAATTTCTGCCGTATAGGTACTTTGCTCTGACAAACACAATGACCAACAACACTTTGTCCCACTTAGTGTGGCTGGCCGCATCGATTCCATAAATAATTCAAACAATTCCCTAGGGCGACATAAATCACAAATCAACCAACCATTTCGTTGGTATATGTATTTCGATTGTGTCCCCAAGTCCTTGAAATGCCATATAGACTTAGTCTTATTCACCCACCAGCCCACATTATTCCTTACAGCAGCCAACCCTGTCTCCCAATCAGTGAAGCATGAAACTGGAAATAGGAAATCAATCGTACTTGTAGCGGATATCCCATCTCACTATTTTCATCAGCATCAAGAGTCATCATTGTTCTGAACCGTCGCGTCGGTCCATCTGATCCTTTCCTTTTTGGGTGAAAAATCTTCGTCTCGACAGTCTACAATACCCAATCGAGCTCAGAAGATGGTCCTCAATAATCAAAGCAAAACCATCATTTTCGGTGGCATTGATTTGAAATGGCTTCGGCTTTAGCTGCCGCACCCACTCCAACACCGTTAGCATCAAGAATTTTTGTTTTACAAATGTATAGCTCTGGGTGGCACATCGAAAGCCATTGATATTCCCTCGATGGATGCTGTCAAAAGCAGACTTTATAATTTAATTATATCCAGCTCATTAAATTGCTGCTTTTAACCTGAGTGAGGTTTTCATTTCATGTAGAGTCGTAAAAGAGAGGACGACAAAACTATGAGTAGAAACAAAAAAGAGTAAAATGGCGCCCGGGTGAAGACCAAAAATGGTTGATGCTATCCGTCTATTATATTTCTGCTGTAGTTTTATCACAGACACAATCGAAAGTCGATAATATCCCGTGTGATTTGAGGTGTTATCTGGTTAATCGATGAATTTTACGGATCACTGATTTTCTCTGGACACAGCATGAATAGTGAATTCCACGACGCAGCGTTGCCATTGCTATTTGCGTGGACGTTGCAGTGGCAGTGATGTTTGATCGTCGTAACCTTCCAAAATGGTGGTGTGGTTTACAACGACGAACAAAAACTACATACTGATACTGATATCCGTTTGTTTGGTGGCGGGCGGCACATGGTTTGACCAAATTAGCGAGAATCACTCTTGGTATACAATCGTTAGGTGGTGTGGTGAATAGTAATTTTGCAACTATTACCCCATTGTTGCAAGAGTGCACTAAACGCTTAATTAACCTATTCCTATAGTTGTCCATTGTTTGGAAGGGGTGACTAATACTGTGTGCTGTGGAGACGAGCTAACAACATTCTTTGGCCAAGGAAGTGTTGTATAGACATTGCAAATTCAAATTGCTAGGCGATTACAATGACGATGGCGCGGTACCAATTAAACGATAGAATCCGGGTTTGAATGGATATCGTTGAATGAATCACGTCCACTGGCACAATGTTAATTAGAATTGACTCCGATACATTGTTAGACATGTGGAATTGAAACGTTTGATTATACTTTGGCTTATGGCTTAACGCATTTACCCACATAAATGGCAGTTAGAAAAGTGGTTTGCAAAAGGAAGAAGTTATTTCTATGTATATAATATTGGCGCTTGATTTAATCTGAGCCACACTTTGGATTGGTAATAGTATGGGCTCTACAAGGAATGCCATTAAAATTTTACTTATGAAATTATTACGATCCAGTTGGATGGATGAAAACTTTGAATTTGGAATAATTTATGAGGGAAATATATAAACAGTCGACTGCATTAGCACGTAAACAATCATAAAGCAATGATTCGAGAAATTTTCTTGAAGTCAATTAATTCAGTTTACAGGCCGTCATATATGGTGTTGGTTTGTGACTTCAGGACAAAGTGACAATGTTAAAGAAGTCATAGAAAAGCACTTCACATTATCTAAATTCTTTTTTAAACAAAAATTCTCGGCAGGTTCTAGACTTGATCTTCCTCGCAAAAGGCCGTAGTTCTGAAAAAAAAATTTGTTTTAGGGTGAAAAAGACGGGGAATCGAACCCAGACCTTTGACATGACAATCCAATACGTTAGTCATTGACCCATCGGGATACTAAGTTTATCATCTGTATAAATTCGAAAATTATATATGGCAATCTTAGGCGCCAGTTATAGCACTCATTGTAGTTCATCCTTGAACATTTTTAACTTGAGTTTCAGGCACTTAAAAAGCAAAATCAGAATTTATTTTGATCGCAATATGAAGCTGACGACTTAATTCATTTTTATTTTGATCCCTACCTTTCATATAAATTGTCTTTAATTATTTCAATGATTGCACTACCTTATCAATGATCATTGAAAAAATAAAAGACACTTCATGAGAACGGTTGGGCCGAAATGGAATTTTTTTTGACCAGGTATATTAATTAAGTCATAATCTTTATTTTGGCATCAAAATAACCATAGATTTTGCATCCTAAACATCTTAAAATACATCAATAAAATTTTCAACGATGAACTAGGGCGCCTTAGGCTATGTAGGTATGGTTCTTTATCCTACATAAAAGTCTTTTTTACTTGCTCTATAGGGCAAGTATTGGTATCGTGTAAGAAAAAATTTCGAGGTTGTAATCAAAATTGACAGAAATGGAGATGCCCGAAAAATTGGTTTTCGCCAAAGATATTTTTCAAAGATTATTTACATCCTGAACATATGCAACAGTTTTTCTGTGTGTATGTTTTTATGTACTTGTCATGCCAGTTGATTGGATGTTTGAAAATATGCAACGATTTCATAAGTGATTGAGAAATTACAAAAATGGTGTTAACTTTTGAGGTTAAATAAATCACAACAATAACATAAATGTTAAAAAAAGAGCCAAGTTCTCCGTGTATACAAAAAACCTATGTGTGTAACAAGTCAGCCTTGAAAAGTAATGAGATCTAAAAGTACACAAAGTTCTAAGTTTAGGAAAGTTTAATATAAAATAATTTAAGTATAGAGTAATATCGAAACAACTCCAAATTAGGAGAGAAATTTCTTATTTACTGATTACTAACTAACTAGTTTTCTTTTTTCCATCTGATTAGTCACAAAATGTTTTGAAAACTTGACCTGTAAACTTACTAAATTTTAGTTAGTAATCATTAAATAAAAACTTTCGCTCCTAATTTGGAGTTGCTCCGATATAACTCTATACTTTAATTATTTGATAGATATTAAACTTTCCTAAACTTCAAAGTTTTTAACCCTAACACTCTAACAAAATTTAATCATTGTACAACAATAAATAATGGTTCTGAGAAAATGGGTGGATGCCACGCCCCCTGAATGATAAACACCAAATTTTTAATCTTTCCTTAGAACGCATTATAAATCCTACTGATGCTCTACCGAAATTCATAATTGTACAACAATCAGAAGTGCTTCATTTAATTTACAACACTTCTGAGAAAGTGGGTTGAACGCCACTGAACATCAAAACTCAAATTTTCAATTTTTTTCTTTGCATGTTTTGCAAGCCCTACCCTCTACCAAGTTTCATTATTCTACAATAATCAAGAGATTTCCATATAATTACTTACTTTTTTGATAAAAAAAAGGGTGTATGCCACGCCCCTTTAAAATTTTATACAAACTGTCCAAAGAAGAGTGTAATCACGCCCGAAAAGGCCACATATAAAATAAAAAAGAACACTGACCTAAAGCCAACAAGAGGTAGGTATTTAGATTGAAAGAAAATGAAAAATAATAAATACCTAATTGATAAATCTCAAATTTCAATTTTGTTCCTTTACACGCACATTGCAAGCCTACCGCTTTACCAAATCTCTTTATTCTATAACAATCAGAAAACAATTTTGGGGAAGTGGGCGGATACCACGCCATTTTATGCAAAACCTTAAATTTTCGATTTTTACTTGCGATATACCTACATAGGTTCTATAGGGCAAGTTTTGAATTCGTGCAAAAAATCGAACTCGAGATAACAATCAAACTTGACATTACGATGATAGAGAACACCAAAAAAGTGGGTCCCGCAATTCCGTCTCTCTATTTGTGTGTATGTCCGTATGTCTGTATGTCCATTTTTGCATATTGAAATTTCCATTCTTCAATTCATTAAATGAATAAATACATATGTATATATTTATTAACTATGGCGTAAAATTTTAAAAATTTAAAACCTACTGTAAATCACTTTTAGAATGGGAGTCGACTCTAAAATTTTTTTTTTTTAGCGAGAGCCGACTCTTTGGTAATTTTAAATGACATAAAGTATACTTTAACGTTAAAGATCTTGTCTAACTTTAAAAGCAGGAAGACACTTGTTTATCTCTCAAAAGTATACTTTATCTAGTTGGCAATTTCCATTTCACAACAAACAAATTGAACCGAAATATTTTCCCAAGTTATTTTTGTTTAGTTTTGAAGATTTTCATGTTTATAAAAAGGTAACAACATTGTAAAATACTGCCCAAACCATTTAAAGTGCTCAGATAACTTGAACGGCGAAGAACAGAACACACAAAACTACAAATCCAAGGAAGTGCACTAGTTTTTTTTTTTATATTTCAAAATAGAATTTTTTCTCCATTCATATGAAGCATACAATAATTATTACTATCTACTATATACACATATTTGTACCTATTTTATAAATTTTTGAAAAAAAAAAATGTTTTGCTTTTGTTAATTTTAATTTTTGTATGGATGTGTGAGATTGGCCGCGTTCAACAGCACATTTGACAGTTCTGAACTGTCATTTTTAGAGCTTCTGATTGGCCAGCAGTCATAGAAATTCAGTTAACGTCGATTGACATTTAGTTACGTTTCTTACGTTTTTTTCTGAATTTTCAGATGAAAAATTCTATCTGAAAATTCAGAGTACAGCTAAAAGCAACAAAAAAACAGTTCTTGATCTAGTTTTTTTTTTGGTGTGTGGCCTGATCGTCTGGGTCTCGTATTGCTTTTCGGATTTTGATTTTAAAGTGCAAATAATAAAAACAGAATAAATAGTTTCAGACTTTTTTGTGCGTTCAGTGTTACGTTTTTTAGAACTGAATTTTTAGATCTGTCGAAAACGTGGTGATGAACGTGGCCATTTATATCCTCAAAATGTCAGATTCGGGTGTTGTTCAATCTAAATTTGCTTACGTTACGTAGCAGAGTCCACTTTAGTTAGAAGAGTTTGTTTAACTTGTTTAAAATTAAGAAATAGTTAGACAAGTGATCTAAACTAAACGACTATTTTAACTAGAGCCGGTTTTATTCCTTAAACGAGCAGTATTTAAAATTTTGCGCCTATGTGTTTTGTATTACAATAAATTTTTTTAAATTTGAAGAAACTTTTACTACAAGAGCAAGTTCGTGCGACCCAGTCGTGCATTTTATTTCATTTGTAAGCATTGCAAGCCTTACCGCACTTCCAAATTTCATCATTCTACAACATGCAGAAGCGATTTTTTTATAATTGGTAATCATTTTTAGAAAGTGGGTGGATTCCACGCCCCCTAAATGATAAATATCAAATTTTTATTTTTTTCCTTTGCATGCATTACAAGACCGATTGCTATAACAAATTTCAGCATAAAACAATCAGAAGTATGATTATAATTTAATTGATAATAATTTTGACAAAGTGGGCGGATACCACGCCCAATGACGGATAGCTTAGTTTCGTTAAGTTTTCACTAATGCCTTCGGACGAAAAGTTCGCTCTCAACCGTACTTCACGTCCTTAAATTTGACAGCTGATATAGGTACTTGTTGAAAAATTTTCCTACATTAATAAAAAGTTAAAGCTGTTTTCTTTTTGGCACATATTTCATATTTTCTTTTCACAATTGAAAAATTAATAACAACACCAAACAAAAACAAATTAATAAAAAACAATAGCTGCATTTTATTTTCCCCCAGATCTGATCCGGATTGGATTTGGAAACATAAATACAAGTATTGCAAAAACAACACAAGATCCAGGTCTGTCTTTGGATTTGGATTTCAAAATCCATTTTCTGAACACTTTCCTAGCAATATTTTAATTTTATAAGTTGGTACCACTGCTGAAATTTACAAGAAAGCCTCAATAAAATTAAAAATTCTCGAAGTCAAACACATGCCGCCATCATTCCAATTTTTGTTATGAGTTTTTTCTTCATTTAAAAGAGCCGACGCGTCGCTAGGCACGGAAAAAATAAATAAAAACTATTAACTTAATGGAAACTAAACTAAAAAAATAAAACTGTTCCATTTTTAAACATTCGCTCTTCCTTAGATACCAAATATTATTTCAAACAAGATTTGTGAAAATTTTCCTTCTGTCAATTTTGTTGTGCAAATAAAGCCAACTGTGAGAAAAAAAATACGTTTGTGATCCAGTTTGTTTTATTATCATGATCTGATCCGGATCAGATCTGGGGGAAAATAAAATGCAGCTATATTATCAAAAGTAGCTGCCTTCGGTTAAGTCAATTATCGGTATTTTATGCACTTGACAGATCGGAAGGAAACAGATCGTTAATTTTTGACCTTATAGAATCCGTTTGCTTACGTCTATCATAATTAGGCATATCTATCACCAACGACGAATCTAAACACTGATTTTTTTTCTCATTGCTAACAATTTTTATATTTAATTTCTTTATTTTATAAAATTTTCTTCCAATGCAATCGAATTCAATCAATAATTAGAAATATCTTATCCAAACAGTCTTCAACCAAATGAAAATATTCCCTCTCATTACCTAGCCCTCAATACATACAAATGAACATCCACTAACATACGGATAAAGCCTATGAATGTATTTAGAATTAAATCACAGAAGGACTTAGCATTTAAACCTATACACTCGCTTATCAAAAAAACTTTCACATTTCCCGGGTAAAATTTCGACGAGAGGTATGTGTGAAAAAATGGTTGATTTCAGGAACACTTCCGTTCACCGCGTTTTACACCTTTGTTCCCATCTCGTACATTCTCTGCCACTTTTTTACTCTCCACTTTCTTTTTCTATTCGAGAACTTTACTTTTAGTTGATGTACATTAGGTTGATTTTCTGAGATAGGATAAAACATGAAAGAGAATTTCAGGTCCTTTCTATGCTTGCTATGATTGTATGTCTTGTATATCTCAATCGTTGAAATACACGCACATCTGTACTGTATGCATGTGTGTATCCCAGTTTCTATTGAATAAATAATTCACAATTTTGTTTGTGCTTTTCTTTTGGCAAGTGGGCTTAAGAATGAAGGACATCAAAAGGACAAAGGACTCTTCTGATTCCTGATCCTGAGTGACCAATGGGGTTTCTATTTTTGTTATGTAGATAAGGTGGGTATAGTGCTTTTTCAGTACAGGTATACCTGTAATAAAGTTTGTCAAACGATGTTCAAATTAACTATTTGAATGAAATAAGAACAATACAAAAACATATAATCAAAGAAGGTTAAAAATGTAATCAGGATCTTGATGTTTTTTTGTGTTTTGTTTTGTTCATTATTAAGGAAACATTTTATATGGGCTTCTCAAAACTAATTTATAGTAATAAAATAAAACAAAGCTATAATCAAGAGACACTCTCGAGAGCTTTGAATTTTTAATTAATTTTCAACTACATATTATGCAAAATTATGTTCTCATGGAATGATATTCCTACAATAACCTAATTGTGTCTTGCGCTGACTGGCATGTTGCGCTGTTGCACATTAATGCACATTAAGGCCATATAATTGAAAAGCAAACAAATAACTACACGTAGCCCCATAGAGCCTTCCATTGACTATGAAATTTTGATTAGCATCATCTTTTAAGAATGGAATAGGTATAGGCCAATGATTCCACCAGAAAAAAAAATCGTACTAGAGATTTTGACAAAACTTGACATTAGGTGTTTTTTATTTTGTCCATGTAGTATATTATATTCGTTTTTAAAAAAAAAATATTTACATGGCAAACACAACAAAAATTCCGCTTTTTTAGCGAAGACAGTCATCTCTGCTTATGAATCAATAATATAGGTACATGTATGTATGTATACAGGGTGATTCACTTTAGGTGTGACAAAAAGCTAGAGCGTGTAGGTTGAATCGAGACCGCAAAAAAATCAAATGGGAGAGGGGTCCATTTCTCCCCGTTTAGGCGGGAGGGGCTATTTTCTAGGAAATCGACTCAAAGTTGGAAACAAAAAAACATTACAAACAACGGCAACAATGACAATGCCATCCTATACTTTTTTTAAGGCAAAAGTGCGTTCTTTAATTATGTTTTTAATTAAAATTATTTTAGACAATAGTTTTTGAAAATTTATTTTCAAAATCTAATTTTTGAAAAAATAATGAAAAAATTGCGTTCACCCTATTTTTGTTCAAAATAAAGTCCCATTTTTAATTTTAATATTCGATGCCAAGGACGTATGCCGGATTTCGATTAGGGGTGAAGGAGGGGAGGGGGCATTTAAGCTCTTTTTTAGGAAATCTTGGCTTAGGCTAAGCACTTTAGTCTATTTTCTCATTTTTAATTTTCTTTTTTTTTTCAAACATAAACATAAATTATCCCCATTTTATGGCCCTATCTATCTGCTATCAAACTTTGAAAAAATAAGGGCTTTTCTTATTGAGATTCAAAAAACTTCATTACATGACTCCGAGTAACCAACGCTTTAAAGCAACGATAACAAAAAAATAGAAAATAATAGTTGGTGGCAGCGCCTTTAAGTTGTTGTTGTTGTTCACAAATTCAATTAAATTGACGGAATAAAGAATGGTCAAGTCTAATAAACCCTAAATTCTAGTATGAATATATATGTATATATGTAGTACAATAATTATAATAATAACTTAATAGTCTGGTTTCTTACCGATCTTCCAACCCCTCCCCCTTTAATACGTACTACAAATTGTAGTCTATCGAAATAAGGTATGGAGAAAAATGGATGGGGAACAAGACAGCATACTTAAAAGTGCTTATAAAAATGCTCCAAATGCATTTGATAAACAAACCTTACATCTCGACCGGTGACATCAGTGGTCGTCAGTAGCGGAATGCGTAGTGCATACCGCTTCGGAGACTAAGCAAATCTAAGGCGTGGGTTCAAATCTCGCATGATGTAGAAAGTTTTTCATAATAAAATTGGATCCCACCAAAAACATTTCATGTAAAAAAAGTTATGAGATCTCATGAAGAGCCAAGCCCATAGCTCTACAAGGCCTAACTTTACAAGACCTATCTCTACCAACCCTACATCGTGGTCAAAAAGTATGGCTTGGCCGTTTCGCAGCCAAAACACAGACACTTCCATAGATTTTCGGTAAAATTAAGTCTGTCATGCTAAAGTTTTATGAAACGGCCAAGCCATACTTTTTGACCACGATGTAGGGTAGGTAGAGTTAGGTCTTGTAAAGTTAGGCCTTGTAGAGTTATGGGCTTGGCTCTTCATGAGATCTCATAACTTTTTCACAGCGAAAGCGTTATGTGCATGTGAGTCTTGGCGACCTTTTTTTACATGAAATGTTTTTGGTGGGATTTCATTTCTTTTTGTAGGATCAATTATTATCCAAAAAAAAAACACCTGAACCTCCCTTAAATACTTCACGGTGGGATTCTGATTCCAATGAAACTACTTCCCAATTAATATTGTAGCAATAGGCCTAATACCTCGGAATAAAGTAACTACCTACATACCTAACCTTTATACTGAGCTAAGTCTCATAGCAAAGACCAGAAACATGAACGCATTTATTTAGAAATTATATACATAAGTAAAAGTAACGCGTATATTTTTATCTTCGCAAAAATTAAGGTAATAAGGTACTTAAACCTTAAAAAAATGATCCGTCAATGTAAAATCTCTTTATTTATTTTGACCGAAGCGAAAAATGAAAGTTCATTATTATTTCCTATCGCACACCCCTGAATATAAGTACATATACATACATAAAATTCCAAGGATACGTCATACTGAACGAGACGACAGTTCACCGATCGTGGTGAAAATCATAAAATATATAAACAACCCTTATTTCAAGCAAAGCCATATTGTGCATTGTTTTTTGTGTTCGTGAATATAAAATTAAAAAAAAACAACCCTCACATCAATTATAGGCGGGGTTTGCATTGCATTGTTGTGTGTGTGATTGTGAAAATTGTTGTTGTTTTTGAGGTTTTATTATGAACCTCCACTTTTGGGGTGTTGGAGGGTGAAAGTTACAGATTTCTTAATTTTTTTGTTGTTTGTATGCAAATCCTAGTCTACATTCCAAATTTCAGCGTTCTAGCACTTCGGGAAGTACCCTTTAGGTTTTGATGAGTGAGTGGTCAGTGACAAAATCGACGTTTTTGGCTATTAATAACATCCAAACTATAAAAGCTAGAAATATGAAATTTGGTGTGTTTTATAAGGCCGCGGACTACATCTAAAAACTTGAGCTCTCTAGCTCTATCTATACCGAAGCTATGAGAGCTTGAAAATACGACGAAACGTTTCGAGAAAATATATAGTAGTGCTAACCGTTCGTCTTGGCGGGCGCACTACAGTGCGCCTAGATTAAAGCTCAGCACCACTAAAAGGAGACTGATGATAGGGCTTGGCACCTCTTGAAATAGCTATATCTCCAGCCAGTGGCGTAGCGTGGGTATCAGCCGCCCGGGGCGGAAGAAAATTTTGCCGCCCTCGTATTTCAATTTAACCATAGTATAGAGTGAAATTACTTATCAGCAAGGACAGTCATTATCATTGTCGTGGGGTCCAGAATATCTCTTAAACGTGAAACATGTTCTCTGTTTTGACACCGATCTTTCTTACTCTTTCTTTTTTCATCAAATTCTTTAGTTGTTCTCTTTTTTGTATGTGTCCTCTTTTTAGTCACTTTTTTGTTGAGTACCTACTTACTAAAAGCTAAACCGAGCAAAACCGAGTTATTAAATATTAAGAAAAGGCAAATTCGTTGAATCAAAAATGAAAAGTAAAATAATATTTTAATAAAATTCAAACTTTTAATCATAAGTAATAGAAAATGTGGATTTTTGTTATGACGTTTTTACTCTATACTTAAACGCTAATAATGCTAGAAAGCTGAAAAGCAGATGGAACACTGAAGGAACATTTTTAATTATATGCCTTTGGTTTTTTTTTTATAATTTTAGTAAAACGACAGTCGCATTGCTTGTTTAAGTTTAAAAAACCCAGTATTTTTGCTTGAACGAAAATTAGGTTATATAGCCCTGTATTACAGAACCACACTACAATTTCAGCTAAAACTCAACAAAACTCTGAGATAAGTTCCGAAAATTTTACAGACATTGGTAAGCTAGAATCGAATCATTTCAATCGGTGCGACAAAGAAATGGTTCAAATGGCAAGATATTATTAATGTCAAATTCCTCAAAAAAAAATTCGATTTGTTTAGAAGAAAAAAATCAATTTTTTTTAGACAGATTCCCTTAAAAAAAAAAAAATCGATTCTGTTTGGAAAAAAACCGAATGTTTTGCTGTAAGGAATTCGACAAAAGTATTATTTATTTTGAAATTTTGCCGCCCCTGAAAGTGCCGCCCCTAAAAGTGCCGCCCGGGGTGGTCCGCCCCCCTCGCCTCCCCTACGCTACGCCACTGTCTCAAGCCAAAACAAAAATAAAACGAATTAAAAATACCTAAAAAAATTAATTCGTAAACAATTGGCGGTAGCGCCTTTAAGTTGTTGTTCACAAATTCAAAAATACAAAGTACTTAATAACGTAAAATTTAAAAACAAAAACTATAGTTTGAAAACAATTTTTTAAATTATTTTTTACCAAAGTTTGAGTTTGAAAATTAATTAATTTTTCAAAAACAAAAAGCTAGAGCGTAAATTGAGTTAAGACAGAAAAAATATCGTACGTGTGGGGGGGGGGGGCATAGTCTAATGTCGGGTATATCTGGGACCTCATCATGTTCAACGAAAATTACCGAACGATTTCTATAGTTTTGAAGATATCCGATCTTCAGTTTTCTCTACAAATAGGTAAGCAATAGCAACAATGGAAACGATATCACGAGCAGTATATAGATTTCAAATTACTCTTAATCAATAATAAATATTACTTACCCTATCATTACACAGATAAACTAGAAAATAGTCCAAATATGTACAAAGCCGTCAGAACTTTTCTTCTGACCACTGTTTGTTTTCAATTTCACTTTTTTTATATTAAAAAAAAAAAAAACTAAATTAACACGAAACCAGTTAGTTATATAGAAACCCTCTTTAAGTATTTTTTTTAAAGCGCAACACGTTTACACGACAACAAATTCCAAACATAAAAAAAAAATAAAAAAACGGAAAAAACAGTCGACAATGTGGAGACAACACACAAAAGTCAACCTTACTTCTTGTTGATATTGTATAGCTTGCTATAGCTATTTATCTACAGTCAACAGATACTATTTGTATTGTTGAATGTGTTGCTCATCTACTCTATTACTTTTCGTTTACAAAAAGGACTCTTAACACGCGAAATAAACAATAAGGCGATAGGTATACAAAACAAATCAAATCACCACATTTATAAATGTCCTATTGAATATCCGTAACAGATACAGTTCTGATATGTTTTTTTTTTGTTTTTTTTTTTTTTTTTATTGAAACCGTTCCTTGCAAATGATGCAGCCAACTTTATAGTTAACCGTCGTCGTTAAAGTGTACTGAAATGAAAAAAATGTTTAAAAAAAATAATTATTTTTCATGAATCAAAAATACCAAAACGTCCTGCAAAACAAAGTAAACAAAATGTAGAAAAAAAAAAATTAATAAAGGACCAAAAGGACTTGTGGATAATCTATGGCACAGATATAGGGTTTTGGCTAGTTGCCCATTTTTTTAAATATTGTTTTTTTCATTCTCTAGAATTGTGATGATGGCGATGAGGATGAGATTGAAATGGAGGGACTTTCCATTGAGTCCACCAAGCATCAGCAGGCGGAAAACAAACACAACAAGAAGTAAAAATACGGAAGGACGAAGCAAAAACCGGAAAATATGACCCAGAATCAGGAATCATATGCCACCATACATACATATACACACACATAGGTACTTTGACAACAACAAAAAAAAATAAAATGAACGACTTGATGACGGATCCCTTACATTTGAACCAGTTAAAGATTTTCATCTCCAAAAGGAAGAGACATTTTAAGGACATTCACAATAATGGTCTATTTTTATATCATTAAAAACACAAGTTTCAGACCAAATATACATAGATACCTCGGTATATACCAATTTTATTGAAACCAATTTTGCTTGTTGCTTTTGTGTTGTAGTGTTAGTAGTTTTAGGGGGTTTGCACATTCAACAGGACGGACGGGACGAGGATGACGACGACAATAACGATGACATGACATCTTGAACTTTGTCTTTCTATGCTGCGGGTCTGTTATTATTTCAACATCCTTGGAAATATTTCCAATACAATAGCTGCTGTAGAGGGTGGTGATTTCATCTACCAACCCTTCCTGCCACCCCTTCCCGTTCCATTCGGGTGTCAAAAATTCACAATCAAAATTATGCACACACAGAGTGATATCAGGAATTAAAGTGAACACAAATAAAAAAGATACAAAAGGACATCCAACAGGCAGGGTTTGGCAGGATATTGAAAGCTTCAATGCAAATGCACAGCTAACACCGCCCGCCCCGCCGACACAGCGCCACTACCACCGCATCGCTATGGCAGTTGGCTGATAGGGTTGAAGGATATACGATGAAAAAAGCAAAACAAAATACGTGGAAATGTCAACCACCCGCTCACACCCTTACCCCCCTTTTCAAAAATCGCAAAAGCCATCAACGACCTAGCGCGCAATTACAGTAGAAAAGGAAAACCACGAGGATGGAATTACACTCGTCGTGTCGATTTCGATGTCGATGTCGATGTCTATTGTCGATGCCGTCTACTGCTGCGCATGTATTGGTTGTTTTTCTCTAACAAGTGGTCGTCTTTTTACAGCTAGCTAGGTAGGTAATGTATTGTTGGTTTGTTGGTTAGTTGCTGGAAAGTGGAAATTAAAACTCACACTTACACAAATCGAGCTACAAAATTTTTTAGGATGAATAAAGGACGACCAGGAAGTAAATTGGCAAAATGGACAAAATGTGGAAAAATCAGATCCCAAAAAGATTCGATTTTAAGCAATTGAGAAGAAAATATGTTTCACAAAATTGATACTTCCAGGACAACAATATGGCGTTTGGGAGTTTCCGATGCTCGATTTAAAAATTTCAAAAGAAGAAATTCTCTTTGTCAATTTCAAGAAGAATAATAGCTTTGACCGTAACACACACACAAACACACGTATATAGAATGTGACAGCAGTTCCACAAAAGAACATTTTGCAGGACAAATCATCATCAGACCACTGAGAAATCCTTCATAACACTACTCGAAGTTGAGGCGCAGCAAGATAAGAAACACAAAGACATGAGTTTTTCACATCTTACTAAATGGATATTTGCACTTTTTCAAATGTTATTACCTCGAGAGTCCTTTGCTGAAGGACTTTAAAGACTTTTTCAGTTGATATCAAACGATTAATGATTAAATATCTGTGAAAATTTACGCGCACGATGTTAACACGGTATGGAGCAAAAACAAAGCCGAGAATTTTGACAGTCCATAGGAAGAAGTTGAGAACAGAGCAAAAAAATAAAGTAGAAAAAAAAAAACATCAAGTCAGCAGCAGTTTACACTAATACAATTACACCGATAGCTTTGTGTTCACGTACATAGAGGTATGCAGCAAGGGCTGCGATGTGAATCCGCAGTTACAAGTTCACAGTAAAAGCCATACACATGTACCATGTACACTCTCAAAATATGAGCTCCTACTAAACGGCTTTGATGGATTCTCATGAGAGCGATAAATTCTTGTTTTGTTGCGCAGAAGCTAAAATTTGGAAATCGCATATGCTATCCATAAAGCATAAACATTTCACCAAAATAAAATAAACATTCCTGCAAAAATAATATCTTTTTCCCACAGTATTTATTTTTTGTTCGAAAAGTTGATATGAGGGACACTGTGGCGTATACTTAATATTTCTACATATGTCTCTTATTCTTCGTGAGAATTCTTCATGACAAATAAAAATATTCTCTCTCCTTGGCGTTAATGACGTGTGTAACGTCAAAATAATTCTCTCTCGGTTCATTTTTTTATCGTCTTTGTTTTTTTTTTTTTTTCTTTAGAAGACCGGACGGAATGTTAATGTGTAGATATGCTGCTATTTTCGTAAGGAATAATTTGCAGATATTGTGGGTGGGAGGTTACATATTCATATTATAAATATCTATGTGTCTATAAGTAGGATTTGTATTGTGGTGGCTGTGAGTCATGGTAAAACTGTTGCATTAATAGGAAATTCTGCGTTTGGCATTTTATGAAGAGTGCAAAACGAAGGAAGAGAGATTTTTTGGGGTTTCTACATTGAAAATAGAGTCATCTTGTGGGCACTAGGAAAACTTATGTTAAAGATTTGAATCACTTATTTCGAACTCAAACAGTTATAAACTAGAAAATATGAATTTGGCTTTAATTAGAGACGAATAATTATAGGCTTAGGTTTTTCAGTGTGAAATTAAAGTTAAACCCGAGATAAACTCACAAAATTTGGTGGGTTAACTCAGGATTTACTGAGCAGGTGCTTTCGATATTTCATCGTCTGAGATTTTAAATAGTCAAATTGCATATTTTTTTTTTTTGTGAAAACCCTTTTGTGAATAAATTAATGTCCAGAGTTAACTATAACTCTGATTTAACTCGCAACTGAAATACTTAAATTACGAAAAACTGTTTTTTTTTTTGTAAGTATATATGCTTTGGCTGTGATAATCATTTGTTGAAATAATCAATATTGATTTATTCATATGATAATAAATCATAAGATACGCGAAGTATGTACACATATACCTAGCAGTAAAATAACTGCCTGAACAGAATATAATGCTGGAACTGGAGCCACAGACGGAACTGGAAGAGCTGTCAAAAAGTGTCGTACGTTATTTTTTTTACATGTCCACAATGGAGCTGTACAGCTTTGAAAGTATTTTGAAGAAAATCTAAAGAATATTCTTGTGTACAGCAGAATTCACATTTTTTGTTTCTAATAATTTTCCTTTTAATAAATAATTTTTTTCGCGATACAAATAACCACAATATTTTTTACCGACCCAAAAAGTTGTTTTTTTTTCTTCATACAATTTGAAACGTCAAAAGTGCCGTACGTGAAAAGTTAAAAGTTGGTGAACTCTTCCGCTTCCGTCTGCGGCTGCAGCTCCGTATGCGTCTACGTTCCTTTGTGTTCGCAACATTGAATTTGCGTGTATTGAATATTTTGACAGCTATTCCAGCTCCGACTCCAGTTCCGTCTCCGTCACCATTCTGTTCAGCCAGTAAGGTGAAAACGAGTGAGTGAAGTTAGCAGCGCCATTTTAGATTTTCTTTAAAATAAAAGTTTGGCTGTATTGTGCTCAACTTGTGCTGCGTTGTGATGTAAATATTTTTTCAAGTTCGAAAATTCGCAAATTTTACGGATGATATTTTTTGCAAACCTGCGATTGTCAAAAAAAATTTAACTTCTGCTGTTTTGTGCTCAGTTTGTGCTGCCAAGTGTCGAAGAGTAAACAAAAAAATTCGCCAATGTTGCGAAGCACCGCCATTTTAAATTTAAAAAAATAAAAAATATTTTCAAACACATTTCTGGAACCAAGACGATTGAAAATGCTTTTCGATGTTTGTATTTTTTTTTTTTTGTTTAATTTGTTTTTTTTTTTAATTTTTGTGTGTATCTCTTGCTCTGACTTATTAGTAAAATGTATCTACTAAACTAACGACATGACATAAAGTGCCCAGTGCGAAAAAATAAGCTGATTGTTGATTGGATTGTGGTATTTGGATGTTGGGCATCTGTTATGTCCTGTGTAGTCGGCCAGGGGCGGACTGGGAGTCAAAGGGCCTACCGGGACTTTTAGGAAAAGGGCCCCAAAATACATAATTACTCTTAAAATGGTTAAAAATAAGAGTTGATATGCAAAAATTGTTTCTTGCTATTTAATTTTTCATGTTTATTAATGCTGAAATGTACAAAAATTCATTAATATCCATGTTCAATTCATTGAGTGTAATCGTAATTATTTTTTAGTTTTTAGTAGTTTCGACTTGCAGATTCATGTATTTGAGTTTTTGAACATAAATATAGATACCAAAAAAAGTTTTACAGGGCTTAGTTATTTGACATTAATTTTACGACATAGTAGCCGTGGCGTGATGGTTAGTGCGATGGACTGTCATGCCAGAGGTCTAAGGTTCGATCCCCAGCCTCGCCACCTATTTATTTTAAAAAAAACCGCTACTGCCTCTTGCGAAGAATTGACAAATCCTCCAACAGTATCTCCTGTCACAGAAAAGTTCCGCTCGTTAGCCGTTCGGATTCGGCAATAAACTGTAGGTCCCCTCCATTCCTGCAGACTCGCATACAGGAATGGTTGAGAGTTGTAAGTCACTAGGCCCTAGTTCTTATTGAGCTGTTGTGCCATCAAATTTAATTTATTTTTTTTAAGAGGGTGTGACTTTCAGTTTAGTAAAAACAAATAAATTATTAAATTTTAAATGTACAAAAATTTATATATAAGTTTTTAATTAGTAGAAATAATTTGATATCGCTATATCGAATATGGGGAAAGGATTGAAAGATATACATTGAAATAAAATAAATGTTTGAGTATAGTTTGGGATGACTAAGTTGACTTTTTAATTTATTTTTTTTATACATAGATAGGCAGGGAAATAGTAATTTCAACGAAAAACAAGGAAAATGGCATACTTACTGGTTGAAGGTTTTTCTTTACTATGTTTTTCTTTTTTTTTTTTTTATTATCCATACAAAGTACGTCATTTAAGAATTTAAAGGCCTGTTAAATATTTATGAAATATTAATAAAAGTAATAATTATTTGTGAATTCACTTTATAAAGAATTTGAATTGATTAAAAAAGAAAAGGTAGCGATTGAAGCGATTCGTGGTGATAATTTTCGACATAGAATTTGGCATATATGTAGTTTATGAGCTACTAGTATATCTATTTTAAGGGGCCAAAAGAGATCTACATAATATAGGTAGATATTGACTAAAAGGTACACAAACAGAATTCTCTGGGCATCGAAAATTCCTAAAGATCTACATTGACTAAGAGGGGCACAAACATAATTTTGTGGGCCTCGAAAGATCCATAGGGGGCCCACATACAAAATTCGGTGGGCTTCTAAAGATCCATAGGGGCCTAAATTGACTAGAAAGGGGCCACAAACATAATTTTGTGGGCCTCAAAAAATCCATATAAGGCCCACGAACAGAATCCGGTTGACTAAAAGCGCAACAAACATACTTCTGTGGGCCTCAAAAAATCCATAGGGGGCCCAAAAACTGAATCCAGTGGGCCTCTAAAGATCCATAGAGGCCTAAATTGAATAAAAGGGCCACAAACATAATTCCCTGGACCTCAAAAAATCCATGGCCCACAAAAAGAGTCCGGTGAGGCTCCAAAGATCCATAGGGGCCCTACATTGACTAAAATAGCCACAAACATAATTCTTTGGGCCTCAAAAGATCCAGAGGGGGGCCCACAAACATAATTCTGAGGGCCTCGAAAAATAAATAGGGGGTCACAACTCGGGTCACATATCGGTGCTGAATATTTGCATCTAAACCTTGGCTACATAACGAGGTGGTGGTATGTTCTGGTTGATTGAAATCTCCATATCCACCAGCGGATGTGGGAAATGTGTACTAGCTACGATAGTGATTTGCCGTTTTATCGCCTTAATTCAATACCAGAAACAATGCAACTGGCGCATATGATGATGATGACAATGTATTCCACCAAAGATATCTTCGCTTTCCGATTCAGAATACAAATTGCCTACACAAATTTTAATGTCCAATTTCAGTTCAATTTCGTCAAGTCGTTTCTGTATCTTTATGTAAGTGAAATGGTATAAAGTAAGCACACCATATTAAGTAATTAAAATTGAATGTCCCTTAATTCCCTTTTTATACATATAATATACTGACAACGACAAGGACAATGATGGAGGGCTGAGTGCTGAGTATGATGATATGATAATGCTTTCAATTTGGCCTGTTGAATGTGACTCGGATTCATATCAGATAGACTGTCACTGTTGCATTTACCAAGAGTACATAATTGAATGGAATACAATTTTCGAAATCACACCGCCAATCCGGAAGAATAGGGAATGCCGTTACTTCGTCCTTACCTTATGCGCAAATGTTTACCTGGCTCAAACAATGTGCATATACTTTTGAATCTTATCCCTCCATCCATATATAGGATTTGTTTTGCGCTTCGATAGTAAAGTGCACTATAAGTCCTTGTGATGATGGAAACCAATTGATTTTCCTCCTTAGCCGTGTGCATTATTAACTCTCGCTACACTTACCTCATGATTTCGCGTCTCAGCTATAATCCTTGTGACGAAGAACCATAGCATTAAAAAGGACACATCAGCAAATGCGTTTGTTTTCCTTCGTGAGCTCATACATAATTATTATGACCTCATACATAAAGTGCAAGGTGTTTCTATGCTGATGATATGTATGTATGTCTTATTGGTACTTCGTCTGATACTAATGCTCCGTTAAAAAGCTTTCTATTTGTTAGTTTCTATTTTTCGATATCAGTAGCGAGGAACTACAATTTAAAAGTCATTTGCAGAATTCTCAGAACTTACAAGCTCGCACATGATTTGTGCATTCGACTGCAGCACATTCCTTAAGGATACGAAACTTCAGAAGAATCATCCATTCTAGGTCTGACTTCTTTGTTGAAACACACAACATTCTAAATTCACATCATCCAAATGCAATGCATCAGCATCATCATCAGGTGAGGTTGAGGGTTTGGTATTTTGAAGGTATAGCTTGTGCTGAAATTCAATTGAAATGCACCCTCAAGCCCTGTTACCAATAACGTACAAGGAAAATATAAACACATTCACTCATCATCTACATAACCTGTGCTTGCCAGATGATCCATGTAACTGAGAAGTAACCCTCATCATGTTTGTCAGGGTAACCAACATATAAAGAATTTATTGAGTTTTTATATTTCGCATTCAGAATGTATTAAGTTGTTGTATAGTGCATTTTAGTTTCATGGCAAGTGCCGACATAATAACTTAGCTAAGTTATTCTGTGAATTTGGCAGCACAATCTTCACTTAGAGTGATTGGACAATAATTTTCAGTTTTTTTTTTTTGCATTTTTATTACGGGCTTTGCAGTTCATCAAATGTGGAACTTTTGAATTTTGTTTGTGACTTTTCTTGAACTGCTGATTCGGAGCTTAGCTTTCCCGGATTTTTTTAATGGGGAATTCAAAATTTGTTTTGACCAGCGTATTGGAGAAGAGGTCAAACATATATAATGAAAAGCTGTTTTACAACAAAGGGCCGGGAAAATTGTTTTGACTATCTCTTAATTTAATCAAAATGAATTTTGGATGAATTCAAAGTTTGCTAACAAATGACACACCAAAGACAGGCATAATTATTCAAAGATCTGGAAAGCTTTCTCGTAAAATACATGTTTTTGTCGACGTTAGGCAACGTGTTAACTGAAATGTTGACGAACTGGAGTGGTAAATGAGTACTGAGTGGCAATTGAGAGGTGAAAAAGTAGCTTGGCGATAGAGTGGCGGCCAAGTGATATGAAAGTGATTTAACGCACACTGCGGTGGCAAATTACGTTCACCAGCTTTCGGTCTATAAGTCAAAAATTACAATCATACTCACAGTAAAAAAAAATCAACTTCGTAACCACTCACTGGTAGCAGACTGGCACCACACCAACTGCAAAATATCATGCCACCACCACTCCACTATGATGAACACGTCTTCATTTAATTACATAGGTTTTCCCAATTCCACTTGCTACTAAGTCACCACGCCACTACCACTCCACATCGTCACCACTTCAGTGAGCGCCTTGTCTTAAGAACGAAACAGTTTTGAGCACACCAGTCAAAAAAATGAATTAAGGTCACTTTTTAAATCTTTACCATCATGAGAATTTGAAATAGTTTTCAAAATTGTAACATCGTTCGTTTAAATGAGACATTTCGAGTACTTCAACACAAACGTTAAGCAATTCATAAATACAATAAAAAGCACAGGGCCTAAGTGACTACCCTGTGGAATTCAATAAGAATTAATTTTGAACTTATTTTACTATTGATTCGCTACCTGAAAAGTACTGAGTACGATCTATCGAACAAATAAGATTAATGTTAATTTAAAAAGCAAAACTCTATGTATAAGAGAGAGTTTATCAAACGCTTTACCGAAGTCAGTAAGAAAACATAGGGCTGGCAAAGAGACGAGACCAGGCGAGACTTTTGTTAGTCTCGTCTCTCGTCTCGGTCTCGGTCTTGGTCTCGCCTAACCAAGTCTCGTCTCGATCTCGGTCTCGCCTTTTTCTCGTGAAAATTTTAATGTGCCTGTCTCGTCTCGGTCTCGGTCTCGGTCTCGGTCTCGGTCTCGGTCTCGGTCTCGGTCTCGGTCTCAGTCTCAGTCTCAGTCTCGGTCTTGGCCTTGGTCTCGGTCTCGGTCATGGTCTCATCCTTAGCCTTGGTTTCTTTCGTGTTGAACTATTGACCTTTTCGATTGGCTATCCGGAAGAACTTCCCGATTCGGAATGCCAATAAACAAACAAACATGCCCAATTCGATTCTGAAGTTTTCCTATCATTCCTTGCGTTCGGGTGATAGCCAGATAGGCTATCCACCTATCCCAAAAATGTTCACATAGCTTGAGTTGTTGTTGCGTCAGCTGACATCAGAAGTTTTTTAACAAAGGATTAAGTACAACAACACAAACCTATCCGGATAGCTTTGGATAGTTAGGCGAACACGCCCATTGTATTTATGAAACAACGGCAGTCGCCAAAAGTAAAATGTTTTAAATGGCGGAGACCAACATGGAGAAATTAATACTAAACTCGTATCTTCAATATTTTTGATTTTTAGTCTAGTCTCGGTCTCGTTGCCAGCCATAGAACACAACCCAATTGTTTCTTGTTTTTAAATGAGCCGATACAGTTTTCTGCCAGTTCCGTTAAAAAAGTAACTGTCGAGCAGCCTTTTTTAAAATCGTGCTGATTAGGAATAATTTGTTGCACCATCAAATTTATTTTATTTTAAACATAAAAAAAAAATAAAATAGTAGACGGTATACCATTTGTATTGTTGTCAATATGAATATTATAATTAAAGTTCATATTGTTAGTAGCCGTGGCGTGATGGTTAGTGCGATGGACTGTCATGCCGGAGTTCTAAGGTTCGATCCCCAGCCTCGCCACCTATTTATTTAAAAGAAAAAAAGGCTACTGCCTCTTGCGAGGAATTGACAAATCCTCCAAGAGTATCTCCTGTCACAGAAAAGTGCCGGTCGTTAGCCGTTCGGATTCGGCAATAAACTGTAGGTCCCCTCCATTCCTGCAGACACGCACATAGGAATGGTTGAGAGTTGTAAGTCACTAGGCCCTAGTTCTTCATGAGCTGTTGTGCCATTAAATTTATTTATTTAATTTTTTATCAGTCAATTGAGTGACAGATATTAATAGGTCAAATTCTTGGGCTATTTCGTCAGATTTATCACAGTTTTAATGGTCAAACTTTAGTATAAAAACCTGGATTCCAACACTTGCTGATATTTTCTAACTTTTTCAGATTATTTTTTTATCCCAGTAATATGTACGTACATCCTTATCTTATGCTGTTTGAAGTATGAATTTTGGTTGTATCATTTCAACTGAGCTGGTCAATCCATTTATTGGTAAAGCATACTGCAAAATTGAAGACATCCATCGCTCGTGCTTCATTCGATGAATATCAAGTAAACCAAATCAATGATTAGACTCTTACGCAAAGATTTTTGAAAATGAAAATCAGAAATCAGAATTTGCGTATATAAGGCAAAGGCAACAGTGCAAAAACCACATACCTATTCTCTCGCAGTAACGTTTGGGAAGTACATATTTGATGTCTTAAATTGCCTACCGGATGTAGTGAATCATTATTGTGGTACAAAAGTTGAATAAATATCTGGACATAAAAACCCTGAAAACAATTTTGCATTGTCCGTAAAAGTACACTGAGGAAAAAATGCTTATAATTTCAATTTATCTCTATATTTCATCAGATTTATATTTTTAAAGCAATATGAATTATTACGTCACTACACGTTGATTTTATGAGTTGATGAACTAAGCGCTTACCATTTCCTGGGTATCCCTAATTGATGCCAATAGTCTTTCCTGTGTTGAATCAATAAAGGAGCTAGTTAAATAGGCAGTTCTAATCATGTTGAATTAACATGCTTTTAAAAATGTTTATTAATAAAATGTCAATTAGTCTAAGTCATTTAACTGTTTTCAATTATTTCAATGTTCTTCTTTTAAACACTGTGCGTGTACCTCTGAGTGTATAAAGACTTTTTTAAACTTCTATCGGTGATGATGGTTTACTTGTGTTTTTGATGAAGATTTATGGTTTTTGAAATTCAATTTCTCTGGAACATTAATGTTCCATGATGTACATTTGGCTGCAGATTGTTTGTGGATTGTGGTTCTATAAATGAATACCAAGGTATAAGCATCTCAGTTACAATATTTCCTCTAGGCTATAAATGGAGAAAACTGAAATTATATGGTTGCAGTTGCTGCAGATGCAGAGTTTAGAATTTTGAAAGAAATCATTTGCTATTGTATTCTCGAAACATTTATTTTAAAATTTTTAAAGCTGAAGTAATTCTATTGCTATTTCAATTGGATGTCGAATGGAATTGAGTAGGCAAAGTGAATGTGTAGGCGAAAGAGGTTTCAGTAAATTCTTTAATGAAACTTTATTTTCGTCTCTTTGGTAGAACTAAGGTTTTCATCAACAAAGGATAATGGGCAAATTTGTATAGACCCTGGGCGTTAAACCAACAGAAATGAAAAGTATACCAAATTAAAGGTTGTTTTGTGGTCATTCTGTTAATAATGTTATATTTCAGGTGGTCTTACTCGTACTTACTCATAGACTCAAGATCTACCATCTGATTTAATTATTAATCCGTGGATATATGCATATCTATTTTGCTATAAGCATAAAACTTTGCTCACAGAAATATTTATGATCTCCAGAAATAAAAATTAAAATCTTACATTCCGGTTAGATCAATTTGTTCCTTATTTTTAAAGTTTTTTTATACATACCGGCTTAATCGACCTAATTGACTGAACCGGAATGTAAGACTATGGTTTTTATTATTCGCTGATCATAGCTCTTTCTGTGGCAAAAGTTTCAGTTGCATGTGTTATGGAGCTTTGGTTGAAATTAACCATCAAAACCAAAACATTTACAGATTTCATCCGTAGTGTAATGTTTTAATGAAACTTTATAAGCTTTTTTAGATACCTAGGGGACTGTCCTGCAGAACGACTTTTGTCCTGCAAGTGTCCCGCCGGAAAATTATGCCCCGCAATCTGATATAATGTCCCGCAAAAGATTCAAAATGCTATCAAGATAAAATGTATTTTACCATTATTTTATTATATTTTAAAATATGTGCTAAAATTTTATATGTGCTGCACTACACTTGCACACTCAATTGCTACATTTCTACAATGTAGACAATTGTGCTAAAAATGTCTTTTATAAGTTGCGAGAAGAGACCCGATGAGACTTTGGTAAGTCTCGTCTTGCTTTACTTAATTTCAGTCTCGTTTCGGTATATTGATCCAGTCTCGTATAACTGCGAGTCGTCCCGGTCCTATCTCGTTACAGTATCGCCGTGTTGTTTTGTATTTTTGTGGATGAAGTATAGACACTAGAGTTTAACTGGCTGAACAGAATAGAATGACGGAACTGAAGCCGCAGACGGAACTGGAAGAGCTGTCAAAAAGTGTCGTACGTTATTTTTTTTACATGCCCACAATGCAGCTGTACAGCTTTGAAAGTATTTTGAAGAAAAACAAAAGAATATTCTTGTGTACAAGCTCAGAATTCACATTTTTTGTTTCCAATAATTTTCCTTTTAATAAATAATTTTTTTCGCGATACAAATAACCACAATATTTTTTTCCGACCCAAAAAGTTGTTTTTTTCTTCATACAATTTGAAACGTCAAAAGTGCCGTACGTGAAAAGTTAAAATTTGGTGAATGCTTGCGTCTGCGTCTGCAGTTCCGTGTGCGTCTACGTTCCGTTGTGTTCGAATACATTGAATTTGCGTGTATTCAATATTTTGACAGCTATTCCAGCTTTGGGTCCGTCTCCGTCTCCGTCTGCGTCACCATTCTGTTCAGCCAGCACTACTAAAAAGGAGGCTCGGCATATTGTTGCAGATTATTTTGAGTGGAGAGGTATCCGTTTTTTTTTGCACAGATATAATTGTGTGCGGAAATGTTACATTTGGGCTCTATTCGAATATTATGTAGCAGTTTGTGTTTTTGATTGGCTTGAGTAGTTCTGGAACACACTAAACGCCCAGAATTAACCGCTTTGAAATTTGTTTTAATTTTTTTTCAAGTTGAATAATTATTTGTTAATCTGAATCGGTTGTCTTTTTTTTTAATTATCTAGGAACGTGGATTCATGTATTCAATTGTATATGAGATGCAATTTACATTTGAAATGAACACTTTACGCAAAACAATAAATAAATAAGATAAAGATAATTGAAGAAAAGAAAAAAGTTCTCCCATCACATGCATACAAAATCGAAATTATTATTTTATCATTTAAAAGAACACAAAGAAGAAGTGTAGAACCACAAGATACATAAAGGTACAAACCAAACCACAAGGATAACACAGAGGAGAAAGTTAATTATCTTACCAGTTGCGTTCACTTAAACAATGGATATTTATATATCCCTCGAGAGAAGGTCAGGAGGACTCGCAGGACTCCAAAACTCCAACAACAATGATGACGACTACGACGACGACGAGGGTAAAGCTTCGCAAAACCAAAGCAAAAGTCTAAACCAACAAGCAACAAGCACAGAAGCAGTTATCCTTTTTACTTAACTAAATTGTGTGTCTAAGGGCCAGTTGTACAAATATTTGATCCGTGGTTCAGGAATTTTAACTCACCAATTTCGGCGGATTAACTGTGGTTCAACGATGGTTCAGGCATGTAATTGGCTTTTAGTGCATATTGGAACCTTGAACCATCGTTGAACCTCAGTTAACCCGCCGAAATTGGCGAGTTAAAATTCCTGAACCACGGATCAAAATTTAAACCACGATTGTACAACTGGCACTAAGACGAACATGAACGACTCATCCAATGTAGAGCCCCGAGATCGGAATGATGCAGTTCTGGTGGTATAAGAAAACAGGTCCACGAACATCGCATATCCCTTGTCTCGGCTAAAGGCAATTCCAATTGCCACTGTCGCTGCAGCTGCCTTGGCCTTATGCCCGCCAGCTAAAGTAGTTAGTAAAATGTCCTTTTCTTATTATTTTATTATTAGTGTCGCTTTTTTTAAGTTTTCCTCTGCGTTTCTTGGGATGCTGCTACATACTTGTTACTGCCATCTTTTGATAAGATACCCTATACCAACAATGATGATGGTGATGATTATGATAGTCCTGGCGGCAACAACCACAGCAGCGGTGGTATAGCGCAGTAAGTTTGCCTTTTCATTTGAAGAAACCTTTTCAATTTCTCACTCACTGTCAGCAGGAATATGGAGGTGGAATGGTATGTTGCGTGAAGGATATTTAATTATTGCGCCGCGACCTGCTGCAATCTGGGATAACTCTTGTTCCCCAATGGGGCCAGCACTAATACGTAAACACTGAAATCGAGCATAGGTATAGGAAAATGGCTCTGGCTGGTTGGGAGGATGGCTCTAAGGGCTCTTGAGATGAAAAGTAAACCTGTAAACTGTTGTGATAGGTTTTTTTCTCTTCCTCTGTTGATGGGGTCAGTGTTACCGCTGGGTGACTTTAGTCGCACTTTGCGAATTTTTTTGCGTCTGTGCGACTAAGCGACGACCTTTTTACTAGTGTGACCTTTTTATAAGTGCGACTTTTTTTTAAATACCAAAAACAAAGAAACAAAAAATCAATCGTTATTTTCGATTTTTTTTTAAATTGACGGGTATTTAGGCATCCGGTTTTAATATTTGACTAAAAATTGATGTGACTATCGAATACTGAAAACAAAACTATTACTAAATAAAGTAAAATTTTGAAAAAAAAAAAATTAGTTTGAACACATTTTTTTAAAATTATTTTTCCATAATTTTGAATTTGAAAATAAATTTTTCAAAAACTATTCTCTCAAACTATTTGAATTAAAGTAAAATAAAGAACGGACTTCCAGCTTTAAAAAAAAGTATAGCGTGACATTGTAAGTGTTGCCGTTGTTTTTTAATGATCTCTTTTCTATTTCTAATCAATTTTTTTAGAAAATTGCTCCTCCCACCATAACGGGGGGAATAGACCTCCTCCTACACGACCTTTCCCCCTCCCCGTAAAATTTTTATATTTTCAAAATTTGATTTATATTTTCGATAATTAAAGCTGCAATTTTTTAATTGCCAAAGTAATTATTATTAAAAAAAAAAATTAAGAAAAGGTATTTTCAAATCTTTTTAATAAAAAAATATTTTTTATAAGGTTGTGGACTTTTTATTTTGAAATTGCAACTTTTTGGACAAAAATGTGCAAAACTTGCGCAAATTATGCTAAGCAAACAGTTCCAAAATGCAAACGTAAACATCTCTGCTAAGCAGATTGTCCATAAACGTACAAGATTTTATTTTTATGCGCAAATGTATTTGTGCAAATGTCAAAAATATCTTGCGCACTTCACTTGCATTTCAATTTGTTTTTGTTTCAGCTTGCTTTTTTCATTTGCTTTGCATGTGTTTTGCTTTGCAAATGTTGCGTTTAGGAATTTGCCCTTATATTGCTTTGCGACCTTTTAAAAATTTTCGGCGGTAACCCTGATGGGGTTTCCTCTATTTTATTTTTCATCCTCATCTCATAGCGAAAGCGAATGAGTAGGTTAAACTTTTAATTAAACTCGAATAACAAATCTTTGTTCTGGAAGAGTTTTCCAAGAAACTGGGTGTTTGGCGCAATACCTATCCCTGATGCGCTGTAATTTATCAATATGACTTTGTATTTTATATTTTTTTGCAAGAGGTGATTCATTTAGTCTTTTGTCTTTCTTATGACATGGTTGTGCTGGCAACGCGGCGGGGTCTTTTAAAAAATGTTATAACGTAAATATTTTTTATTAATTTAACTGCATACTTAATTGTAATTCCAAGTTGCATCGTTTTCAGCTTGGTATCATGTGAAGGTAAAATAATGTTAGTCTTCGCAAACATTAAATAAAAACATGAAAAAGCATCAATTTATCATTTATACAGGACAATTTAGAGTGGGTAAACAAAATGCCAAATTACCTAAATGACGTCAACTTTTTGTTCCTATGAGATTTTTATTTTATTTATTTATCGAATTCAAAATAAACGCTTTATAAGTGGTAGCCATTACAGGTATATCTTATTAATTTCAGCTTTTTGCTTTGAACAAAATATTGAATCAGATAATATTAAGGGTTTGTTTCACAATGTCTGATTAAAGTTCCCTATAACTATCCGACACATAAATTATCCACAACTTAAATCCTCTCATTAAAAAACTTTGCGTTTCACAATCATAAATTTATGTGCCACTTAGCTAGTTGTCAGTTATTCCAGTTTTCCAAAAAATTTGACTGATTGAAAATAATCAGTCAAATAATTATTAATTAATTTATTCGTAAGTTGTGAATTTTGAAGTGTCAGAACTCAACGTTTTGGACCGAGAGCTGGTAACAAACAACATTACTATGGTATTTTAAGGCCCGTAGCTGCAAGTGGATAAAATCCAGTTGGAAAATGTGTGTTTATATGTGCATATGAGAGTGTTTTAAAATACTTTAGTGTGTTTTTAAATCGCATTTTTACAGTGTTAAGGGGTGGAATTTTTGTCGTGAATTAAATATCTAAGTAATTGGGTTAACGTATAAAAATATCCGTCACTAGTTCAAACTGTTGATGTATTTGTTGACTGAGTCACATTGACAGCTGTAAATATTTTATGTGCCAGTTTAAATTTTTAATCGGCACTTCAACTGACCTGTAAAATATTCAGAACTTTAAGTGCCACTTAGACCTATTCAGATATTGTGAAACGTAAATGAGGTTTTTAAGTGACGAATAAGTTCCATGTAGCTTAATTGGAACTTTAATCAGACATTGTGAAACAAACCCTAAATCAGATAAAGTAATATTAAGGGTTTGTTTCACAATGTCTGATTAAAGTTCCAATTAAGCTACATGGAACTTATTTGTGACTTAAAAACCGCATTTACGTTTCACAATATCTGAATAGGTCTAAGTGGCACTTAAAGTTCTGAATATTTTACAGGCCGGTTGAGGTTCCGATTAAAAAATTAAACTGGCATTTAAAATATCTACAGCTGCTGTCAGTGCGACTCACACAACAAATACATCAATAGTTTGGACTAGTGACGGATATTTGTATGCGTTAACCCAATTACTTAAATACTTACTTCACAAAAAATTTCACCCCTTAACACCATAAAAATGAAATTTCAAAACGCACTAAAGTATTTTAAATCACTCACATTCACATATCAACACAAAATTTCTAACTGGATTTTATCAAATTGCAGTAAGGGGCCTTAAAACACCATAGTAATGTTGTTTGTTACCAGTTCTGGGTCCAAAAAGTTTAATTATTACACTTTAAAATTCGCAACTTGAGAATAAATTAATAATTATTTGATTGATTATTTTCAATCAGTCAAATTCTTTGGAAAACTGGAATAACTGACAACTAGCTAAGTGGCACATAAATTTATGATTGTGAAACGCAAAGCTTTTTAATGAGAGGATTTAAGTTGTGGATAATTTATGTGTCGGATAGTTATAGGGAACTTTAATCAGACATTGTGAAACAAACCCTAAATCAGATAAAGAAATGTGTGTTTTATTTTAACATTGAAAATGAAATAGACAAAAAAATGGCAAAATTATGAAAAAATTCCGACAAAGCTGAATTTTTGTGGAGATCTCCATTTGTGTATCTTAAGCATTTTCTAAAAAAATTACCATTAATTTGGGCCAGTGCCAGGGCTTAAGTTTTTACGGGAGATGAAAGGGGTAGAATTTCAGTTTTTTTTTTTTTTAATTTCTCGAAAACTACATACATAGAAGTAATGAGAGTTATTTTTTATTATTCGTACACAATTTCTCATTTAGGCTATTATTAATATCATAAAATTTAAATCTAGAACTCAGCCAAGCTGAAGTAGAAAAAATATGATTCACTGGCGATGTTGGTCGTTGTAATAAAAACTGGACGACTTGCTCCTTGTACAGCAGCTGTCGGTCGTCCTTTTGCAAATACAGTGTGCTATTAATCCAGTGCTGTATGGAGTATTCGTAGGCGGAAACAATCCGTCTAGAAAATCTCCGTCCGATGATTGGTTGTTTCGTAATTGACGGTTCTGCTGCTTCGGTGAGCAGTTGAGCACAATCTGATAAACTGACTTTTGCAACTCCTGTTCGAGTAGCTGCAGTCATGCATGATGTGGAAGTGGTTGCCGTGTTTACTGATGGCAAGGTAGCTGCCGCTGAAAGATCCGTGTAATTTTCGAGTATCCAATTCTGGTCGTCCACCGATATCACTGGCTCCGTACACATTGTGTAGTATTCGCCTTCGACAAGGCATTTCACGACATCCTGTAATTTTAATATTGGAGGAAAAATAATATTAAATAAATTTTATTAAATTACCTTCAATAAACAAGTGTTCCAGTTTTTCCTTTGATGTTGAAACTGTTCGATTATATACAAAACCAATTGCAGAGTCTCGTATATAATCCTCTTCGAACTTTATTTTCTTTCGAGGAGGGCCTTGGTCAACATCGTGTTCATTATTTTGGGAGCTCTCACCAAAAACTCGTCCGTCCAAATTATTAGTATAAGGCCCAAATAAGACAGAAGGCCTTATTATTTGATTGATGTCGATGCTGCTGCTCCGCATTTTTTTTTGCTGCTGCTGTTGCTGATGCTGCTACTTGTGCCTTTTTCCGCCTCACTGTTGAAGATTTCCTCCTCAGTTGCTTTTGCTGCTTCTGCTTTTGCTCTTGCTGCTTGTGCTGATGTTGAAGCGACGACGACATCATCGCCGGCTCGGAATCGTTGTCCACTTCCGATGGCATCTTCTGACCACAATAGCTGGTTCCACATCTCAGGAGACTGCATCTACTGCTACTGGTGCTGCTGCTATAGTTTGAGTTTCCAAACTCGTCGACGCTGCTGCTGCTACTTTTGTTGCTCCACCATGTTTCATGACTATCTTTAGATGATGTTGATGATGTTTCAGTATGAAAATCTGAGTACATTTACAAATTTATTCGCGAAAAACAGTTCTTATATAGCAAAAATTCTAATACAATGTATCACACACTGCAACCATCAGAATAACAACACTTTCACCATCGACGACAACAACGACCGAAATTTGGATCCAGCATGATACACATTTGAATCTAGTTCAAAATAATTCAGCTAATCTGCACAGAAGCAATTGTGCCTATTGCATCATACGTACAATGTATCTAACTGTCAAACTCCCATTTGTAAAGCTAATATACAGGGTGATCGGTATAAGATGCACCAAACTGCTAGAGCGAGTAGGTTGGGTTAAGACAAGAAAAAAATCGTATGGGAGGGGGGGGGTCTATTCTAAGAAATTGACTTAGAACAGAACTTTGTAGAGGAGGGTCGGTGCAATAAGTTTGCCAAATGTTATTTTTCAAAATTGTAAAATTTTTAATCAACTTTTGCATTTTAAAAATCAAAAATCACATTGACGGCGTTTGGCTTTCGAAACGCCAACCATATGCAAAAGAAAAAAAATTAAAAATTTCATGAAAACTAAGACTAATTTTTTTATGAATTTTTTTTTTCTTTTGCATATCTGTGCTGATTGGAAATTGTAGGTATGTTGTACAGATTTGCTTAGAAAAAAAATTAAACTAAATGTGATTTTGCCCCCCCCCAATCAAATTCCCAGGTGCACCTTTGGTTGGGGTAAAACTATCAATTTTTTGGTTGGTGTTACTTAAGAATAAAGATATTCGCTAAATGATTTAAAGAAAAAAAGATTGATGAAACAAGTATGTAGGTACTTACAATGTTTTTTCAATTTTTGAAAAAATGTGAATTTATGCAGAAAAACTTTTAAAAGGCGTTGGAGCGGTTTTCTTAAAAAATAATTTTTTTAAATATGTACAAAATTTCTTGAAATTTTCAAGTAAAAAAAATTGTTATGCCATTTTTAAGAATATAATAATATGCAACTAAAACCATAATTTCAAAAATTTTTACCAACCCGTTTTCAAAAAAAAATTTGAACTGTTTTTAAAAATTCCAAAAAATATTTTTAGGCAAATATATGTATACAGTGTTATTTTTACTTGATAGGACCTCCTAAATAAAATTTTGTATAAACATCGTTTGAGCTGTTTTGGAGATAAATAACTTTTTTTCAAAATCTCAATTTTACCACTAGGGTTTAGGCTGTAGGCCGTGGACAGACATACAGACACACAGATATACAGACGGAATTGCGGGATCTACTTTTTTCGGGGTCTCTATCATCTTAATGTCAAGTTTGATTGTTATATCGGGTTCGATTTTTTGCACGAATACTAAACTTGCCCTATAGTACCTACAGCGCGAGTAAAAAAAAGTTTTTTTTTTTTTTAAATCCAAAGCAAAAATATTTTGAACATTTTCATTTGCAAAATTATTTAAACTTAAAAGGACCTATTGAGTAAAAATTTTGATCAAAATCGGTTCAGCCGTTAACGAGAAAGTATTTAGTAGGTATATAGAATATTAAAAAAAGCTTTATATGGTAGGTATACCATTAATAACAGTTTTTGGTAATTTTTTTTTTTTACCAAACTGCAGAGTCAGAATGTATTCTGAGATAAAAATCTTCAACAGTATTTTTTATATGGCGTATATAACCAGACAAGATCCTTAAAACATACTTATTTATGGTCAACCTGTCGTAGTTTTCATGTGTAACAAAGGTGATACAATGTTCGTTTATATTGCCTCCAGCTATAAGAGAAACTATGTACCTACATGCATATATGCTAACCAGCCGTGCATTCATAATTTTTACAGAATATCATGCTAATGATCAAGAAAATCACAATTTCTATTATGAAGAATAAAGTACGCATCATAAAGGTATTTTGAGTTTTAAAACAAAAGCTTAAATTCGACAAAGCTTAAAATGCTTTTCCTTTTCCTATAGTTAGGTATTTAATATTAAAATTTTAATTATACGAAATTTAATATAAATTCTAAGCCATTATTTTGTTTCACTGAAATTTTACATATTTTGCAAGTGTTTGCATTGAATATTATTTTCAAATTAATTAAGGACGTGTATCACTTTTCCAAGCAGCGAAAACCATACATTAACCTAACAGCTTTCACTCAAAATAATCCAAATCCAAGATATTAATTTGCATTATCCTGTGCAGGCGGTTTATAATTTATCCCTCCACATCACGACACGACTCACGAACCTAAATCTAAATGTATATAGTTAAGTAATGTATTTATTACCGACAGCTACAGCGACAGTGGGTGATGATTATTGACATCAATATGCATTAATATTGAGGAAAATTTAAGTTAGGCAGGATATCTGCTTGCTTTACCTAGAAATCAGCTTCGTCATCGTTGACGTCGCGGCACGGAGGCGGCAGAAGACGCCCGTCTTCTGAGTGTGTGCTGGGACTGGGAGAACCGCACATTCAACAGAAAATAACCCTCTAAACACATATCGCTCTCAATTACTTCAAACGGTAATTTAATCGATTTCTGCCTCGTTATTTGCTCGCAGGATTGATGGCCATTGCGTGTAGGGAATTTTACAATTAAATCCACACCATGAATCAATTCAATGTCAATTGTCAAACGGGATACGCTAAATGGCATCCAGCGGCATACTGAGTTAAGGACTTCCGATGCCAATTGGTTGCGGGACTGGGGCTGGGGCTGGGGGCCGTGGGTTGAATAAACCGCGCAAAATTCAAATCAAAATATAAATTCCTTTGAATCAATCCTTAATGGGTATTTGCTGATGCAGGTCTGAAATCCTGTCTATAAAATGCTTACGACAAGAATCAAATGATTTGCCGTGTGCCAGTGTGCCTGTCACAAAAAAAAGTATAATAACGAATAAAAATATGATTCCTTTTTCTTATTGACGTAACAGATGATGATGAGGATGACAAGTCCTTGGGGAATATTTTGGTAAAGGCATGCTTTTGTATATACCTACCTTTTTGAATTTCATGCTAGATTAATCGGATTATCAGTGTCACATTTGCAATTCCCTTTGTGATCTTTATATATATTTTATAATATACAAGGATTTTGGTATAGGAGGGGTGTGTAAAAAATGTGAATGGCTTTCTGAAACAAGTGACATATTTTTACAGTCCCATGGGATTGTCTTAAGTACGTTGTAGGTATAGGTACCCATTAAATACATAACCAAATAATTATAGAAAGATATCACTGGTCAACAAGATTTTCTTACAGAAACTATTCCAAAAGTTTTAGATAGATATGCTGAATTTAAATCCGAAGTCAGAAATATTCTATCACGTCACGTTTTTGGAATATTCTCGTTGAAAAAAAAAAAACACATATTTTACCTACAACTTATTATTTTTAAATTCACTTGCGGATACAAAAATGAAATCACTCCCTTTTGACTTTTAACAACAACAGTCTCTAGGATTCAATATTTATGTTTATGGTCACGTTTTAAAGCTTGAACTTCAAACTTTAAATTGGAGGTAAACTCATACAAATCCATTGGATGGTTCTTGCGTTATACCTAAAAAAAATAACAAATTATACCAAAAAAAGGAAGCACGATTAGGAAACACTTATAGGCAATATGCGCGTTTTTGATTATCGGTATGCTGTTGAAAATGAATTTTTACATAATCTCGATTTATTAGGCCTTCTTATCCTGGAAATAAGTCGAGGTTGCTCAAGTTGTTACACTACTGTGACAAGGAAAAGCCAAAGTGCTGTGGCTCTTCAGCTCCACATGAGCCAATCCGGTGTATCAAAGATTTACAAAACGTTCAGGAAAACTAGAGAGCTTGTTCGAACGCCAAAATCTGGACCTAACCACCGGGTTGGTGTACAAACTGAGAGTCAGCTTTTCAGTATTTGAATGAACTCTGAGTTAAACCAGAGTTAGTTAATCCCGTAAATAAATTGAACCTAAGTTAACTCAGAAACAGTACAACAGCAGTGTACAATCATCTCAAACTTTCAGATGTCTATCGAAATCGAAGAGTGATGCGCTATCGAAATCGAAATGGATAGCGCCCCACTATGGAAATTAACTTTACGATAGTGTCGTAACTCGATTTTGAAATATTTTATACAGAAATAAATTTTCAATTAATCCGGAGATAACTCGCTTAAAATTGGATGATTTAACTCAGGATCTTAACTAACTGAAACACATGTTTCAGACGTTAACTTAGCTATGATGATCTCTAGCTGAAAAACCTGGGCCTAATATGATATGAAAGATTAATCGCAATGACTTTGTTTCAAAATCGTTGTCGGATGAGTGCAGAATGTGTCTGCCATGGAGTTGTCGTAGGAACAGAATACACAGACGATCTGGCAAGCGATTTGAACAATGCAGTTTTGTCGAAACCGTGACTTACGGGGGAGGGTCTTTTATGAAACGGAAATTTCAACTGAAAGAACAGTGAGCTGGATTTTGTGGCTGGTCGGCAGATCGGTACATATATCCGATATTCTGCTGTAGCACGTCGTTTTTTATGCTGGATGTATTTTCAAAGGCTTTGTATATACCAATGATGCTGACGCTGGATGCAAACACAGTCGCGTAGGGAACAGTTGGATTTCTTATAGGGAAGTTTGTATTGGACTGTCTAGCGCTAATTTCAGACTTCCCTATCGAGCATTTAGGGCCCGACCCATAGAATCCGTCGCATCAGTTGTGGCAACAGATCCGTTGACATTGACTTATGAAACGGATAGGAGTAAGCCAATGGATACGTTGCGTTGTTTTGACAGCTTAATTCAAATAACTTGGTGCGTTCGATTTTTTGAACTTATTGCGCATACTGAGGAATGTCAGCGCATTTCATAGAACTGTTAAAAGCTTTATTTAATATCTTGTATGCCTATGCTGGACAAACGTCACAAAACTAGCAAAATAATGGAAAAAAATCAAGAAAATAATGTTTACAAAATTGCAGAGTCATCGCGCTTTGTTCTTTGTGTTTTTCCTTATTGTTGCAGATTTACACGATAAAAGAAAATGGGCTAAAATTTTGCAGACAATAACATTTTGTCGTGTATATCGATTTGTTGTATAAATACAGAAAGCTAGGGTCCAATTCCGCAAGCATGAAAAAATTGTTTCGTCTACTCTTTCTATTCACGCTCAATATATGCTCGAATAAATTTACCTATCTGTGTACACGTTATCTATAAAAAATATGCAATCCGCACTCTTGCAAAATTACAAAATTTGATGTGTACGCGAATTTTTATGCGCGTAGCCAAAACTCACTTTATATAAACTAGAGTGAACAAATCTCATGAGAACGAGTTCAGAGAATAGCAATGCACCAAATGCAATGCCGTCATCGAACAAACCTACTATTGACAATTGATGTCGACCGACCTGCCGGGGAGTAAAGTTAAAAATTTAGCTACTTTTTGCGTTGCGTCCGGGGCATACGTCGAGTATAGGTCATTTCTCATAAGAACTTGTGTATTTAATCGAGCTGTCAGTTGTATACGTCGACGCAACGCATGCGACGGATTCTATTGGTCGGGCCGTTTTGCGGAATATTCCGGAAAAACTATTTTGTTGTTTCTTTATTCATTCCGGAACATTTGGAATGCATTCTTTTTATTCCATGTAAAGTGTGGAATAAAAAGAATAGAAAAATAATACTGGACGCGTTCAGTATAATTGGTGTTCTTAAACTCAATTATGGAAGATTCAAATTGGTGTTAAATTATTTAAAAACAGCATAATAACGCGAATAAATGAACCAGAGTATAAATTTTATGCATTTAATGTAAAATTTACTAAATTTTTGACTTTGAGAATACATAAATATCCAAAATAAAAACATTTATTTCTGCAATTGTTTTGACATTTCACCGAAAACTGGCTTTCCATTCATTTTGTTCTAGTTTTGTTTCTTTATTAATTCCATTCTGGATATTCTGGATAAACATTTTGTCTTTTCCATCCATTCTGTTCTTTATCCGGAATAAATAAAGAAACACACTCATAATGAGAAAGAATAACGCAAGAGACATTCAAGAAACTCATCATGTAGGTCAATGAAAAATCGTTTAGAAGATGTAATTAGAGCTAGGGTGGGGCAATACAAGATACTGAAACAATAAAGGCTGATTTCCAACGGCACGTTGGGCGTCGCTTTGTAAGACTTGTCTGTCAACGCGAAAGTTAACACATAGCAATTTATGCAAAGTGTTTACAATGACGCGTTGGGCGTCATGTAATGACACTTCAATTGTTTTTAATCAGCTGATTCTCTTGACGGTGTTCACATTAGACTTACTCCTCGGATTTTTTTTTGACATCTGTGTACTTCTTCTCGTTCCCACTTTGTGGTGAGAAAGAGATGGACAAGTGAGGCAGGATTTTTTAATTTTTTTAAAAATTTGTGGATTTTTTTTGACGTTTCCTTTTGTGACATTTGTTTTCTCCGTATTTAGTTTTTGTTTGGAGCTTAAATACTACAGAATCAAAGTTTTTTCAATTGGAAATCAATTTATTTATAGTGAATCATCAATTTTGTGATTGAAAAAGTTCTAATTAATTCTTCGACGAGCAAAGATTTGTGTTTTTTTTTAATGACTACTGAACGTCAGAGTGAATCTGTTGTGTTCACATTACTTTGTGTCTGAACACGAGCTGACTGACTTCTGTCAAAAAAAATCATAAATTTGAGTCCAATGTGAACACCGTCCTTCAAGTCGGCTGTCATGTAGAAGCGTTCGTAAAGCTTGTAAACGTAATGTAAGCGTCTCTAACGCAAACGCGCCATTGGAAATCAGCCTTAATTTACGCTTAGTTTTGTTGTAGATGTTAAATTTTCGATCCGCTTCAATTTCACTTAATTTTTCCTTACATGCTTCAACTATGACAATTACTTTGCTTGAAATCCCAAAATTATTGTTGTTATGTTTTTAATCTTGATTTAAAGGTTATAGTTTCACTTTTTTAACGGTAGGTACCATCAACTTTCATGCATGTCAATTGCATTGAAAGCATTGTTATTTTTTGTACATGAAGCATAAGTCATAGCCGCTGTAACTTGTCTAATTTAAATTTAAATAGCTCCTCGAGTAAATTAACAGAAAATTTTTATTAATTGTGCAAATAAAAATTTTAGTGCCTATCTATTAGAACAGTAATTCTAAAAATGTATAAATTATAAAAAGAAGAAAGTCGAAATTCTTTAAACATTTTACAACAAAAACCATGGAGACAATATTTTTTTTTTTTCTGAAAAGTCTTGAGGCCTTCAATAACCGGTTGCAATGTTTATAATACATATATATTATTAACTGGACACCCTGTATATTTAATTCTAATATCCCACGAATGAGGTGCTAATAACCGTTATGACCTTGAAAAAAAATATTTATTTTATGCTAATAATAATTGTTATGACCTTGAAAAAAATATTTAAAAATATTTAAACGCTTTTTATAAAAGCTATGGCTAAGCAATTTCTGAAACTACCAACTACCTACTGGATTTTTAGATGGCATATACTTTTACGAATATCCTACATTTGAGGTGCATAGCATCTAAAGCATCTTAAATGTGGGAAAATTTCGTTTTCGATGTTCTTGGAGGATTTGTAACTTCCTCGCAAGAGGCAGTAGCCCTAAAAAACAACCTCTGGCGTGATAGTCCAAAGCACTAACTATTACGCCACGGGCTGTTTCCTGTCAATTACACAGCACACAGGTAGATTACAATCTGCACCACTCCACCAAATTTGATGCAACGTTTGCATTAAAACAATAATTTGGTTAAAGACGCCCCAAAAAGTGGGCGTAACACAAACATTTCTGTGCGAAATTTTTAAAACGGATGTTAACTTAATATTTTAAATAAGACAACTGTATTCTTTATCAATTTTCGAGATTTACTAATTTTTTTTTTTTTTTTTAAGTGTCCATTTTCTATTACACCTGCAAATTTTACAACATTAAAATCCGGTGGCTTTGGTTCAGATTTTATCGATCTATAACGGTTTTTCCTAACAAAGAAGCACTGTGCGCTGCACTTGTATTTCTTTTTCAATTTGTCTAACAAAAAAGAAAATAAGAAATAAACGTAGGACATTTTATATGTTTTAAATTTATCTCTTATTTTCGTAAAGCAGATATTATTACCAAAAAAGCAATTTTCAAAACTCTTTCAAAACTTTTCAGACAACCTGCTTTTTTTCGGGCCAGATGACTAAGGATTATTTGGATTTACATATTTCCAAATCAAATTTTGCAATAGTTCGCTTTAGAAATAGAACTGATTTGGTCTTTTTTCCGTTTTAAAAATAGAGGTTTGGTCTATCGTTAGGTCTCATTTCACGTCACCATTTTTTGGCTTTAACTTAAAATTAAGGTTATAATTATTTTATGACACAAAAAAAAATTGCTGGCATTCTCATAACAGAACAAGTATAAAGCAAAAACTTCTTTACCTATAACAGCATGCAGTCCCTTGAAGTTCAACTGAAGCTTTAAAAATTAGTCTCAAAAGACTATTCAACATTTTCATATTCAGTTTTCATGCATATTCACAAAATGGAAGTATTTCGTATAGCTTAGTGCAGGTCGGTTGTTATTTATGAAAAGAAAAGCAATTCCTTTGTGGAACTAGACTACTCCAACAAGTGGCGCTTCCTGATCTTTCACCTAACATGAGTGCTTTGGGCTGTTTTGGCCTCGCTTAGTTACCTACGTGGATTCTGAAGATAGGACGAACAGCAGGTTCACTTTTTAACACGACCAACAAATTTTGTTTCCAGCAGTATATCATCTAATTATGTGGATAGCTGGTGTAAGAGGGGGGGGGGGGGGAGAGGAGGAGGCCGACGTGTAGTCGTTTGTTCCTATCGTAGTCGTCCTTAGAGAAAAAGCTATTGTGTCTTCCCAGAGACGTGCATTGTGTTTTCGAGTGGGGGAAACTGGTTTTGTTCGAGTGGATGAAGAAGGGATTATCCCTGTACAGGTACCTACTTGAATATGGGACATTTCCTATGATTGCAGCCTTATTGTCCTTCTCTCCGTCTACGGTAGGTATATCGTCATCGTAAGCATCTTTGTCGTTGTCATTATATTTCTTCACTAAAGGAGCAACAGCCATTTCGATTTAGGTATAATAATTTTCATTAAAAGCAAAAGTTAGGGGCGAGGTTTGGGGTTTGTTGAGTATTGTACGCTTGGTTGTGGGTGCGGGTTTGGGTGAGACAAGAAGCGGCCTTTTAGTTGTTGAATATAATGCTTCTTGAGGACATGACAAGAAGCCGGATTAAATATCCTGCAACAGATAGAATAGAAATACCGAGCTAATGGTGTGCGGCTTTTGTGGTCTTGGATAGATTTTTGGTTTTCAATTTAAATTAAATCGTCCTTTTGAGTTGTTTCCTGATGATGGCCGTCGCCGCTCGTCGTTCTTGTCATCTTTATATTTCAAAGGTGATAATCTCAATGTAGTTGTTGAAGTGTCGGTGCCTCTTCATCGTTGTCGGTGGGTGATGGTCTTACCTTGTGGCACAACACAACACAACACTCGCACCCTTAACCGCTCCCCCCAACAGTTTAAATATAGGTTTGGGTAATTATCTGTATCAACTTCAAAAAGTGATCCACAGTCAAGATAATATAGGTAATATTATATGTATGTTGTGGCTTTTTGAGAAGTACACTTTTTGGGATTATAAAGCTGTCCTAATAATGAAGGCCAATTGTTAGAAATTTTGATTAAGTTTTATTCTGAATTTATGCAAAGTGATAATGGGCTGGGCATGGGCTATACGATGGAATTGTGGTTAGAGGCAAATTTTAAGTGGCTGTCTTATCTTTAACTTTTGAGCTTATGATGGGTACTATAATTCCCTTGTTATATATGTTTATTCATCCACTTGACAAAGTAGGAAATATCTGTTGAATTTTGTTTTCTTTATCAGCTCATCGAACACAACACAACACAGCTTATCAAGTTAAGACAGATCCTTTGAGTCCTTCCGACTTATACCTAGGTATGCTTTCTAGATTTTTTGCGAACTACCACCTTTCACATACAGAACTACTTTAAAAGTTCAAGTATCGAAAGGAATATAAAAAGGGATTATAAAATATATGTATACATAATAAGGAGTGTATTAAAATAAATTCCATTGAAAAGTTATCAATTCATTAAGATAATTTTGTATACCTTGGGGCAGCTTCGTTTATATAGGTATTAATTATTGTGGGATGCTTTTATCAAAGGATATGAGCGCTGATATACAGGGTGATTGGTATAAGGTGCACCGAAAAGCTGGAGCGAGTAGGATGGGTTAAGACAAGAAAAAAAACGTATTGGAGGGGGGGTCTATTTCCCCCATTTAGGCACGAGGGGCAATTTTCTAAAAGATTGACCTAAAAACAGAAAAAAAAAATATTTGAAAACAGCGGTACAATTCGCAATGCCATACTATACTTTTTTGGAAAAGGAGAAATCTCTTCTTTGATTTTTATTTTAAATTAAGTAGCGTTAGTGAATAGTTTTTGAAAAATTAATTTCCAAACTCAAAATTTTGAAAAAAAAAGTTTCAAACAATTTTTTTTTTCAAAATTTTATGTATTTAGTATAATTTTTGTTTTCAAAATTCAATGATTTTATTAGTTTATAGTCAAAAACAGAAAACCGGATGCCAAAATGTCTTTTAGTTTTTGAGAAAATTGAAAATAACAGGAGGAGCAATTTTCTAAAATAATTGACTTAATACAGAAAACAATTATTAAAAAACAATGGTAAGAGTTAGAACGACGTGCTATACTTTTTTGTTAAGCCAGAAAGATGTGCTTCCATTTTCTTTATAAACTAAGTTCTTTTAGTGAACAAATTTTGAAAAAAATTTTCAATTTTTTTTTTTAAATTTCGAGTTTGAAAATTAATTTTGCAAACACTATTCACTAACACAACTTTATTTAAAATTACAACCAAAGAAGAGATTTCTGGCTTTCCAAAAAAGTATAGCATGGCATTGTACATTGTACCGTTGTTTTTAAATATTTTTTTTTCTATTTTAAGTCAATTTTTTAGAAAATTGCCCTTCCTGGATTCCCTTTCAATCACCCTGTATATGCTTATCATCGGATCTAGGATAAAAAAATAAGAAACAAACATTTGTGTTTTTGTATTTTTAAGTTTATTTTTTTTTTTCTTAACTTTCGTTGTTTTTTTTTTACAAAGTTTTTGTAAATAATATAAATTACTTTACCTTTGTATTTCTTTTTAAGTTTCCTGGTTAAAAAGAGATACAATTTTTTAAAAAAAATTAAGGAACATGTTCTTCCTAAGGTAATTTTTATTTTTTGTTTATAAAACAGTTTTTTTAATGTATTCCTTTTAAAAAAAATTCAAATTTTAAAAACTAACACATAATTATAAAGAGCTACAATTTGAAAAATAGTAACGGACATCGCCACTAAAAAAAAAAATTCCCCCAACATTTTGGTGTTTTCAAACATCGTTGATAATTATTGTCGATATCTCGTATCCCAAAATTAAAAAACAGACTTCAAATGCAGTGATCTTCAGCTTCATTATTTAAATCAATTTTTTGTTAACGGTTTTACTAATTTCTTTTCAAAAACTTAAAAATGTTAACAAATGGTTTTGATAATAAATTTTGGGAAAACCGTTATTCGCTTAGAAAAAAGTTTTATGGGAATTAAAATTGCTAACAAGCTAATCTTTTATCAATACAAAAAGAAAATCAAGAATCTGTTGCAGTTTGGCAAAGATAGAGCCAGGTAAAGAAACAATACCAATCAATAGTCAGAAGAACCGTTATAATAAGTTAAAAATGAAGCGAAAACGTGAAAATTGCTAAAACAAAACGTGAAAGTAGCTAAAACAAGTACATACTTAAAATGTTTAAATATCAGAATAAAGAACGCACAAAACATGAATTTTTACGGAAAAAAATTTAAAAATCATTGGAGTGATTTTTTAAAAAAATAATTTTTTACATACATTTTTTTTTAAGAAATATTTTGGAAAAAAAAAAAAACTTTAAATGCCATTTTTAAGAATTTATAAATTTACAATTTAACCCACAATTTCAAAAAATTCATCAACTTTTTTTCCAAAAAATTATTTAAAAAAATAAATTGAACTTATTTTTAAAAATCCAAAAAATGTGTTTTAAACAATCTTCTTATTCATAGAAAGGACCTGCGGAGTAAAAATTTTGATCAAAATCGGTTGAGCCGTTAATAAGAAAGTCGAAACTTAAAAAAAAAAAAAAAAAACATTCTATTGCAGGCACCGATAGTAACAGTTTTTGGTAACTTTTTTCACCAAAATGTGGACCATATTTGCAACAAAATGTCATTATTCTTCCATTTCTTTTATAGGTAAGCCACATTGGCACTTTTTTTTTTTTGAAGGACATAAGAATTCATTATGGATCTGTATCTCCTTCCAAATGTTTTGTAGAATAAAATCTAATAATAAACGCTCGAAACTAATAATAATTATCCATTTATCATATAAAAGAGCCGGTTTGCAAGGTATTTCAAGTTAAGTCTCAATTTCTAGGTATTGAATGATCATGAATATAATTTCAAGACTGAATTTGAATTGCAACATGAATGTATCCATTTTGAGTTATGAAGTGTCCTTTTTGTTTGATTATTATATGGAAAATAAATACAAGTAACTCACAAACTTATTTTACATTCAATCATTCGACGCTTCTAATTTGTGTCAATAATTGTTATGGAATGTTTTGTGTCCAACCATAATATTCATTTAATACACAAGTAGGTAAACAGTTAATGAATCTTCGATAATGGCATGTTCCTACATACATAATATAGACGATGTGTGTGGTGTGGTCTTTTACTCAATGGTCATTTACACAAATTGATTACTAGCAACATCTTTGCGTGTCGGTCTTAACGTAAAGGAATATCTATAAGTTCAATATGCTGAACCAGGACGAGGCTGGAATTTATAATTTAATCAAAGTAATCGAATTAGCAAATTCTATTCGCCCAATGAGTTTATTCACAGCAATTAGTGAGACTCCTGACGGATTTTGCTCATAATTTAATTAGGCCATAAGGATGTAAGATGGTTAGATTATTATTAAGGACGATGTTAATCTGCGCATCTCAAAACAAAAGTCATGAGTGTGTAGACCTAGAGTTCATTTATCATGGGAATATTATTTTGAAAATGATTATTATAGCAATCAGTGTTTTGATGACTGACATTATAATAGCTTATGCAATTCTACATATGTACAAAAAAAATAATACACTTTTTTTCGTACAATCAATGGATTTCGAAAAATAACATCGAAAAACGTTATGGTGTTGTGATTTAAGTCAACAAAAATTGTAAGAAGTTGAAAGTTTCCACAGCATGTGTTTGAATACATACATCTCACTTTAAAAAAAAAGGAAAAAAAAATATTGAGTTTTTATCATAGGCATCTTTTCAAATAAAAAAAAAAAAATTGTAGAGACCAGAATGATTCAATACAGTAGTCATTTTTAATTTGGTATCTTGTGGTTTTAAAATTTATTTTTTTACAAAAATCTTATATTAAAAAAAAAAATATCGATAATTCACGTTACATTTGGGATAATTTTACGGGAAATTTCATTATGTAAATAAAAATAATACAAGGTTCCGTCCGCTGAGATAAAATTAATACAAATAAATGGGAAAAATAGTTTCTTATTTCTTAAAAAAAAATTACCTAATATTTCCGGTAACTCAGTTTTGGGAGGCTATTGTTAGAAAATTTTTGATAAATTCAATTATTTAATAAATTTGTACCTATGTTTACCTTACCTTAAACTTACCATTTCTAATTTCATTATTAAAATAATCTTCTGTAAAAAAAAAGCAAATAAGTCTTAGAATTACATAATTAAAATGTATCTTCATTGTGCAAAGCTTCAAAAAACACAACATTTCCTAATTTACATGAAGCGATGAAGCCAAGTTTACAATGTATTTTTTTTTTTTTCATATTTCTTTTCTGAAAAAAAATTTCTTTTACAATATTGACGTTTTCTTGTATTTTTAACAGAGATCAGAAATAATTGTTGACCTTTATTTTCAATTGGTTTCTCTCTGAGAGTTACCACATTTCTTTAAGAAGATTTCGGTTACGGTTTGAGATTTATTTATTGAAAAACAAAATATCGGTTATCGGTTGAGATTTATTTTTTATTTTTTAAAATATCTCTCAATGGTTGAGTTTTTTACGAAAAAATTAATGGAAAAGGTCAACCTTTAACCATTTTCGTAGAAAATAAATCAAAAATGGTTAATTCGAACAAAAAATTTTAATAATATAAGCGACCTAGCAACTTCAAAAATACATATTCGTGATCTAGGTAGCGCCAGTAGTTCTAAAAAATCAATAAAAAAGTTGGTAAAAAAAGTTTGTTTTTTTTCAAAAACTTTCAAAAACGGCCGAGCAATGTGCTTTTAATAAAAAAGATTGTAAAGAGAAATTAAATTTTTGGTTAATGGGTATTTTGGTCAAGAAAACTGTTCACATTGGCGCCTGCCTGGCGACTGATAACCCCCTAAGCGGAGCAACGGATTTTTATGTTTTTTTTTTAATTTATGGTATTAAATTTCGCTAATGATAAACTCTCAAGGTTTTTTTGACCCAAGATTGTCCTTTTTTGTCACTAAAAATAAAATTTAAAGATGAAAATTCCCTTTCAATTTTGAATTCAGTCGCTGGGACGCCAAGCAAATATGTCAGGAAACTTAATGATGATGACTAAAAAGCCTAATAAGCTGCATTTCAGCATGCAGTGCTAACAAAAAACTAAGGGCGATACTAAGAGACATTCTGATTGATAAAATTGCATATGAGATTTATTTTTTTCTCTCAGCGATTTCTCTCACTGGTTGACCGTAATATAAAAAAAAAAACAAAATAAAGGTTTCGCTCAGACCTTGACCGAAAAACTTTTTTTTTTAGAATAAACGTTATTTTGTGACTTTTATTGAAAATAACAACAAATAAGAGTTATTAAGGGACCTTTCAAAAGGTCTGAGTTGGAGAATAGTAAAAAGGAATCTTAAAAAAAAGTTCAAAAAATATTTCAAACATTGCTATGTTTAAAAATACAAAAAATGGAAGGACAATAAAATAACATTAAAATAAACTATAAAATGTGTGGTCTGTGGTGGTAGCTCAAATTGTATAATAGTACAAATTCTTTTGTATGGTTCATTCACATCTATTCACAGATAGGAAATAAAATTACACAAAAACGTAGTTCTGCATTTGAGTCAAATACTACGTTTTCACCGACCACTAAACCGAGATTTAGATTTACCCTAAATCTCCTCCCAAACCCGTTATTCACCATACAAATTTTAATCTTAAATAAAAAATAAATCCCATTGAAATCTTCATAGGACCAATAGTTTAACCATTCGAACAGATTATACTATTGATTTAGTAGATACAATATTCGAGAATGGAAGGAACAATTTGCGAGAGTGAATTTGTTCTTTCGTTGGACACAAATCAAACTTGCTATCTGACTTCCACTTCATAAGAAACCAAATACCCACCAAAATTATTCCACTTTTTAAATAACAGCCGTATTCGTGTTTTTTTTAGATTTTAGCCTAGGGTAGACATATTTTTCAAAAGCATTTATAAAAAAAATGATTGTCGCTTGTTTTTGTTGTTTTTTACATTGAATTTTGTCATTTCAAATGGGTTCTACTTTGAATGGAATCCATTTGTGTGTGTTCATAAAAGTTTTACGTAATTTCTTACCGAATTTCGTGCAAATTTGGTTGAAATTACCTCTTTGAAAATTTAATTAATTTTCTTGTATAAAAGAATTAATTTTCTTGTATGAAAGAATTGATTTCTTCTTTCCATTTGCGGCCGAGGGTTAACCAGTAGGCATGTTCAGGAAAATGAGATCTCAGAACTCAGAACCCTCAGCAATCTTGGTTACATGAAAAGGATTTCTCAGCAAAATTTCTCAGTTTTGCTGTCAAAACTCTAAGAAACAAAATTTTAATTCGCTTGCTCACTTTTCACGTGGAGAAATCTCCGAGATCTCATTTTCCAGAGCACACCAAATTAATGTGGTTATAAGCTTTTAAAATAATTTTTCTTCTGACAATAAAAAATAAAGTATGTGAAAAATAAAAAAAAATGAGAAATATTGTGAGTTCTGAGTTGTGAGGTACTCAAAAGGAGATCACAGTTTCGATAGTTCTTGTGAGGCTCACAAGTTGTGAGTGTGATGCCAGAATACGAAAACCTAACTAAATCAATCTTACCTCACCTTGTAAGGTTTTTGTGAATGGTGCTTGTGAGGCATCAGTGAGGTTTGCCAGAATTGGGCTGGGTTATTAAAATAATTTTGTATGTACCTAAATATAAATTTTTGTAATCATTTCAGTAGGTATGTACATAGGTATCCTACACCAGACATTATACATAAAGTGCTCAACACACGATACAAACCATCATCGTACCGATTTAAGTTTTACCGATATCGGCAGCGATATCGAAATTGAGCACACACACCAGTCGGAATGTACAAAAAAAAGTCATGAAATGAAAAAAATTAGAAACGGTTTTTTTTTAATTTTAGTAGCTAGGGGGCTTATTAGGAGTCTACATTTAAGTTTTCGACCGCCTAGCTCCATTGCGTTGGCCGCCATCTTGAATTTAAGGAAAATTGGTCTTCGTTGAATAACTCGTTTATTTTCGACTTTTGGCTAAAAATGCACTTAACAAAAGTTGTTCAGAATTTAATTATCTCCAACTTTTGTTAATAAAGTTTTTTTCCTAGGATTGATATTTTTCCAATTAATCCGGAAAATACAATTACAATCGTTTTTTTTTGTCTATTTTGAACTTAAGTGCGAGATAGTTAACATTTTTTTTAAATAAAAGCATTTTTTTTTATCGTTAAAGAGGGGCATAAAGAGTATATATAGAAATTCTCGACCACCTTCCTCTTTAACTTTGGCCGCCATCTTGAATTCGAACCAAATTCATACCTATTAGTTTTTGTTCAAGATGGTGGCTACTTATGTTTTCGCTCGATAGCATTCGACCCTGCGATTTCGGTACAGCGGATATTTTCATCTACACACACGATACAATCATCGCATGCCATTCAACTTTTGTATGATAATCGGTACAATAATTATTTGTATCGTGTATAGCGCTTAAAGACCAGCGCTTAAAGCAGTATGATTTAAATCAAGTACTTCATAATCGGAAACCTAAGGGATTCTCATTTATCCCAACTGCATCCCATTTTTTTGAATTCCTAGTTGACCACTTCTAAAGTTGTTTTTCTACTATTCGTTTTGGAAAAACTGTTGTATAGGTACCTCATCTACCATTTTTTTTAAATACCCTCGCCATTAAAAAAAGAACAAAATTGTTACTCCCTTAGAAGAAGCTGACTTTGAATTTCGAGTATTTTTTGAATTAAATGATAATCCTTTTAAAGGTTTTATATCTACTTCCTTTCGTTTTCCGTATAGGGACCTAGATATAGCTTTGTCTTCAGAAAAGAAACTCAACTAATTCTGAAAATCAAACAATATATTGGATTTCTACCAAATGACATTCCATAGATTGTTGCTATACTTATATGTCTACTTTTATCTATTTCCACCTGAACTAACTTCTTTTCCTAATATAAAAAAAAAATACTAGAATGAGCATAGAATATAATTTTTAACAAAAACGAGAATGAAAATGAAAATGAAAATGAAAACACACTCCCCTTTCAACAACCAATCATCTGAAATGTTTTGATAAACTTTAAACGGAACTCTTCAATTTCAATTAAGAACTTTTCAAATAGAGGAACGTTTCACTGAATCACCTGAGGCCGTTTAGTTAATTTGCACACCTAAATAAATTTCAACTATACCATCAGCCAGCAGTAGTCGTCCGTCGTCGTTGTCGTCGACTTTAGCTATATATTATTCTTGGTCCGGTTTCTGGGTTTTCGTCCCAGGCCATCACCATGTTGTCGCCGCTTGTCCTCATCCCAATTTGGCTACTCTGCCCCCAGAACACCAACTGTTCTCTCTCAAAGGATTTTTTATATATTTTTTTTTTGTTTTTTGCTCACTGGAAATCATTGACAGAGGAGCTCGACTTACGACACCCCAGGGGAAGGTTATTAATTGTGGAACACAAAATGAGGTTTCAAAGGACCGAGACATAAGGCGAGGGATGAATTCTGGGGGATAAGGCGACAGCAGCCCTTGACGCAAATGAATTAAGTGATAACATCAGTCCTATAGGGTAAATCCAAGTTAGACAGAAAAGCATATAAATGATTTTTCAAAATGAGAACTCTTTTGACTTTGAATGGCGCCATCCATCGTCAAATAAAAACACAAAAAAAATCTGATGGGAAAAGAAGGAACAAAATACCAACTCTCGCCTTTGCAAGCGTCATCTTTGCTTAAAGAAAACATGCGGGCCTAAGGCCGGAAAGTTTCAATTAGTTTTCGAAAATGCGGTATGAATGTGTTTCCAGTTCCTACTCTGTATGTGTGTATTTTTGTCCTTCCTTGCACTCTTTCAGGTAAGGAGCAGTTGGGAAATGTTCTTCTTTTTTGTTAATTTACCGTTGATAAAATATACCGTTGTGGTTGATTTAGTGGAAAAGTTTTTCATTTCAATTTCAAACTGCAATTCCTTACACTTTCATAGTTAATTGCTATGGAAGCTCAGGTGGTTGCTTGCTTTAAGGCGCACCACTCTACAAAACCAAAAGGCTTATTGAAAAATTGTTTTCGAAATTAAAATTCTTTAAGGGAGTTCCTGCTTATTTCAGTTTATTTTTGGAAAATGTTTGATAAATTGAATGCTAAATCAAAGTAAAAGTGAATGACTAGAATTAAGGTTAATTCTGTTAAAGGTGGCTTTTGATGATTTATTTTTAAGGGCTTTATTTTTTCATTGAAGCATTTCAAGCTGCTTAAAAAAACTTCGATGTGGGCCCTGGCCCTGTGAGGCTTCATAAATTACTTTTATAAACAAATCTGTTTTAAAGTGGCTTATCTAGAGCATCGTTATAAAATATATTGCAACGTAAGGTTGCACTTTGCGTTTCCTACCGACGAAAAAAAAATTAATAATGTTAACATACCTCGAAGTATGCAACAAAACTTAGGAACAACTTCTACGAGTTGCATACCCGAAAGGCACTTTAAATGTATGTTTTTGCCCTTCTTTTAGATAGCCTTTGGCTGGCGCAGAAATAAGAACATCATGAGGAGGTCTAAGTTCCTGAAGAATTCGTCTTCTACCATAGGTACCCAGTTGTCGTGTGTAGAGTACAATGCTAGGTAGAATTCCCAACTATAGTTTATCCAATTATTCTTGTCAGTACAGGGAAGATAGGACGTTTGCATCTCAGTTTGGTTGCAGCTTTTCAAAGTACTGACAATAATTACTTAATAGAATAAAATTCTGCTTATTTTGCTTTTCCAAAGAAGCATGTGTTACTAATATGCAAACTTAAAATTTTAAATTTTGAAGTTTACAACAAAAAATGTTAGTTTTTAACAAAAAAAAAAAAAATAAATAATAGCTAATCTGAGCAAAAGAAGAGAATGTTTTTAGCTATTTAATTTTTTTTTTTTTGATTTTATGTTCTCTCCATTTTATGGTTCTATCTGGTTTAACTTTGACAAAAAGTAAGATGTTTTATTGACATTTTAAAAACCTTATCATATGATTCGACCGAGCAACCAACATTTTTAATCGACCAATATTATGCTTCTTCAAATCTTTTTTGTTCCAAGAAATGAAAAAAAAATTAAAATAATATTATTTCAATTAATAAATACATGCAGTCGTATTTATTAGATTTTTGACTGTTTAAACCAGTGTCTAATTATTTCGAAATAGTCGTAAATATGCTTTATTTAATAAAAAAAAAAAATATTACATTTATATAGGTTGCCTAAAGTTAAATAAAAAATTAGTTCACTTTAGCAACAATTAAAAATGTTTATTTATAACTTGAAAGGCTGTCTAAATTTAGGCAAAGTTTATAAATAAGCAAAACACAGCTGAAATTTCAAACTAATACTATTTTACAAAATTCTGCAAATAATAAAAAAAAAAGTTTCAAAAATTCAAAAAAGCACGCGCTTTTCTTGAAAAGCAGAATTTTGACAAAAGAATTTAGATTCTGGCAGAATTTTGACCCCAATAATATAGCTGTAAGTGTATAACATACGATTTTTCGTGGTTTTTAAATTTGGCTAAAACTCCACTGCCAAATCTTGCGTGCAAGTTTAGTATTCAAACTTGACATTACGATAATTATAGAACACGAAAAAAGTGGGTCCCGCAATTCTGTCTGTCTGTCTGTTTGTCTGTATGTCTGTCCACGGCCTACAGCCTAAACCAATTAAGGTATTTTCTTCAAACTTAGAGCATAAGATTTTTAGGTGATTCCCTAGTGGGGAAATCAAGATTTTCTGTAGCTCAAAAAATAACGGTACTTGCCATACAACCGCTTTGAAAAATGTTATTTATTTCAAAAAACGGTTCTAACGTTTATTTTTAAGTAAACATCAATTACATTGAACATTTTTGAATGAACAGCAACAACAACTTATGCGTGCTACCAACAAGTTAGGCTGGATTTTACGAGTGCCACCTCTTGCTGTAGCTATTCAGCTCAGTGCAATTGGTAAATAATAAAACTTGCACTGAGAAAGAGCATATCATGTGTCTTCGGTAGCGAGCGCGGTGTGTAGGACATCGGCTTCTGAACAGCTTTGAAGGCATAAGAGATTTTTCAATTAAAAATTAATTTTTTGGTATTATGGATTTTGTTGTATATTATTATTAAAAATGGCATACCAATTTTTTTTGGGTTGGGGTCAGAATCCCGAAAACCGAATTCCCGAAAACCCAAAATCCCAAAAACCCAAAATTCCGAAAACCCCGAATACAAAAAATCCCGAAAACCCAAACTAGAAATTAGGAGTTACCGTTTAATACTGCGTTTTCATTAGAGCAAATGAGGTAATTTCGTTCAAAATTTCCAAATTCAATTCAAAATCATCTCATTTCCCATACAAATTCAAATTTCTAAATGAGGTAATTTTAACCAAATTTGAACGAAATTCGGTAGGAAATTATGTAAAACTTTTATGAACACACCCAAATGGATTCCATTCAAAGTGGAACCCATTTGAAATGACAGAATTCAATGTAAAAAACAACAAAAACAAGCGATTGACAATCTGGGCTTTCAAACAATATTAGCAAATTTGAAATGTGAACACTTTTTTTGTAATTTGCCAAATTACCTCATTTCAGCTCTAATGAAAACGCAATATAACGTTAGAATTGATTAACTGATTGACTTTGAGTGGATTTCTGATGTTTTATCATATAAGGTACATAAAAAAATGTTTGTAAGCTTTTAGCAATTAATTATTTACATGTAAAGTTACGTTTTGTTTTAAATTTAAATTAATTTTAAAAATTGAACTAATTTTATTTTATTAGTTATATGTTCTTATATTACACTCAATCTTTAAAATTCGGAGAAACTTTTACTACAAGAGCCAGTTGGGTCACTTTTTCGAAATGACCCTCAAAACCAGTTGGTCATACCTACTTTTAATTGCGATAAACTATTATAACTACTGTTATACATAAATTGGCATTTTTCTAGTCTACCAATACTAAAATTTTACTTCATTTTATTCTATACATTTATATTCGTATGTTTACAATCATGTAATCTACCTTTAATATCAAGATCAAGTATTCTTCTTAAATTTAACGAAGATTGAAGAAAAAGACAAACGATTTCTGATAATAATGTCAATGCAAAGCAAAGTGAAGCAATGAAGTTAGTTATTTCCGTGATGTTTCTTTTCAGCCGGAAATGAGATGTTCGATGTTCATTCAAGTCGAACAACAACAATGCTTATAAATTATTTTGACATGATACCTACTCCTACTCGTACACTGGCATAGAGATTACTTACATTTAATCGTAGGAGATGAAGAAAGGAATTAAAAAAAATAAAAGGAATCACACAAGAGAAGAAATTTATTGAACCAAAAAGGATTGCTTTTTTTTCAATTTCAGATTTGAATTATTAGTTAGAAGAAGTAAAGGACCGGAAAGGACTTATTGAACATGGAAGATGCAAGATTTGCTTTATGTCAATTATTTCTTGGGAATATAGAAAATTGATAGATTTAAAAGGAACATTTAAATGCATTGAGACGTTATACTTCCTCAATTGAATTAACTGTTGATATTGATATTCATTAAATAGTAGTAAATACAATATTTTCTTCATAACGAAACCATTCGATTGATGGTAATGTCCTTGAAAGTATTACATCACTTCGTAAAATACTTGGACGGGACTTGGGAAAACCCATAGTTACAACAGCTTATTGGCCATTAAAAGTGGGTTTGCATCTGCATATAATGTTTCCCCGGTACTTGAAAAAATAAAAAACTGGGTACCCAAAAGTCTACCTATCTACTAGTGATGCGTAAAAAGAACTGTTATACATTAACATTTCCTTAGTTGCAATTTTAGCCCACCGATTTCGGCGGATTAACTGAAGTACAACGATGGTGGGATATTCAAATATGTTATAATAACAGCTGAAACATTTTTCAACCTCAGTTAATCTGCAGAAATCGGTGATTTAAAATTGCTGAACCACGGATTAAATATTGAATCATGTTTGTTCAACTGGTCCTTAAACTTTCAAACTTAAACTATTATATGTAGGTACTGATAGTTTTTCAAAGCGCGAAAATGTCAAAAATCTGATTAAGCTTTTATCAATTAAAGAAAAATAAAACGTTAAGCCCAACATGTTATACAAGTTATTGCGATATGAGCCGTGGCCCCAGTTTATGCCTTAATTTCGACTGCATTATTTGTAAAATTTTTCAGTTATTGTTTCCTCTAATTTATTAGAACCATGAAGTTCTTGACGTGCGTCGTTTTTGGTGACAGCTGATTCTGTCGTCTTCTAGAATAAAATTTTTAAAATTTTACAAAATTATAAGTTTTTCAGAATAAACCGATTTTTTATAAAAAGATTCAATTTAGGAGTAAGTTTTGGGGGAGGTGCGATATACGCAAATTTGGAACCTTAACAAAGAAAAAACTTCAAAATCCGGTGTATTAAATTTATTTTTATCAAAAATGGTGGTTTTATAAATAGTTTAGTACCTAGAAGTTTAGTACTAGTTTAGTACAATACAAAAAAAAAATAATTTTATACATAAAGAAAGAAAGGATCTAGTTTTAATAATTTTTTTTTACCAAAAATTCTGTATTTAAAGATGCAACACCATCGGGTTATGTTCAATTTTTTTTAACTTCCCATTGGAAGTTATTTTAACCGGTCCGGTTTGTGAAACTGAAGATTTTGACAATTCTCGACGTTTCGAGATCTCTGGTACCGGATTACATTGTATTTAGAGAGATATGTGTGTACCATGTACATGTACGTTCGTACGTTCGGAACGCATAGAGATATCGACTTCAAACAAATTTTATTTTACAGATAATAGGGCCATAACGTGCACAAGGAATTTTCAGAAAAATTCAATAAGCCGTTTTTTTATTACAGTAATTTAAAAAAAAAAATTGTAAAATGTCTTGTGTCTCGAATATCTCTAAAAAAATAATGCTATCGACCTCGGCCTGGTTTAATTATATGCATAAAGACGTAGTGAAAAATTGGTAATACTTAAAAACAAAAATCAACATACAGTTTTTTTTTTGTTAATACAAAAATAATTCAAAATTGTTAAAAAATATCGAATATCTTGAGAACACACAAAGATAATAACTTCGGGTTAATTTTATTTAATACACAAAGTTTAAGTTGATAATCGGCAGAGTTTGTAAAAAAAAATCAATTAACGGTTTTTTTTCCAGGCCAAAAAATCTGCATAAAAAACTGCTAAAAATTGTTTAAAAAAATGTTTTCCGGCTTGAATATCTTGAGAACAACCAATGATATAATTTATAGGATGATTTTAGTCTACACAAAATGTCATAATTGGTAATTGATAAGTTTTGTAAAAAAAAAATCAATTACCGGTTTTTTTCTAGGCCAACAAAATTGCAAAAAAAACTGCTAATTGTTGAAATTATTCGTGTTGCATATATTTAAAGCAAGCAGCCTTCCTTTGATCCCAACATCGGGTTTTGAGTTTCAAGGGGAATCAATGGGAAGTTATCAGTGTGGGTCAACCCATAGTCTCTTTTTTATTTTTTAGTCTGAAAATATATCAAAATATGAACAAATTTCTGACTATTTCGTGATATTGTAAATTCTTGCATTACAAAATCTTGCAATTAAAAATTCCCGCTTTTAACAACCTCGCAATTACAAAAACCCGCGAATGAAAAATTCGCATTTGAAAAAAAGAGAAAAATACCTATGTCAAGTATGTTGTACATGCAATACCGGAAAATAAGTCCAATACAAGCATTTTTGACTTAATTGCAATGTAAGAGCCAGGTAAAAACCTATGTTAGTACCTAAATAAGTGTCTATACCTTCTAAGCTGGAGTATCCCATCCAATCCCAGTATACATTTTTGGCTTATATTTTATTTGCCAGTAAACGTGGAAGTCGGTTTCGTTGATAGGAAACTAGAACACTTTTTTGATGTAGCTCATATTGCATGTCATTAAAAATAAATAAATAAAAAAATTTGATGGCACAACAGCTCATGAAGAACTAGGGCCTAGTGACTTACAACTCTCAACCATTCCTGTGTGCGTGTCTGCAGGAATGGAGGGGACCTACAGTTTATTGCCGAATCCGAACGGCTAACGAGCGGTACTTTTCTGTGACAGGAGATACTTTTGGAGGATTTGTCAATTCCTCGCAAGAGGCAGTAGCCGTTTTTTTTTTTTTTTTTCTTTTAAATAAATAGGTGGCGAGGCTGGGGATCGAACCTTAGACCTCCGGCATGACAGTCCATCGCACTTACCATCACGCCACGGCTACTACCATGTCATTGCATAAATAAAAAGTGGTTTAGTTTTGAATTCTAAAATAAGCATATAGTTTGGCGAAGTTTGAGAAATCCTTAGAATTTTTTTACAAAATAACGTTGCACTTTTTCCACTTCATCGTACTGCTGGTGTCCCCAGACTTGTGCTGATGCATATCCCACGATTGACTTTGCCACCGCATTGAAAAGATCTCTTTTAGTAGAGATGTCAATATCTTTTCTTGTCACAAAGGCATGCCAAGTTAAATTTAAGCTCATTTTTGCTTGCTGAGCCCTGTTTTTCAAAAGCTCTGTCATGCATAGTCAGGGCTTAACCCACACTCCCAAATATTTGTATTTATTGACTATGCATATGCGAGTTTGGTAAAATCAGGATTTTGTAATTGCGCAATAATGAAAAGCGCGTAAGCAAACACACAAAAAAACCCTTACAATTAATTCTAATTTAATTTTTGACCATCAGCGTCAAATCTTTCATCCAATCCCCCTCCTTATATGTTCAACGAATTGGTGGCTTATGAATAGAGTATGGAGAAAAAAGAAAGAACCCGAACGAACAATAATTTGTGTGTGGCTAGTGTTGATTTAAATGCAGTTGTCAAACAATAAAACCTACACTCGATCGACTCGACATGACCACGTGACCTTCGGTAGCGCAGTGCGTAGTGCACTTGGCCCGGAGACGCTTGGTCTGTGGTTTAAATCTCAGTGAGGCAAAACGTTTTTCTAATAAAATTGAACATACATAGACTAAGCACCACTAAGGGATTCTGATGATCGGCCTGGCGACCGTGAAATAGATATAACTCCAGCCTTAACTTGGTGGCAGCTCACTCAAGTTGTTGTTCTCTCATTCAAACCTTCAATATTAATATGAAGGTGCAAAAGCTTTGCAGCCTACACCGCCCATGTGTTATCACACAAAAAACCCTTTCATTATTTTTTAAGTTATTTAATTTTAATCTGTTAAGTTATGGATTCAAAATAGCTTTTAACAGGATTGTGGTCAGAATCTCGAAACCCGAAATCTCGAAACCCAAAATCCCGAAAATGTTGTGGTTACATACATTTACTTAAGTATATATAAAACGAAAAAACTGTTCAAATGTATAATTTTTCAGAAAACGCTAAAGTATGAGAGAGAGGAAAACATTTTCAGGAAACGTGAAGAAGTTATAAAAAGAATTTCTTATAATATTTTATATGATGTTAAATATGACATAATACTTTTTTTTTTTTGAACTTGCACCCATCCGGTGACGCCTCTTGTTTCAGACAAAGAAAAACTCCATCTGAAGGATTTATTAAAAATATCTACTACCAGCAGGTGATGTAGGTATAATAAATCTGCTGGGAACACAATACAGCTAAATTTGGTTTTTGTAGATAATAATAAAATTTATTTTCTAATAAAAAATAAAGTTCTCTTTTTTATTTCAAAAATTTCAATAAAAATCTTTTCTTAGCTGGCAAAAAGAAAAACTAATTACAATATGAAAATAGGATTTTTCTTTAATAAATTTTATTATTTATTATTGATTTCGATTGTTGGACTAAAAGCAATGAAAAATCATATTCTCAAATAAAAAAGAAATTCCAACTCCCATTGATGCATGGGTGGAAAGAAGAAGATCAAAAACGGTGAAAACCCTGCCTTTGGTTGTTTGTTATCATCAAAAAAAAAAAACAACGCGAAATGGAACAATAATATGCGATGTCCTTGTTACCTGCAAATCTCAAACTGGGAAGGGTCTCGTGTCTTGTTAAAAAAAAAAAAAATCTTAAATCTCTAAGCAAACTTACCTTCATAATCCCTCGGGGACAAAAAGCAAAGAACGAGTATGCGAGTAAAATGCAAAATAAACTTGGGACGCGCACCCTTTTAACAAAAAAAAAAAAAAATCAAAATTGAAATTCTTTATTTTCTTGTTATCTTTTATTTTTTCAGTTTCATCATAAAAGTGCGTCAGAGAGTTTCTTTAAGTAAACGACAAAAAAAAATCAGTAGGTACGTACTTATACGTGCGTCGTCGTCAACCCTCCCGAAACCCATATTCACCCACTCCATTCCCCCAATTGCAACAACGAACGCTATTTAATTTATTTCTCCTTCCATCACGATTATTGCATTCAAATTTCAATTATTTTGTTATTGTATAGAATGTAGGTAATGTTATAAAAATAATAATAATAATACATAATTGAATTTTTTGTTTGAAAATATCAAAAGTTCCATTGTGGTGGGATTTTAAATTTAAGGACAGAAATATAAATAAATTGAAAAACAATTTTTTTGCAAAGTCGTGTTAGTCAATTGGCTTTGTTCGTTTTAATGGAAATGCATGCCGCAAGGCATTTTTGTAATATATGACAGAAACAGTCCATGTAAGAAGTTTCTAACAATTTGATTATGAGATCTATAATGATGCAAATTTCGGCTTTTGCTTGCACTGCCAGGGAAATTATATTTCGGGAGGGAACTACATACATATGTGTATAAGTTCTTACAAAATGGGGAACACATAAATCCACTTCTGTGCAGTGAAATTAGTTCACAAGTCAGGTTGGAAAGATGCTCGTTTTTCTATGAAATTTCAACTTTCAAGCCTAGTATGCTGGTGATACTCAACGAAAAATCCCATACAAAAATGGCGCAACGATATCACAAACGAAAAATTTCGTTCTGTTTTTCATTTTGCGGTACGCTGTTCGATGAGCGAAATTTTTAACTGTAGCAGATTATTTGGAGAGGTCTCCACACTTTGTTCATACAGATCGATTTTCGTTTTTGTTTGCTCTTAAATTAAATTAAAATATGGCTTTCTGGTTCTTTTTGTGCGTGTGTTTTTTGCTACTGGTAGGGTTCCCAACTGTCCTCCATTTGGGAGGACAGTCCTCCTTTTCAACTATTTGTCCTCCCGTCCTTCCTCACTATAAAATGTCCTCCTTTTCAAAAATCTGAAGGATAAAATCAATAATTCATTTGATAAGTATATATATATATACCTTTGGTGTTATGTGTAAATTTTTCACTATTTCTGTCGCTTTGTTTCAATTGTTTGGCATAATCCTGCTTTATGCCATATGTCATAATCCTGCTTTATGACAAACAATTGGCATTAAATGACACAATTATTGACATTTCGTCAATCGTTCAAACATATTCAACTACTTTTTTTTCAACGGTAAATGTAGTGTAGTGTTAATACTTCTATTACATACAAATGTATCTCGCAGTAATAATTAGAATGCATATTTTTTTTTGCTGCGCTAATGTGTGTGAAAAAATTTCATAATTTTTTCCAAAAAATTCTACGCTTTGAAATACAGTTTATTTTCTTATGAATAAGAAAAGTTTGGCAAAAACTTTTAATTTTCCTCAAAATCTTTCAAATTTTTAATTAATAATTTTTTAACAGCATAAGGAATTACATAATAAAATTTGTATATCTATTTTCATACTATTTATGCCTTTTTCATATTATTTATGTTTTTCCAAGTTTAACCACGTCCCCCAAAAATTTACAGTAGGTAAGGAAAATTCCGTCGACGAAACGTAGCAAATACTCAATAGGCCCTTGATAGTAAAAACTCTGAGAAAGTTTTGCTATCCCATAAGAAATAACCCTTTTAAATTATTAGTTACTTATTGAAAAAACATTAAAATTTTGTATTCCGAATAAGGCCAGAAGTGCTTAGCGTATCAGACCAGTTAGCGCAAAATTGCAGTACCGAATCTCAAATACACCAATACTAGGTGAGGGCCTAGTATGATTTCGATAGTAACCCTTGCTGGTCCCTTTTAATAAGCTACTATGTAAGGCTTTCTAGGGCCTCATCTAAGACAAATTTGTTTTTCCAGGCGGGTAGGATTTTATTTATACTTTATTTTATTTATATTTTATACTGTTAAGCGCCAAATGTTTTTTTTTTTCATCCAATTCCCATCAGGCTTGCAAAAAAACACGGCTACTATTTAGAAAAAATGTGTCCTCCTTTCATTTCGAAGAAAGTTGGGAACCCTAGCTACTGGTGACACTTTAAATGTATATTTTTTCGCTCTGGTTTTCGTAAGCATTTCGTTGTCGTTTTGGAAACCAACGAAACAGTTCGTTTCGTATCAGCAGCGTATACTATACTCTGTCCAAAAAAGATTGTCAGTATAGGGAAGTTACAACGTTTGCATCTCAGTTTGGTTGCAACATATTGCATAAGTCTATCGTATGTAAAAGCTCTTATAGCGATGCCGTAGCATGAATAATAAATACTTTTATACGAAGATTTTTTTTTTTAATAATACAAATTCTATATACTACTGAAATAAATGAGCCAAGTAGAAGACTTAGCACTATTTTATTGGACTTGTTGAATTATTGATTCAATATAGCTTTTAACGGCCTTTAGTCCATGAAAATTAGTCCAATAAAATAGTGCTAAGTCTTCTACTTGGCTGATTTATTTCAGTAGTATATAGAATTTGTATTATTAAAAAAAAAAAATCTTCGTATATAAACATTGCCAGGCCACGGGCACAAAAAACTTCTAGCTTTAATGATTAGGAATTCTAATCTGGTTAGATATAGTTCACACTGGGTAATCACCATGAAGTCTATGTAAGATGAACTGAACTTAATGGAAATTGCGTATTGACAAGGCCCTCACTAGTCAACTGATGAGTCCAAGTGAGATCGCCGGGACGAAACGCCAAAAATTTTCATGGACTAAAGGCCGTTAAAAGCTATATTGAATCAATAAATACTTTTGTTGATACTTAAAGCTTTAAAAAAAATCATCATTTCTATGAGCTCTTGCACACAAACTAGAGAAAAGGGAGTGGTTGACGTAAGTAATCTTAGCAATGGTAATTCAAATTTTGAGTGAATACTTTTAATAAAAAAACAACAAGAAATCGTGATTAGTGACCCATTGTTCCTACGGCTGTGGGCGAGATTGGTTGTGAGGGATGTACGTCGCTTAAAGGAGATTACAAAAGCAATGCCGTGGGAAGTCTGTGGTTATTATAGTGTATAGTTGGAACTTTGTTTCGTGGAGTATACCTTGGGAACTCGGTAGGTCCCACTGATTTGAAAAAAGCTTTGCCATAAGACCTGTACTGACAATCTTTGTTGGACAGAGTATAGGCTTTGAAAAAAAGACAACTTTAAGCTAAAGTCGTTGTTATAAATGGGTTGCTATTTTATTATCCAGTTGAGGTCGGTCAGCAGCTCCAAAGCTCGTAAAACTCGGTGATCAGTCTGGCAACCATGAAATAGATATAATTTCGACGTAAAAAAAAACACTTGGCAGTAGTACACTCAAGCAGTGGTTGTTTCATTCAAACCGTCAATATTAATATGATAGTCCAAAAACTTTGCCAGCCTTTAATGCGAGTATGTTATCGCACAAAAACTCCTTTCTAAGCTTCGTATATTTAGAAAGTTTTGAACACCAATTCAAAATTATTTTTTTTCTTTTTTCTCTTTCTTAATTCTAACTTAACACAGTACACACATAGAAGGTAATATCTTCCGAGTTTTCATTTTTGTTCAGTTCTGCGCATGTCTTGTATTTTGTTTTTGTAAATTGTGGATGAGGGTCACTGCGATTCGGAAACATTTGTGTTTTGTTTTTGTAAATTATGTAAGGCAGGTCACTGTAATTTTCGAAGATGCGCAATATATTACCTTCAATATGTGTACTGTGCTAACTTACAATTGTTTGTTTCTAAAATGATTAATAGGTTCTTGCATTGTAATGTGCACACTATGGTAAGAATTTCCTAGCCTTAACCGACCTTAAGGCATGGGAATGGGATTATTAAATCCCTTGCATTTTCCGAAGCTAAGAGGGAGGCAGATGGTGGGATTAGTTCCCCAATCAAGTCTATGGCATAAAAGGAGATCCGGATTAATCCCTAACTTTATTTGAATCAGTGCACGCTTGGTTTTGGCATTAGATCGCAAGCCAAAGCCTTAACACAAAGCTATGACAAATAGAATGGAGATTTTACGGCGAGAAAGTAAAAAATGGGCGTAGATGGTACTTATATAGAGGCAATTTACTGCCCTTATCAGAACCACAAAAGAGAAAATCTTTATTTCAGGGGACATTTTTAACATCCTTAATATTTTCAGCGGTGGTGACCAGTGAATGTGAACCGAAAAAACACATAAAAACACCATCCATGTATTTTTGAATGTAGCCTATGTTGCTTAATCAGTTGTTAGGTGCTATTGAGTGCTATTTGTATAAAAGGCATTAAAATATCGTTCCTGTATGTGTCACGTGTCTTATAGGTAAATTCTCGCTGATTTCTGTCAACTTGGGGCAGCCGAAATAGTCTAACATTATCACAAAGTAAAAATATATATAAATTCGGTGGCTCGACAGCTCTTGGAAAACCAGATTCTCTATATCCATTGGCTAATTACTCTCTTCCATTTCTGTTTGCGTATTACAAGTTTTCCAGAATGTAGGGACCAATAATTTTATGCCCAATTCGAACGTCGAAAGATTTATTATATTTTTAGAATATTCTAAAGATAATCAAATTTCAAAATACACAATGTACGTATCTAACGCTTTCAAAAACAGTATGTAGGTACAGTATGTTTGTTCATTTGAAAGCTGCAAGACTCTAAAAAAATAAAATCAAAGGCGATTTTAATTTGGGCTTTTATCAACCTTTTATAAAACTTCCTGCATCTTATGAAATAATTTCAATGCCATTAGGCTCCATACTTTAATCTTCTCTGGATAATGGGAGCACATCAGTTTTTCCATTCGGTACTTACTTGTTCAATTTCAGATCCATCTATCCATCCTTCCTACCGTAACCGGCTTATGGTCTTTATTTTACTTCAATGTATGTAATATTATAGAATGAGTGACGTCCCCTAGCGCAACAGATGCACAAATCCATTGGACTGCTTTTCCTAAATAAAACCTACTCCGGCTGCTTGGTAATGGAAGGTAAAATAGGATGCGTTTCTCCTTGCTATTGTACTAACAGCAAACTTGGAACAAAGGATTCACCTTTGATTTAATAGGCCAGTCGGCAAATGTTTCTTTTTTTTTTTTTACAAAATATACTGCTCAAATTTTACGATTAGAATTAGTATGTGTGTTATTGTTTAGTATAAAAATAAAATTGCGGGGCTGTAAATGTTGTGCATTGGCCGCCATTTTGAAGAACGCGCGTTGTAACCAATATCTTGAGAACGGCTCATGGACCATGGTACACAAAATTTATAGGCGTCTTTTTGATAGGAAATTTAATTATCTTTATTTTCAAAGAACATTTTTTATAGGATTTATACTTTCAGAGTTAAGGCGCGTTAATGTATGATTTTGTTAGTGTCTATAATATTTCCTCAATAGTTGATATTGATATTATAAACGAAAATCTAGAACAAAGCATGAAGACGCCTCAACTCAGAAAATAAAAAAACTTACAAGAAATTGTTTTATGAAGAAAAGAAAGATAATTAAATTCCGCATGTAAAATGTGCTGAAATGCGTTTTTCAAAATGGCGGCTGACGCACAACACTTATAGCCACACCATTTTTGCAGTGTACTTAGAAACGAGCCGAGATGTCAAAGTGATAGATGTCCAAGTGACAGATGTCAGAGTGACAGATGGCGAAGTAACAGATGTAAAAGTGACATGTCAAAGTGACAGATGTCAAATTGACAGATGTCAAAGTGACAGATGACAATTTTTAGTAATGTTTTTATAAAAAAAAAAACTGAGTTGATTTTTTTAAATACGTTATGTGCGGCAATAAACTGTAGGTCCCTCGCATTCCTGCAGACACGCACACAGAATTGGTTGAGAGTTGTAAGTCTATATCGATTGAATTCAAAATTTTAGGAAATTACGTGAAGTGAAAGTTCAAGAGTATTCCTGTATGTGTTTGGTCAACGTGTCGGTCTAGCATTTTGACACCAAGGTGCAGCAGCATAAGTATTTTCGGAATAATTTCAAAAAACAAGTTATGGCACTACTGTTTACAATTCTTCAAAATTCTACAAAAAGTTATGTAGAACTAAAAAAAGTGTTCTTGTATGTGTTTGGTCAAAATTGATCCAGCAGTTTACCAACGATGCAGCAACGTATGCGTTTTCCGACTAATCTCAGAAAATGATTCCATTTCGCTCAAAATTCAAGAAAATCTTACGAGGAAGTCCAAGAGTGCTCCTGAGCAAGGGCGTACGCAGGGGGGAGGGGCATTCACCTGTGCATCTTACATAAAAAAAAGAAATAATTTAGAAAATATTTTCTGTAGATATTTTTTCATCCATAAAATTTGAATAATGTTTTTTCAAAAGGATGATCTAATAATAAAAATCAACAAGAAAACCAGGCAATATCTGCAATATTGTTCAAGAGAAAAAATACGTAAAACTTCATAAATTCTGTAAAAATGTGTATGGGAAGATTATGACTTTAGAGGCACGAATTAATGAGCTCGGCCAAGTTTTTGTTTTTGGTCCATAAATTTATTGTAGGGCATACACTTTTTATAGAGGGGGTGTCTGATCAAAACAAATAATGAGTTTAGGAAATAACGGACACTCTAATATGCATGCACAAGCTGTAAAAATTTACCTTTTCAGTCAGAATAATAAAACGAAGTTTTTATAAACACTGAATATTATATCTGCCTTACGAGGGTTGTCAAAATTCTGCTTTTCAAAATTTTGCTTTAAAAATGCTGCTTATTTTCAATATTTTTAACGAAATTCTGCAAATAATAAAAAAAAAAAGTTTTGAAAAATAAAAAAAAAATGTTAAATTTTTTTGTTTTTATTTGCAGAATTTTGTAAAATATTGTCTTACAATCTTAAAAATTATATTATGTATTTGTTAATAGAAATAATGTTGTTTTATATTTTTTTTGTTATCGTCGCTTAAGTTTTTTAAATCACAATAAGAAAGGCCCTTATTTACTTTCAAAGCTGGATAGCAGATAGAGCCATAAAATGGAGAGAACATGAAAAAAAAATATAAAAATTAGAAAATAGACCTAAGGCGCTAAGCTAAAGCCAAATAAGATTTCTTAAGAAAATATCTAAACATATCCCGCGTACGCCCTTGCTCCTGAGTGTGTTTGGTCATAATTGGTTTAGCAGTTCGCCATATATTTTTTTGTAAGAACTAATTATAAAAACAATAGTCAGATTTTGCTAAAAATTAAAGGGAATCTTAGGCAAGGCGCTCACTAAAGTGTTGACGAATTGGAGTGGTAAAGGAGTAGCGAGTGGAGTGGTGAAAAAGTGGCCTGGCGATGAATTGGCGGCGAAGTGATATAAAAGTGATTTAACGCTTACTGCTGTTGCAAAATACGTTTACCAGCTCTCGGTCTTATAAGTCAAGCATACTCGTATACAGTACAAAAATCCACTTCGTCACCACTAACTTGTCACTTGAAAATTAAACATGTTCGAGATATGTGGCAGCAGACTGGCACCACACCACCTGCAAAATATCATGCCATCGCCAATCCACTTTGATGAGCGCATCTTCATTTAGTTACATTGAGTTTTTACCAATTCCACCTGCTACTTAGTCACTCAAAAGTTACTTACTTCTTCTAAGGTAATGGAGTAAACGAAGAACACCATGCATGAATAGCACCTGGGAACAAATACGCCAACAACTTTATTTTGAGGGTGATCAACGTTCTCCGGGCTCCGCTAGATAATTCTAATGTTTGAATATTGAAGGTAGGTATTTAAGAGAACACTCTATTTAAAATTAAAAAAAATACACGCGCCAGCCTCATAATAAACAAAAAAAGCACTGGTAGACATTTGTACAAATATTTGAACGTTTTGGGAAAATTTTATTTTTACAGTTTCATAATAAATTTTAAAGTTAAACGCCAATCGTTTAAAGGAACGTTTGCAATTATATAATAATATAATAATTAAATTATTAGCTTCAAGATTATTACCAACTAAAATAAAGTGCACAGCTGGGTAACAGGAACCTGCTCTTGTACTTACTTGTACGATCATTGCATAGTGGTTTTAAAGCAGACTGTAAAGCTATTAATTTAATTAAAAAAAAAAGTGATTTACATAGTTATAAGGGTCTATATTTTATACCTAATGTACTTCTTTTTCGATTTGCGTAAGTTTAATTTTCTTCTGATTTAAATTTTTCATCGTCTTCTGATTCAGGAAATCGTGGACAAAAATCAAATGTAAGAAAAGTGTGTGCAATTTTCAATTTCTTTTTTTTTAGAAAGTAAGCGTGGAGGCAGGTCTGATTTCCGAAAAAAATAAAACATTTCACACTTTGGTAAGTTTTATTCCAAAATTTTATCTCTCCACGTACCTATAATTTAAAAAAAAAAATTAAAATTAGAAAAGTGGGCGTGGAAGTGGGTGATTTCACCACACATGTTATGGCTTATATAGGTTAGACTTCACCCATAACTCAATTACAAATTTTCAGCTTCTTACGAAAGTTGAAAATGGAGAAAACTCAATCACGAGGAAAGTAGGCGTGGCATTGGAAGAATTTTACTTATTTTCATCGAAACCAGTTCAATAGATTTTGATACTACATGTTACATACATAAAAATTTACGATTTTTGTGATTTTAATTCTCAAAAGATACACTAAAAAATAAAGTAAAATAAAAAGCGATATCCGATTTAAGAAAATAATTGAAGGTTTCAGGGAAAAACGGCACAAGTCCATTTAAAATGACTCCGAGAAAAATGCAAATAAAATTAACTTGCTTACTTACATATATACGCTAAATTGTGTCTAGACTATGTAATTTTTTCAAAATTTTACGTTAATAAGTGGTATTTTTTTTTGTCTAATATTTAATGCTCCTATTAATTTTAAGTCAGGCACTTAAAACCAGATGCTTTAATATATTCTTGTTTTTTTAAAAATTTGAGATGAAATCGATGCACTTGTGCTGTTCTTCCATTTTTTCTTGTAAAATCACCACTTTTTTCAAAAAGTTAATTGTACATCATATAGTACTCAAAAATGAGCTACAAAATGTCATTATTAGTTCAATTTCGAAAAAAATTAGGCTTGTGCCGTATTTCCCCTGGACGGCTGGACCCTTCATTTGTAATTACGCTGATAGGACGAGATGAGGTGAAAAAAACTATTTTGGTATAGTAACATTTAGACGTTAGCCTTCGAGGACCACTCAAGGGCTATAAATAATTCAAAAGTTAAATAAATTAAATGGTAACAAAAAAAACACAAATAAAACGAACACACAAAAATATGTTTTTTTTTTTTTTTAAATTAATTTTAGAAACTATACTGAAGCGTGCGAAGCTTGCGCGGCACGGGTTGAATAGTATATTTAATATTATGGTGCAAGCGTGCAAGTGTTCAATAAGTTAAAGTTTGGCGCACAGAACAAAATTTCTAATATTAAATTTGGTATCGTTCTTGAAGAAAAGACTACTGAATAAAAATAATAACAGTTGCAATTAGAGCTGTGCCAATCGTTCATTTTCAAAGATCGAATTAATCAATATGATTGATTGCTTCAAAGATTCGATCTTTTTAATCAATCATTATTTCAATCAGATCGATTCGGTCTTTGTGATTGTGGTGACCCGTGTAGCTTCCACCAATGGATCCCAATTCCAATCGTTCAAATGAACGATACAGGTGTGTTTCGGTCGTTCTAGTCATTCTCAATCAAATCATTTTAAAAGGCGGACACGATTATTTTGACAGGTGTCAAATGTGCCAAATTTTTTTTTTACGTCGCATCCAAAAACGGAGTACGGCAATCGATTTAGGAGGTGGATTTAGGGCTGTGTCAATGTGTGGAATAAACGAAATATACACACGTGCGTCGTCGGTCTCAAAAACTAAAATGATTAATGTTGGGATTGATTCTTTTGGTTAACTGTGATTGCAATCAATCGTTCATTTTGATGAACGGGCCACAAAGACCGAATCAATCACGTTTGACATAGCCCTAGTTGCAATCTGACAGCCAATTGTTTTGACAGAGATAAGATAGGCTCTGAAATCTTAGCACCCCATACATGGAAAATTCGAAAAAAAAGTATGCAGTGTAAAAGGTCAGTAATTGGTCATAAAAGGTCAGGTAGTTTAAGAAATTGGTCAGGCTTAGAAAATTTTTAATCCAAGGTTGAAGTTTTTCAAGGTCACCCGCGATTTTTGGCACACCTCATTTAGGGGATATTCGAAAAAAAAGTATAACACATGAAGGGCCACTGGATAGTGATAAAAGGTCAGATAATTTCAGAAATTGGTCAGCCTTAGATTTTTTTTAATAAATTTTTTAATTTAATTTTTGTCAAGGTCGTTACAAGGTCGTATAGACTGTTAGCACCTCATTTCTGTAATTTTGAAAAAAAATGTATGTCATCTGAAAGTTTACTTATTCCTCATAAAAGGTCAGCTATTTTCAGAAATTGGTCAGGCATTGATTTTCTTTTATGAATTTTCAAAGTTTATTATTTTTTCAAGGTCATAGAGATTTTTAGCACCTCATTTGTGGAATTTTCAAAAAAAATGTTTACCATCTAAAAGATAACTTAATCCTTATAAAAGGTCAGCTAAATTCAGAAATTGGTCAGACATAGATTTCTTTTTATGAAGGTTTTAAGTTTTTTTCAAGGCCACAGTATAAGACTTTTAGCACCTCATTGGTGGGATATTCGGAAAAAATATATATCATCTGAAAGGTTATTTAATTCTCATTAAAGGTCAGCTAGTTTCAGAAATTGGTCAGGCTTAGATTTTTTTCAACGAATTTTTGAAATTGTTTTCAAGGTCACAGTATAAGACTTTTAGCACCTCATTGGTTGAATTTTCAAAAAAACTGTGTGCCATCTGAAAGTTCACTTAATCCTCATACAAGGTCAGCTAGTTTCAGAAATTGGTCAGGCATAGATTTTTTTAATGAATTTTTAAAATTTATTATTTTTCATGGTCATAGCGATTTTTAGCACTCCATTTTAGGAATTTTTTTAAAAAAAAAATTTATGCCATCTGAAAGTTCACTTAATCCTCATAAAAAGTCAGGCTGTTTCAAAAGTCGGTCAGCTATGGCTTTTTTTTAATGAATTCTTAAATTTTTTTTCTCGGTCCCAGTATGACTTTTTGCTAGCACCTCATTTAACGAATTTTCCAAAAAAAAAATGCAGAAGTCACGGCACTTTAAAAATTCATTAAAAAAAAAGCCATGGCTGACCGACTTTTGAAACAGCCTGACTTTTTATGAGGATTAAGTGAACTTTCAGATGGCATAATTTTTTTTTGGAAAATCCTAAAATGGAGTGCTAAAAATCGCTATGACCTTGAAAAATAATAAATTTTAAAAATTCATTAAAAAAAATCTATGCCTGACCAATTTCTGAAATTAGCTGACCTTTTATGAGGATTAAGTGAACTTTCAGATGGCACACAGTTTTTTTGAAAATTCAACCAATGCGAGGTGCTAAAAGTCTTATACTGTGACCTTGAAAAAAACTTTGAAAATCAATTTAAAAAAACCTATGCCTGACCAATTACTGAAATTATCTGACCTTTTATCACTATCCAGTGGCCCTTCATATGGTATACTTTTTTTTCGAATATCCCCTAAATGAGGTGTGCCAAAAATCGCGGGTGACCTTGAAAAACTTCAACCTTGGATTAAAAATTTTCTAAGCCTGACCAATTTCTTAAACTACCTGACCTTTTATGACCAATTACTGACCTTTTAGACTGCATACTTTTTTTTCGAATTTTCCATGTATGGGGTGCTAAGAGTTCAGAGCCGATATGATAACCGCACAAAATTATTAGGCACTGCGTTAAAAAAAAGTACCCTTTGAGAAAGCACTGTAAAATGAATGTTTCCGTAATGGGTAAGAAATATTGTATACCACGTTATCTTTGGTCCTAAAAAAAAAAAGAACTTTTTGTTGCCTGGTGAATTATAATAATTAGTTGATAGAAAATCGACCCAATCGGCTTTATAGCCGACCGTGACACACTGATTTCGTCTTATCAACTATTTTGATGTCATGTTTGATCAAAATCTCAAGCTCGATTTTTTTTAGGAATGCATAACTTGCCACAAGCATTAGGTATACATAGTACCAATCCTACATACATAATAACATAATGTCGCAAAATAAAACCTTGCTAGACATTTGTGTAAATATTTAATTTTTTTTTGGCATTAAGTGTTTTTAAAAATTTCATAATTATAAAGTTTAATACCAATATTTAATCAGTTTAAAAGTTTAGAAAATTTCCACACAATATTTTGGTATATAAGTTCGTTAAATAGAACACCTTTTGCTCAGTTTAAAATTCCCAAAAACAATGAAGTTCGTTTACATTATTGCTGCTTTCGTTTTACTTTCACTGCAACTTGTCAGTGCAAAGGAAAAATGTGGTGATATCCTTTGCAGGGATAATTCACAAAATTACGTTTGTGCTAAATCTGAGGAAGACGGACGGGTGTCTAAGTATTCAAACTCTTGTGTTTTGAGACATGTTAATGCCTGCATGCCTGACGGAAAGAGTATGTTAACTTTTTAATATTTTATGTTTTTTTTTTTAATATCTATTTATTTTTTTTTTATTTTCAGAGTTTGAAATAATAGATTCAAAAAAATGTTAAAAATTATTTGAATAAAAACTTTGCTTTAAAATAAAACTAAAAGCATTTATATTTTGTTTTGAATAACACAAGGTGGAGAATAAAATAAGATTTTAAAGTCAGTAGGAATGGAAATTATATTTTAAATGTTGAATGGTACGATTTTGGCTTTCAGAATTCAGGCAACAAAAACATTTCCGAAAAGTTCTATTTCAAACTTATCAATTTTTTTTTTCAGTTGCTGGTTGCGGTGAATCTTTTTAAGCTTATAATTCTGATTTTACTATAGGCGAATAGTTTAAAAAGTTTTCGGTTAAGAACTTTATAAACGCCGATGTATGAATTGGGTAATTTTTTTTAAAAAGAATAAAAGATATCTTAGGACATTTTTGTGTAGAAAAATTAGCCGAAGACAATTTTGAAGTTTTTTTTTTTAATATGGTTTATTGTGCGTTGTTCATTAAAATAAAATAAAGTTTGTACAAGTTTTTCAACCGTGTGGATTACTTAAGATTCCACTTTGGTTCAAGTATCTACATAGATATGCCTGGAATAATATAGGTAATGACCTAGTGTTATCTAATTTTCAATTAATATACACGGATACATTAAATGCCATGGTGCCATGAAATAATGTTCAATGCAAAAAAAAAAAATCAAAATGAGATTTTTGATTTTATTTCACTTTAAAAAATGCAATAAATTCTAAAACTATTTTGGGCTTTTTTGCAATAAAAAAAAAGAGGCTGGGTTTGACGACCCACACTGAAAACTTCCCATTCCCTTTGAAACTCGACACCCAATGTTATTTGTTATTAGAAAATTACCAATTACAAATCTTCGAAAAACTTATGCTCTAAATAAATGCGACACGAAAAATTTCAACAATTTTCAGCAGTTTATTTTGCAGTTTTTTTGGCCTAAAAAAACCGTTAGTTGAATTTTTTTTACAAACTCTACCGATTATCAACTATAACTTTGTGTATTAAATAAAATTAACCCGCAGCTAATATCTTTGTGTGTTCTCAGTGTGTGTTAGCTAGTAATATTACAAATAAAACAGGGTGCTTGGCATTTAAAGCATCAAAATACTACAACGTGTAGGACTGCAGATTAAAATTAAAAAAGAAAAAAAATTCGGTATATTTCCGTCCGCTTTGGCGAAAGGATATAATTTCTTAAAAATCACTTTTAATTGACTAAAAAAGGTCAACTTGTTTCAGAAATTGGTCAGCCATACGTTTTTTCAAGGTCACCGTATAAATTTTTATTACGAAATTAAAAAAATAGCTCAATAAATTGACATAGAAGGTCAACAAGTTTTAATTATTGGTCAGACGTACATGAATAGTTTTTTTTATTTTTTAAGCGGAAACATATTAAATAATATATTAAAAAAATCTATGGTTAATTAAATAATGAAAATTGTTGACGTTTTTTGACAAATATCTCACCTTTCAGTTGGTAAACCTTTTTTTGCAGAATATCCCACTTATGAGGTGGTAAGATCCCAGAGCCTTTAAATTGAAAAAAACAAAAAAATATTAAAAAACAATTTCGATATTTTTTTATCATAATCTTACCCTAAAGAATTACTTTATTTATTTTTAATACTTATTAAATTGAAAATTCTTTTTTTGGGTAATAAATACATAAGAACCATATTTTCTATATAAAAAAAATACTTACTGGCATTTTAAATTTTGCTGCCCTTAAATGTCTTGACACTCAAATACCCAACTGCCGTATCCCCTCCACACAGTCGCCAAGTCCCTAATCTCAAGAAAATGTCGATGAAAAATCAGTCTACAAGTTACAGTTCTGAAAAGTTATGTAATCAGTTCGTTACAAAAGCATATAGTCAAACATAAATTACGAATCATTTGTACACTGTGGCGTATGCGTACTATTTTCTTAGGAATTTTCGTTCAAAATAAATACATAAATAAAATAAATTTGATGGGAACTAGGGCCTAGTGACTTACAACTCTCAACCATTCCTGTGTGCGTATCTGCAGGAATGGAGGGGACCTACAGTTAATTTCCGAATCCGAACGGCTAATGTTAGCGGTACTTTTCTATGACAAGAGATACTCTTGGAGGTTTTGTCAATTTCTCGCAAGAGGCAGTAGACGTTTTATTTTTTCAAAATTATTAGGTGGTGAGGTTGGGGATTGAGCCTAGACCTACGGCATGACAGCCCGTCGCACTAACCATCACGGCCCGGCTACTACGGGAATTTTCGTTTATTTCTGATAAACTTTATGATCAAATAAAATTATGTAAAAATTATTTTTTTTGAAGCTTTTGAATGAAAGAAAAACAAAAATGAGTGAGCTACTTTCATTAACCGATGTTACCCATCAGGCAATTAATGATCAGACTCCTTTAGGTTCAAAATAAATATTATGGTGTGAAAACTTTGCAGCCTTTAGTCTTTACAGCGATACAAATTACTTACACATTATATTATGCATATATATATATTAAAAATACGCTTGAGAAATATTTACGGTACACTTTTCTCCGTTAATACTGAACGGAAAGGCATTATTAGAAAGGTTTTGTTTCACAGATATGAATAAATCAAAAATCATGAGCATATGGAGCTGTTCAGTAGTAGCCGTGGCGTGATGGTTAGTGCGATGGACTGTCATGCCGGAGGTCTAAGGTTCGATCCCCAGCCTCGCCACTCATTTATTTAAAAGAAAAAACGGCTACTGCCTCTTTCGAGGAATTGACAAATCCTCCAAGAGTATCTCCTGTCACAGAAAAGTGCCGCTCGTTAGCCGTTCGGATTCGGCAATAAACTGTAGGTCCCCTCCATTCCTGCAGACACGCACACAGGAATGTTTGAGAGTTATAAGTCACTAGGCCCTAGTTCTTCATGAGCTGTTGTGCCATCAAATTTATTTTTATTTATGAAGCTGTTCGGGACAGGAAGGGTTATTTGAATTTTTTGAGATTAGTAACGGCTTTTTAATTTTTTTTTATTTACATATGTGGTCGAATTACAAGCATTGATGGTAAAAAAAAATCTTAAACTCAAATAACAAATTAGATTTTAATGAATGAGTTTGAAACAAAATTTTAGGCACTTTCATGGTGGCGTATGACCATCTACCCTCCACTTTGAGTTGGTTTTAAAGTTTATTACCTGTATGCTTTTTTTTTATATTTATGTCGTTGAATTTCGTTATAAAAATATCATTAAAATTTTTAAAAATTCAAAATTTCAGGTAGGTAGATAATAGGGTTTAACTGAATAAGGGCCGACCAAAAAGTGTTCTAACGGGGGGTGGGAAAGAATTTTTTTTTATTAGCCGGCTCGATACATAGATATTTGAAATATAAGTTTATATATCAGCAAATGTTGAAAAGGCAGATCGAAAATATATGGTTATAGTTTTTATATAAGTGGGGGTCAGAGCTTACTGTACTTTATCGATTTTACTAACAAAAGTAAAACCTCTAGAAAAAATTAGTTTTCGCTTACAATTTAATTTTTTTATTTAACTTCCTAGACTGTGCCAGTTTTTTTAAGCCGAGTTCGGCCATTGGACGATACTAGTTTTCATTATTTTAAAATTATTTTAACTTTAAATTTACGTTTCCATTTTTGTAACTTTTTTATGAACAAAATTTATTGTTTGACATTCACACTCAATCTACAAATTTTAGAACAAAAGTATAGAAATAGAATTTTTAATTAAAAGCTCTTTTTAATAGTTAGTCAAATCCTCGCCCGGGAATAGTTTTGGGCTACGAGACAGACAACAAAAAAAAACATGGACGCAAATATGCACTTCAAGTCACAGTCAGGCATTTTTTGGTTGCGCTCAGTCGTGTCAGTTTCGCGGCCTTGCGGGTGTCACCTGTTTGATCCGACGACGCGACGCCGACGCCTCACCGACAGCCTGCGGAATTTCTAAAAACCGGTTTTACTTTCATGTTTTTTAAATTTTTTATGATACGTAACGCGTACGCCCAAATAATTCTTCGGTTTCATTTGCAATTTTGGGCGGTGGCTGTTAAGCATACCTATACACGTACGACAAAACAGAGTTAAGCCTAGTATACAGTTCCTCCTCGAAAAGAAAAATACATATACATCTTATGGGAGTGATTTTATCGCAAAAAAAAAAATTTCTGCTGATTTTTTTTTTATTGAACTGTTAACTACCCCAGAAAAAAAATTATACTCACCACGATTTTTTGTGCAAAAAAATCTAGTTTGTGCTTACACGGTACCTCAAGAGTAATGACTTTTTATGAACCTAAGGAAGTATGAAAGAGACAAAACATCGGAGAGTCATGACTCTTGAGACACCGTGTAATAGTTGTCAAAAAATCAATTTGTTTCACCACAGATTTATTTTTTCCCCGAAAATTTTTTTTTTTTTACCACAATAGTTTTTTTTTATTCAAAAGAACTGTATATTAGGCTTTAAACAAAAAATATAACGAAAATACATGGTTATTTTGTCGTGTACCTATGCCAAAATCTGGCCTATACGACAAAACTAAGGGATGGGTTATTTTTTGGATATAAGATAAATAACATACTGATTATCTAGGTACCGGTAAATGATAGGTGAAATCTGACAGAAATGGAAGGAGGACCCATGAACTGCCTATTATTTCAAAAACCATTTAATCAATTTAAAAAAAATTATTTCTATCTTTGTAAAAGTTTGAGTATTAAAGCTTTCGAATCGAGGCCAGTTGCAGCACATTTTAACATTTTGTAATTTGCAGAGGTAGGTATAACCGAAATCCCATCTCCAATTTGAAGTGAAAAATACTGCAGTCTCGACCCACCACTTGCTTATGCCCTGTGAGAATTTTATTACAATTGATCACCTGTTACGTGAGTATGCATGCATGACATCCTCCTCGTCGTCATACCCAATGCTCATCGAAAGGTCGCTCCTGCTGTGGATGTCCTGCTGCAACCTGCAAAAGCATCAGCATCAGGGAGAATGTCCTTGTGTTTTTTATATGCGTCGTCGTCGTCATTGTCCTAGTAATTCCAACGTTGTTGTTGTGTGTATATTTTTTGCTTTGTCAGTGTCGATTCGCAATTCAAATTTATTTAGCCATTCTGATCGGTAAATTCAGTTGTTTCACAAAGCAGTTAAAACAACAGCAGGACGGCATTGTTGTAATGGCTTGGGAATGCAGGTCTCCTTTTGTATCCAAGTAGGTACCTATATGTGGGTGGGTTTTATGTATATTACCTACAACTATACATATACTCTATACTTTACAGCAAGAGGACATTCTCTGCACAAGCACATCACTGATGTGGACATTGGGAAATGTTTTAATAATTATGCCCAGGACATCAATGCAAATTAGTGTGTTCGGACAAACTGATTTGTTATCGGATTTGTGTCTTCTTTCACTACCTCCTTTTTCCCCTATTTCTGCCAATTTATCTACAGTGCCAGAATATAGTCCTGTTGATCTGTTGTTTCGATTGAATGATTTGATAGATTTACTGGAATGGGATCATAATCTTTTTTTGTGTTTTTTTTTTACAAAACTTCCGACTCTTAGTTCGAATAATTAAATTCAATAAATTGAAATCCGATTAAGCATAGAATAAAAAAAAGCAAATGAAACGATTAAAGTTTATAACAAAATGTATATATAAACATTTCTACCTGGACGTGGACATCAATTCATGAGTAAATCGAACATGTCCACATGAGTTACATTTTTATTATGTGGGTGAAAAACGGTTTTATAATTACCCATGTCGATTGTATATACCTACCAACCAGCATATTTTTTAAGAGGCTTAGTAGATCTTCATGTATTATGCACTGAAAAAGCTTAAGGCTATAGGTTGTTGTTTTTTTTTTTAATTTTTTGTAAGTAAAATTCAGACTTTGACGTCAATATTATTCAAGCTTGTTATTCAAAATGCCGAAAATGCACCTTTAATCTATAACTACAAAATAATCTATGCAAATCAATAATTCATTATTTAGTAGAACTCTATGCTAATTAAATTTCATTATACAATGTTGCTTTAATATCAAAATTCATTTCAAAAACAAATAAGTTAATGTATACAGTCGAAAATCATTACTGTTTTACCTGGATTTATTAGTTAAATTAAATTAGAAAATTCATTAAATTAGAAAATTAATTAATTAAATTAGAAAATTAAATAAGAAAAATTCCATGTATACATTGAATAAATAGCAAGAAGATTTATGTAGGACCTAACAAATTCGACGATTCAAATCGTACTCAAATAGTTTACAAATTCCTTCCTTTTACTGACTGAACAGAATGGTGACGGAGGCGGAACTGGAGCCGTAGCTGGAATAGCTGTCAAAATATTGACTAATGTAGCTTCAACAATAAGGCGTCATCAACACTGTCCAAGTTAGAGCTGTGCCAATCGTGATTGATTCGGTCTTTGTGACCCGTTCATCAAAATGATTGATTGCAATCACAGTGATCCGAAACAATCAATCTCAACGTCAATCATTTCAGTTTTTGAATAAACGACCGAAGCACGCATATATGCTTCGTTCATTCCACTTATTCTCAATCACATCACAGATCACACAAAGAAATTAAAAAAACATAAAAGAAAAACAATGAGAGAGTTCCTCACCGATCCGATAACAGCTATGTCAGTATAAGGGGTCAAAAGTCATAAAAATGAGTTTTTTGAAAATATCTCAGAAACGGTTTGTGCTAGACAAAAATTTTATTCCACAATATTATAGCTGAAGGTATTTCCCATAAAAATGGCATATATTATTTTTTTCGTAACATTAACCGTTAAAAAGTTACAGCAATTCGAAAAGTCAAAAAATCCCTTAAAAGGGGCCAAAGGTCATGAAAATGTGCTGTAACTTTTAAACGGTTAATGCTACGTACCATTACCAATAATGTACCATTTTTGTAGGAAATTGCAACAGCTAAAAAATTGTTGAACAAAGTTTTTCTCTAGCGCAAACCGTTTCTGAGATATTCGCAAAAAACTCATGTTTATAACGTATCACAATCACAAAGACCGAATCAATCTGATTGACATAGTGAACGATTTAATCTTTGACCATAGTGATTGAAATAATGATTGATTGAAAAGACCGAATCTTTGAAGCAATCAATCATTGATTGATTCGATCTTTGAAAATGAACGATTGACACAGCTCTAGTCCACGTTTAACGGAGCACTCCTGATTGTTATAAAATTATGAATATGGAGGAATTGCAATGCTTGCAAAGGACTAAATTGAAAATTTAAAAATTACCATTCAAGGCCCAAGGGGACTAGCATTCAACCACTTTCTCGGAATTGCTATCAATTATGTATATAAGAGTATACATACTTCTGATTGTTGTAGAATGATAAAATTTAGGGGGTTTTGGAGCACAGGTGGATGTAATAATAAATTAATTTGGGAGCACAACAGCTCATGAAGAATTAGCCCTTAGTGACTTATACAACTCTCAGCAATTCCTGTGTGCGTGTCTGCAGGAATGGAGTAAGAGTTGACTACCGAATCCGAACGGCTAAGCTGAGCGGCATATTTCTAGGAAAAGAGATACTCTGGAGGATTTTTCTAGTCCTCGAAAGAGGCAGTAGTCTTGGAAAAAACTCTGTTTTGTTGTTTTAAGGTGGAAGCGGCTGGGAATCGAACCCACCTCTATAGCATTACATTCTAAAGCACTTATTATTGCCACGGGCTACAACAAAAATAATAGAGTTATTCTCTAAAAACTAATTCTTCGTTAAATCAAAGATGGCAGCTTGATGTTATGATGCACCGAATAACATTCTCCAAAGAATAGTGAAAGAAAAGTTTACAAATAAATTAAAAAAAAAAAACTTAAATAAAGTCGAATTATAAATATATCAAGCCCTTTCCGCCAAATTATCGTAAGCGGCAAATTGTTTTTTGTTTGGTCAGCGAAAAAATTAAATAATTAGTTGTATGTGAAGTTTGCAATTTGGTGGAAAGGGGTTGATATTTACTTCAGCCTTACCTATTCTTACTCTAATACATTTTATATGGCTTTTGGTTTGGCTATTCTACTATGTTAAAAGTGCAACTAGGCCTACGATATTCCCTAATATCACAATTTGGCCACTATCGCGAAAATAAGTAAGACCGAAATTTCAAAAGTGGACGTTGTTTTACTCGTCGTTATTTCACTAGCAAACCCTTCCATCTATATGTACATATATAAATGTCTATAAAATTATAGTTTAAAAAAAAACGTTTTATCCAGAGGCAGTATCATTTTCAATAAGCTTAAATAAATAAATTAACTACTGCACCCTTTTACGATAACCTTTATTCAGTTCTAATTGAGTGAAATTCCATTAAACGAGAAGTGCTTCTCATTATATCCAACACAAATTAAAAATCTTACATTTAAGTAAATAAAATAAATAAAGTCAAAGTAAAGAAAAATGAAAATGAAAGACAGCTTAAGAGGTTTAACAGCAATTGCAATTATTATTTCGTTTCGTCCTTTTAAACTATGAATTGAAAAAGTTTCTTCGATGACTTTTCTTGCGCCGGTTGTCGTCGTTGTAATTTCAGAAAATTACCATCACTTGATGGCTTAAACGGAAAGCCCTTAACGCAAAGTGTTGATTCGTTAAATTAACACGCTACAAGTACTGTTGGTTGTTTGATTATAGTTTAAATGAGTTTTGTATTTTTTTTTTTACATTTAAGTTAGCTTTAAATGATTTCTTTTGTTGTAATGAACTTCTTCTTCTTTAAAGGAAAATAAAATTCACGATTTGATCACACTGACTTGCCCTCGGAGATAAAAACTATAATTAACTTAATTTTTAAAAATAAATTACGCTATTTTGCATTATTTCGAGTTTCATGCTTTATATTTTTAAAATAGTTTTCAAAAAGTACATCAATATTGCTATCATATAAAAATATAGATACAGTGAAAGCTCCTATTGCGGACAACTCCCTTAAGCGGACAATCCCTTTAGGCGGACCAATTCTTACGACCGTGGATATTAGATGTAAATTCCATACATTTTATGATCCCTTAAGCGGACACTCCCTTACCCGGACGCGGACAAGAATATTAGCTGCGATTTGTTATATTAAATTCCCTTAGGCGGAAAAAAACTTTTTTTTAGTATGTAAATTTCAACCATTATTTTTAGTAATACTTTTACATAAATCTATTCTGCACTAAAAACGGTCCCCCTGGCTTACAGCGACATAGATGCGATTTCACCAAATTACGGTCTGTGATCAAATTCATAACGGATTTTATTTCTACCAGCTGTAGTCTGTTTTTGTATCTTTTTTCTTGTATCTTCATGTTCATTTTTAGTTTGAATGAAAGCCATGAAGGCTTGTAGGTGCAAAAATGTTTCATGATGCCACTGTATATTATACATTTCCTAACATAACTATTTTTTATTTTTTCCCTTAGACGGACAAAAGTGTTACGACCGTCGCTGTCCGGCTAAGGGAGCTTTCACTGTATTGAGTTGAGGCAGAAATTAAAAAAAAAATTTTAAACATAAATTTGATTAAAATCCTGACCTTGGGAAATGCTGTTTAATAAAATTTTTGAAATTTTTTACCGTATTCTGACCTAAATTTTGAAGCCTATAATTTAAATACAAAACAAAATATATTGGTAGTACTACTGAATTAAGCAAGCGTTAAACCAGAGTTAGTTAATTCAATTATTTATTTATTAATAAAGGATCTTCCAATAGGAATAAAACTGTCATTATTTTATTCAATCTATTTTTCCAAATCACCATGAACGGATATAACTTTGTATGAGACGCAAACAAAGCATAAACAATAACAACACTATCCTATAAACAAGGTAACCCAATAACTGATCAACACTTCGGATACCCATTGAGGTATAAACTGAAGCGTCACCAGAAAATCCGCGCTATGACTTGGTGTACCACATAAGATCCAAGAGCGTCCAATGCATGCCGAAAAAGTCACTGTTGAAACCACATGCCCTTGGTATCATATTATATCATCCAATTCAGGCCAAAAGAAGTTGATAATCTTCGATCTATAGCACTCGCCGTTGACGGCGATGGCCTGACCAACGTCGTTCTCAAAGAAATATCGACCGATGACGCGAGTGCTATAGATCGAAGATAATCAACGGCAAGTAGTTACAACATGACGACACTACCTACGTTGTCACAACAGCTCACGTCACGTTGGAAATTTTGCACAAACGATTCGAGGGCGGGCAAGGTTGGTCATCTCACGTGAAGGTGATGTGATGATGCGCGATTTAACCTCATTTGACTTACTTTTTGTGCAGTTTTCTGAAGTCGCCGGCCTATGCGAATAATCCAAAAACCACAGCGGCCCTCAAAGCGCCACCCAGAGAAGCCGCGTCGGACTTGAACGGGGAAACCTTCGGAGCTTCGAAAGACAAAACCTCGAAATGCAAAGGTTTTATAGACAAAGGTTCGAAAAATAAAGTTTCGAAAGGACAAAGTTCCGGAAGACAAAATATCGAAAGACAAAGGTTGGAAATTTAAAATTTTTGAAAAAAAAAAAAAATGAATCTAAGACTGCTGCGGACGATTTATTTTCGTTTTAATTAGTGTACTCGTTAAATTTATATGAGCAAACTTAAATAAAAAAATATTGCGCTGATACACTTACGGTTATGACTCGCGTACACCTAATCCGTCATCGGCTGAAGTATGCTCGGACGCCGCCGTCTTCGTCGGCCAAATTCGGACGATCGAACCAAACGTATGAAAAAGGAAGGAAGCGCGTATACACCGCTCCGACCGACATCGGAAAATAACGCCCGATCTTTCAATACTTTCTCCTTTCAAAACTTTATTTTTCGAACCTTTGTCTTTCGAACTTGTGTCTTGTGATATTCTGTTACTATTACATTTCACACATTTTGCTTTATTTAAATTTAGGTAAAGGTAGAAAGCGCTTAATGAAAGACCCGTTAGCTAATTAAAAAATAAGTTTTGCACAAGAGAAATTTATGAGGACTGACTTGTTCATATAAATCCAGATTTGGATCACCAAATTTGGTGCATAAACTCGGGGTTGATATTAGTTTGCACTCAAAAAATGGGCCTAAGTGTTCCAAGTTTAGTTCATTTTCTTCAAGAATTAAAATGGGAAAAATTTGGTATTGCCAAAATTCAACAAATAGACCATTGTGACCATTTTTTCTACATTTTTCATCATCGTAGTTTTAATTTTGATTAAAATTTCGATTTTATTTTATTTTTTTTTCACGAAACCAATTATTTTCCTGTAAGGCAGCTCAAAAGTTCAAGTAGGTATGTACGTATTGCATTTAATTTTCTTCCGTCTCTCCTACAAAGGAATTGCGTCATCAAATTTGACATTCTCTCCTTTAAATGACTCTTACATATTTCTCAATAAAGTTAAATATTTCCATATCTACCTACAATACAGTCTAGGTTAGGTACCAAATCTTCCAAGCAGGTATACATTTAAATATTATAATTTCAAGGTATTGCTGACAAAATTACAAAAAAAAAAAGGAATCAAATTTTACACCTATGGTGGAGTGACAAGAGGTTGCAGTTTTTGTCCCTGATGAAAAGCTCTTTAAGTACTTAGGCTCAATTGCCTGTTACTAACTTTTTATGTGGTATATAGGTACCTAACCCTTCCCTTTATGATTGAAACAAAACTGCACAATACTGAAAGCACCGACAGTACCAACATGCCAAAAAAAGCCGGTCTTTTAAATCGGTGCTAAAAATTTTACATACATGATAGCGCTGAGGCAATTTTACCTCGCGCCACCCACAATTTGGCTCTGATCCAAGTGATTTCAAATAAAATCTGCACATCCTCTCAACACTTCCTATCAAAAAACAAAAAAGGGTTGGTTAACTTGGGTGGACTTGTGTTAAAATTTATTTATCAGAAAGCAACGATTTTTTTTGCAAGAATGATGTTTATGGTCCTTTCTGTGAAATTGCCAAACCAACAGAGAATCAACAGCGAGAGAAGCATACCTATGCTAAAACCTTCGAGCCCTTCGAGTAGCGATTACCTCTATTGGCATGTAACAGTTACCTATGGTAGTTATGAATAAACGGAATAACATGGCGGAACGAAGGCAGCAGTAACAAAAAAAAAATTTTATATTTGACTGACTTTTCCATTTGTTGGAATAATTTAGGACCGAGGAACGTTGGTAGAGTGCTGAAAGTTTCATATACATACCTACATATATAGGAAAACCATCGAGGGTTAATTACGCGAATAAACGGCAACGACACGAGGCTCTACTCGGAGATGATGGTGATGTGAGCCCGAAATGAAAAATCTGATACAGATTTCCGGGATTTCCGTTTTTCGCTTCATTCCCACTTCGTGTGTATACTTTTTTTGTCAGCCTATACACCTATGCCTGGTCGGATGGTTTTTAACTTTCACGACAGAAATTTTTGTGTCCTGCGGTCGAGTTGGCCGCGCATGGTTTGTATAGAATACCTAATTGCTGGCAATTATTAGGACTACACATCAGACAGAGACCGTTCTTGACCAAGTCGAAAGCAAACCAACAACAACAACAAAAAAATTGAATGAATGTTGGCAGTGGGCGGTCAGTTAATGGGCATTTTAGCCATTCATGGACGTAATATGTGGTTCATTGCATTTCGTTTCATTTTTTATGTTTTTTTTAATTTTTTTTTTGGTTTTGGCTTGCTTGAAATTTTGTCTCCCCCTTCTCACACAAATACTACACACACACCAACATATGAAATGATGAATTTTTTGAATTAATGCTTGATGAATATTAAATTAGAATCAGAGGAATGGGAACGGGAAATACTGCATAGAATAGCCGGATGGATGAGAAATAGCCAGTGGTCAGGTCATCAGATGGACATCATCATCGTTATCCTGTGCAATTCGTGTGGAACGTGTTGGTGATTATTCATTGCATTCAATGTCCTAGGATTGCAAGCAAAAAAAAAAGAAATAAATAAATTGATGTCAGTTGTTAGAGGTTTGATAATAGTCCGCATATAAATGTGCCACAGGTGCAAAATGGCCGACACTAAATGTGATGACAGGTTAGTTGCTTTCAATTTGTTAACAAAAACTAGAAATGTTAGGAAAAAAAATATGATGAATGGCAATAGGAAAATAGGTTTTTTGTTTTAACGAAGAATTTGATCAGGATAGATATGGTTTAGTGAAAAGAACAAACAGTGGAATTAAACAAAGAGATTCTAGGGAAATTAAAAACGTGATCGGAATTTTAGAGACAAATCCTCAAATTGCAAGAAGCATAAGTAGAGATTGCTCAATGGAACTCTAATTCTGCTTTTAACTCTGAACCTTTTTTATTCCCTATAATAATAAGAATAACCCGCTGGCTGTCATGAAATTTTATTACTTTTCATTGACGCTGATTATAAAACGAACGATATCTACCATTCTGTTAAGCGTGTCAAAAATTCGTTAGTTTTGTATATTTATTCATTTTTTTCGCAGCTTAAATATTAAGAAAATAATCAATTTTTTACGTATGACGCTGTCCAATTTTTATTTTGAAAAATCTGTACCTTCAGAATTGTACTACAGTGGAACTTCCATAAGTCGAACTCTCAAAATGAAAGAAAAAAAATTCGAATAGAAACTTCGATTTATGGAAATAACAACAAAACTTTTAGATTTATTGTTTCATTTAATTATAAGGATATTCAAAGAGAGATGACAAATTTTAATCAACACAATAAGCTTAAAAAAAAAACTCAGTGTTATTATTCGTTAACTTATTTTATTGCATTTTTGATTTGTTAAATGTTTCAATTTCGTGAATTGCATTGCACAAAATATTTTTAAGGCTTCAAACACTTAAGCTTGCCTCGGGTGCCTGTAAGTAAGTCTTTATCTGGATCTACTTTAGCATCATCTAAAGCTAAACTGTCACTTATGGTTTGCACTTCAGAAGCTATACCGATACCGAAAGCAAAATCTCTTCATCAGGCTTAATATGACAATAAATAATATATTTGTCCTCGTTAATGTATTCTTGAAGGCTTCACCTCATCTCTTGTATATTGTGTATGTTGAAAATTCTTATATTTCGCTCAATTCAGGTATGGGCACGCCAAATTATGCGTGAATTTGATCATAAGATCAAAATATACATCCTCAAACGACTTCCAAAATATTAAATCACAGTAAACTAAGGAAAATTAAAAAAAAAATTGAAACAAAAGAGGATTCCCCGAGTCAGAGAAAACATCGCGTTGATTTAAAAACGTATTTACCAAACAAACTTCCAAAATAATCACAATTAATTTGAAAAAAAAATTTAAATTAAAGGGATTTTTTCCAAAAAAGGAAAAAAAATTCGAGTTAGAGAGACTTTTTGCCACCAAACGCAGTCTAAATACTTCGAAATATAGAGAAGGCAAAATTCATGAAAATGAAGTTGCAAATGCAAAGTTCTCAATAAAACTTTGAGTTATAGAGAAATTCGATTTATGGAAGTTCGAGTTTTGGAAGTTCCACTGTATATATTTTTTTCATTTCTCATGAATACCAGATAATAATTTTAAGTAAAGCGAACCATAAATAGTTAAATAAACGAAATTATTTGTTCAGAATAAATGCCAAGGATTTTTAAAATACCTATTAGTTTTAAATCAATAATCATTCCAAATAAAATAATAGAGATTTTCTGTATTTGAACAAAAATTTTACACCAAAAATTAACAAAATAAAGATTTGTTAATTTTTGGTGTAAAATTTTTGTTCAAATACAGAAAATCTCTACTATTTTATTTGGAATGATTATCGAGTTAAAATTAATAGGTATTTTAAAAATCCTTGGCATTTATTCTGAACAAATAATTTTGTTTAAAAAAAAATTATCAAAAATTTCCCTCGAAAAACATGTTTTTAAATAATTTTTTCCGCGAAAAATATAGGATATCAAAAATACCTCAATCATTATGTAGTCAAATACATATTTTATTTATTTAACGTCTATTTTCCCGTTTTCTACATTTAGATTTTTTTTAGAATTGTTTGATTATATAAAAAAAAAAACAGGCTGGGCGTAGCGTGAAACTAAGGCCGAAGTCGATAGCATTACTTGTTCTAGATATATTCGAGATGCAAGCCAGTTTACACCTTTTTTTTCAATTATTGAAATAAGAAAACCGCTGATTGAATTTTTTTGAAAATCCTTTCTGCACTTTGTGGCTTTATTATCTGTAAAATAAAATTCAGTCGAAGTGGATATCTCTATTTGTTCTCGAGATATCGTCGGCGAAAAACCTACCGAACGAACGAACGTACGTATACACATGGTACACAGATGTCTCTGTAAAAACGATGTAATCGGATTAAAGAGACCTCGAAACATGAAGAAATGTCAAAATTTTCAATTCGACAAATCGGACCATTTCAAAACTATACATTACAAAAAGAAATGCTTCTACAACCAAATCTTTCTCTAATGATATGGTAACATCCAATTAAATGTTAAATTCCTTTCGAATTCACGATTGAAAAAATTTCCGTATACATATGTACATTTGATCATCACTTTCTTTTATAGTCACTTCCATTTTGTTATCAGTTTTTTTAAGTTAGATGTACCTAAGAAATAATAATATTATATTGGCAATTGAGAGAGGAGTTCTTTTATAAATAGTGAAATAAAAAAAAAAAAAAACACAAAAATACAATATCTTGTAAGTACCTATTTATTCTTCTACCACTTTCTAGGCATTAGACATTTCTTTCAATTTAAAACATTTTACATTAAGATTTATTTAAGGGTATTTAGTTTTTAGATTTTTTCGCACATTCCACTTTGACGTATTCTGAAATAAAAACAATTGTTAAAACAACATTTGCAGAAATATTTATGTGAGTCCAAAAATCAAAACAATAACTTACTTTTTCCTTTTGGTTGACAGGAGTTCGTATCTTTAAAAACACAGTTATTTGAAAAAACTTTTTGTTCCTCACCAGGCAACTGACCGCAAACAGGTTTCAATTCATTAGAGTTACATTTTATTGAACCACATTTTGGCTCACGTTTTTTGCATGCAGCAAATTGAATAAAAAACAAAACTGCGGCAAAAATAAGAAAGAACTTCATGTTCATGGTTGGAGGCTGACAAAATTAATATAGAACAAAGTGTTCCCTCCTCAGCTTTTATACTAAATATTTAATACGTGTGTACCCTCAACCTTTTCATAAGGCCCGTGTTATGACTTTTGACGCAAATATAATACAAATAAAAAAACCTGAAAATATTAATAAAAATTATTCTTCGTTTGAACAATCTCTTTGAATAAATAAAAAAAAAAGAATGTGTTATATAATAACTGTGTTATTTAGGTACCTTTATTTGCACTATAACACAGTTGGTTTTATTGTATAATATTCAACACATAAAGTACTAGTTTGTTTTATTAACATTGAAAATGTTTATAGGATTGTTTTGACTAAATTATGGTGTTACTAAGGCCGTGTGTGAATTGAGTTAAAATCGCGTTAAATTTTATTCGAAAATTAATTTTTGACACTAGCGAGGTGAATCTGTACGTAGAAATATCAAAATTTAATCTCGGATAAAATTTAATCGAAATTTTAAATGAATTCGCACACCGGACTAAAATGATTAAATCAACAAATGAATTCAAGAGATGGAAAATCTATCAAATTTTTAGTTGCTGTTACCAAAAAATGACCAAAATGATTAAAATAAATTAACGAACACAATACGCGATGAATTTCAGAAAGCGTACACATACAGGGAGAATGAATTTGTTGGTTTCGGTTATTATTTGACTTATTTTTCGGCTTAAAGGCCTTTCACACTATCCCACTGAGTATTAACACATGTCAAAAAAGTGGGAAGTAAATCAGGTATAATAGTGTGGAAACAAAATTTCATCCAACACGACTTGACAGCCCATCTCACACAACATGACATGTGTTAATACATGAAAATTTTTAGGATGGGTTCTAAAACTATCACACATTCGATCCCACTTGGGTTTGAGGTTTTATGGTAAATTGATATTTTGGATGCAAGTGTGGAAGCAAAATATGAGAATCGTTTTCTTCACACAAATTTGGCAGTCGTAATTAATTCTATCACACTTTTTTTTGACATGTATTAATACTCGATGGGATAGTGTGGAAGAGGGCTATTAGACGCCAGTTATAGCTATCATTGAAAATTTTAATGATGTATGTTAAGATGTTTAGGATGCAAAATATTTTGGTGCCAAAAATAAAGATTATGACTTAATAAATTTACCTGGCCAAAAAAAATTTCTTTTCGGCGCAACCGTTCACATGAAGTGTCTTTTATTTTTTCAATGATCATTGATAAGGTATAGTGCAATAATTTAAATAATTAAATTCAATTTATAGCCGTGTTTTTTTTGCAAGCACGGAGGAAATTGGTCGAAAAAAACGTTACCGGGGTTTACCAACGCCATCATAGGAAAAACATGGAGTTTCCATACAAATAATCGATAACATGTATAGAATTCATGCCGGTAACACAGTTTTTCTGCGTGTTTAAGTTTAGCACCAAAAATTCTCCGTGCTTAGCTAAGGGGCTAGTTATAGCCATCATTGAAAACCATAATTGAAAATTTTAATTGTTAATTTTTGGACATTTAGAAAGTCAAATCGGTACGTATTTTGATGCCAAAATATAGGCCATGACTTGGATTATTATTCTAGTTATTATTCTAAATGCCCCAAAACTAACAAATAAAATTTTCAATGATAGCTATAACTGGCCCCGAACTTAGTTGTTGATGCATTTAACACGTAAACTGTTGAGCCCCGACATCATTTTTTTCATCCAATTCCCTTCGGGCTTGCAAAAAAACACGGCTTATATAAAAGGTAGGGCTCAAATGAAAAATTTTGTTGGAAAATTCATTACTTTTGGACATATCATTTCATTTTATCATTCATTTTGTTGCGACAAATATCAAAAAGAATCAATTTTTTTTTTTGCAATATTCCAAAAATAGGTTCAGAAAAATCGCAAAATTTTTAAAAAGGGTAAAAAAAGCCAATTTTTAAAAAAGTCGTCTCATGGTCGCATAAGGCTCAAAAAAGGGTCAAAATGCAACTAAAGCCGCACAGCGGCAACATTGACTCAACTATGCAGCGGGAATAAAGCCGGATCCACACATGTCTCGTGTGGTGTGGTGTGTTGTTGAGTAGGAATTGTTGACTGAGAACACTTATCAAGCGTATTGTCTTACAAACCACGTTTTCCATTTTTTATTATTCTGTTTTCAAGAACACTAAGAAAATGTCTGCGCCAAAGCGTGGTATGGCGCAATCGTAACAAAACAGATTTCGACACAAAACACCACTCTACAACACATCACGCGAGACAAATATGGCTCTACGCACATGAAATACATTGCGACACATGACTCCACAACACACCAAAAGAGATAAAGTAGTTCCGGCTTAACACTCCTGAACAAATATATGACTAGTTCTGCCAAAAGACTAACAAGCGACTTAGCAATAAAAAAAAAGCATTTCTTGTTCAGTTCTTACAAACCTTACCAATTACTAATTATGGTATTGTGTTTAGACTAATATTATTTCGGAGTTGTTTGTTCTAGAGATATCTTAGCCGAAAAAACATTTTCAACAATTTTTAGTAGTTTCTTGTAATTTTCTTGTAATGGAATTTATTACAAATTCTACCGATTATCAACTATGGCATTGTGTATAAAATAAAATAAACCCGAAGTTAATATCTTTGTCTGTTCTCAAGATATTTTTGTTTTTGTTAATAAAAAAAAAATTCACTACGTTGTATGAAATGAAAGCAGGCCAAAGTCGATAGCATTATTTTGTTTCCGAGTTATTCATCAAATAAGCCTTTTGTTAACTTTTGTTTAACTTATTGTAATAAGAAAGCCGCTAACTGAATTTTTCTGAAAATCCGTTCTGCACAAGCTCCCGAACGTACGTACACAACAAATATGACATCTATCTCAAAACGATGGAATTGGACTACCAGAGACCTCGAAACGTAAAGAAATGTCAAAATTTTCAATTCGACAATTTGGACGAATTACAATAACAACTTCTAAGAAGTTAAAAGGAACAATTTTACAAAAATTTTAATAAAATTTTCTAAAGATTCATTAAAATAATAAAAGTACGTATACGCCCAAGTGTACCACTATCTTATAGTTGAATGTATTTCTTCTCTTTAACTAAGAGCATCTCATTCTTTTTAGAACAACACGAAAATATAAAATATATTATTTTCTACAATCCTTGATGACCGCAGCCCTCTAGAAGTGGAAGGCTGTTTCCATGATATTGCAGCTGCTTTATTGAAGAATATTTAAGTAAATCAAATTCATCGCGGAATTTAATCATTTATTTAAATGAGTAGTTTTTATTTAAGTGATTAAATTAACCTAACATTATCTATTTGCCTAAAAAACCATGTACAACAATTATTTATTATTTAATTACATGCTTTCATTTAAAAAAAAAAAAACAATTGCACAACTTGATCGCACGAACGTGCTCTTGTTGTTATTAACAACTATAAGGCAAGGTGCGCTCCAAATGGGCGACCGAGTGGAATGGTGGTGGCGTGGTGACTAAGTGCGGCAGGTGACATTGCTAAAACCTATGCAGGCGCAGTTCTCGTTAATCATTTGCATAACACTTCGCCGCCACTCCAAAGCCAAGACACTAGTTCACCACTCAACTGCCACTCGCCACTCCACTGCCACTCCGACTTTATACAAGATATGCTTCAATAACGTAATTGTATTATTAACGAACAAATGTTGAAGAGTCGAAAGTATAAAATAAATATTTAAAAGAAATTTTTGTTCATTAAACCTGAAAAGCAAATAAAAAAAAAATGGTATTTCTTGGATCACTTGTTGCCTTCATGTGAATACTACTCGTTGAACATTTCCAAGGTACACAGCAAAGTGAACTTTACTGCAATTTCTTAAAACGTATCCAAACTAACGATGTTGTTGTAAAAGTACTTTGATTACTTTATATTGCTCAGATTATACACAAGCTGTACACAATTCATAATTACTAGTACGTCCAGCCCTCGAAATTCGAGTGCCAATTACATTATCTTCTAATTGACAGAAAATTTGACTCAAGTTAAAAGTCTACAAAGTACCTACCTGCCTTGTATAAATTTACATCATTTTTCGTGAATTTACGCCTATTAAAACCTGTAATGAGACCTTGACGGAACCTACAATAGCCAACCAAATGTATTTTTGTTTCTGTTATACACGACCGACGGTTTTTATACTAATGCGACGGTGCACGCTGCAAACCCCACTATGACTGTATTCTATCTCGCTCCCACCTCCAAACCAAACAAATGCACAATAGTTGTGTTGCACTGTTTCGTGGTTGTTTTTTTTTTTCTCTTTTGTGTAAGTATTTGGTGATAATTCTCCGCTGAAACTCATCCGTGGACGATGAACAACCACCTCATTTTGTGTTTTTACAAATATTCTCTCTCGCTCGCTTCTCGCTCCCTCTTAATACGAAATTAATTTATATTTTGTGCACTTCTGTGGCACAAAACCTTTCCAACGATGTATAATTTATATGCCTTCGGCTTTTCTAGACCGCGTAAATTGTACCACAAAATTAGTGTTTGCCGTTTTATAATATGATGATGACGATTTTGAAAATTTCTATGTTCTTCCTCCTCGCGAAAATTGTGCCTACAGGAGTTCTTTACTTTAAGTGCCTGTTTACATTGGATTTTTAATGAAGCGCGTTCTCATTCATTACTATGTTCCCCGTGTTTACATTATAAAGAAAAACTCCTTTCATAACAATCTTCCCTTCCCTATCTCACACACTCCACCCTTAAAATCCATGTATCTCTCACTCACACAAAAAAATCTTCATGCTTAATCCGAGAATATTTATTGAAACTGGTGCAATCTACCCTTCTCTTTTTCACACATACTCTACTCGTGTCTCACTGGTTGCGCCATTCACTAAAAATCCAATGTAAACAGGTACTAACAGATCATCCCAAGAAAATTCAGTGTGCCGCGGCAGACTTGTGTCCCACCCTTAATTTCATTGCATTTCATTATTATTATTTTCTGAACGCTGCCAATTGATATTCCAATATCTTTCCAGTAGTGCTGGAAAACTGGTTGGTTGTTTGATGTTTTTATGTGGAAAAAATCGAAACGTCAAATCGTGAATTTTAAAGTGTTCGGTCGTGTCGCGTATTTAAAGTTTTAATTTTGTGGTAAAATTTACGCGGTCTTAATGCCGAAGGCATATAAATTATATATCGTTTTATTGCACAGAAGTGCAGAATAGAAAAATTTACCACAAAAACTAAAAAATAATAAAAGAAAGTTGCATAATAAGTGCGAGTATTTTGTTCACTCCGTCTCGCTCTGGCTCTCGCTCGCACCTATTGTGCAATTTTGTTTTATTATTTATTAGTTATTGTGGTGCAATTAATTAATAAATTTTTGCATTCTGCACTTCTGTGCGCAAAAACCTTTCGAACGGTATATAATTAATATGCTTTCGACTTTTGTAGAGCGCGTAAATTGTACCACAAAATTCGTGTTTGCCGTTTTATAATATGATATTGGAACATTTAAAACAGGCCCGTAGCCAACATTTTGTTTCGAAGGGGACTTGGTTTATAACTTTAACAGAAATTTATCTGATGGTGAATATTAAAGTCTTTATGCTTAGGGTAAATTACAGATAATCTTTTTTTAATATAATAACCGGATTATAACGTGTTGTTTATTTATACGAGATTCAAGTTAAAATAAATCAATTGCGGATTAAAAATCATTTCTGAAAACATCTTCGGAGTTTAGTCTCATGTTATTAAGAAAAATTAGAATTTCCCTATATTAAAATCATTTCGGGAGGGACTTCAGCCCCTCAAGCCCTCCTCTGGCTACGTCCTGACTAATAACAAAAAAATATTTTTAAAAAGATGTTCATTTCATGATTACATGCTATCGAAAAACAAGGAAAAATCAAAGAGCCACAGATTTTGTTCGGGATAATGAAAATTGCCCGACTTGTCGCATAGTATAACCTTCCATATTCTTGTTAAATTCACGAACAAAATGTTTGATTAATGTTAAAAATAAATACAACCTGCAGTTTTGAGATATCAAGGATTTTTTTTTTTGTTATTGTTTGAAGGGCCTATGACACATATCCTCTGCGTGAGATAACCATCATCATATGGTTTGCTTTTGCTCAAATCGTTCGCGCAGAATGCCCATTGTAGCATCATCTCTGTGGCACGTAGCGAACACCTGACCTGTTGGTAGCCATGGCTTTTACATCTAGAAAGGAAGGAAGTAGGAAGACCATGTAAATCTTAAATTTTGGCATAATCTTTTATATATATTAAAATTAATGTCTTTTTGTGTTCGTACGCACATAACTCGGCTGAACATCATCCAAATTGGATGGGGATTTTTTTTTGCATTTTTATTCAACCAAATAAACACACTACGGAGATAAAAGTCGTGATAACAATTGGAGCTTGCTCGACTTTCGAAAGGAACATTAAAAATTTAATCAATTATAGAACGAGGTTCGCCGGGTCAGCTAGTAAAGTATACAGTTTTATTTACTCGTATTTTAATTGTTTAGTTACAAATTCTAGCTTTTTGAAAAATAATTAACTGAAAAAAAATTATTTTTTTTTCCTTGTCCCCGAAATCTATCCGTGGCTTGCCTCTGAGCATTTTCATCAACACCAACACCAATCAGGTATAGGTAAGGTACCTATATACATCTCTTCCTTCATCATTTATTGAAGTTCCATTCCTTTTCCTACACACTCAAGAACATAACCACCACAAATATTGAAATTCAATATTCTTGAATTATTTTATCAACTGAAAATTGACAAAATAAAGTTTAATGTTATTACTGCGACATTATTATATAAAGAATTATTATTAACAGCTGAAACTCTGCACAACATTGGAAGCATTGAATCCGAATGAAATTTTATATGCCATACCTAAATATCCCCCAGGAACGGGGGTCTGATGGGTTATTCTTAAGAACTGAACACACATCATTCAGAATCGCTCAATCATATGCGATGAAAGTGTTAAGGACGAGTGACGCCGAAGAAAAGGATGTTTCGCATTGCCATTAAACTTAAGTGCCTAATTCCATTCATCCCACATCGATATCTCCCTCGCTCACTATATAAACCAGTCGTGCAAAAACTAGTACCACCACCTTCACAGGCATTGCTTATTTTATACCTTTGCCAAACTGTTGCAACCGCCATCAACATCATAATATATACGGGAGGACATTCCAAAATAAATTTAATCGAATTCCATACATGATGGTCCTTTTGTTAGAAAATACGCATTCAAAGAAGAGCGGTGCGCCGCATTGAGTGGGTAAAAAAGCAAAGGAAAAAAATTAAATAATAATAATAAAGGACCTCTTGCGGAAAATATTGAATTGACAACACAAAAAAAAAAAAGGATGACAATGAAACGAACCTATAATAATGGATTTCAATAACACAAACACATACTCGTATGCTCAAAAATTCAACGACACACCATAAAGCGAATTTTGTTTGTGAACTGGGCCAAGAGGTGTACCGGGGGCAAAATTATTGTAAATAAATACATACCTTAACTTACTATTATTATGGTGGTCGTGACGGTATCATATGCAGTATGTATGGGCCACAAACTCACCAGAATTTTTTTTTTGTTTGACGCAACTTAAGCCTTTGTTTCATTCAATTATACATACACGAACGCAGCCACTAATTTGTTTCATTTTGATTTTTTTTGAGTAATCGAGTATCGTTTCGATCTCACTTCATACCAGGTGACCATACCTAAGTATACGTCACAAAAATTATTTCCTTTTCCACCCAAACCATCGTCACGTGAAGATCTTACTCCGTCACACATAGAAAGAAGTTATTGATCGCGAACACAGCATCCAAGAAAGGAATTTGTTTCAAAAATATTGAATTTATTATAATACAATATACTACCTGAGTTTAAAAGTTCTTAAATAATTTATCGCATTGAAGCGGAACAGAGCTTTGTAAGCTCCAGAGTGTGGACCTAAATTTGTAAGACATTTTTAGAAGCTAATTTTATTAAATTTGAGTTTTAGTTGTTGTATAAAATTTTATACTAGGCATAGGATTATTAATTTCCTAAGCTCATTCTCCGTCCGTGTCCCGGAGCTGTAAAAAGGTGCTTATAGTGCACACGGACTGACGTAAATCAATCCTAAAAGACCAATTCCTAGTTTTTACTCGTACTTCTTATAATCGAAATATTGCAGATCCAATCTGGTAAGGTAATCTTTATAAAAAAAATTCACCTTTATATTTTTCTGATTTGTTTTTTTTTTTTACTACATATGTGCTAACTTAGGAACAAGTGACATTCGAACGCACATTTCCCAAATTCATAAATACTTGCTGGCTGGTACTTTGAGAGTGTTGCCAAGGCCACGTGTGTCGTCGTCGACGCACGGCCAGCCAGCGAGGCAAGCTTCAAAGGGATCGCAAGGGTATCTTTGGATCTACGCTTATGTCCAACTAAGGCCAGTTCAAATATACAAATTTAAAGTTAATTTGATTTGTCATCATCGATTTAAAAACCGAGCAGGGTACCGTAGGAGTTTCGATTCGACTACGGTAGCACACTACAAACAAAATATATATATACCTACTTACCTGCGTTTACTTACCTCGTCATACAATTTAATCCATCATTCATCATTACTTACCTAAACAACCATCGCCATCGAAGTCCAGAGATCAACTGCTATTTGTTATTATATTTTTTTTTTAGTAAATATGAAAATGTATGGTACTCTCAAATGATAGTCACTCAATGTTAAGAGATTTACAAAAGATAAGTATAAATTCTAACTCATTCATGATCACCTAAACATACATATGATAAACATACATTTTTTTTTTTTAAATTTAGCTAGTTAAAGTAAAAGAGTTTAGAAAGAAACTCATTTCTACACCTGTTACCCGCCATCAAGTTGTGCGCACTACTTCGCTGGAGGAGAGATTCGGTGAGTCCTATGTCAATAAGTTTTTAAGAGTATGCATTTTTTTGTTTTGTTTAACATGTGTATGAGGAGATTAAAAGAGTTAAGAACAAGTACATAATTAATAATTGAGTGAAAATAGAACTACCAGAAATGAGCATAAATTTAACAGACTATGTTGATAAAAGTGACAAAAGAATTATAATTACTGTTGCATATTTTAAGTTGCATAACTAAAACCATAACCTACCTCAACAATTACTGAGAGAGCCATACAGAAGGTTAATGACCTTTTTATTTTATTTTCTATGAGCTAAACGATAATTTCAATTTTATTTACAATCGATTTTCCAAATGTATATTTTTTTTTCTTAAAGTATCATTATTTAGATACCTAGTATTATTAGAATTAAGAATTGGAATTAACTAATGTCCTTAGTTGATAATTTTCCTATGAAAGCAAAGAATAATAACGTAACCAAGAAAATAACAATTGCTCACTAGGGCGTATACGCGTTATTTTTTTTTTCTTTCTTCAGTTTTATTAAATTTATTATTTGCTTATCTATTTAACTGAAATCCTAAATGAAATTCAAATCTGTTATTATTTTTATACTATTTGAGTTTTAAATAAATATTATGAGTTATAATGACGGATGAAATTTTTAGAGTATTATTGTCATACACAATGATGAGTGTTTGAGATTTTTGAGTGAGCTTAGAGAAGTGGGATGCTGAAGGGTAGTTTCGACGGTGGAGAGATAAGTCAGGCTTAATTTTACCTTGACTTCAATTTAGGGGTTATCGTGAGTGAATTTAGAGTAGTGCGGTAACCATGGAGTTTTTGCCTAGTGCAATAAACAGTGGGAGGGTTACACTCAGGAGCTAAATACATCTTAAGTTCCCAAAAGGAGGGTTATTAGATAAGACAGGTGATTTTGAGTAGTTTTTAGTTTTTCTTATAATCTTGATAATTATTCAGGCACGTTTAAAGTAAACGGCAGTCCAGCGGCGGGTGCAAGATCCCACCCCTCCGACGAGCAAGCCTAATGGCCATCGCTAGCGTGCCTAACCGCACTCTGCTGACTGGACAACCTAAGCCACCTTTCTTTGGGTACAATTGTGGTCCTGTGCATCAACGAAACTCATTTAAAGAGCATAACATCGCAAAAAGTGGTTTAGGAACAGCGGTTCCGTTACACAGGTGGCGCCCAACGTGGGGCTAGAATTTTGTAGATTTTTAGTCGGTTTAAAAACCTTAAAAACGTTTGCTTTTAAATACCATATCTTTATCAGTTTCAGATTTTTAAATCCTTATCTAAACTAATCCTTTTTTTTCAACAAAAATGTATTTTAGCCATCAAATTTCGTTTTATAAACGAAACAGGATTTGTCCAGGAGTACAGTTACTAATATAGTACATCGTGTAGCATTATCCTCGTTAGTTTAATAGAAAATTAAAGTTTTTCTTTCATGTTACAGTGGCCTGAAATTTTCATGTAAAATTCTATTACAACTTTTTAGTAGCACTGAATGTTAGAGTTTTAACTTTACGGTTTAGCATTGGCCTGGAGGATTTCTGCGGACGACCGGGAGATATCAGTCCAAGTAGACCTCGTCTCCGTCTGTTGCGCCCGAGTTATGTTCCAGCCAATTTTACGGATTTGAGTCAAAACTTTGAAGAAACCAATACAAAATAGTCCCAAAGAAAAAGATTAACATAAGACTCTTTAAATGTCACAAAGTTATTTTATAACTGAAACAATTTGTAGTTTATGTACAACTACTTAGAATTTATTTTTTTTTGTTAAGTGTCCAAAGAGGATGAGTACAAGATTTAGCTTATCTCTTTGCAGCACCTAAAAGATAGATTCATTTAGTAACAACAACAAATGGAATAACAAATCTATAACCTTCTGATTAATTCGCAATTTTCACCGTCGAACATCCCTAATTCTACCACGTATCTAAGCACACAATTAATGATTATACATAGTACAAATATAAACATTTTATTTTATATAGTTTCCAAGTTTTTTTTGGTTGAGTCGAACTCGTTACGAAAACCCCAACTTTTATTTTACCCTTTCCATTTTAAGAGCAAGTATCTTATGAAATTCTGACATACCTAAAAAAATTTAAAAATATTTATAATGCCACCAAAAACCCAAACGGGAGGTCGACAGACCCGAAAAACGAACGTAGAAGACGATGAACATAATGCTAACTCTGTAGGTAACACCAATGATGAGCAAGATATCCTTGTTCCAACTCCATCCGGAGCACGTCAAATAAACCTTTCTCAAGATGAAAATCTGAAAAGATATATTCAAAATATTGTTACAGCTGCAATAGGCTTATCTAGGGCTGAAGATCTGCAGGCTCGTCGAGAAGAATTTGAAGCCGAAAGACTTAAAACAGAACAGAGGATAAGTAGGACCATTAGAGAAGAATTAAGAGCTATGGGTATGCCTCGACTAAGGGATGACGAGGATCTCAATGATTTAGAGCAAGGTATTTTGAATGTTAGCATTCGTCAAAATCAAAACAGAATTCAAAATGAGGAAGAAACGAACCAAGACCAAAACCTGAACCAGAACCCAAACGTTAACCCGATTCCAATTCAGACCGAAAATCAAAACCCTAATCTTAATCGAAACCTAAATAGACCTTTGAACGAAGCACCTGAAAGTACACGTGAAGACTTAGAAAATTTTCTTCCAAGTGAGAATTTTCAAAACTTCATGAATCGCTTGGACAACTTAAATCTAAATTCTGCTGGTTCCAGTAATCCAGTATCGAATCCAACAGCGTGGGGTCGACCGGTCGATTTTAAAAAATGGGGTCTTAAATTTGACAACGAAAAAATGTCAGTAGAAGATTTTCTATTCCGTCTTAATAGAATGAAGACATCATATAAGGTTTCGTGGGATGACATTTTCCTACACTTTCAAATCTTTGTCGCAGGTGAAGTAGAAACCTGGTTATGGATCTATCTTAAATCCAATCCTGGTGCAACCTGGCGCCATTTAGAATTAGCGCTCTTAGAGCAATATAAGAGATTAGAAACCGATACAGAAATATCAAGAAAAATGTTTGATAGACGACAAGGTCAAACAGAAACTTTTGGCAACTTTTATCTGGATATTATGAAATTAAATTCGCGTATGCAAAAACCGAAATCATCCCAAGAGGTGATAGATCTTATTAAGCAAAACGTAAAGAGGAAAACAGGAGAACTTGTAATTACTTTTAATACGAAGAGTTTACCGGAGATGGTGTACGTTTGTCGTACGATAGAGAAGCGCATTAATCAATATGAAAGCTTGCGTGCTAGAACCTTTCCGGTCACAACCACACATACAAAGCCTAAAGTAAATGAGATAGAGGTACAAGGCGAAGATTTTCCAGCTGATAAAGCTGTAGAGGCCTTTACACAGCCACGAAAACCAATTGTATTCTTTTGCTGGAATTGCAAAACAAAAGGCCACTCCTACAAACGGTGTCCTGTTGAACAAAGACACTTGTTTTGCTATGAATGTGGGTGGGAAAACACTACTTCCGTTAGATGTCCAAAGTGTACGGGAAACCGGAATCAGGGCAATCTAACCGGGGAATTTTGCCCTCCACAACCGAACCCGGAACACAAACCTTTATAGACAATTTTAAACCTTCCAACATTTCAAATTCATTTACAGTTTTAAAACCACCTAACGATCCGAATTCACGTGATCATAGTTCAAAACTTGAAATCCTTAAAAGACCATCTCCCGAAGTCAATGATAAGAATTCAACTTCGCAGTTACATACAAAACATCCGTCGCTTCATGAGCGCTTAACAAAATATTATTATGTCCGAGATCGCATTTTTAACAAGCCTTCAAAGCGCGTAACTAAACTTAGGGAAAAATTTAGAAATAAGCGAAAAGTACATCAAGCTATAAGCTCAACAAAACTTCACAATTCCGATGACCTAAGACCATACGCTAACGTTACCATTTTCGGTAAAAAAATGTTAGGACTCCTAGATAGCGGGGCAAGCATTAGCTGTCTAGGAACCGGATGTGTCGACCTTGTTAAATCAGCGGGTGTTTCATTTAAATCTTTTAATTCAAAAGTTAAAACTGCTAGTGGTCAGAACCAACCTATTATTGGTGAACTAACAACTTTAATAACCTATAAAGGAATTTCAAAGCAAATTACGTTATATTTAGTCCCATCATTGGAACAATCGCTATATCTAGGTGTCAATTTCTGGAGATCTTTTGAAATTGCGCCTCAGATAATTTCCGAAATATCCTCCATAGATTTAGATACTTGTCGCGATTCAAATGCTCACGAGCTATCTTCAGATCAGTCAAATGAACTTCAAAGTGTTATAGGCTTATTTCCATCCGCCGCCAAATTTGGTCTTGGAAAAACAATGCTTGAAGAGCATATAATAAACACAGGGGATGCTGAGCCAGTGAAGCAACGTCATTACCCGGTTTCTCCGGCGGTACAGGCTCTGATATATGATGAATTGGATAGAATGCTAGCATTGGGAGTAATCGAGGAAAGCCAAAGTGCCTGGAGCTCTCCTATGGTATTGGTACAAAAGCCTGGTAAAAATCGATTATGTCTCGACTCAAGAAAAGTTAATAAAGTAACGAAAAAAGATGCATATCCGCTTCATCATGTTGATGGTCTGCTAAGTCGCCAAACAAACACGCACTTTATATCTACGGTGGATTTAAAGGACGCGTTTTGGCAGATACCGCTTGAGAAAACCTCAAGGGAAAAGACCGCATTTACTGTGCCTGGCAGACCCTTATATCAATTCACGGTAATGCCCTTTGGCCTCTGCAACGCTGCACAAAGGCTTTGTAGACTCATGGACAAAGTGGTGCCACATGAATTGAGACAACATATCTATGTTTATTTGGATGATCTGTTGGTAGTTTCGTCGACATTTGAAGAGCATATTAAGATTCTAACGAAACTTGCAACGGTTTTGAGAAACGCTGGCTTAACCATAAATTTAACAAAATCAAAATTTTGTTTTAAAGAATTAAAATTCTTAGGCTTTTTAATAGGGGGTGGATGTATCCGGACAGATCCCGATAAGGTTTCTGCCATTAAGGATTTTCCCATCCCAAAGACTGCAAGACAAGTGAGACGTTTCCTGGGTTTATCTGGATGGTATAGGCGTTTCGTAAATAATTATTCAGCTTTAGCTTCACCGATATCAGATACGCTCAAGAAAAGTAAATCTTTTAATTTTACGCCAGAGGCCTTAAAGGCATTTGAGGAACTCAAAACGGCATTAACCTCGGCACCCATATTAGTTAACCCCGATTTTCAAAAACCGTTCAAGATCCTTTGCGATGCATCTACGACAGGTGTAGGAAGTGTCCTGTGTCAGGAAGATGAAGAAGGAATCGAAAGGCCAATCTATTATTTTTCTCATAAGCTTACATCAGCACAGCGTAACTATAGCATCACAGAATTAGAATGTTTAGCAGCGGTTCTAGGAGTAGAGAAGTTTAGATCCTATGTAGAAGGACAGGATTTTACAATCGTAACTGATCATGCTAGCTTGCGTTGGCTGATGAGTCAAAAAGACTTAAGCGGACGATTAGCACGTTGGAGCCTTCGACTCCAACGCTTCACTTTTGACATAGTTCATAGGAAGGGAACACAAAATGTAGTTCCTGATGCGCTTTCACGGATCTATAGCGTAGACGGTATAACGGTCAATCATAGGCAAAATACTTGCGATGTTCTACACATCGACCTTGCGGATCCAGCATTTGAGTCCGACGAATATAAAAACTTAATAAAAACCGTAGAAACAAACCAAAACCAACTACCCGATCTTCGAATATCAGATGGGTATGTTTATAAAAAGGTGAGACCTTGTACCGGTGATCCTATCGAGGATGATTGCGTTTGGAAGCTCTGGGTTCCATCCTTGCTTACAAATAGTTTAATTCAATTAGCGCATGAGCCTCCAAAAGCATCTCACGGCGGAATAGCGAAGACATTGTATCGTTTACGCGACCGATTTTACTGGCCTAATATGGCGGCTCAAGTGAAATCATTCGTTGGACAATGTGATGTATGCAAAACGTCAAAAGCACCGAATTCGGTTCTCAAACCTCCGATGGGCCAAGCGTTTGTCGTTGACAGGCCATTCCAACATGTTTATGTGGATTTTTTGGGTCCATACCCAAGGTCCAAAAAAGGTAATACACACATCATAGTTTGTCTTGACCAGTTGACAAAATTTGTCCTTGTCAAAGCTTTAAGAAAAGCCACTGGAGAAACTGCAATAAGATTTTTAGAAGATGAAGTCTTTTCGATCTTCGGAGTACCCGAGTCCTTACTTTCCGACAACGGTAAGCAGTTCACCGGAAAAGAATTTTCAAGGTTTTTAACGAACTATGGCACCAGACACATCAGAACCGCAGCATACGCACCACAATCGAATGCAAGCGAACGAGTCAACCGCTCCATCCTAGCTGCAATTCGATCATATATAGGTAAAGAACAATCTCATTGGGATCAACATTTACTATCTATCGTCAGTTCGTTACGTTCAACCATCCATTCCGCGATTGGTATGTCCCCACATGAGGCTCTCTTTGGCCAGAGCAAAATTGAACACGGGTCGGATTATGAATTGCTTAAAAAACTTAAAAGCCTAAACAATCCAGAAATTGACATAATACCCAAATCAGCAAAAATGAATATAATTCATAAGAGAATTAAAGACTCGTTAGCGCAAACACACAAAGTTTATGAGAGAAAGTACAACCTCAGGAGCAAAGGTCGTCTATACAAGGTAGGGCAGAAAGTTTTCAAGAGAAATTTTATCCTTAGCGATGCCACTAAAAATAGGAACGCAAAACTTTGCCCAAAATTTCTCCCAGCTGTGGTTAAAAGCATAATAGGGAATAGCTTGTATGAACTCACTGACCTAAGCGGGAACAACTTAGGAATTGTGCATGGAAAAGACATTCGTGAATAGTTATACTATAATCATTCACACAAAAACAATAGTGTAGACTTCAAAAACACATTTGTGGCATTTTCTTTCCCATTTCAGGCTTGAGAATACCAGAAATGGAAAAGTTGTGTATGGGCCACAAACTCACCAGAATTTTTTTTTTGTTTGACGCAACTTAAGCCTTTGTTTCATTCAATTATACATACACGAACGCAGCCACTAATTTGTTTCATTTTGATTTTTTTTGAGTAATCGAGTATCGTTTCGATCTCACTTCATACCAGGTGACCATACCTAAGTATACGTCACAAAAATTATTTCCTTTTCCACCCAAACCATCGTCACGTGAAGATCTTACTCCGTCACACATAGAAAGAAGTTATTGATCGCGAACACAGCATCCAAGAAAGGAATTTGTTTCAAAAATATTGAATTTATTATAATACAATATACTACCTGAGTTTAAAAGTTCTTAAATAATTTATCGCATTGAAGCGGAACAGAGCTTTGTAAGCTCCAGAGTGTGGACCTAAATTTGTAAGACATTTTTAGAAGCTAATTTTATTAAATTTGAGTTTTAGTTGTTGTATAAAATTTTATACTAGGCATAGGATTATTAATTTCCTAAGCTCATTCTCCGTCCGTGTCCCGGAGCTGTAAAAAGGTGCTTATAGTGCACACGGACTGACGTAAATCAATCCTAAAAGACCAATTCCTAGTTTTTACTCGTACTTCTTATAATCGAAATATTGCAGATCCAATCTGGTAAGGTAATCTTTATAAAAAAAATTCACCTTTATATTTTTCTGATTTGTTTTTTTTTTTTACTACATATGTGCTAACTTAGGAACAAGTGACATTCGAACGCACATTTCCCAAATTCATAAATACTTGCTGGCTGGTACTTTGAGAGTGTTGCCAAGGCCACGTGTGTCGTCGTCGACGCACGGCCAGCCAGCGAGGCAAGCTTCAAAGGGATCGCAAGGGTATCTTTGGATCTACGCTTATGTCCAACTAAGGCCAGTTCAAATATACAAATTTAAAGTTAATTTGATTTGTCATCATCGATTTAAAAACCGAGCAGGGTACCGTAGGAGTTTCGATTCGACTACGGTAGCACACTACAAACAAAATATATATATACCTACTTACCTGCGTTTACTTACCTCGTCATACAATTTAATCCATCATTCATCATTACTTACCTAAACAACCATCGCCATCGAAGTCCAGAGATCAACTGCTATTTGTTATTATATTTTTTTTTTAGTAAATATGAAAATGTATGGTACTCTCAAATGATAGTCACTCAATGTTAAGAGATTTACAAAAGATAAGTATAAATTCTAACTCATTCATGATCACCTAAACATACATATGATAAACATACATTTTTTTTTTTTAAATTTAGCTAGTTAAAGTAAAAGAGTTTAGAAAGAAACTCATTTCTACACCTGTTACCCGCCATCAAGTTGTGCGCACTACTTCGCTGGAGGAGAGATTCGGTGAGTCCTATGTCAATAAGTTTTTAAGAGTATGCATTTTTTTGTTTTGTTTAACATGTGTATGAGGAGATTAAAAGAGTTAAGAACAAGTACATAATTAATAATTGAGTGAAAATAGAACTACCAGAAATGAGCATAAATTTAACAGACTATGTTGATAAAAGTGACAAAAGAATTATAATTACTGTTGCATATTTTAAGTTGCATAACTAAAACCATAACCTACCTCAACAATTACTGAGAGAGCCATACAGAAGGTTAATGACCTTTTTATTTTATTTTCTATGAGCTAAACGATAATTTCAATTTTATTTACAATCGATTTTCCAAATGTATATTTTTTTTTCTTAAAGTATCATTATTTAGATACCTAGTATTATTAGAATTAAGAATTGGAATTAACTAATGTCCTTAGTTGATAATTTTCCTATGAAAGCAAAGAATAATAACGTAACCAAGAAAATAACAATTGCTCACTAGGGCGTATACGCGTTATTTTTTTTTTCTTTCTTCAGTTTTATTAAATTTATTATTTGCTTATCTATTTAACTGAAATCCTAAATGAAATTCAAATCTGTTATTATTTTTATACTATTTGAGTTTTAAATAAATATTATGAGTTATAATGACGGATGAAATTTTTAGAGTATTATTGTCATACACAATGATGAGTGTTTGAGATTTTTGAGTGAGCTTAGAGAAGTGGGATGCTGAAGGGTAGTTTCGACGGTGGAGAGATAAGTCAGGCTTAATTTTACCTTGACTTCAATTTAGGGGTTATCGTGAGTGAATTTAGAGTAGTGCGGTAACCATGGAGTTTTTGCCTAGTGCAATAAACAGTGGGAGGGTTACACTCAGGAGCTAAATACATCTTAAGTTCCCAAAAGGAGGGTTATTAGATAAGACAGGTGATTTTGAGTAGTTTTTAGTTTTTCTTATAATCTTGATAATTATTCAGGCACGTTTAAAGTAAACGGCAGTCCAGCGGCGGGTGCAAGATCCCACCCCTCCGACGAGCAAGCCTAATGGCCATCGCTAGCGTGCCTAACCGCACTCTGCTGACTGGACAACCTAAGCCACCTTTCTTTGGGTACAATTGTGGTCCTGTGCATCAACGAAACTCATTTAAAGAGCATAACATCGCAAAAAGTGGTTTAGGAACAGCGGTTCCGTTACAAGTATAATATTCATATACGTACCTTTGTGCTTGGGCTAATTCAACCCATACTGGCGATGATGTTGGTTGAGAGAACAAGGACATTTCCAATTTAATTTCGCGAACAGTAGTATAAACGGCTAAAGGGCAAACAGCAACTCACATACTGCATTCATAAAAACGTTAGGTATTTACCAGAAAAATCTTTCATGTCTACCCACCCACTAGCTAAGCCCCAACCGTTATGTTATTCATTTAATTGTGAATTATTATTTTAATTTTGCATTGTCTCATATCCCCTAAAATATGCTACCAAATATTTATTTAAAATTATTTTAAAAGCTAAGCTAGATAGATATAATCGTGTCTCTACTTTCTACTGATGAATAAATAATTGGGAATTTGGGCAGCAAACGTAGATAAAGCAGTCAAGCTGCGAATAAACAAAAAGCTAAAGTTAAAACTTGGATTATTAAGTAAAAGCCAAGTGTTGTGTGTGAATTTAATACAAATAAGATTAAGCTCTCCTAGAAAAATCTACTTATTTTAAAATTATTGAAGATAATTTTCATAGTTTAATTATTTTAACAGAATACCTCTGAGCAGAGGATAAGGACATTTTTCAGATATCTCAGATCTCAGTCCTTAGTGAACCTGAATTTCAGTAAAAAAAAACTTTTAGGCACGTTGCCAACAAGATTATGGAATCAGAAAACGCAACATGAACGGCGATGATGCACTATACGAATTGCTGATGAAATCGGAAAGGCTTTCACTTTCAATTCAACCCACAGCCATTGTAGCCGCGTTTTATTATCTACGGGTCTGCAATTAACACTACCTTACCATAAAAGCCATCTACCCGCCAGAGTAAGAATCAATGTTTGGATCTTCTTTGAAATAGGTCCAGATAGAGAGCAGGGTCCCGAATTGTTTTTGTATTACGTGTTAAAAAATGATCCTGATCAAGATCCGTAGAAAATAAAACGCGGCTAGTGTGTACAAGAGATAGACGGAGACGGAACCGGAGCCCGAGCTGGAATAGCTGTCAAAATATTGAATACACACAAATTCAATGCTGCGAACACAACGGAATGAGCCGCATACGGAGCTGCAGCCGCAGACGGAAGAGTTCACCAACTTTTAACTTTTCACGTACGGCACTTTTGACGTTTCAAATTGTTTAAAAAAAAAAAAAAAAAAAAACTTTTTGGATCGAAAAAAAATATTGTGGTTATTTGTGTCGCGAAAAAAATTATTTATTAAAAGGAAAAATATTGAAAACAAAAAATTTGAATTCTGCGAGCTTGTACACAAGAATATTGTTTAGTTTTTCTTCAAAATATACTATCAAAGCTGTACAGCTGCATTGTGGGCACGTAAAAAAAAAAATTACGTACGACACTTTTTGATAGCTCTTCCAGTTCCCTCTGCAGCTCCGGTTCCAGCATTGTATTCTGTTCAGGCAGTAATGCAGCAGAAGAATTCACAAGTGTGGGGCATCAATAACACTGTCCTACAAAATAAAAAAAAAAATGCATGAGTTTTTGAAGTTATACCTAATAGAGGTTTTAGGCCTATTCGAGTGAAGGCACTCAACTATTTTTTGCTCGGCCATATTTCTTTCAATTTATAGTTTATTATTTATAATATTACGGTTTTAAAAAGAGGAGTAAAAGCTCTTTTCAACGATATTATACATACATATGCAATACAGGCACTAATATGTGTAGATTTCTTAAAGGTATTTTGAAACTAACACTAATTTTTCACGTTTTTTTAAGTTTGCAGACCGTTTCTGGCAGCATTTTGCATTACTTTCTTTTTCATTGATATACATACATATGTACCTACTTGTATTTCAATTGCTTTTTATAATTGTCCATTGAAATGTTACATTAACCTTGCATTTCATACAGGACAATTTTTTTTTGATGGATCTATAAGAGGGATCAGTGCGTGAGTATTATACTTATTGGTTGGATTTATTAAAACAGGGAGAAAATTTTTTACTTAGCAACTTTTATGCGCACGTGTGGCATTAATAATAAAATAAATAAAATACCATATAACCTGAATACAAGGTGTCTTGCATAAGATGCGTCAAAATTTTAAGGCTTGTTTGTAGTTTCGGTGGAGAGGTTGGTTTATTTTCCCCTTTAGCCGGTAGGGGAAATTTTTTAAAAATCATCTTGAAATGAAAAAAATCATTATAAAACAATGGACCCACTTCACTTACAATGGTAAATCCATTCTTTTACATTAATCGTTTTATTTATTTTAGTAAATTTTTTTTGAAACATTAATTTTCAAAATCAAAATCAAAAACTTAGGTCCAGTTTTTCAGTGGTGATTTAAACCAAATTTAGATAACTCTGGATATAGATTGATTTACAGTTAACTTTAGAAGAAGTTATCAAAACTAGAAGAGTTTTAAGCATAAAAGACTGTCTAATTTCTATTCACCTGTATACTTAAATAAATTGAGTTAAATATATATATGGAATTGAAATAAGTTGAGTTAAAAATTACTCTGAATTGGATTAAAGTGTTTGATAAAAATTGAAAGGAACATTTGAATATTAAAAACAATAATACTATTTTATAACATATAATTTTGAATACAATTAGTTTGAACACAATTTTCTTAATTTTTGTATTCAAAATTTTGATTTAAAAACAAAAAATATTTTTAAAAACTATTCACTATTATTAATTAATTAAAAACTTATCAAGAGAATGGATATCTGACTAAAAAAGCAGTTTAAGCATGACTTTGTTATTCTTGGCGTCATTTTTAAATATTTTTTTTTAAGTAGATTTTTTAGAAAATCGCCCCTGCCCCTCCCGCCTTAACTATAAGTTTCATGAGATAAGAATATGTATAAAAACCAAATACCACTGCTTGTCAAATCAATTTTTATTGAAAAATTCCTTCAAATTGATTACTTCATGGACCGAAAATAGCAATAGGAATGTCCCATTTTAATTGTTTATTTTTTGTCTTTTTTCTTTGCATTAAATAATTTTTTTTTAAGAATACATTTATTTCAACATAATATAACAAAATTTAATATTAAGATTGTATAATACAACTGACATTTTCAACAGAGAATCCAAAAAAACTACGAAATTAACCATTCACTTTAACCTTTAATAATTTTGGAAGGAGTACAGTAATTAAATACTTGGTTAAAGACATTTTTAAAGAAAATTTAATTTCCTTTAAGAATACGCCCCAATCATTTACGAACAACAACCGGTTGTAAAGTTATAAAAAAAGAAGCAAACAAAAGAAAACTTCCCATACAATTTGTATGGAAAAAAGAAATTAGCGATGAGCGACGTCTTTGAATTACATTTTCAGTCCTTTTAACTTGTTTTGAGATAAATAAGTATCTCATTTTTTAAAACTGCCTAGGTATTTATAAATAATATAGGTCTACAATTTTTGTTTACAAAATTTGATGCATGTTGATGGTCTATTGAAGAGAGTGTCTTCTCGAATTTGGCGCCCCCTGAAGCTGCCGCCCGGGGCACGTGTCCCGGTTTGCCCCCCCATAGATCCGGCAGTGGATCTGCGATAAAATTATTTCTGGTACGTACCGACTTAAACTTTTGTCAGCTGTGTTGATTTTTGATAGGTTACCTATCCAGTTCGTTCGAAAATATATCAGATACTAAAGTATCTCAGATGATACTATGATATGAGTGCCGCCCGAACGCGGCCTATGGCTCCATTTTTTTTTGTTCCTTTGGTATTTCTGACAATAATTCATACAGCCGAGTCAGTTTTAAGTGGTGTAACCAGAGTCAAATAAGTCTGAACATAAATTTATTTACAGTGTTAAATCAAAAAGTAGTATTTATAAGCAAGGACTTTATGCGATTTGACCAAAGAAACTCGATGGATCAAACCTCAACAACACATGTTAGTAAATCCAGAATAAGCTCTTCAAATTTGGTGAGTTAACTCGTATTTTAACTATAAATCAATCTCTTACCGAAAAACTGGGCATTACAGCGTGACGGTTAAACAATCATATTTAGGTGCAGCAACGGGAAACACGATGTCAGCACAATACGTATTACAAAAGCAATAAAGTGTAGAAAAAAATGCATCTTCTTAATTCTCCAACTTATGCCGATTACTTCTATAAAACTAACAGTATCTGGGGAAATCGCTCAAAGGTCCCTCATTGTAATCACATAAACAAATATGTGTTTAAAAAATATCAAAAAAAACTTTAAAGGATATCCTTTTGAGAATACTGACAGCAAATTTGAATTGCTCGCATCAACAAACTCCAAATCCTGTCAAATACAGAAACAATATACTTAAACACAAAGTTATCCAATATTATTATTAAATGACAGCTTAATTTAGCCGCAAGGCAATTAGTTAATTCAATTCGCATTTTGCTTGCATATCCTTGTACATATTTGCAAGGAAAAAGGAATCTTTCTTATTCAGTGAGCATGTTTTAACGTGGAACGGAACGGAAAGCAAAAGCTCTTTGTTTTTAGCCTTTCCCAGCAGAAACTCTCAATATTTGTAAAGCACAAAAAAAAAAAAAAAACAGCCTCCAGCAAAAGACAAACTGTTTTCAATCAAAATTAAAAATAAATATACAAACCACAAAAAAATACATACAAAAAGAAATCATGAGAAGAATTCATTTCGCTGTGCTCTGGTTATTGTTACATTCAAATTGTATGTAACCAAAGTAAAAAGAAATTATCCTTGAATTGAAGCGTGTAAGGACAATGAAAGTTTTTTCGGTTGTGTTATTTTCTTTTATTTGTTTTTTTTTTTTTTTTTGTGTTATTTTGAATAAATCAACAAAGTTCTTGTAGCTGGTATTTAAATTCTTATTGATGTAATCTGTGCAGATTTTTTTTTGGGCACCTTTTGAATATTTTAAAACCTTACTCCAGTTATTTAATTGATTTTTGTATTGTTTAGATCATAACCTATGTGCCACCAGTTTAAGGTTTATAAGAAGTGTACACTTCACAATTAATAATTGGTTATAAGACATTCCGATATTCTGATACATTGGGTCTTGTGAATAAAAAAAAAAGTAAATTCTTTTTTGTAAGTAGCTAAAGCTAACTAGTCATAGCTTTTACTAGTAGCTAAAACTATATAGTTCAGTTCAGTTAAAGCTTTATTTCATGTGAATAAAAAAAAGATTTCGCTAAATAGCTTCAGATAAAAAATTCTACCTTAGGCTTTATAATTTTAGCTTTTGTTTGTTTATTCACATATTTTAACTTTAGTTGCTTTAGCTTAAACTGTTTTATATATATTGGAGTGCAATGCAACGTGTTTTTTTTTTTTTTAATGTTTTATCATATTGTTTATCGTCTGTCAGCCTCTGCAACTGTATGTATGTCCCCTGTACTGTACAACGAGCTGTATCTTGAGATAAAGGGGTGGACTCTGGACTGTGCTATATCTAGTTCATGTAGCTGGGTAGCTCCAATAAAATTGTTTGAGAATTTTTTAATGTTCGCAAAACTGATTTTATGATTTTGATTAATCTTCGTTTTTTTAATATTTAATTTTAAAAAAACCACGTTACGGCTTTGTGGCAAAAATTCAGCTATTGGAAAAAATGAGTTAAATTTTTAAAGAAAACTATCTCATTTTTGGGATTGTCCCGTACATTTAATCAACAATCTTTCAATTTGTATCCAATATTAAGAAAGAAATTAAACTCACATATCTCAAAAATATCTGCATCCTCTGCTCAGGGGTAAATGCACCTCCTCTACGCTCTGTTGAATCCCCTAAAAAGTAATTAGAGAGCCACTGCACATTTACTTTTGAAAATCAAAACATACTATAAAATTCATCATCACTGATTTCCGAACGTTTTCTATAGAATTTCGGCCATGTTCGCACTCAAACTGAATAGAATAATGAAAATAAAAACTAGTCAAACCCTTCTAGACAGGAATGAAAGAGTCTTGAAATCTTTATAGCTTTAGCTATTTTTATTCACACAATTTAAAGTTTAAGCTGCAAAATCAAGCAAAATCTAAATGAATTTAGTGTTGGCTATTTTAAAATAGCTATTACAAGAAAGGATCTTTTACTAGATAGGCAAAGCTATTTTTTATTCACGCAAAACTCAGGTTTTACTTAAACATCTAAGTTTTAGCTTTAGCTTTTTTTTCTATTCACATCAAGACCCATTTAAGTGTTTAAAGATTATGGCGCAAAATTTAAAATAGCCTGATGTCAAGGTATTAGCATGATACTACTTAACAATTTAGTGCGCTGGACTTCCAACGCCAGAGGTCTGGTTTCAATTCCCATCAGCCTCCGCCGCCGACAAATCCTCCAAGAGTATGTCCTGTCATAGAAAAGTGCCGCTAACCTTAGCCGCTCGGATTCGGCAATAAACTATATGTAGGTCCCCATTTCTGCAGACATGCACACCAAATTCGAACTTCGTGTGAAGCTGTGAAAAAAATGTATCACTCCACAGCTTCACAGAACGAGAATTGACCCCCCGGAATGGTTGAGAGTTGTAAGTCATTAGGCCCTAGTTCTTCATGAGCTGTTGTGCCACCAAATTTATTTTATTTTTATACAAACTTAAAACTCAGAAATATAGAGTTTAGAAGAACTACCTATACCCCGCCCGTTCGTAGAAAATGTCCACCATTGGCTGGTCTGACGTGTCCTTTATATCAGAAGCGACCTTATCCATCCAGACGTCTCGTCCCGGGCGAAATATTTATTTAAGAGCTTTTCCTCTCAGGTGTTCTTCTCATTTATTATGATTTTTGATAACGTATGAAGAACAAGTAGTAGCCCGTGGCGTAATGGTTAGTGCGTTCGACTGTCATGCCAGAGGTCTGGGGTTCAATACCAGCCGCTTCCACCTTAAGTTTTTTTCGGAGCTACTACCTCTTGCGAGGAAGTGACAAATCCTCCAAGAGTATCTCTTGTCATAGAAAAGTGCCGCTCACCTTAGCCGTTCGGATTCGGCAATAAACTGTAGGTCCCCTCCATTCCTGCAGACACGCACACAAAAATAGTTGAGAGTTGTAAGTCGCTTGGCCGTGGTTCTTCATAAGCCGTTTGTGCCACCAAAATTATTATTTATTTATTTATTTTATGAAAAACAAGTTAATGAACTTATTTTATTATAAAAATATTAGCTAGGTATGTATGTATATATGAATGCTGACACAACTATTAGATGTCAAAAAGGGATCTAAAACGCAGTTTTCTTACAACTCTTGACAAAACCGAAATATTTTTTGTATGGCAGCTAACAAAAATTCGAATTTCCCCTATTCTTCTATATAGTTACAATATTAGTGTAAAAACAGATACATTTCGCTAAATCGCTAAAAATTTAGATATCTACAGGTTTATTGAAAATAATACCCATACCTGAGATTTAAAACTTTGCTGTTGACTCTAACTCAAAAATTTCAATTTTGTGAAAAATGTTGTCTTTTTAAGTAAGCACAGCAGAATTAAACATATTTTTTTTTCCTATTTTTACCAGTGAATTTTTTCTAAGCAAGAATTAAGTGCATCAGTTGGACTTTTTAATTGGCGAATACTATCTGGTGCATTATTGTATAGTCCAGTCAATATAGGTTTTCACCTGGAAAAAAAGTCCAAAAAAAAAAAAAAAACAACAACAACAAACATATATATGCCAGTAAGACCTAGGGTCTTATAAATTAGGCACTGTTAGAAGGAATAGAAGGATGGGATAGATTTTTGTTGGCACAGTGGACTGAGAAATGAGGTTTTGATTATCTCATTAAATCCCAGGGGTGGCGTTCAGTTGAGGGAATATAGAAAAGAATGCTGCCTAGACTGGGGCTTCCACTGCGCCGGGGCCACCCCCAACAGTTTTTAAACTTGGTACACTTATTAAGAGAGGCCTAAAGATGAAGTGTACAAAAGTGCCCATGAATCCGAGGCAAGCTCTAGCGGCAGGAAAGTGTAACTTACCGTCTTTTTCGGTTTTTCGTGTTTATGTTAGAAACTGTTTGTCCTTTTGAAAAATCATCTGAGACAAAAAAATATCTTAGAAAATTCTCTACAAAATGGATTGTAACCAAATTTTTCATATCTGTCATATTTATAAACTTATTTAGTGAACAATTTCTGAGAAATAAATTTTCAAACTCAAAATTAAAAAAAAAAAAATGAAAAATATGTGCTCAGACTGATTTTGTTCCAAATAATAATTAATAATCAATGCTCCTGTAAATTTTAAGTCATATACTAGAAACCAGATGTAAAAATGTATTCTAGTTTTTGAGAAAATTGAAAATAACAAAAGTATGTTTTCCTTAAATTCGACTTCAAAGATCATATTTCCACTAAAACAACTTTATTTGAAAACAATCTAAAAGAAGAAATTTCCGGCTCTACAAAAAGGTATATAGCATGACATTGTTAGAGTTACTGTTGTTTTTAAATAATTTTTGTTTTCTGTTTTGGTCAATTAAAAAAAAATCCCACCTCCTGGGTGGAGGAATAGACCCCTCTCACACGATTTTTTTTTGTCTCAACCCAGCCTTTATCTAAGCTCTAGTTTTTTGTCACACTTTTATGCGAATTGTGCAATGTGAACTGATTAAAAATACTTAGGTCCAAGCCTTTTTCAAACGCCCACCCTCACCCCCAGCTAAAAATAACGTTTGAATTCGGTATAATAGCGTGTTTACTTATAGTCCAGTCAACGAACCAACGAAGGAAAAATAAATGAAATAAATCGTGTAGTCTAGGTTATTTTTTTAAGTGGTAGGGGTGACCCTTAGGTTCAACATATACCAAAAGTCCCCAGCCCAGGGCCGCAAGCTTTAGCCTGGATAGGGGGTTAAAGGTCCCCTTTTTTAGGTTTTCGCGAATATTTCGAAAACCAAGGGCTTAACTGAAAAAGTCTGGACCAAGGAATTAAAGTAAATTAAATTTCTTACAAAAAATGTTATATCTATATTTTCGCTTGGAGCAACACTAAGGAAGATGCGGGGTGGAGAAATGTCAAGAAATCTAAAAGATCGGTCATTAGCCTACAAAATTTAGTGTTTATAGATCAATTTTATCTAGAAATAACAGAAAAAATAAGTATATGTATTCAAAATTATTCCATTGATGATTTGGAAGGGAGTTTATGGGGTTAAAACAGGTGGCGAGGGTTAGAATTTCCTAATTTAATTTATTTGCTACAGTGTTTGCATTCACTATGAAAAATACTGTTTCTTTAAAGGTAAAAAGTATAATGGATTTTTCCAAGTTACTGACCATGACTTTGTTAAATAATTTTCAGACATGTACTAAGAAAAAAATCGTTTATGATAGGGGGATCTATGTCCCCCCGTTTATAAAGGAGGGACCATTTTCTAAAGCATTGACGTAAAGTGCATTAATAATTATTTAAAATCAATGGAAGTACCTATAATACAACACTATAGGTTTTTGAAAATCCAAGGACCTATTCTTTTATTTTGTGGCTAAAACAAGTTTTTTTTTTATTAAACAGTTTATAAAAAAATTGAACTTAAATTTAAAGTTTTGAAAAAAAAATGTATAATGATTTTATTTTCAAAATTTTTTGTTGCTAAGTGCTAAATTTTAGTTCAGTATTTATGGCCGTTGTTAATTGTTAGTCGAACGCTAAAAACTAGATAGCCGTAGGTCTTTCAGTTTTTGAGAAAAACAAAAATTATGAACACTACTACTTTCTTAGAATTTTTTTCTAAAGAACCTTTACCCCCCTCCTGTCTAAAGCTCGTGGCTCTTTTAGTATATTATACCTGAGCATCACCCCTAACTTATGAAAAAATAATCCAGACTACATGATTTTTCCTTCGTTGGCAAAGTGACGGTTTTACAAGAGAAAGAATTTCATAAGATATTTTTTCGTCTCAGACTATTTTTTGAAAGGACAAACTGTTTCTAAGTTAAACACGATATAGCGAAAAAGACGACATGTTACACTTTCCTGCCGCTAGAGCTTGCCTCTGATTCACAGGGACTTTTATACACTTCATCATCAGGCCTCTCTTAATACGTGTGTCAAGTTTGAAAACTGTTAGATTTATTTAGGTGAAGGAATGTATTTTATTTTTCCTTCGTTGATAATATCATGAGGAATAGAAGCAAGAAGTAGTAGCCGTGGCGTGATGGTTAGTGCGATGGACTGTCATGCCGGAGGTCTAAGGTTCGATCCCCAGCCTCGCCACCTATTTATTTAAAAAGATAAAACGGCTACTGCCTCTTGCGAGGAATTGACAAATTATCCAAGAGTATCTCCGGTCACAGAAAAGTGCCGCTCGTTAGCCGTTCGGATTCGGCAATAAACTGTAGGTCCCCTCCATTCCTGCAGACACGCACACAGGAATGGTTGAGAGTTGTAAGTCACTAGGCCCTAGTTCTTCATGAGCTGTTGTGCCATCAAATTTATTTATTTTTTAATAAAAGAAAGAACCTGTAGCTGAGACCCAGTTGTTCATTTATTTTATTTATTTTTTTTAACCTGCAACACAAAGGCTATTTTTTTAGGTATCTCTCTTTAAGAATCGGTCATCTCATCTCTTAAGAACTAACGGCCTCATATCTAGGTCGCATCAGTGTGCGGCTCAAATAGCCTTTGAAAACTAAGCTAACCAAACATTAGCGCGTAACCACAATCCTATAATCTGATAGGTAAGTATGAAAGTATAAATCGAAAATAGCCAGCAATTAGAGAGGATTCCAGTAAGGCCAGTCCCAGTCCTAACAAACATACACTTTCACCTATACCGCACATCTATATACCCACATTCACATCCCCATATTATGCTGCTATGCATGTGCAATGAGCGTAATGAAAAGGTCATTTTGATCCTTGATCTAGTTATATAGGTATAGATGTTGGTATATAAAGTTAGTAATCTAAGCCCAACGTAATAGTTATGGTTATTGGATGAGGGGCGGTGGCAAAGTGCTGCGCATTAGCTCCATTTGCAATTAACTGCTGCAATTAGGAGTGGTGGACGGACAATTCATTTTTTATGGTTCATAGTTTAGGTTCTTTAATTGCAAGCAATGCATATAAATGCGCAATGATTCGAGTGTAAGCTTTTTTGTTTGTTTATTTTTATTTGCTCTGAATTTATATGATACTTTAGCAATAATGACATTTGAATGAAATTAAAAACAAACAAATAAAGAACGAGCGCATTATAATTTATTTTTAATGCAAAACCATTAAGACTGAATTGGTTTTTGACATGATTACTCTATTCATGGAGCAAAAAAAAACGTAGTTTATTATAGTGTACTAATTTAAATGTTAATATTAAAAGTTTATAGCACAACATTTTAGACAATGCTCGTTTAAGGTATAACAGCGGCACTAGTTGAATTATTCGCTTAGTTGTATGCTTTTCTCTTATATTTTATTAATATGTAATTTTAAGACTTAAGTACTTACAATATAGTTGGTTTTTGATGTTTATAGACAATATAGTTGGTTTTTGATGTTTATAGGAAATCTTGGCTAACTTTAATTTAATGGTTTTCATCCATCAAATTGACGTTTCAATTTGTATGATGAAAAAAAAAACAACTTTTTGGGTCGGAAAAAAATATTGCGTTATTTCTATCGCGAAAAAATAATTTATTAAAAGGAAAATGATTGGAAACAAAAAATGTGAATTCTGGGCTTGTACAATGTACACATCAATATTCTTTTGCTTTTCTTCAAAATACTTTCAAAGCTGTACAGCTGCATTGTGGGAACGTAAAAAAAATAACGTACGAAAACTTTTGACAGCTCTTCCTGTTCCGTCTGCGGCTCCAGCTCCAGCTACAGCATTCTATTCTGTTCAGGCAGTAAAGAAAAGAACCTAAATTAAATTATAGATTTTTTTTAACGTTCACCCTAATGTATATATATATGTTATCCCAAGTGTAACTCAACCATTATATCAGTATAATTTATTGAGCAGGGAAATCCCTCTTGCTCACAGGTATAACAGTTTAGATTAGGTTGCACAATGCAGCTCGTCAAGTGAGTCAGACGCATTGAGTTAAGTTCGCTTTCCGTATCTGAACTGAAAGGGCGCTTGGCGAGTTCGCGCAGTGTTATAATATTAATTTTAAGTTAAATAATATATTTTAGGTATTATATAGGTACTAATACCATCGCAAGTAAAAAATTGAGTGATTGCTGTAGGTATTGTGCTTCAGCCGTCATTTTGGACATCGGGTTTTAACCAATATCTCGTAAATGTCTAATCATGAAAAACTGCCTATATTCCTTAAGAAATTTAATTGTTAAAAAAGAAATTATAAAGTATGTACAGTCAAACCCGCTCAGGTGCATAAGCAGGTTTTTCACTTAAGCGAACATCAGATAACCCAAAAAAGATTAACCTAAGCGGATCTCAGATAACCGAAACAAACATTTTTTTTCAACGAATCGGAGTTATTTAAAAAAAAAATATCAGGTTTCCTGCATTCTGGATTGCACATGCACGTCCCTTAATTTAGGCGGACACTTTTTGGCGGAATAAAAAAATGTTGATAGCTGAATTTAAAGCTAATTAAATGCTTTGTTGCGCAAACAATTTAATTTTTTAAAGTATTGATGGTGACCTACAGTTCAGTAGCCGTTCGGATTTGGCAATAAACTGTAGATTCCCTCCATTCCTGCAGACACGCACACAGGAATGGTTGAGAGTTGTAAGCTAGGTTCTTCATGAGCCGTTGTGCCACCGAATTTCATTAAGTTTTTTGATGGTGAATTAAAATACAAGAAAGCGGATTCAGTCAAAGTCTGCTTAGTAGGTACCTACTTTGAACTTACATACTTAATTTTGATGGTGCTACCAAGCTTTGTGCTCTTGGCCCTGGGCCTTACTAAATATTCCCCTCCAGCCGGCTCGATCTCTAGCCTGCCATCTCCAATTTCGCACTCCAAGTAGTAAGAGGTCTCTTTCAAACTGGTCGCTCCATTGAAGATGTGGTCTTGCTTAGTATCTCCTTCCCTCTGGTATGGCGTTGAAGACTACGCGCTCGATCATCAATATTCATCCGCTCTATACATGGCCCAGCATTCTTAAACGCTGGATACGGATTTTTTGTAATAGACTTATTTCGTAAAACCCGTGGTTGTATCTTCCTGGCCACAGACATTGTTTTCTTCGTCAACGCAAACAGGACCATAAATCGTTCGTAGGAATTTTCTCTCGAGTACAGCAAGGGAGCTTTCATCCGCCTGCTTCTGCACCATATAGCAGGACCGGGAGGATGAGTGTTTTGTATAGCGTCTGGGTTGTTCTGGTTAGGGTTTTATTCTTCAAATGCTTAGCCTAAATAAACAGCGATTAGCAAGAGTTATTCTACGTTTGATTTCCGCGCTGATGTTGTTTACTGCGTTTACAGGAGTGCCTTTAGGTATAGACAAATTCATTGACTATCCGAAGTCCGAAGTTGTGCTTATATCAATTGTCACGTTCTGACCAAGTCGGTAGTGGGATTGGACTTTTTTTGATGAAAGCCCCATTCCCATTCTGCTTGTCGTTGGCTCTATTGTAGTGAAAGCACCAGTTATTGCTCGCTTTGTTCTACCTATCACATCAATGTCGTCAGCGAACCCAAGTAGCTGTGTTGATTTATTAAAGATGGTGCCTTATGTACTGGCCTGGGTGTTCCATACTACCTTTTCAAGCACCATGTTGAAATAGCTGCATGAGAGTGCGTGACCTTATCTTAAACCTTTGTCTTGGCGGGGCAGCGAGCATTCTCCAACGTCATCTTTATAAGACGTATTTATCAGTTTAGCAGGAATTCCAAAGCTGGACATGGCACGATATAGTTCATCCCTATTTACACAGTCATGTCGTATGCTGCTTTGAAATCGATGAGCAAACAGGTGTTGGATACCGATATAAAATTCTTGGGTTTTCTACAGGATCTGGCGTAATGTGAAGATTTGGTGGGTCGTAGATTTTCCAGGTCTGAAGCCGCATTTGTAATGACCTATTAGATTGTCAGAAAACGGCTTATGACGTTCACATAGAATGCTGGACAGGATGTTATAGGCGATGTTTAAAATGCTAATGCCTTTATAGTTGGTGCAGACTGATGCAGAGTAAGTGATAGTACTGAGATTTCAATGGTCGGGCATACTTTCATCCGACTATATTTTGCAGATTCGCCTTCAGCTGCTTTGCTTGTTTTTAGTCTGGTGATGGCTACTTTTGATATCATTTTGGTCAGGCGGATGTAACTCTTGGTTGTCGTCTAGATTGACTGGTGCTAGTCAATAATTTGATTTCACTTAAACGGGATTGACGTATAAAAGTTTTCGCAATATTTTCGAAATGTAACCTTAAATAACTTTTCATGCAAGCAGAAGCAATACTTGGCAATAGACTTGTTATCAGTTCAGATGTTATCAATCTAAGACGGTTTTTCCATACAGAAAACCACTGTGGCCTGGTCTTATGTTTTTTTTTTTCTTTTCAAAAAAAAAAAAAATTACTTAACCCAAAATGTAGAAAATTTTCTTAAGATTCAATCTCTCGACTATTTTTACCGCAAAATTAGTTGGAAAGCAGATATCTAGTTATGGCGAAAAAATTTGTTTAGCTTAAACAGCAGCTCAAGCGCCAAAGATATGAAAAGAGCTCAAAATCTATAAAAATATGTCAATTTTCAAAAAGCCCCTGAACCTTTCCGGGTAAAACTATCAAATTATTGGACTAAAATATGCGAGTTCTTTCTTTCTGGCAGCATATCTACAAAATATTCTTTTTAAATCGGTCGCGGTGGGATTTTTCAATTTTCATTTGGCAACATGGATCACAAACCTTAAAAAAAAAAAAAAAAAACACTTTATGCACATCAAACATATTCCATTGCATAGAGATGTACCTTTATCTACAAGGATACAATAATAATTTACTCATTTACTATTCCCTTTCTTGAAAGGATGAACCCTGATCCTGAAGTAAGTGCTAAAAACAAACTGAAGTACTTAGTTTAATTTGAATTTTAACACTCCGTGATAATTACATCTGTTTAATTCCCTAACTAAAGGGCGTTAAATCCTCCCTGACACTCCAAAAGCTGTTTTCGAATTCACAAACGGAATTCTCAAATAAATTATGTTGGGGTGCAGAAATTGCAGGGAAAATTTACTTTATGTTATTTCACAAATGCTATGCCAAAACTCTGGGTATATGGTTTTGTATAAGAAGAATCCAAAACCAACATGGGGATTTAAGGTTTTTGTGGTTTTAGAAACCAAACTAATATTTGGTAGCCATCAGCCAGTTGGCGGAAAAACCAACTCAATTATTTTGAAAGCTTTCGAACACAATGCGAGTTTTTTTTTTTTTGCATTTGGTGTTGTGAAAGTGTGCATATATAACTTTCGTCAGGTTTACATAACATTTTCCTCCCACACACATATAATAATCCTGAGCTGGGTTTTTGATTAGCCATGGGGATGTCATGTGTGAAATTTTAAATCCGAGTTGGATTTTTTCCGTGTTTTTGGTCCCTTCACCTTCTTCGGGCTCGGTTTTGTTTTGTCAGATGAAAGTAACATCCTCGACGAGAAGATTTCATACAGCACGAGTATGTATATGTGCATATGAGTATGTGAATTATCCCAGCAAAGAGAGAAGAAGGAGCAAGAAAAAAGGGTTATCAGAAAACCAAACCGATGATGGATAAAGTAAAGTAAGCAACAAAAACCGAAACTCCAGACGGGAATCATGTGCCACAGAAAAGAATCCTTTTGTAAATTAAAACATCTGGTATCCAGGTGAGTGATTACAATGAAATTGAGTTGATCCTGTTTTTCTTTTCATTCCTTTCATTTTTTTTTTGTTTTAATTTTTGGATATACATAGGTAGCTTGCTGATGGGTTTCGGCTTCGGTTCGGGTGCACTGAAAACGGAAATTTCATTTGGTAACCTATTTGAAGAATTAGATTTGGGATATTCTCTTGTTTCGAATGAAAAAATCCAACAAGCCAGGGAGACGGGGAAGGGTTTAAGAGTGAGTTTTTCGGTAATTAATTACTTTAATATTTATTTGAATTTAAAGTTTAGAAAGAAAAGGGTTATATATACTTTAAGATCTCCGACCCAATACTACATTCATATATATACTTATTTACCTCCCGCCTGTCATGTTCCGGGAATTGTTTGATTAATCAATGGAAAATTCAATTTAAAAAATCATTTGTTTTTCTTTTGGGATTTGTGTGCAGAAAAAAAGAAGGGTTACTTTTGTGTTAGTCGAAATGATGACGAAATTACCTACACGCATGGCTCTTAAACTGTAGTAGCCCGTGGCGTACTGGTTAGTGTGCCAGAGATGTGGGTTCGATTCTCAACCGCATCCACCTAACACAACTTGAGGATTTTTATTTTCAACTTGCAAATTTGTATTTATTCACTCAAAGTTGACAGTTTTAACTTCCGATTTTCAACTTTAGAGCTTATCAACTTTTGACTTTCTCAACTCCCGAAAAAGGCAGAAGTTGGCAGGCAAACTTGAGATTTTCTGTTAAAATGTAGATTTTCGGGAAATTTTCGGAAACCGAATATGAAGAAGATGAAGAGTTTTGGATTCTTAAAAGAACGTAATATGCGATTTTCAAATTATTTTATTTTCCGATATTTTTCTCGCCCGGCCTCGCCGTAAAAGTGGTGCGATATTGAAAGCCTTCTTTAATTATTATTCTTCTTATTTTTAATTGTCAACGAAGATAATCCCGAAACTAATATTTTAAATTAATTACAATCGATTAACAATCATTATTAACATAGATTTTTTTTAAATTTTGCGACACTCTTTCTTTTAGGAATCAGAGGTACCTGACATGAAATAATGTCCAAAATTGTAAGCTGAACATATTCTGCCTAGCACTGGGTTTTTTTCCGACAAATACAAAGAAATCAAAATACACTTGTCAAAACAATTAAGGGAACAAAAAAAAATCACTTTTGTTTAGTGCTTTTTGGAGACCTTGACCTGTATCTCCGTCAAAAGTGGTCATATTGAGATGAAACAAAAAGCATTCTGAATCTTTATATTTTTCGTATTGAGAAATTTTAGAAAATGATTTTTTTTTAGGTACCGTTATTGCGCAATCATAAGAAGCATGACGACACGGAAAATTTAAGGGTAGTTTTAAAAACTGGAACTAATTTTCTACAAGATTTTTTTCAACACTTCATAACGGTTATTTTTTTGGCTCCTCACCGTTAAATTCAGAAAAGGTGAAAAAAACGAATTTTTAAAGAATTTTTGTAAATCTTTTAAAAAAAATAAATTTGATGGCACAACAGCTCATGAAGAACTAGGGCCTAGTGACTTACAACTCTCAACCATTCCTGTGTGCGTGTCTGCAGGAATGGAGGGGACCTACAGTTTCCGAACGGCTAACAAGCGGCACTTTTCTGTGATTTGTCAATTCCTCGCAAGAGGCAGTAGCCGTTTTTTTCTTTTAAATAAATAGGTGGCGAGGCTGGGGATCGAACCTTAGACCTCCGGCATGACAGTCCATGGCACTAACTATCACGCCACGGCTACTACTTGTAAATCTTTTACTGCTTTATAAATATTGACTGCAAGACTTAATTTAGTAAGAGGACTATAGACTTTAGACCACCAATATTTATGTAAAATTTCAAATTGATCCATTGAACCGTTTTCCCGTACCAAATGATCAAATTCGTACAAATTAATTAAAGGAACAAATTGTATGGTTCATCAACATTGAAACGAAAAGAACAAATTCTGTCCACTTTTTTCTGTCCCGTACTTATATAGCCTTTCCCGTTTTCTTTTTTTTTTTTTGAGAAACCCGGGACGTACAAGTGTCCCGTATTTAGTTATTTGTCCCATATTTCTCCCGTAATTGCACATTTTCTGATGTGTTTTATATAAATTTTACAATAATTCTTGATATCTTTTTATCTTTTAATCCTCAATATAATTTTAATTCTTCAATTGTCTCATTTATTTGAAGTCTTAATTTTTTAAATTGTAGATATTGCGTGTGTTTTTTAATAGATTTCTTTAAAATAAATGTTGCATTACTCAAACAAATATTTCAATTTACAAAACAGCACCATTACTACTTTGGTGGTAGCTCAAGTACGTATGCGGGTATCAATGATGATACAACGACGAGCAGATGCAGATGAAACGATTTAACGTCGCGAAGCTAAAATCGCAAGAAATAGCCAGGACTTTTGCAGACCACGTCTCTCTCAGCAAGCCATTATGTAGAGGACCAGTGGAAACACTGCCAAAATACCATCAGAAGTGCCGCTACTGATGTGCTAGGTTTCACTAGGCCACCACAACGAAACCCCTGGTTCGATGAAGAATGCAGGCTGGCGCATACAGCAAAGAATGAGGCCTACCAAGCAATGCTGCAGACTAGCACCAGAGCTGCTGAGAGAGCAGCCCGGGAGCTCTACGGGCAAAAACGAAGGGACGAACGCCGACTTCTCAGGAGGAAAAAGAGAGAGCATGCGAAGCGGGGTGTCGAGTCTATTGAGGACTGTAGCGGAAGGGTGGATGTTCGAAAGTTCTACCGAAGAGTGAGGCAAACTACCAAGGGTTACAAGGCCAGAACGGAAGCCTGTCGAGATGAGAGTGGTAGACACACAGTCGGTGCTGAGGAACAACACTTTTCTAGACTGCTAAACGGCGAAGATGGCTAAAATACTGCTGGTAGACAAAACACTACATTCAACATGGACGATGATGGTGAAAATTTCCGTCCACCCGACCAAAATGAAGTGCGGTTAGCGATAGCCAAGCTTAAAACGTACAAGGCTGCTGGTGCGGATGGCCTGCCAGCCGAGCTATTCAAAGCAGGGGGAGATGACTTGGTAGGGAGTATACACCAGCTTATCTCCAAAACTTGGTCGGAGGAAAGTATGCCCGATGAATGGAACCTCGGTATAGTGTGCCCCATCCACAAGAAAGGAGATGCTCTGACCTGTTCCAACTACAGAGGTATAAGTCTCCTCAACGTCGCATACAAAATCTTGTCATCTATACTGTGTGATCGCTTAAAACCGTTTGTCAACGATCTGATCGGCCCCTATCAGTGTGGTTTTAGGCCCGGCAAATCAACCGTCGATCAAATGTTCACACTCCGACAGATTTTGGAAAAAACCCAGGAGTTTCAAATCGATACACACCACCTCTTTATCGATTTTAAAGTCGCATATGATAGCGTAGACAGAGACGAGCTATTCAGAGCCATGGCGCATCTCGGCATCCCTGCCAAACTCGTCCGCTTGTGCAGGATGACGATGGAGAAATCTCGCTGCTCCATCAAAGTCGGCAAGAACACCACCGAACCCTTTGATGTCGAGAAAGGTTTGAGGCAAGGCGACGCGTTATCATGCAACCTGTTTAACATCGTTCTTGAAGCAATTGTACGCAACTCGCAAGCCAACAACAGAGGTACAATTTTCCAAAAGTCTGTTCAACTACTTGCTTATGCAGACGATATTGTCATCTTTGGGAGAACGAAGCGAGCTGCTACCGGCGCGTTTGCAAGTATTGAAACGGAGGCGGCGAAAATGGGTTTGGCTGTTAATGAGGACAAGACGAAGTATATGCTATCATCGAGAAAGGAATCTCAACATCGTCGGCTCGGGCAAAACGTCACGATGGATAGATACAACTTCGAAGTCGTCAAGGACTTTGTCTACCTGGGCTCCACTGTAACATCGCAAAATGACGATTGGCAGAATTACTCTTGTCAATCGCTGTTTCTTCGGGCTAAGAAGGCATCTAAGTAATAAAGCCCTCTCTCAGAGAACCAAGGAGACCTTATATAAGACCCTAATCATCCCGGTCCTGCTGTATGGGGCAGATGAATGGACCCTGTCAAAATCGGAAAAAAATCTGCTTGGGTGCTTTGAAAGCAAGATTCTTCGGGTCCAGTCTGTATCGATGAAGTATGGGGAAGAAGATTCAATAACTATAGCTTTACGGGCTTTACAGCCACGTCGATCTGTTCAAAAAGCTGAAAATGCAGCGGCTAAAATGGCTGGGACACTCGGAGCGTATGGACCCCAACGCACCAGTCCGACGAGTCTTCAAACTTACCCCCGATTGTCTGCGCCGCAGAGGAGGACCCCACCTTAGGATGGCGAACACAAGTACAAAACCACCTCAACCAACTTGGAGTGCATAACTGGAGACAGTTAGCTAAGGACCGAGCTGGCTGTAGGGGCTTGTTGGTTAAGGCCATATTCCATCCTAGGCTGTGAGCGCCATCTAAAGTAAAGTAAGTAAAACAGCACCATTTTTTTGTGAAAATATCATAAATAAAAAATTGGTTTGTGGATTTTAAGAGTTTCTTCTTTTATTATAAAAAAAAAAAACCGTAGGAAATACTTACATACGTAGAACAATTTACTGTTCAATTAATATTATAAGCTAAGCAATAACTTTGTATCAACATATTTTGCTCAACAATCACTTAAAAAAACACCATAAAATAAAAACTATTGATCTTTTTCGAAATATGTACCTATACCTACCATTGAAGAGTGCCTCTGAAGTTTATACGAACACACCTTTAGCAGACCTAATTGTATTTTATGTTGAAGGACATTTTCTGTGAACCTCTCCCAAAGGATCCACTTTGAAATTTTCACTCCAAAATAGCCTAGAAGAGAATCAATTTAGCAATTTTTATTATTCAATCTACGAACAAGCTGCTAACTGAAAAGCCACCATATCTATATGTATTTTATAAAAACCCGTCAACAAGTGCATCGAATACAAACATCAGATTCGACACAAAGGTATGCAAATAAGTAAACATTGCACATTTCGGCCAATTACCATACGTTGATGAGGCCAACAACGAGTCAACAACTTAATGTATGCGTTGAGTCTATACTACATATAAAATTTATATTCTCGGACAAAAAAGTACACAGATTTCGACAGGACTATACTCAACAAGTCCTTGTCCGTAATAGCAAAACATTCGAGCCTTTGATGATGATGGCCTGGCTAGGTACACAAACGGCAACCCACTCCGCGTCCGCAGCACCACCTCGCGCGCCACAGGTTGCCGACGACGCAGTTTCATATTTTATAGAACTACTGAGGTCTGAGGTCAATTTCTATACGCACTTTTTATTTATTTTTACGGGGCGAGTATTGAATTAATAAAAAAAATGTTAAAAACTGTTTTGGTACCATGTGTGTAGGAGCCTTATATTGGTAAAAAAAAATCTCAAAACTTTTCGGAAAATAGTAATAATAATAATTGTTTTAGGTCCTGTTGTACAATCGTGGTGCAAATATTGACCCGTGGTTCCAGGAATTTTAAATCAACGATTTCGGCGGATTAACTGAGTTTCAACGATGATTCAGTAGGAATTGGCTTTTATCACATAGGTCACTTGAACCTTAAACCATCGTTGAACCTCAGTTAATCCGCCGAAGTCCGCGAGTTAAGATTGCTGAACGACGGGTAAAATATTGAACCACGTTTGTACAACTGGCCCTTAGTGTCCATAGGTTTTTTTTTTGGTACATTTAAGTACGAGTGGGATCGTATGACAATCGGTATTCCTAAAACTTCCTAGTTTGCCCCTCGGATACCACCCGGTAGTATTGTTGTGAAGAAATCATACTGAATCAATGCACTGTAATTCAGTGTGTGCCTGTGCAAACGAAAGGCGGTTACACACTCATACGCTATGTTCCTATAGATGTATTATTTTCCAGTATACAAATAGAACCTATGTTGGTATTTTGTGTGTACTGCACCTGACCTGGATCCTTGTTGTTATGCTTCATAAAAATGTTTGTGCATGCAAAGTGTACCCATGGGTTAATTTAATTAATTATGGCGCAAGCTTATCATACCTCAAATAAAGAGCTAAAGTGGTGAATCGCTTTTTGTTGTGGTTTCCATATAATGTAAGTATAGTCGTATGGGGATTTAAGTAAATTTTCCTCGTAGATATGAATGGATTTTTTTTTTTTTTTTTTTAAATTTTACATTTGCATCTCGATTTTTTGTCTTTACTGATGATGTGGTGTGTGCCTGCTGAATTGTAGACTATGGCTGAATATGGTCTTAAATTCGGTTAAAAATTTACCATACAAATAAGGATTACAGATAAATAAGAGAGAGAATGCAAATTGGATTGTGTTTCATGTTTTTGTTTTTCGCAAATGTTTTCTGTTATAACAAATTAACTTAATGCGAAAATTTTATATTTACCATATGCAGATGTTTTATTTATATTTTCTTTTTTTCAATGTTGGGCAAATATTGAGGAGGCTAAAAAAAATTATATAAATGGGGGTTTTATTTGCATGACAATGGCTTAGTTTAACCAGAAACAGGTGTTAAATTTCTTTGGAGCCATCAAAAATAGATGCATATGTACCTATATGTACATTTACAACAGTATATTATTTTTATGTGATGCTTTAATGTTATATTTTTAACAGCAAATGCATAAAAATCAGTAATACGAATGTAAATTTCATTGAAAGTTTCGAATATTGTTTAGTTGAAAATTTTTCTAAGATATTATCACCGAGATTTCTAAGATTTAAGGTAAGACCGCACTCGACGAAACTGCACTTGAACTGCAGCATTGCGACAGTAAGCGACAAATCATGAAGTTAGTGGCAATTGAATTTTCTACAATACTACAAAAAAGATGGTGGCCAAATCACCCCGAAAACAAAGTTTTCCTCTCACACTACCTTCCCCTACACATAAAAAATGTTTTTCCTACCCAAAATGCAGAGAACAGCCACCTTTTTGTATTTCACTTTACTAAAACAAAACATTCAATAATTTTTGACGCACTGTGGCGCGCCGCCTGCTATATCGCACTATAACATAACGACAACGGAACTGAACTGTACGTACCGACGCGACAAAGTTGCTCTGATAAGCAACTTTGTAGTTTAGTGTCGCGCCGTTTTGTGCCGTTATACAATTTCATACAAATAATATTTTGCCGCTTTGTGAAGTTCTGTTGCCGTGCGCAGTTCCGCTGAAGTGCAGTTCCGTCGAGTGCGGTCTTACCATTAAGCGCAGAACAAAATATTTTTTTTTTTTTTCCCTAGGAAATCGTTATTCAAAATTTTGAAAATTATTTGAACTAGGTACTAGGTAGGTACATATTTGAATTCGCGAAAAATGCATTTATCTCTAAACTTCTAAAATTGGGATGCTTTTTTTCTCTAGCACAATAGTACCTAGCCGTTCTGTCTCAAATCAAAAACCAAAATGTCAAACCACTTACAAAAATTTTGAATGATTTGACAATTTATATTTTTGAGTGATTATTTAATTATTTGTTATTTGTTACATAACTTCATACAAAAAAAGAAACGTTAAAAACTAGTATTAAATATTGCGTATTTCATTCATTTTATTTTTAAATCAGAAGAAAATTTTGAGAATAAACTATCAATTTGTCTGCAATATGAGTAAAATATTAGTTTAGTAATTAATGGCAGTGTATTTGCTTAAGCCTAGTACGCTGCTGATACGAAACGAAATTTTTTAGTTAGTCTCCAACATGACAACGAAATGCTTACGAAAACCACAACGAAAAATTACCCCTTGAAAGTGTCACCATTTGCAAAAGAAAAAAACGAACACAATCGCATAAAAATCACAGAAAGTCCCCTTTCACACAGGGCAACTGAGTTGCCGGAAACAATTCATAGGCGAGAAGGGCAGGAAGAAAGAGGGGGAAATGAAATCTCCCCGGTCAACAAATTCAGGAGATTTTTTTGACGTTTCTCTTCACGCTACGTTTGTGTGCGTTCAACCAAGGTAGTTTAAAAGGAAAATAAAGAAAATCTCCGGGTTTTTGTTGCTTGCGTGTGAAAGGTACAAGAGATTGTTAAGGAGATTTAAAGAAAACGTCAAAAAAATCACCAGCAACTAGTATCTTCGTGTGAAAGGGGACAAAGCAATGTCGTGATGAAAGAAACAACAAAAACAAACAATAATTGAGACCAAATGTCACTTTTCCGCACACAATTATTGGTACAGGCAATTAATTATGTGCGAAAACAGAGGGGAGATCTCTCCAAATAATCTGCTACAATTATCGATTTCGCTCATCGAACAGCGTACCACAGAACGAAATTTTTCGTTTATGATTGCGTTGTGTCATTTTTGTATGGGATTTTTCGTTTCGCATCAGCAGCATTACTAGGCTTTAACCTGTAAATATCTTCGAATTTAACCTTTTCTGACGAAATTGAAAACGGTACGAAAAATCTAATAATGCAGTCTTTTAAACATAAAATGCACCCTTCTTGAAGAATAGTTAATTTATTTTTATAGTTGCTACACTTTGGTAAATAAGAGCCTTTTGGTGAGTGTACCCAGTAAAGAGCTCATTTCTATCCCAGCAATGGAATTAAAAAAAAGAAAAAACGGAACTAAGAAAACTTTTTTTTTTTTGTTTAAAGGAATAAGTTTGCTCTTTATATTTAAAGTCAAAACCACCATTTTGTTTTTCGTCAAACGAATCTGTCATTCCCCTAACCAGAGTTTTTTTAATTAAATAGTGTTGTTCAAAAATTTAGAAAGTTTACTGCTTTGTGTCTTTTAAAAGTACCTGTATATCAAATTATAAACAACTTTTAGGGCCAGTTGTACAGTCGTGGTTCAGCAGTGGTTCAAGATTTGAACTCAGTTCAACTGCTATGAAGTGTTGTACAATCGAGGTTTAAGACTTAACTCACCGCTGAACCACGAAAAATTTAACTCGCCGATTTCGGGCGGGTTAACTTGAGAGTCAGCCAGGGTTCAAGGATGTGATTGGCTAATATTATTTTTGATGTGGAATGTTTTTTGTATACCTACATGCTATCTCACTTCAAACTGAATTTTTTTGACAGTCACGATAAACAAATACAAGGTATGCTTATTTTATACACCCGAGCCGCCATCTACGAATTTTTGTGTCGTCACAATCTTATTTTTAGTATTATTTTCCTTTTCGATTGAGGATTATCATTAGAATTCGGCATTTAAAAGAATGATTTGAGCAAACCTTGTGAAATAACTCATGATGTTTGTGCGATTAATTCACAAATCGAGCAATCGACTGACATTTGACATTGACGTAAGCTATATTATATACTCAATTTTTCTAGTATATAGACTTTAACTCGAGTTCAGTTAACTCTCACCTGAACCACGACTGTACAACGCACTCGAAGTTGAGCCTGGTTTACGATTTAACTCGAGTTTAGTTAATCTGCGGTTCAGCGTAAATTTGTACAACTGGCCCTTAATTTTCTTCGATTCAAATTCCCGAATAAAACAGGTTTCGAATAGTCATTCCGTGTTTATTGTTAACATTCGATTTTACTGTAGGTTGCATCATTGATTGTAGGCGCTTCAACATGACTGCAAAGATAACTCGGGGCTTAAGCAGTGGCGGATCGAGGGGGGGCATGGGGCTGAGGCCCAGCTAACTATAATTTTTCTTTAAATTAAAAGTCTATGGGCCTTACTAATAATCAAATTTAGTTAATTGTTAAATGAAAATCTCCAGATTTCATAAAAGTCACATACCAATTACGAATTTAGTCTCCAGGTTAGTCACAAGCAAGACGTTAAAATGTAATACAATGGAAATCCATGTTTAAGCTGAACATTAAACACATCAAAATGGCGTTTCAATGCGAGTGTTGCCTGTTGTGCTTTTTCATGTTACGTAAAGTATTGTATTAACTACTCTCATACTACCGATGTTCAGAACAATTGGATGAAAAATATCGACATCGTGGGTATGGGGGCGGGGGGAATAAAAGATGCCTTTTTAGAAAAACATTGTTTCTTCGATTTGATTTCTTTAGGGTTAGGACAAAAAATAACTTAAATAATATTTTGATTTTGATTGGGTATGCATATTTTAGGCCGTGCATCAATTGGATAAAAATCGCGTTGAATTTTATCCGAAGATTAATTTTTGACACTATTGAGGTTAACCAGTTTGCACACGACTTTAGTTTCAGCTTTATGTTTTTATTACTTTGTTGAAACGAAAGCAGATAGTTATTTCTTTCGTATTGTTTAATTGCAAAACTAACAGCCAAAACTACTTTAAACGTCTCTTTCAAAGATAAAAAAATAAGCCAAAACACACACTTCTAAAAGAACTGATGCCTGACAGCTGAATTTCTCACGGAGATTTTTTTAATGAGTAGGTAAATAATTTTTCGTTCACCCTTCCAATCGATCAGAGGAAAAAAACTGCATTGAAAAAACGAACCGAAAATCAATTTTTTTATAGGATTTTCTTACCGATATGTTGAATGTGATAAAATAATGAAGATTAGAAAAAAAACTGTGAATACTTAATGTGACGTAGTAAAAATAAAATAAAATAGAAATTGTTCAAACACCTAAAATAGACAAATAATTTAAGTACTAACTTTGAATGTATTGAAAACATTTTGACAGTTCACTTTGCGTTTTTTCATTTGACAGCAACTTTGATTGAAATTGTAGTAGATTCAAGGAAAATATAGGGATTATTTAAACCAGAAGGTTAAATTGTTTATTGGTAGGTTTTTATTTAAGCTCTACACTTTTTTTTAACCTTACATCAATTCCTACATTTGGGAATTTATCTGTATTTGTTTTGTATTCATGATATATTGCAGGATACTAAAGGTTTCTTCATTACAACCATATTGAACTATGTATTTTGAAGTCTTCTGTTAAATTCATACATTCCATTTTTATAGAAAATACATGTTTTTTTAGCTTATAAGGAACGGAAAGTTGGCTTTTTTAGTTTACAAAAATTTTCTCGAAAAGGGCTATAAAGATTTTGATACAATTCCGTACATGTATAATTTTAAAGTACATATTTACAATTATCGTCTATGGGTTTAGCTAAAATCGTTTTCGATTTTGTATTCTCTTGGTTTTGTGGTGCTTTTTGTGGAATTAATGTCAACTAGAGTTGGAATCTAGAAGTTGGTAAAAAAAAATTTTACCTAACAGAAAAATAGAAGTTTTTGAGAAAATTGCCTTAGTTTTAGACTATTCCTACATCTCGTACATTCGTACATCTCGTTAATAGCTCTACCGATTTAAAATTTAACAATGTATACAGAAATTATCACCATAAATGTTCAACACCCAACAAGAATAAGTTCGTGCGCCTCATGACATACATTTGTTGTATTACTCGGAATTATTGGGTTCCATGCATATGTTTTGTTTGTTTTAACATGCTTTATACTTTTATTTTCTAAAACTTGTATTGGTTGAACGGCTTCTGACTACTTGACCCCTCACGCCCCCCCCCACGCCCTCCCCCTCTCACCAAACAAAACTACTATATCATCGCCTAAGACAAATCCTTATAGGTCATACTCTGGATGTTTCTCTGTCGAGGATACGAAGTAATCAAATTTATCTGTCAGGTTAACAATAAAATCATGCACTCTGAATTAAACAAATTAAATGCATAATTATTTGTTTTTCTTCTCTTTTAAATATGGAGCTCCAAATTTTGGACAGACTAATATGTTCCATTATATATTTGTCGGTAATATCGTTTGGTGATCTGGCAGTAACTATATAGGAAGATCCGTTAATCGTGGGGCCCTGGGCACTGGCCCAGAGTGCCCAGTAGTAAAAAGGGGCCTGGATCACGATAACATTTCTTCAAAATCTAAATCCCAAAAAAGTACCTACCCATAAAATAAAAAATTTACGCAAATTTAGGTTTGGGTTTTCGGGATTTATATCGTTTTCGAGATCAAATGGGTTTCCTGGATTTAAGGTTTTTGGGATTTTGGGTATTCAGGATTTCGAATTTTGGGTTTCCAACCCTTTAGTTTCACATGGCTTTATTTCAGTCAGCCATTTAAATTAAAAAATAAACATAAGTACACAAATAAAAGGTACATGTTATGTGCATATTTTTTTTTGCTCCGATTCAAATATGCAGGTGTGTATGTAATATGTGCACATATGCAAACAATATACAAGGGCAAACATTTATAGTAAATCAACAACATCTCATTGCATTAGATAAATTAATTATTCTGCAATTTATTGGCTTACCACCAACTTCCTGTGTCTATAGGTACATCTACCTAACCTACCTATTTACATATGTTTGTCATAATAAATATAATAAATAAAACATCAAACTATTTTACCATTAGTTATACAAATTTTATGAAATTCAGATTACTCGCCTTCACCGTAACCCGAATATGGTTTATTTATTTGAGTTTTTATAGAACCATTAAAAAAAAAATTAAACCGCATTTACATTTACAGCCAATTACACACCAAACACTCTGAGTCATTTGATTGTACTTTGTTGTTTTTTTTTAATCTATATTTTACATAGGTCAATTTTTTTAACTGGTAAATTTTCATTTTTATTTGTTTTCTAAGGGTTGATATAAAACATATTTTAAATAAAATTTCATCTTGATGTAATCCTATCCTATCCTATTTAATAATATAAATGTGAAAGTTTGTTTGTCTGTCTGTTTGTTCCTCTTAATCTTTGAAAATACTTAACTGATTGTAATGAGAACTGGTAGAGCGAGAGCTCTGAACATGAGGATGGACATAGGCTACTTTTGTTTTCAAAATTTTCAAGAGTTTACCAAAAAAGAGTTGAAATATATAAAAAAAAAGGGATAAATTGTTTGAAATGTCAGATATTCAAATATAAAAATATCAAAAAACAAATACAAAGTATTTTATAATCATAAAGTTATTTAAACATGCGAAGCAAGGCGAGCACGGGCCTGCTAGTATAATATATTTTGCTACTTATTAAATGAAAAAAATATCTTAAATAATGTATTGAAAGCGAATTAAAGGAAAATATATCTTAGTTATTTTTGATTTTTTCAGAAACTATCGTTTTTGATGTCTAACCTAGAATTGATAATTCAATGCTAGAATTTTGAAAACAAAACAAGTGCCCAATAACGTAAAATTTTATTAAATAAAATAGTTTTTATGAAACACGGTAATTTTTTTTCAAAATTTTGAGTTTGGAAATAATTTTTTAAAGACAACCACTTAAAAAAGTTTTTTCTAAAAAAAAAATTGAAGAATATATTCTTGGCTTTGACAAAAGGTATAGGTTTTTTTCCAAATATTGTCGTTGTATTTTTAGGAGTCTTTTTCTATTTCAAGTAAATTTTTTGAAAAATTGACCCTCCCAACTAAACAAGGGAATATAGAGTACCCCCTCCATAGGATTTTCTCCTTCTTTTGAACCAACTTATACGCTCCAGTATTTTTATGCATCTTGTGCCAAGAACCATTTTTTTATTATAAATTTATATTTGTTATAAATTTATTATTGCAAAATTTTGAAATTTGAATATCTGTATTTTCGAAACTATTGGGTCTACACAGATGGTTCTGCGCTCAAATTGAAGAAAATTTAATTACTTTGAAATCGTAGAGCAAAGTTATAGTGGAAAAACTAATTCTTTGGGGTTAAAATTACCAATAACTGAAAAAAGGTCGAAAATTTCGCGTTTTTTTAATTTTTGGCCGTGATGCGTTTGGCGCTCGAGTTTGAAAACTTGGGTTTTTCATGAGGCCAATATCATAAACGACTAAGCAAAAAATCAGAACTACCGGAGGTAACGCAAGCGCTAATGTATAAAGTTACTATATGAGCTAGTTGTGAAAACATTATTTATTTTGTTATTACCCTTTCGGTTTAAGAATTTCTTTCCGTTTGTTTTTCTATTAAAATTTTTCGCTCTTTTAATATCTAAATAAAAATTAATGAACATTTTTTTGTGTTTTTAAATTTTACCAATCTTGTGAAGATTGGAGCGGCAAGAACCGGTGTAGGGCTCGCTGCCCAAACTCCTTTGTCGTCTCCCCTACAGGAAATACGTGCGTCTTGCAGAGGTCATACATATGTTTGTTTTATTGTTGTGGGTCAGTTTGTTGAATTGTATTTAGGGACTCTCGAGCCATATTCTAATCTTGGTATCAAATAAGGAGAATCTAATATTCAAGTGACCAGTTTTTCGAAAAATACACTTGAAGAAACCTCACAATCAGGGTTACCACTTTGCTGCAATTGCAGTAGATCTACTGCATTTTTTTCTCAAAATAAATCTACTGCCTTTAAATCAAATCTACTGCATTTTTGGTTTTACAAAAAATTGTCCTTAAACAAATAACCCACAAATAATTTTTCAATTTTGTCATTGATTGCAATCATTCTTCAGGAAACTGATGCTCACATCCTACTTAACTTATTAATACGGCTTTCGACATGTGGGCTCTGTTTTGATGAATATTGAAAGCTGACGGAAATCTTTTTTTTGTTCATTTGCGTTTTTTTAAATGTTGGAAAACGTGATAATATGAGCAAGTTTTTAATAAAATCTGCACAAAAAGATTTAAATTCTTATTAAGTAAATGCAATTTTTAGTTTATATGCATTTCTTAAGTAGCGATGCACAGTATTATGGTAAAGGCCAAAGTCATGAAAGACATAAAATATAGTTATACCTAATTAGGTTAGGTTAGTCTGATATTAAAAAAATATGTATTTTTAAAAACACTTTTTATTTTTGATGAAAAATATGTTTGGGGATCATTTTTTTTTAATTACCTGTAATATTTTTTTTTTAAATTTTAATCTTCCTTGTTTTAAAAAAAAAAAAATAATAAAACAAATCTACTGCATAAAAGTTCAATCTACTGCATTTTGTTTGTGAATCTACTGCGGAAAGTTTGCCGAAAAGTGGTAACACTGCTCATAATAACAAAAACACTATCGAAAATTTTGTTTTCTTCAAATCGAAAAGCAGCAAGCGTTTTTATCAAAAAATTGGTTTCACCTTATTGGCTGAACAGAATGGTGACGCAGACGGAACTGGAGCCGGAGCTGGAAGAGCTGTCAAAATATTGAATACACGCAAATTCAATGTTGCGAACACAACGGAACGTAGACGCATACGGAGCTGCAGACGCAGACGGAAGAGTTCACCAACTTTTAACTTTTCACGTACGGCACTTTTGAAGTTTCAAATTGTATGAAGAAAAAAAAACAACTTTTTGGGTCGGAAAAAAATATTGTGGTTATTTGTATCGCGAAAAAAATTATTTATTAAAAGGAAAATTATTGGAAACAAAAAATGTGAATTCTGAGCTTGAACACAATAATATTCTTTTATTTTTCTTCAAAATACTTTCAAAGCTGTACAGCTCCATTGTGGACATGTAAAAAAAATAACGTACGACACTTTTTGACAGCTCTTCCAGTTCCGTCTGCGGCTTCAGTTCCGTCATTCTATTTTGTTCAGCCAGTAAGAGGGAGCGAGCTATTCTCAATGGATTAGTTAGTTTTATACAGCTAGCTTTACTAGCACTTTCTTATAGAAAACGAATTTTGGAAGAACTTTTCTAAAACAACATCCTAAAAATTTTTTAAATTAATTAATTTTGTATTATTGCCAACTGACAGATGGCCTAGGCCATGTTAAATAATGGAAGATTTATATTTTTTGTATTTTACTTTATATGAAATAAAATCCTATGAAACTTGAACTTTGTAGATTACGTTTCGGAGCTGACCCTTTATTCGAAATACAAGGGGGCCCATTATGCCCCGGGGTCCCGTTATTAAAAAAAAAAATGGGAACACTAAAAAGTGTTTTACTTTTCTTGAAGACCTAGTCTGTTCTTTCATTCTTTTTTTAAATCAACTTATTTTTGTTTATGGTTTTCGAAAAAATGTTGAAAATTGAATAGATATTCTTTTCACATTTTTAAATACTAAGTTCTGAATTGGATTTATTAATCACTATTTCTTAGAACTTAGTACCTATACATATTTAAAATTGTGAAAAAATCAGTATTGAATTTTTTGTTTTCCAACATTTTTGAGTTGAAACCAATTTTTTCGAAAACACACAGACTTCTGGCTTTTTAGTAAGTGTTGCCATTTTTTTTATAATTTGTTTACTTTTTGAATATTTTTTTTATAAAATGCACCAAAACACCGTTTTTGCGCTCGATTTCAAAGAAGCCGCTATATAATAAAATAAAGTACCTATAAGTACTTTCCATAAGGTTCCATAAAACATAAGTTACATCACTGTTGAACAATGTTAACAGTGGGCCCAACCCAAAGTCCATACAAAATTGCCCCTGATCAGAAATTAATTTTCTTATTAAAAAATATACCTACCTACACCGCAAAGATACGGTAAGAAGTTCAAAATTTAAATCGGCATAGATACATTTATGTCTATTTTCTTCACGCAAAGTATCTGTGTAGGCAAGGGCGTACGCAGGATTTCAATTAGAGGGGGGGGGGGGGGGGCAAACTCAAATTTCATTTTATTTTTTTTTAAATAAGATATCAGTCCGTAAAATTACCTTTAATAATTAGTGAAAAAAAAACTAAAGGATATGTTTATATATTTTTTTAAGAAATCTTATTTGGCCTTAGCTTAGCGCCTTAGGTCTATTTTCTAATTTTTATATTTTTTTCATGTTCTCTCCATTTTATGGCTCTATCTGCTATCCAGCTTTGAAAGTAAATAAGGGCTTTTCTTATTGTGATGATTGAAAAAAAATAAAAAACAACATTATTTCTATTAACAAATACATAATTAAATTTTTAAAATTGTAAGACCATATATTTTACAAAATTTTGCAAATAAAAACAAAAAAATTTAATTTTTTTTTTTTAATTTTTCAAAACTTTTTTTTTATTATTTGCAGAATTTTGTTAAAAATATTGAAAATAAGCAGAATTTTTGTTTTGTGGACAACGTCTGTGCGCCGGTCTTTTTCGGTTTTTTTCTTCAAGCGCGTGAAGAGGGAAGCCATGGTTTGGTTTGACTTATACGCCAAGCTTACATCAATGACCTTCTTATCAACTATCTCTTTAAAGTTTTCGGAAAGGTAAGGTACATACACAATGCTTTTGTACACACAAGACCGGCGCACAGACGTTGTCTACAAAATAAACTGCCTGGGAAAAATGGATGAACCATACAACCTTTGTTACGTTGGTACTACCAAGCAACTCCTCAAACAAAGATTGGCGAACCACAAGTCAGACATTCGTCTAAAAAATGCAGGGAAGACAGCACTGGCTTGCCACAGTGTTGAGACTGGTCACAAACTGGACTTCGAGGGAGTGGAGATCCTTGATACAGAGACACACACCTCCAAACGCTACACACAAGAAACACTTCACATAATTAACAACAAAAACAACATGAACAGAAAGCAAGACATACAAAACATCTCAGCAGTTTACTGCTCCTTAGTTTGTGATAGTAGATCCAAAACTTAACATCACTTGGAATAAACTTCCACTGAAGTGCTTAAACTACAAGTGTTAAGTGTCACATTCCTTTAAAATATATTTTTAAAATAGTATTGTTTTTCATATATTTTTAAACAAAAAACTTTCATGTAAGTTTCATGTAATTATAGTCCGCCCTATATTATATATATGTATATGTACCTTTTGTGTAATAACTTCTTTTTTGTAAATAAAGATCTCCCCTGAAGAAGACGGCAACCACCGTCGAAACGTTGGGAAAAAGGACATGAAATAATTTTTTCACTTAAACATCAAAAAGACCAAAAAAGCCGACGAGAAGAAATTCTCAGACATTCAACTAAAATTCAAACTTGGTCAAAAATAAATTTAATCAATCAAAAACAATAACTTGGCCGAGCTCATTAATTCGTGCCTCTTAAGTCATAATCTTCCCATACACATTTTTACGGAATTTATGAAGTTTTACGTATTTTTACTCCTGAACTATATTAAAGATATTGCTAATTTTCTTGCTGATTTTTATTATGAGATCATCCTTTTGAAAAAACATTATTCAAATTTTATGGATGAAAAAATATCTATAGAAAATATTTTCAAAATTATTTCTTTTTTTTTATGTTAGATGCGCAGTTAATGACAGAATTTGTTTGTAAATAATTTTTTTTTAGGATATAAACTTTTAATTTAGGTGGTGTCTGATGAAAAAAATTGGTCCCGTAGTGTATATAATAGTAGCTAGTTAGTACAGAAAACTACGAAAAATTTGTATTCTTTGTTAATTTTGAAGAAAGTATTAAAACGTTTTGTTTGTAATGACGAACGACATGTTAAAAGAAAAATTTTAACATCAAAGATAGTTTTTAAAATTAATATTGCGTATTACTTAAGAAAAAAATGTAGGAAAGTAAAATTTAGTAGGGGGGGGCAACCGCCCCCCCTGCCCCCTGCGTACGCCCTTGTATGTAGGATGTACAGATACAAAATACGACCATTGTCAATCGACTCGGAGTGTTAACCAAAAGTAAAAATTCAGTTCCACCCCCATTGAACTGCAGTTATATGTATGTCAACTCTGCCATGTCAACAATTAAGTAATAAATTATTATTGCACGGGCAAATTTGTATATGTACTTACATAAACATACGTACATACATATTTTATTATATATTGATTATCCCGGTGCACTTAAACAATCCCACACATGGATTAAGCGGGTTTTAAATGTAACAACTCCATCTCTCTCTCTCTCTCATTCACTATTATCCTCGTAGCCATACATAGAATTTCGTTTTCCATTTGTTAGCTTCGCATAGGGATTCTCCTCCCTGCAGTTCAATTCCCGCTCACATTTCACTCCATGCTATTGCATTCTAATGAGATTAAATTATTCTGAACAAAGTTTACCAATTATTATTACTGTGACCAATATGCCTAAACTCTAATCCTTTCTATGTGAATATTTAGTTACGGTTAATTAAAATAGTAAATACCTTATACAATAAACCGGGAATCCTTTCATCTGTGATGTTCAGTTGGCGTTATTGTTGGTGGCAACATTCCTCTTGTTCCGTATAATAGTCGTGTATAAGTATATTGTATAGTTTAGGAGGAATTGGCAAAAGTATTGCAAGAGTGGGTGCTCTGCTCTGCACTTCGATACCACCGCAGACTTTCACCCGAAATTTTCATGCAAATGAAATATAATTAATTAGAGCCAACTTTGGCGGCATATATGTAACTCTATAATGAATAATGCCATAACCAGCCTCACAAAGTCCTGATGGGTAAGGCAAAGGTGACGCAGTGCAACAATGCCCTTAAGGAGTTATTGCTTTGTTATACATACGTATACATATATTATTATTTAATTTAGATGTGGGTATCTATCTATTATGTATGTTAATCGAGAAGGATATAAATAGAGATGTTTAGGTTAGTGTTTAACTGTTGAATGACAACCAACCATTCGGAACACAATGAAAGCGCCGCACACCGGATTTGAGCTAACGGAAATTATGGTCATGTGCTGTTTTTCTTTTTATGGGTTTCTCCTATAGTTATAATGAATTTACATAATGTAGATCCAATGGTATTAAATCCTTTGGTGGAATTTAATATCCGGCAATACGCAAAGGTTGGACAATGCAATTAGATGCGCAAATTATATTTGCTTGATTTTGTGGAAAAATAACGGTTTAGCATTTAAATTGACTTTACATGGAGGTTAATTAATTTTATAAAACTGACAAAGTAAGTACCTAAATAATGTTGAATATATACCTACCTATATATTTTTATATAGGGGTTGGTAGGTAGGTATATGTTAGAGTTTTAAATGTTAAAGTTTGGATACTGGTATTTAATCCTCTTTTGAAACTAGTCAAATGAGGGTAGGATAACATAAGTAGCTCACAAAAAATTAATCAAAACTTGGAATTGCATTTCCCATTGGTTAATAATAGGAGCCGTCAAGAATACTAAAACAAAAAGGGCTGTGGTTGATTTGAGCTAAAAAATAATATTTGTTACTAAATTTTAATAACGAGCTTTAAGGACTTTAAATTACAGCGACGTCAACCTTGCCAAAAAGCCAAAAATAAAGGTTAAGATGGCTGGGGCACGTGGAGCTAGGGTTCCCAACTTTCTTCGAAAGTCGAAACTAAAAGAAGACACAATTTTTCAAAATAAATGAAAAAAATTGATGATTTAAATGGAAGACATCCGCTAAAACAACAACAAAAATAATTTTCATTTGTTTTTGTTATTCCTCTTCATGGTCCTTGCTACGTTTTTTTTATTTTTTTTTAATTCAAAATCTAATGTGGCTTATGATTCAACCAAAAAAAATTTGACTTTTATGGGGTTACCACAACGGAAATAGAAAAATCTAACTATGCAGGAATAAGGGGCTAATTTGGGGCTGATTTCGTACTCCAATCCCGAAAGAGCCCCAAATTCCTGCATCATTAGATTTTTAAATTTCCGTTGTGGTGGACCCAGCTTGACGGCATGATGACGTCATTAAATCAGTGTTTGCCTTCTAAAGGCTGAAGGGAATTTGGTGCTCTTTCGGGATTGGAGTACTAAATTAGCCCCCAATTACTGTTTGGTTAGATTTTTGAATTTCCGTTGTGGTGGACCCAGCTTGACAGACCTAATAAATTTTATAAATTTGAGGTATGAAAGAAATTTATTTCTAAAATATTTATGTAGTTTATTTAATAAAACAAAATTTCATTTGTCATGGTTTATTTAGACAATCGATTACGTTGTCTAAATAATAGACTAAGAGCCCACAGCAATTTTTGAGTGTGAAGTATATCAAAAATTAAATGATGCAATAAGATAGGTCTTTACTTTCTAATCGCAAATATGCAAGTCTTGCAAGCTGTGGTTGGAGCGTTGCTGCAATAAAAATGCATTTCTTTCTGAAAGCCCAGATAAAAGGTATACCATTAAAAAAAAAACTATATTTAATAAAAGAGCTGAATACCATAGACATGAATATGGGGGTCCAAGACCTCTTAGGTGGGCCTTCTGTATGCAAGACGCACTATAAAAATTAATTTTCAAGTGTGTCTTGAATACAGAAGACCCCACCTAAGATGTCTTGGACCCTCATATTCATGTCTATCGTATTCAGCTTTTTAAGTGCTTTTATCTGGCCTTTCAGAAAAAAATGCATTTTCAATGCAGCATTATTTACAAACGCCCCAACTACACGGCTTGCAAGAATTTTATATTTGCAAATAAAAAATAAAGACCTATCTTATTGCATCATTGAATTTTTGATATACTTCACAGTTCACATCCAAAAATTGCTGTTGGCTCTCGGTCTATAAAAATTTAGATCACTAGCAAAAATTAGAAAGTTTTTTTTTTAAACTTGGACGGCTGTCTACAGTTAGACAGTGTTTTTACTAATACGATATTTTCTGGAAAACAATCTCATATAGTGTATTGAAAATTTCAAAAAAGACTTTAATTTTATGAAAAAGCCCATTTGTTTGACAACACTCTTAAGGTTTTTAAGAAAACCTGGGTGAACCATCGCTAAAGTTCAACGAACAAAGCTATTGTGCAAAAGGGATTAAAAATCGAAATTTAATGGGGTTGTCGGAGCTTAGGCCCATGATTTGAATTGATTTGATTTGAAGAGAGTATTTTGATATATGGTCGACAAAAGCGTTTCTTAAAAGTTTATTCCGCTAGGTCAGTGTTTCCCAAAGTGTGGTACGCGTATACCCCTGGGGGTACGCAAACAGTTTTTCGGGGTACGCACAGTTGTCCTTTATCTGTGTGAATTTAGCAAGCAGGTTACATTTTCTTATTAGAAAAAAAGCAAATAAATAATAGAAAAATATTTTAAATAGTTTTTAATTAGCTTTAATATGCTTTGTATTATCACAATTAATAGTAAAATCGATTTTTCACATCCCTTGAAAGCATCTTGCAGATAGCGGTCCGATGGAAAAGGTCTTGGATCCCCATATTCATATCTAGGGCGCTCAGCTCTTTATCTTTATACCTATATACCTTTTATCTGGGCTTTCGAAATAAACGGATAAAACTTGAGTAACTAATGTACACGACGGGGTAACGACTTGCCAATTCAGTTTTCACCGCTAGCATGAGTGCTCCCACCAAAGCAAAGGCCGTTGTCGAATTTCAAAAATATATTCGCAAAATTTTTATAAGGCAAACAGCAAAAGTCTTTTGTTCGAAAATGCAAATACAAGTTCTACTGCATTAGCACTGTGTTCGTTAATGCAGTTTGCTAAAGTCGCTTGACCGAAAACTTTGACTGCGGTGCAGCTATGCATTAAAAAAGTTGAGGTGACGATGACAGATAAAATGATTTCTTCTTTACTTCTTGTCAGATATGTAGGTGTGAGCTGCAAACAATATAATCAAGAATCTGAACTGTTGACACTATCTCACCTGCCTGTTTGTTTACGTTGTACGACGTCGCAGATTTTGCTGTCAAAATTAATAGGAGAAAAAACCCAAGTTTGCGACAGTTGGTGAAAGTTACAAGTAAGCAAACGGACTGAATGTTGTCCCAGCTTTTGTTCGAAAACGTCAAATGTGCTTGCAAAAACAAAAAAATCATTTAATGTTTATCAAAAGGTTTGTTTGCAAGCAGGACGATTGCATATTTGACGATTACAATGCAACTTCTGCATCATAAATTCCATTCAAATTGGCTTTGATTTGACGTTTTCAAGCTTGAAACCTTCGAGTATTCAAAGCGTTCACATTACAAAAAGTAAAAAAAATTCGTCTTTTATATTTTAAAATACTAATTTTTAATTTCGTTTATAAGCTCCAAAAGTAAACAATTAATATATTTCTATATAAGGGGGGGTACTCAGGGCTACGAAAATTTTAAAAGGGGTACGACAATGTCAAAAGTTTGGGAAACACTGCGCTAAGTTGTTAAATGACAGTATTCACAAAAAGTCAGACATACAAAATCACCGATTGTAAGGGTTTTTAGAAAAATTTTAACTTCCGTCTTACCTGTAAACCCCTGACCTTCCTCAAATTCTACTGTAGCTACGACCCTTCCGAGCTGGCTGGAAGGGCTTGTTGATTGAGGTCGTATAGTTCATCCTAGACTGTAGGGCCATCTCAAGTAAAGTAAGTAAATAAATTTTAAAACCAGTTTGACAAAACAACTTTAACGTGCAGAAATAATCCAAAAGAGTCCAGAATAATTTATTTGTCTCTGTCCAGTCCATATGAAGCATATAGGGTATAATTGCGGGAGAGATGCCTCGCTTTTTTTAAACTCAATTTTACGGTTTGTTTTTGACAAAAATATTTTAATTTTTTTAATAAAACTTAATAATAGATTTATATTCTGCTAAAAAAAAATTATTAAACATAAGAAACACTTATTTTTTAAATAACAAGTAACAAAAAATAAACTTTACTGTACGAAAGTACAAGCACAAAATGACTCAAAAATAACTCGAAGTCGAAGCAGCAAAACTTGAAGCGAACGTACCTTCAATACAATCCACAAATTGTTCCAATTTTCTTTTAAATGTCAAGTAATTAATGACATCGATATACATAATCGACTTTACACTTGGTCATATGATTATACAAAATACACATTTTCACAATTTTCATATAAAGTGGTTGAGTTTTATTTCTTACGGAAATTATACGTTTTTTTTGGCTATTTTTTTTTAGATAAAAAACGTAGAGGTTAACATTTGGTCCTTCGAGCCTTTCAACGAATCAGTTTTACGAACTACTTAATATTATAAAAACATTTAAAGTGTGTGCAGTGAGTGTCAAGCCATTTTGACAATAAAAAAGATCCAATCTACGATTGATCAAGACAATCCTCAAAACTTTGCATAATTATTTATCAGTTTATAAGTAATTTTCAGACATTTAACTTTAAAAAAAATATATATATTGAATTTTCTTAAATCAAAACAAAATCAAAAGGTAATTTTTTTTCGGAGTGCGGAGGCTCGCATCAGCAACGATAGCAGCAGATATATGTACCAATATACAACAGCAAAGAAGCAGTAAGTTTATCTTATTACATGTTATAAACTTGTTTTTATTTCATAATTTCTGTTGAATAAGAGAAAGAACTAAATCTTTATAAATGGCTGCAATTAAAAATTATAACTACGGTGAGCTTCAAAAGGGCATTTTGGCTCCAAATGAACAAAAATCAAGATCCTATGCTTCAAGTCGTCTGTTCAAATTGGAAGATGATATGTGGACTTCAAAATGCTACCACGAAGCCATTAATGAGGCAGGTTTGCTGGAATGCCATTTAAAACAGGAAGATTTATTGGTGGTGCGTGAGAAAATTATCAAAATTTACGAGGAATATCGTGTAGAGTTGATTGACGCAATGGAGAAATCCTTGGCAATCAACACAACGGCAGCAACTACGGGTGCTCCACCCCATTCTGTTGTCGTAGCACCACCGCAATCGGAAATTCAACTTCCATTACCAAATGTACCGAAAATTGTCAATACACACACGCAAGTACAGCCTATACTTAGTGCCTTCGTGCAGGCCAAAAACACCAACAAAAAATCATTTCAGACGGCTGTGAACTCGATTGCGTCTGAGTTCCAGCAAACAATGAAAAAACAGCTCCAGTTAACTGAGCAAAATTTTAACAACAACACTTCACATGAAGTTCATCATGGTGCACACCAAGTGCACAAAGCTTCCGAGGTATCTGATGGGTTAGAGTTGGTCAGCAGCGGCACTACGCAATACTCTACCGTCGAAGAACGTTTTGCATCCTGCTGCTCGACGTTTGAGACTGCCGTTCAGGCTTTGGTTCTCAAGCCGCTGACTGGGCATCTCCCGGCCCAACGAGAGGTACTCGGTACACAAAATCAGCTAAAACAAGTAGCTGAAAATGAAAACAAAATTTTTTCGGAGGCGGTGAAGGTTGTCCGTAAGGACATGCACGCCAATTACCTAATTTGTAGTGCAAAATCGACAGGGGCTAACAAAACGATCGACATTTCAATGAAGGCCTTCGATGCAGCAGTGTCCTTTCGCATTCTGGATAGCGATATCAACATCCACGTCCAGGAAGTTTTGTCCATTTCCGATGCCAAAATTAACGCTACGTCGAGTTCTACGGTCGCATTAGCATGGATGCGGACCACTCCCGCAAAATGGAACACATCCATTTTTACCCCCGTGTTGGAACTCCTGCGGTTAGTGAGGATCGATTGCTGGGGATTTGTAGCAGCGCTTCATAACCCAGCCGATCTGACGTCCATTGGTGAACGAGATTCGTTGGAGGCATGGCCGAGTGGGTCACAGTTACTACGGCGTCAATTAGAATTCGATGTTCCACGTCAAACAATAAGAAGATGAGAAGAAGGTGATGAGGATGACGACAACAGCGAGCCATTAGCCGATCATGACGTTCAAGCGGCGGCGACAAAAAAAATGAAAGCATTCAGATTGGGTGTTTACACTGGGCGATCACTTGATGGTTACACGAGGCGATACACTTGGGTTGCGCACACAGTTGGTCGATGGATTCGATGTTTCATTGCGAGGGGGGAGAATGTACGCATGTACCACGAAAGAGTTACGGAGTTGCAACAAATCTGAAGCGGAAACAAACCTTATAATACAATCCACACTGAGCTACAAACCATCTGAAATGTCATAAAATTGATGTAACTATTGTACAGATCAACTATACACCAAGTCTTATGACTAAATAAAATCACTCTTACAAATTCATTTGAAAAAAACAAATGTTAACCTCTACGTTTTTTATCTAAAAAAAATAGCCAAAAAAAACGTATAATTTCCGTAAGAAATAAAACTCAACCACTTTATATGAAAATTGTGAAAATGTGTATTTTGTATAATCATATGACCAAGTGTAAAGTCGATTATGTATATCGATGTCATTAATTACTTGACATTTAAAAGAAAATTGGAACAATTTGTGGATTGTATTGAAGGTACGTTCGCTTCAAGTTTTGCTGCCTCGACTTCGAGTTATTTTTGAGTCATTTTGTGCTTGTACTTTCGTACATTCTCCGGCCTCGGGAGGTGTACAAATTAATTTCCTCGATACTTGTTATCTTCATTAAATGTCCAGTGTGAAGATTTAAGTACGACAAATTGGCACCACTGTTGTAGTTACATCATATGTAACTGCATTACCGGCAGAATCGTCTAGGTTAAAGCTCCTTCATCTCGTGTCTTCATCCTCGTAATCGCCACCTTATCTCATTCATAATGTACATGAAAAGAGACAAATTATTAGCAAATGTGATTTGACATAAAAACAAACACAATAGACAGAGTCAACGAGGGTATACTACATGAACAAGTAGAATAGTACGGAAGTTTGGTTATCGTATGCTTTGCTTGTTTTTTACTATCATGCTCAATGGACGTTGTGTCGTATCATACGTATGTATGTAGCAAAGCAATGATAGTAAATAGTAAGTAGGTATATAGTAATAGTTGTTGCTAAGTTGTTCCTGATCGTGTCGTAGGTTCGGTTGAGAATTTTCGTTGTGAATTGATTTTCGGTTTCGGTAGTATTCAAAAAAGTGTTACATAATTAATTAATTAATAATTATACTTTTTTTTTTTTTTTTTTCAAATCGCTGAATTAACTTTTGCAAGTTGAGGTAAGTGAAAAATTGATTGTTGAGTGCCTTTTGTGGAATGATTGGATGATTTGCCGGCGAAGTGTGCGCGCGCGTATTCGAAAATTTATTGTTCGCGATCGCGATATGTGCTTAATCGTGCGAGTGCCTTGTAATAGTAATATTTTATTAAGTTACTTAATTTAATTAGAAAGTTCATAAGTATTAAATTGATTAAAATAAATGATTGACTTTGATGCCGTTCTATTTCGTTATTGATATAGAGCAAATTGCTTTTGTGTACCTACAAAAGTTATATTCGGTATATGTATGTACAGATATAATCCACGAAGTGAAGCTTGCAGTTAGAAAGTGTTATCGGTAAGTTTGTTTATTGTTTACCTTTTGTCTTGAGACATTAAGTGAAGTTGCAAATTTTAAATGGTGTGATTATTTATTTGATAAATAATATATTATGCGATATAATTATTGTTTAAATTGAACTGGTGGTAGCGGGCGCGCTCGGAGTTTAGATTATTTGGGATTCGGGAATCGTCTTCGACGAATGACTTCGATGTGATTTTGTACCCTTTTATTTATAAGTGAATTGTGTATAAACATATAATGTACGTAGGTATACTGAGCTTGAAAATAGGCAAAACAAATAAGTATGATTTCATATTTGAAATTAAAAGTAAAACAGCGTAGGTAATTATGTACGGTTATTATATTATTATTGTTTTATATCAGACCAGTGCGGTGCGGTGCGGTGAATTCGTTTAATTCACGGTGCTTAAATTCGTGATGTTGTCTTCGACGAAATATATATTGCTACAGCTCGTAACTATTTATATATATATTCAATTAAACCAGAGCGGTGTATATAAATTTGATTGATTTGTTATGTGTGAAATTCGTAGAATTGTCAGTACATATTTTTTTGTTTTTAATTAACCCAGTGCGGTAAATAATTTTTGTGGTGAATTTCACGAAATTGTCTTCGACAATAAAGTTGATGGCTCGTTCTAAGATTTAGTTTGCCGTCGCGTCGGCCACTTTTGACATTTTGTGTGTGCTTGTTGGTACAAATAATGAGAATTGTTATTTATTTGCATTTTTTTTTTTTTTTTGCCGTCGGGACTTTGACATTTGATGTGCGTGTATGACATTTTGTTGACTTTATGTTTAGTGGATTGTGTTTTTATGAAGTTGAAGTTTAATTATTTTTTGTAAATAAATATTTTTCAAAATAATTATTTTGTGAAATTTTATTTTAGTTTGTTAATAAATAGCATGTTTGATCGCAGTGCAATTTTATTAAAAATCCAAAGTTTTACTGCGTGCACTGTGGCATTACAGGGAATTTTTTTTTTTTTTTTGTGAAAAATTTTATTTATGATTTCGTACAATTGCAGCTGTGATGAATTTTAACAAACTTTGATTTTCAATAAATTTTTTTTTTCTTTAAAAAGTAGTAAAAAAATATAATTAATAATTCAATTTTATCTGCAAATTAATTAATTGAATGGGTTGTTGCGGTGCAAGTTTTTTTTGTTTGTTTTGAAATTATAACTGCATGCGGTGTGGCAGTACAGCTTGTAATAAAATGCAATTGATTTTGATAAGGATCAAATTGAATTTTAGTAAATATAATTATTATTTTATTTGAAATAAATCTTAAAAATGTAATTTTGTTTTTTATTTCAATCAAAAATGATTTAATTGCTTCGTTTTAAACATTGTATGTTTTGGATTTTAATTGTCGAGTACGCCGGTAAGTGTAACTCACCCTTCAAGAGAACCAGATCTCCTATCTTAAGTATCGTATGGATTTCAGCTGCTTGCATCTGTGTTGCCTTGATGACGATGTTGATCAGGTGCATGTCATTAAGCTCCTTCAGCATTCCAACGTTAGACCTTATTGTACAGTTACAACTAGATGCGACGACTTGTACAACCTTGAAAGTACTCGGAAAGTAGTTCTCAACCTGTAAGTTATTGTCGCGTAGAAGTATGGTTGGTACCTTTACCATGCACTTGTCTTGTTCGGTGTCGATTTTTATTGTTTGACGTGGAACATCGAATTCTAATTGACGCCGTAGTAACTCTGACCCACTCGGCCATGCCTCCAACGAATCTCGTTCACCAATGGACGTCAGATCGGCTGGGTTATGAAGCGCTGCTACAAATCCCCAGCAATCGATCCTCACTAACCGCAGGAGTTCCAACACGGGGGTAAAAATGGATGTGTTCCATTTTGCGGGAGTGGTCCGCATCCATGCTAATGCGACCGTAGAACTCGACGTAGCGTTAATTTTGACATCGGAAATGGACAAAACTTCCTGGACGTGGATGTTGATATCGCTATCCAGAATGCGAAAGGACACTGCTGCATCGAAGGCCTTCATTGAAATGTCGATCGTTTTGTTAGCCCCTGTAGATTTTGCACTACAAATTAGGTAATTGGCGTGCATGTCCTTACGGACAACCTTCACCGCCTCCGAAAAAATTTTGTTTTCATTTTCAGCTGTCTCTCCCAACAAGTGTGGGAGAGATGCCGCAATTTAAGTACACTGAAAAAAAAATATTTGTTTCATATAAGAAAAAAAAATTTGTGCAGTTTTTATGAAATAATTTGCTTTATTGTATATTGTACCCAATCTTCTCTTTTTTGGAAAAATAATTTTTAATTTGTACCAATAAAAATGTCCGAATCTTCCTTGTTACATTGTTTTTTTTTTTTTTCGTTTATAAGGCTCTGTGATGTTTTTTTTTTTTTTTTTTTTTTTAAGGGTTTAGTGGAGAAATAACCTCTAGGGAATTGTATTCTCCTATTGCTAAAGGACGCCGGAATTTTCCGTAAAGGAATAATTTGGTGCAGCAGTTTGTTGATTTGTTGAAGCAAGAAAATAATGGGTATCATTTTCTACATGGAAACAATAAGCTGGTAACTATGCTGATCTGAACAACGTGATTTGAAGGTGATGGATTAAAAGATGGAGTGAATTAAATTGATCCATCCTGTTATCGTAAAGATGTCTACTGGATGTGCTTACGGTTTGAAGGGGTATATTCGAAATGCCCATTCCCATTAATAGTAACTTAACCCTAGAACACTAAGGCGACCTGTACCAAACATTAATACTAAGGCGTAGTCTAACGGACTACTTTTGTTTAAAATTAAAAAAAATCATATTAATAACAAAAAACTGTATTAAAACGATTAAATATATGAGTTAAGAACTACAAATTACATTTTAATGAGTTTTATAAACATTTGTTATGACCTGAGACTCCCAACAGACATTGCGCTGGTGGCCTCCACAAATGGCTTGTGAACAGAGACTCCCAAAAGAACCTCATCTTGCACCTTAGCCTTGAACGGCAGAAGGGCAATAATTTTTTTCCTTGTTGGGTTTGGGTCCACACAACTACACAAAGAACTCTACAAGAACGTTAACACTAAGGCGTAGTCCATCCAGACGGCGTGACAAAAATTAACGTCAAAATGGCGTATAATGAAAGCTTCCACGAAGGCGACAAGCTGTCTAATTTACTGGCTAACAACACACTGAAAGGTACATAGAGTCTGAGAAACGTAGAGTGAGGGGAAGAGGGTGAACATAGATTTTGGCCCTATTCACGTCGTCTCACAGACGCCCCCTTAGTGTTCTAGGGTTAATGCCATGCTTCCTAGTCGAACATCTTTCGAATATACTTTTTGTCGCATTTTAAATTAAAAAAAAATCCCTATTAATAACAATTTCTATGTGCGGCATCTTACCTGTCAAAATGTGCGGCATCTCTCACCGAATTAAGGAAGAGATGCCACTCCATGATAGACAAATAAAAAAAAAAAAACATTAGTAAAAAAAAACTCACTTCAGCCACTTCAGACAAGATCACTCATTCACCTAAAATACCAACTTGCAACAAAACAGGTTTTGACATCCTTACGCACCGATAAATTGCGTTAAGCTGAAAAATTAGCACGTAATGAAAGGGAGCATAAAACAAATTCCAATAACTCCCGTTTTTTTCTGTCGTTTGTATTTGAAAACCTAATGAACAAAAAAGAAAACAAACGGTTTGGCACGGTTGACTACAAATCTGACTTTTTAGGCATGCGGCATCTCTCCCGACGCGGTATCTCTCCCGTAATTACCCTATTTCAAAAATTAACTTTAGTTGGAGCGCTGAAAAGTTTTCTAAAAATCGCCTGATTAGGGTGGCAACGAGATCGAGGTCTCGGTTTCGGACCGAGACCGAGACGAGACTACTTTAAAAGCACCCGAGACGAGACAGAGACAAGACCGTATTTTTGGTACTGAAATCCGCCGAGAGTCTCGCTGGTCTCGGTGGTCTCGCCGCCGCCGGTCCAAAACCGAGACGAGACTGGCACATTACAATTTTCACGAGAAAAAGGCGAGACCGAGATCGAGACGAGACTTGGTTAGGCGAGACCAAGACCGAGACCGAGACCGTGACGAGACTGAAATTTTTCGATTTTGACGAGACCGAGACGAGACTAACAAAAGTCTCGCCTGGTCTCGTCTCGTTGCCAGCCCTACGCCTGATGTGCAGCGCTATCTATATATGATCATATGTAAGTGTTAATGTAATTATAACTTTCACACTGGTATACTTAATTTCAATATACTTAGCTAGAAACCATTTAATTACTCGAAAAAACCACAAAATTACAAATTACAACTGAACCTAATCTTCTAATAGTCATTAATTAATAGCTAGTATTGTTACTTTGTTCATTGCAAATGTACATATGTAATACTTACAAAACCACACTTTCACCAAACAAATGAGCCGATTGGAATTGAATATAGTAAAGCTGAAGCCACACATTAATTGGTATTTTGTGAGTTGATTCACTTGGCAACATCTCCATCAACCGCTATTCAATTACAATGTTAAGGTGCCTCTACACTGAAACAAAATTCATTGTCAAAATTTTTTTTATGAAATAAATTGAAATCTTTCCCGAAATCAATGAACAATTATTAACGCCCATTTGTCCATATGGCAAGTATACTAGCCATGTAAAATAAATATACATAACTTCTTACGTAATTGCTTACAACTTTCAACCATTCCTGTGTGCGTGTCTGCCGGAATGAAGGGGACCTACAGTTTGTTGCCGAATCCGAACGGCTAAGGTGAGCGGCACTTTTCTATGACAAGAGATACTCTAGGAGGATTTGTCACTTCCTCGCAAGAGGTAGTAGCTCTGAAAAAAACTTAAGGTGGAAGCGGCTGGTATTGAACCCCAGACCTCTGGCATGACATTCCAACGCACAAACCATTACGCCACGGGCTACTCCCTAGACATGCCAATTTATAACAGTGTGGTTTATAAAAATAGTTTATATAATATCCAAATGTCCGCTAAACTTAAGCGGGCCATACACACAACACAAGTATGTGTGGCATTAGGCATACACGCAATACATTTAGCGACACCGAAACAAAAAATGAAAAGATTTTGATTTTCTGGACACCGTGTTCGACACAGAAATAAGTGTAGACACTTGTTCATAGTTCATACACACACAAGTGTTGTGTGTACATATGGGCCGCTTTAAGACTAACATGAATTATCTTAGGGCTGAACAAAAACATACATATATACCCCCGTATCAATAAAGAAAATTTAATGGACCGATAGGACTTTCACATACACTGCACCATCATCTGTCAACTTGCAATTCGTATTAATAAAAATGTAATAGTCTGTGACATGTTGACAGCGAGCGGATAACTTTAACTCGCCGAATTTGGCTTTTAAGTGATGGATAACTACATAACTCACACATGCATACATTTAATAACAACCGTTGCAACTACAAGCATATTTATAATCAATTAGTGCATGTGAGTGACACATGAATAAGAATCCTTCCACGATTTAATGAAAGGTTGCCATACTTTCAGTGATACAAAACTGGAACTAAAGCTATTTTGAATCAATAATTCAACAAGTCCAATTAAATGGTGCTAAGTCTTCTTCTTGGCTGATTTATTTCAGTAGTATATACAAGTTGTATTTTTAAACAATCTTCGTATAAATGTAAATTCAAGAGTAATATATTTAAGAAAATCGGGAAAAAGTTCCATATTTATATGAAATACCTCTGAAAATCAGGAGACTGGTGGAGGGTTCTTACTGGCTGAACAGAATAGAATGACGGAACTGAAGCCACAGACGGAACTGGAAGAGCTGTCAAAAAGTGTCGTACGTTATTTTTTTTTACATGTCCACAATGGAGCTGTACAGCTTTGAAAGTATTTTGAAGAAAAACAAAAGAAAATTATTGTGTACAAGCTCAGAATTCATATTTTTGGTTTCCAATAATTTTCCTTTTAATAAATAATTTTTTTCGCGATACAAATAACCACAATATTTTTTTCCGACCCAAAAAGTTGTTTTTTTTCTTCATAGAAATTGAAACGTCAAAAGTGCCGTACGTCAAAAGTTAAAAGTTGGTGAACTCTTCCGTCTGCGTCTGCAGTTCCGTATGCGTCTACGTTCCGTTGTGTTCGCAACATTGAATTTGCGTGTATTTAATATTTTGACAGCTATTCCGGCTCCGTCTCCAGTTCCGTCTGCGTCACCATTCTGTTCAGCCAGTTATGCTGCCAAATTAACTGCGCCTTCGTGAACAAAACTATTATAAATTGGCATTTCTTCAGCCCTGTCTGCAAACTTAACTGGAAGAGCTGTCAAAAAGTGTCGTACGTTATTTTTTTTACATGTCCACAATGGAGCTGTACAGCTTTGAAAGTATTTTGAAGAAAAACAAAAGAAAATTATTGTGTACAAGCTCAGAATTCATATTTTTGGTTTCCAATAATTTTCCTTTTAATAAATAATTTTTTTCGCGATACAAATAACCACAATATTTTTTTCCGACCCAAAAAGTTGTTTTTTTTCTTCATACAAATTGAAACGTCACAAGTGCCGTACGTCAAAAGTTAAAAGTTGGTGAACTCTTCCGTCTGCGTATGCAGTTCCGTATGCGTCTACGTTCCGTTGTGTTCGCAACATTGAATTTGCGTGTATTTAATATTTTGACAGCTATTCCGGCTCCGTCTCCGGTTCCGTCTGCGTCACCATTCTGTTCAGCCAGTTATGCTGCCAAATTAACTGCGCCTTCGTGAACAAAACTATTATAAATTGGCATTTCTTCAGCCCTTTCTGCAAACTTACAACACGCACACCTGATTTATTTGGCCCTCCTGACTAACTCTTTGAGGAAATGCTCATTGAATTTGTACTCAATCGTTAAACACCGAATCCAGTATTTTACTCATATCAAATACATAGATTCTATGCTTCGAAAATTTTAGTTTTGAGCAGATACTCCACTATTCATACCACTTAGTATAAACGAAGTAATTGCACGTTGGTTGCCAAAACAAAAATATGGATTGATTTATTTAAAGAAGATAGATAGCTCTCCAAACTTTTAGTATACATTTACAAAAATTCCTTCAAAATCTATTTTTCACGTCTTTTATATTTCTTTCCGTGTACTTAGTTACAATGGTGGAACTATGAATCATCACCCTTGCCTATATCAATTCAACAAACATACATTCGAAGGCATCATTTGGTAGGAAGGTATCTAAAATTTTAATACGCAATACAGTACTGCTTTACACCGTACACCGTACCAAATTGAAGTCCTAAGGAAATCAAGGGAATTGTTTCCCGCAGAACAGTAGGTACCTATAAGTTAACATAAAACTATCAGAAAATCAATTAAAAGTTTCTATAATTGCATCCCCTTGTGCAATGTTCACTGTTGATGTGGTTTTAAATTTTTTTGTTGCTGCTGCAGAAATTATAAAACTACTAAACGCTTTCGGCGATAAAATCAAACATTTTCCAAACCAACATTATTAAATTGATATTAATCAAAACAAAACAAAATTTTAAATGCATACAAAAAATTAGTGAATGATCTCGGAAGAGATAGCAAACCTATCTGAATTTATGTTCCGTAAATACATGGCTAGTTTTAGAACTTCAGACTGATAAAAAGTATCTACATAACAAAGAAATACATATAACAAGTTAGCCGAATGTACATATTACAGTTTTTTTTGAATATCGCTTTACGATAAAATGAGTTCAAAGCTAAATAACACTTTTAAATTTATTGGGCCGTATTTATAATCATTTTTAAACTATTGCTAAGTTAAAATTGGATTTAATCTAATTTGAAGAGATTTATTTTAATTTTTCTAGTTTAATATATTTATTAAAATTGTTTAATAAATTCCTATTTCGATAATTACAAAATAGAATTTGATTACAAATAGTAACTAACTAGACCTATTTCTGTTCATTGATCCAATAGGCCTTAAACTTCAGATTAGTAAAACATGATGGGTTTAGCAAACGACTATGAATACCCGCCATTTTATTTTTCCTTCGGTGAGTAAACCAAAACTAAATATTTAGCAATTAAGAATCCTAATATGCTCACTTAAATTCTTTTAAATCAGACTGTGAGTTATGGGTCTCAATTTCAATACTTTGTACCGCAATTTTTAAGATAAATTAGATTTTCGCATCTAACATGATTCAAAATTTGATATAAGTCTACACAAGATATCATCTAATTCCCACTGAGTAGAGCTTATGGACGACGAGAACTAATAGCCAAAATTTAAACAAAATGGGTAACATAAAAAAAGTTGTAGCCCATATGGCGTAAAGGTTAGTGTGTTGGACTTTCACGATTTCCAACCTCTTGCATCTAAAAAAAAAAAAATTTCAAAGCTACTGCCTCTAATTTTATTTGACAGTAGGCGTATTTTTTTGTACATGTAAATTTGCTTAAAACAAAGTGCCATGCAAAACACAATAATAATTCTGCTTAGTTAGCGGATACAATCATCACCGTTCATGAATTAAAGCTATACCAAACCAACGCGAAACATTCGGAAAGACGACGAAACTTTCGACTTTATAAATTTATATATTATTTACATGGTGATTAATGAGAGTGCCCACAGTGCGGCGTTGCGAATCTTAGTACATCCTACAGTCCTCAAAGATTCGCACCGAATGCTTCGCGTTGTTTTTGGAGAGCATGTAAGCGAACATAAAACAGTACTTCGAAAACCAAATATTAGGTGAACTACTATGAATTCATTCAAAAATTCTTCCGTATGACATACAAGGCATGTTAATTAAATACACCCCAGTCGTCATCTTGGAATTTTCGTGACGTCACAATCATCTCTATTTATATATTATGCACACAGGTTATTCTGGTAAAAAAATGTTAACTCAAAGGTAGCATAATAACAAACTATGTATTTTTCATATACGTTATAGATACTAGGTTTGCCACCTCTGCTCTCTAGGATGGTTATTCAGAGTTTTTGGTATCAGTAGGGTAGATACAAAATGTACATTGAATTTTAAGGCATTTAAATAGAAACAAAAGGACGCACAGGAACATTGCAATAAACAAAAGACAAGAGGTTAAGGAAAAAAATTAAAAAAAAAATACACGAGCAACAAAAAAAAAAATAAATAAACAGAATCACCCGCATTTGTTTCGCGTAGGGAAAAACTTTTGTTTATAGAACAAAAAATTGAATTAACGCCAGTGGCAGTTTTTGGTAACTTTAATGGAATTTCGCCAAACGCATGTGAATCCATGGGAGGCGATTTGTGTTCGCTGGAAATGTTGATTATTTTCTTATTTTTTTTTTATTTTATAATAGAGTGCTCTCTTAAGGCGTATGGAGATATTATGTAGATGTAGGTACATTATAACAATTGCTATGTTCTTGAAATTATGTGGAGGGCGGTAGCATTGTTCTATGAAGGAAAACTTAATAAAGTGCTTGCTTAAGCTTATTGTTAGGTGCACAACAAAGCAACTAAGAAAAAAAGAGCATCAAATGTTTTTTTTTTTGTTTCAATAAATTCTTTGCCCGGATAATGTCTGTTGTGCTTTTTAGAGGGAACAACAGCCACTTTAAATTTTGAAAACTAAAATAGACTCCTTCACTTTAAGCTTCGAGGTACGATAACGATAAATTCTAAAACGACAAGTTTTAAAAAACCACTTTAAACCACTTCCAAAGTGGATCAAAAAGTTTTTGTTTTATTCCTATTGTAAGAGGCAGACAGCTAAGTAGCTATAAAAAGAATATACAAGCAAAATTTGAAATCCTAAAAACTTATTAAAAATATAAATATAAATATAAATATAAATATAAATATAAATATAAATATAAATATAAATATAAATATAAATATAAATATAAATATAAATATAAATATAAATATAAATATAAATATAAATATAAATATAAATATAAATATAAATATAAATATAAATATAAATATAAATATAAATATAAATATAAATATAAATATAAATATAAATATAAATATAAATATAAATATAAATATAAATATAAATATAAATATAAATATAAATATAAATATAAATATAAATATAAATATAAATATAAATATAAATATAAATATAAATATAAATATAAATATAAATATAAATATAAATATAAATATAAATATAAATATAAATATAAATATAAATATAAATATAAATATAAATATAAATATAAATATAAATATAAATATAAATATAAATATAAATATAAATATAAATATAAATATAAATATAAATATAAATATAAATATAAATATAAATATAAATATAAATATAAATATAAATATAAATATAAATATAAATATAAATATAAATATAAATATAAATATAAATATAAATATAAATATAAATATAAATATAAATATAAATATAAATATAAATATAAATATAAATATAAATATAAATATAAATATAAATATAAATATAAATATAAATATAAATATAAATATAAATATAAATATAAATATAAATATAAATATAAATATAAATATAAATATAAATATAAATATAAATATAAATATAAATATAAATATAAATATAAATATAAATATAAATATAAATATAAATATAAATATAAATATAAATATAAATATAAATATAAATATAAATATAAATATAAATATAAATATAAATATAAATATAAATATAAATATAAATATAAATATAAATATAAATATAAATATAAATATAAATATAAATATAAATATAAATATAAATATAAATATAAATATAAATATAAATATAAATATAAATATAAATATAAATATAAATATAAATATAAATATAAATATAAATATAAATATAAATATAAATATAAATATAAATATAAATATAAATATAAATATAAATATAAATATAAATATAAATATAAATATAAATATAAATATAAATATAAATATAAATATAAATATAAATATAAATATAAATATAAATATAAATATAAATATAAATATAAATATAAATATAAATATAAATATAAATATAAATATAAATATAAATATAAATATAAATATAAATATAAATATAAATATAAATATAAATATAAATATAAATATATTTATATCGTTGTAGTGATTCGATTTTTAAATTTAAGATCTTAAAACAAAGATAAAAGGTCAGGCTACAATTGTGTTAAAAAACTTTTGAGGAGAGGTACCCTCTTTCACCCTAAAAACGTAATGGGAGAGCAATTAAATTCGATTCCTGGAATTCTAAATTGAAAAGTTGATGTAAAATTTTAGAAGTTTGAGAAACTAATAACGCAAAGTTATTTCCCGAATCCCTGCCTAAAATTCTGCTAGTAATTTTGTAGGCATAAACCTAACAAGAGAGACAATGGAGGTTATTTAATCAGTTTATAAACAAAAAAATGTTCTAAATTCAAAGTTGATGAACATTTTAAGAATTTTTAAAAACTATATTCCACATTGTTACTACCCCAACTCCCCTCTACAAAAATGTCATACATTTTATAGGGCTCATTACAACAGGGAAGGCGGAAGGGGCCATTTTTTGAATTTTCATCCACGTTTTAGTTCAGAGTTTTTTCAGAGCAGAGCACTGAGCAGAGCAGAACCTGAGCGAGCGGAGTAAACTCTGTGCAGAGTGTGCTCAGAGCACTCGGAGTTAATTTTGAAACAAACCTGTGTGACCTAAGCTGTATGGAGTTGGCTGCGCTCAGATTTTTACTCCGTTCGCTCGGTTATTTAATCCTGAGTTCAAAGAGCTCTGAACGAAAAAAGAAACACGAATTCCGAACTCTGAGCGCTCTGAGTTCAAAAAGAAACACAACATTTTTGTTCGACAATTCGAGCTCAGCTCTGAAATGCTCTGAACTAGAAAAGAAAAACGCCTAAAGAAGTTCATGTGACATCGAGAGATTTTTATACTGGACGCGCTTCCAAATGGAAGTTCGTCCATTTGCACGCTCGTGTGGTATTGGCCTAAAAGTTACACAAGTATATGTTGCAACGTAAAAATGAATACGTTTCAATTTGAAACAAAGTCAAGCGCACTTAATGTGAACTGCAACGTAATAATGAATACGTTTCACTTTGAAAATACATCGAGGGCAATTAAATGCGGATTACATGTTAAAATGAATACGCTTTCACTTTAGAACAAGGTTGACTTTGTAGAAATTACGTTGTCTATTTGAATAAACAGCATTCCAACGTAAAATTTAATATGTTTCAGTTAAATTTATGCAACTTATAATCAAATATGATCGTATTTAATTTTACAATGCATTTTTCCCTCAGTGTATATGTACTCAAAAATAAAAATTAAACAAGATTACTCATTAATACCAACTAAATATAAGAACTTAAATCCACGAATTTCTCGCATTAACTTTTATTCCTTTTATTCCTTTTTTGTTTTTGTTGGCTTGTTAAGATTAGGAAAATAAATAGAAAGGAGACTTTGATTACATGCAAAAAGTAGCTTAACTCATTGTTTGTAAATAATAACAACGTAGGTATACCTATTCTTGACGTTTGACAAGAAAATTATTGTCAGTGTCAAAATATGTCGTTGTAGAAAATATCAGGTTCCTTTTTTTTGTGCATTCATGTGCCAGCAAGGAAAATATTTATTGGTCCTGAAAGACCAAAGACATAGCCTTTATTTCAACTCATCAGTCATCACTAATTTTTTTAATATAAGTTTTGGGGACCTTTAAAGCCAAAGCAGTGATTATATTGATATCAAAATGAAGCTGATGACTCAATTATTTATTATTCAAAAAAAAATCATTAGGGCCCAACCTTCCACATAAATTGACTTTTATTATTTTAATGATTGCACAACTTTACCAGTTTTCCTAATGAAATATTTACAAAAATAGGTACTTAAATTAATTTAAATTAAACATAATTCTAATTAAAAATAATAATTAAGAAATACTAGAAGAACTTTCATCAATATGACCTCATACAAACCCTTCTATAATATAAAAAAAGAAATTACAGTTTAGTTTAATTAAAAGAAAAACACAAACACAAATTTATATTTAAAAAAAAAACTTAAAATCTTTTAAATAGACCTACACATACAAAAGACACCTTTTATACATTATATCAGTATAATGAAAGGAAACTAATTTACAAGGTTGAAAAGGAGTTTTAATATATTTTCATTCTTACCATCACGCACGCACATATAATAAACTTTGAATTTCTAGATACACATACCAGATTTACCTACATACACATACACGATACGATACACATAAATAGAATATCCTTTTCTTTGTGAACTTCGATAAGTAAACTGGCTTTATTGTTCTTAAAATTTGCTTTTTTGATTTTCACGGATGATTTATTACCCCTGGTCAAAAGCAGCAGGAGTGAATCGACTTGGAAGAAATCTTTTTCCACTTCAGTGTCATCTTTTTTTATTTATTTAGAAAATAAATTATTTCCTATTTCATTTTGGGAATCGGAACGGTTTTGGTCTTTTTTTGGGAGAAGGTAAAGGGAAAAAATAGATTATTTCAACACACGGTGAGAAGGGGCATGTAGCACAGCTGCTGGATGAGTAACAAAAACAACATCAAAGAGAACATCGTGCACTAAGCTCATGTTATAGTTATTATTTTTTATGATGTCCTGGACTATTTTTCATTATTTTTATAAGTGATATAACAATGAATAAAGTATGTGTGTCTGTGTACTTTGATTATTATGATTATGATTATTTTTAATGGATGCAAAAAATATTATGCATCGGATTTAAGGCCTGGCCAAACAGATCGCGGGCCGACGCACGGGACGGTCAGGGAAGGAAAGAACGCGTCGCGCAAATTTTGTTTGTAATTTTTTAAGGCCGGGTCACACAGAACGCGGGCCGACGGGCCTGTCAATATTTCAACTTTTTATAAAAAGTTTATTTTAAACAGTTATACAGATATATAGTATAAGGAGATAGTCCAAAATAAAAAAAAAATGGTTCTATGAGAGGTACTGTTAATAATTGCTAACTTAAAATCGTAGAAGTCGTTTTTGAGAAAATTTAGATTTTCTGTGACGGTTTTTTAACATTTATATGGAAAGTACCGTCAATTTCGACTATAAGAAAAATGTTTGCGCAAAATATACTAGATAATATTAAAAAAAACCTCTCGATGTCAAGATATGTATAAATCAATAGTCGTTTTCGAAAAAGTGGGTCTTGCAATTCCGTCCGTCTGTCTGCCTGTCTGTGTACTCGCCACAGCCTAAGTGTGCCACAGCCTAAGTGTATATGGGTAGATTTTATTTTAACTTCGTATTTAGGGCCAGTTGTACAGTCGTGGTTCAGCAGTGGTTCAAGATTTGAACTCAGTTCAACTGCTATGAACAATCGAGGTTTAAGACTTAACTCACCGCTAAACCACGAAAAATTTAACTCGCCGATTTTGGCGGGTTAACTTGAGAGTCAGCCAGTGATTGGCTATTATAATTTTTGATGTAGAATGTTTCTTGTACCTCTACAAGCTATCTCACTTCAAACTGAATTTTTTTGGCAGTCACGATAAACAGATACAAGGTATGCTTATTTTATACAACCGAGCCGCCATCTACGAATTTTTGTGTCGTCACAATCTTATTTTTAGTATTATTTTCTTTTTCGATTGAGGATTATCATTAGAATTCGGCATTTAAAAGAATGATTTGAGCAAACCTTGTGAAATAACTCATGATGTTTGTGCGATAAATTCACAAATCGAGCAATCGACTGACATTTGACATTGACGTACTCAATTTTTCTAGTATATAGACTTTAACTCGAGTTCAGTTAACTCTCACCTGAACCACGACTGTACAACGCACTCGAAGTTTAACCTGGTTCACGATTTAACTCGAGTTTAGTTGATCTGCGGTTCAGCGTAAATTTGTACAACTGGCCCTTAGTGTTTTTTGGAGATTCCCCGATATGTTTTCTTAATTTTTTTTTTAGGACCGAAATAACGGTCTGCCATATAATTTTTTTAGAATTTTTTTAAAATTCTATTTTTCTCAAAAATGGCTCGATAGATTTTTCTAAAAAAAATTCAATAAATTTTATTAGGTAGGACTACTTTTAAGTGTAAATAAAATTTCCAAGAAATAGTTTTAAATGGTACCTCCCTAAAAACCATTTTTTTTTAATTTTCGATATTCTCGAAAAAGAATAAGCTGATTTTGATAATTTTTTTTATAGAGAATCTTCTGAAAAATTAAAATAGTATTTCATACAAAAATTTTCAAAAAAAATATTTTTTGGATTTTTTAAAAAAATTTAAATTTTTTTTTTTTGAAAATCAAATATTTCGAAAACGACTCGGTTGATTTTTACGAAACTTGGCACTGAGCGGTTTTTTTAACATTATCTAGAATATTTTGAACAAAAATTTTTCTTATAGTCAAAATTAACGATTCTTTCCATATAAATGTTAAAAAAACACAGAAAATCTAATTTTCCCGAAAACGACTCCTAAGATTTTGATTAAAATTTTATTAGTACTTATTAGTACGGCCTATGATTTATCAAACACAAAATTTACAGTTAGTCATTAGTAATAGAGCCTCTCATGGAATCATTTTTTTATTTTGGATTACCTCCCTATCTGTTTGAACCGATTTAAATTAAATTTTCTATACAAAAGCTTCTAAAAAGTTGAAATTATACTGTATATCAAAATTTTCAAAAAAAAATTTTTTTTGGAAAATTCAATATTTCAAAAACGGTAGATGATTTATTTGGAAATTTAATTTTTATATAATAAATACTAAAAAATTGTGCACCAATTTTTTTTTCTTAAAAATGTTTAGGTACATAATTTCATATATAAAAAATTAATTTAAAAAAACCGCTCCTACGATTTTGAATTTTTTTTCTCAAAAAACAAATATTAGTTAAAAAAATCAGATAATGTACTTTTTTAAGCTCTCAAAACAATTTAAGGAATTTTCATTTTTTTTAATAATTTTTCAATATAAGCTCTAAGTTACATGTTTAGTACTAGTTTAAACTTAAGGCTCCCATACAAAAATTACTTATGTAGGTACTTATAGTACACTCAATCCTTAAAATTCCAAGAATTTGACCGAAGATGCTTTAACAACATTGCCGCTGGGAAATTCCAAGCAGTTTTTTTCAAGAACGTTTTATTATTATGTTCCATGTAGCTAGATACCTTTTTTGTCGTGTAATATTGAATGGTCGAGTTTCGACCACTAGGCAATACGAGTTTTAATATTAAACATACCTAATATTCAATAGTAGGTAGGTACAAAAAGACCACACTACAATTTATAATAAAATTCATTTCAGAGATCACCCGTATGACAAAGACAACTAACATATTCAGTAGTTAATCAGAACAATGAACATTTTGGAACAAAGCCCTTAGAGTTAACAATTACGACGCAAAGAACAAAAGATCAAAAGGCTTTTCAGCCAAGTGAGGTTGACCATCAGCATGACCACCATCCCACTTACATAATTCACATGAAATAATAAGGCAATATAGCTTTAGCCTGTCGGGTACCTGGTTACTGATGATAATGATGAATGTTGGCCAAATAAATTCTTTGACCAGAATTGCTAATACTCTTGCTTCTTGCATCGTATTTCGTATTATATGTGGAAACCCTGGAGTGGTGACGCTTTTTCTGTTTTCATATTATTCCATATTTCTTTATGAACAAAAATTTACTTTTCAGTTGAATTCGAATTCTTATAATGCCAAACAAAACATCACTCACCTGGATGCAGATGATGATGGTGGGAGTTGGGAGTTTGAGACTATCAGAAACAATAATAATTTACCCTTAAAAACCCATGCGGCATGCGCCATACCTCATATTGCTTTGCTTGATTCTGTTGGTGGTCGGCACGGCAGGCTCTTGGTCATAATATACTAACTTGCATGCGGACATGAAGGAAGATAATGAAAGTGCACCAGTCCAGGACCAGAACCAGATTGCCTGAGTTACCAGAGTGCGGTAGACTGACACCGCACTCACACCAAAGCAAAGCACCATTGCAAATTGCAGAGAAAATGCTTTGTTCTGATAGATTTAATCAAGAAATAACTCCTAAGGGAGCTTCCAATTTCGTTGCAATGTGAATGACAATAAAACCTAAGGCTGAATGCATTCAGTTCAGACTTTGGCATGCGATGCAGACAATGAGATGAATTTGCTTGTTTCGAATATTGTTCAGTTCAAAGGTGGTGCGTGGTACCGAGGTGAATGGTGTTGCATCAATGAGTTGATAAGTATAGGTAAGTTATGTTTAGGTTGACCAGCAGCATTGTCACCAAAGAAAAACTTTTTGAAGGCCATTTCCTAGAAGTGCGGCCCGAAATGCGTCAGAGATATTTTATATTTTTTTTTGTTAAACATGTCTGAGACAAACTTTTTTATTTTATTTTGTTATTAAAAATTTGTAGTAGCCCGTGGCGTAATGTTTAGTGCGTTGGACTATCATGCCAGAGGTCTAGGGTTCAATACCAGCCGCTTCCACCTTAAGTTTTTTTCGGAGCTACTACCTCTTGCGAGGAAGTCACAAATCCTCAGAGTATCTCTTGTCATAGAAAAGTGCCGCTCACCTTAGCCGTTCGGATTCGGCAATAAACTGTAGGTCCCCTCCATTCCTGCGGACACGCACACATGAATGGTTGAGAGTTGTAAGTCACTAGGCCCTGGGTTCTTCATGAGCCGTTTGTGCCACCAAATTTTTTTTTTTTTATTAACAATTTGGAAAACAAAGTTTTTTTTATAAACACAAAATTTAAATATTTTCATATTATTATTAATTATTTTTTATAGAAAACTAGCTGACCCGGTAAACTTCGTTCCACATAATTATAGTTCATTAAATTATTAATGTTCCTCTCGAAAATCGAGCAAGCTCCAATTGCTATCACGACTTTTCCGATCTAATTTTCCAATTTTTGCCTCGTAGTGTATTTATCTGGTTAAATACAAATTCAACAAAAAATATCCATCCAATTTGAATGATGTTCAGTCAAGTATGTGCGTACGAACAAAAAACTAATTCAGAAAGTTTGAAATTTCAAGATGTTTTCAAGATTTTCTGACTTTGTTGATTGAATTTTCTAATTTTAGTTCAAATTTTTCAATTTTCGGCTCCGTTTTGTATTAATTTTGTTAAATACAAATCCAACAAAAAAAATCCAAGGCAAATCAAATGATGTTTTAGCCGAGTCATTTCAGAAATTTTCAAAATTCAAGGCATTTTCACGACTTTTGTACTTCTTAGGTCGAATTTTTTAATTTTCAGCCAAATTTTCCAATTTTCGGCTCCATTTTGTTTTAACCTGCCTCAATAAAAATTCAACAAAAAAATCCGCAACTGAATCGGATGATGTTAAGCCGAGTTATGCGCGTACGAACACAAAAAGGGCTTTCTTTTTATACATATAGAATTTGTTTACTAATTTATAGAGAAACATCTGTGCCAGCGATGACAATAACTGAGGCTTTTTTATGCTTTTTAAGCATTATTTACATCTGAGGCTATGAGGCTTATTTTTTTTTACCAAAAAGGCTTTTTTTGTCATTTTATTTTAATGAATTTAGATTTTTATAACATTTAAATATTTCCAACGATTTAAAAAATATTTCTGAATTTGGAGAAAAAATTCTAAAGTTTAAAAATGTTTATTTTTCTCGTTAAATTAAACATTTCTTGCAGTCAGTTGAAAAGATTTTCTGTTGCATTAATTTAAACAAAGTTCAGGAATGGACTAAAAACTCAAAAACGATTTTTATAGATAAAAATTGATATAATCTGCAACAATCTTTATTTTTTACCTCAAAAAAGATGTATGATTTTAAGGGCGATCTGAATTGACACTGTACTTAAATATACACATATTTTTAATTTATACGTATCTATGTGATCAATTGGGTACGTTGACATACATAACTGAATAAGAGTTCCTAAACTCGATGTTTCCTGTGAAGTGTTTAATTTTTCATAAATTGTAGGTACCCTTTTTTGAGATCTTTTGTTATTTATACATTTAAAATATTTAACGTAAACTTCAAAAAAAAAAATAAGTGAGGCTTTTTTTTCATTGAAAAAGGCATGATTTTTTTTCAATTGAGGCATTATTCTGACCAAAGTGGCAACGCTGATCTGATCGCTCAAAGATATTTTAATGGAGACAAAAAATCTCACATAAGAGCTTAAATTTTTTTAAGAAGATTTCGGCCACAAAAATGTTTGTATTGTTCTAACATTTAAGCCTTTATTCAGAAATTTTAACCCACTGATTTTGGCGGATTAAGTGGTAATCAACCATGGTTTAATTAGGGTTATCTTTCTTTCTCCTTTTGGGAGGCTAGTCCCCCTTTTTATCTCAAGAACTTTTGTAATAAAAAACAGTGCAAGATTATATTTTTATTAAAAAAAAAAAGAAGTTTTACATTTTCGACTTCCAGTCTATTCCATTTTTCAGTACATTGGTTCATTATAAATGAAAATAGAGACAAGGTTGTAAAAGAATGCAGTATTTTGTGAATGCCGTCCTTAAAAATCATTCATTGAATTCAATTAAAAGATTACGTAAAGTGACTTCAATTTCACTCTTCAAATTTAAATAATGCAATCACCATTTAAATAATGCAAAAGATTGCTGTAAATTGAAAGGGGTCAAAAATGATAGCAATCTTTTGGATTCATGGATGGTGCTGATGGCATAATTTGAAATGTGAAAGATCAAAGTGTCTTTAACAACCTTGAAAAAGATACCTGTGTGCTCACCAACCTGTGCAAGTATCAAAAGCTCGCTGGCTTGGAGATTTTTTTTTATTTCTTGTTTTGTTACAATTTTAAAATACATAGGTTTTGTTTCATAGAAAAAAGTGAGAAACTGGTATGAACCTTAAAAGAAAAAATTATTTTTTTTTTAAAAGCTACCGGTTTTTCAAGACGAAAAGACGACCTGTCCTCTTAAAAGGGGACGCCTGGTCAGCCTAGTATATTTTATTTTTTTGTTTAACTTGGTAATACAAAATATGTATATTATCTGAGGCTCCATGGGAGGGAAATAAATAATAAATCTAATTCCTGCTAAGTTTGACTGATACATGAATTGACAAGCTTTCAGCAAAACAAAAAAAAAAAAAACTATTTCTGAATATGAACAAAAATATTATTAAAAATTGAAGCACAAGAAATAATTTCTCAAAAACTAATAAGTACATTTTGAAATCTGTTTTTTTTTTTTGTGTTTTACTAAAAATTGATAGAAGCATTAAATATTAAAGACCAAAACACTACTTAAAATAACGTAAAATTTTGAATTAAATCACAATGTTTTTAATTTTTTTTTTTCAAAATTTTGAGTTGGAAAATCAATTTTCTCATAACTGCTTAGTAAAACAACTTAAAAAAAAAACTAAAAGCAGATATATCTGGTTGAACATTTTATTTGTCTACCCAATCTGACCGCTCTAACTTTTTGTCACACCCTATGCGAACAAAAAAAGTTCCGTGGTTGTGATCAAAATTGACACTGCAATGATGTATACGTTCGTAAAAGTGGGTTTCGCTATACGGTGCGTGTCGGTCTGTGTATCCATGGGTCCACTGTAATTTGAGCTAGAGCCTAAATGAAAAAGTCTATTTGCTTCAAATTTAGTACAGGGCATTTTAATGTCATTCCTTAGAGGGGAAATTCGAATTTTCGATTTAGCTAAGAGCAGGTATAGCTAACATACAAATATTCAGTTTTTTTTTTTCAATCTTCTCAAAAAAGGCTCTAACGATTTTGATTAAACTTCGTACAACCACAGTGATTGTAAGACAACTGCATTACAAGTTTTCGTCAAAAAATTCACATTGCGGAAATAAGGGTTTGATGTTTTTTGGGAAAATTGCCTTACTTTCCAGTTATTCGCGTATATATTCTGAATAGGTAGACTGATTTTTTTGTAGTTTTGTGCTTCTAAGTAGGTGAAGAAATATTGTATTTAAACATTAAGAAGTTTTTAAAAATTTAAAAAAAAAATTATTTTCTTTACCTAGTACTTTTGACTATTTAACATATTTTCGTTTTCGTTCAAAATATCATTGTATTATTAAAGAATATCTATTATAAAGCTACATTGCGATGCAGCCGTGCAAAAAAATAAAAAAAAAAAACTGTTTAATATTTGGGTTATTCCAAAACAGCTAGTATATTTGAACAACCAGGAGAAAGAACATGTGATCTATTCGAGCCGAGCTGCATAGGCGCCCGCATGGGGGGCAAGAGGGGGCACTAGCTCCCCTGGCTCTCACATAACAACTATCCACTACATTTTTAATTTTTTTCACTAGGGATAGAAATTCGACTGTTTTTTTTGTGGTTTTCAGTTGTTGGCCATGGTTTGCCCCCCTTGGTTTTTGGCCACTCGCTCTCTAGTTAAATATCTGATTTCTGATGAGCCCAGGCCGCCTTGACGAAACTCCTATTTTTTGTGGATAAAAGGCTATTGAAATCTATTTTGAAACATTAACAGTCAAAAAATCTAATTAAATAGTGCTAAATCTGCTACTTGGCTGAAGTATTTCAGTAGTAAATTAAAATCGGAAAATTTGCTCTGGAGGGTAAACGGGTGACCCTAGGAACCCGTTCGATGTCTCAAAAGATAGGTCTTGAACAGGGCTACAATTTAAAAAATATTTCAGGGTTGCCGCTTTACTGGAAGTATGATTTTTTTTAAGGTCGAAGGGTGACCATCGCAGCAATGCGTCAGTATGTGAATAAAATAACAAAACTTAAATAGAAAAATGAAAATAAATAAAAAAAATATGGTACGTACTTTGAAAGTTGAAATAAAGGCAATTCGAAGTAATGTTCATTTTTGCTGTTCGAATCGCTTCTGACTGAGAAGAAAAAAAACGTAAAATCCACAAATCATAGTTTTTCATAAATTGTTAATATATTGCCGAAACTAAAAGTTAGGATTTGGATCAAAATTTTGTTTGGGTCAAAATTATTTTTTCAAATTCTGCTTTTGGAAATTCTGAATTCAAAATTTCAACCCACTTCCTTAAAGTTACTGTCAGAAATTTTCTGAAAGATAGTTGTAGATGATTCAAATTCTTTAAATGGTTTACCTTTTTAAAAATCAAAAAAAAAATTAAACAAATGGCTTTTGAAATATTTATTTAAATAATATAAAAAGAAACTTTTAACTCGTGGTTTTCATGTTGCTTTAAAAACTTAGCTTTTTTCAAAAATTACATACAACTTAGGTACTATATTTCCAAACTTTGAATGGAAAAAGGAAAATTGCTAAGAAAAATTTAAATATTTGTTTTAGCAACCCTACATCAATTTTGGCTTTCTCAAATTTATTCTTTTTATCAGGGATCGGATTTTGAGACACTTAAAAGTCTAAAAAAGGGTAAAAAAAAAGGCACCAGTCGTGCCTATGTTAAAGGTCCAATATTTTTGACTTCTTACTTCTATGCTTTCAGGGAGTTCTGTGTTTATATCACCAGTTATTCCTCGTTAGAAGAAAAAACATCATTCATTTTTTTATTAACTTCTTTGAGGTGCGTCAAGATGGCGCCGCCACAGACGAAATTCAAAAATCTAATGATGCAATAATTAGGACCTAATTAGGTGCTAATTAAGTGCTGCAATTTTAGCTGAGCACTTAATTCCCTTCCCCCTCAAACATGTGGCGGTGCTAACTTGACGTCAAGATAGCGCCGCCACAGAAGGAATTCAAGAAATTAATGATGCAGTAAAAAGGAGCTAATTAGGTGCTAATTAAGTGCCACAATATTAATAAAAGTGCTCTTTGATTTGACCTTGAAATGCACCTTAACAGTTTACCCGAAAATCCTAAAACACCCAAAAATGAATGCACAGTGAAAATAATGGTATCAAATTAAAGGGCTTGCCAAGCCCAAGCCAAAAATATGCAAATCAACCTCTTACCCCCACTCCTTCGTGTCCAAATTGGCTTGTGGAACCTTTGTGGATCTTGTGGAACTTGTGGCGGCGCTATCTTGACGTCAAGATAGCGCCGCCACAGAAGGAATTCAAGAATCTAATGATGCAGTAAGAAGGACCTAATTAGGTGCTAATTAAGTGCCGCAATATTAATTAAAGTGCTCTTTGATTTGACCTTGAAATGCACCTTAACAGTTTACCCGAAAATCCTAAAACGCCCAAAAATTAATGCACAGTGAAAAGAATGGTATCAAATTAAAGGGCTTGCCAAGTCCTTTTCAAAAATGTACAAGTCAACCTTTTACCCCCACCCCTTCATGTCCAAATTGGCTTGTGGAACCTTAGTGGATCTTGTGGAACTTGTGGCGGCGCTATCTTGACGTCAAGATAGCGCCGCCACAGAAAGAATTCAAGAATCTAATGATGCAGGAATTAGAACCTAATTAGGTGCTAATTAAGTGCCGCAATATTGAATTAAGTGCTCTTAAATTTGACCTTGAAATCGAATGCAACAGTTGCATGCAACTCTTAATTTTTTTGATTCGACCTTTTTTTTAAGAAATTTTAACAGAAGCTTAAAGATACTATTAAGTGCTCTTAAAAAAGTAAAATTTTATTTTTCTACCTCAACCTATTCTCTTTCCACAGACCAAAATGCAATTTTGAATGATGTCGCTTCCGTCAAGATAGCGCCTTAATTCAATATTGCGGCACTTAATTAGCACCTAATTAGGTCCTAATTCTTGCATCATTAGATTCTTGAATTCCTTTTGTGGCGGCGCTATCTTGACGGAAGCGACATCATTCAAAATTGCATTTTGGTCTGTGGAAAGAGAATAGGTTGAGGTAGAAAAATAAAATTTTACTTTTTTAAGAGCACTTAATAGTATCTTTAAGCTTCTGTTAAAATTTCTTAAAAAAAAGGTCGAATCAAAAAAATCAAGAGTTGCATGCAACTGTTGCATTCGATTTCAAGGTCAAATTTAAGAGCACTTAATTCAATATTGCGGCACTTAATTAGCACCTAATTAGGTCCTAATTCTTGCATCATTAGATTCTTGAATTCCTTTTGTGGCGGCGCTATCTTGACGGAAGTGACGTCATCAAAAATTGCATTTTGGTCTGTGGAAAGAGAATAGGTTGAGGTAGAAAAATAAAATTTTACTTTTTTAAGAGCACTTAATAGTATCTTTAAGCTTCTGTTAAAATTTCTTAAAAAAAAGGTCGAATCAAAAAAATCAAGAGTTGCATGCAACTGTTGCATTCGATTTCAAGGTCAAATTTAAGAGCACTTAATTCAATATTGCGGCACTTAATTAGCACCTAATTAGGTTCTAATTCCTGCATCATTAGATTCTTGAATTCTTTCTGTGGCGGCGCTATCTTGACGTCAAGATAGCGCCGCCACAAGTTCCACAAGATCCACTAAGGTTCCACAAGCCAATTTGGACATGAAGGGGTGGGGGTAAAAGGTTGACTTGTACATTTTTGAAAAGGACTTGGCAAGCCCTTTAATTTGATACCATTCTTTTCACTGTGCATTAATTTTTGGGCGTTTTAGGATTTTCGGGTAAACTGTTAAGGTGCATTTCAAGGTCAAATCAAAGAGCACTTTAATTAATATTGCGGCACTTAATTAGCACCTAATTAGGTCCTTCTTACTGCATCATTAGATTCTTGAATTCCTTCTGTGGCGGCGCTATCTTGACGTCAAGATAGCGCCGCCACAAGTTCCACAAGATCCACAAAGGTTCCACAAGCCAATTTGGACACGAAGGAGTGGGGGTAAGAGGTTGATTTGCATATTTTTGGCTTGGGCTTGGCAAGCCCTTTAATTTGATACCATTATTTTCACTGTGCATTCATTTTTGGGTGTTTTAGGATTTTCGGGTAAACTGTTAAGGTGCATTTCAAGGTCAAATCAAAGAGCACTTTTATTAATATTGTGGCACTTAATTAGCACCTAATTAGCTCCTTTTTACTGCATCATTAATTTCTTGAATTCCTTCTGTGGCGGCGCTATCTTGACGTCAAGTTAGCACCGCCACATGTTTGAGGGGGAAGGGAATTAAGTGCTCAGCTAAAATTGCAGCACTTAATTAGCACCTAATTAGGTCCTAATTATTGCATCATTAGATTTTTGAATTTCGTCTGTGGCGGCGCCATCTTGACGCACCTACTTCTTTGCCATTGCCAACCCCTTAGCTGTTTTAAATTTGGAATCAGTTTTTTTTCCTAATATCTAAAGTTTTTTAAATTATTTTACTTTAAGGTTGGGGTGGCAAGTGACGTTGAAAGGCTCCTCTTAAAGAAACTCCATCTCCATCTTGACTTTAAAAAAAAAAATTTTTTGGTTTGAGATCAAAGCGACTTTAAACTAAAACAACTTTTTCACAAGTATGGTGATTTAGGAGAGTATAACTTTATTTTGTATATTTAGGTTTTGTAAATAGATACACCATTTATTTTTTTTTTTTGTTAAGTAAAACTTTCAAAAAGATGCGGAAAAGGGAAAAAATACTAACTAAAAAGGAAAAAAAGGTACAAAAGGCAAAATAAAATTTATATATTTGGAATTAGGTGGACTTCCATCGTAATTGATTAAAATCAGAAATTTAATTAGATTTTGCAAAATAACAAGGCATTTACTACAGAATCCGTTCCCTGCTTATTACTATGAATTTTTGTAAAGAGCATCTATTACGTAGAATTAAACTATCACCTTTTTTAAAATTCTTGGGTTCCTGCTGGCTATTATGATGAATTATTAAACCGACCTATAGCCAAAAAAAAAAAAATAAATCAATTTATAAAAAAAAAAAAAAAAAAATATATATCGATACAAAAATAAATTGTAGTCTACTTTTAAGTTTTCTTCCCTCTCCCCCCCTGGGAAAAATTCTGTGGGCGCCTATGGCCGAGCATGCTATGACATTGATAAAAAAAAAATCCATCCCAGGTTTTTGTTTTGTATAAACAAGGTGCAAGGCACTAAAAACAAATAAAAAGAAGGTATAGGTATTTAATTTGCTTTGAGTTAATATTTATTTGATTTCTAAGTGTATGTACGTGCATATGTACATGCACAAATACTTATGTACCAAATCAGCCACATTTTTTTTTCAATAAGAATTAGATCATGTGCTTAGCTATAAAAGACCAATGGATCGTTGGTTCAATCATTCAGTATCAGAAGTCAACAAAACCATAAACATGAAGTTTCTATCTCTTGTCGTTGCTTTGTTTTTCGTAGTCATTCAGCTATCCGGGATTTCCGCTGAAGACATTTGCAACCGAGTTCCGTGCACAATGGAATTTAGAAGTTTTTGTGCACAACGCGGTTCAGAAAAAGTGATAATGGCAAGTGAATGCGATATGCGAGCTCGAAACGCTTGCCTCCCAGATGGCGAAAGTAAGTTTATGTCTATCATAATTTAACATTTATAATTTCGTTTTATTTTTTTTTGTCTATTACAGAATATGTTCCATGTCAAGACTAGTTTTGCTCAACTCCTTTGCCAATTTGTCCACTAGGTACGAATTCACCCTGATGAAAAGGGACTAACTTCTCATGAACATCAATAGTAGGAGTGTTGAAATTTAAAAGTGTTAAATAAAATTTTTACTCGTGTTAACTTAAAATACGAGAAAACAAATTATTTGTGGGTATCCTATTTTATTTTTGAAAAAGTTATGACATGGAAAAATAGAGCTATGCAGAGATTATAATATCTTATGGCTCCGTGAAATAACACCTCAATGAAATAACCCCCAAAATGAAGAAGGGGGAGTTTTTTCATATGAAAATACTCCAAAAAATTGGACATTCATATACTTCATTGATTTTTGGGGACTTAAATTCATTTTTAAAGTAGTAGCCTTAGCATAACTGCCTGTGAACAGAATGGAGACGGAGCTGCAACTGGAGCCGCAGCTGGAATAGATGGCAAAATATTGAGTACACTCAAATTCAATGTTGCGAACACAACGCAATGTAGCCGCATACGGAGCTGCAGCCGCAGACGGAAGAGTTCACCAACTTTTAACTTTTCACGTGCAGCACATTATGATGTTTCCAATTGTAGATATTAGAATTTAAAAAATGTAAGTTCTGAGCTTGTACACAAGTACAGTGAAAGCTCCCTTAGCCAGACAGCGACGGTCGTAACACTTTTGTCCGTCAAAGGAAGTTGTCCGGCCAAGGGGAAAAGTAATAAATAGTAATGTAAGGAAGTGTATAGTATATAGTGGCATCATGAAATATTTTTGCACCTACAAGCCATGAAATTCATTCAAACTAAAAATGAAAATGAACATACAAGAAACAAGATACAAAAACAGACTATAGCTGCAGAAATAAAATCCTTTATGAATTTTATCACAGACAAAGATTTGTTGACATCACATTTATTGTCGCTGTGAACCAGAGGGAATGTTTTTAGTGCAAAAAAAATATATAATGTAAAAGTATTTCTGAAAATAAGGGTTCAAATTTATACTAAAAAAAAGGTTTTTGTCCGGCTAAGGGAATTTAATTTAACAAATCGCGGCTGAAATTCTTGTTCGCGTCCGGGTAAGGGAGTGTCCGCTTAAGGGATCATAAAATGTATGGAATTTACATCTAAGATCCACGGTCATGAGAATTTGTCCGCCTAAAGGGATTGTCCGTTTAAGGGAGTTGTCCGCAATAGGAGCTTTCACTGCACACAAGTTTTGTTATTCTTCGAAATACTTTCAAAGCTGTACAGCTGCATTGTGAGCGCTCAAAAAAATGGAACGTACGACACTTTTTGACAGCTCTTCCAGCTCCATCTGCGGCTCCAGTTGCAGCATTCTATTCTGTACAGGCAGTAATGGTCAGTACGTAGGACTGTCATGAAGGATGTCTGCTGGATTCGGCGGCGATCGCCTCTTCCTACAAATTGACAAATCTTCCAAGAGTATAACTATTGTCATGAATATACGTGCTTCTCACCTTTGCCATTTGCTTTTGGCAGTAAACTGTTCCTGTCAATCATGAGAGCTGGTAAGTCAATAGACCCTGGAAATTTTATTTTTTTAAATTGGGGTGTCTAAGTATTTTCACATATTCGAAAAATGCTTTATTTATCTAATAAAAGAAAATTTGTATTTGTCAAGACTAAGGTCATCAATTCCCTTGTCTTAAGTTAGATTAAGTATTAGATAACTTTAAACAATTAAAAATGTTTATTTAAAACTTGGACGGCCGTCTAAAGTTAGACAGCCTTTATAAATACGACTAAAGATATTTTATTCGCTGAACATAAGATAAAGCAAAGCCATTAAAATGAAGGGATGATTAAAGATATTTCTCTACTTGAGCAGAATATATACTAAACGAGTAGTATAGTAGTGATAGTAGTAGATATGTGTTTACTATACTAAACAATTAAAGTGGATTTAACGTTGTTTATTTAAGTCGGTCAACCCGTTAATACGTAACAGATCTTCATTTACTTCACAATCTTCTAACATCCTAGGTTTCCCGGACAGATATGTATAGTAAGATCATATACGTATGCACATTTAAATTTACAATGAGATCATTTATGAAGAAGCAGAAAAGAAGAAGTCCTAAATCAAATCCTTGTGGGACACCTATGTTGACAAAATATGGGGTAGAAATTCCAAGTTCCGTTTCCATACAGAGTAAACACTTACTTATGTCGTTTTTCAATGGGTTTTGGGAGTATTTCATTCCTATCGAATAAATGAAATTTGGAGTGAATGAAGTGAAAAAAATTTCCATATTCGATTAAAACACTCCCAAAATCCAAACGAAAACGAAATTAAATAATTAATAGTTAGTTTAAGGAGCGACAAAACTGAAAATTATTTATGAGTTTTCACATAAGAATGAAGTGGCCATTGATCATATATTCAATACAATCACTGGCTTTTGAGAAATCAAGCATATCAATAACACTGCTGGAACAAAACCAATGTGTTAAATAAAAAATAGAGGATTGGTTTTTCCCTTAGTGCTTTATTTGAAGGATTAGCTTTTATAGTTAATTCATTGAGTGTATTGGTTTAATTCAAGAAGCATACATACAAATATAAATGCAAAATCTAACACATATTGATCCATTACTCTTCTTAAATTCAGAACTTACTTTCACTCACAGTACTTACACATATTCGAAGGTAGTATATTGCGCATCTTCGAAAATTACAGTGACCTGCCTGTCAGAATTTACAAAAGCAAAACACAAGTGCTTCCGAATCGCAGTGACCCTCGACCACAATTTACAAAAACAAAATACAAGACATGCGCAGAACTGAACAAAAATGAAAATTCGGAAGATTACCTTCTTTGTGTACTTTGACTTTCACTACTGTTGGCTCACAACTATGCTTTTTCCGAAACCCTGATTGCCATTTTGATAATTCTGTGGCCACAAGCAATAACCGCTTAAGTCTGAAAATTCAATTTTTGGGAAAAGAAATTTAAACTTTCATTTTGAAATGTCTAAAAATTCTCACCATTCTAGTTAAAAGTTGATATGGATTTTGATAATATAATACACTCATTTGAAATAGTTATAGCAAAAAATATTTTTTAAGCTGCTTTTGCTTATTTAAATATTTTGCATCTAACTCACTTATGTCACTTAAGCGGTTATTCCTAATCGAAAATTTCTTTTCATGTCTTCTTAAACGACTTAAGCTGTTTTTTAAAATTCAATTTATTTTATTTTTCAAAAATAAGCTATTTTCCCTTGTAGAAGAAATTGAAATAATAATATTAGAATATAATGTTTTTTTTTTTGAAAAGATCGACAGAAGCATTATGTTTAGAAACAAAAAAATTCAAAATATTAGCTTTGTCAAGATTATAATTTTTTTTCTGGCGATTTGCGGCACATTAGGTATGATCAAAGAATATAAAGTTACCAAGAATGCGCATCTTATACAAATTTTTTGCTGCACATTTTGTGTTTTTTTATGGGCCTTTCAAGGACAAAAAATCAGACTATTTCAATGTGTGTGGTATCTCATTTTAAAAGCGCTGTGAGAATTATTGAAAAGCCCATAAAAAAGTCAAAGTGCGGATTCCAACATTGGAACCCTCCATTTTCAGTAGAAAATTTGTATGAGATGCGTCTTCTTGGTAACTGTATATTCTTTGGTATGATCCATTTCGAATTGTTGCTAAAAAAAATGTGAACGGGAATATCAAAGTTTATAAATTTTAATTTGGAAAATCAGCCTCTTCATTCTTATATATTTTTTCTCTTGTTAGGCCCTGGGTATAGAGAACAACTTAATTATTATTTATTTACCCAAAAACACCTGATTATGAAATTTTGTTTTATGTTTTTCTCTATGTTTGCATGATCCAGGCTTTCATCTTACTGCTTTGATATAAGGCCAGGACTACCCAGCTCAAGAAACTAGCTATTTTTCTTCGAATTTAAAAGGAAAGCAAGGAAATGTAGTTTCTAAATAGCAGACAAATAAATGAATATTTTATGGTATGTTCTAAAGCCAGAAAAATCCGTTGGATTCTTTTCACAGAAAAGCTTACAAGTTGTGAACAACTACAGATCCAGCATAAGTATGTACAAGTAAACGTTTTAAGAAGTGATTTTCGTAGACTGGAAAATTATTTATATGGGCATTCAAACTATTAAAAATACTTTAAGAAATGTTTCCAGCATCACAAATACTTACCCTTGTTACGGTTTTCGTTGCACGAAAATGGTAGTAAAGCGACACGACTCTGGAAGTGACAGGTGAAACTTAAGCGTTCTCTCCGTTTTTCACCCTTCTAACCATTTAAACTTTAATCGTTTTACAGAGTCTTCAATTGTTCTAGAGCATTGTGGTTTTACTGACGCTTTAGTTAAACGACAACTTTAAGCCTCATAAAATCTACTTTTTTTAAGACTACAGTAGCATGAGATGCGCAAGTCGATATAAGTCATTTCTTAAAAACTGCATTATATTACTTCAGATTTCTTATTTGAGTTAAGCGTTTATTGAATATGTTGTTAAAAAAATGCAAATGACTTAAGCGGTCTTTTCTTTCGCTCTTATTTCACGAAAAAAAACGTCTAAATTACAGGGAATTTTTTACAATAACGAAATAAAGCCTGAGGAACACGATGCAATAAAAAAACGACTTTGCGCTTAACTGGCTGAACAGAATGGTGACGCAGACGGAACCGGAGCCGGAGCTGGAATAGCTGTCAAAATATTGAATACACGCAAGCTAAATGTTGCGAACATAACGGAACGTAGACGCATACGGAGCTGCAGACGCAGACGGAAGAGTTCACCAACTTTTCACGTACGGCACTTTTGAGGTTTCAATTTGTATGAAGTCGGAAAAAAATATTGTGGTTATTTGTATAGTGAAAAAAAATTATTTATTCAAAGGAAAATTATTTAAAAACAAAAAATGTGAGTTCTGAGCTTGTACACAATAATTTTCTTTTGTTTTTCTTCAAAATACTTTCAAAGCTGTACAGCTCCATTGTGGACATGTAAAAAAAATAACTTACGACACTTTTTGACAGCTCTTCCAGTTCCGTCTGCGGCTTCAGTTCCGTCATTCTATTCTGTTCTGGTAGGTACTATAGGGCAAGTTATGGATTCGTGCAAAAAATCGAACTCGAGGTAACAATCAAACTTGACATTACGATGATAGTTAAATTAAATTAAATTTGATGGCACAACAGCTCATGAAGAACTAGGGCCTAGTGACTTACAACTCTCAACCATTCCTGTGTGCATGTCTGCAGGAATGGAGGGGACCTACAGTTTATTGCCGAATCCGAACGGCTAACGAGCGGCACTTTTCTGTGACAGGAGATACTCTTGAAGGATTTTTGAATTCCTCGCAAGAGGCAGTAGCCGTTTTTTCTTTTAAATAAATAGGTGGCGAGACTGGGGATCGAAATTACGATGATAGAGAATACGAAAAAAGTGGGTCCCGCAATTCCGTCTGTCTGTCTGTGTGTATGTCTGTCTGTACCTCGGCCTACAGCCTACACCCCTGAAGCGATTTTCTTTAAACTTAGAGCATAAGATTTTTTGGAGATGGAGGGGAAATCGAGATTTTTTTTAAGCTTAAAAAATAACGGCACTTACCATACAATCGTTTTAATAAAAGTTTTTTATTGAATTTTGTGAACAACAACTTAAAGGCGCTACCATCAATTGCTTACGAATTAATTTTTTTAGTATTTTAATTCGTTTTATTTTTGTTTGTCTGGAGATATAGCTATTTCAAGGGGTGCCAAGCCCTATCATCAGTCTCCTTCATCGTGGTGCTGAGCTTTAATCCAAATTTATTTGAAAAGCTTTCTACACATCATGCGGTATTTGAACCCGCGCATCAGATTTGCTCAGTCTTCGAAGCTGTGTGCAACTTGCAAGAGCAAGTTCGTACGACAGCCAGTATCTTTTCTAGTTTTTGACCTTGAATTTTGACTCTTAATGTCCCAAAGAAATTTTACTCACAAAAATATTATAAATTCCATCAAAGGTCATAGGATTGTATGTGTGGTGAATAAAATACAAAGCCACCTTTATAAATAAAAAATATTTGCTTCGGGTAAACAATAACAATTTAAATAATTTCGATGTAAAAATTTAATTTTTAAGAAATTTCAAAATATTTACTTAACACGTCGCGTTAGTCACATTATAAACAGTAAGAATCCACAACAAAAACCAATCATGCGAATCGACCTAAGAAACTCAGAAGATAAATTCTAACACAAGAGATTCAGGTAGTTAACTATTAATGGCCTAGGTTTTCAGTGCCAGAACAAAGTTTAAACCGAGTTCACTAAATTTGGTAGGTTAATTACTAGGCATTTACTGATCAGGTGTTTTTGATATTTTATCATCCGAGTTTTCTAGTTTGATTTGAATAGTTTTTGTTTTGAAAAAGTATTTCTTGAGTTAACTGTGTAGTCGAATCTCAGTGAATGACTAGAACAATCTTCAATATCTGCCACAAACACAAGTTTTACCAACCTTATAAAGATTGTCTCAGAGTCTAAAAGCGAGAGCTCGCATTAGCCAAGCAACAATGCTGAAGAAAATACTGTCAATCTATCGAAAACATAAAAGATTCGGCAAGGCTTAGCAAAGTGCTATTGAAGGACCATTCTAATCCTTCGTTCTTAAAAAGGCCAGATGAATCATGGACAGTTTCTCCAGCTTAGTCTCTGGAGCTACTGTATGGCGATGAACTTCCCGGGCTGTGCAGACAGCAACCCCAAAACACGTAGAACTCTGGGCATGGCTTTAGCTCATGCAGAGCGTATCAACACCATTATATCAAGAGAAAACATTGCATGGGCAATTAATATTTTCTCGTGATTTAAGTCTCCAGGCCTTGCCAGTTATGCGAAAAAAGCTAGAAACTGTGGCAGTCCCATGGCTGGAGATGGTCTTTAAGGAATGTCTCCAACTTAATCGTGTACCCGAGTCTTGGAGATATGTAAGAGTAGTTTTTATACCAAAAATTGGTAAGCGAGGGCATAAATCTGCGAAATATTTTCGCCCAATCAGTCTTACCTCTTTTGTGCTTAAAACTTTGGAGAGAATTCTCGACATCCATATCAGGGACATCCTGATGTCCTCTCGTAAACTCTTAACACGCATACCTCACGGGTAAGTCTACGGAGACGGCTCTCCACGAAGTAGTGCGCTAAATTGAGAAAACAATACATTTTAAAGAATACACCCTTGCTACCTTCCTAGATGTTGAGGCTTGAAGGTGCTTTCAACAACGTCCTAACCGAATATATTTGGGAATCTCTCGTTGTTTTTGGTGGACAACATCAGGGAGTGGATCATATCCAAACTCAGCGATAGAAGGATTCAAGCTTCGTAAGGTAATTCAAAATCGGCCAAACACGTTAGTAGAGGAACACCCCAGGGCGGTGTTCTATCCCCTCTCTTATGTCTTTTAGTCATGAACAAAATTCTCGCTAAGTTGAAAAACTGTGGGGTGAAGGCAGTTGCGTATGCGGATGATTTGGTACTATTGATGTCAGAAAAGTTCCCGCCCGTGATCAGTGAGATCACAGAGATGGCATTGAATAAGGTTAGTAACTGGGCTACAAGTTGTGGACTAGGAGTTAACCAAAGTAAAACTTAACTGATGCTTTTTACTACCAAAACTAAAACACCACCCTTCACTCTACCTCGACTCAACGGCCAAACTCTCTCATTGTCCTCCAGTGCAAAATACCTGGGCGTGGTTCTCAACCCTTAATTAAACTGGAAACTAAATATTTAAGAATGGGCAAAGAAAGCCTGCATAGCCTTTTATGTCTGCAGCAAAACATTCGGTAAAAAGTGGGGCCTTCAGTCGAAGATGATAATGGTAAACTTGGTGGCTACCGCACACCGTCTCCCGTCAGAATCCCTAGACCTAGCAGGTGGTTAACGAATTCTGAAATCAACAAGCTGCCCAGCCTGGCATTTTGACCGGCAAATCTCTCTTCAATACCGTTTCAAATAAATAGGTCACACGAGTTATGGTATCAAAACGGCGTTCTTCAGCGCTAATTGGGTCATCGAGCTTAGGTTGTTCGGGGCCGCTATTTCTACCTATCTACTGTGATGCTTTTTTTTTTTTTTTACTAAGGCTGAGGTAAAGCTCGTGGGTGTCCAGGGTATTCCCGAAGAAAGCAAGTAAAACTCAGGTTAAGAAAGTAGAACTCTGACCAGTTACCAGTTTTATCAATAAATTTTATTTCGATATGAAGAGGGTTTACAATTTTACAATTGGTTTTTAACTTAAACTAGATAACATAGTACTTCATATACGGCAAAGCTTTTTATAAAGAGCTACAGGAGTAGACTCGGCCCATGATATACACTCAGGGAATAAACGGTAGGAATCTGATTCCAGCCCAAGGCTAACCCAAGGGAAAATTACTTGGCCCACGGCCTCACTCTGAAGGAGCAAGCAGGGAGAACAACGGTAGGAATCTGATTCCAGCCCAAGGCTAACCCAAGGGAAAATTACTTGGCCCACGTTCTCACTCTGAAGGAGCAAGCCCAAGGCTAATCCAAGGGAAAATTACTTGGCCGGTCTCACTCTGAAGGAGCAAGCAGGGAAAAAAACGGTAGGAATCTGATTCCAGCCCAAGGCTAATGCGAGGGAAAATATACTACGGAGATTTTAATACCAAAAAGATTATCTCTAAGTGATACACGAATGTATCAAGTAAAGTAACCTGAGGCGACCAAGAGTTGCTACAACCTTATATTCGCCGGAACCTTATGCCTCAGTATTTCCAATTCGCAAATCGCAAATTGAACAAGTCAAATAAGCTTCCTATTTTTCGGCTTTTTATACGTCCTCTTGTCATGTTTCGTGGCAAGAGGAAGTGTGAATTCTAAAACTCACAAATGAAATATTTTTATTCTGCATGATGACTTTGATGATGATTCACTGGGTAGTGGGTGGCTGGTGTTTGTTGTTGCGGTAATGATGAAAGCTTGATTTGAATGATCGGCTGGTGCTATGTTGGTTGGATGGTAGTACTGCTGGTTCATTGTGAATAAATTTCGGTTGTCGGTGAGTGGCTTTATAGTATTCTGGGCGAAAGTGTAACGCTTCGTTACACTACCTACCTAACTGTGTAGAAATGTATGTTTATGTCCAGACTCCAAATTTAACTAACTCTGGTTTTGCTTGACACTGAAAAACTGGGTCTTAGTGTGTCTTGCAATCAATGTAGGTTGCATTTAAAAGACGTTAAGGTTTACATGCAAAAAAGTGTTTTTTTTTGTTTTTATTCAAATTCTATTTAAAAACAGAGGCCAACACTTACAATGCCATGCCAAAGCTTTTATAAAACCCACAAATTCATTCCTTATTTTTTAAATAAAGTTGTTTTGGTGAGTAGGAGTTTTTGAAAAATTAATTTTCAAACTCAAAATTAAAAATCTTAAACTTTTTTGAACTTGCTCTATAGAACAAATGTTGGTTTCGAGTAAAAAAAAATGACATTTTATTCAAAATTAAAACTAAGATGCTGACGTTCGTCCGTACGTCCACTGGTAATTCGAGCCTAAATGGACAAGCCGATTCGCTTCAAATTTGGTACCTGTTTTATGTGATTCCATAGAGGAAAAATTCGAGTTTTTCATTTAGCTTATCTAGAACAGGTAAGTTAGCTACCGCAAAACTTTTTTAGCTTTTTTTTTTTTGTTACTTTTAAATTTTCACGAAAACGGCTTAAACGAATATGCAGGGCCGTCTTAAACCTATTGGAGGCCCTAGTAGGCACTTTATTATAATAAAGCCCATATGACTACAGAGGAATAATTTATTTAATTAAAACAGCCAAAAGGAGTAGTCGAAATTCTGGATGCCTTCAACTTATATTTTTTGTATTTCTTTACACTTACAATAAAGTAGATAAAGCATAGTCCCCTTTCACACGAAGATACTAGTGGCTGGTGATTTTTTTGACGTTTTCTTTAAATCTCCTTAACAATTTCTTGAACCTTTCACACGAAGATACAAAGTCGGAGGAGACTTGCTGTATTTTCCTTTTAAACTACCTTGGTTGAACGCACACAAACGTAGTGTGAAGAGAAACGTCAAAAACGTCTCCTGAATTCGTTGACCGAAGAGATTTCGTTTACCCCTCTTTCTTCCTGCCCTTCTCTCCTATGAACTGATTGTTGCCGGCAACTCAGTTGCCTTGTGTGAAAGGGGACATACACAATACTCAGAATAGTGCTTAAACGCTTATGTTGATTGAAGATGTAGGTACGCCTCTAATTTTTAATTAACTAAATTGTCAATAATCAAATTTAGTTATGGCTTAAATATTGCAGTGAAATTAACCATAACGTTATTGATCCTGAATAATTAACCATACATTATATTTTCAATTTTTTGGCGTCAATTTGATATATGGATCATTATTTATAGGCCACGTAAATATTTAGATAATACCGTGCACGGTTTATGGTCCAAAAATTACAAACGAATAAAGAATTTAATCTTCAGGCTAGCCCCTAGCAAAATTTTAAAATTTAATTAACATGGAAATCCATGTATAGGCTGTATACTAAACACTTTTCAATTCTTTTGCTTTTAATGAGACATTAAAAAGTTTAAGTAGGTATAGAAATTCAATCGTTCTCATGTCACCTGTGCAACTTAAAATTCTAAGCAATATTTGCGTTCACACACACATTGAGATGTTTACCCAGCTTAACAAATAAGAAAATTTTTTTAAACTTTGGTTATTTATTTAAGGAAGCCAAATTTACTTCGACTCAATTTAATTTCCCCTTAAATAAACAATTTTTCAAAATTAAAAAAAAAATACAGTAAAGTATATCGCTACTAACATATAGGGGAATGTGGTCTAAAAGGCCTACCCCCTCCCCCCCCCCCCTAAGGAAAATGTCCCAAATCTCGGAAAAAAGTAACATTCAAACTTAAATATTATATTCTTTTTAAAGCTTTATCAATAACGGTTACATTTTTTCGCTTTACGAGTTTAAAAAGTTCCGAAAAGTATTTATAGTATTTAATTTTAGAAACATCTTCAAATTCCAACGATCAAAATTGCCCGGGTACCCTTGCAAGTAAACCAACCAGGCAAGTTAACTAAAACCATGAGTGAGTCCAAGCATATACGTGATTCTAAAGGCCAAAATATAGTCAACGAGTTCCTTTTCCATTTGCTTGGAAAAGGGGACCCTTCTGTAAGCCATTCAAAATCTTGTTCTTGTTGGCTGCTCGTCTCCTCAGTGTAGTTTTTGGAACTCCGAATGTTTTGGATACTTTTTTCCAGCCTATTTCTTTTTTAGGGCTTTTGATAATGCGTCCTCAGTCCAGGTTTGCTTTTCTATAGATCGTTAATATTTTCCAACCATTTTCACTATAAAGAAAATTAAAATGCAAGTGTAAGTAAAATGGCACACTATGGTATTTTAGCCGAGTGCTTTAGGCCATTTTGCCCGTTTAGAGTTTTCTTATTTAAGTTTTAATTCCGAGCAAACTGAAATAGTACTAGGCCAACTATTTTCAGTAATTTAATAAGAAATACTTACATGCATTTACTGCTTTCTCCAAAATTTAATTTTGACATGGATTACATGTCTTTCTCGGACGGTTGGGGGTGATGTAGCGAAATGAGGACCGTCACGAAAACATGTACCGCTCGCGCCCTACTGCTAAGTGACTGTTTGCACTACAGACATCCTAAATATACCAATCGATAGATAAAGATTGCGCAAAGATTATAGAGGAATTGTTTTATAGCTATCGCCTTATAGTTTCAGGTGATGAGTCATCGCGTTTGGGGTAAATTAGGAGTACTCAAATAATTTTGAGCTCAATTTCTTCGGATATATAAGTGCCACTGACGTCATTGATATCGCATTCGAAAGGGTTTGAAAAAGGGCATCCCTACGCGTATATCCCATATCGTTAATTCACGTTATAGCACATAAGACATGTAATCCATGTTCGGTAGGTGCCACAAGGGCAATCTACCAAGGGTATTTTTTTTATAGAGTTTTTTGTCAACAAATTTTTCACAAAATTGTATGAAGTCTACTTTTAGAGATAGCTAGAGATAGTTTCACAAAACCTTCACATTCTGTTCCATTCTACGATTTGTAGCGAGGGGGCCATTTTACCTCGGTGGGCCATTTTAGGCCACCTTCCCCTATTTACTTGTTGCGTCAGCCATCATATTAATTTTTTTTTAAATTTGATCTTCTATAAAAGGCCAATCTGGCGTTGCTTGAAGCATTCCGTTTTAAAACTCAATTCAACAAACAAGATGAATTTTGTATCTCTAATCGTTGCCTTGGTTCTCTTAGCCCTCCAGTTAGCAGGAATTTCCGCTCAAAAGAATGACAACTGCGTTTATGCATGTACTTTAGAACTAAACCAACAATGTGGGGAACGCAACGGAGCAAAAAGATATTTTTCAAATCCATGTGAATTTAGGAGCATAAATAAGTGCCTTCCACTTGAAGAACGTAAGTTATTTATATCCTTACATCTGAAAATGTGAAGATAGTTTTTATTTTATTTAATTTAATTTCCTTTTTTCTTTTTTATAGAATATACTCCATGTTAATCAGAGAAAAAGTTGTGCTTGACTCTTGTGGAAAAGTTGACCTCCATACTCTTAAAGTAAAATTGTCATGTAAATTTATACTATGTATTGCATTTGTGTAATTGTAATTAATGTTAACTTAAAAAATAAATTTAATTAAATGAGGAGGAAAATACATGTTTTTTTTTAATTTGTGGCAATGCAGTAGTTGGAGGTAAATTAAAAAAACAAAAAGCTTGAATGTGATGAATTTAAGTTCCATTTGGTGAAATAAATAAAGATCAAAAACTTAAATGTTAAAAAAGAGCCTTTCCTTAGTGTACATTGCAAACCCTAGAGCTCTCTAACAAATTTTATTATTGTACAAGAATTGAAAGCGCACCGTATAATTGATAATAACCGTATAATCGATAATAATTCTGAGGAAGTGGGCAGACACCACGCTCCGAATATGGAAAATCTCAAAATGTTGAATTTCTTCTTTTTGTGCACCACAGGGTCTACCTTTATGCGAAATTTCAATATTTTGCGGATTCGGAAAGTGATCCATAATTTTGATGGTCTATTATGGTGAAGGTTTTCGGGATTTTTGACGTTCTATATCTCAGGGACCATTACTGCTTAGAAGTTTAAATATGTTAAGGTCCTGTCCCTGTCCTTGTGTATTTTGTGTAGTTAAACATTTAACCTCTATTTTAAGATATAAACCTTAAAAATCTGATAGTTAAAACCGAAGTTTTTGGCTACGAAAATCAAACCCCAATAACTGTTTTAAATAGTTTTAATATTACATAACGCATATAAAGCAATGCCGTCCATATCACATATATGATTTTGAGCTATTTTGAAACCACCCTCTAAAAAGGTACAAACTAATAAACAAATTTTAAATAAAACTTCCTTTTTACTTAGCAACAGTTTAAAAATAACTTCGAAAACACTCCGTTATTATGTAGTTGCTCAGGTGTTTTTAGTTTTTAGTACACCCGAATGCAAATACATGTGTTGTTATGTATAATATAGCAATATGGCTCAAGACAAATCCAATAAAAAAATCCCCAACCAAATCGGATGATGTTTAGCCGAGCTATGCGCGTGCGAACACAAAAAGGGATTCATTTTTAGTAGATGACGGATATAAGAAAGTCTCATATAAGAAAAACGCGCTTATAAGACAGAAATTCCAAAACACCATGCACATTCCCATAAAGATACGTGTTAAATAAACCTCATATAAGAAAAACTCAAATTTCATTTCATTTTTTTAAATAAGATATCAGTCGGTACAAATTACCTTTAATAATTAGTGAAAAAAAACTAAAGGATATGTTTAGATATTTTCTTAAGAAATCTTATTTGGCCTTAGCTTAGCGCCTTAGGTCTACTTTCTAATTTTTATATTTTTTTTCATGTTCACTCCATTTTATGGCTCTATCTGCTATCCAGCTTTGAAAGTAAATAAGGGCTTTTCTTATTGTGATTTAAAAAAATTAAGCGACGATAACAAAAAAAATAAAAAACAACATTATTTCTATTAACAAATACATAATATAATTTTTAAGATTGTAAGACAATATTTTACAAAATTCTGCAAATAAAAAATAAAAATTTAAATTTTTTTTTAATTTTTCAAAACATTTTTTTTTATTATTTGCAGAATTTTGTTAAAAATATTGAAAATAAGCAGAATTTTTAAAGCAAAATTTTGAAAAGCAGAATTTTGACAACCTTCGTAAGGTAGATATAATATTCAGTGTTTATATAAAGACTATCCGTTTTATTATTCTGACTGAAAAGGTAAATTTTTACAGCTTGTGCATGCATTTTAGGGTGTCCGTTATTTCCTAAACTCATTATTTGTTTTGATGAGACACCCCCTCTATAAAAAGTGTATGCCCTACAATAAATTTATGGACCAAAAACAAAAAACTTGGCCGAGCTCATTAATTCGTGCCTCTAAAGTCATAATCTTCCCATACACATTTTTACGGAATTCATTAAGTTTTACGTATTTTTCCTCCTGAACAATATTGCTAATTTTCTTGCTGATTTTTATTATGAAAATTTATGGATGAAAAAACATCTATAGAAAATATTTTCAAAATTATTTCTTTTTTTTTTTTATGTAAATAAATAATAAATTTTTTGTAGGACATAAACTTTTAATTTAGGTGGTGTCTGATGAAAAAAATTGGTCCCGTAGCGTATATAATAGTAGCTAGTTAGTACAGAAAACTACAAAAAATTTGTATTCTTTGTTATTTTTAAGAAAGTATTAAAACGTTTTGTTTGTAATGACGAACGATATGTTTAAAGAAAAATTTTTACACCAAAGATAGTTTTTAAAATTAATATTGCGCATTACTCAACAATGTAGGAAAGTAAAATTTATTAGGGGGGGGGGCAATTGCCCCCCCTGCGTACGCCCTTGATGTAGGTATACAATACATAGACATATTTAATCCACGAGTGTAAATAAGAGAGAAGAATACGGCCATCACATTCAACTTGTTTAAATTCTGAAAAGAGTAAAAAACAGAAATTAAAATTTGATATTTCTTGCAACACAACACATCTCCACACCATAGTGTGGAATTTCACTAACCCTGAATTAATTAATTTTAAATTGAATTTAAATACTAATCTGGCAAAAGCGAAAATATATGAAACACGGTTTGTGTTGAAAAACGGTTGTGTTGTCTTTCAAATCTGGTGTTTCATAATAATACTGACCTGCAACAGTCTTCGAACATTGCTTCATCTTTTCAAATTCACATTCGTTGGGGTACAAAGATTGTTTACCATTATTCTCTTCGTAACAAACGGGTATGAAAATTTTATCACAATTCCTTAGGCAGGCGTCCACACTATAATTGAGATTGGCAACTGCCAAAGCAAGAACGACAATAATGTAAAGAAACTTCATGGTTTAACCAAACTTGAATAATAATCTAAAAGAGGTACTATCGCCACTTTTTATAGGAGAATCGGTTTTTCAAATTATGTACTACATAAATGTACATATATATGTATATATGTACAACACACATATGTATTCACTTTTTGTACAGACGATTTCAAAACGACCGATAGCCCTGGAAAATTGACTTTCCCTTCGAAAAAATTCCGACAAAGCTGAAAGCACTTTCCAAAAAGTATAGATACACTAAATTTGGGCCGCGGCTAAAGTTTTTCCGGGGAAGTGAAAGGGGTTTGATTTCAGTTTTTTTTTTGCAAATTTCTCAAAAACTATCACAGCCTTATTTATTAGATTTCACTAATACTCGTTTTAACCTCGGAGTAGCTAAACCGAGTCGAACCACTTACTCCCTCTTTACGCCACGTTAAAACATATCTTATTTATAAAATATATTATCAAAAAAATGACCAATCTAAAACTCTGGTTATTATAAACGTAAACAAACCCCAGCTAACTTCCACATAATTATTCATTTTAAGGGCCAATTTATTCACACTCCATTAAAAACTGGGTTTTTTTTTTTCAATTTAACTAAAACTAATTTTAAAGTAGTAATGCCATTAAGAACACTTCATTAACATTTCTATTCATTCACTTTCCATTAGTTAAATAGCTCACTTTAATTGACATCTTTAAATTTAAATACTTTTTAAGAAAAATCCCAAGAAAATTTTTGTTATTGTCACTGATTACCTGTCATTTAAACCTTAAAGGAGAAATAATGTAGCTTCTATTTATACACTATCAATTAGCATTGATAGTGATAGATTAGCATTTGTTTGCTTATTTAGTTTTTAATCACAAAGTGTGATTATACAAAACAGAAAGCTGAAAAATTTTAAGCTACCTTATTGAAAAAAAAAAGACAATATATTTCCCAAAGATTTTGATTAACTGAATCCAAATCGAACTTCAAAATTTGCCCATAATATAGGGTTTCCATAAATTTTATCCAAAAATTACAAAACATTTTTTTAACATTTTTAAATTGATGTCTCAAAAATCCAACTTTATGGAACAATTTCGAGTTTGGATTCGGAATCAGTTCATCTAAATATCTGAAAAACTGACAGGTGTTTTAAATTAAATGAACAGTTACTTAATGTAGACAGCCACATTTGAAATTCTTAAATGCGACTGAATAAATTAAATTTTATGTATATAATTTATGAGTTTCCTATTTTTAATGGTGTTTTTAAATTTAATGGATATTGAATAAATTGACCCTAAGTCAGTGTTTCCCAAAGTGTGGTACCCCTGGGGGTACGCAAACAGTTTTTTGGGGGTACGCCCAGATTTGTTCTTTGTCTGTATTATCACAATTACGGGTTTTTGCATCCTTTGAAAGGGTCTTACAGATAGCGGCCCCATGGAAAAGGTCTTGGACCCCATGTTCATATCTAGGGCGCTCAGCCCTTTTATCTTTATACATACTTCTATTCATTTTATCTGGGCTTTCAAAATAATCGCATAAAACTTGAGTAACTATATAGGTACACGTACATGTACACGACCGACGGGGTTACGACTCGCAAACTCGGTTTTTACCGCTAGCAGGTATGCTCCCACCAAAGCAAAGGCCGTTTTCGAAAACGTTACCTGCGTCAAATAAAAAATTCGCAAAATGTTCTTAAACGCAAACTGCAAAAGTCTTTTGTTCGAAAATACAAATATAAATTTTACTGCATTAGCATTGTGTTCGTAAACGTAGTTTGCTTATGTCACTTGATCGAAAACATCAACTGCGGTAGAGCTGTGCTGTAAAAAAGTTGAGGTGACGAAAACGACAAATAAAACGGTTTCTTCTTGTCAGATATGTAGGTATGAGCTGCGAACAATATAATCAAGAATGTGAACTGACACAATCTAAAAATATGCCTGTTTGGTAACGACGTCACAGAATTTGCTGTCAAAATCAATAGGAAAAAAAACCAAGTTTGCGCGACTTGGTGAAAGTTGTAAGACTGAACAAATGGATTTTTTTATCGAATTAATTTTGTTTTGTTTTAGCTTTTGTTCGAAAACGTCAAATGCCCTTGCAAAAAAAATTTCACTTGATGTTTATCAAAAGGTTGTTTTTTTTTGCAAGCAGGACGATTGGAGATTTGACGATCATGTTCCGCTCAAATTGGCTTTTGATTTGAAAACGCCGAAATCTGATATTTAAGCTTGAAACCTTCATATTATAAAAAATAACATTTCGTCTTCTGTGTCTTAAAATACTAATTATATATTTCTATAACAGGGGGTACTCAGGGCTACGAAAATTTTAAAATGGGTACGGCAAAGTGAAAAGTTTGGGAAACACTGCCCTAAGTAATTATTATTAGTTTTATTTTATCTAAATATCTATCTATCAAATGAATGTATAAGAAAAATAAAAGAAAACGGTCGGAAAACTGGGATTTCGTTTGCACACCTTTTTGCAAATGTCACATGATGCCGATTTCATGTCAAAATGACATAGATACTAAAACGGCTTTACTCCGGCTTTATTCCTGCTATGTACCAGTTTTAGCTTACTCCGCCTCTATTCCGCGTGTATTTTTTTATACATAACTTTTTCAGGATTAGAGGTGTCGTAAAGTCGGAGTAACCTTACTCCGCCTCTAAAACGAGTTAATAAATAAGGCTGTCAGTTTTTTTGAAGAAAAGTTTTAGCTTATGTAATTTCACATTGAAAATGTAATAAAAATGTTTGTTCTTACAATAACTAGATTTTGAGAAAAACGTGCACAAACTGTATAGAGCTTTTCACCAAGCTATATCTTTCTAATGTTCCAATGACACTTTGAGGGAAAACATTTGATTACTCGCTAATGGCGTTACATTCTTTTAGCTATCCACTAAATGCACTTTTACTCGTCGTTCAAAAATTCTTCATTTAACACTAATTGCAAATAATATTTTGTATCCAATCAATTTTCCGCCAACAATGCTTTCCTTGAAAGTGATTTAACTATCAAAATATTTTTGTCTATCATTTTACACTGACGTATTCCGGGAGTGCCCTATAGTGTGCTGAATTTAGTCAAAATAATTTATTCAAGTTGCATGTTTCGATGGGCAAATATTTTGTTATCGTATTTGTTTGGGTAGTAGCCGTGGCATGATGGTTAGTTGGATGGACTGTCATGCCGGAGGTCTAGGTTCAATCCCCAGCCTCGCCACCTAATGATTTTTAAAAATAAAATGGCTACTGCCTCTTGCGAGGAATTGACAAAACCTCCAAGAATATCTCTTGTCTAAGAAAAATGCCGCTCAAATTAGCCGTTTGGATTCGGCAATAAAATGTAGGTCCCCTCCATTCATGCAGACACGCACACAGGAATGGTTGAGAGTTGTAAGTCACTAGGCCCTATAGTTCTTCATGAGCTGTTGTGCCATCAAATTTATTTATTTATTTAGTTAGCTTATCAAAGTTAACCTGAACCTAATATGGTTGGATGGACTATTTAGCTTTAAGGTACCTCCTACCTCTCCTGTGTCATTTACTGCACCAAAGCCTATGACAAATTTGTCATTGACTGTTGATACAATGTTTTTGTAGAATATTATTTTTCAAAATTGTAAAATTTTTCATCAACTTTTGCATTTTAATAATCGAAAATCCAGTAATGACGGATTCAATCACCCTTTTAGTACGAAATTTGCTGCCCCTTCTCAAAAATTTTTATAAAAAAATATAGCCCAATATTCTGGCTTAGGAAATTTAAAGACCCCAACCTTGAAGATCCAATTACTATAACGAATAGCCGTGGCGTGATGGTAAGTGCGATGGACTGTCATGCCAGAGGTCTAAGGTTCGATCCCCAGCCTCGCCATCTATTTATTTAAAAGAAAAACGGCTACTGCCTCTTGCGAGGAATTGACAAATCCTCCAAGAGTATCTCCTGTCACAGAAAAGTGCCGCTCGTTAGCCGTTCGGATTCGGCAATAAACTGTAGGTCCCCTCCATTCCTGCAGACACGCACACAGGAATGGTTGAGAGTTGTAAGTCACTAGGCCCTAGTTCTTCATGAGCTGTTGTGCCATCAAATTTATTTTATTTTTTTAAGAAATAAATTGACCCGTATTTGTCAAATTTTCGAAATTATGTATATTCTTTTCATCAATTTTCGACGGTTTTTGTTTTTTTTTCAAGTTTTCGTGCATATGTATTTTCATTAAAAACAGTATCAGTGCAAGTACAAATTAATTAGGAGTACGATGGTACTATATTGTTTTCAAAAATGTGGTCAAAAACTCAAAATTGCCGAACTTTTAACTATATTTTGAAATTTCTTAATGTATTAGAGGAAAAAACTTTGATAGTCTCAGAGAGGTGACAACAAACCAAAATGTGAGTACGTGAGTTAATAGCTACAAATGTCGTGGTGTGTAATACAACAATCTGGAAGTTTTTTTGGAAGCTTGTTGTGGATATGGGAGTTTAAAATGGCGATTTTTCCAATTATTTTGTCAGGCGTATAACCACTTATATTTATACACTAAAAACACGAAATGGTACTCTGTAATTTTTCCTAAGCTTCAAGACCTTAACCTTGACCAGACACGCACACAGGAATGGTTGAGAGCTGTAAGTCAGTCGAGAAACGCTGAAAAATGGAACAAAACTCATGTATTTTGTTTCAGTTTCCATCGTTTCTCGACCGATTTTATGCATGCGAGAAGTTACAGAACATGGGTCCAGGCCCTAGTTCTTCATGAGCTGCTGTGCCACCAAATTTATTTTATTCTACTACAAAAATTTATTATTAAAATGTGCTGTTTTAAGACTTTGTTTTCAAAGTTTATTTACATTGTCTGCCCTATGGATCCTCTAAGGCAAAGAAAAAATAAAACTATTTTTAAACAAAAACAATAAGGCATAATTATTTTAGCTGATTAAGTTTGATGTTAAATTATTTTTAGTATTTTATAGAAATTTAAAAAGAGAATTTAACTAATTATATAGTTATGGTATTGTTTTATCTTTTTAACATTTTATGAAAGCTTAAATTACCAAATACGTGACCTTATAGTGTCATAATAACTCACTTTGATAGCAATGTAATAATTATAAAATGTCAAAAAACTGTAGAATATGTAAGTAGGTGTGCTTAGCTAGAGTTTATTAAGAAAATAATTTCAGTATCGAATCGAATTTAGTACATTTAAAATCATAGTAAAAGTATGTATAGTCCGCTTTATGTAAATATAAAATTAATTGTGCTTTGTCAAAGTGTAATAATTTACTTACCAGCTGACTCCAGAAATAACCAGGGGTCTGTGACACAACGTTACAAGTAGGTACTTGTGTTGTATGTAGGGTTCCCAACTGTCCTCCATTTAGGAGGACTATTTGTCCTCCTGTCCCTCTTCGCTTTGAAATGTTTTCCTTTTTAAAAATCTAAAGGCTATAATCAATAATTCATTTTGTTAGTATGTACCTTTGTCGTTATGCGTCATAATGTCATTTTTTATGGCCTTTAATTAATTAAAATGTTGGCTCCTACTTTACGACAAACTATCAAATGACCATTTTGTCACTCACAAAAATAAGGTATTATAGTTTTCACTTTCACTATGGTAAATGTATAGTCCTGATGTGTTACTACTACTTTGCAAGATTCATTGGAAGGAGTGCAAATTTATTTGCTGCACGCGACTGACAAAATGTCAGTAATTAAAAAAAAAATAAAAACATTTAGTTTTGAAATTCAATATGTATTGTGATGAATAAGAAGATTTCAAACAAAAAATTGTAACTTTCCTCAAAAGCTTTTGAATTTTTTGAGTTTAAGTTTGTTTTTGTTATTATAGCAACAAAATGCAAATTTTTTTATGATTTTATTTTTAAATTTTTTATTAATATAAGGAATAACATGACAAAATATGTATTTATATTTCCTTATTATTTAATTTTTTTTAATAATTTATACCAAAAACCCGCTTGGAAAAATCGTAAGTTCTGCCAAGTTTAACGAACGACCTAAAAATGTTCATTTTTGTAGAGGAAAACTTGACAAAAACTTGTTGGGCCCTTAATTAAAAAATTGTTAGGCAAGTTTTGTATCCCATTAGATATACCCCTTTTAAGTTTAAAGTTATTTTTATCGTTGTACGTCTTTAATTCAAAGTAGCCAGTGCAATGAATAGCGTATTAGACTAGTAAGCCAAAAGTTTTAGTACCGAATCTAAATTAAACCAATTTTTGTCTGCTCTCGATGTAGAAGGGTAACAACTGGCGAGGGCCTGGTTGACTTTGAAAGTACCTGCTTTGCTGACGTCTTGTAAGAAAACTTAATTGATTTTCCAGGAGGCAAGTATTTTATTTTTAATTTAAGAAATAAGTAGGTGGCTACCGTATTTTATTTGTATATACCTATACATATTTAGAAAAATTGTGTACTCCTTTAGTCTAGTCTATGAAAGATCGAATCCTTTCGGACAAATGGATTAAGACTTGCCAACTTGTCACCAAAGATAATATAATATATTGTCACGTTGTGTTTGAAGGCCCCAGGTTCACAAATTCCTACAAGTTACAATATATAGAGGCAAAAAGTTTTTTTTTTTTTTTCTTTTGTTTGTATCATAAGAGAAAAAAGTAAACAAGTCTAGGCACGTTTCGTTTGGTTAAGCAAATAAAAAACTATTAAAACAAATGATATTCACAATTCTATAAAAAAATCTAACATGTGTGTAAATATTTGTAAAATTATGTATAATGACTGTTATTAGTATTACATTTCTTTATATTCTCATGCACAGAATTCTATTTATTCAGCTGAATCTTAAGACAAGATTTCTGTACTCTGAATATATTTAGTATAAAAGACCGATAGCTAAGAGTTATTCAGCATTATTATTTCAACATGAAGTTTCTTTGCATTGTCGTTGCATTTGTTTTGCTAGCAGTTAAACTAGCTAGTGCTTCACCAGTTAACTCAAATTGCAATAAAATGATCTGCCCCATGAATTATGTTCCAGTTTGTGGAGAACTCAATGGATTGCGAAAAATGTTCTCAAATAGCTGTGTGATGAAAACTTATAATGACTGCCAACCTGAAGGCAAAAGTAAGTTGAAAAATATTTTTCCCAAAAAATTTAAAACTTTTATGACCATTTTTTTATTTCAGAATATCATTCTTGTTAAATTAAAATTTCATTTTAAAAAAAAATAAAATTTAAAACAACAAAATAAAGTGTCTCAAATTCTAGTTTGAAAAATGTGTTACTTACTAAAAACTTTGATCAAAATTGGCTCAAGGGAGAATCAATTTAATGTTTGAATATTTAAAGTTCGAGCGAATCTTAAGTGAGGTACACATTATTGATCATGTATGACAGTCGGCTGACTGTCAGTCAATATCAAAAAATTTTGTGAGCATGAGCTTGCCTGGAGTTTGCCTGACAAACCATCAAACAGAGTGTACACACTAGCAGTCGCGAGCAAAACTGTCATACGTGATCGATAATGTGTACTCCGCTTTATGTTTTAGTCGACTATAAGCTTTTCTCGACGATAAGGGAGTTTAGTGAGTTTACAATGTATATAACTGAGATAAAGGCATATCAATATCCAGTCATGCATTGTACAAGTTTGGATTGGAATATGTATGTATGTTTTCGACTTTTGACATTATTGTTGCAAATGGCTTTAGATCCCAATCCAACTAGTTTGACGTTTTTTTTTTCCTTAGCTTCTGGAATGTGGCAGTGTTATTTATTTAACATGCCAATACACTTCCAAAAACTAGGTAAGAGTTTATGGCATATGAATAAAGTGCACAAAATAAAATATTACTTATTCAAAAATTAATTTAGTCGTCGAAGTTAACCCATGCTCGTCCATTTATCCTGACCCAGGATCAGCTCACTAGTCTGGGTGAACGCCTAAATATTAACTGCCTTATTCATAAACAAAAATTGGTTATTTCAGCTCTCGTTTTCCGGACTCAAAATAAAGGCAATTGCTTACTGCTCCATTTGAGTCCGGAAAATTGTTATTCCATGGTGTAGTTTCCCTGAACACGAGAGCTGAAGTTACCATTTTTTGTTTATGAATAAGGCAGTAAATGTTCAATAAAAAAAAATTGAGGTCTGCTTCAGTAATGCTATAAGCATTATTAATTTTGGATTATATAAAAGTACAAAAGTTATATGAAAACATGGAAATTTTAAAGAATCAGTGGTTGCTGAATACAAATATCTTCAAATCACCTTAGTTTGCTGCTTCTTTTTTTAAAACCTATGGCTCCACGAGCATATTATGACTCTCAAAACTTTAACTCTTTTTTGTCATAAAAACGTTTGAAAATAAATTATTTGCATAAACGCTTGCCGTTGATATTGCAGCGTTGCCGCCCGAAATAAAATTAACGTGCCATATTTTCTGGAAAAAAACGTGCCAATTTTCGTGCCACATGAAAAACCACAAATTCTTCTATTTTCTTGAAAAATCTGTAATCAATTTTGTTATGGGGTGCACGGTTGGAAAAAGGCTTACTATTGTACTGAATTTTGTACTATTTTATTTTTCCAGTACGTAAGTACCACTTTTCAACTTTCAGTACTATTTCAATTATTGGCAAAAGACTAATACTGACATTTTCAACAACTTATCACTTAATCACTTTTTTGGTTTAAGTCTGATGAAATTCATTCTGTTTCGTGCAAAAAAATCGAAATTTCCATATAAATTTCAATTAAGATGATCGAAAAGTTCAAAAATGTACCTTTCGAATGTAGATGATTGATGCGGTAGGAAGTTGCTTCAGTTTTGCACAGCTGGGTATACATTAAAAATATTTTTTCGCAACTAAAAAATTAAGGAAAATAATCAATTTGTTTAAACTTATTTTTTTTTAAACAAGCTGTAAATTGTGTGTTAGATTGAAGTTATTTTACATATTTTGCGCAGATATTTACGGAGTAGATAATCTATTATTAATTTTAATAAATGCGAACTACTTATATAGTGTGTCTCCTAGTTCGTGATTCTTGGGATCATTCCAAGAAAACAAATTGTACAGGGGAAACATTCGTCTTCCACCTTCAAGCAATTTCTGAAAAATTGTATAAATATTTAAAAACAAAATGATGTGCTATATACCTTTTTGAATTCTAATATTTCATGTTTTTTAAATAAATAGTTTTTCGAAATTATATTTCAAAGTTAGAATTTCTAAAAAAAAAAAAATGGATAAAATGTGAAAGGCAATTTTTTTGTGTCATAAACTTAACAAAATAAAACAACCAATATAAAAAATTCGTTTTTAATATCTTAAAAACTAAATTAGAGAGGGAAGATAGAACTTTTCCGCCATACAATTTTTTTTTTAATGATCCCAGATAAAAGTCATTTCATTAGAAAGGTTGGGCCGAAATGATATTTTTTGGTAACCAGATATCTCAATTAAGTCATAAGCTTTATTTTGGCACCAAAAAAATGATAGATTTTTGATTAGTTTCAATGAGAGCCATAACTGGCGTGTAACGATGGCAATGGCAACATCTAACAAAATATTAAATTCTTGGTAGAATTCACGATTGGAAAAATTTTGGTACTATTTGGTCATTTTCAGTACATACTATTTTTTTTCAGCGTTCAGTACTATGTATCGACAAAAGTCGATTTCCATCACTGACGAGGTGTAATACAATAACAAAAATCAAAGGAAATTATTTGCTCTATTCGTGCATTGTCAAAAAATATGTGTTTCTGCCCACTTTCTACGGAATTTGGACCAATTTTCATTACATTTTCTTGAAATTTGCTTTATTTTAAGTAAAATAATAGAAATGAAATAACGTGCCATATTCAACTTGTTCGTGCCATCGTGCCACGAGGAAATTATCGTGTCAAAAATCACGGTCGTGCCACTTTGGCAACGCTGTATTCGATTTTATTATTAAAACGTGCTGTTTACTTAAAACTTTAATGTTTTCTATGTTTTTTTTTTTTTAACAACAACACTGTTGTTTGCCCTGAATATTTTCAGAGCAAACATTTTAGATTTGCACTTGTCAACGCGCAAAGCGTACCCTAACTAAATAATTAAGGCTGGATGCATACTTAAATGTGGATACCGATACTAGATACGACAAAATACTATCACACATGAAGAAATAACTCAATTTTTTTTACGATTTAATACGATGTTAAGGTATAATAGGTATGGTATTATCTTTTAAACCTTTTACTAATGCTAAAATTACCATAAATCTCTTTTTTTTATCTTTTTGTAATCAATTTATCCTCATATAGATTTTAACCTTAGGCTAGGCCCGCACTTGCGATTTATTGCGATTGCAACAATTTTTTGCTGTATGTACACGCACTTGCGATTTTTTATCGCGATCGAATGCAACATACATCTTTTGATGGCTGTGAACGCACTTGCGATTTGAGGTCGTTTGCGAGACTAAAAAGTCGATCTAAAACCATGTGTTTTATTTATTGCGCGACTAAAAAATCGCGATTCATCACATACACAAATGCCGGCATATTCATTTCTTTCCATGACTACGATTTAAAACTCGCAGAAATTTGTGCGGTCACAAACATGTAATTGCATTTGTTTTATTTTATTTTGCGACATTCGCGTCGCTCAAAAAATGGAACAAATTTCAATCGCGCCAACTGCAAGTACGTGCTCAGGCTACAGCGTTGATTGTATTCTGCAGATCTATTTTTTGATGAGTTTCAATATGAATGACAGCACCTGCGAGCCTGCGACCGAGAAATCGCGACTAAAATTTGTTCCATTCTTCGAGCGACGCGAATGTCGCAAAATAAAATGAAACAAATGCAATTATATGTTTGTGACCGCACTTGCGATTTAAAAATCGTAGTCGCGGAAAGAAATACATCATGCACGTTTTTGCGACTGTCAATCGTGTGCTTTTGCAGTCGCAAGAAATGAAACACATGGTTTGAAATGTGAGTGCACGCACATGCGACTGAAAAATCGCGGCGCGCGACTTCAAATCGCAAGTGTGTGCCTAGCTTTAGTTGAACGGAAAGTTTTTTTTTTTTTTTTACTTTATTGCACAATAAATTTACGTACATTCAAGATATTGTCAGCGGGTAATGCAGCATCTGAAAGATATCAAGACACGTTTTGTTTGGTTAAGCAAATGAAAACACTCAAAGTAATATATCACATTCTCTGACGAGCATAACATGTTTGCAATGCAAATATTTGAACCTAGTTTAGTAGGTATGAGAAATTATATATGTAATGTATGTATTTCAATTAAATCAGCTGAATTTTTAGATAATATTTCTGTGCTCTGGATATACTATAAAAGGCCGATCGTTAAGAGTATTCTGCAATATTTTTCAACATGAAGTTTCTTTGCCTTATCGTCGCGCTTGTTTTGCTTGCAGTTCAACAATCTAGTACCTTACCAGCCAGCTCAGATTGCAATAAGGCAATGTGCCCCATGATTTATGCTCCAGTTTGTGGAACATTTAATGGAATCCAAAAAATGTTCTCAAATAGCTGTGTGATGACAACTTTTAATGACTGCCAACCTCAAGATGAAAGTAAGTTAAACAATATTTTCCCAACAAAATTTAACATAATAATGTATATAAATTATTTTTTGTTTCAGTATACCAGCCTTGTTAACTTAAAATTTAATTTTAGAAAATATAAACTTTAAAAACCAAAATAAACTGTCTCAAATTCTTGTTTGAAAAATGTGGTGAATTTATCTATTATCGAAAACTATGAGGAGAATCGTTTAAGCCTAGCGTTAAAGGTCTTAAGGGAAGATCAATTTGATGTTTGAATATTTAAAGTTTGGTCGAATCATTCGTCTTAACACACACATTGATTTTCTATTTTTTGTAGCGAGTGTGAATCTAGATCAGCATACTCTCGAGATTTACACTGAGATAAAGGCATAGCATAGCACTATCCAGTCATGCTTAGAAGTCTTGAATGGAATACTTGTGGGTATTTCAGTGTTTTGACTCATGGTGTAAATAATCCTATATTCTTTGTCGATCCAGTAAACCCTATGTCCTTAGTATAATTTTTTAAGGGAAGTGGGTAGGTACTTTGAAAAATTAAGAAAAAAATGCCGCAGTAAATTGTCATAGTCATGAAAAAATTTGGCTTTCTGCCATTGCTATATTATACATAACAACACATGTATTTACAATCGGGTGTACGCGTATCTCAAAGCGTAAATAATAAAACTAAAAACACCTGAGCAACTATATATAAACGGAGTGTTTTCGTAGTTATTATTAAACTGTTGCTAAGTAAAAAAGGAGTTTTATTTATTAGTTTGTTTTTAGTGGGTGGTTTGAAAGTAGCTCAAAATCATACAGGTAATATAGACGGGGTTGCTTTATAGCCTAGTAATCGGATCTTCAAGGTTGCAGTCATTAAATTAAGCCAACATATCAGGCTACATTCTTGAATACAAATTTTTGAGGAGGGGTAACAAATTTCGCCATCAATGTGATTTTCGATTTTTAAAATGCAAAAGTTGATGCAAAATTTTACAATTTTAAGAAATTATATTCGACAAAAATATTTCACCAACCCTCCTCTACAAAGTTGTCATAGGTTTTGATGGAGTAAGTGCCACAGGAGAGGCAGGAGAGTTGTTTTAAAGCTAAATACACTATTGAACCCCATTACATGCAGGTGAACTTTGACAAGCTATAACTTGAAGATGAAAAAAGTCCCAGAGATCGTTAATACCTCATTTTGTAGGTTTTTTGATACTCTAAAAGTTTTTCATTGGCCATTTTGCTACAGAAAAAAATCCAGGCGAGTTATCAAATGAAAACAAAATGGCGAACTGTTTCAATATGGCTGCTTTTTCGTAGCCCCTACCACCCCGACAATTTTTTGTTTATAATGTGGAGATGTTCCCAAACACATACCATAAAAAATATTTACCCGTTAGAACATGCAACTTCAATAAATTTTTTCAATAAATTCAGTACACTTTAAAGTTTGTGCACGTTTTTCTCAAAACCTATTGATTGTACGAAAAAAAGTGTCATAACATTTTTAGTGTAAAATTACATAAGCTTCAACTTTTGCCTTCACATTTTTTTAAAAGCACTGATAGTTTTTGAGAAATTAGCGAAAAACTGAAATTCAACCCCTTTCACCTCCGTTAAAATTTTAGCCCCGGTCCAAATTTAGGGTACTTTTTGGAAAATGCTTAAGGTATAAAAATAAAAATCTCCACCAAAATTCAGCTTTGTCTGAATTTTTTCGTAGTGAAAGTCTAATTTTCCTGGGCTATTATATGCGTTGTGTAATTTTAAAATTATTCAAAACCGTTAATGGACTTTGATTTTCGTAGCCAAAAACTTCGGTTTTAATTATCAGATTTTTAAGGTTTATATCTAAAAATTGAGGTTAAATGTTAAACTATACACAAAATCTCTTTCATCGATGCAATTAAATATGCAATTGGGATAAAAACTTTTCTTTTAAATCGATAAATACGGAAATTTATGAGGTTTGATATCAGATTACAAAAAAAGGATTTTTTTGGACGAATGGGAAAGTAAGATGGGGTTAATAAAAGAAAATTAACAAAACTGATTTTTTTACAAATGGAAGGGACATTAAATAATAATGTTCGTATGTACCTATAAATCATAGATAAGAATGGTGCCTACAACAATCTATTAAGTTTTAATTATGAAGATTAGTAATGTTTTTATTTAGCATAAAGAAGTAATTTTCAATGTCTCCATAGTTATTCTATGGATAAAATCTGTAAATTTTGAAGAAGATCCAAATCTATCGATTTTACGTCGAGCAGAGTTTTGGGCTTGTCTTATGGCAAATTATGGAATTTTATGCATTTGGATTTAAGAGCCATGCCTATACTCACTCAATTAAAGCCAGCAGACCACGGAATGCGTATAGGACATATGCCGCGCAGCTGATTGGATTAGTTCCTAATTTTCGGCACTCAGGTGGATTGGATACGTTAACAAACAAAACTGTAACTTATAGGGAATACATGTGCGGTTCAAAAAAAAGTCTTAAATTTTCTTGAAATCGACTTTTTTCGGTTTTGAGTATTTTTTAAACGATTTGTATTTATGTATGAGCTTAAGCGAAAATGCTTGAGTTCAACATTTCAGGTTTTTAAAAATTGCTTGGGCAATCCTACGTAGATTTAAGGGCTGTGTTTTAACCGATTGAAAACTTAAAAAAGAATTTGAGGAAATTTTATCTAGGAAGTCAACGCATTGTCTTTTTGCTTTGTCAGATCACTTGTAATTTCGAAGTTGGTACTTTGGCTGAGAGTCAAAATGTAAGGGATAACGTGGAGAGATTTAATTTGGACAAACTCAACATATATATAATTACTGTAGCCTAAAAATATTGAGTTTAGTTTTGTTGGTATTATAAAAGTCGAATAGTCTAATGTTCGATTTCACAAATATGTAAGTGGCTTTTAAATTTTTAATTGACGTATTTTGAATGGAAAAAAACGTAATTAAACGATTTTAAAGATTGTTAAATACTTAAAAGGGTGTCCATAAATTTATAGTTGAGTTTAAAGTGGTGTGTTCTTAATTAAAAATTAAATTTAGTTGCGCGGCAGCCAACTTATTACTTACATCACCCAACCATTCTTGTGTTCTTGTTATTGGAGGAAATCGATGGAAATATACACTCACAGGCACAATTATCCGCCCACCTGAATTTTTCGTATCCCTAACACTTTAAGTTCACTATAATTTATCGATTTTTTTTTTTGTTTAGCGGATATTTTCGCAAGAAAAAAAAACTAAAACCCTTATTTCGCCAGATAAAATTGTCATCGAAGCATTTTTTTGCAATTTAAGCGATTTTTAATATTGTTTCAGTTACTTAAATAACATACTGAGAAATCGGTTTTGCATCGCTACTGAAGATCGTACACGTCTTTTTGAGGTGAGGAATGTTGGTGTGAGTGAACGTGCCATCAGAAAAATGTTGGCAGAATTAAATTTCAGAGCTTTCCGACCAGCGCGTGTCCCAAATTGCTCCCACAGCACCGTACAGCAAGACTTCGTTTTGCGTGAGAATGTGTTAACAGGACTGCAGAGGAAGGAAGCGACGTCTTAACTTCAGACGAAAGAAGAATAGGTCTACGAGGTCCAGATGGACGTCAGCGTGTCTACAGGTGAAAAAACGAAAGGTTTGCTCCATGCACGATAACCGAAACAAGGAGAGTCTATAATGGTTTGGGAAGGCATCAGTTATGAAGCTCGCACGGACCTTGTTGTGTTCAGATATACGTGGAAAACGTTTTGCAAGACCATGTGATGCCTTTCGCACCAATTTTTCGTGAACACTTTCGGTTAATGCATGACAACGCACTCTGTCATACCGCAAATTCTGTAACTAACTACCTAAATGAGGTCGGGATTCCAGCTTGGCCATGTCCATCTTGCGGTCCAGATCTCAATCCTATCGATCATCTTTATGACAACCTAAAAATAACAACAAAAGATAACATCTGTTTCAGTATTTTGTGTTTTTGTTTGTTTTTTGTGTTAATTCTTTAATAAACGTGGTTTTTTCTTAGAATTTTTGTTTTTTTTTTTTTATTTTTCAAACTTTGCTTTCAACATTACTTACATCCAATGTGGTCTAAACTTGACGGTTTCTTTAAATTTACAGAAATACGAGGTGGGCTGTTAAATGTGCCTGTGAGTGTAAGGTGAGAGGCACTTATTCATGACAAGAGATACTCTTGGAGGATTTGTCACTTCCTCGCAAAATGCAGCAGAGGTTTTTTTTTTTAAATTATTTTTAGATGGAAGTGGCTGGAAATCGTACCCAGACCTGCGGCATGACAGTCCTATCCTACGCACTAACAATCATGCCACGGCTACAACAGGATTTTATATTTAATCATCTAAAATACCTAATTTTAGTAAATAAAGATTTAAAATTTAAAATAATGATTTAAGCGATTACACCAGAGTGTAAAACTTGCGTTTTTTATATTTGATGGTCATGTATCTTTCTATGACTTTGCTCTTTTAAAGACTGGAGTAAAATTTAGGTTTTCCAAAAATATCAAAACTAGCTATTAATTTCTCGTTGTCCAATTATATGGACTGGCACAAAGTAGGAGCTTTTCATCATTTCAAAAGAATAGCAAATAAAAAAGTGTTATTATTCGATATGGACTAAATTCGCAGAGGTGAATAATAAGCTGCGTTTATCACTTGTTTGCAGAATTATTTTTCTTCGACTAGGGTTTCAAGCGATTTTTGACCCCCTCTAACTTGAAATCCGCTATATTAACTGAGCTCAGCAAGCAAAAAGGGACTGGACCCCAACATATTTCAGCTTCTAAGCAATAGTCGCCCCTATAGAACGTCAAAAATCCCTAAAACCTTAACTGACTCACTCGCTGACATAGACCATCAAAATTATGGAGCACTACCCGACACCGCAGAATCTTGAAATCGCAGACGCATAACGAACGGTAGACCCTGTGGTGCACAAAAAGGAAGAAATTGAACATTTTGTGATTTTGCATATTGGGAGCGTGGTGTCTGCCCATGCCCACATCCTCTGAATTATTAACAATTATTCGGTGCGCTTTTGATTCTTGTACAATAATGAAATTTGTTAGAGAAGAAGAAAGGCTCCTTTTTAACATTTACGTTTTTGATTTTTATTCATTTCACCAAATTGAACTTAAATTCATCACATTCAAGCTTTTTATTATTTAATTTAGCATCCCAACCTCCAACCACTACATTGCTACAAATTAAAAAAACACGTATTTTCCTCCTCATTTAATTGAATTTATTTTTTAAGTTAACATTAATTACAATTTCACAAATGCAGTACATAGTATTAATTTACATGACAAATTACTTTAAGAGTATGGAGGTCAACTTTTTCAAAAAAGTCAAGCACAAGGCACAACTGTTTCTCTGATTAACATGGAGTATATTCTTAAAACAAAAATAGAAAAAGAAAATTAAATACAAAAAAATAAAAACTATCTTCACATTGTCAGATGTAAGGATATAAATAACTTACGTTCATCAGGTGACAGGCACTTATTTATGCTCCTAAATTCACATGGATTTGAAAAATATCTTTTTACTCCGTTGCGTTCCCCACATTGTTGATTAAATTCAGCGGTACATGCAAAATTGCAGTCATTTTCTTGAGCGGAAATCCCTGCAAACTAGAGGGCTAAGAGAACCAAGGCAACGATAAGAGCTACAAAATTCATCTTGTTGTTGAATTGAATTTTTAAAAGGAATGATTCAAACAAAGCCAGATTGGTCTTTTATATGCATATGATCGAACTAAAAAAAATTAATATGGTGGCTGAGCTGACGCAGTAAGTAAATAAATGTACTTAAGGGGAAATTAAATCGAGTCGAAGTAAATTCGGTTGCCTTAAATAAAAAACAAAGTTTCAAATATTTTTCTTACTACTTGTTAAGCTGGGTACACATGCAATTTCTAAGACATGACCAGTATACCTGTACATTGTACATGCCTTATTGTAAAAGTTACATGGCTGTGTGAGTAAACCCAAAGATTGCTCACAAGTTTTGGTTGCACAGGTGACATGAGAATGATTGAATTCCTATTTCAATACTTCAATTTTTTCATGTCTCGTTAAAAACAAAAGAATTCAAAACATGAAATAATATACGGGGAAAAATTCTCTTCAGTCCCTTTAAAATATTTTTAAATTTCACATTATTTTTTATTACCTATTGAACATTTAGCATTTTTGATGATAACGACCGTCGCTCCACCGTTATTATCTTATTACTTTAAACGAGCAATTCTTGTATATATATATATATATATACAAGATTATATATAACTGGTTACTCGGAAACGGCTCTAACGATTTCGATGAAATTTTCAGAGATTATTCTAATGAGTGAGAAAACATTAAAAAAAAGAGGCTGGGTTTGACCCACACTGATAACTTCCTATTGGTGCCCTTTGAAACTCAATACCCGATATTTACTTTTATAAGAAAATTATCAATTCAAAATCTTCAAAAACCTTATCAGTTGTGCAATCAAGAGAAGGCCTAAGTTCGGCTGTTTGCTCTGAATATACATATACGTCCCGAAATTTTTTTAGTATTCGGGAGTTTATATCAAAGGTTGTTCTCGAGATATTTGAGCCGAAAAACATTTTTTAACTATTTTTAGCATTTTTTTTTAAGTTTTTTTTGCAGCTTTTTTGCAGTTTTTTTGGCCTAGAAAAAAAACCGTCAATTGAACTTTTTTACAAACCTTATCTATAACTAATTATGGTATTATGTGTAGATTTAATTTTCACTACGTCAGTATTCATAGAATGAAACCGAAGTCGATAGCTTTATTTGTTCTCGAGATATTCGAGAAACAAGCCATTTTACAACTTTTTTTAAAATTACTAAAATAAAAAACCGCTAATTGAATTTTTCTGAAAATCCTTTCAGCACGTAACGGCTTTATTATCTGTAAAATAAAATTTACTCGAAGTCGATATCTCTACGCGTTCTCGAGATATCGTGAACAAAAAAAAGCTTTCGAACGTAAATTCTACACAGACATCTCTCTAAAAACAATGTAATCCTACTCCAGAGACCTCGAAACGTCGAGAAATGTCAAAATTTTCAATTTCACAAATCGGACCGATTAAAATAACTTCCAATAGGAAGTTAAAAAATTGTTTTATGAAAATCCGCCCACTTCCACGCCCACATTTCAGATTTCTTTTCCTCTCGAAAACTATTTAATTTTCTCAATTTCTCGGAAACGAATGAATCGATAATTGATTGAAATTCTCAGGGTGTTTTCTTTTGGACAAGAAAAAAATTAAAAAAAATATTTTTATTAATATCCGCCCACTTCCACGCCCCCTTTTTATCAATTTTTGGTTTCTCGGAAACGGCTCTAACGATTTTGATGAAATTTTCGGAGTTTCTTCTTATGAACGAGAAAAAAGTTTCGAAATTTGCTATGCTCAAATCCGCCCACTGCCACGCCTACTTTTACTATTTATTGGTCTTTCTCGGAAGCGAATCAATTGATTTGATTGAAATTTTCAGAGTGTGTTTTTTTGGCCAAGAAAAAAATTAAAAAAATATTTTTAGTAATATCCGCCCACTTCCACGCCCACTTTTATCAATTTTTGGTTTCTTGGAAACGGCTCCAACGATTTTTATGAAACTTTCGGAGTTTATTTTTATGAACGAGAAAAAAATTTCGAAATTTGTTATGGTCAAATCCGTCCACTGCCCCGCCCACTTTTATTAATATTTTCAGAGTTATCTTTTAGGTACGCGAAAAAATTTTTAAATTTGTTTTTTCCTTTCAAAAATTAGAAAAAATATTTCTATCTCGGAAACATTTCAATCGAATTTGATGAAATTTTCAGAATATATTTTTATGAACAAAAAAAAAATCTGAAAGTTGTGTAAAATCCGACCACTGCCACGACCACTTTTGTTATTTATTGGTCTTTTTGGGAATCGAGTCAATCGATTTAATTAAAACTTTCAGAGTTTTTTCTTTTGAGCAGGAAAAAACAAAACATTTTTATTAATATCCGCCCACTGAAACGCCCACTTTTACTAATGTTTGGTTTCTCGGAAACGAGCCTAACGAAATTGATGAAGTTTTCAGGGTTTGTTCATGAACGAGAAAAAAAATTTGAAATTCGTTTAGGTTAAAATCCGCCAGGGCGGGGCCACTCTTATTAATTTATTGGTTTTACTAGAAAATGTATCAATCGAATTGATTTGAATTTTTAGTTTTTTCTTCTCAGCAAACACAAAATTTAAAAAAAATGTTTAGTAATATGCGCCCACTGATGAAATTCAGTGTTTGTTTTAATGAACGAGAAAAAAATTCTACATTTTGTATGGTTAAATCACCCCAATGCCACACCTACTTATATTATTAATTCGTTTTCCTCAATTTCTCGGAAGCGAATTGATCTACTTAGTTGAATTTTTCTGAGTTTTGTCTTTTGAGGTAGAACAAAATTCCAATAATAGGCTGAGTTCCGAAGTGTAAAAAATGTGTTTGATACGCATCAGCGACGCAAACTTGATGCTTTGTAGAAATATTACACATACATAAGTTTGACATTTCGGAACGCAAAAAAAAAACTATTTTAAATCGAAGCAGCTAAAAAAAATTGGATGCGCCGTTTGCGCAGTAAATGCGCATCTGATCCATTCCGGAACTCAGCCATACTTTTAGTAAAATCCAGCCACTGCCACGCCCACTTTTTATTATTTCTTGGTTTCTCGATAACGGTCCCAACGATTTGGATACAATTTTCAGAGTTTTTTCTAATGAACAATAAAAAATTAGTTTTATTAAAATCCGCTCAGTTCGACACCCACTTTTCTTATCCCCCCTTCTTTCTCGTAAAAAGCTCTTATCAGCTCAATTTCTCAGAAACTACTTAATCGATTTAGATGAAATTTTCAGTTTTTTTTTTTGAGCAAGGAAAAAAATAGGAAAGTTTTCTTAGTAAAATACGCCTACTGGCACGCCCACTCTCTAATGATTTGAATGATATTTTTAGTGTTTGGTCCTGTAAGTAGAAAAATAACTCCAATTTTCGTATTTATTAATTTTTTGAAAAACTGATGCTCTATATTTTTTTTTTGAAGTTTTGAAAGAAAGAAAAAATTTAGAAAATGGATTTAGTAAAATCCGCCCACTACCATGCCATTTTTTCATTATAAAATTTTCAGGGTTTGTTCCTATGAGCGAGACAAAATTTATAAAATGGCTTTGATAAAACCCACCCAATTTCATAATATCTTGGTTCCTTGGTATTGATTCAAATGATTTGGATGAAATTTTCTTTTTGTTAATATGAGGAAGAAAAAAAAAATTGGTGGTTTTAAAAAAGTTCACTTAATATCATGTTGTTCAATGGAACCCACTAAATGCCACGCCCACTCTTAATACTTCGCAGATTCTCCTGGTTTCCCTGAAATGTCTTATACTGTATGGATGAAGTTTTGTGTGGGTGATATATTAAAACTGAATGTATTTAGAAAGGTGTTATCGTGGACCATAAAACAATATTCCTTACAACGTCACTGCCCGAAACCCTTATCAACAAAGTTAGAGTGGTTTATTGCAGGATAGGTCTCGTATGGTCATATTTTTACTAAGGATACATCCACTCCCAAATTTTGCTTTCGGCTTTACTTAAATGGGAGCCACTAAAGAAAAAGCTTAAAAATTAAAAAATCTTCTTAGAAAAATTGATAAAACTAACAATAAAAAAAATGAAGTGCCTTGCATTCTTGCAATAAATTGAAAACTCAAACAAAGTGCAAAAAAAAATAATAAAACCTTCAGATCATTATTTTACTATTTTAATTCTTATTTATAAAAAATATAGTGAGAATTGTATGTTTTATCTATTTATCTTTTCTGTATATCTATCTTATCAAATGTGTCTGATATTACTAAACCATCAACTCTGCATAGTATAACTCTGTAGTGTATATAAGCTATGCCTAACATTTTGAAAGGAAAACTTGAAAATGCCGAGCGAAGCTCGGTCTCGCAGGTACTTATCAATTATACGGTACGCTTCTGATTCTTGTACAATAATGAGATTTGGTATTCATCACATTCAAGCTTATTTTTTAAATTAACTGCCCAACCTTCAACCACTGCATTGTCACAAATTTAAAAACATTTTTTTCCTCCTCATTCAATTGAATTTATTTTTTAAGTTAACATTAATTACAATTTCACAAATGCAATACATAGTATAAATTTACATGATAAATTACTTTAAGAGTATGGAGGTCAACTTTCTCAAAAAAGTCAAGCACAACTGTTTCTCTGGATTAACATGGAGTATATTCTATAAATTAAAATCAAAATTTCAATAAAATAAAATAATTCATAATTCACATTGTCAGATGTATGATATAAATAACTTACGTTCATCAGGAGGCAGGCACTTATTTATGCTCCTAAATTCACATGGATTTGAAAAATATCTTTTTACTCCGTTGCGTTCCCCACATTGTTGATTAAATTCAGCGGTACATGCAAAATTGCAGTCATTTTCTTGAGCGGAAATCCCTGCAAACTGGACGGCCAAGAGAACCAAGGCAACGATAAGAGATACAAAATTCATCTTGTTTGTTGAATTGAGTTTAAAAACGGAATGCTTCAAGCAACGCCAGATTGGCCTTTTATAGAAGATCAAATTAAAAAAAAAAAATGAATATGATGGCTGACGCAGCAAGTAAATATATAAGTTAGTAGCGATGTACTTAACTGTATTTGTTTTTTTTTTTTTTAATTTTGAAAAATTGTATTTTTTAGGGGAAATTAAATTGAGTCGAAGTAAATTCGGTTGCCTTAAATAAAAAATAAAGTTTAAAATATTTATATATTTTTCTTATTTGTTAAGCTAGGTACACATGCAATTTCTAAGACATGACCAGACCAGTATACCTGTACATTGTACATGTACATGCCTTGTTGTTAAAGCTTACATGGCTGTGTGTGTAAAAGCAAATATTGCTCCCAAGTAGCACAGGTGACATGAGAATGATTGAATTCCTATTTCTATACTCTCGTTAAAAACAAAAGAATTCAAAATATGAAATAAAATACGGGGTAAAATTATCTTCAGTCCCTTCAAAATATTTTGTAAATTTCACATTATTTTTTATTATTGAACATTTAACTTTTTTGATGATAATAACCGTGGCTCCGCCGTTATTATTTCTTAAATCGCACTATTTTTACGAGTTTTAACAGTGAAAATGTTTATAGGATCGTTTTGAGAGAGTTGTGGTGTTACCAAAATGATAAATGGAATGACCGAAATGATTGAAATGAACACATGAATCAAAAAAGTATTGAAATTAAATGTACAGAGTCGATTTGATAAATAAATTTGACATAAATTTAGAATATGAAAAATGAACTCCAGCGTATTTGATAGTTGTCGTTTGTCTGCAAAATGCAGACAAAATTTTTTCTTGTATTAGTTTAAATAAAACAAAGTTCAGGAATAGACTAAAAACACAAAAACGATTTTTAAAGAAAAAAATTGCTATAATCTGCAACAATCTTTATTTTTTACTTCAAAAATGATGATTTTAAGGGCGATCTGAATTCAAACTGTACTTGTACGGTGCGGTGCCGTGAGCTAAGTCCCTAGGAACTTTTTTTCCCACCTTATATGGGAATAAAAACCACTTTCAAAAAGTGGTTTTTGTTCCCGCCTAGTGGGAACTAACACCTTCGGTGGACTTAGTTCCTGGGGACTTAGTTCACGGCACCTACTTGTACATAAATAGACATACATAACTGAATTAGAGTTCCTAAACTCGATGTTTTCCTGTGAAGTTTTTTTTAATGAAGTATTTCTTTTGCTTATTTAAATCAAACTGGTGTTTAATTTTTCATAAATTGTATCCTTTTTTTGTGATATTTCGTCGTTTATACATTTAATTTTTAATATTTAACGTTAACTTAAAAAAATATAAGTGAGGCTTTTTTTCATTGAAAAAGGCATGATTTTTTTTTCAATTGAGGCATTATTTTGACCAAAGTGGTTGGCAACGCTGCAGTCATGCCAGAACATGTTTTAACTTCTTAACTTGTTTTTGGTGGTAACATTTTTTGTTGTTTATTGTTTTAAATATGTATTTATATTTAGTGTTTTGAATTCGTGTTTTAGTACCTACTTCTATTCGTTATTTATATTTTGGTTTTTGTTTTTAGTTTACTATTCCGTTTCATTAATTAACTAGCTGACCCGGCAGACGTTGTCCTGCCTATAAACGATTTATGTATGTATTGGGAAAAAGAAATATTATATGAAAAAACACCAATGTGCATGTTCATAGAAGATGCAGTTTTTTATTTTATACATTTACTTACTTACTTGCTTTAGATGGCGCTCACAGCCCAGGATGGACTACGGTCTCAACCAACAAACCCCTCCAGCCAGCTCGGTCCCTATAGCTAGCTGCCTCCAGTTATGCACTCCAAGTTGGTTGAGGTCGTTCTCCACTTGTGTGCGCCACCTAAGGTGGGGTCTTCCTCTGCTGCGCAGACCGTCAGGGGTAGATTCGAAGATTCGTCGGGCTGGTGTGTCGGTGTCCATATGCTCCACGTGTCCCAGCCATCTCAGCCGCTTCTTGACCAGGTCGACGTCGCTGTAAAACCCATTACATTTAGAAGATAATTTAATCTGTATAAAATATTTCTATATTTATTCGAATGCCATATAATAGACAACGTTTTTGGTTTGCCAACGTGTGAACAGGTGACATAAAATTGGCGTGGAATGGCATTTTGAAGATCGTTGTGTTTCTTGAAGTGCTGTGCAATGTCTGGAAAAACTCTTTAGATGAGTTGATCTTTCAACGTAGGAAAATTGCAAAAATCTTCAGGCAAAGCAATAAGGTCGGTAGAAACATCTGCAACAATTTTCCCATTCCTAATGTCCAACAATTGTTTCGAAAACGTCTCTGCAGTTGCAGTTGGAGTGTCTTGAATTCATTGGTTTCGTCAGCAGCTGTTGATCTCGGAAAGACAGGAAGTGTTCGGTGAAAAAAACTGGCCAGCACTATTCCCACCACCGCAAAGGCGCTGATTTCTACGTAAGTAGATCTTGCAGTATTCGATTTAAGGCTTCCAATGATTTTCAAATTTGTTCCGGTGTCCATTTAAATTAGTTTCTATGGACATTTTTGCAAACAGCATAGCAACCAAATAAACAAAAGTAAAAATAAACATTTCGCATAAAAGAAATGCCGAACATAGTGCAAAAAAAATTAAACAAATCCATCGGGCCATTCGTGAGTGATGTGGTTAGAAACGAAAACCATTTCATTTTTATATACTATAGATTTATCTATGATTTCTGTTTTGTAGCCGTTTGCTATAGCTAACACAATAATTTCTTCTTCGTGGTCTTTTTTTTATCACTGGGATATTGGAAAGCCTGTTGATTAACTGCCTGAACAGAATGGAGACGGAACCGGAGCCAGAGCTGGAATTGCTGCCAAAATATTAAATACACACAAATTTAATGTTGCGAAAACAACGGAACGTAGCCGCATACGGAGCTACAGCCGCAGACGGAAGAGTTCACCAACTTTTAACTTTTCACGTACGGCACTTTTGACTTTTCAATTTGTATGAAGGTAAAAAAACAACTTTTTGGGTCGGAAAAATATATTGTGGTTATTGGTATCGCAAAAATAATTATTTTTTAAAAGAAAAGTATTATGGAAGTAAAAAATTTGAATTCGCTGAGCTTGTACACAAGAATACACTTTTCACAGCTCTTCTAGTTCCGTCTGCGGCTCCAGTTCCAGCATTATATTCTGTTCAGGCAGTCAAGCAGTAAAAGCAGAGATGTAAAAACTTACGTTAATTGATGACTTAAGTCAATCGACTTAAAAGACTTATTTTATAAGTCCTTTTGTCTTATAAAAAAAAGTTAAAAGATTGCAGTCAAATGAGTTACTAACTTTTAAGTGACTTAAAGACTGCAACCAGTCAAAAAGTAACTCAGTCAGTTAACTGTAAGTCAATTGACTGCCCTAATTAACTTATAAGTCAGAATATTGTACATGACTGCTAACTCTAGCTTCAAAGTACACAGTCAAAAATCCAAGTTTTGACTTATATTCAAAAAATATTTAAGTCAATTAACTCTGATTTAACTAATTGCAGTCTTTAATTGAATACAGTCTTTACAACTCTGGTTAAAAGCTGCCATTTTTTGTACATGTGGGTGGTGGGAATTTTTGTTTATAGTGATATCTGTTGTTGTTGGTTTTCTGTATATTTTATAATAAAGTTTGTTGTTGTTTAGCCCTCCTAGTGGGTGCCGGGCGGTAATGATCACCACAGTTTTCATCTCGTGCGTTGTCAGCTAAGGTCAGGTCGAATTGATAGTGTGCGTGTACATACATACTTACATTTATCCACACGAGAGATATTTTAATTCTACATAATAAAATTTATATTCATTGATGGAATCTAAAATTAATATCCAAATCTTTCACACGGTACTATGTCCATTGACTTAATTCTAAGGTCTTTTCTATTCTTAAGCCTACTATGCTGCTGATGCGAAACGAAAAATCCCATACAAAAATGACACAACGAAATCATAAAAGAAAAATTTCGTTCTGCGGTGCGCTGTTCGATGTGCGAAATCGATAATTGTAGCAGATTATTTGGAGAGACCTCCCCTCTGTTTTTGCACATAATTAATTGCCTGTACCATTAATTGTGTGCGGAAAAGTGACATTTGGTCTCTATTTGTTGTTTGTATTTGTTGTTTCTTTCATCGTCATCGACATTGCTTTCTGTGATTTGTATGCGTTTGTTTTTGCAAACGGTGACACTTTCAAGGGGCAATTTTTCGTTATGGTTTTCGTAAGCATTTCGATGTCATGTTGGAGACCAACTAAAAATTTCGTTTCGTATCAGCAGCGCACTAGGCCTAATAGTGAAAAATTATCAATAAATATACAATATTCTATTAAGGGCCCCACAACCCTGGATGCGGTCCTGAAAATTATCATCAAATTATCAAAAAATTTGCATAGAAAGTTAGTTTAATACATATAAGTAATATTACTTTTAAATAGGTACAACAAATACTTTTACGATTTCGAGAATGCATAAAGAATTATGTTCTATCGAAAACATCTTAGGCAAGTTAAAAGTTAAAGTATGCCATTTATCAAATCCAATACACAAACAAAAAAAACTATCCAATCCTATAACAAAGGATAATTTTACCATTAGTCAGCAAATTTCCCCCTTCCATCACTTATTGCTTCAAAAAATACTTACAGGTAAAAGGTAACCTACCTAATACCGATGGTGTGGGTATACATAAAAAGAATTTCAAATTGCAATGAAAGTTCAAGACTCAAGAGTCAAGTGTAATGGAGCTTATATCGAATCCTCTTAGCCCAGACGAGATCATCCAGGGTTTTCATTTCGACTTCCAGCTTTTCTCGCATGCACTTACAACTTAAACTGAGACGGAGATGATGTGAGTGTGATTCTGTGGATTTTGTATACACAGATTCGAGATACAAATAATAATGCTCAACAACGTTGACGACGACGACGAGGAAGACGACGATGATGATGATAGAAGAGAATTTCCAAACAGCATTCAACAAAAAAATAAATAATAAATAAACCCTTAGAGTAAAGAGCTATCATTCCTTTCGCCTTTCGGAAAATTTGCAAGAAAGACTCTCTATCTGGGAGCTTGACTCTCATACCAGAACTCCAGCCAAGCCAGAAACAAAATCAAGAATCCAGATCCCGAACTCACATATCAACAAAGGTAGGTATATTCTTTTTATTCTCAATTATTATACAACGAAATACCGTTCTTCATATGATTGCATATTAAATATATATTTATTTTCTCCATTTGGGATTAGTCGGTAGTGTAGTCGAAAATGTGCACTCGTTCGTAATTCTCAGTTGAATTGATGAATAGATTACTTTGGGACGAGCTGCCGTTTATAACTTATTCATATCCTCAGGTGAAATTATTTCCTTTTAAGGACGTTCTGATGATTTAGCTAGGGGAGAACATATATATGGAGTTTATATTAAATAAAACGTTTTTTTTTGTCTGTTTTTCATTGTTCTTAAAAGATGATTTTCTCTTATTGCTGAAACAAATATAATGTTCTATTCTATTGGTCTTTTCCAGAAAAAAAAAAACAGAATTTGACCATCAAGTCAAAAAATAATGTATATTTTTGTCACCTTTTAACGATTGCACAGCTTAAGAAATATCTAGAAAACCAAAAGTAAAATCCCTGCATGCGGGCACTTTAAATTATTTAATACAAAAAACAAACACAAACCACTACCATCACAGACGTAGCATATAATCACACTCCAACTTCTTCCATCTGCCGTATACGAAAGGAAAAAGGAATACAAAATTTAAAAAAAAAAGTGCGTATACGCCCGAATTATCATAGAAATAAAAATAAATTAAAATTTTTTTTATGCCATAACCACTCTCGCAGTAAAGGCTGTTTTATTAATATGAAGGTTTTGAATAAAAAAAAAAACAACAAAAACAACTACTTGATGGAAATTTTTTCAACAACAAACCCTTCGACCCCTCTCTGCCTTAACCACGGATCTGCAATTTTATTATATTTTGTTGACTAAATTAACTACAACATAACGTTTCTGCACGTTTATAGCTAAATCACAATCACGCGTTCGGTCGTGCCGACTTTAGCTAAATCACAATCACGCGTTCGGTCGTGCCGACTTTGACATATTGAATAGAAACAATGGATTCTTATGAGGCAATCTGAAATGTTACCTCAAGCTTTATGCTCGCTTTAGATCGTAAATATCGTAAGCTCGAGCTCAACGCCCGAATAGATCTATTTTCTATTTTGTCGCGCTTTGACAGCTCACAGTAGGTAATTCCCATTTCGTTTGTTTTCCCTTTTCTTTCGGATGGGAAAGTTTTTGTGGATTTAGAATTTTTCATTAAAAAGAAAACATTTAGTTTACAAAAACATAAGAAAATTCGTTTGAGTGATAAATATTTATTAATTCTAATTAAGTGTGAACCATTTTTTTTTGATAAAAGTTATTCCCTTTTGGAAGTATATTTCTATCCATTTTTAGATGTGTTCGATTTACTGGCTGAACAGAATAGAATGACGGAACTGAAGACGCAGACGGAACTGGAAGAGTTGTCAAAAAGTGTCGTACGTTATTTTTTTTACATGCCCACAATGCAGCTGTACAGCTTTGAAGGTATTTTGAAGAAAAACAAAAGAATATTATTGTGTACAAGCTCAGAATTCACATTTTTTGTTTCCAATAATTTTCCTTTTAATAAATAATTTTTTTCGCGATACAAATAACCACAATATTTTTTTCCGACCCAAAAAGTTGTTTTTTTTTCTTCATACAAATTGAAACCTCAAAAGTGCCGTACGTCAAAAGTTAAAAGTTGGTGAATTCTTCCGTCTGCGTCTGCGTCTCCGTATGCGTCTACGTTCCGTTGTGTTCGCAACATTGAATTTGCGTGTATTCAATATTTTGACAGCTATTCCGGCTCCGTCTCCGTTTCCGTCTGCGTCACCATTCTGTTTAGCCAGTTAGGCAATTTTTGTTTGGTTCCGGAGAGTGTATTTACTCCGGTGTGTATACTTCTTCTAGGTCGAATTTACACTTTATCTTCTGTTTTTTTGTTGATGAATGATGTCTCTTGTGGCGCTATCACTTACACTTTTTTCTTTTTAATTTGTATTTTATTTTTTATGAGTATTTTTGTTGGAAAATCAATGTTCACAAACATAGATTACAAATAAATTAAAATCCCGACACAAGAAATCTGTGTCTTACAACTTTTTGTAATATTAATTACGATTTGTCTCGTGTGTTTTTTGTGGAATTGTGTTGGAATCCAACCTGTTAATGCGGTAGGTATGCATAGGTATACCACGTTCTGTCGAAGAGTAAATACATTTTTTCTGTATGTGGGAAAGAGAAATTATCGCTCATATAAGGAGAATAGTTGAATAGGGAAAACAAAAATGACGGTTTGCAACACATCAAACTTGTAAGGAGTAAGTACGTACTAAATCGGTGGCGTAAAATCGCCACATTTAAATGTGCAAACCTTTTTGCTAGCCTTATTTTGCAGTAAAACTATTCACCCAGCTTAAGATTGTTTTGTCCGACGGGTGTTTTTTTGCGTAAATGCCTGTTTACATGGGCTTTTTACTAATTGGCGCATGCAGAGAGACGGGTAGATTTTATGTGCGTAAAAAAGAGAAGGGTAGGTTTAACTCAAACTAGAGAGACTGCTTTAATGTGTGAGTGAGAGATAGATGGATTTAAAGGGTGTGAGATAGGGAAGGGTATATTGAAGTGAAAGGGGTTTTCTTTATAATGTAAGCACGGGGATCGTCGCTATGAATGAAAAAATGCTTCAGTAAAATGATCATGTGAATTGTAGGCAGCGAGTTGCAAAAAAGAAGTGTAGGTATAGGGAATCGACAGAATGCAATACTAAATCTGTTATATTTTTTTCTTGATCATAATAGGTAATAATAATAATAATTAATCCTCATAATTTTTGGTGAACTGATTTTAAGATCTATGGAACAATCATTGACTTTTTTTTCTTTTTATTTGTCCTTGCTGACATTTTTAACTCCTTTTGCGAAGTCTTCCATTTGCTGGTCTCTTTAGAAGTAGCTACATTGTACATTCTTATTTCTCCCCATTAGATACTTGTCAAAGTTATAAATGCTTGAGGAAATGTTTTTTTTTTTAAATCGCTTTTTTTCGAATTCCATTACAATAAAAAAGGGAAAAGTGATGAAAAACTACCTTAGCGCATATACCTAATGTATACTTTCATTACCAAAGCTATTTATTTGCATTGGTTAGAGATCCTAAATGAAAACATAAAATACAGAGACATTTTTGATTCTCTATTATCTGCGAAGAATTTCAGAAATGCAATTTTAAGGAAACAGAACTTTTATTTGTCATTGCTCAACGCCCGAGGTTTGAAGCCACATTTCGTTTTGCAATTTTAAAGGTCGCGCTTAATGACACATGTTATCGTAAAGTCGATCAAAAGCCCATCAAAGCCCGACCGACCGAACGCGTGATTGTGATTTGGCCATAAGCTGCACGAATAAAGGTCTCTACCAAAATTAAGGTCTGTCGGATTTTTTTCAAAGTGCAAGTCCTGCTTTTATGGACTTTAATATTTTCACAAGTATTTCATAGCTTTTTAATATTCCTATATAGAATTTGAATGCTGTTCAATTAACTACGCATATTACAGGCAGTATTACTGTGGTTTTTATGAGTCACCCTATGACTCGATTAGTGAATTGACAGCGGAGTTAATCGAACTAGAAGTTAAAAATTGTAATAAATGTCAAACAAATAAAGGAAATCCACAAGCTGCTCCGAGACAGTTTATTAAACCACCAGAAGATCCATGGAACACTTTGCATATGGATTTTGCTGGCCCATTCCAGGGATATACATTCTTGATCGTCGTAGACTCTATGTCAAAGTGGCTGGAAGTAAAATTGGTCCGCAGCGTATCAGCCGCGGAAGTAAAGAGTAAACTGCGTGAAATTTTTGCAACACATGGTCAACCTAAACGAATTGTATCTGATAATAATGGTACTGCCTTCGTGTCAGCCGAATTGCAACAGTTTTATATTTTAAATGGTATTAAATACAATTCGACGGCAACATATCATCCATCCAGCAATGGACAAGCTGAACGTATGGTCCAATACTTAAAAACCTCTCTTAAAACAATGTCAGAAGGAGACATGCACACAAAATTACAGCGAATTCTGTTCAAACAACACACGACACCGAACACGACAACGGGAAAAACGCCAGCAGAGCTACTTATGGGACGAAAGCTTCGTACTGCATTAGATGTCATGCACCCTGATGATAAACAGCCAGATCCAATTAGACTCGAATCCAGTGGTCAAGTTAGGAGTTTCAAAATCGGAGACTCTGTATATTTTCGGAATTAAGTGGACCGCTCTGGTTGGAAGGTAAAATTATTGAAGTCACGGGCCCCGTATCCTATGTAGTAGAATCGATTGATAATAAAATAGGTCGCCGACATATCGATCAAATTAAATGCCGCCTCACTGAAAACAAACAATTTGATGTTCCTTGTAGAATTGATCACACTGAAGATCACCAGCGAGAAGTTTTGACCCCAGATGCCTCACCACTGCCACCACCACCAACGATAATTGAGAATTTAGCTGAATCAGAGTTGTAAGAATCAGAGTGTACTCAAGAGGGACATGAGAGTGAGACGAAAGACGATGTCAACACCACCACCCCCACCACCACCACTGCAAATACAATGTCTGATATTGTCACTCGTTATGGACTCGTTGAACACAACAATTACGTTGTCATACGAAATATAGCAAGTTTGCTAAGTAATTCTGGCTTAAAAATGTCATCCTAAGTGTGACAGTCACAGTTAAAATTTTGGCAGCGTGTAGGGGATTTTAGTCTTTTTTTTCTATTTTTAGATCACGGAGAAAGGGGGTTTCAGAATAAATAACTCTTAAAATTATTTTAGAAATTTAGAAAAATCAAAAATTGAAAAAAAAAATCCAACCAATTTTTTGCGGTAAACATTCCTATGGGATAAATTCAAAGATTCTATAAATCCAGATTCTTTAAATGCAAAAGAAACTTTGCATACACCCAACCTCGCACCTACCCCAAATCCTATAGTGGGCCAAGCAGGGTGGTTGCAGGGGGGGGGGGGCAACATGCCCACCCTTATAGACATATGTACTTCACTGGTTTATACGCCGTTATGCTGGGTGCTAGCATTATTGAAAAATAAAAATTGAATATAAACATTGGATATACAATATACATATATTGTCACCTACCAAGCAACCCCTCTGAAACTAACTAACCTACCTACACACAACACCACCATAGCACCAACCAATTGACCTGCCGGCGACCACCACACCAACCAACAACCACACCACCACTACCAACCAACCAACCACCACCCAAACCAGCGTTGCCGAAGTGACACGATAATTTCTTAATTTCATAATGAAGCAAATTTTAACAAAATTTAATAAAAATTGGTCCAAATTCGAAAATCTCATATTTTTTAACAATGCATTAATAGAAGAATAATTACCTTTGTGTCTTGTATGATGTACAGCCCCCCGTAATAAAATTAATTACACTTTTTTCCAACAAATAGAAGAAGAATAGAATTTGTATTTTTTTCATGTGGCACGAAAAATGGCACGTTTTTTCAGAAAATATGGCACGTTATTTTTTTTTCGGGCAGCAACGCTGACCCAAACTCTATGGAAATGTAAATTGCTACTGAACTGTCGCTTGGTATCAAAAAAACTGGGAATCGGCAGGCAAACGGGATTTGGATATCGTTCTGCGGGAAAACTATTTGCGGGAAAATGATTTGCGGGAAAAGGTGACATGGAAAAATGTTACGCGGGAAAACGTAGCCAACCCGGTCAAATAAATCATGTTTTTTTAAATATTTTATTTTTCGTAGCTATAGTGTGTATTTGTGAACAAAAAAAATATGCTAAGGCAGTATTACATTATCATACATATGTATGTTATGTACATATATTATATAAATGACTAATGCTAGGGGAGCGGGTTAAAACTCTGTATACAGTAAAACCCGCTTAAGAGCAACTGCAAAGTGTCACAGACTTTCTTTCACTTAAGTGGGGTTTTCACTTTCACTTTTTCACGAACCCCGCTTAAGTGAAAAAAAATTCCACTTAAGCGGATAAGCGAAAAAAAAAATTCACTTAAGCGGATCTAAAAATTCCATTAAGCGGAGAATTAATGCTAGAAAAAATTGTATTTATCTTTTATTTATTTTTGAATTATGAAAATGTAATTTTCTTTTTAATAAATGTTTAAATACGTAGGTATAGCCTTTTGAGCCATTTGAAATGTTGTTTTGGACTTTTGAGGACAAAGCAATTTGTTTATAAACATTTGTGAAATAATCAGAAATTCAAATGTCATTTTCGTGGTGAAAATGGTGAAGGTGAAAAATAACGAAAGAATTCTGCAAAATTTTCGTTCTGTGCGATTCAATTTTTTTTTTCACCTAAGAGTTTTTTTTTTCAATGAAAAATATAAAATTGAACTGAAAATATGTTTCAGGTATCCGGGTTTTTCACTTAAGCGAGTGTCGCTTAAGCGGAGTGTTTTAAAGGTAATTGATCCAAAAATACTCGGGGATGAAAAAAGTGTTTCAGATAAGCGGGGTAATCTCTATAGCGGGTTTCTCTTGAGCGGGTTTTACTGTACCAAAATCCTGTTTATTTTATTTTCGAAAATATTGTACGACCAAAATTCTGTATATCAGACTTCTGTAGGTATTTGAAAATAGTGTATATCCAAATATCTGTACATCCAAAATGCTGTAAGTGTAAAATTCTGTTTTCCAAAATGCTGGTTATGTCCAAGTTCTATATTTTGAAGAAAAAATACAACATCATTTTAAGCACGTACAAGTACAAATAGAATTTCTTGCATTTACTTGTACAAAAATTCATTCTCTTTAAAAACGAGTAAAATACTTGTCTGTATAACCAACGTTTTATTAACTCAATTTTCGTGAATACATTTCTGTTAAACCACTATATGTGGAAATAGCAGAAATAGCATTTAAGAAAAACTTGAACAGAATTGATTTTCTAATTATAGGTATTTGCGTGGCCAATAATTTATTGGTAAGCGGAAGGCCCTTATCAGAACCAGTTTGATGGATGACGTCTTGGTTATTATTTTAGGTATATGATTTCTGGATCCCTCAATTCTAGACGTGTTCACAAATAACTATGTTTTTATAGGCTGACGTTACAGTAATTAGTACTTTAAAATTTCATTGAAATCTTCAAGAATTGAGATTATCAAAATATGATGAATTTCTATTTAAAAAATAATAAAATCTAATCGACTCAAAATTATAAGAACAATAACAAACAAACTCTGACTGACGTCTAAAATTAATTGCTTATTTGGACAAAAAAAAAAATTCGAAATTCATCTCCTGTTTTCCATTGTTGATTGCATAAGTCGCATGAATTATAACCACACCGTAATAGTCTTTACTCTTTTAAAATGATATTGCCCCTTGAATCGAAAAACCCTTTAAAACATCAATTAAATGACTTCATAAGAGCGTCGGGGGGCGAAAAATATGTCAAAATCGCGACCCATGTCAAATTTAAGATAATCACCGGTTATACACTTAAAAACTTTTACACGCCATTAATTTGGATTCTGAAGGGGTTACATAGGAAGTTAAAATCCTGCTGCTTCCAAACACGCGACCTGGGATATACACACATAATATAAGTCGCAAAAGCCACCACCACCACCACCATTGTTGGGGTCCCCATTGTCTTCCGATGGCTTGTCCCAGTCGCAGACGGTTGCTGCTTCCTGAAAACTTCCAAGGAAACCGTATTTATACTGTAGTCACATATGTACCATGAAAGTTAATGTATTATGGTGGTTAAATTATAATAACCATGTAATCACAGCTCTTTACAGCGTTCTAGTCAACTGTACTGTTGTAGGTATACCTATACATACATATATATCTAGGGATTCGAGAATGAAGACCGGGTTACATGTTAACCTCAAGTTCACAGGCAAAAGAACATGCTTAGTTTGATTTAATGCTTAATTATGCATTAATTATAATGAACCGTTAAATTATTTCATTGGATCTGCTGTAAATTAAGGAAAACGATGATTTGTTTTTGCTTTAAACCATAGATACCTAACCTACATAGCTATATTGAGAAATAGAGAGGAATCATATTATATTCCATTCCCATCAAAAAGTTTTGAATATTGTTATCATCATGGAAGAATATGTTCTTTTTCGTACCGAGTTAACATACACGTACCGATTCGCATCCGTAGGGCATTATCTTGTTTTTAACATTTTCAGCTCTGGTTTCTCAATTCGACAAAAAAAAAAAAATGAAAATGTTTTGTTTTTAAGGACTTGACTCTTGTATTGTTATAACTATGAAACATCGAAGCAAATTCCTCCACATTCTCTTTGTAATCATTTTAATTAGGATTGTGTTAAATTGAAAAGAAAAAAAAAAAGAATTTTTTGGTTAATAGGTAAAATGAAATTTTTCATAAATGGGATATGCTTTTACAAACTTCACCTAGAGGCCATATTTAAGTCCAAATGTGAAAGAATTACGAACATGGTTTTAAAATTTTAAGTTGGAATTGGAACCTGCTTTTCCCACATGTCCGCATAAAGGAAGAAGTCTGTAGAATTCGAATATTTTGTTGTTGACTGGAACACAATGGACTGTAGATTATACTGATGAAGTTTGCTCAACTTTAACTACATCACCATGAAGTTCTTGAAAAAAAAAAAAAGTTTCAACTTCAAATTATAGCTCTATGTACTATTTTCATATTCTTCGATAGCGCTAAGGCCTTCAGCTACACCAAAGTGTGCAGCCTGTGAATTCTGTTGTCCAGAAGCGAGAAAGAATATCTTCATCCGGCTTTGATAAGGTCTATGCCTCACTACCACAGTACTACCACAGATATTATGATTGTGTAAGTACACTGTTCAGAAAAGGGATTTACAATTAGAACACTTAACTTCCTTCATTTTTAAAAAGGTGTTCAATAAGAAAAAATTATTCAAACATAAAAGGTCAATATGATGAGGATGACAATGAGTACCTACAACAATAATGATCTTTCTTTCAGTCAATAATTTAGAAGAAAAAATTAAACACAAGTATGGCCAAAAAACGAAAAACTCTTAATTGGCGTGTTCAGGAAAATGAGATATCTGAAATTTCTCTACTTCAAAAAGTGATCAAGCGAATCCAAAATATTTTTTCCTCAGAGTTTTGACAGCAAAACTGAGAAATTTTGCTGAGGAATCCTGTTCACGTAACGGAGATTGCTGAGGGCTCTGAGATCTCATTTTCCTGAACTTGCCTAATCTGATTTTAAAAATAAACAATTCTCCTCTTCTCAGAAATATAAATTCCTGAAAATAAAAAAGTCATTTGGAGAAATTGCCAGTTGCTAAATAAAGATTTCAGCTTTTTTTCCAAATAATTTATCATACTGTTACTTACTTTAGATGGCGCTTACAGTTCAGAATAGACTACGACTTCAACCAACAAGCCCCAACAGCCAGCTTGGTCCCTAGCTAGTTGCCTCCATTTATGCACTCCAAGTTGGTTGTGTGCCACCAACTAAGGTGGGGTCTTCCTCTGCTGCGCAGATAATCAGGGGTAGATTCAAAGACTCTTCGGATGTCGATACGGGTATCCGTCCCAGTCCCAGCCATCGCTCAGCCGCTGTATTTTCAACTTTTTACCAGATCCATTGTTAAATCTTTTCCTCAATACAACATTCTCCATCGATACAGAATGAACCGAAAATCACCCGAAGAATCTTCCTTTCAAAGCAGATTATCATCCGTTTGTGACAGGGTCCATGCTTCTGCCCCATACAGTAGGACCAGAATGATTAGGGTATTATTAAGCAAGGAGCTAACTGAAGTGTTGACGAAGTGGAGTGGTAAAGGAAAAGCGAGTGGCAGTGGAGTGGTGAACAAGTGGCTTGGCAATGGAGTGGCGGCGAAGTGATATGAAAGTGTTTTAACGCGCACTGCGGTGGCAAAATACATTCACCAGCTCTCGGTTTATAAATCAATAATCACAAACATACTCGTATATAGTACAAAAATCCACTTCGTCACCCAATCCGAACGGATGGTGAGCGGCACTTTTCTATGACAAGAGATACTCTTGGAGGATTTGTCACTTCCTCGCAAGAGGCAGTAGCCCGGAAAAAAACTTAAGGTGGAAGCGGCTGGTATTGAACCCATACCTCTGGCATGACAGTCCATCGCACTAACCATTACGCCACGGGCTATAAATGCCTTTTTAGCCAGAGGAAATAGCGATTGGTAAGAGTGATTCTTCGTTTGATCTCTGCACTGATAACATTTTGCAAGGTTATAGTCTAGGTACTTGACGACTTCCAACTTGTATCTATCCATCGTGATGTTTTTCCCGAGTCGACGATGTTGAGATTCCTTTCTCGATGACAGCATATACGTCGTCTCATTAACAGCCAAACCCATTTTCGCCTCCGATTCAATTGCAAACTTGCAAACGCGACGGTTACAGCTCGCTTCGTTCTCCCAATGATGTCAATATCATCTGCATAAGCAAGTAGTTGAACGGACTTTTGAAGAATTGTACCTCTGTTGTTGACTAGCGAGTTGCGTACAATTGCTTGAAGAACAATATTAAAGAGATTGCATGATAACGCGTCGCCTTGCCTTAAACCTTTGTCCACATCAAAGGGTTCGGTAGTGTTTTTACCGACTTTGAGCGTGCATTGAGATTTCTCCATCGTCATTCTGTAAAAGCGGACGAGTTTGGCAGAAATGTCGAGATGTGACTCTGTAAAGTTTGTCTCTGTCTATGCTATCATATTGAAATCGATGAAGAGGTCGTGGGTATGGATTTTAAACTCCTGGGTTTTTTCTAAATTCTGTCGGAATGTGAACATTTGATCGAAGGTTAATTCCTCGGGCCTAAAACCACACTGATAGGTGTCAATCAGAGTCTCTGTACTCTTAGCACCCCATACATGGAAAATTCGAGAAAAAAGTATGCAGTCTAAAGGGTCAGTAATTGGTCATAAAAGGTCAGGTAGTTTAAGAAATTGGTCAGGCTTAGAAAATTTTTAATCCAAGGTTGAAATTTTTCAAGGAACCTTGAACCATCGTTGAACCTCAGTTAATTCACCGAAATCGGGGAGTTAAAATTGCTGAACCACGGATTAAATTTTGAACCAAGTTTGTACAACTGGCCCTAAACAAGTTACCTGATTAATGCATTGGTTAAACTGAAATCATTTTTCCTGACCCCCTTGCACTCTTAAGAAAAAATTGGAACACAGTTTCCGGGAAATATTTTGTATGATTGCCAAATATTGGTGCTTTAAAACAATTTGCTATAAATCTCAGAACATAAAACTTCATCTCGGTTGACTTTTTTAACAGGGATATACAGCAGCTGTTCAAAAATAATGAAATAAAACATTAAGTGCCAGTTGTACAATCGTGGTTTAGATTTTGATCCGTGGTTCAGGAATTTTAACTCGCCGATTTCGGTGGGTTAACTGAGGTTCAACGATGGTTCAAGGTTCTAATATGCACTAAAAGCCAATTACATGCCTGAACCATCGTTGAACCACAGTTAATCCGCCGAAATTGGTGAGTTAAAATTCCTGAACCACGGATCAAATATTTGTACAACTGGCCCTAAAGGTCAGTTGTACAAACGTGGTTCAATATTCAATACGTGGCTTAGCAACTTTAACTCGCCGATTCCGGCGGATTAACTAGGGTTCAACGATGGTTCAATATTCAAGTATGTGACAATAGCCAACGAGATGCCTAAACCCATCACTGAACCTCCGTTGATCCACCGAAATAGTTGTATTAAGGGCCAGTTGTACAAATATTTGATCCGTGGTTCAGGAATTTTAACTCACCAATTTCGGCGGATTAACTGTGGTTCAACGATGGTTCAGGCATGTAATTGGCTTTTAGTGCATATTAGAACCTTGAACCATCGTTGAACCTCAGTTAACCCGCCGAAATCGGCGAGTTAAAATTCCTGAACCACGGATCAAAATTTAAACCACGATTGTACAACTGGCACTAAGATTCCTGAACCACTGATCAATATTTGAACCACGATTGTACAACTGGCCCTAAAAAAGTGTCTGTTCCTAAAATTTTTTATATGAAAAACATATATTTCTCAGCCGTACTGCTATATGTACTGCTTTTTCTTTCTTGAAGTACTGCTTTTTTTAAAAACTGAAACGACAGCCCTGAATATAGCTACTCTATGGTGTGGACTCTGAAGAGTGCCATTAGACCGCCACGTTAACTGAAATATTAAACAATACGGACAAAATAAAATAATGCTCTCTTTTAATCTTACTGATTTTCTTTCCATTTCAAACCTAAGACTTCTGATGCCGACCTCCACCCTGTACACCTAACACATTTAATTGTATGATGATGTTTGAGTACATCTTTTGCATTCAAATTGAAAAATGTTCAAGTTCTATTTTCTTGCAGAACTTAACTATACTCTGAAATCAACATTTTGAACAGTACGAGTGCTTTGAGTTGCACAATTCCAAACCATCACGGTAGCTTTAATAGCCCATGCGTTTGAATAACTTTCCTGTCCATTAAATTCTCTGCGAGCAAAACAAGTTTATAAATATTAAGTCAGTACAAAGAATCAAAGCCCAACTTACATTATAAAATTATTTCCAAATATACCAAAGTAAGGCCACCCACTTAAGTCCTACATAATGAGTGTGTTCTTTCAAATGCTAATTAATTTTACAAGTACCACATTAATTGCCCCACCTCTGCATCAGCATCAAAGTTTCTTTAAATAAAAAACGACGTACTGAACTCATGTACCTCTGTACCTACCCTCATGATGGCAAAATAAAAAAAAGAATCAAACAAAACTTTCTGACTTAGATTTGGAAGAATGTTTTCCATTATATTTTATTTATTTTTTTTTTATTTAGCACTTTGGATGTTACATAAAATGAATAAATTTACTGCAAATTGATTGCCTGTGATGATCACCGTTGTCACTTGAGGGATTTTTAATTGGGTGGAATGGAACTCTTCGTCCTGCGTCCCCGTCCCACATATTATTCCTCCATCATATACTCATTCAAACCAGCAGAAAGGATATGTTGGCCTAATGGAATGCAAATAAAGTTAAATAAAAAGGCAACCTAAAACGAGGGATAAAATTATTATGTCAAGACCAGAATCAGAGAAAACGAGAGCGAGAGTTAGTTAGTATGTTCATTATTTTTACTGGTATGTACCCTACTGTGCTACGTGCAAAATAATTTGCAGGTTTCATTTCCATGGAAATTGAATAAATTTAACGAAAATGTTTGCAATTAGAAATAATGGAATTTAACATAGTTCCAAGAGGGAGGGCTGTCCGAATTATTTAACAGGAGTACAAATTTTGTTATCCCTTAGGGGTTGATGGTAAAAGTATGAGGCGAGGGTTGAATTGCACCTTCCTGACATGCAAATAGAATTTTGAAACCTGAATCTTTTATTACATTGAATTTCCATTAGGTGTTTGAATTCACTTGTCCGTGAGAAGAACTTTGGTGTAAAATGCAAATATAACATCGTTCTTCCCTCTTCGTAAGGGTGATGCTGGAGATGAAATTTTGTGTTTCTCATTTTTTTTTTTTTTTTTTTTTTTTTGTGAAATAGAGCAAGAATTTTCGTTCTTTCATAGAATATTTTTAAACAATCAATATAGCGACATATTAACACTTGACTGGACTTCAACTATACGTTATTGACAAATCAACAAAAAAAAATGCAGCGTTGGATATTTGTTCGAGCTATATAGTTCTTGGAATTCAAGTTCTAAGAATTCTTTCGATTGTAATACTTGATTCAATTCATTTTTTTTTGTTATTGGGCGACAATAAAGGATTTTCAGTTGATGTTGTCACTACTTGATATTTTTTGTAAGTGGCAAAATTATTACGATGAAGATATGTCTTTTTTTTTTTTAATCGAATGTTCGTAGGTCCTGAAAATTAGTTTATATCATATTCACAGATGCGAAAAAAATAAAATTATATTTTTGCAGAATTATATTTTTGCAGGAATTGTGTAAAAGGAAATGACGAATTTTTCTCGTTTTGTTGCTTTATATTGTACAGTTTACCTATATAGTCGGTCTTAATTCAGAGAAAAATAATTGTATACAGGGTGATCGGTATAAGATGCACCTGTTGTGTATTTACGAACACTGGACGTAGTCATCTAACAACACCTACGCGCCCTGGAGAGATAATTGCCGTGATTTATGATAAACTTCCTCCTGTCAAAAATACCTTGTGGTTTCTGCCTCTTCAGGTCATAATTCTCCTATCTCAACAATTGAATTAATAAATGAATTATTTTATATAGAAAGGGCTGTCTTCTTATTTCAAATAATATATTAAGAAGTAAAGGACTTAACAGCACCAAACTGCTGAAGCAAGTAGGTTGGGTTAAGATAAGAAAAAAATCGTATCATAGGGGGGGTATATTTCCCCCCGTTTAGGGAGGAGGGGCAATTTTCTAAAAAATTGACTTAAAACAGAAAAAAAAATATTTAAAAACAACGGTACAATTTAAAATGACATGCTATAGTCTTTTGGAAAGTCAGAAATCTTTTCTTTGATTTTCATTTTAAATTAAGTTGTGTTAGTCAATAGTTTTTGAAAAATTAATTTCCATACTCGAAATTTTGAAGAAAAAAAAATGAAAAAAAAAAAGTGTCAAACTAATTTTTTTCAAAATTTAATGAAATTAAGTATAATTTTTGTTTTCAAATTTCAATGCTCTTATTAGCTTTCAGTCAAAAACAGAAAACCGGATGCTAAAATGTCTTTTAGTTTTTGAGAAAATTGAAAATAACAGGAGGAGCAGAGTTGTAAAAAAATGCAGTATTTTGGTATTTCATTCTTTGAAATCCCATTCAATTAACTTCACCTTACGATTGCAATGAAATACTTTTTGTAAGTATTTGTACTTCAAAAAATAATTCCCAATCAATTTTGAAGTCTTTAATAATGCAATCATTTTATGCAGTTAAAAGACTAAAAGTTAAAAGAATGCAATACTAAAAGACTGCTTGAAGTCTTTGAAATCTTTTTGAAGTCTTTTACATTGATTGCATTCTTTTACAGTCTTTGAAGTCTTTTACATTGATTGCATTCTTTTGCAGTCTTTTTGAAGTCTTTTACATATTGCATTCTTTTTTGTGTTTTGTACAGCCGCATGTGGAGAGTGTTATTAATTAAAAGGGTTTAAAGTAAAAGCATGGACTTCTCATCGAAAGATTCTGAAGCTGATCCTAGTTTTTCTCCTTCAAATAATAACAGGATATTAAAAAGACGCTACTCTGCTCTGAATAAGGCTTACGAGAAGGAATCGAAAATAAGGAGGATTGAGTCCAGCTCTTCTAATTTAGCAACAGAAGTGGAAACATCCTCAGAAGTGACTTAAGCTTTTGCAGCTCTGATTAGATAATTTATGTACAGGTAGTAAATGGCTAAGTATTTATGAGTGTTCTCTCATCTTCTGCGATATTTATACATTATGAATTAAACTATAAATTAATTTTATTTAGATGAATAGATGAACCGCTTTTATCATTTTCATTAAATCAATTCGTATCAATTTCTCACAAATAATAATCATATCAGAAACTTCTAAACCATTGAAATCCAATTCGTTAACATTTTATTCATAAAATAGTTTTTATAATCAATTTTGAATTTTACAATTTTAAATGCACTAAGTTTTAAATTCTATTTTCATTTTGAAAAATTTACCTAAAAATTTATTAATCTGTATATATTACTAAAAATGTTTATATAGATTTCAAATCGAAAGATAGTAAATCAGTAAAAGTATTTCAAAAAGTATAAATATTCCCAGCAGTTAAAAAGTGAAAAGACTTTAGGCAGTTAAAAGACTTCGAGCAGTTAAGAGACTTCATGGAAGTCAAAAGACTGCAAAAGAATGCAATCAATGTAAAAGACTTCAAAGACTGTAAAAGAATGCAATCAATGTAAAAGACTTCAAAAAGACTTCAAAGACTTCAAGCAGTCTTTTAGTATTGCTTTTTTTTAACTTTTAGTCTTTTAACTGCATGAAATGATTGCATTATTAAAGACTTCAAAATTGATTGGGAATTATTTTTTGAAGTTGAAGTACTGAGGTGAAGTAAAAATACTTTAAAATAAGTCTTTTTATTCAATTAACTGCAGTTCAAAAATTATTGCATTCTTTTACATCTCTGAGGAGGAGCAATTTTCTAAAATAACTGATTTAATACAGAAAAACAATTATTAAAAAACATCGATAACGGCTAAACGACTTTCTATACTTTTTTGTTAAGCCAGAAATATGTGCTTCTATTTTGTTTAAAAATAAAGTTCTTTTAGTGAACAGTTTTTCAAAACTCAAATTTTGAATTTTTTTTTTTTTAAATTGTGTTTAAACTGATTTTGTTCAAAATTTTACATTATTTAGTATTATTTTTTTTTAATATTCAATATTCCCATTAATTTTTAGTCAAACATTGAAAACCAGATATCAAAATGTAGTCTAGTTTTTGAGAAAATTGAAAATAACAAAAGTAAGTTTTCCTTAAATTCAACTTCCATTCGTTATTTTGTTGTTCAAAAGATCCTATTTCTACAAAATATGTAGTAAAGTAGATTTCATTATTTTCAATTATCTCAAAAACTAAAAGACATTTTAGCATCATGTTTTCTGTTTTTTATTGAAAATTAATATGAGCATTGCATTTTGAAAACAAAAATTATACTTAATTACATAAAATTTTGAAAAAAATTAGTTTGAAACTTTTTTTTTTCATTTTTCTTTTTCAAAATTTCGAGTTTGGAAATTAATTTTTCAAAAACTATTCACTAACACAACTTAATTTAAAATTAAAATTAAAGAATAGATTTCTGGCTTTCCAAAAAGGTATAGCATGGCATTTTAAATTGTACCGTTGTTTTTAAATATTTTTTTTCTGTTTTAAGTCATTTTTTTTAGAAAATTGCCCCTCCTGCCTAAACGGGGGGAATTAGTCCCCCCCTTCCATATGATTTTTTTCTTGTCTTAACCCAACCTACTCGCCCTAGCAGTTTGGTGCATCTTATACCGATCACCCTGTATATGTATAAAAATTAATCCTCTTGGTCACGCCATTATAAGCTTTGTAAAAAAGTTCTTTCGCAAAGAAAAATTAAGAAAAATGCTAAATTTAACATTAAAATTTGGGTGAGGGTTTTTGAATACTCTGCGTTGCTTAATTTTTGTATTCAAAAACCGCTTTGTTTTTTCATGACAAATAAAAAAATAGATTGAGTACATATTTATTTTATTCATCCCATATATTTACCTGGTTCAGTAGTATTTTTGTTTTTAATATTCAAAGCTTCAAGATTTTTAAATGTCCTCTGTATTTTTGATTATATTCAAAATAACAAAATATACTTTACTACTTAAATAGTGGAAATAGCATCTTTGGAACACCAAAATAAAGGATTCAAGTTGAATTTAAGCACAACTTATTTTTATTACTTTCAACTGAGCAAAAACAAGAAGACATTTAAGCATCTGGTTTAAATTTTTTGGATACAAATTGATAGGAGCAAAGCAATACAAACAAAAATACATTAAAAACAAAAAATAACGTACAATTTTGAATAAGATTACACAATTTTTAATTTTTTTCATTTTCAAACAATTTGTTTTGAAATCAGATTAAAAAAATCAATTTCTGGCTTGAAAAAAAGGTAAATGAAGTGTTCTCGTTGTTTTCTATGATTTTCAATTTATTAGAAAATTTTTTCTCTTGCCTAAACAGGAGGAAATAGAGAAAAGAGGTAAAGCCAAACAAATAGTATCAGACAGATTTTAAAATTCTTTTTGTGTTTAAATGGTAATATGTATTTACTATTTGATCCTTGTGCGAAGTAGAAGGTAAAAAAATGACACTTGAGGTGAAGATTCTTTTATTATTAGGTCTTATGGATAATAAATATAGTTAAACATTTTTGTATGAAAAATTATATCCCCCTAAAATATTTGTCTGGTTACGGCCTTGTTTTTACGTGAATAATTCGGCTGAACATCATCCGATGTGCATAATAGGAAGGGTTATTTCTATTTTAATTAATCTTAAGCGGAACGAAGTTCGCCTGGTCAACAATTATTCTATCTTTTTAAAAAATAACTTATTTGTTTCTATTGGTGTAGATTTTCAGGTACTTCATATCTATAGCTTCATATAGGTATTTGTGGTACTAAAAAAATCGTAACATATAAAAATTGTGCGATGAATTTGACGAAGAGATCATGCTTGAATGATGACCTTCACACTTCACACCACTCCATAATGATGAAAAGACAAAAAAATATTTGTGCCGAAGGAAGTAAAATTTTAGTGGGATAAATTTCGCAATTGATTTAAATTTTTTTTTAACAACAAACTCTGACTTAATTCATATAAAAATTTATTTTGAGTTAAGAGGGGTTTGCTATTCAACATGAATTTTAAAACTATGATGTAAAAATTTTTAAAAGTAACTACTATACATGCTGATAAAAAGTACGTATACGCCACCGTGACTCTTCTAATGTTTATTTTGTATTTTTTTTTAAAGGGTCTGTTACTAAAAACAGGCAACATTAATTAAGAGGATTTTCTTACCTCTCTCTCTTCTTATATCCACATATAGCTAGTAGATTATAAGGTCCAAACAAAATGGAAATACTTATACAAATTTATCAGTGTGTAACTGTGTAACACGTTTGGCTAGATTTTTTTGTTATGGGTCATATAACATTTGGTTATTTCCTGCTTCATCTGGTGGTGCTCACTTTATAAAAAAATTTTAAATACTACAAATAACTTTCTGAGCATTATCTAAAAAAAAATCAAATATAAGCGAGATATCTCAACAAACGTCAAATCACCACTAAAACGTGACGCATTGGCAAACTTCGACCCGCTATTACTTAAAGATGAGGCAACGTACAGTGATCGTTAATATCTTATTTTGTGGATAACGTAATTTTTAATGAGTATTTATAGTTTTAAAATAAAATGAGAACAAATTATTAGATGAAATCAAAACCAATATTTTTTTGAAGATGGCGGCTTCCCTGACCACAAAAATCATAAAAACTCGTTTTTATACCGAGGAAGTGCACGTAAACAGAAACCATGAAAAAAAGGTATCCATGTTTTTTTGGCTTATTTTACTAACAAAAACCCAGTTTTCTTTGTAATATTAATTGAATGCTATTCATTTTAAAAACATTTATATAAAAATAATTCAATTAAATTGGCCAGTTTATATTTCAGAGATCTCAGAGGAATCCGTATTCTCAGAAATATAAACACAATTCCTCACAAAAGTTCCTCAGTTTTGCTGTCAAAAAACTGAGGAAGGTTTTTTTTGGATTCGTTGCTCAATTATTTTTGTCGCATTAATCAAATACGAAAAAAAGGAAAAGAAAGCGTTTTTGAGGAATCTTGTTTATATTTAATGCTCCTGATCTTTCAAAGTGACGGAGGAAAATTACTGAGCGCTCTTAAATATAAACTGACCAAATATCTTTGTATTTCTTACAAAGTGAAACTAAAACTTTTACGGCAAATTTTTCAGTGCTGTAATTATGCATAACTCTGAGTTAAACCAGAGTTAATCCTGCAAATGAATTGAATCTAGAATAAATTGAATTCAGAAGCAGTTTTTTTTACTTTAAGTTGTCAAAAATCAATCGAAATCAGAGTGCGACACTATGGAAATCGACGTTTCGCTATCGAAATCAAAAGGTAGCGCTACTAAGTAAATTGCCTTTTCCATTTTTCCATAGTATCATTATTCGATGCTTTTTGACAAAAATGTAGTACTAAAATAATCCAGAGTTAACTTACCAAGTTTTTTTAGTTGGCTCGGGATCTAAATTAACAGAAAAATTGTGTGGCAAGTGTTAACTCATGTTTAAACCCTAAAACTATGACTTTTGGACTTGTGGACATGCATCGTTTGAGAAAATAAATTCCTTTTTTTTTCCAATTATTTTAAAAGCCACATTTTGTTCTTGACATGATGGTGTCGGAATATCACGAAGTATATCTTTCAACTTAAAATATATCTTATTTAAATAATAAAATAAAGTACAAAAATTTGCCCTCTCCCCCTTTTGGCTGATGTCCTGTAAAGTTTCATATCAAAGAGTTAAAAATCAAATACATGATGAAGTATATTGGTTTTCTGTTTTTATTTCATTAAATAATTTTCATAATGAATGCGCGATTTACTGATTGCAATCCATGGCCTTAAACAATTTGATAGCTTCTCCAATTGAAGAACCCAAATAATTATATGGAACATTGTATAGTGCCTGATTAGTCATTTGTGTAACATATTCCGAATACATTTTACCGAATAACTCTCTGTTTGTTTGCAGGAACAACATTGAAAAGTCACGAATATATTGATTGGCAAAATTGTTCACAGCCACACTCCATTGAGTGTTCAAGTTATTAACAACAATGTCTCCAACTTGTAACGAATATTCCAAGTTCGACAACTTAATTCCTCCTACTTCATTTTGACCAATAGTCATACCACTCGAAATACGCAAATTCAATATTTGCAAATTAATGAAGCCTTCGACTGGTTGCACAAGTTTAAATCCGGAAATATTCGATTCGACCTTGAGATTGAATTTACCCAAAATTTGGATATCCTTGTGGATCATGTCCATTTCGGTGCGATTGATGGATGCATTGGTAGTTAGTTGGATGATAATGTAGTCGTCGAGTCCGGCTATGATCAAGTTTTCAATATCACCTTTGACACTTTTTAAAGAATTATAATTACTGTCAATAGTCTAAGAACCTTGCAACGTGTGAACTTACGAAAAATGCTGCCCGCCGAAATTAACGTTGATTGATGGCTTGCGGTAGGGTGCCATAGGGGGAATACCATAAGTAGCATTGCCACAGGGCATGACGTTCTTATAGGCTGTTAAGAGTTCAGCCAAAGCCTCACTCATATCAAGTTTAGTTGCATTCTGAGCCGATGTCACATTAGCTGTTTCTAGAGTTGCTGGTACATCCAAGAGATTCTCTTCTATATATTTAATTTGAATTTATGTGAAACCGTTATTTTTATATTAGAAAAAAGAAATATTTCTTACCATTTGGTGGAAGGACGTTGGCAAAGCTAGCCAATGCCAAAGTGGCAACTAGGAGAGATATTAAAAACACGTTCATTCTTTGAATCAAAGTTCTAATGTTCTAATGATACTGCACTTCTTTCCGACACCAACTTTTATAAGAATTTTTCATGTCAAAAGATAAAAAAAATAGTTGGTACATATATCGATAAAGAATTCTTATCATAGGAACACGTTCCATTTTTTTTTTTTGGCAACAAACATCATTGATGTGAAATGTTATATAAATATCATTCATAGTTATCAAATTTTGTAGACAATTAAAGTGGGAGAAAAAGATTTGAATCATCATCGATTACTTTGGCAGTCAATTGCAATTAACTTATTAATTGCTTCGTGTTGCTGAGCTAGAAAAGGCGAATGAAATGTTGAATAATTTTTTGTATCAAGCAAATAAAACAACATCAGGAATACGAAACTTAAAAAAGATTGCAAAATTAAAACAGTTAGGTACCTATGTACATTATACATACCATAAGAACTGAAAAATCTTACAAAAAAACTTAATGTTGTACAAAAGCTGGATTTAAACAGTTTTTGTCTTGGTTGGCTTTGGTTTAAGAGAGTTCTGAATAAAGCTATTTTTTTCTAGATAGATATTTAAATTGGAAGTAGACAAACCTACTGAATCAGACATTAAGGCCAATTTTTAGTTTTTCATACACAATTCAAATATGTTCACATCATCATGGATAAAACAATAGCAAACTTAACGAATCTGTCTACGCCGAAGTTGACAACCATGAGTTTGTGGCAACTGACAGTTGCGAAATTGCAAAACGGAAATTAAACCCATTTTTGTATATTTAAGAAGTTTGTGTTAAATTTGTATGCTTACTTAAAATGTGATTTAAATTTTTAAAAAATTCTTGCTATTTTTGTTTGAATATCGAACACAATAGCAGCGTTATATTATCCACAGATATGAATCAGGATCATAAAACCATACGGATCATAATGAATGAATGTGAAAATGCTTCCCTTTCCCCGACTGACCGCATCTAAAACTAATTTTTGGTGGTTGGTTGAGGAGATGCAGTATCTTTGGTACTTTGGTATCTTTGGCCCAGTACTAGCGATTTAATCGCGAAATTTTACAATAGATGCAATATTTTGTAATTATATTATGTCTTTGATATTACTTAACAATTTTCTAACTTTAAAGATCTTTACTAAAACGTTCTTAGTTTTAAACATTTTTTAACTAGTATCATACCTAAACAATTTCCTCAATAAAATTCAGCTGAACACGCGAAAAAAGTAACAGATCACACCATTTTCACATTTGTAATTGTCAAAGTAACATTTGGAGTTAAGTCTTAACTACATATGCCAAAAAAAGGTGAAAAAGCACAAAAGTGAAAATTTTCAAACTCGTTTTTGGATTGTGTTTCTCACTAGGAAACTTATAAAAATTATGTAGAAAGCTTGAATTTTGGTTTAAAAAAAATTTGTATATTCTTTTTCACAAAACAACTGCGCTAGCGGGAAAAAAATTATTTTCACTTTTGTAATTTTTCAAAAAGTGGCCAATGTAGTTAAGGCTTTAGTATGATAGGTTAGGAGGGGCGTGCCCAGCCCAAAGGCTGCTGCTTACACGGGAGCCTATTGGTCCATTATGATCCCCATGCATAAACAGAGATGCTAACTTAACAATTATTGACATAGATTGGTTCATTAGCAAACCAGACTATGCTATCAATATTTTTTATCATGTTTAACATTGAGACTCGTGCTAGATCGTTCAGTTCTCCAACAAACCTATTTCCAAAATAGCGGAGGCGGTTTGTTTGGTGGTTTGGACAATCACAGAGCATGTGTTTCAATTTCTTCGACATCCTGACAGCTCCTACAGAAGTCGAGTGAGAATACACCCAATCTATTGGCCATTGTACCAATGGCACAATAATAATTTTTAAAAAATAACTAGCTGACCTGCCCTCGCGTTTCTTCGGAATGTCTTAAGAATCAATTTGTTTAACTAACAGCAATTTCTACAATATTATTGACATAAAATGTATTGTGTGCTTACGTTTTAAGCAACTATCAATAGGATTTTCTTAAAAATATAATATTTTTTTTATAATTTTGTTAGAGGTTGTTAAACAAACAGAATCTTAGCACAAACTTTCTCATTTTCTGCATCATCATAATCATTTGATAGTTATCTTCCAATCAATTTTGTTTTACAAATCTACTTACTGATTTGTAAAATGCACGAGTGGGTCGCATGAACTTGCTCTTGTAGTAAAATTTTCTTCGAATTTTAAGGATTGATCGTAATATAAAACACATAATTAATAATTATATTTGTATGTTTTTATCCATTTAATAAATTGAAGAATGGAAATTTGAATATGGAAAAAAGCATGAAACACGTTCTTTAAATTGATAAAATAAGTACTTTAAATGTTTTAATCTCAGAATGAATAAAGTCATCTTAATTCTTGAAAAAATGTGAATTTACTCAGAAAAAATTTTAAAAATCGTTAGAGCGGTTTTCTTGAAAAATAATTTTTTATATGTATATAAAATTTCTTAAAATTTTCTAGAAAAAAATCTTACGCTCCAAGTTTGAAGAAAATCGCTTGAGTGGTTTAGGCTATAAGCTGAGGTACAGACAGACAATATACAGACATACAGACATACAGACATACAGACATACAGACATACAGACATACAGACATACAGACATACAGACATACAGACATACAGACATACAGACATACAGACATACAGACATACAGACATACAGACATACAGACATACAGACATACAGACATACAGACATACAGACATACAGACATACAGACATACAGACATACAGACATACAGACATACAGACATACAGACATACAGACATACAGACATACAGACATACAGACATATAGACATACAGACATACAGACATACAGACATACAGACATACAGACATACAGACATACAGACATACAGACATACAGACATACAGACATACAGACATACAGACATACAGACATACAGACATACAGACATACAGACATACAGACATACAGACATACAGACATACAGACATACAGACATACAGACATACAGACATACAGACATACAGACATACAGACATACAGACATACAGACATACAGACATACAGACATACAGACATACAGACATACAGACATACAGAGATACAGACATACAGACATACAGACATACAGACATACAGACATACAGACATACAGACATACAGACATACAGACATACAGACATACAGACATACAGACATACAGACATACATACATACAGACATACAGACATACAGACATACAGACATACAGACATACAGACATACAGACATACAGACATACAGACATACAGACATACAGACATACAGACATACAGACATACAGACATACAGACATACAGACATACAGACATACAGACATACAGACATACAGACATACAGACATACAGACATACAGACATACAGACATACAGACATACAGACATACAGACATACAGACATACAGACATACAGACATACAGACATACAGACATACAGACATACAGACATACAGACATACAGACATACAGACATACAGACATACAGACATACAGACATACAGACATACAGACATACAGACATACAGACATACAGACATACAGACATACAGACATACAGACATACAGACATACAGACATACAGACATACAGACATACAGACATACAGACATACAGACATACAGACATACAGACATACAGACATACAGACATACAGACATACAGACATACAGACATACAGACATACAGACATACAGACATACAGACATACAGACATACAGACATACAGACATACAGACATACAGACATACAGACATACAGACATACAGACATACAGACATACAGACATACAGACATACAGACATACAGAGATACAGACATACAGACATACAGACATACAGACATACAGACATACAGACATACAGACATACAGACATACAGACATACAGACATACAGACATACAGATATACAGACATACAGACATACAGACATACAGACATACAGACATACAGACATACAGACATACAGACATACAGACATTCAGACATACAGACATTCAGACATACAGAAATACAGACATACAGACATACAGACATACAGACATTCAGACATACAGACATACAGACATACAGACATACAGACATACAGACATACAGACATACAGACATACAGACATACAGACATACAGACATACAGACATACAGACATACAGACATACAGACATACAGACATACAGACATACAGACATACAGACATACAGACATACAGACATACAGACATACAGACATACAGACATACAGACATACAGACATACAGACATACAGACATACAGACATACAGACATACAGACATACAGACATTCAGACATACAGACATACAGACATACATATACATACAGGCAGACGGAATTGCGGGGCCCATTTTTTTTGTATTCTCTATCATCCGCGCGCGCTGATAATGCTGCCATGTCAGGCCTCCTGTGCCAAAACTTTTGCAGCTATTATCAACATTTCCACTAATAGAATAAATAGGTACTTGGTTTCAAATTAATTCTTATATTCTAGGGGCTTCGAAGTGATCACTTAATTTCTGTTAAAACACACTTCTTACTTTTAAAAACAACAGAATATTCACAAACAAAGCTATATATACATATATTTTTGTTCCTTAAATTAAATTTGCAAACGCTCATCAGCACATTTAAAAAATCACCATATTTTAAAGGAAAAAGAAGTATAGTGTGTTATTTATTTAAACATTTTAACCAAACCTTTCGCTCTTTCAAGACATTCCAACATAATTTATTCCTAAAAAACATGTCGATAACTTCTACTTTCGGTTGTAAATACCTGTCTACAGTAATAACCCCTATAACCACATACTTAAACCCCTTCCTGAGTAGAAGAAGCTTAAAAATCCTTTATGATCCCTGATGCCTGAATGTTGCTTTGATCTGGTGATGGTTTATCTCAACACAAAGAGTGATTACCAACTCAAAAGTCCTAATCTCTCAAGTCAAAAGTTCACACAACTATACTATTACTCACCACATCCAAAGAGAACAAGGACCACACACACGCACGCACACTAATCGAAAAGGAGCATTCTTCATTGACGAGGATAATCAGGGCAATCCTGTTCCCAGCATCCGATTTTGTATTCTACATAATAACTACATTCTGTAAACTTATTACATTCTATTAATCCCATCACATTTATAATTTTTACTTTTTGTATTCTTTTCCTCTTTCGTAAACCCACAAACTATAAAGAACTGCCTTAGAGAAGATTATTAGGAGGAAGCATTATTTAATTTTTGGAAGACACCATCCCAGAAGCTCAAAGGTTGCTAATTGAAAAGACCAGCAGCAAAGAGAGGAGGACCAGGACCCGCGCGTTTAGTTATATATTTATCTCCGAAATGAGCAAGATGCGGGCCTTGTATTGTATAGAAATAGAATTTGTATATAATATGGCTGAAGGCTGAGCCCAGGTGCTTCTGGAGTGGGATGGAGTAGGCAACATTCTTTGGTTTAACCTGTACAAAGTGAGTTAAAAGTTTTAGAGCAAAGCCTTTTGTAAGCAGCTTAAGAAGCTGTGTAGATGGATGAAGTTTTCTATTTCAGGAAATTTTTTCATTTTTATCCAGACAAAAAAAAAGTTTTTAGAAGGTATATTAAGCTCATTGTCGCACACGGTTACCGCCATGATAATTTACTTAGGGCCAATTGTAAATTGAATATATGTATGTTAGCTCGGGAAGCACTTTTTCAGTAGAGAATGCATGTGGATCGACTAAACAAACTGCGGAGGATGAAACATTAAAACAATCCTTGCAGAAAATCCAGTGTTAACTCAACCAATTTAGTGAGTTAACTCGGGTTTAACTTTAATCCGGCACTAAAAAACTAGCCCTTAAGATTGCACAAGTTATATTGCAAAAACTGGTATTTTGTGCGGAAGATTTAAGGCCATGGTATAAAAAAGTAATATACATTGGTTTTCCGACTAAAACTATAAATTCAAGCAGACCGCTTTCGCTTTATTCCTGATGGCTCAATTACATAAAAATAAATCAAAGCACATCTACATTATATGCTTTTGGATAACCATTTTAAAAGGATTTTATTTTGAAAAACTTTACTCTAAAATCTAAATCTATTTAAATCGCAAATTATTCGAATTTTTTGTATACTCTTTTAATATTTCTTAGCGGCAACCCTCAATTAGTATGCAAATAAAGTAAGATATACTTTATTAGTGTTATTATGGGAGATGTGAAAAGGGTTTATTTGATAAGAGTTTTCCAGAGATATTGTGTATAATGCAAACTTAGACAATTGAGTGTTTAGCATTAACATTTGGGTCTATACAAAGCTAAGAAAACTTTAAAAATGTTGTGCAAAACTTTTGTGCGTGGTTTTTGTTAGAATTTTTACAGAAGTTTTTGATAACTTTAACACAAAAACTATTTTTATATCTTTAGCATGCGACTGTTAACAGTTTTTTTTTTTTTTTTTTGGGAAAGAAAACCATTTTCATTCATCTACGATGATGAAAGAGCCAAAACCCCCATGAGACATAAGTACCAACCTACTATTAACGCTTACATAACTGCGTACATGAGTATATTTTGTATCTCTTTGAAGTGTTTTTTTTTAAGAACAAATTTCCGCTTTATCTTTCTGAAGGGTGGGAGGTAGGTACACAGTACACAAATCTAAGGTAATGTATTGTGCAGGTTGTCAAAATTGAAACTGTCAGAAATTAAAAAATGGTTGTTTGGGTGCCCCCAAAAACTTCACACCTTATTATTTAAAACAACAACAAATATCGAATAAATTTGGCAAATAATCGTTTTGATAGATGCACAAAACAGAACGAAAATGAAAGCGCTAATGATATTGGCGCAAAATTTTAGACGATTTAGTATGATGTTAAAGAATTTATAGTACGAACGCTAGGCTAAAAACAAAATTTTATCATCGTATTATCTTTTTAACATTTTACTAAATTTAAAACCGCCAGATGCCTATTTTATAATTTTTTAGTATCGTACTAACTTTAAATGACACTTTGACAATTAAAAATATGGAAATGGTATGAACAGTTACTGTTTTAGGCGTGTTCATCGCAGCTGGAATTTATTAAGAAAATAGGTTTAGTATGATACTAGTTTAAAAATGTTTAAAATTAAAAACTTTTTATTAAAGAGCTTTAAAGTTAGAAAATTGTTAACTAGTATGTGTCATGTAAATAGGTACATCTTATTACTTTAAACGAGCAATTCTTGTATATATATATATATATATTTATAACTGGTTTCTCGGAAACGGCTCTAACGATTTGGATGAAATTTTCAGAGTTTATTTCGCCCACTGCCACATTTCTTTTCCTCTCGAAAACTATTTAATTTTCTCAATTTCTCGGAAACGAATAAATCGAATTGATTGAAATTTACAGGGTGTTTTTTTTTTGAGCAAGAAAAAAATTAAAAAAATATTTTTTGTAACATCCGCCCACTTTTATCAATTTTTGGTTTTTCGGAAACGGCTCTAACGATTTTGATGAAATTTTCGGAGTTTGTTTTTATGAACGAGAAAAATTTTTGGAATTTGTTATGGTCAAATCCGCCCACTGCCACGCCCAATTTTACTATTTATTGGTCTTTATCGGAAACGAATTAATCGATTTGATTAAAATTTGCAGGGTGTGTTTTTTGCCAAGAAAAAAATTAAAAAAATATTTTTAGTAATATCCGCCCACTTTTATCAATTTTTGGTTTCTCGGAAATGGCTTCAACGATTTTGATGAAATGTTCGGAGTTTGTTCTTATGAACGAGAAAAAATTTCGAAATTTGTTTTGATCAAATCCGCCCACTGCCACGCCCACTTTTACTTTTTATTGGTCTTTCTTGGAAACGAATCAATCGATTTGATTAAAATTTTCAGGGTGTTTTTTTTTTTGGGCAAGAAAAATATTTTTAGTAATATTCGCCCACTTCCACGCCCACTTATATCAATTTTTGGTTTCTCGGAAGCGGCTCTTACGATTTTGATGAAATTTTCGGAGTTTTTTCTTATGAATGAGAAAAAAATTTGGAAATTTGTTTTTGTTAAATCCACCCACTGCCACGCCCACTTTACTATTTATTGGTATTTCTCGAAAAAAAGTCAATCGATTTGATTTACATTTTCAGTGTTCTTTTTTTTTGAGCAAGAAAAAAAATACAAAAACTATTTTTAGTTCTATCCACCCACCGTCACGCCCACTTTTATCAATTTTTGGTTTCTCGGGAACGGTTCTAACGATTTTGATAAAATTTTCAGAGTTATTTCTTATTGATGGTAAAAAGTTTTTGTAATTTTTTATGGTAAAATCCGCCCACTGCCCCGCCCACTTTTATTAATGTTTGGTTTCTCGAAAACATTTCAATCGAATTTGATAAGATTTTGAGAATATGTTTTTATGGACGAAAAAAATTTCGAAGCTTGGGTAAGATCCGACCACTGGAAATCGAATCAATCGATTTAATTAAAATTTTCAGAGTTTTTTCTTTTGAGCAGAAAAAAAAAACATTTTTATTTATATCCGCCCACTGGTATGCCCCCTTTTATTAATGTTTGGTTTCTCGGAAACGTCCCTAACGAAATTGATGAAGTTTTCAGAGTTTATTCATGAACGAGAACAAAATTTTGAAATTCGTTTTGGTTAAAATCCGCCAGCTGCCCCACACCACTCTTATTAATAATTGGTCTCACTAGAAAATGTATCAATCGAATTCATTGAAATTTTTAGTTTTTTCTTTTCAACAAACACAAAATTTAAAAAAAAATATTTTAAGTAATATGCGCCCACTGACACGCTCACATTTATTAATTTTTGGTTTCTCGGAAATTGTTCTAACGATTTTGATGAAATTCCATGTTTGTTTTAATGAACGAGAAAAAAATTATAAATTTTGTATGGTTAAATCCACCCAATGCCACACCCACTTACATTATTTATTCGTTTTCCTCAATTTCTCGGCAGCGAATTGATCTACTTAGTTGAATTTTTCTGAGTTTTGTCTTTTGAGCTAGAAAAAAATTCCAATAATAGGCTGAGTTTCGAAGTATAAAAAATGTTTTTGATACGCATCAGCAACGCAAATTTGATGCTTTGTAGAAATATTACACTGCATAAGTTTGACATTTCGGAACGCAAAAAATATTTTAAATCGAAGCAGCTATCTGATCCATTCCGGCCATACTTTTAGTAAAATCCAGCCACAGCCACGCCCACTTTTTATTATTTCTTGGTTTCTCGATAACGGTCCCAACGAGTTGGATTTAATTTTCAGAGTTTGTTCTAATGAACAATAAAAAAATTAAAAATTAGATTTATTAAAATCCACTTAGTGCGACACGCACTTTTCTTATCACCCCTTCTTTCTCGTAAAATGCTCTTACTCAATTTCTCAGAAACTACTTACCTAATCGATTTAGATGAAATTTTCATTTTTTTTTTTTTGAGCAAGGAAAAAATAGGAATGTTTTCTTAGTAAAATACGCCTACTGCCACGTCCACTCTCTAATGATTTGGATGATATTTTCAGTGTTTGGTTCTGTGAGTCGAAAAACAACTCCAATTTTCTTATTTATTAATTTTTTGAAAAACTGCTCTATATTTTTTTCGGAAATTTTGAAAGAAAGAAAAAATTTAGAAAATGGATTAAGTAAAATCTGCCCACTGCCATGCTATTTTTTCATTATGTTTTGGTGCTTGGCAATGGCTGCAACGATTTGGATAAAATTTTCAGGGTTTGTTCTTATGAGCGAGACAAAATTTATAAAATGGCTTTGATAAAACCCACCCAATTTCATAATATCTTGGCTTCTTGGTATTGATTCAAATGATTTGGATGAAATTTTCTTATTATTAATATGAGGAAGAAAAAAAATAGGATGTGGTTTTGAAAAAGTTCACTCAGCGTCATATTGTTCAATGGGATCCACTCTTAATACTTCTCAGATTCTCCTGGTTTCTCTGAAATGACTTATACGGTATCGATGAAGTTTTGTGTGGGTAATATTTTACAACTTGCAATGTATTTAGATAGGTGTTATCGTGGACCATATAGCTATGAAGCCATAAGAGGTGCTGTGTTCCGATAAACAATATTCTTTACAACGTCACTGCCCGAAACCCTTATCTACAAAATGTCAGTTGTTTTACGCAGGATAGCTCTCATATAGTCATATTTTTACAAGGTATACATCCACTCCCAAATCTTGCTTTCGGCTTTACTTAAATGGGAGCAACTAAAGAAAAGGCTTAAAAATTACTAACTTTTCTTGGGAAAATTGATAAAACTAACATTAAAAAAAAAGGTGCTTTGTATACTAGGAATAAATTGAAAACTCAAACAAAGCGCAAACAAAATAATAAAACCTTCAGATCATTATTTTACTATATTAATTCTTAAAAATTAAAATTAATTTATAAAAAGTAAAGTGAGCATTGCATGATTTGTCTATTTATCTTATCTGTATTTTATCTATCTATAATCAAATGTGTCTGATATTACAAAACCATCAATTCTGCATATTAGAACTCTGTAGTGTATAAGCTATACCTAACAATTTTCAAGGAAAACTCAAAAATTCCGAGCGAAGCTCGGTCTCCCAGGTACTATTGTGTAATGTGGGTAGGTTAGGTATACTTTTGCCTAGTTGCTCTAAGTTGCTTGCCATCGCTCACTAGGTAATTTCCGAGCAACTTTTGGGTCCAGTACTTTTAATTGAAATGTTAAATTGACCTTGTATTTTGGATCAGTGACGATACAAAAGTCGTTCAGTGTGAAAATAAAACTTGTTTTTTGGGTTAAAAGCCCTCATTTGGCAAACATTTTGGAAAATTCCCAAAAGTTGCTGGAAGTTGCTCGGAAATTGCCTAGTGGGCGAGGGTAAGCAACAAAAAGTTGCCGGGAAAAAAGTTCCGCGAGCAACTCCGAGCAACAAAAAGTTGCCTAGTGGTCGCTCTCCCATATAAGCTAATGTAATTGGATTGGGAGCAACAAAAAGTTGCTGGAGCTAGCAAACAAAAAGTTGCCTAGTGGGCGATGGGCCTTAGGGAAAGAGTTCTAACAATTGAAGTATCAGAAAAAGATCTCGTTGACTTATACTGGAATGTAAAACTAGCGTTTTTGTCATAAATCTTTCTATGACCAAAGATTCATCCTAATTGAATGAGTTAAGAATAATGATTTTCTGCCGACACGAAACGGAATTTTTCATAACATGAGATACCTATACTTTGAAGTTTTTGTCACTTCCTCGAAAGTGGCAGTAGCTACTTATCTACCACTGAAAAAAAAAAATTGTGATTTTAGGTGAAATAAGTTGGGGTCAGACTCCCAGAACTCTATGGGCGTCGTGTACAAAAAAAAAAATATGGCAAAAAGGAGTAGGTACATAAAACACTTCAGAGCGAGTTCAGTCCCCAACACCCTTGTGCTAACATTGAATAAACGTAATATGAAAAGTAGGTAAATTAAGTTGTTATAGTTGACGAACAAGTTTCGACCTTCCGAGTAGGTACATAGCTTAATTAAAACTTTAATCAGACAAATTATTTAACGGTGTCATTCATCTGAGCCAGTCTTAAGACTTCTTTCTACCGACCGATATCTTGTTTAAAAAATACAATAAAATCTGATGATAAGAATATGCCCTATTGCAATTCTTAATACAATCTTTTTAATGCCTTGTATCTCATTTCACACAAGATGTACCTAAATTCTGTCAACTCATCAAATATCCTATCCCGAAATACATAATTTTCTTTGCAATAGAATCCTATCTTCCGGGCAATTTGCATCTCATACATATTTCAATTTAACTCTAATCGTCGGACAGGATGGATGTATGTGTAATGTATACGTACGAACGTTATTATCTATCTAGTATTTTTGTATCTGCTCTATCCTAAGCACCCTGCATCAGCCCCACCTGACAACCATATAGGTAGAAACAGTGAACTGCATTTGTTATCCCATGACATGCCCTTTAGTCCAAATACCGTTTTACATGTTAAACGCCCTAAGTCACAAACCATGAATTTGCGTTACCATTAAATCCAGTGAAATGGTCTGGTCATTCTGGGCCGTGCCATGCCGTTTAATTTGACATCATCATCATTCAACATTCAACTCTCCCTCCTTCCAAAAAAAACAAGCCCACGCGCTCACCAACCGGTGCGTACCTACATCCGGAGTTGGATGTCTGTGACAGTTGAAACATTTACTCGTTTGAAATGGGAACTACCTAGTACCCGGCGGACATTTGTACGGATCTTCTTTGGTACATCCTGTCAGGAGCAGCCGTTGAAAGCCGCCGGCAATTTCACAATGAATTGAATACAATTTTCTTTTTGAATTTGAATTTGGAATTCAGATTTTTTTTGTCTCTTATTATTCTCTAAAAATTTTTTTGGTTAAAATACATTTATAAAAGGTTATATCGGTGTCGCTCGTATTTGGCTATATGACTGAATGGTTTAAGGGACTGTGTGTAAAATACTTAGAAAAGCCAGAATAAGAGATTCAGTTAACAGTGATATTTGAAGAACCAAATTTTTGCAAGGACCAAATGTTAAAAAATGGCTACAACTGCATCTTGCGAGAAACTGAACAAGAGCATCTCTTGTCAAAGAAAAATGCTGCTCACATTAGCCGTTCGGATTCTGCAGTCACTAGGCCCTAGCTATTTTTATAAGGCAATTCGTTTTTGGCTTTGTTTGCAATCCGTTGAAATATGCCGCGCTGAAAGCTTCTCCCTTCAGACCTTCTTGACCCATCAGTATACCATTATTGATGACGTTTGCAGTGTAGTTCACCGTTCCACCTTCCCACTCTCTTTTTACTTTTTCTTCAGTCCGTTTAATAATTTTTCTGGAAGTTTTATATTTTAACCATGCCATCTCTGGAATATGAATACGGTTTGTATAACATGGATTATGCTTTCCCTTGCCCTGATACCAATACATTTTCCGGTCCCAGTTCCCTATTTGACGGATCTCATGATTGCTCCCTGCGCAGCGTTTTCGATGATCACGTATACTGCCGTGTTAACTGAAAATGACGTATCTACATTTTTGAGTTAAGACCACTTTTGATATCTCTGATACAGTTATTATTTTATTCTATTATAATATTAACAATATCTTGCTTCATTTTGGCTTAAAACGCTAAAGAAAAATGACGTATGTGCAAAGAACCATCCTATTTTTAAGAGAAATTGACGTATCTGCACATTTTAAAACAAAACGACGTAAAGCTGATGAAAATCGGCATTTTAATTTCCTCCAATCATTTTTCTCTTTTTATTATAATATTTTGAAACGTTTAATTTTTTATTTATTTTATTATTTGAATTTATGAATATATTATTTTTGTTAAAAAAAAAAAAAACTTTTAAAAGCAACTGGGATAAAAGTGTTTCTCTTTTTATTATTATTATTGTACTATTCATTCTAGAATGTCAGTTTATTAGACTTGACCATTCTTTATTCCGTCAATTTCATTGAATTTGTGTTTCTCTTTTATTACTATAGACAATAATTAAACTTAAATGCCGTAACTACACGAAAAGCTTAAGACAAAATGACGTAACTACCAAAATCTACGTTTGTATTCAATACAAGCAAATACATTTTTGGTCAAAAAATAATAATTTCTCTACTTATTATTTTGTCAAAATATGAAAGACATTCATCCAAAAACCAAAAAGTTACAGATAAAAACAGGAAAACGCATTTATCTCAAAATGCCAAAAATGTAGATACGTCATTTTCAGTTAACACGGCAGTATAGTGGAGTAAAGGGAAGGAAGACCTCCATTGCTGCTATACGTAGAGTTCTCATTGCTCCAATAATGCATACGCATGCGAGTCTTTGGACTAAGGCTGTCATAATGATATCATTCGCAAAATCTAGACATCGTATCACCTGAGAAGTGAGTATTTCAATTAGCTCAGCTCATCCACTACAAGACTCCACATCAAGGGTTTCCTCCGTAGATCTGCCTGCCGTATAGGTGGCGGTTACCACCGGTAAAACTTTTACCGGTGAAACTCTTAATGAGCCTGAATTCAGAATAGTATTTTGTTTTAATTAATTTTTTATACATTACGCACGTTTTTTCGCTCTTTTTTGTAGAGAATTTCACAGGATACATTTTTATATTAGACATTTCTTCTAACAAAGAACTGCAAGTTTTCGAGAAAAGTGCAAAAAATTCAATATTACCACTTCCCCAAAAAAATCGAAATCCCTATGGGATTCCTTTTAGGAAATGCTTAAATAAAATTCAAATAAAGCTTTCTGCTAATATTTAGCTTTATCGAAGTTTTTCGATGTGAGTCTATTTTTTTTTTTGTCGAATTAGGTGCACTTATGACGCAACAAATCTCAGTGATGTTTCGAAGGTTGTGAATAAACGAGAGATATTTTTTTATTTGGTAATAAAGAGCTCTATTGAACGAAAGAAAACCAGTTCACATGTTGTTTTTTCTAGTCCCAAGGAAATATTTTTAGGTATTTATTAAAATCATATTCTGCCCAATTCTAAATATTCCCCAGGATACGTATTCTTTCGAAAGTAGAATCTCCTATTCCGAATTCCCCGGTAGATTATTTATAAAAAAATAATTTATTCCCGGGGAGACGTTTCCCCGGGAATTTTCATTTAGAATTGGGCTGTATGTATTTATTACGAAGTTACGACCACTAAGCGATTTCAGGAAAATAAGATCTCAGAGCCGGAAGCCAAAGTAATCTAAGAAACATGAACAGGATTCCTCAGCAAAAAGTTTTTCTGTCAAAATATTGGGGACTAAAATTTCGCTTACTCACTATTTGACGGAGCGAAGTGCACTTTGCAACATACAGACAGAATTAATTTTATTTGTTTCCATTGTTACTGATGCGTTTTACTGATCCATATGGGCCTCTATGTCAACCAATATGTGCAGTACTCGTTTTATTGGTAATTCATATCAAGCGTAACAATACAAATTCCAATAAGACTTTACTACATTCACTTGACTAAATTTAAGCCTTTTTGCAAAAAAGTGATAAAAACTGAAAAATAAAAAACAAAACGTGCTCTAACCTCTAAGGTTGCTTGAATGCGAAAAAGTAATTATTTTTAATCTGTAAATTTAATCAAAAATGGCAGGTCAAACACAGCGTTTTTTGCACATAGGCATCTCTAGCTCATGATTTTTTTTCTCACTTTTCCACTTTTTACAAAAAGTGAAAAATAAAAACATGCGCTGGATATTCCTATGTGATATTGAATATAAAATTTAATGAACTAAAGCCTTAACTACATTGGCCAAAAAAGTGAAAAATTACAAAAGTGAAAATTTTCAAACTCATTTTGGGATAGTGTTTCTAACTGGAAAACTTATAAAAGTGATGCATAAAGCTTAAATTTTGGTTTAAAAAAAAAGTTGTGTATATTATTTTTCGCAAAAAAAAACTGCGCTTGTGGGAAAAAAAATATTTTTTCTTTTGTAATTTTGCAAAAAGTGGCCAATGTAGTTAAGGCTTTACTAAATTTTTGAGAAAAGAAAATTGATGTAATAAAACTTGTTTTATTTAAATATTTATAAGAATAGGTTGGTAAAAAGTGTATATTCTCAAGTTTATTTTTTTATAAATTCTGAGAATACAAAATATGTAATGATTTAAATATACTACGAAATACAGCGCTTCAGAGTTCAAACATTGGAATTTTTGCTCAAAAAGTTATAAAATGGTGTTTTTGCAACCTTCGAAACTGAATATCAGCTAAAATACTTAGTCTACGAGGTAAGTTATTAGACGATGGTCGTAAAGCGATTACATACATAGCTTAACTTAATCAAAATCAGGAATCTTGTAAAATAAGTAGTTGTGTTGTTATCAGCAAAAAAACCAAATAATCAAGGATTTTCAGGCAATGGACCCTGATGAATTGCAGGACTTTTGTAAAGGATAAAAATGACATAACTCAGTGAAAAATTGTTTATTTTATGCAAAATGAAAGTGGGCACAATAAATAATAATAAATAATATAAAAAATTATCAAAATCGTTTTGGTTTGGCGAAAAAAAATTAGGAGTGAACAATATTTAATTATATGTTAATGGTTTGTTTTTCATAATACATCGTCGGTTCGGAATAAAAAACGACTCAAATCAACAAATTAAATTTTTGAGTATCAATTCTACAATATTTGGAATATAATGACAGTGTTGCCAGACGAAAAAAAAATCTCCCCCCAGAAAAATTTAAAAACCCCCCAGATTACCACATTTCAATTAAAAAAACCCCTAAGTTATTTTTTTCAACTGTTTTGTTTTTATTTTTTATTCACAGCTAATACTCTGTATGTACTACAAGTACTTTTTACAAAAAAAAATTGATTTTATTTAAAATTTATTGGATATTCTTTGATTATAGATTCAATTTGAGAGGGAAATTCAGGTAATAGAATAATTTAACTTTAAAATGAATCCCCCCAGATTTCCCCCCAAACATCTTGTCCCCCAAATTTCCCCCTGACGATGAAAAAAAAACCCTAAATCTGGGGGGAAAACCCCCAAACTGGCAACCCTGTATAATGAGCTATTTTTTGGTCTTGATATTTTAAGAGATTAATTGAAATTCAGATGTTCATTCAATTTTCTGTTGCCTATTTTGAAAAATGCGATTTGTTAACTTCTGTCGTTTTTCTTCCGAAAATACCGTAGTGATTAAGGCATTATTTAATAGTTAAAAAGAGGTATTTCATTTGAGGACCAAAGTTTTTAGTCATCTTTACACGAGCCAGAGACAATGCACACATTTTTTTACCAGCACACACTAGGTAAGGTTAGGTTTGAAGGGGTGATGATACGGCAAACCGCATCATCTCACTCTGATCTCAGTGGATCCATTGTGCTCCCCAATAAAAGGGTAGGGATGGTATAAGGAAGGGTGAGGAAAGGAGTAAGTGGAGCCTAGGAGTTATAGGTGTGGGGTGCCTTCCTGAACCTGGATGAATTTTACGATGTTTTTCAGTAGCAAACACGAGATGTCGCCCAATTCTTCGAAGAAGTATTCTCCGAGGGTTGTCTTCCTGGTTCTTGCTAAGCTGGAGCACTCACAAAGGAAGTGATAAGAGCCCTCTTTCACCTCTCCGTCATGACACCCTCTGCATAAGTCAGATGTGGTAATACCCATTCTGCTCATGTGGGTTCCCATTGAGTTGTGACCCGTTAGGATTCCAACCAAGAGGGACAGTTGAGGTCTACTTAGCGTAAGAAGGTAGTCAGTTTTTTTCTTAGAGATATCCGGCCATAGGTTCCTCGAAACCCTACAATTATCAATTGCTGACCATCTATCGTTGGCGGCCTTTAGGAAACTCTGGCGCATTCTACTTTTTTCTTGTGCCAGTGGCATGGAGACAGAGGTTTCAATTTGGCTCGGATCAAGGGAAGATCCGGTTTTGGCCAGTTCATCCGCCATTTCACTCCCATATATGTCGCGGTGTCCTGGGACCCATCGGAGGGTAACTGTGTTTGTTGCACTGAGTAATTTCAACTCATTGCGGCACCGGTTCACCAATTTTGATTTTATGTCGATTGAGGAAATTGCTTTTATTGCCGCCTGACTGTCAATGAAGATATCTATATTTTTGTTTGTTAGTTCACATGTGGCAAGACATTTAGCGGCTTCACCAACTGCAAATACTTCCGCTTGAAAGACACTGAAAAAATTTGGAAGCTTTATTGATCTACCTAAGGGCGGATTTTCGGTGAAGATGCCCGACCCCACCCCTTCATCTGTCTTGGAGCCATCTGTGAAGACAGAAACATGATCAACGTTTATGACCTGATTTTCAGCCCAACGGCCGCGGCCCCTGGAGGGAATATCCGTTTGGGCAACTGGATTGAAATCAGTTTGCGGCACACACTAACGTTAGCAACTTCCTCGTCGACTGGCTTGCCTTTTTCGAAGGCATCAGTTGAGGAACCAGTAGAGAAGTCAGTACTGCGTTTTTTTTCTTACAAATATCAACTTTAATCAACTTTCATCGTTCGTTTTATTGAATATTTATTACAAAGTGCTTTTTTCAACCCATTTCGTTTGGCAGATTAGTGAAAACAAAATCCCATAATGGTCCAAGCCCATTATAATGTTCTTTCAAAATTAAAAGATGTTTAAAAGGGTTATACCCTTCAATTTTTTTGACAATATTTGTATCTGTCCAAACTTAATTTCATCAACTTGGCTCTAACACGACAATAATTTACTTTCAAAATCCCAGAAAAATTGTTTTATCCCACTTTAAATGTTGTTCATTTTTTTTTTACATTTTGAAAGTGCATTTGGTGTTGTAAGGGCCTAAGTTTGGCTGCCGTTGATTAAACAAAATTTGTAGCGGTTTAAAACACAAACTTCGCTTAAACTTCTTTTAAAGGCGTGATATCGCTGTCAAGTTGATGGCATGTAGTTTTCAATGATAAAAATGACATCTCCACAGAATTTGAAGCGGTATAAAATTCTTTGAGCAAATCCATTTACCCGCCCCGGACTAATAGTAGAGAAAAGCAAATTGCCTGGAAACTTGTGTGCTGCCTACGTCACAACAAGTTCAAAGATACGAATTTGAAAGGCAGTATAGCCAGTACTGTCTTGTGTGGCCTGGCGGTTACCCTGGGCCTCCACAAGAAATATTTCATTTCATAAAATCGAAAAAGCAATGAATATTTAAAATGGAGACCACAAATTTCATAAAATTACAGATTCCATGAAAACTACTTCAACATTTTTTTCTTACTATCTCTGTAGATATTAATGTAAAAATAATTTGACGTCTACTGCCAGTTGGACTGACACAATGTGCTGCTTTTCACCTTTACATGTGGGCCGAGAAGTTGACTTAAAATTTTGGTGATTGAAAATGAGATTTCATAAAATATTTTACCCACTGAATGCTGAAACACAAATTTTTTGAAAATAGGTAAGAAATAAGAACTGCTTGTGGAGGCGAGAGGTTATTTTGAGTTCTATTAATTGATCAATTAAATTATATCAAAATTAAAATCGTTTGGCTTAGCGAAATTGAAAGAACATCGCTAATTTATAAAAATGATAATTAAAAGTTGAAACAAATGATGTACATATCTAGCAGAAACCTTTACAAACCCAAACAGAATTATTGTCTTTTTACGAATCCTAAACATTCCCCTAATTACGACAGTAAAAAACATTCTGAATAGCTTGTTACCTCTTAGGGCTTTCAGTGTCCGTTTTCTTTGTTTCATATTGCTTTAAAGGGTCATTCTATCTCCTAACAATGAATGGGTTTTAGAACAACGAAAAAATTGACATTATTTTTTTGATTGAACGAAAAATAACTGGCAGAATGGCGATTTATTCATGTGTAAAATATACGAAACCTTTTGCTAGAATGAATTACATTTTGTACTTTGTACATTTTTAAATGAATGCTTTGACTCAAAAATTCTAAAGATAAACACACAATTGTGTTTTTATGTTCTGCTAATTCATTTAAGTTTATTAATTTTTTTCTACGGTGGTTTGTTTGTTATAAAACAAATAGACAATTGTTTAAAGCAAGTGATCATCTACTTCTACATCTATGTAGCTGACAAGGACAAAACTTCTTACATTGAGGAGAACGCCATATTTATGTTTTTTTTTTTCATGCATTGGTTACATCACAGTTAGCTGAATTTTTGATTGTCTTTGTAGATGCTTGGACCTCCAGGTATTTATTTTCGAGTATTTATATTTTTCAGGTATTTATTTTCGAGGAATAATGCACCTAGAGGGATAATTCTGAGTAATAAAAATTCTTTAATACAAATTAATAAAAGATAAATATAAAAAAATATAAAAATAATTTCATAATTATGATGAGATGGGCGAACACAACTTAATTTGCTCGAATCTGATTTATTTATGGACATATTTATATCTACACATGCACTTTTTTTCGATTTGGTTAAAAGTTTTAAATTTGAAACAATCAAACCCATTCAAAAAATCTAGACGAAAGTTTTACACACTTATACATTTTTATTTTCAATTTTTTCTTTACCTTATTCTATTACATGTGGATATAAGAATAGAGAGAAGTGAAAAGATCCTCTTAACTAATCTTTGCCTGTTTTTAGTAAAGATAACTTTACAGACTCTTCGAAATAAATAATAAAAAATAAACATAAACATTAGCAGAGTCACTGTGGCGTATACGTACTTTTTATCAAAATCCCCAGAAAAAATTTTTTATTGACATTTTTTTTTGTTTTTGGATGTGCAGTTTTTGTGGTGTGCAGTTTTGTGAGTCGGCGTTATCATAACCATTGCTATCATTCAAATACAGCATGATCTCTTCGTCAAATTTGTCGCACAATTTGTATAAATTAAGTTTTTCTTAGTACATACCACAAATACATATATGAAGGTATACAAAGTACTACCTTAGGTTCTAAATCAATAAAACATATAAGTTATTTAAATAGATAGATAGATAGATAGATAGATAGCTAGAAAGATAGATAGATAGATAGATAGATAGATAGATAGATAGATAGATAGATAGATAGATAGATAGATAGATAGATAGATAGATAGATAGATAGATAGATAGATAGATAGATAGATAGATAGATAGATAGATAGATAGATAGATAGATAGATAGATAGATAGATAGATAGATAGATAGATAGATAGATAGATAGATAGATAGATAGATAGATAGATAGATAGATAGATAGATAGATAGATAGATAGATAGATAGATAGATAGATAGATAGATAGATAGATAGATAGATAGATAGATAGATAGATAGATAGATAGATAGATAGATAGATAGATAGATAGATAGATAGATAGATAGATAGATAGATAGATAGATAGATAGATAGATAGATAGATAGATAGATAGATAGATAGATAGATAGATAGATAGATAGATAGATAGATAGATAGATAGATAGATAGATAGATAGATAGATAGATAGATAGATAGATAGATAGATAGATAGATAGATAGATAGATAGATAGATAGATAGATAGATAGATAGATAGATAGATAGATAGATAGATAGATAGATAGATAGATAGATAGATAGATAGATAGATAGATAGATAGATAGATAGATAGATAGATAGATAGATAGATAGATAGATAGATAGATAGATAGATAGATAGATAGATAGATAGATAGATAGATAGATAGATAGATAGATAGATAGATAGATAGATAGATAGATAGATAGATAGATAGATAGATAGATAGATAGATAGATAGATAGATAGATAGATAGATAGATAGATAGATAGATAAATAGATAGATAGATAGATAGATAGATAGATAGATAGATAGATAGATAGATAGATAGATAGATAGATAGATAGATAGATAGATAGATAGATAGATAGATAGATAGATAGATAGATAGATAGATAGATAGATAGATAGATAGATAGATAGATAGATAGATAGATAGATAGATAGATAGATAGATAGATAGATAGATAGATAGATAGATAGATAGATAGATAGATAGATAGATAGATAGATAGATAGATAGATAGATAGATAGATAGATAGATAGATAGATAGATAGATAGATAGATAGATAGATAGATAGATAGATAGATAGATAGATAGATAGATAGATAGATAGATAGATAGATAGATAGATAGATAGATAGATAGATAGATAGATAGATAGATAGATAGATAGATAGATAGATTCCTTCAATTTCGCAAGCCAAGTGTAAACAGAAGAGACACTTTTTATAGACTATGCTTCGAGAGGAGGAGATACCGCGAACCTTCAAACTGGTTATGCACGAGCGAGCCAAATTGTAACATGTGATTTGAGGTCCACGAGCCATACCACGAAATGCTGTTTTTAAAAAATTGTTTATATTCCTAATATAACGACAACTTTTTTTTTTTTTTTTAATGCGTAATTTATTTTAGAAATCATAAAACGTGTAGCACCTGTGCAAGTTATCTATTAACAGAAAATAAATACAAAAAATAAAAAAAAAATGTATGACGAAATTCGGTTCATTATGTCTCCACTTAAGCAAATAGTTTTCAAATATCTTGTTCTTTCAATTACACACTTACATACACATGTATAATATGTCTATATGCATGTAAATATAAACCAATGTTAATATTTTTTTGAACCGATTTGCCTATAAAAAGTGGCGTACCTATAGCTGATGTTGCAAATCGTATTTGAAGTTTCGTTCAAAATGAAGCTCCTCTGTATAATCGTTTTTCTTGTTATGGTAATTACAAGTGCTTGTGCTGCAGCTCGCAAAGAGTTAGACTGTACTGGTGTTTGTGACAGGATGAGGAACCCCGTGTGTGGCAGTAACGACGGTGGTATAACAAAAACAGAGTTTGAAAATTTTTGTGTATTCAGAAACTTCGGTTTATGTGTGGATGCAAGTAAGTTTATTTTTAGATTTTGGAAAATCTTATATTTCATAAGCTTGTGCCCATTATCCCATCCACATTTTTTTAGGTTTAATTTTAAGTGCATAAAACATGATTTTTCTTTTTTTTTTTACTTTCAGATTATAAGCTAGTGGAATGTTGAAAAAAAAACAATATGTAATATGTAAAGAAAAATAAACGATTTTAATAGCAAAATATATGTATCTATCGAACAGTCATTATTATTATCTTAAAGAAATAAATTCTCCTTGTTTGTGAAATCTACATAACATAATACAGTGAAACCAACAAACTCTAGTGGTCATTTAGAGAAAATAAAATAAATAGAATAATTTGTGTCTGAACTAAAATCTTGATAATTTTGTTTGTGTAGATGATTTAAAAATTCTTTATTTTATATGAAAAACAGGATTACTTATCGAATTTTTCAAGTTTATTTGAATTTATAAATATCAATTTTTTAGCCAAATTCATAAAATTACAATAGAAAAACTCGTTAAATACATTTAATAGGAAAAAACGAGTTGAAACACAATATTTGCATTGCTTTTAAAATCAATATATTTTCAAAATGTTGCTGAAATGTGTTTTTTATGCCGTGAGTTTGCAGATCTCTACATATACTTAATAATAAGTAATAAGACTAAATTAGTTTTAATTAAAATACTTATTTATCTGGAAAGAGCGGATAAGCAGTTTTTGCAAAAATCTAACAGTATAAGAGTAGATTTTGTTTAATATTGTCTGCTTTTGCGCCAACTATCTCAAAAAATGGAATGAATTTAAAGGCAATAAAGAACTCTTTTATATGCTTTTTAAATAACTGTCCTACACGCTCAAATGATTTCGTAAAGATTCGAAGCGAAGCAACATTTTTTTCTAAGTTTTTAATATTGATGATCCGATATTTTTTATAGTAAAAATTTTATATATGACAGGCTTACCAATCTGTAGTTTCCGTATGCAAATAAAACTATTTCATTCTTTCCCGACACGTTTCGTTTGGTTTTTCCAACTTTTTTAATATTTGTCTTTATTCAGCTGCGAACAAACTATTGTTCTTCTTTTATAAAATTCGACTTACGTTTTTACATTTGTGGGAACAATTTATCTTTTTAATTTTAGTTTAACCTTGAACATTAATAAAAATAAAAACGCAAATAAATAAATAAATATTGAAGTTTGGCCTTTTTGAACTCAAGTTGTAGCTCTCTAACCGAAACCATATAATATGAGTGATTCTCTGTTAACAACGGTAATTCTTTGTGTGCAGTGATTTATTTGTAATTTTATCTAAAAAAATGTTTTCACTAGTACCTGCTTAATCCTATATATTAGAAATAATAAAAAAAAAAGTATTATGTAGGTTACTTAAATTTTGAGTACCCTGTCGTGCGCATTCCTTTCTCCAATTTAATCTACGACTGATGGGTCCGCACGATCTTGCTCAAACGGTAGGTGGACGTGGCACTAATTTTAGCAATATTCAAATTTTGTGTCCTTGTTTCAGTCGTAAAGTAATGTGTTTGAATAAAACATAATGTTTGGTAATTTATTTTAAATTCGACTAAAATAGTCATGCCGAAGGTCTAAGGATCGAATCCCAGCGCTTTTGCCACCTAAAATCAGATTTGTTTGTACTACCCCTTGCGAGGAAAGCATCATTTTTGAGTGGGGGAATTTTCGGCTCCAAGAGCATAAAAATTGGGATCCACTATTGTTAGAAAATCTGACAACACTTTCTGTAAGTGCCGAAAAGAGAAATTTGTGATATTCAAGACCAAAATCGAGTGTGACGCAAAAGTTTTTACTCACAAGTATTAGAGGGGACGCTGGGATTTTTTGAAATTTTTTAAATATTTGCAGGCAGTGGCCAGGACAGGGGGAGCTTTTGGGCTGAAGCCCTACCCCCCCCCCCCCCCCCCCCCCCACACACCCTAAAGCCGATTATCAAACACAAAATATATTGAACAAATTTAAAACTCTTGACAAAAAAGTTGATTAAAACAGGCTAATTTAATTGAATTCAAAGGAATTATTTAAATTATTTAGGTCTGTTTATTCTTATAGTCCTACCCACGGGGAAAGGGAAATTTAATTTAAAAATATATGTACCTACATCCAAACAAATGTCAGTTGCCACAAAGTGATTATTTTGAAATTTGTGAATAAAATAGAGATGGATAATGACTTTTGGTATAGACCTCTCTATTAAGCGAAAGAAAATGTAGGTAGTAGTAGGGAAATTAACGGAAGAAATTATGTTGGGGCTAAACTGTCTACATTTTGTTTTTTCTAGCTCGACGGAAAAATTTTCAAAAATATTTGATTAAAACAATATTATTTATTACGAAATTACGACCACTAGGCTAGTTCAGGAAAATGAGATTTAAAAGCCAGATGCCAAAGCAATCTGAGTTACATGAACAGGTTCTCTCAGAAAAAAGATTTTCTGTCAAAATGCTGAGAAAAAACCTTTCACTTGCTCAGTATTTGACGGAGCGAAGATTTAGAAATCTATTTTTCCTGGACATGGCCTATACAGACAGAAGCTGTGTTTGGTTACGTGAAATTTCTTGCGAATTTGCACAAATTTTCACAAATTGTTACAAATTCCTTTTTGTTAACTCAAAAAAGTTGCAACGAGAGAGCACAATTATGAGAGAGCAAACAATTTCCCCTGATTTGGATAACTTGCGAATTTCTGATATATACTTACATACATTTCTGTGTGAATTGTGCAAGTAGTGTAACTACTGTCAAAGCCCCAACTGTCGTTATGCCACTTGACATCGACTAAGAAATATAAAAAAATACATTTTGGTCTTCGCTATGTGACTATAATGGCATTATTTTATCATAGTTTTTTTGTTAGAGATTTTTGAGAACATAAAATAAAAGTTTAATTAAAAATTCATAGTCACAAAACAAAATGATTCATGTCACCGCTTAGCGCCAAAAAGTGGTTTAGTTTTATCTTGTTTCCATTTTTACTGCTCCTATGTTTTTACTGGTACCTATATGTCAACCAACAGGTCAGGGACGGTGCTTTTTTTTTTTGGTAATTCATAGCAGGCCAAACAATGCAAGTTCTAAAAAAAAAAACTAAAGACTGGACTACACTCACTTGACTAAAAGCTTAAATATTTAAGATTTTTGCAAAAAAGAAAAGAAAAACAAAAACGTGCTCTAAAGATGCCTCTGTACGAAAAAAAATATTTCTATAATCTGTAAATTCAATCTGAGATGGCAGATCAAACACAATTTTCGTACGCTTTTTTGCCCACAGATTTTGTTTTCCACTTTTCTACTTTTTACAAAAAAGTCTTAAGTGTGTTGTTAAGCCATAAGAATTCAAAAGTGAAACACAAAAATGTGCACCAAAGATTCCTGTGTGTTGTGTTGGAAAAAAATGCATACAATTTGTGGTTGATATGTCATAGGTATCGGATAGTTTTGACAAATCAAACACAATCTTTTCGCACACAAGCATCTCAGAGCATGTTTTTTTTTTCACTTTTCCACTTCTTGCTACTTTATTGCAAAAAGTCGTGAATGCATTAATGGATATTTATTTAAGCCTTTTATACTTTTATGTACACTTTTGTTTCTGTGTTCGCAAAGTTTTCTTGTTCGTATGGTTCTACAAGGCATTATTTTATGTCTTTATTATTATCGAAAGGTCGTGAAATCGTTAGTTGCTTTGAAATGTCAAAATATATAGAATACTTAGTGCAAAATGTCAACGGAAAATACTAAAATCCCCTCGCAAATAACGGCCTCCTCGACATTGTTTAATGAATCCGAAAAGACAATACACAGATAGCGGTTATAGCGGTGAATGAAGAACCACCAAATAGATACACTGCACTTTTGCAAAACCCAACACAGCTAACAGGCAAGGCAATAAACAAAATGTCTGAGGCAAAATGCATTGCAAATATCGTTCTTCCCACAAATGAAACCATTAGACAAAGATAAAATAGTTTCAATGCCCCCAAAACGCACACAATATATTCTGCGAATTAAAATGCAAGATTTGTCCGGTTTCAATCCTAATGCATAAGCGAACAGGTGGACAGTGGAACTGGATAGTGCGGACACATTGTGAACATGGCGGTAGTGAATTATTCTTGAAGCTTGAGGCAATATCCTGAATGACGACAAATCAAACAACGTTAAGAACGAACAGTTGGTGGATGGAGAATGCCATCAAAGACAACGGTGATGGAACATAGTTCCCGAGCGACGATGAATCTGACAACGACAATTGCTAATTGCGTATAGATCACCCAATGGTGCCTTGAGGTACGTTAGTAGTCTATGAATACGTATTCCGTACAAACAACACAATGCAGTCCCGATGGATACCTATTCCACCTGTTAATCCAATGCTTGGCAAACTCAATTAGAAATAAGTTAGATAGATGGTTTTCGGGGCAACTTACACACTCTACTGTTATCTCCACTGTGACTCTCGGAAAGAGTTTACGAGTATTGAAGGAGCTGTGGGAGTTATGGTTTCGTTCTCTGGATTACAGGGCGCTTTCGAGGTATAGTAGGTACCTGAAGTTTCAACAAAGTAGGTGTAAAATGATTGAGTTGTTAAAGTACGTTTCTTTTATAAAGCTTCCAAGGCAATTAACGTTACAGAACAAAAAAAAAAAAAGCTATGAGACACATGTAATAGCCTAGCCTATTTTATAAACGGAAATTGAGTTAAATTAAAGTATGCCTTTTGTTGTTCAAATTTAGATGATTTAAGATTAAGTTTTTCAGTGGCGATTCAAACCGGAGAAAGTTAATTCTGGACATAAACTTATTCACAGTTAACTCAAGAAACAGTTTATTAATGAAACCAAATTATGCGAACCGGTATAAAACTTGGAGGATAACATATCAAAAGCATCTGTTCAGTAAATCCCGAGTTAACCCCTAAAATTGAATGCCGATTTTACTATGGAGCTTTGGCCAAGAGTGTACACGAACGAGTTTGGTATGAAATAAAAGGTTACGTTGAGCTTGTTACACAGGGTGATTGGTATAAGGTGCACCAAAAAGCTGGAGCGAGTAGGTTGGGTTGGAAAAAAAATCGTGAGGGAGGGGTCTATTTCCCTCCGTTTTTTTCTAAAAAATTGACTTAAAACTGAAAAAAAAAATTTAAAACAACGTACAATTTATAATGCCATGCTATACCTTTTTGGAAAGCCAGAAATCTCTTCTTTGATTTACATTTTAAATTAAGTTGTGTTAGTGAATAGTTTTTGAAAAATTAATTTTCAAACTCGAAATTTTGAAGAAAAAAAATAAAAAAAAACTTTCAAATTATTTTTTTTCAAAATTTTATGTAATTAAAAATAATTTTTATTTTCAAAATTCAATGCTCTTATTAATTTTCAATAAAAAACAGAAAACTGGATGCTAAAATGTCTTTTAGTTTCTGAGAAAATTGAAAATAACGAAATCTACTTTACTACATATTTTGTAGAAATAGGATCTTTTGAAGAACAAAATAACGGAAGTCGAATTTAAGGAAAACTTACTTTTGTTATTTTCAATTTTCTCAAAAACTAGGCTACATTTTGGCATCTGGTTTTCAGTGCTTGACTGAAAATTGATAGGAGTATTGACTATTAAAAATGAAAAAAACCACTAAATAACGTACAATTTTGAAAAAAATCAGTTTGAACAAAATTTTTTAATTTTTTTTTTCAAAAATTTAAGTTTGAAAATTAATTTTTAAAAAAACAGTTCACTCAAAGAACATAATTTATAAACAAAACGAAAGCACATATTTCTGGCTAAACAATAAAGTATAGCACGTATACGTAATTTACTTAAGGGAAAAAAAGGGATTTTTTTTTTTCGAAAATTAGGGGAAAAACCATTCTAGTGTCAAAAAAAGGGAACAAACGTTTTCGGGACCTGAGAACCCTGCCGTCAACTGCTCACTGCTACGTTGTGATGTTGTGAGGGTAATTTCACCGTCAACAACAAAATTCAACGTGTCACCATAAAAGGCGTTTAAACGCATTTGTCAACGTATTTGTCAACATAAGTGTCAACGGAGAGTGTCCACGCAAGTATTAAAGGTAAGTGTCAACGCAACCGTCAAGAAGTTAACGATCACATGACTAAACAGTTTTGGAGCACAATTTGATGTCATTTTGAAGTAAGAGGTTAAGTGCATTGACCATTTGCGATGACCATTATTTTATCGTTGATTATGTCATTAAACCCTGTTTCTCAACTAAAGGAAGGGGTTAACATATTTTTAGTTCCAAGAACCTTCGTTGTTAATTTTCAAACTGGAATTGTTTTTTTTTTCATCTAGTTTTATTAACCCTGAGGCCACACGAGCACTGGCTAGCCAGTAGCCAGTCGTAAAACAATCAAATATTTTTACCAACACACACAAATTTCAGCAGTTTGCTCTTCTGCTGGCTTGGCTTGCCGTTTTTGAAGCCAGTTGAGGAGCCAGTAAAGATGCTAGTACTGCGTTCTTTTTCTAACAAAAATGAAAATTAATCAACTTTCATCCTTCTTTTTATTGAGTATTCTTCAAAAATGTATTTTAATTTTTTTTTTTTTAACCTTTTTCATTTGACAGACCGAACAAATAATAATAACCCAAATTAAAGCATCACAGTACTTTCAAAATCCAACACAATTGTTTAAAAGCACTCCAAATTTTATTCAGTTTAAAACACTTGAACTTCGCCTATTATTTATGCATTTTGTTAAAAGCATCATAGTGGTCTTAGGGCCGTGATATCGCTGTCAGAATGATTTCATATAGTTTGCATTGATGAAAATGGCCTGTCCACTGAATTTGGAGCAGTATAAAATTCTTTAAGCAAATCATTCCCCCGGACTAATAGTAGAGAAAAAGAAGGCACAAGCTACTTACCTGCCAAGTTGCATGCCGCCTACATCACAGCAAGTTCGCACAGATACGAATTTAACAGGCATACTGCTAAATAACTGCCTGAACAGAATACAATGCTGGAACCGGAGCTGCAGACGGAACTGGAAGAGCTATCAGAATGTGTCGTACTTTATTTTTGTACATGCCTACAATGCAGCTATACAGCTTTGAAAGTATTTTAAAGAAAAACAAAACAATATTTTTGCTTAAAAGCTCAGAATTTACATTTTTTGTTTCCAATACTTTTCCTTATAATATGTAAATAATTTTTTTCGCGATAAAAATAACCACAATATTTTTTTCCGACCCAAAAAAGTTGTTTTTTTTTTTTTTTCTTCAAAAAATTTGAAACGTCAAAGGTGCCGTACGTGAAAAGTTAAAAGTTGGTAAACTCTTCCGTCTGCGGCCACGTTCCGTTGTGTTCGCAACATTGAATTTGTGTGTATTCAATATTTTGACAGCTATTCCAGCTCCGGCTCCGGTTCCGTCTCCGTCTCCATTCTGTTCAGGCAGTAAACTGGCTTGCAAGTACTGGCTCGTGTGGCCTCGGGGTAAGTTAATTTATAATTTACATCAAAAACTTAAACCTTAAAGTAATTTTAAAGTTTTGTGTTTAAAATTCTTAACATAATAAACTTAAAGTAAAATGGCAAAAATATAAACTAAGCAAATAAATAAACTTTGACAAAAGGTTGAAATATCCCTCAAAGTTTTCCAATTCGAACATTTCATGTGAAAACAAATATCTATTCATTTTGGCATTTGTAAAATATGTATAAACTCACCATTAAAACAAAACATATCATACCAACATGCATACACGTATTATTTCTGCTTTGTTCTATAAAAAGCAAAAATAATAATTTGTTTAAAAACAACAAAATTAAACTCGAAACTTCCTAAAAAGCTGCACATGGCAGATTCTGATATATATATATACTTATGTAAATATAAAATTAAGTTATTATACTGCAATTTAATTGTGAGAAGCTTCATTCCACCCAATTTCATTGTCATCACTCGTTTTGTTGTTACCTCCATTTATCTGTCTCATAGGAAGGTAGGTACAAACATATACGGTCTCTGTCTCCTGTCAGTTAGTTGGGTCGCAGTTTCAAAGTCCTTTTTAAAATCCTTAGCTCTCTGGTTTTATCCTACAATGTGCATGAAATTAAGTCCCCCGAGGAGAAGTAATTTCTTGATTAAATTTACCTTAACAAAGACGTCACACTTCTTTCCTCCCATATCTCTGTTCTGTTTGTTGTCTGTCCCCAAACGACATTGGAAGAACCCTTTTGCTTTTGCTTTTGCTGGTGGCCGGTGGCCCTCCTTCATTCTTAATGCGACATCATTTGACTAATAGTAAGCAAATACAGCCTGCACTCCAAGAGCTCAGGCAGGATCTGAAAAAAGGTTGGTCCACTACAGTTTGCCCGACTGCCTGTTGTCTCCGGAGAGCAATGAAGAAATGGGATCAACAGATAACCCAAGTTCTGAAGTGGCCCTCCCAGAAAAGGGACTTTTAATTTCTTTGAAGTTTGTGTCACACCCGCATTCACATACAATATCTCATTCCACATTACCATGAAAGCATCGTCACCTCACCATCCACCGCACGACCAGAATGCCAGAATGCAACAATAAATAAATCTCTCACGTGTGCACACATTTTCTGCTATGCCTCATCTGGACGTGGTGGGTTGGGTATCCTCTCCTCGCCATAAAGAGGTCCTTTTGTACCTTGGATTTATTATTAAATCATACAATCATATGTTGCTTCATTGTTAGACTTTTGTGTGCAAACCAAGCAGTCAGCGCACCAACATCCTCAACGAAAGAAGAAACATAGACACGGAAAAGTTTTATTAAAGTTTTCCATTTGGATGCGCTGAAGAAAAACTTTCCATTCATTCAGATTTGCACAATTTCGACTTTTGAGTCGCATGGAGTTTATTTGTGAAAATGAAAACTGAAACGAAACTATACACAAACACATTTAACTATACTTTTGCTTATAACCAAGTTAAGGATATGAGATTTTTGTGAATAAAAGTGAATGCTGGGTCGTGTGCCTGTGGTCTTTTGTCTCTTTATCCTTTTTCCATTTTGGCAAATTGTTAGCGTTTTGCGGCAGTATAAGAACTGTGGAATGTTTTGTTTTGTTATTCTAAGGTTTGTTTGATTTTTTTTTCTTTCAACTTTTGATGGAAAAGTATCATTGAAGTTGTGATTGTGCCCATTGCATGAACGAGGCCATTAAAAGTTTTACGGTAATGAAATTCAAAATGCAACATTCAACGGATTTATTTTGTTTTTCCTGTTTGTCTGCATTCGAGAATATGTAAAGTTCAGATAAATTTTAAGATTGTAACGAAATTACTATTCTCCTTGAAAAGCGACCAATTTAACTTTAAGTCTTCATACATGTCAAAACAGCATCAAAAGAGTTACATAAGTCAATCTATAATTGAACCAAGTAAAGACAGTTCATGTTGGACATCAAAATTATTTTAAAACTGTTTCATTATGTTTCAATTTATATTTGCAAACTTATTTCGTTTTCCTTATTTGGACATTCTCCTATAGCATTCCTTTTGTACTCGGAACGTTCCAAAAGTCTTCCATTAGCTATTTTAAGGGATGTTTTGGGGTATTTTTTGCTTCCTGATTTGACTTAAGCTTTGCTCTTAGAAATACAAACCTGTTGAGATGAAGTCTTTTCCGTCGGATAACTTGTCAAGGTTTTGTTAAAGTTACCACGTTTGAGTGTGTGTTTCAATTTGAAAAAAGAAATTTTTATATATTCCATTTTAACCAAATTGAGAGAGAGGGAGACATTCCGAAAATCAAATAAAAAGCGACACTAATCAACCTTATGGATATGGATATTGGACTTTCAAATTTGGAATAATTCCTTTTCAATTTCCCTTCTCCAAAAGCGTTCGATTAGCTGTTTCGAGTAATGTCTTATTTTTTGTTTTCGATTTCATAAAAAATAGACTTGGAACAGACATGATAAATTCAATCGTATTCTGGGATGCTATATAGGTAATGTCTATTTTCGTAGATTAAAACGTTCAATTTACATGATAATAGTGAATACACACAGCTTTCACAGAGATATGATATTTAATTTTATATCTTACAACTGAAAAATGTAAACAATTTTTGGTATGCTAATGTAGATAGATAATGAGAAAAACAATTGAAGGAAAACTACGGAAAAACCATTTTTTTTTTTGCCAAAGAATTCGAACTTTCTTTTTTTTTTTATATAAATTCAAAATATAAATCTATCCTTCCTGTTTGTTCCTCTTAATCTTCGAAAATACCTATAACCAAAGAATATAAAGCTACCACGGAGGCGCATCTCATACAATTTTTTTACTGCACATTTTTATATGGTAGGTTACAATATTGCGGCCTGCTCCCAGAGCTTTTGCTTTTTTTATGGGCTCTTTCAAGGACAAAAAAGCAGACTGTTTCAATGTGTGTGGTATCTCATTTTAAAAGCGCTGAGAGAATTATTGAAAAGCCCATAAAAAAGCCAAAGTGCGGGTTTCAACATTTGAAGCCGGCATTTTCAGTATAAAATTTGTATGAGACGCGACTTCTTGGTAACTTTATATTCTTTGCATTTTGTTGTTTCAATTTTTTCGATATCTTTAATACTTATCGATATATCCTACTTTAAAGGAAAACAAAAATTAAAATGCAGCGATCTTCAGCTTCATATTGAAAGAATAAAATAAACGGATCTTTATTTATTGCTAGTGCAAATTGGATTAAAATTTCGACTGATTAGTGTCAAAAAATAATACATATTAGAATAAAATTTAAAATTACGTATTTTTTTCATGTTTGCAGTTTTCAAAGCAAATACAAAGTAAAATAAAAATTATACTATCTGAGGTTAGCTAAGCTCCAAAAACACAAAAAAAAATATATTTTTATAATATGAATTCATTTCTTTTTTTGCCCAAACGCCGCTTTAGTACCTCACATAGTTTTTTATTAAAAATTCAAAAATCGTTGATGCTTATAGGGCACCAATGAATAAATAAACGCACCAGTCAAAAACTTTCTTTTTAAATATTTTCTAAAATCATAATATTTGGTTTTATAAACAGGAGGGGAAATTATAAAACATGGGAAGTCGACGGTACCTATACATAAGAAGAACAATAAATATCAACTGGTATTTGAGCTGCTACATTATTACATCCGCCCTTAGGAAAACATTAATTTAAAATGAGCTTACTTTTGGTTCTTTGCAATGCTACTGTATTTTAAACCAACATATTTAATCCAGGTAACTTTTATTAAAAAACCAATTGATTTATTTATCCCCAATAAAATAATTTGCAAAAGAAATTATTACCTAATATGTTTTAACAGAAATCAAATAAATATATAAATGTTTGCACAAAAATAACATATTTGAAATTATGCACAGAGAAAAATTTAGTTATTATATCAAAACACAGGGCCCACTTTTAATATTGCTCATTGAAAGTTATGTTAAATGAAAGGTTATGGAGAACACTGGGCGGATTAATTGAAATCGAGCGCGAAAATAATGTTTTGGCGCATTTTATAAAAAAAAAAGTGTTTACCTCACATGGAAAAAAATGATTTAAAAATATGGCAACACCTACTAAACAGTGTTTTATACATTTTTTGAGAGCGAGAATGCTGTTCTTTTATTCCTTTTTTTAATTAACTGATTTCTGTTCTATTATTTCGCTTAAAAAAAAAAAGTACGCATACGCCCGAGTGTACCATTTGTCTCCTTCATGGAGACGAAAATTATCTTAATCAGATGTATACGATATAGATACGTTAAACAAAGAATAAGAAGAATAAAATTCAATTTAAAGATTTTTGTGACCTTTGCTCCAATGCGTTTCGACCCAGCACGACAGTTGAGCTTATCAATTAGATGCTGTCGTACCTATCTAAGACGCAATATTTTGGTCGATGACTACCGATCTACAGCGTGTATGCACTGCAAATTTTATTATTTTAGGTGACGATTCTTGCACCTAGAAATTTGCAGTGCATATACGCTGCATCTGATGTTCATCTCAATTTTAAATAAATAAATTAATTATGAAGTCTTACATTTTTTGGCACCTTCCAAAACCTTCTGAAACCGTAGCTAAGTTTAAGGTAGTAAAATGTGAGTAAACAAAATGAATAAAATAGCACCTTGTGGCACACACCCATCATGCATGGAATTTACCGTTTCAACTAAAAAATTGTTTAAATACGAAACCCATATTTTACCATATACATACACATATATGTAGTACTACTTAAGTAAGTATATAATGCAAGTAAAACGTAACACAAAAAAACAAAAGTGCTTTTCAGGGATACTGCCTTTTGCGCGGAAGTGACAAGAGTATATCTCTTGCGGTCGAGTCTATTGAGGACTGTAGCGGCAGGGGGGATGTTCGAAAGTTCTACCGAAGGGTGAGGCAAACTATCCAGAGTTACAAGGCCAGAACGGAAGCCTACCGAATATGGTGGTAGACACACAGTCGGTGCTGAGGATCTGGAAACAACATTTTTCTAGACTGCTAAACGGCGAAGATGGCCAAAATTCCGCTGTAAGACAGAACACTCCATTCAACCTGGACGATGATGGTCAAAATTTCCGTCCACCCGACCCAAATGAAGTGCGGTTAGCGATAGCCAAGCTTAAAACGTACAAGGCTGCTGGTGCGGATGGCTTGCCAGCCGAGCTATTCAAAGCAGGGGGAGATGACTTGGTAGGGAGTATACACCAGCTTATCTCCAAAATTTGGTCGGAGGAAAGTATGCCCGATGAATGGAACCTCGGTATAGTGTGCCCCATCTACAAGAAAGAAGATGCTCTGACCTGTTCCAACTACAGAGGTATAAGTCTCCTCAACGTCGCATACAAAATCTTGTCATCTGTACTGTGTGATCGCTTAAAACCGTTTGTCAACGATCTGATCGGCCCCTATCAGTGTGGTTTTAGGCCCGGCAAATCAACCGTTGATCAAATGTTCACACTCCGACAGATTTTGGAAAAAAACCAGTAGTTTCAAATCGATACACACCACCTCTTTATCGATTTTAAAGTCACATATGATAGCGTAGACAGAGACGAGCTATACAAAGCCATGGCGCATCTCGGCATCCCTGCCAAACTTGTCCGCTTGTGCAAGATGACGATGGAAGAATCTCGCTGCTTCGTCAAAGTCGGCAAGAACACCACCGAACCCTTTGATGTCGAGAAAGGTTTGATACAAAGCGACGGAGCAGAGGAACACCCCACCTTAGGTGGCGCACAAAAGACCTCAACCAACTTGGAGTGCGTAACTGGAGCTAGGGACCGAGCTGGCTGGAGGGGCTTGTTGGTTGAGGCCGTAGTCCATCCTGGGCTGTGAGCGCCAATAGATTCTATTATATTCGATTTTTTCTTCAGTGTATGTTACTTATAAAAAAAAAACTTGCTAATAATATAACTTGTTAGAGTAACCTCTACAAAAGAATAATCGGCCGATTAGGCCTTCTCATAAACCCTAATTTGTATAACATCCCCTGCATTCAACAAATAAAATAAAACACACTTTTCATATACCTACATACAATGGAACTCAATTTATATGAAAATAAACCAAATTTAAATTCGCGCGAATTCAATTTACCACAAATACAACATGAGTGTTGCAAGAAGAAGAAAATAAATAAAAATGTATATAACGAAATTTTAACAAAACAAACAAGCCCCAAAAAAATATGAAAAACCAATTTACCCACTTTAACCCGGACTAACAATATTTCCAGTCTCAGAACAACAAGCAAAAGGACCAAAAGCCCCCGAAAATAATACGGACGAAAAAAAAAAAAAGAAAATTAAAATGAAAACCGATTTTCTTCGACGATGATGATGCTGACGACAACAACGAGTGAAACGCAAAAGTGGTTAGTATGATGATGATGATGATGATGGGGTTGAAAAGTTCCTTATTCAATAAGGAGGATGGGTATAGGGCTGTGGTAAGGCTTGACTTTTACCCTTGGGTACAAAATGAAATCAACAAACAAAAAAAATGGTTATGAAAACATTTTCTGACTTCACTCCTATCCTACTCGAAAGGGTATTGTATACGCATAAGCTAAATCAGATAAAGCCTCTTAAATCCCCAACTCTGGCATTTCCCTTGCCACATCACTACTGCTCTTGTATGCATTGGCTTGGGTTTTGTTATCTTAGGGCGATAATCTATTTCAAATATGAATATGGCACTCCGGGAATATGATTACGGATAAGGTGTTGGAAGTGCAACTTCAGTAGCCTTATATCCTAAATCCATCAATATTCACAATTCTATAGTGAAGGATGCAAAACATCAATTCTCAACGATTTTTCAACACTTGGGGGTGAAGGTACATACACATCTAAATATGAAATCAGAGAAAAAGGAAAAAATGTGTGTTTTTTTCTCTTTTCGTTACCCTGTGCCAGTTTCTGCGTAGGATATCCTGAAGCTGACACCATCAGGAAATGCCCTTTTGTCCAGGATCAGATACATGTTACCTCCTTAATTGGGATTTTTCTTAGTATTTTTATTTAATGACCTATTATCTAAGAAGGTATCCCAGATCCCACGTAGGGTAGAACGTAATTTCAGTCCTTGTAATCCTGTAGCTTGGTGCTGGGTTTTGACCCTAAACGAAAAAATAGATGTTTAATTGGAGTCAATTGCACGTCGGGGGGTAAATAAAGAGGGCACGAACGCATGATGGCTATCGTCAATTGACTTGGTTTTTTCCGATGAATGATATTGCTATACTCCTCTGAAAACCAATATTGATGGCCTCATTAAAAAAATACACTTTCGTTTTAGACATTTGTGCTATACATATACCTATGTATGTACAATGGTTGTGTACCTTTCGATTTTTTCGACCCCTGCTGATTTAAGTCTGTATAAAAAATTAAATAAATTCATCATGAAGAGTTTAAAATATGTACAAATTAAATTAATTCGTTCGAGTGTATATGTTACCGTAAAAAGCCGAGATAATGAAATTCTAGAATTTACCGGTAAATCCTACCTAAATAGGATACATTCAATGTTTTTTTCAAATCCAGATTCTTTAAATGCAAACGAAAAAAAGCTAGAAACACACTTGTGATTTTGAGTCGTTGCGATTAAAAGAATTATTTTCTAATTTATATCGCGCGACTATTAAGTCACAAGAAACAAAAAACTATGACAAGACTTTTATTGAAATCGCAAGTGAAGCCAGTCTCATTTGATCCCATTAGATGTATTTAACATTGCGACTAAAAAAATGGGTCTAAAAATGGAACCTGTTCATTTTTTTTAGCGGTGCGTGTCTTATTTCTTTTGCTAGTGCGCGCATGTTTATTTCTTTCTGTGATTACGAGTTTTATTTGTAGAAATTTTAATCTAAAGTGCGTTCATAAACGTGCAAATTGCATTTGTTTTGTTTTAATTTGTGACAATCGAGTCGCTCGAAAAATGAAACGAATTTCAGTCTTTTAAGCGTCGCGATTTCTTTGTCGATGTTTAAAGGGGAGACAACGCGGTACATTCAAGAGGACACAAGCGTCCACAAGCTTTTTTTCAAAGCGAACCTTTGTCTATTGTCTATCAACTCCTACTCTCACCTCCACGTGGTGAACATTGGGTGCCTAGTACCTTTAACTGAAGATGGGGTACCAATCCCTGTGGACGGTTTTAGGCGGCAGCAAACAAGAGAAGGGGGGGGGGGGGGGAGGAGTGTTCCCACTAAGGCACTTCTCCTTCATCCAGGCGGCAGCGGAAGAATTCCCCAGATGGAATCAACGGTGGCGTCTACAGTCCCAGTCAGGTTGAACTACTTAGTGAACACCTTATATGGGCTATACTACGAGGTATTCGAGGTATTCGTAGCTCAGGCCTATAAGGAACGGTATATGCGGTTCCCCGTCCTTGAAGTTATAATAAGGATCTGGTCCTCCAGGCTAGGTGGTTGTGCGTCGGGGTGACTTCCCTACCACGGAAAAAGTGTCGGTTCCGAAACGACAACAAGCCTCGGATATGAATGATTTTAATGTTGACGACCCCAGCAAACGAAACAAGGACAATGAATTTCGGATCTGCACGTGGAATGTCCGGACCTTAAACAGGCCACGTTCAGCCGAACAATTAGTGGAGTGCTAAGGGCTGATGTTACAGCCATCCAGGAAGTGTGATGGGATGGAGAGGGCTTCCGAGGGATGAAATCGTGTGGAGCAGGGTCAGCGGCTCTTTGTTTGTGGTTTTGTGGTAAGGGGAAGACTTAGGCAAGAAGTCTTAGACTTCAGAAATGTAAGCTAGCGCCTGGTCACAATCCGCATCAAAGCAAAGTTCAAAAAAATCTCGTTGATCTGTGCCCATGCCCCAACGGAAGAAAAAGATGACTCAATCAAAGAAGAATTCTACGATCTCCTCGAGGATACGTATGATAGGTGCCCCAAGTACGACGTCAAGATTATTCTTGGCTACTTCAACGCCAAGATCGGAAAGAAGGGTATCTTTGGTTCGATCGTCGGAGGACACAGCCTGCACGACATCACTTGCGGTAACGGACTCAGGCAGATTGATTCTGCGGCGGGGCGAAATGTCATCATAGCAAGCACCCGATTCCCACACCTCAATATACACAAAGGGACCTGGCGGTCTCCGGATCAACGAACCGTCAACCAGATTGATCATGTTGCTATAGACGCCAGACATGCTTCCAGTATCCTAATCCGAACGTTCCGAGGTGCCAACATAGACTCGGATCACTACTTGGTGGTAGTTCAAGTACGTATACGGATATCCATACCGCCACAACGAAGAGAGTGGATGCTGTAAAACGATTTAACGTCGTGAAGCTAAAATCGCAAGAGATAGGCAGGACTTTTGCAGACCACCTATCTCTTAAACTCTCAGCAAGCCCCCCACTAGCATCATCTGTAGAGGACCAGTGGAAACACTGCCAAAATGCCATCAGAAGCGCGCGACTGATGTGCTGGGTTTCAGGCCACCACAACGAAACCCCTGGTTCGATGAGGAATGCAGGCTGGGGCATACAAGAAAGAATGAGGCCTACCAAGCAATGCTGCAGACTAGACTAGAGAGCAGTTCTGGAGCTCTATACGGCAAAAACGAAGGGAGGAACGCCGACTTCTAAGGAGGAAAAAAAGAGCATGCGAAGCAGGCGGTCGAGTCTATTGAGGACTGTAGCGGCAGGGGGGATGTTCGAAAGTTCTACCGAAGGGTAAGGCAAACTACCCAGGGTTACAAGGCTAGAACGGAAGCCTGCTGAGATGAGAGTGGGAATATGGTGGTAGACACACAGTCGGTGCTGAGAATCTGGAAACAACACTTTTCTAGACTGCTAAACGGCGAAGATGGCCAAAATTCCGCTGTAAGATAGAACACTCCATTCAACTTGGACGATGATGGTCAAAACTTCCGTCCACCCGACCTAAATGAAGAGCGGTTAGCGATGGCCAAGCTTAAAATGTACAAGGCTGCTAGTGCGGATGGCCTGCCAGCCGAGTTATTCAGAGCAGTATATTCAGAGAGTATACACCAGCTTATCTCCGAAGTTTGGTCGGAGGAAAGTATGCCCGATGAAATGGAACCTCGGTATAGTGTGCCCCATCCACAAGAAAGAAGATGCTCTGACCTGTTCCAACTACAGAGGTATAAGTCTCCTCAACGTCGCATACAAAATCTTGTCATCTGTACTGTGTGATTGCTTAAAACCGTTTTTCAACGATCTGATCGGCCCCCATCAGTGTGGTCTTAGGCCCGGCAAATCAACAGTCGATCAAATGTTCACACTCCGACAGATTTTGGAAAAAACCCAGGAGTTTCAAATCGATACACACCACCTCTTTATCGATTTCAAAGTCGCATGGCGCATCTCGGCATCCCTGCCAAACTCCTCCGCTTGTGCAGGATGGAGAAATCTCGCTGCTCCGTCAAAGTCGGCAAGAATATACCACCGAACCCTTTGATGTCGAGAAAGGTTTGAGGCAAGGCGACGCGTTATCATGCAACCTCTTTAATATCGCACTTGAAGCAATTGTACGCAACTCGCATGTCAACAACAGACAGAGGTACAATTTTTCAAAAGTCTGTTCAACTACTTGCTTATGCAGATGATATTGACATCATTGGAAGAACGAAGCAAGCTGTTACCGGTGCGATTGCAAGTATTGAATCGGAGGCGGCCGTCGAAAATGGGTTTGGCTGTTAATGAGGACAAGACGAAGTATATGCTATCATCGAGAAAGGAATCTCAACATCGTCGGCTCGGGCAAAACGTCACGATGGATAGATACAACTTCGAAGTCGTCAAAGACTTTGTCTACCTGGGCTTCACTATAACATCGCAAAATGACATCAGTGCAGAGATTAAGCTCTTGCTAATTGCTGTTTCTTCGGGCTAAGAAGGCATTTGAGTAATAAAGCCCTCTCTCAAAAAACCAAGGAGACCTTATATAAGACCCTTATCATCCCGGTCCTGTTGTATGGGGCAGAAGCATGGACCCTGACAAAAACGGATGAGAATCTACTTGGTGCTTTGAAAGGAAGATTCTTCGGGTGATTTTCGGTCAAGTCTGTATCGATGGAGTATGGAGGAGAAGATTTAACAACGAGCTTTACGGGCTTTACAGCGACGTCGACCTGGTCAAGAAGCTTACAATACAGCGGCTAAGATGGCTGGGACACGTGGAGCGTATGGACACCAACGCACCAGCCCGACGAGTCTTCGAATCTACCCTTGACGGTCTGCGTAGCAGAGGAAGACCCCACCTTAGGTGGCGCACACAAGTAAAGAAAGACCTCAACCAACTTGGAGTGCGTAACTGGAGGCAGCTAGCTAGGGACCGAGCTGGCTGGAGGGGCTTGTTGGTTGAGGCCTTAGTCCATCCTGGGCTGTGAGCGCCATCTAAAGTAAAGTAAGTAAGTAAGTTCTACCCGCCAGATTAAGAATTCCTGCTAGACAGCAGAATTTCGAATTGTTTTTGTTTTTACATGTTAAAAAATTATCCTGATTCGGAACCGTCTTGGCTAATGACTTCAATTCAAAAACGGCATATTATAATGTAGATTCTTTAATTACTGTTGTATAACATCAATGCCAATTAAAACACAGAAGGTAAAAGAACATCAAATTTTCTGATGCACTTCCATTAAATGTCCTTTTCAATGCTAAATGAAATCCTCTCGTTGAGGAAGGACAACTTTCATTCAAACTGTTATAAAATGCATACATTTTACATTTACTGTTAAATCGAAATGTAAATATTGTAAAATAAATTCACATTTTGCAACTTCATCACAAAGAAATGAACGTCGAAAACCAATGCAAACAGATTATCGAATTTGAGGTATACCTACTAAATACATATATGTACATAATGTAGGTTTCTAATGATTAAACATAAATAATTGTGTAGGTAACTGCAATATCTACTAGTTTTGTGCTCCAACACACAAAAGGGTTTATTATTGGTTTTTTGGGTGTGAGGCCGAAAGGTACGGTCAACATTAGATTTGAAACGTTCATTTGAATTCAAAAACAGTAAATTATCAATAATTATTGACATTTTGAATAAGTCATAGGACATTATTTCTAACTTTCCGGAAAACGGATGCGAAACAACAGTGAAGCACCGCTTTGCAATTTTCAAAAGTGGTTTAGCATTTTAAATTGACTACGTTTCTTTTTTTTATAGGTTTTTCTGTGTGTTTATTTATTTTGGAACAAGAAATAATTACCTTTTCGTAATACTAAAATAAGTTTACCTACACCTAGTCCTAGATCACTGTGTGGACAAAAGTTTCACGTTCTGTATGTTTTAGTTGGGGATGATAGATTTGATATGCATCAATCACTTTTTTTTGGCGTACGTTATAAAACTGAAAGTGTAAGTTCCCTCAACATATATGTATATATTTTTTAAACTGCATGCACTCTTCGCAAAAATCCTTTACCTTCAATATATTTGTATCTTTTTTTACTTGCGATATAGGTACTATAGGGCAAGTTATGGATTCGTGCAAAAAATCGCACTCGAGATAACAATCAAACTTGACATTACGATAGAGAACACGAAAAAAGTGGGGCTTTTTGCTCAAAAAATATCGGTTTTTGCCATACAATCGTTTTAAAAAAAGTTATTTATCTCAAAAACGACTCTAACGATTTTTTTTATTTTTTGTGCGTACTAGTATGGTCTATATTTCAGTGAGAAAAAAATTTACCAAAAACCGTTATTAACGGTACCTGCCGTTTTTTTTATTTTCGATTTTCTCGTTAACCACATAACCGATTTTGATCAAAATTTTTACTTCGGAGGTCCTATCAAGTGTGAATAATACTGCATACAAATATTTTAAAAAAAGTATTTTTTTTTTTTATTTTTAAAAAAAAAGTTCAATTTTTTTTTTGAAAAATCATTTTTTTGAAAACGGGTTTATGAATATTTTTGAAATTATGGTTTTAGCTGTATATTATTATATTCTTAAAAATGGCATACCAAATTTTATATTACACTCAATCTTTAAAATTCGAAGAAACTTTTACTACAAGAGCAAGTTCGTGCGACCCAGTCGTGCATTTTATTTATTTCGATTTTAAGTTTAAAAAAAACATTCCCGGTCTGCCTGAAGTTAGCGGACAAAATATAAAAAAAGAAATTGTACCTTTTTAAATGCTTATGTTAACAACCTTAAAAGTTAGCTCAAAAGTGAGCAATTTGTGGCAAATTTTTTTTTTCGAAAAATCAATTTTTTTTTAATTTTGACCGTTACAGTGGGTATAATGTCTTATTTAAGCGGAATTTTTTATAACAAAAAGACTATGCAAGGTACAAAATCGGGGTTACGGGTTTCATTAAGTTTAGGGTTAAGTTCAGGGAGACTACAAATTCGTGCAAACAAAAATTTTTTGGAATTTCTCATTATTTTAGATTGTGGAAGCTCACTTTTAAGCTAACTTTTAAAGTTGTTAACTTGAATATACAAAAAACCGCGACTCAAGAGCTTTTAAAAATCTACAATTTTGGGTGTCAATCATTATTTAAAATTCACATTACATATTTTAGATTCCGTCCGATAACTTCAGACCTATTTTAGTGGAAACTTTAATAACTCGGAAATTATGCGAGCTACAAATTTTTGGTTTACGCAACAAATTAGCATTTTTAGCTACAATTTCAGATATCAACATTTTTTGATTCCGCCAAAAAATGTCCGCCAAAGTAAGGGACATGAGTTTACCACAGTAGATGTCGAAAATTAGTATGTGTGTACACATAAAAAAACAGAGCGTGGTCCAGCGATCTTTATAAAAAATTACAAACAACCTACAGCCCACTTAAACTGTACAATTCAGTTAAAACAGAAAGGTCACTTAAACATTACTAACTAGTAAAGTATTGACCGTCCCGTACGCGCGCGGCCCGCTCTCTGTTTAGCCAGACCTAAAGGGTGTATTATGCTCAAAAATGAACTTGAAAATTCAAAACTAAGTTGGATCTGGTGTTGTTTTTGTAATATGTACCTACATGTGTTTTCGTACGCAAATCAGATCTGGGGGAAAATAAAATACAGTTATTGTATGCATACACTTCATGAAACATTAATTAAAAATGTTAAACAAAGCAAAATTGAAATTTCAAAAAATAGTTTAATATTCATATGTCTACCTTAAATTATCTATATCGCTTTCCACACTTTGATTTAGGTTTTGATTTAAAAATTTTGTATATAAAGGGTCATAAAATTTTAATTTTACAATAAAATAATAAGGTATATAAACTGAATTTTTCAATGAAAAACCTACATGACTTCCAACGGCAACAAAAAACTACCCCTACCCACAATAAACAATATTTGTATGTGCCTACCTGCCCTGTTCAATGAACTTCATACAACAGCGAGACATACAAAATTCTCTCTTCTACAACTCCATACCCCACAAGAAAGAAACACAAATAGAACTTTTAAAATTTTTCGCTGGATAGAACAAGCTTGTTCTTTTTGCTCTTGCTCATTTACTCCTAAATTCCCAAAATAAGACGCAGAAAACCGAGTTATTTTTTTGCTTTCTTATGGATATTTATTATTATTTCTTCGAGATATTTAGGGAATTTTCTAGGAATTTAGATTAATGTTGCTCGGTTTTTAATAAATATGATTGAGATTTTCAAAAGGTAACTCGATAGGAATCGTGTTATATGGACGCCACGACACTGATAGCCTGAAAAGTCTATCAACTTTAACACTGTTCGACGTGGGTGCAAAGTAGTTTTTTTCAAAAGTTGTTGGACCCACTTCTTGACAAATCTGATGGACACAACATTTAATCTTCGTTTACATTAACTTTTTGATGCTGTCGTCTGTTTTTAGGGACTGGGCAAGGGCGTACGCAAGGGGGGGGGGGATCAGGGGCGTGGTAATGGTAATGGTAATTCAGTCTTTGATTTATAGAGTTTTCATGGCACAAAGTTTATAAAAATAAAAAAACAAAAAAATGTATACTTTAGGCAGGTAACTATATAAAGAAAAAAATTCAAGCCTATAAAACTTGGTGCGGTAGCTCAGCTCACTCAAGTTGTTGTTGTTTCGTTCAAACTTTCAATATTATTATCATTTATGTACATTAGTTGCGTAAGTAAGTTTTGTTAGTATAGATCGTGAAGTTTTTTTTTGAAGTTTTCGAATCAAAGGCCTTGGTGACGTGTTCGTGGAGCATTTTTAATGAAACAAGCTCATTTATGGAATATAGAACAACCAAGCACGGTTCTTCTTTCCCATAACATGGTGGAGTTGTTTTTAGTTTTTAAAAATCCTTCGTTTTTTTAAGAATCAATCAATTTTCTTACTATTTTTCCTTAAAAAGATCTACACGAAACTAAGCTTTTAAAGCTCGTTTGCATTCTAGTGAAATCGATGTTTTAAGTGTTTAAAGTTTATTTTTTTTAATAGAATAGAATAGAAAAGATTTTATTTATAACAAATAAATTTAACAAATAAATTAAATAAAAATAATTTACATGAGCATTTATTTTATTTTTTTAATATGAACGAAAAATATGCGTTTATTCTGAAAATATGTTAATTAAGCTAAAATATTCACTTATAGCAAAATATGCAAAATATACCCTAACGATTGAATGTTATTTTAATGCATTTTTTTTTATTCGAAAACTACAAAATTCATTTGCTTCCACGGCTGTCCAAATATAATAATAAAAATATATTTTTATATAGAAATTCTGGCCCTGTTAGTTACAAACAAAACGTTTCAATATTTTCTTCAATGGTTTTACAGCCAAGATTTTTTTGGCCCATAAATTTGCTATAGAGCATAAACTTTTTATTAAGGGGTGTCTCATCCAAATAAAAAATGAGCATACACAAGCTGTTAAAATTTACTTTTTCAGTCAAAATACTAAAAAGGAGTTTTTTTGTTTTTTTTTATAAACACTGATGAATATTGATTCAGAATAGCTTTTAACGGCGGCGTTTCGTCCTGGCGGCGATCTCACTTGAACTCATCAGTTGACTGTAGTCAATAAATAATACCTTGTCAATACGAAATTTCTATTTTTTTCAGTTCATCTTACATAGATTTCATGATAAATATCTAGTGTGAACTATGAATATTATCAAATTCAAATGGCAGATTTTTTGCGACATTTAGTCCATTTGAATTTTATTGAATACAGTCCACTATAACGTAGTTTTCTATTGAATATTATGTACAGTCAAAATTCTGTCTGGATCAATATTGTTTTATCAAAATTCTACTTAGGTACAAAATTCTTCTTTTCAAAATTTTACTTTCAAAATTCTGTTTTTTTTTTAACTCTGCGAATAATAAAAATTCTGAAACTTTTTTTTATAATTTGCAGAATTTTTTAAAATTTGTGTTGTGTTTTACAATTATTTTAAAAATTGATATTATATATATTTGTAAATAAAAATGATGTTATGTTTTATTTTTATTATTTTACATTTATAAAGCTCATAATCAAAAACAGAATCATTTCCTGGAACGAAATAGAATTGAAGAAGTATGTATCGTCGTTGCTTAAGTGTTTGTTGCTCGGAGTCATGTACAAAAATAAAATATATTTGGTGGCACAACGGCTCATGAAGAACCAGGGCGAGGGCCTAGTGCATGGTTGGAAAAGGGCTTACTATTGTACTGAATTTTATACTATTTAATTTTCCCAGTACGCAAGTACCACTTTTCAACTTTCAGTACTATTTCAAATTCAAAAATGTATGTACATATTTGCTGCGGTAGGAACTTGCCTCAGTTTTGCATACATAATAAAAAAATATTTTTTCGTATCTAGAAAATTAAGGAAAATAATCAATTTTTTAAATCTTTTTTAAAACAAGCTGAGTCAGTTTGTATGAAAATCGAAAACAAATATTCAAAAACAAAATGTGAAATCTAATATTTCATGTTGTTTAAATGAATGTTTTTAAGAAATTAAATTTCAAAGTCAAAATTTAAAAAAAAAAATAGAAAATGATAAATAAAACGGAAAAAAGGGTTATATGTAATTATGAAAATTTTTTTACGTCAAAACAAAACAAAAAAAAAAAACAAACAACTAAAATAAAAATCATTGTAGGTGTCTTCAAGTTGTGTTAATTTATGAAATAAAAGATAAATATTTTTAGAAATTATAAATATAAATATTTATTTATTCAAACTATATCACAACTTTTGTTTTTTAATATTCAGCCCTGAGGTATCCGTTCGGAAGAAATTCCGATACGAAAGTCAAATCCGATCGCAACTTAGAAAGCGTTCGAGGTATCCGTTTCGGAACAACATTAATGAAGCATACAATCACGTTACTTTGAAATTGGGTCAGCTTCAGCTGTTTTGTTTCATAAGCGAAAAACTTTTATCTGAAAATTGTTGAAAAATTTATAGATTTGTTTGCAAATAAATGAATAGGTAGTGTCGCTTTAGTTTTAGAAACCGAATGCTTAAACATAAGGACAAGACAAAAAGAGGAAAGACGATTTCCACTCGAATACACAAAAAAAAATTAGATGCAGCGTAAGTAGAAATGGGTGCCATAAAATTGCAGTATATCCACCAATCGCTGTTGCTTAGCCCTAGCCATTGTTTTCTTTCTCAAATACACACTTATTACACTAAAGACAACACATAATTTATAAATAATTTTTCAATAACAATTTTGAAAAGTTTCCATTTTTATTCGCAACTATTGCTTGTCGGAAACCATCGGAAGAAATTTAACGCCTCGATAGGGCTGATTTTTTTTTAACGCGTTTCGGAAGTCAAAGTTCCATCGTCAGGTTCGATTTTATATCATTAAAAAAGTTCCATCTTCAGGCTCAATTTTATATCATAAAATCGAACCTGAAAATGGAACTTTGACTTCCGAAATGCGTCGAAAATAATATTAAAAAGCAAAAGTTGTGACATAGTTTAAATAAATAAATATTTATATTTGTTATTTATAAAAGTTTTTGTCTTTTATTTCATAAAATAAAAAGTTTGTTTTTAATTTCTTAAGAACTAAAAAAGAGGGAAGATAGAACTTTCCTCCATGCATTTTTTTTTTCTTAAAATGATTCCAGGGATCATTCCTGTCCTAAAAACATGTGAACGTTTTATGAAATTTGAATTTTCACTCAATAATTCCAAATATGAAAAAAAAAATATGTAGGTATACATATATAAAAAAAACTGTAAAAACTTTCTTCCGAAAAAATATGTTTTAAGAAAAATTCTGTCCTCGAAAAAATAAGTAAACCAAATATTCCTCAAACATGGGTCAAATATTCTATTATCTTTCCAAAAATATTCAACAATATACTTACTATGATTCCGATGTATCTCAAATTATTTATTAAACGTTACATTTTTCAGAATTTGTTGACATAAACATTTGAAATGTACTAGCGGCGAGCCTGGCGAACTTTGTATCGCCCTCAAATAAAGTTGTCAAAAATATTAATTAGAAATTAAACTTATTTTTTGATTTGGAATGTATCTGGCCCATGCATGCGCTGTTGCACCTCGTTTGCAGAATGCTAGACCAATTCTTACCAAAGATACACTTCAGATTTTCTTGAATATTTAAAAAAATATATACTTGTTTTCCGACATAAGTGCGAAAAAGCATGCGATGCTGCATTGTTGATCTCCAAATCGAAATGGTTGCAAGGGGTCGATGGCTGAATAATCAAACCACATCTTCCTCTAACGATCATAACGTTCAATAAAATATTAAATTCCTGTAGAATTCACGATTGGAAAAATTTCGGTACTATTTGTTCATTTTCAGTACTATTTTTTTTCTGATTTCAGTACTATTGGCAAAAGTTGATTTCCATCACTGGCCTAGTGACTTACAACTCTCAACCATTCCTGTTTGCGTGTGTGCAGGAATGGAGGGGACCTACAATTTATTGCCGAATCCGAACGGCTGGTGAGCGGCACTTTTCTATGACAGGAGATACTCTTGGAGGATTTGTCACTTCCTCGCAAGAGGTAGTACCCCTGTAAAAAAAACTTAAGGTGGAAGCGGCTGGTATTGAACCCAGACCTCTGGCATGACAGTCCAACGCACTAACCATTACCTCACGGGCTACTACAACAGAGTCATGTAATAAAGTTTTTAAATTCTCAATAAGATAACCCCCCCCCCCAACCCCTCTAATAAAAATCCTGCGTACGCCCTTGGGACTGGGTCTAATTCTCGAACAAAATGGCTTGCATCAAGTCGAGCAACAGAAACAGAAACATCCGCCACATTGTGACCACCATACAGAATCCCCATACTGAATGTTCTTTTCCAATGAAATTTTAATGAGATAACAACATGACAAACTTTGGTCGGTTCATAAATCCTGATGGAACCGGAATCAACCGCAACATCAACAGAACCAGCCGTAGGTAGGTACCTATATGTATATTTTATTTTCAACTCCTTCGATTGTTGGTTTGTGTGGAATACTCATCAGCTATAGCTGCACCTCCTATCCCTAACTTTCATTTAGTAATTTAAGCCTGGCATATGACGTTGTGAATTGGGGAGAGAACATCATTAATTTAGTTCCGGAGCTTAAAATCGCTCGTACAGAATGTTTTAAAAAGACAGCGGTAACTTTCTGCACTCAAACTCAAGTATTTTGCTAAGCAAATGTAAAGGGGCGGAATAATTCGACAAATAAGGAGACTTTACTTTTTCCATGATGATTTTAGATGGCGATGGTGTTTTTGGAACCTTTATATATGAGTTTTTAAGCACTTTCCTGCCAATGAGGGTTAAAAGTAAAAAAGGAGTAGGGCAGAGTACGGCTTCTCTTTACATAAATGTAGAGCAATTAATGAAGAACCAACGACTAATGGAATAGTGCAACAAGTAGTGTTATTTTCTTTTTGACATATATGCTGAATAAAGAGATGCATTTTTTTTTTTGGCGTTTTATCATTGATTTTATTGTCATACAGATTCATGAATCATGAAACTTATATATTGGTACCTATCAGGTGTGTTTTGTTGAACTGAACTCCTTAATATTCACAATGAGAAGTTCTTCACATTAAGCCAAATGTTCACATGTAAATTACACCAACAACAAATTACCAGCACATTTCCTCTTCAGTAACTCTATATGGCTTAAAGTGGGAAATTGCAGAATCGGTATAGTAACTAGTTCAACAAAATACGTCAATAGTAAGAGGTCTCGATATAGGACGATCTTCTTTAATAATATAGGTACCAGATGAGGTATGCATTTTTTTTATATCGACGATTAAACTGCAGGACCTAGTAAGTCATTCTTGCACGTTTTTCAGAAATAAAAAAAAAAACCTTTTAAACCATGTATTATAGTACTTTTTTTTTATTACTCAAAAGAAAGGTCAGATTTTTGGATTATAAAATTATGTGACCCAGACCCAGCTCATATTGTAGGTTTTAAAGATATAAAACTATATCATGAGAGGGGAAATTTTATGTAGCAAAGCATATGCATTGCTGCGTTCCAATGCTGCTGTCGTTTTTTCAAAAAAAAAATGGAACATACCTACATAGACTAAGCACCCCTGGAGTCTGATGATAGCTATAACTCCAGCCTATAAAACTTGGTGGTAGCTCACTTAAGTTGTTGTTCTTTCATTCAAAACCTTCAATAGGTTTTTTTTTATAGTTCAGAGCAGTTTAGAGCTGAGCCCGAACTGTCAAACAAAAATGTTATGTTTCTTTTTGAGTTCAGAAAGCTCATAGCTTTCGAGTTTGTGTTTCTTTTGTCGTTCAGAGCGCGTTCAGAGCATGCTCCATGGGCTCAGAATAAAATAATCGAGCAGACAGAGTAAAAAACTGAGCGCGGCCAACTTCATACAGTTTCCATGTAATTTGACAGATATGAAAATTGAGTGCTCAGGTGTGTTTCATAATTAAATCGGAGTGCTCTGAACAAACTCGGCTCAGAGTTTACTCCGTTCGCTCAGAGTCTACTCAGTGCTCTGCTCTGAACAAACTCTGAACTAAAAAAGAAGAACGCCTAATAGAAAAGTATTTATATTCGATGGCTTCCCAAAAATGCCAATTTCTTCCAGATTAAGTCCAAAGCTTTTATTTATTTTATGGTGAAAAAGTAATAAGTAGTGAAGTAAGGCCGTGCGCGGTTCAAATTATGTTAAATTTTATCCGTGGAAACTTAAAAATTTAATCTCGAATACAATTTTTAATCGAAATTTTTATCCAATTTCATTAATGAAATATTCAATCTTTTCTATGGAAAAGAATTTATTGTATATTTTTTATTTGTCCCGGAAAAAAAAACTGAAATTCCGGTAGTTTTCCATATTTTTGTCATTTGTCCCGCCGAGGTACGAGAAAAATCAGGCAACCCTAGAAGCAGGCCGCACAAAAAAAGATCTTCTAGCTATTATTTGTAATATTTTCAATAGAAACGAAAGCGAAGATATTTATTATTTTCTGGATGCCTGCCTTATTCTACAAGAATTGCGTAGAACTTATTTTTCAAAGAGTTTTTTTTCTTTCGTGATGAAGCCAAAAACATTTTAAACAAAAAATACGGTTGGGGAGTTCTCTTTTGATATTATGATCATGCCTTAAAATATAGAAATAATTTTATACTAAAGGTATTCATGCTACTTCGGAACCTTACGACCTTATTATTCACTCAATACATCTAGATTAAAACTTAAATCTGGATGTAAATCATACAAATTCAATGTAAATTCATCTGGATTTAAGTTTAAATCTGGATGTATCGAGTGAATAATATGGCGGTTATAGTCAGTCAAATCAGAAAAAAACTAAAACATTATTCGGTAAAAAGCTGAATTTTGGTATAGGTACATGTTTATTGTAGTAGCCGTGGCGTGATGGTTAGTGCGATGGACTGTCATGCCAGAGGTCTAAGGTTCGATCCCCAGCCTCGCCATCTATTTATTTAAAAGAAAAACGGCTACTGCCTCTTGCGAGGAATTGACAAATCCTCCAAGAGTATCTCCTGTCACAGAAAAGTGCCGCTCGTTAGCCGTTCGGATTCGGCAATAAACTGTAGGTCCCCTCCATTCCTGCAGACACGCACACAGGAATGGTTGAGAGTTGTAAGTCACTAGGCCCTAGTTCTTCATGAGCTGTTGTGCCATCAAATTTATTTATTTTTTACATGTTTATTGAGGCCTCCCATTGAACATACTAACCGCCATATTATTCACTCGATACATCCAGATTTAAACTTAAATCCAGATGAATTTACATTGAATTTGTATGATTTACATTCAAATTTAAGTTTCAATCTGGATGTATTGAGTGAATAATATGGCCGTAAAAGTCCCCTTCAAAATCTGTTGCGCTCGAGCCGCCATCTCGGACAAAAGGTGCATACTTTTTCAGTTTTTCGCCTGTATCTCAGCAAGTATTAGTGATACTGAAAAATAATTCAAATATAAAATATTGTTTATTAAATTTCATATGAAAAAGCATATAAATAATTTGTTGTATCTCCAATTCCAATACTTTATAGCTGTAATCTGGCATTGTATAGCAAAATTAATTTATATTCATCATCAAAATGCAGAAAAATGAGCAAAGTGAAAGTATTTTATACTGCTCCAAATTTGGTGAGCATAATGTTTATATCTGTTTAACTTAAATTCCATCGGCCTGGTAGCGATATCGCAGCCATATCACGTGGATATAAGGCTCTTTCAAAATGCAACCAAAAAAACAGAGAGGGTTTTATACCGTTCAAAATTTGTACACTGGTATTTGGTAACTATTCAAGCTAAATTCCCTCAACATGGCAGCAATACTGCGGCCTTAACACTTCTATAATGCACTTTTGAAATGCAAACAAAAAAGTTCTTTTTTGAAAGTGCATAATGGTAGTGTTTGTTAGGTTTACGGTATGGCTGCCAGAGACCAATGAATTTCATTTATTTTTTGTTTTTGTGAACAAAATTTGGAGCGATTTGGAAAACTTTTATTTTTTGTTGCATTTTGAAAGTGCATTATGGTGGTTTAGGCATGGCCGGACCAACCATATGTGCAAGATGTGGAAATGCACAGGGCGCAAAGTTCTGGGGTCGCATTACCAGGAGCAAGAAAATGTAATCTGATCTTGCGCAAACAAATATGTACTACCATTTGCATTTGAACCGCAAAACCTGTTCAAATAATTCTTAAATTTCTTGGACAGTAAACAACATCACTTTCAATGTTACATTCAAGGAGAATTTAACTCGAAATATCGTAAAATTAAAGATCCTACTAGACTTATGCAAGTTTAATCTCACCTACCTAACCTCAAAATAGTCCACCCTGTTCGTACAAAAGAAAAAAAATTCAAAATCTCACGCCACCTCATATGGGCAAATGATCTAATTTTTATGAAAAAAAGAGACTGGGTTTGACCCATACTGATAACTTTCCATTGATTCCCTTTGAAACTTGACACCCGATATTGCTTTTTATAAGAAAATTACCAATTAAAAGTCTTGAAAAACTTATCAGTTGTGCAATCAAGGGAAGGCTGTTTGCTCTTAATATATACGACACGAAAAATATCAACAATTAGTAGCAGTTTCTTTTGCAGTTTTTTTTGGTTGGCCTAAAAAAAAAAAACTGTCAATTGAATTTTTTTACAAACCTTATCAATTACTAATTATGGCATTGTGTGTAGACTAAAATTATCCCGGAGTTGATATCATTGGTTGTTCTCGAGACATTTGAGCCGAAAAACATTTTTTAACAATTTTTAGCAGTTTTTTTTTTGCAGTTTTTTTTTTGGCATCGAAAAAAAAAACGTCAATTGAATTTTTTTACAAACTCTACCGATTATCAGCGGTAGCATTCTCGAGATATCGTCGGCGGGAAGTTAAAAATAAATGTGGCTGATTTGATAAATAAATATACCTATATGTACGTACTACGTACATACATACATAATATGTACTTAGAAATTAAATAAATATTACCAAAAAAAGCAAATTAAATACATTATTTTTATTTTTTTTAAGTGCTTTTTTTGGCCTTATGTCTTGTTTATGCACCTGGATGAATTTTTTTTTGTATCAATTTCATAGCATGCTCGGCCTGTCTAGATCACAACATGTTCTTTCTTCTGTTGTTCAAAAATATTAGCTGTTTTGGAATAACCCAAATATTAAACAGTTTTTTTTAATATGCACGACTGGATGGCACGAATAATGTAGCTTCATAAAAGATATTCTTCAATAATGCAATGATATTTTAAACGAAAAAATGTTAAATAGTCAAAAGTAGGTACTAAAGAAAATAATTTTATTTTAATTTATTTTTTCTTAAAAAAAAATTCAAAATGTTTAGATACAATATTTTTCTACCTACTTAGAAGCACTTGATTGCAAAGCTACAAAAAAATCAGTCTACCCATTCAGAATATACATTATACATATACGTGAATAAAGCCTTAACTACATTAACCACTTTTTGCAAAATTACAAAAGTAAAAATATTTTTTCCCGCTAGCGCATTTGTTTTTAAACCAAAATTTAAGCTTTCAGCATCTTTTTTATAAGTTTTCCTGTCAGAAACACTATCCCAAAATGAGTTTGAAAATTTTCACTTTTGTACTTTTTCACTTTTTGAGCTTATGTAGTTAAGGCCTAACTCGAAAGTAAGGCAATTTTTTCCAAAAAAACATCAAACCCTTATTTCCGCAATGCGAATTTTTTTAACGGAAACTTAAAATGCAGTTTTCTTACAATCGCTAGGGTCATTACATGTACGAAGTTTAATCAAAATCGTTAGAGCAGTTTTTTAGAAGATTAAAAATAAAGAAGAAAACAAAATATTTGTATGGCAGCTACCTGTTCTCGATGAGCTTAACCAAAAATTCGAATTTACTTCTACGGAATACAATTAAAATGCCCTGTACTAAATTCGAAGCAAATCGGCTTTTCCGTTTAGGCTTGTACTTTTTTTTCGAAAATGGTGTGACAAAAAGCTAGAGCGTGTAGATTAAGTCGAAAAAAGAAAAAATGTAAATCCAGAAATCTCTTCTTTTCTTTTTTTAAATAAAGTTGTGTTCAAATTAATTTTGTTTGAAATTTTACGTAATTTGGTACATAAATTTTGTTTTTGTTTTTAATACTTTAAAAAAATTGTGTTCAAACTAATATTGTTCGAAATTTTACGTAATTTGGTACATAAGTTCTGTTTTTGTTTTTAATATTTAATGCTCCTATCAATTTATAGTCAAACACAAAGAACCAAATGTCAAAACGTATTCTAGTTTTTGAGAAATAACTTCTTGTGCTTCAATTTTACCAATATTTTTGTTCATATTCATATTCAAAATTTAAGGTTTTTTAAATAACAATATATTTCTAATTAAAAGGTATCGCTCCTTCATAAATGTAAAGTTTTGGAAATGAGGCTTATTTTTTCAAATTTCACTTATTAAGAATTTAAAGCGAAAAACTAATCTATTTTACTTTTGGCCATTTTTTTAAATACTTAATTACATATACCTTTTAATTTAAGGTTAAGTCAGAGTTGGGTACGATATCCCGCTTTTTATAAACCTGTCGCTCTTTATTTCTTTAATCCCGATTCTAGCTCTTTTTTTTTTAATTCAGGATTTTTATGATCCCGTTTTTTTTTCATCCCGCTATATTGCAACCAAAACTATTTGATTAAGTTGAAAAATTGCACGATTTTAACTTGTTTTACTTCTATTTGCACCACATTTGTTTGAATAATATGGATTTGGATTTAATTATTGGATTTAAATGAACTTACATCTCGATTTAGTGCCAGTTGTACAATCGTGGTTTAAATTTTGATCCGTGGTTCAGGAATTTTAACTCGCCGATTTCGGCGGGTTAACTGAGGTTCAACGATGGTCCAAGGTTCTAATATGCACTAAAAGCCAATTACATGCCTGAACCATCGTTGAACCACAGTTAATCCGCCAAAATTGGTGAGTTAAAATTCCTGAACCACGGATTAAATATTTGTACAACTGGCCCTTAAGGATTAAGCTAGTAAATAATATGGCCGTAAAAGTTACCTAGTGGGCGATGGGCCTTAAACCCAACTCGAGTCAAAAATCGAACCCTAATTCAGCTCGACCTTTCGATCATGCATATAAATGGGGTAAACGCTGGATCGAAAAAGAAAACTTACGTCATGTTTGTCTCTTTTTCTTGCACACATGAAAACCATTCAACCACTGGGCGCGTTCGGCAGCCAACCCGATAGCCTATCTGAGATAGCTTAGTATCAGATACGTTTCCGAACGCCCAGATAGGTAGGATTGTCAAAAACAGCTGACAGATTTTTATTTCGGGTGTATGTGGTTTTAGGTTAGTTTTTGTCACAAGACAAATGCACTTAAAATGTTTTATTAAATACTTACATACCAGAAATTATCATCTTGCAAATCTCCTCAGTGTCCTCGATTTCATAATTTATTCCATTACATATTAAGGATATATGCATTTTGTTAAATCTTTTATTTTATTATAATTGAAAACCTAAACAAACGTGCGAATGCGAAAGCCAGACAAAGCACACAAAAAATTTAAAGATGGACTCCTGTCAGACGTCAGCTGTTCCTCAAATTGCCCATCGGATAGTAAAGTATACCGAAAATTTTAGGATAGCTTGAGATTTGTTTTTGACAACAGCTGTTAGGTTCGTCAGCTGAATTTTCCTATGGGATTACAACAACACAAACCTATCCGGATAGGTTTGGATTGGCCTCGTTCAGGATTGTATCCAAAGCGATCTGGATAGCTTTGTGTTGTTGTAATCCCTAGTAAAAACACAGCTGATTACAAAACAGCAGTTTGCAAAAATGAGATCTCAAGCTATCCTAAAATTTCTGGTATACTCATCTATCCTATGAGAAATGTCAAGAGCAGCTGATTTTTGATACCAAATATAACCTATCTGACCTTAGTCGTTCAGAAACACATATGGATACTCGAGTATCCAAGATAGGCTATCCTAGTGACTTCTGAACGTGGCCATTGTCGCCCGAACGCGCCCACTCACTTTCACGTGCACTACTGAGCAGGGTTTCCACTTTGCTGCAATTGCAGTATATCTACTGCATTTTTTCTCAGAATAAATCTACTGCCTAATCAAATCTACTGCATTTTTGGTTTTAAAAAAAACTGTCCATAAACAAATAACCCACAAATAATTTTTCAATTTTGTCATTGATTGCATTCATTCTAATTCTTCAAGAAATACATCCTAGAAGTGAGATGGCAAGTATTGCTTTGTGTCCAAAAAATCGATTCTCGCAGGTTGTTCTCTCGATTCTCGAGTATTGTATTGCGCTGAATAGCGGAAAAGGTCTGTTCGGTTTATTGGTCCTATGAAGATTTAAATGAGATTTATTTTAAATCCTGATTTGAGAAGATTAAAATTTGTATGGTCAATCACGGGATTTGTGAGTAGATTTGTGGTGAATCTCGGTTTAGTGGTCGGTGAAAACTGTTGCAAATTGTGATAATATTGGCAAGTTTTTAATAAAGTCTGCAAAAAATGGGTAAAATACTTACTCGTAAAATACGTACTCTATATGCATTTCTGATGTAGTGATGCATAATGTTGGTACAGGCCAAAGTCACGAAAGCCTTAGTAGCAACAGGGAATTCAAAATTAAAAAATAGTTATACCTAATTAACACGACACCTTTTCTTTTTGTTTGAGATAACTTATAGCCTGATATTTAACAATAGGTGTGTATTTTTAACAACACTTTTTATTTTTGATGAAAAATTTGTTGATTATTTTTTTAATTACCTGTAATATTTTATTTTTAATTTTAATCTTCCTTTTTTTGAAAATAATAATAAAATAGATCTACTTCAAAAAAGTTCAATCTACTGCATTTTTTTGTGAATCTACTACGGAAAGTTTGCCGAAAAGTGGCTACACCGCTACTGAGACAGGCCGATGGTTCATTTCTACATTTGACATTTCCATAATCCAAGTCCAAACACGTGCTCTTCGTCTTCGATATATTTCTTTACAAATTACACTTTAAAGGAGGTGTATGGTGTTTTATCGTTTTGATTTTTAAATAAATTCTTGAAGTATTTCATTAAACAATAACCAAAATGTTAAAAAATAAAAAAGCAAACTCAAAAGGTTCAGAAAAATCAAATAAAATTATCAAGAAAATCGGCGGCGAAAATCCAAAGAAAAAAAAACATCAATTGGAAAAGGTAAAGAAGTCAATTAAGATGGATTTGGATAATCCAGAACCAGTGTTGTCCGAAGTTAATGAATTACAAGACGAAAACCAGGGTGAGATTTCAGAAGACGCATCAGATACTGATGTTGAAAGTGTTAATGGCGACGCTGAAACAGAAGGTAGGTTAGTTTGTACTGTGAGAATTTTCTTACATTTCATTTTCATTACTAGAATGTACTGAAGGTATTGGGCAAACACTCCTAGTTGGTAATATTCCACCTGAAACCAGACGAGTTCAACTCGTTACACTTTTCGCCCCCTATGGAAGGGTCATGTCTATTATTTTCAATTCTGACAAAAGATTTTTCTTCAAAAGCACTGTTGATAAAGCAGGCATTAATGCTTACATTGTACTCGATAGCATCGAAGCTGCTGACAAAGCGCTTAAACTCAACGGCAGCGACTTTAATGGTTCGCAGCTGTTTGTGAGAAAGCCTAAAGAGGAACAAAAATGTGGTCCAATCAACAAAGTAAAAGTAATTTCAAACTCCAACAACACAGTCTACATTGCTGATATGAGTAAAAGTGAGTAATGTTACACTTTTTGCAAAAAAAATCGTATCTAATTGACATGTTACTCTTTTCAGACTCCACTAAAAAAAGCCTTAAAGTATTTTTTTCGTCTTGTGGCAAAATAGCATACATCAATATCAAGAAGGGTCCTAACGGCAAACGTATAGCTTTCGTGTGCTTCAAGAGTCCGGACTCAGTTGATTTGGCCTTGGAAACTAATGGCAAAATTCTCGATGAAGAACCAATTATAGTCGAAAAGTATTGCCCAAAATCTAAATCAAAAGTCCTGGACAAGGGAACGTTTAAAAATCTTAGCAAAGAAGAGTTGAATGGAAAGATGCTTAAATTAAGTCAGAAGGGTATCAAACCAATTGAGGGCAAAAACAAAAAGACTCCAGGCGAAAAGAATTCAGATTTCCGAGGAGTTAAGTCGGGAGGAATAAAGAAGGTTGCAAATTTTTGAATTAGTAATGAAATTGTTTTAACAATATTAATTTTTTTTCAGGCACCGAAGAAGAAGCCCAATAAAACTGCCTCCAAAGAGTAATTTGGAAATTTAGCTCGGATTTTTTTTTAATTTGACCAAGAAAAGTTTGGAATGTAACTTTAGAATAAGAACATTTTTGAAAATACAAAAGCAATTTTTTTAATTTCTTAATTTTTCGTTTATGAAGGCAAAACTAAAAAATTGGCGTGCATTTTTTAATTGAATGAACATAATTTTTCGTTTATCTAATATGGTTTTTCTTTCAGCCAAAAAAATTGATCCCTTTGATCCCGGACATGTTTTTGTTTTTGTTTTGAATTGCATCCCTTGTCCGGGATCAAAATCCCTAACAGGGATCAATTTTTTTTTGGCTGAAAGAAAAACCACAAGATGGCAAAGTTCAAGGAACGGCATTTAGAGTCAGTAATGTACCTAACTTGTAAGGGTGTATTACAAAACTACCCTGGGGATAACATCACTACTTGCTAAGAACATTGATTTGCTGTATCCGAATCTGCAGTTAGTGGCATTAGAGTGGCAAAACTTCTAAACATCAACTTCAATATTTTGAACGCTACATGAAATTTGGCATCAAAGAAAAATGGCCCCAAAATTGGGGATTTTTCATAATGAAAAATTACCCTATTTTCAAAATGAAAAAATTACCCCAAACTAAATAAAAAAAGACCCCAAAACAAAGAAATAGCTAAAAACCTAAAGCCCCCAAAAATGTATTATGTGCATAAACCAACAATAACATAAAATTGGGGCCATTTTTCATAATGAAAATTAACCCCAAAATGAAAAATGAAAAGAGACCCTAAAAACAATAAAAAATCACCCAAATTCACAAGATTTAGTCAATTTTGTCTTCTTGTTGCATTCTATATAGGTAATGTAAATTCTTGGAGCCATTTTCCATTATTTGTTTTGGGCCAAATTTCTTGAAGCCATTTTGAACTTAGTAAGTTTTGGAAACATTGGCACGCGGCTAGCAATATAAGCCCAAAATTCTTAAACGTAAGATTTACAATGCAAACAAATGCCATAACATTAATCGGAAATTTCCAACGTTCGACTTGGTGACTCAGGAGACATTCCCTCTATCTTTTGTACTAACACAAAGTGTTAGTTACAAAACTTCAAGCTAATTTTTGTTGCCTACACACTTTCCTCTAGGGAAATTATGGCACAACGGCTCATGAAGAACTAGCGACTTACAACTACAACTCTCAACCATTCCTGTGTTCGTGTCTGTAGGAATGGAGGGGACCTACAGTTTATTGCCAAATCCGAACGGCTAATGTGAGCGGCACTTTTCTATGAGAAGTGATACTCTCGGAGGTTTTATCAGTTCCTCGCAAGAGGCAGTCGCCGTTTTATTTTTAAAAATTATTAGGTGGCGAGGCTGGGGATCGAACCTAGACCTCCGGCATGACATCGCACTAAACATCACGCCACAGCTACTAGTAGGGGTAGATAATTAAGGTTTAAAATAAATTTATTTAATTGATAAAAGGGGAAAATATGGGGAAATGCTGCCAAGGGCGTACGCTGGATTTTGAGTGGAAGGAGTCTCATTTTATTCAATTTTTATACAAGATATTGGTCGATAGGAAGAAGCCGTAGGACTGACTCAGAAGGATAACGCCTTTTAATAATTAGTTTATAATAATAATTTCAAATTTTTACAGATATTCAAAAGAAACGAAGTGAAAATATTTCATGACATTCTACCACTTTGTTAAATTGGTTTTAAAAACAATTAAAAAACAAATTTTAACTATAAGCGATGCTGTGAAATAATTCATGTGCCGGGCACTATTTTTATGGGAACAGGCTGCAGGTGATATCAGGAATTCAAAAATGCAAGAGAGACTAGTCGCCATATTATTCACTCCATTAATCCAGACTTAAATCCAGATGAATTTACATTGAATTTGTATGATTTACATAAAGATTTAAGTTTTAATCTGGATGTATTGAGTGAATAATATGGCCGTAACAGTCCTATTCTGTTAAACATTCATGTGAAAGTTCTTATTCTGCTATCTGTCGAAGAGAAAAAATTGCTCTAAATTTTGTATGAATTTTGATAAAAACAGGATTTAAACAATTAGATTCTTTTAAGAATTTCAAAACAAAATATCAGTTAAAATTTGCACTTTAAAGAATGAAGATTTAAAAAATAATTTAAGGCAAATTGAATGAAACTCTCACGTGAATCGGAAGTTTCGATCGGATCGAATAGCAGAATAGGGCTATAATATAGTAATAGTTTTCTCATAATGAGTCAAAAATTCAGCCAAGCCTACGACCTGCGACAAACGAGAAAAGATAACGACTCGAGTGTGATTCAGGTGCAGATAATAATGGCTGGATACATTTTGGGAATCAGGCTTCGAGAAGAAAGGAATCAATCATATATCACCTAGAGGAGAAATTTCAAATTCGTAAGTCTCAAGATGCAAAATTTTGTTAGTTTGAGAAATAAATTCGAAGAGGTCAAGAACAACGTTAAAACATTAAAAAAGAGAAGCCGTTTCAAGTCATTTTAGTTAAGAAAAAAATAATATTTTATTTAAGTTTTTTTTAATAATAAAACTATAATCTTAATTTTATTTGTATTTTGTAAATGTTAATTATCGTTCTCGTTCATGCTGCGTTTTTATTTGCTTTTAAAAGGGTTTCCAGTAGATAACAAAAGTAGTTTTGGTATACTCCCGTATACGCACTTAACAGAAAAAGGAGCTTTAAGATTTTATTCATTTTCTATTGTATTAAAAAAAAAACCATGTACCTTACTGCGTTTTCATTAGAGCTGATATGAGGTAATTTAGCAAATTACAGAAAAAGTGTTCACATTTCAAATATCCTAATTTTTTTTGACGGCCCAGATCTCGCTTGTTGTTGTTTTTTACATTGAATTCTATCATTTTAAATGGGTTCCACTTTGAATGGATTCCATTTGAGTGCGTTCATAAAAGTTTTACGTAATTTCCTATCGAATTTCGTGCAAATTTGGTTGAAATTACCTCATTTGGAAATTTGAATTTGTATAGATAATGAGATGATTTCGAATTGAATTTGGAAATGTTGAACGAAATTACCTCATTTGCTCTAATGAAAACGCAGTATTAGCGAACTTCGTTTGTCGTAGTATTATTTATAGCGAACTTCCAGATTCGCTTAAAAATAATTGCTTCCAATACTTATCACATTGAAATAGCACATGACAAACGCCAAAACATTGATTTTTTTCATTAAATTTGTCAAAATTGTAATTTATTTGGAAATAAAAAGTTAAGCAACGTGCAAATTATTTTTTGAAGAAAATAATCATAAAAGAAATAAAGAAGAAAATATTAAAATGGGGAGATTAAGAAGAAAAATTAGAGACAGTTCTAACCCTTTCGAAATCCCAGATCATTTGTAAGTAAGTTCTAAGTAACTGTCCATTATTTTCAAAGGTTTAATTTTTTTCTTTTCAAAGGCTCACTCTTTATTTTCGACAAATAAACAAGGATGTATTTGTTTATACTAGAATATTTTAAACAAACCTTAAGCGAATCCTTTCGCTTGCGAGAATGAGGACCCACAGAGTTAAGTTGTATTGCAAATTGCCAAAGTCTTTAGCTAGATCGGCATTTTGTTCCATAAGCTTCACCAGTTTTGAGAATTGATTGGTGTTGTTCTTTAAATTTTAAATTCATAATTTAGTTTAGTTTTTTAATAAAACACAATCGAGTTGCACTTCTTTCTAGAACCATTCATAGTTGAAAATTGCCCAGAAAAAGAAAACAAAATTCTTAAGAGCTCGTTCACAACCGTTATCACTTTTTATTTTGATTCGACAGAATTTGACGCTTTAAGCGAATATACTATCGAACTATCGTTATTCATAATAGGTCGAAAATAAAACTTAGAATTAGTTTGACATTTAAAGCGAACTTATTTTGATCGAATCGTTATTCATAATATTAAATAATCGAATTCACATATGTAGTTCTAAGTTCGATTCGCTATTCATAATGAGGGCCTACCTCATTTGCTCTAATGAAAACGCAGTATAATGCACTTCTCAAGCATACAAAAAACAATTTATTACACATCTAACAATTCAGTTTTTATTAACCTATTATAATGTACTACAAATTTTTCATGAAACATTTTGGCAACATCAAAACCCTGCGAAGCGTTAAAAATTCGCAAACATTCTGGCGGATCATTCACTGTATAAAGTAGTAATGTTTGACGAAAATACTCCAAAAACTTGTTCAGTTCAATTTTTGGAAAAAATACCAAATAACGAAAGCAACTGTAAAATATTTCAAAAACAGCTGCAATTTGATAACTGGTAAAATTGTTTTTGCGCGCTAATTTGTCAGTTTCAACCAGTACACAAACAACTGTATCCAAATATTTATCCAACCACTTGTTTTTCTGAAGATCTTTTAAAAAATCCATATAATTTGGTTCAAAGATGTCAAACGTTTTCAAAAGGTTCATCGAGGGACTACAAATTTCTATTCAAAACAAAAACAATCAAATTACATTATGTATGTGTTGTCAAATTAAAAAAAATAAATTCTTTAACCTTTAATATAAGTTTCAGAAGGTAGATTTGATTCTTCATCATATATGTTGTCCATTTTTTCCATAAGCTTGATTATATAAAGAAACAAAATAATAAAATCACATTTTTTTCAAAGCCTTTTTTTAATATTTATTTTTTATTTTCCTTCAAGAAAATGTCTTACAACCAACCCTGTTTTTATTGTAAACGAGACTCGATGCGTTTCTTTTGTTTTGACACTTCTGTCGCTGCTGTCAGTATTCAGTAGTCAGTTTATAACCTCCAGCCAACCGGTGATAAAAAATATTCTTGTTTAATTTTTAATTTAATAAGTTTTTTACCTAAATTACTCTTAAAATTGAAGTACTGCAATATGGTAAATTCTATTTTATTCTCGCTTATAACACTCACTAATCTGTGATCATAGTTTTCACTTCTATGCAAAGAAGAAGCGGCTCACGAAGACGGTATCTGGTCCTGCTCTTGGGGAAGGACACAAATCGAGAATGCCAGCCAAACTGACGGAAATACAACGGATGAAGGTGAATCTACCTATCGCGGACCTCCAGAGTTTAGGGACTTCATCGTTACTGGAGGATTAGATGATTTAGTTAAAGTCTGGGACATTCGAGACGACAACACACTGAGCGTTCGTCATCAATTGACTGGTCATTCTTTGGGAGTGATGTCAGTGGCTGTTAGCTCCGATGGGCAAAGTACGTCGAGCAAATATTTCACATAAACCCACTTATATTAAATTTTTCTTTAGCAATTGCAAGTAGTTCCCTTGATTCTAGCCTCTGTTTCTGGGATTCCCAGTCGGGACAGCAAAAAAATAAAATCGCCCTTGGGCCTGTTGATCTCTGGACAGTTGCCTTCTCCCCCTGCAACAAATTCGTCATATCTGGATCAAATGAAGGCAAGATTTCCATGTACAGCGTCGAGACGGGGAAAGCAGAGCAAGTCCTGGATCCACAAAATGGAAAATTCAACCTCAGTATTGCTTATGTGATTAAATATTTCCAATTTCGACTATTTGTTTCAATCTTGAAACGTTAATACTATTATTTTTTTTTTCTAAGAGTCCCGATGGAAAGTACATCGCTAGTGGAGCCATTGACGGTATTATCACAATCTTCGACGTCGCAGCTGGCAAAGTTGTTCAAACTCTCGAGGGCCACGCGATGTCTGTGCGGAGTCTTTGCTTTTCACCAAACTCCGAAATGCTTCTAACTGCTTCCGACGATGGTCACATGAAACTTTATGATGTGTAAGTAAAACCAACAATTTCACATTCTCTAAGTCAGCATTTTTATTTCTAGTGCCCATTCAGACGTCGCTGGAACTCTTTCTGGTCATGCCTCGTGGGTACTCTGCGTATCGTTCTCCGAAGATGGAAAGCATTTTGCCTCTTCCTCCAGTGATACCACAGTAAAAATTTGGGACTTTGCTGAACGAAAGTGTCTTCATACCTTCTCCGAACACAGTGATCAAGTGTGGGGTGTTAAGTATAGTTTGGCGAATGACAAAGTCGTTTCTGTGTCCGAAGATAAATGTCTTAATATGTATAATTGTCCACCGAACGTGGTTGTTTGAGAGCAATGCTAGAGATGATGTGTTTCATAAGATTGTAATAATAAAACAAAACAAAAAAACAAAGACTCAATTACCTCGGTAACAATTTTTAACTGTTATTTGTTATTTCTATTCTTTAAGTTATATTCTTTTCGCTACTTATAAACTAAGCAATAGCATACATCGATTAGTGGCTAGATGATTAGGTTCACGTTTGTTCGTTGGTTTTTTCTTTCTTTTCATCAATCAATTTAGGCTTAGCTTGTAATAGGATGTTGTCTTTGCTGTTGATGTCGGGTATATAGATCTGAAAGCTCTTGAAGTAGCACAGAACTTTTTCTGAAATGAAAAAAGAAAAACAAAAATAAACAATTTTTTTTTAGAAAGAAGCAAACGATACAATAACTGTGCACAAGAAACGTATATATAAGAAAATATTGTATCTTATTGATACTGGTATAGGCCGCGGCCCTGGAGTGTGGATCTGGCCTTAATCCCTTAATGAATTGAAGTCGATTCAAACTTTTATAAGATTTCCCGTATACAAAAAAATTTGTTTCATTTCATTTTCAGCTCAGATTGTGTTTCTTTGTTGGAATCATAAAACGAATAAAAATAATTTTCATCCCATAAAAGTAATCGAAAGTTATGTCGAATTCCTTTCAACAAAAAATTCGATTTTTTTCTAAACAGAATCGTAATTTTTTTTTTTTTCAATAAAGGGAATTTGTCCAGAAAAATTTATTTATTTTTTTTTAAACATATTGAATATTTTTGTGAATGGAATTCGACACAAGTAACATTTATTTGAAAATTATTCACGATTCCAATAGCTATCTCGGATATGTTTCAAGATTCGAATCGCACCAAAGTTTTGACGTTCGTTTCGAATGTTACCCGATGGTTTAGTAGCCTTGGGCCGTGTGTGAATTGGCTTAAAATCGCGTTAAATTTTATCCGAAGATTAATTTTTGACACTAGTGAGGTGAATCTGTACGTAGAAATGTCAAAATGTAATCGAAATTTTAAACGAATTCGCACACGGCCTTGAAATGGGTTGGCGGATAAATACAGAGAGGTTTCCTAATGATTTAATAACAAGGCTTGGGAGTTTCAGCCTAAACAGGTTCAGAATGAAATTAATGCCGCTGATTGGATCGGCAAACATCGACTAAAATCTTGGGTAACAGAAGGGCGTGGTCGCACACAAACTATCGATTGTATTTAGACTATGATTAGCTGGACAATTGTCCAAGGGAATAAAATTTGAGAAACCTCAAAATAGTAAACCAATATAGAGAATGTAAATATTACGAGGTTTTAATCAAACATAATTACGATATGGTGGAAAAGTACAAAAAAAGTTTTGTAAACATTCGAAGGTTACGTCTTAAGGCTCTCCCAAACCAACGCGATTATTCGCCGTGACAAAAAAAAAAAAACAACAATAACAAAACGTGGTTGTCAAACAAAACAACACGTTGTTGTTATTGGGCACCTTCAGAAGACGTAGGTGACTAGGAAGCTAGGCAAGTTTCTAGTCTCTGATTGGTCAGCTGTCAAAAATATGCATTCCAATTTAGGCAATTTTTATTGGAAAATGGCTGGAAAGCTAGGTGAGAAATATCTCCCTACATTTCTAGGCAAGTACATTTATGTCAGAATACCAGCTGATTATATTTTGTCATTAAATAGCAAGCTGAACTTTGTTATTCCGTGACTTGTTTTATTTTCACGTTTATCTTAACTGTTTGAAATAAATAAATAAAGATTCAATTTAAACAATACATCATTAGTAAGAAAAGTTTACAAATAATATTACAAAATTCCTAGCTGATTTCTGCCTTGTGTGAAGTGATTCACAGATAAAAATATTATTAAAACTACTTTCTTTCTATCAACGGAAGGTAAAGGTTTGAAGTAAAGTTCGTAGTTTGGCATTAATGACACCTCTAGTCATCAACTAGGTTCCTAGGTAAAATTTGCGTTCAACGAAGGTAGTTGACTACATATGAAGTTCCCTATGTCTTCTGAACGTACCCATTGTTTTCTATTGTCGCAGCGATTGATCGCGTAGGTTTGGGAGAGCCTCTAAGCGTTTTTTCGCCTGTGCGTCCATCTTAACATTGGGCTTTTGGGGTTTAAAGCTTAAAATTTAAACAGAGCATTTTCTTGATTACACTGAAGAGAACTTTGAAGTTTTGTTAAAGCTCATCTCAAACGGGTGTATCCAATAAAACCATTTTGATTTGTTTTAAATTTTGTTAAAAATCGCACTAATGACTTTTAATATTAACTATTACAATACAAATAAATTTGTGACGTCTGGTATTCATAACGCTTGGATTATAATAATGCAGGTCTATAAGGATAAGCATTTGTGTGTCTCTTCTGATGTGTGTACTTTCTGATTCCTAACAAATAAATGTAAACAAATTTATTATTTTTTCACCAAGTTTGGTGGGTTAGCTCGGGATTTACTGAGCAGATGCTTTTGAAATTTTACTATACGAGGTTTTAAAGTCTATTCGCATATTTTATTTTTTTTAGAATAAACTGTTTTTTGAGTTAACTGTGAATACATTTATTTCCAGAGTTAACAGAATGTACACTTAAAAATTGGGCCTTACATCCATACATGTAATTTTAATTCATATAATTATTTTTTGTTTAAGTAACTATATTTAGAAAATATATATAAAAAACGGAGTAAAAGATTTTTTAATGCATTTTTATGTTTATTGAGTAGAGGCTGAAATAACAATTTGACTGTATGAGCAGTTGTGCCAAGATGATGGGATGCTGTTTCTGAAGTACCAAATAAGCATCTTTGTAGAACAAGGTTTAAGATAAGAGTTTCATAACAGAAGTTTATGTATAGATTAACAGTGTGTAACCCGTCGTTAGGAGAATATAACATAAAATTAGACTGCGCATGACACACACTAACAACTTTTCGTTGGTGCACTTGGAATCTAGTGGCCTAATCTTCGAAATCTTTATCAGACATTCGAGTGAAATAAAGTGAAGATCAACGTTGAATCATTTGCTCTAAAGAGTCGTAATTTTTGCAGTTTTTTATAAATGTATTATTGTTGCTAAAAGGAATACCATTCGTTTTAACTTACAATCACAAATTTTTACTTGTAAACAATAATTACGAATTTATAAACTAATTTTGGTCACAAACAAACAAAATATATGTTCATATATTCAAAAAATTTGTAACAACAACAACTCACAAATTTTTGAGAATTTTCCGTAAAGTTTAAGTAACTAATGAATAAACAAAACAGGCTTAATTTGCGATGAAAGTGTCTTCGCTTATTTTTCTCAAAATGCTTATTCAACTATTGGTGCTTCTATGCCTTCACCGTAGGGACATTATAGTCCAATATTGAAAAAGTACAATGTAGATAAAATTATATACGAGTTTTCTTAAGTTAGAATTTTTCAACAATTGAGCAAATTTATGAAGTGAAACAGAAACTCAAAAAATAACTGAATTTTTAGAAATTTGTACTGCAAAGCTACAACCAAAGCTTACTCTTGGTGAAACAAAAAGAAAGATATTCCAACAAAGGACCATGGGCATTTTGGACCCATTTTTCAACATTGCTCAACAGTGATAATACTTATGTCATATGAAAGCTTATAGAGAGTACTTTATTTTATTATATTGCGGCTTAGCTGGAATCGAGCGCGAAAACGGTGTTATATAGAGCATTTTATGAAACAAAAGTATTCAAAATGGAAACATTTTATAAAAAAAAATTGCAATACTTACTAAAAAGGTGTTTTGCCTTTTTTGAAAGTCAGAAGTCTGTTCTTTTATTCTTTTTTTAAATCAACTTGTTTCAACTTAAAAACATAAAATTGAATACTGATTTTTTCACAATTTTAAATACAAATTTCTACGGTTCTACAATTCAGAACCTAGTATTTAAAAATGTGAAAAAAGAAATCAATATTCAATTTTTTGTTTTTCAACATTTTTGAGTTTGAAAGTATTTTTTTTTCGAAAACTATAAGCAGAAATAAGTTGATTTATAAAAGGAATGAAAGAACAGACTTCTGGCTTTCAAAAACGGCTAACAAATTTTTAGTAAGTGATGCCATTTTATTGAATTTTTTTTTTTCCATTTTGGATACCTTTTGTTATAAAATGCGCCAAAACAACATTTTCGCGCTCGATTTCAAATAAGCCGCGATATAATAAAGTAAAGTAATCTCCATAACTTTCATAACTGTTGAGCAATGTTGAAAGTGGGCCCAAAGTCAAGACAAACTCGCCAATGGTCCTTTCCAATTGTAAATTACATTACAACTCTGTAGAGGAAGTCAGCTAATTGGCTTGAAAAATATTTCTAGAATACCAAACAATACTGGCTAACTTTTCTTTTGTTAAAAATTCGTAACAGACACGAATTTTTAACAAAATTATTTTCAAAATATTGTGAAATCACTAAATCATCTGCCTTTTTATTTAAGATAAAACTTTAAATTAAAATTTTGTTTCTTACCAACAACTTCTTCTTTAATTTTGTAGTCATTGGAGATTTTTTTCGCTGTCCACAATTCAGGTTCACCCTGATGGTCTGTAATGAATTTCATTGCTTGTCGCAGAGTACATCGTCCTGGTGTTACTCGAACAGGTTCTTTGAATCCATATTCAAAATCTTCGACAATTTTTCTATTTAGTGGCAAATTACGGTCATCGGTTTGATGTTTCTTTAGACCATAGTCGACCTTAAATAAAAAAAAAAAACAAAACAAAATAAAACCATGCAGCGAGTCCTTTGTTTTATTAGAAAACCTACGTAACGATCCTCGGAGGTTACATAAACATTTTTCAACCGGTCATCCAAGTGAGAATCCTTTTTATTGAGTTTATCAATCAAATTTGGATCAACTGGCAAATGACACCCATAAAAATTCATAAAATCAATTAAAAATGAACATTCATCAAGATTTTTACAAAACACCTACGTTCCAAAGCTCTTTTTAAATCCTGAATATTAGAATCAAATTTGGGTGCCGCTGTTGGTTTGTCACGCTCTAGGACACGATGCGCTCGACTTTCTACATTGAAGCGGTTAATATGCCGTCCGATTTTCGAAGCAACTTTACCCATTTCAATAAATTTTTATTTATGGAATTTATTTATTTAAGAAAAGAAATTTTTCTTTTCTATTTGCGGTAGCTGCTTCCCAGCTGACGGTTTAAATGACAGCTGACAAGGGTTGTTTTGAGGTTATGTCAAAAAAAATTCTCTTTTTCGTAGTATGCGACATCTACTTGTATAATTTTTTATTAAATTTAAGGTGGAAACACCTTAAATTTGTTAAGGCTTAGGCCCATCGCCCACTAGGCAACTTTTTGTTGCGCAACTAAAAGTTGCTCGGAGTTGCTTGCCATCGCTCACTAGGCAATTTCCGAGCAACTTTTGGGTTCAGTATTTTTACTTAAAATGTTAAATTGACCTTGTATTTTGGATCATAGTGACGATACAAAAGTCGTTCAGTGTGAAAATAAAACTTGTTTTTTCGGGTTAAAAGCCCTCATTTGGCAAACATTTTGGAAAATTTCCAAAAGTTGCTGGAAGTTGCTCGGAAATTGCTTAGTGGGCGAGGGAAAGCAAAAAAAAGTTGCCGGGAAAAAATTCCGCGAGCAATTTGGAAAATTACAAAAAAAAGTGTTCATATTTCAATTTCCTAATTTTGTTTGACGGTCCAGATTGTCAATCGCTTGTTTTTGTTGTTTTTTACATTGAATCCTGTCATTTTAAATGGGTTCCGCACTTTGAATGGGTTCCATTTGGGTGTGTTCATAAAAGTTTTACGTAATTTCCTACAGAATTTCGTGCAAATTTGGTTGAAATTACCTCATTTGGAAATTTGAATTTGTATAGGAAATAAGATGATTTTAAATTGAATTTGGAGATTTAGATCGAAATAACCTTTCCTTTCATGAAAACGCAGTATTACCTGATATATATTTCGATTTTCTCTTAACGATTGTATACAACCCCATGTATCAGCGGCTACATTATATTTCTCACAATGCGATTCTCGTCGGCGTTCATTCCATTTTTCGTCCGCTCCCTTGATCTGGTCACTTACGCGACCGACGGCATATAAGAAATAACCAACTGCGTTAAAATAGAATCGACATCTTTCGATTGTAGGTATTCATGGCGAATTGTTGATCATTTGTCTTTAGATGAGACCCAAAAAGCCGTGAATATACTTTTTGAGACAAAAATCGTACGAGCCACCGACAATAACTAGATCTTTGCCTAAAACCGCCGTTTTATAGTTACGTTTGTTCAATGAGTGGAATACAAGTGAGCTGGATGCCATCTCTTTTCATCAGCTCATAGAAGAAGAAATAAGAGGAACTGGCATATTGTGGAAAAACTGAGGCTTTTTTCAAAGTAGTGTGACTTTGACAGAACGTTGGACTGAAAATCACACAAATGCACAGAAAATCACAAAGTCTCAAAGTAAAGGAACAGCCCTATTACCTCATTTGAAAATTTAAATTTGTATGGGAAATGAGATGATTTTGAATTGAATTTGGAAATTTTGAACGACATTACCTTATTTTATCTAATGAAAACTCAGTATTATGATTCATTTTTTTCTGTCGGCATTTTATTCCTTTAATTTTGTCTATTTTTTATCAAAAGCAATAAAAACAAATTGCACTTATTTTTGTTCGATTTGTACGAAAACTGAGTGAAAAGAAATTTAATTTGGAAATTGTACACATGTAATAATGAATTCCTAATAATTATTTTTGCAATAAATTTAATGCAATCACATTTTTTCTTGGTTATTCATTCCAAATGCAGTTCGATTTTTTTCAACCCTTTTCGCTTAACAGAATAACCATAAATCTTAATTCTAGTCGTTCCTAAATGAAAAGTTACCCAAAGTTAACTTTCTTAACTATGGCACAACAACTTTTATTTTTACACATTAACCACAGTTAACCACATTTACATAAAAGAATGCACCTCAGGCAGAGCAAAACTGATGTGGTTTTTCTTTCAGCCAAAAAAAAAAAATTGATCCCTGTGAGGGATTTTGATCCCGGACAAGTTTTTGCATTTCTTTCAACCAAAAAAAATCAATCCCCGACAATTCGGGATCAAAATCTCTGATCCCGAATTCAAGAGGGATTTACATGTACTCAAAACACGCACTTGCACACATGCCAAAGTAAATTGACATTATTATCTAACGTCACTGTGAAATATTTTATTTCCTAATATTTTTTGTTGTGCTCAGACGTTGTATGAAGTTAAATTTGTTATTTAAATTCGTAATGAACTCGAAACTTATTCCGGTTTTAAGTGAAATAACTTTGTGTTTAACGTCTTCTTCGCCAACATTGACCGATATCTTTTTCCTCTTCGATTCTAACTGAAACTCAGTAGCTATCCCTATCCCTAACGTTGGAAGAGAATTTTTGTAGGCTCCTTGGTAAAGCTGACTTTTGCCTTTACTGTGATTCATCTAACATGCCACCTCTGGAAGCAAAAGCCTGCATGAAATTCCATAAAAGTTACAGAGAAGACTGTAACTTCCTGTAACTGTAAATTCCTGGATCATAAGTCCAGATGTTTCTTTTTTATTTTAAAATTATAGAAATGTATGCAATGATAATCATAATAGTGTATGGAAAAATTAAATTCCTGCTAGGGATTGAAAAAATCCCTGATTTGTATTTGTGCATATTTTATTTTTGATTGGTATTTGACTAGCTTTTAAATGCTCAGCGTGATTTGCCTTACAAAAAACTAGACTGACTTTTAAGTGACCATATACTTACTGATAACTTTAAACGACTGAAAAATGGTCAGATTTTCTGTCTTACGGCTTCACTCAAAACATCTAGATTAAAACTTAAATCTGGATGTAAATCATACAAATTCATCTGGATTTAAGTTTAATCTGGATGTATCGAGTGAATAATATGGCGGTTAAACATTAAAAAAAAAATATTTAATGATGACTTAATTTCGTGTAAATTTTTCATTAAAAATTAATAAAATAACATTTAATTTTTTATGACGAAAATAATGGGGATTTTAGAGATTTTCATGTACCTACAGTGCAAGCCAGCGAAAAAAAAAAAACAAAAAAAAAAACTACTACAGACTCAAATCAATTTAAACATTGTACAAAAAAAAAACAAATTGGTGAAGACTACAATTTATTAAGTCTTAACTACAATGGCCACTTTTTGCAAAATTACAAAAGTCAAAATATTTTTTTTCCCGCTAGCGCAGTTGTTTTGTGAAAAAGAATGCCTACAATTCTTTTCAAACCAAAATTTAAGCTTTCTGCATCATTTTTATAAGTTTTCCAGTGAGAAAAACTATCCCAAAATGGGTTTGAAAATTTTCACTTTTGTACTTTTTCACTTTTTTGGTTTATGTAGTTAAGGCTTTATGCTTTAAAAAAGAAATGTCTAATTCCTATAATGTAACAAAAAAAAAAACACTTGCAGGAATTTTTTTCTATGCGTACTATCACTGGTCTCATCTTGGAAAACCATCCAATTTTGACATGTCATACACACAATTGCAAACAAAAAAGAAATCCATTCTGCGTTTCTTTTGCCACAGTAAATTTGTGGTCCCGGATAAAAATCCCTATTTGCAAAAGAAAAACGACATGAGATGGTTGTGAACCCCATTATAGAAACCTCCAAATCCACTTTCCAGTGACACTCTTCTAGCCAATCCGTGTTGCAAGAATCCAAAAACAGAAACAAACAAAATGAAACTTGGTAGCACTTAGATACGCAAAATGGCTACCAGTCCATAAAACAGTGGGAAATTTATTTATAAAAATATAATCAAAATAGGGAACAAATATTTTCTTCATTCATTTTCAACATGGCTGACGGTTGTTCATAGCTTGCCAACTTTACGTTCGTGCATTTCTTTGTTATTATTTTATCAATTCGTCTTTAGTTTTGAGCTTCAAATTGTTATTATAACATTGTTTATTATTTAAATATTATATGAAACATTTCCGAGTAGAGGAAGTGACGGTGATTACTGCGAAAATAAGGTTCAAATTGGACCCATCATCTCATCGTCGCGATTCTTTCAATATTGACACGGTGCGCAGAGCAAAAACTCGAAGAAAAAATTTCTAGAGAAGAATATTTCGTAGATTTTGCAGCTTTTCAAATAAATTTAGTTTTAAAATACTCAATAAATGTGTCCCCAAAGTGTGCGTGAATAGTTGCATTATTATTGATTTTGATTTTAAGAAAGAATTTTGAATATCGGACGACGGCAGCCCCAAAGGAATTCACACTATTTGCAATTATTGAGATTACAATTAGATTTTTTGTCGTTCCTTCGATTCTTCTTACGTTTTCCTGTGTTGTGTGTTTTATTCGGGGAAAATCTACAAAATAAGTAAATCCACTCTCTCCCCTCCGTGGTCCACTGAAACATACAAAATATCCGCGAATAAAAGTGCGTATGACTATGAGTGTAAAATAAAATCCAAGGAAATAAATTTGCTCGTTGATCATTTAGTGCGAGAATCGAATGTGTAGCAGTGATTTGGTTGAGTTTCGTATTAAAAATAGAAAATAAAACGATAAAACCCAAAATAATCAACATGGTATATCGTCTGTTAAGTCCGTGGATTATAAAGTGATTATTTCCTATAAGCTGAAGTTTGCTCTTGAAAATCATTCATCTGCATCTGCAACAGAGAATCTACAACGACAACCACGGCCTAGTCGAGCAGCTGCTTCGGATTTACTTTGTTCGTTCGGCGACAACGCCGAGGCCGACATCGATAACGACACAGGGCAGTTGCAGTTCCCTGCCCTATCGTCCTCGCAGCACAAATTGGATTAGAATTATTCCTTTCTGTCGATCGTGTCGTGCGTGATAATTTGATTTGTTTTATTGAATTAGTTCTCATTAGGACCATTTATTTCGGCAACCCTCGTCTAGACAGCAAAACTGATCTTGGTGAGTAGATCTTTTAGTTTATTAATCAACATTTTGATTTCATTTTTTGTGAAAAATTAATCTTTCTGCAGAAGAAAAAAGAAAATCTGCTGCATATGAATGCATTTATTAGCGCACTCATACATTCACACTTGATAGGTATCATGTATACATATAGAGATTGGAATTTTTCGACCATTCAATGTGTTGTTTGTGTTGTTTTTTTGTATGTTTTTCTCGCTTTTCCGTGAAGGTAGAAAGAGAAGGTATTTTATTAATTCGTCAAACCCTTTGGATGTGTGTTTTGTAAGATCAATTTTTTATTTTTTTCGACATTTTTATTTTGACGTTTACCTCTGCTACAAAATAGTGGAGTTTTCCAATAAAGTTGCACTGTTGCCAAATTTGATTATTTTTGTTGTTGTTTTTTTTTTTTTTATTTGTTTTCATTGACATTATTTGTTTGTTTTTATTTTGAAGGAAAGAATTCTTTGTTCGTTTTCATCTGTACTTAAATTATTTTAATTGAATTGTAACTAGGGATGAAACAATACAAGTAAATAGGTACAAGTACATACTCGATACTTTTGGAATCGATACTAATGCCGAATTCCTTTTACCAAAAAATGTTTAGAAGAAAAAGTCGATTTTTCTGGACAAATTCCTTGTATTGAAAGAAAATAATCCATTCTGTTTAGAAAAAAAATCGAATTTTCTTACTAAAAGGAATTCGACATAAGTAAGTACCTATCGAATGAAAGTAGAGTGTCAACTTAAGTTCATGTTTACCAATTTACATTTATAGTCAAAACTTTGCTTGAAGTGATTCAGTTTCTCGTATTTGTCTTCTCCTGTTTCTTTTTAGTTTAAATCTAATCCACTAGACTTTTTATAAACATGCAAGAGGGAGAAACAATCACCCGAAACCGCTTAGGTCTACTTTTTCAGTCCGAGATCAAAGTTAAGCCCGAGCTAACTCACTGAATTGGCTGGGTAAACACGAGATTTACTGAACAGATGCTTTTGATATTTTATCCTCAGAGTTTTTTTTTTTAAAGTTGATTCACATATTACTTGTGCATAAATATATGCCCAGAGTTAACTAACTCTGGTTAAACTCGACACAAAATGTTTTTTTTTGATAGTTAAAAATAAAAATTTTAAAAATTAATAAACCACTAATTTTTCTAATTTTTATATTATATTACTTTAAGAATTTTGATCCAATCCAAATAGGTATCGATACTTTCTTTCGATACTGGTATCGAGTACAAGTACTCGATAGTTTGGAGGTATCGTTTGCGATTTCGATCGACTATTTAGTCGCAAGAAATAGAACAAATGAGTTTAATCGCAACGACTTTAAATCGTAAATGTTTGTCTAGCCTTACAGCTTGGTAGTTACTTGGAGTTTTTAACCCTATTTAAACTGAAACAAAGACAAAATATTAACACCAGACACATATCTGAGCAGGAATTAAAATAAAGAGTGTGTTTCTTTATTTATTCCGGATAAAGAATAGAATGCATGGAAAAGACGAAATATTTATCCGGAATATCCAGAATGGAATGAATAAAGAATCAAAACTGGAACATAAAGAAGGGCAATCCAGTTGTTCGCTGAAATGTCAAAACAATTGAATAAATAATGTTGTTATTTTGGGTATTTATGTATTCTCAAAGTCAAGTGTATTTATACTTTGGTACGTTTATTCGCGCTATTATGCTGTTTTAAAATAATTAACACCAATGTGAAGCCAACCAACTAAACTGAAACCGCCCATTATTCTTTTTATTCCACACTCAACATGGACTAAAAAGAATGCATTCCAAATGTTCCGGAATGAATAAAGAAAGAACAAAATAGTTTGTCCGGAATATCCAATCGAATAAGGAAACGCAAAACTGGTATTCCGAATATTCTGCACATCCCGGGATGAATAAAGAAACACACTCAAAATGTACCGATTCAAATTCAGACAGATTGTCCATTGTAATCCGAAACGTCACATTAGCCTAGTGTAATGTAAGTTCATATAAAAAAAATAAAATTTGTACTAAAATGCATAGAAAATCACAGAGTTTTAAAGTAAAGGAACATACCTGTAGTAGGTATATTGCACAGTTCTATTAAAAATGCAAAATATCAATTATCTGCACCCAGCTTCCTATTAAGAGATTAAAGTTTTTTTCTTTTTTGAAACATACCTAATAAAACATACAATTTAGATCAACTGCTACCATAAAAATTAACCAAGTGTACCTAGTATTTTAGGCAGTAACTTTTTGAATTACTGATCTAAATTTAACCTTATTTTCTAGATAAGCCTAGTTCATACATCAATGCAGAGTGTAAGATTGAAAGTTTTATAAAAAATAAATTTTGTATTATGCAGAGTTGGTTTAGATAAATCTGATAATTTATATTTGCTTCAATTTCTTCCTCCTTGTCGCTTAAATAATTGCATTCACAGCTGGGAAAAAAATCTTTCTTTTTTTTGTATGAAAATTTCACTTCGCATAGATCTATGTATAATAATTCCTGATTTAATCTATTACATAGTATCAACTATATTTTCTCAAAAAAGCTTGACCTTCATTCATAACATTGTAACACCTCTTCCACAACAATTGAGAGTAAAAAAAAAGACTATAAAAAGCATTTCGCATAGGAATTCGAATTATCTGCCAACAAAATTAAAAGTAATTTAGCTGAGTTCTCGAAATTGCTAATATTACCATTAAATATTTGCACAAATCTTCCGAACACACACTTATAACTACCCCCGCGAATACCTATGTAGACCTTTGAACAAAATATTAAATAAAAAAAAACACTAGTTTCTGTAAATACCTACTACGTGGGGTGGCAAGTTGGTATGGTATGGTAAATGTGTTTTTCATGCTCGGTGAACATTTGCTCACCTTCACGCAAAAAAATTAAAACAAAAACTGAGGAAAATAACGCGATGAATGAATAGATAACATACCGCGCCGCCTAAGATGCCTATATGCTGCGCGAACGGAAGATTACATGTGCATGCCTAAGTGCCGCTGGCTTTGCGTCATGGTTGTTGGAAATAGGCAAGTGATTCGAAAAATGTGATATTTTCGTAATAAAATTTTATTTATACGCAAAAACGTATTTTCGAGTTGCAAGCTCGCAAGTAGGTATACATAATATGCATTTTATGCATTGCGAAAAAGTCTGGAGTTGTTTGGAACGCGTACCAAGAGTCCAAGACGCAGATAAGCATAGATTGTGGTTTTATAATATATGCATAGATATTGGTGTAGGTATTGTACATACATTTTTTTATTTTAACTATGTTTTCAATATAGGTTGCCTTTGATGTAAATTATTAATAATAATTTTAATTGCAATAAATTTTTCAGTTATCTTTTAATTTACAATGAACAGCAAAGCCTAAACAGGTTCCTATAAAATAAACAATTAAAACTTTTTGGAAAAAGAATAAATTCTTTTAATTTCGTTTGGAAAAAAAAAATAAACTTTACTTTGGTCTAGAATCTAGATCATTTTTTTCAGTTGAAGACAACTGTCATCCTGTTATTTAATTGACAATTAGATATTTCACCTGCGAATTTTCTACAAATATAAAATTGTAACCTATCCATTTCTTATGAAATGAGGTTCGGGTTAAAATGCACTTAGTGTTTTTTTTTTGTATCTTTTAATGAGAATAAACATTTTCGTCTTCACTATAACCTTCATCTTTGTTCCCATAATTTGCATTTATCAAGCCTTTTTACATTTCGACGACTCAGTGGCCAATTTTTGTATGTTCCAAAGCAAACACCCAGCGACGCAGTGCTATCGTTTTCTTTCCTTAGTTTTCTAAGGCTCGCACTGTTTGTAATTTTAAAGGTACTAACACCCCTTATTAGTGGTAGCCCGTGGCGTAATGGTTAGTGCGTTGGACTGTCATGCCAGAGGTCTGGGGTTCAATACCAGCCGCTTCCACTAAGCTTTTTCGGAGCTACTACCTCTTGCGAGGAAGTGACAAATCCTCCAAGAGTATCTCTTGTCATAGAAAAGTGCTGATCACCTTAGCCGTTCGGATTCGGCAATAAACTGTAGGTCCCCTCTATTCCTGCCGACACGCACACCGGAATGGTTGAGAGTTGTAAGTCACTAGGCCCTGGTTCTTCATGAGCCGCTTGTGCCACCAAATTTATTTTTTTTTAAATTTATAACACCCCTTGATTTTGCGCAGTTAACCATAACGCAAGAATTCTGTAACCCTCTTCGCGGGATTTCTCGTTTGGCCCTTTGAGAGGTGTAGGCCTGCGAAGCTGCATCCAAAGTGATTCCAATAAGAAGGCTTATTATGTTCTTACTAGCTTTTAAGAGATTAATTTCACCTTCACCACCTAGGTATATGAAAATTTTGTATTTAACTTTTTTTTTTTTCAATAACATTTGCCTACCCCAACTATTAATTTTTTCCCATGACAGCTTAAAAATTTGTTTCGGGGTGTCTGCCTTTCATATATTTCAATCAGATCTGAAAGGACAGTATTGTTACATTACTACCTTTTTTTTTGTACAGATTTACGTATTTTGTAATTAATTTTCGTGGACAAGGTAAGTAGGTAATAAAAGAAAGAAAGTAGTCACATGTAATACTTTATTTATGGCTTCTAAACAACTCCAATAATTCAATAATTCCTTAAAAATTGCTCACACCACACACCTCCAGTCAGGTATTGCCTTTGTTAATTTCTCATTTCGCTTCGTCACACACATTTCCATATCTTCAATTCAGATTTAGATATAAAAATAGTTTTACTTACAATTAGTTACTTAATTTTCCCATGTAAATATGCATTGCATACCTCTTCATTCTACTCTTATACCCGCATAATTTTCGCTGTTGCTTTTTAATAATACATTATTATCATTGTCGTTTTGGTTTCCTTCTTCGTATCTTTTTATTCTATGAATTCAACTCCTTCTAACTTTGGCACTCAGTGGGCAGTGTGTAGATGTTTGCACTCTCTAATTCAAAAAGCCAACGCCAAACGACTGCGCAAACAAACAAAAACCACAACTTTGGAATGCAGATGGAATTCGAAAAATTCCATCGACTCGGCGGCGATAGTGTGTGTGCAAGCGATGTTAGTATACTTTTTTTTTTTTATTATGTTGAATATAGGTGTGGATTGTAGAATGTAGATATAAGATATAAAATTTCTTAGTAAGAAAAGGTAATTATGCGATCGCGATTGACTTCGTTTAGGGGTATAATAGTCTCCATTTTTGGATGAGTACGTCCTTAAGTGAAATACCTTGATTTGGGACGCAAATCAACACGCCGTTCACCAAATGGCAATCTATTCGCAGAAATTCACTGTTTGTTGTGTATTGTGGTGCGGACTACCATCACCATCGAAGGAAAGTGCTATCAATCGGTGTAAACAACCAATTTCTTTTGGCCCAAATTTGATGATATAGATTTTAATAACGACATGCGGTTTCTACGTGAGCTAATATCACAATGGATATTTTGCACGAGCAATTTGAGGTCAGAGTTATCACACATAGTACATAGGTGACGTTAACTAGATACATAGATCGTACCATTTGACCCAGCTCGACCTTTTCTTGTTGAGATTCATTTAGTCGCAGGTCCTGCCAATATGTTTCAGAAGAGCAGGTCAACATAATTTGGGCCATCGCTCAAATAAATCCTGACCTATTCGCCATAGTTATCCCATAGTTATAAATAAAATGAGCTTTCGGATGCTCGCAAAAATAGCGAAGCGCGGCACGATTTAACATTTGCTCGTCCCTATCGGGATCATATAGGTATGCTTATCGATATTATCGTTGTCAAAAATCTTGATCAAAGTAATTTCTTTTGTTCATTTTGTGATATCGCATTAAATGGAACCTGTTGGTTGGTCTCTGCCAAAAAGCTTTAAACCTAGCTATAAACTTAAACTTGGTAGTAGTACAATAAAGTTGTGGATTTTCATTATTCAAAGCTTCAACAAAATGTTATTCAAATTTAATGTCGTATTCCTTTCATAACGTGTAGCACTCCTTTTTCACATCTTTTGCACAACCAACATGTCGTTATGGTAGGTAATAAGGTACAAAGTCAAAATCCAACACGTAGTATAATTACAATGAATTGCTGCCAATTACTTTACCTTTTTTTTTTCTTTTAGTCAAATGTGATTTGCGATGATTTACTATGTTTTATTTTAAATATGTAGTTCTCACCAAAACAATGATATTTTTTAAACTACTCCATGTATTTATACGCCACGCCTTATCAGCGAACTAACTCAATTAAATTCATACTATTTCAATATTAACTTATTAGTTCATTACCATTGGACTTAGGCGCCGCGTCCGTCGGGGTTCTGACAACTGACAGCTATGGTGTATCATTGCATGTGCGGGCGGAATTCATAAAAAAAAAAAAAAACAACAACAATAAACGAGAAAATCGCACAAAGTGCATTTCGTATGTCATTTAAATAATCTAAATAAAAATTACACAACTAATTTCAGATCATGAGGGATGTGTGGAGTTTTTTTGTATTATTATTTTAGTCTTTGAGTGTTTTTGTATTTACACATGCATATGTATTTTTAAATTGTATATTCAATGTCAAGACGAGGTATGTTGTTTGCATTTTTTCTGATTGTTTGGTTGTTAAGCGATTTTAATTGATAGAAGCAGTCAATATTCATATTTTTGCTGCTCATAGTGTTTTAGAATTGATGCTAAATCTTGAGAATCTTCAGGTAGTTATGTAAGAACAGGGATGTATCAAAAATAATTAAATAAATTAGGTGGTACAACAGCTCGTAAAGAACTAGGGCCTAGTGTATTACAACTCACAACCATTCCTGTGTTCGAGTCTGCAGAAATGGAGGGGATCTACATTTTACTGCCGAATCCAATGAGAATAGATATTCTTGAAGATTATGTCTCCTGTAATATCAACGATTGCTTTGGTCTACCTATATTTTGCTCTAATATTTCTAGCAGACTTAAGCAAATGGATTAATTACAAAGGCTTTCTATATACAGATAGATGTAAGTTGCCTTGGTGAATACGTTTATAATATACCCGAAAGTTTGGATGTCAAATCATGCCACCAGTAATTATGATGTAAGGTTACTATTTGCTTAGGGTAGCCCCCCAGTTCGGTATATAGCTAGCTGCAGCTGCGCTTAAAACCCAGTTCTTCCTCAGCTACGTAGTCCATCAGTGGTAGATTCAAAGACTTTAGACCTTAGAGCTCGTTATTCAATATTATTTACACTACACTTATACAATTGGTCCAATATCACCCCAAGAATATTCTTCTCAAATATTAAAAGCAAATTTTCATCCATTCTTGAGAAGGCACAGCATATAGCGCAAGTAATTTTTCCTTTGATCTAAAAGATATAATAAAATACTATTATTTCAAAGAAAGGTAGTTGCAAATCAGTAATAAATAGGAATTATAACGTACAAATTTGCTAAATTAAGAAAGTTAGTTTTAGGGAGTTCAACAAAAGTTTACTTATTGATGAACAAAAACTAACAACCATTTCTAAACTTTAAACTAAAGCAGTAGGTAATGGACTTTGTTCTGAGTGTGTACTTTGTTTTCGGAAGTGTGATACAATACAATATCCGACCACGAAACAATAACATGTTGCTACCAATCAGACGAAACGTGTCTATAATAATTTTAGGTACCTAGTTTCAGTCAGAGACGTAGAGTTACAAATTATAAAGTAATTTTCCCCATTTGTTACAAATCTTATCGCTAGCTTTGTTATTTAAAAAAAATTTAACTTTAAGACGAATTTAAAAATTAGATAGATAGAAGGATGTTGAGAGATCTATAACCTTGAAAGCTTCCGGAACTTTGGGAGGTCATGTCACGTATGAATAAGTGTTAATTCAAAATCGAATTCAAATAAAATATATCGGATAGGTATATCGGATCGGGTTTATTAGATAGCTAACAGACAGTGATATAGCCCTAAGAAAAATAAAAGACAATCCTAAATTTTAGGAAATACAGGTTCATTCTTAAATTGGAGATCAATACAAAATGCGAAATTATGTACATCACATCTGTTGACAACATTTTTGTCGTTCAGTGTGGTTGTAGAAAAAGTAACAATCGAAGGGCACGATAGTGCCCAACCAAATTTGTATGCAAGCACTACACCCGTTTTATAGTGCATATAAACAAATTTAAAAATCCATTTGGAAGCGTAGTATCCACCCATTTTTTTAAATTTTGTATTGAATATATTTGAAACATTTCCAAATATAGTAGAAAACCTTGTAATTCCTTTGAAAGTGTGAAAAAGTGTGGCATGAACCCATTTTTTCAGAACTGTTATCAAGTATATGAAGTACTTTGTGGTCTAACGATATGATGGTAGAGCGTTAGGGTACCTACAGCATTGAAAACTCAAAAATTTTAGATTTAATATTCAAGGAGCATTGCATTCAATTTTCATCAGACAATTTAATCTGCAAAAAAGGATGAAATCACACCAGAAATACGAATGTTAATAAAATCGAAAAGTTATATGCAAAAAACCAGTGTGTAACAAGTCAGCCGTGGAAAGTAATGAGATCGCCAAGTCTGAAGTTTATAAAAGTTCAATATCAAATATTTTAAGTAAAGTTATATACAGGGTAGGTTAGTTTTACACTCTGGTTCAATCGATTAGCCCACTAGTTTATGTGTTGTCTTTATTTATTTAAAAACCAAAACTTAAAGCCTGATCGATTGAACTGGGGTGTAAGACTAACGTTTTTGTTAACGTTAGTGTATTTTTGAAAATGACAGTATTCATGCAATAGATACAAGGTGTTACTGGCTATGATAATGGAATTTAAATACAAAAAATTACTTAAAAAAAAAAAACGTTTTATTTTTATTTGTTTTCGAACCATGTCTGATTGGGTTTACATGGTAACAACTTTTCATCGTTGAGTTTTAAACATTTTAAAAAAAACTAGAAAAAATATGGAAAATTTTTAAAATTAAAAACTAGAATCGAGTCATACGATTTTTTTTAAGATGGCACTTTTAAAGATTTGTAAAAAACTAATAATTATTATTATTTTTTTGCGAAATGGTTCATAAAATTAAAAATGATTCAATGAAAACAATTCACCTAACTACTCAACATTGAAATTGAAAAAAAAAAAACAAAAATAAAAAAAAAAACAGCCTTTAATCGGAAACGGGCATGATTCGGTATGAACAAGTTATTTACTAAATTCTGAAGGGTCATAGCCTGGCTTCTTACGTGTTTCAGTTTGGACCATGGGTTATGGAGCACACTGTATATCAACTTATGAGAGATATTTTTTTTGTTCAAACAGGCTATTTCTGACCGGATAGCAAAACTTGCCAAGCAAATGTTTACAACGCAACTTAAATTTTCTGACTATGTTTTTTTGTGTTTACACTCTCCAATATTATTAACTCAATCACATGTTATATTTCATTGATAAAAAAGTAAGTCACTCAATCCATCTGCCGTTTCTGATAGAATGTGATGGTGATTAACCCGACTTACATTTTTGTCATTGATTTATATTCTCCAGATTCATAGTGTGGACGTGTGCTGTTTCCTCTTTCCCATATTTGTACCACACTCCAAATTTAATCTACTCCAGTAAAAACAATGACATCGGAACAAATAACACATCTCATCAGACGAGACTGCCCGTTTTTGGTTTTCGTTTTGTTTCCGACAGAAACAAAAAAAATGCTCAATAAAATTAACATTCCAGCGGATAACATTTTGCTTTATCTCTGTGACTCAGATCGCTTTTGGTTTTGCTTTGTTTTTATTTATTTTTTTTTATACGTATATATTTTGATAAATGAATTAAAACTTGAATAAAATTTTAATTATTTTTCTCTTTTTCATTTTCAGATTAAACATTTGCGAGCATCGATCAGGAGAGTTAGCTGTCGGAAGCACACTATACATAAATGAATAAATAATTAAAAAATATACATATATTTGTATCTACTGCAACTGCTTTTATATTAAAAACGGTCGCGTGTTTAATTTTTTTATACATTAATCCAACAACAACAACTTCAAAGTGCCTTTGAAAAAAAAAAAAATATTATTATAATAAATAAATGATTTTTACAAAAATGTGTGATACTATCTGCAAATTAATGGAATTTATATTTTAAAATTTTAAAGAACAAACAAAAAAGTCTAATTTATTATACATACATAGTATATATAGGATAGGTTGATATAATTAATTATACTCATATGAATATTTATATAAAATTAGGTTAAATAACGCGTTAATAGTTAAAATAAATTAATTAATAAATAAATTTCGTGAATATGTGATATGATTAGGAGGGAGCGTCACAAGAATGCATCCAGCGGGCGGAAGAACGGGTCGCCCCGAAAAGTATACAGAAGAGGCGCTGTTGAGTATTAAACAGGATTTGACTCGTTTTCAAGTACAAAAGGATAATGCAGCGCAAGTAAGTTAAATGCTAATAAATTACTATATTGTTTGTTAAATAATTGTTTTAAATTTTATTTGTGATATATCCCTGAGAATACAATAATTACCTATCTTTCGAAAAGACTACAATAAATTATAGTAAATGGTTGTCATTTTAACAACAGAAGGCTTGTTTGTTTTTCCATTACTCCATTACTTAGGCAAATGTCACACGGACGTCTTTTTCTGCGCGTCCATTTGAAAGTATATACGTCCTGAGAATCAAGAAAACTTATACGAATGGGCACACGAGCGTCCACTTATTGGTTTCGTCTGCGCGTCCAACTTTGTCAATTGTTTAACTTTAATGTCGCGCAGATTGTAAAACTGCATGAGGGGAACTGTCGTTAATAAGTATGGACACACGAGCGTCCAAATGGATAATTTTTGAGATGATTTTTTTGTGTGTTATTTATTTTTTTTTTCATTTTAGTGGGTCAGTTTAAGTTGCTGAATAGAAATAATAAGGGTATTCAAGCAACGTCTTAAAATTTAAAACTGTCAAAATTTGTATGAAAAATCGTAAACTATGAAGACACGAATTCGTGTGTTAAACGAAGATGGTAAACGTCTTAAACCTCTTAAACTCTAGAAACGGTACTATGACGTTCAATGTTTCACAGTTTTCAAATTTATAAGAAAAATATTAAAGCAAACTTGTTATTGAAATGGCTGAGGCAAGATAAAATTTAAAAGAATACAACAAAATTGAAAGAAAAATAATTTTTTAAAATGTTTTATTCAGAATAGTGAACAAAATAAGCCAAAATGCCGTCGTCTGCACATCGCTGGAGACAAAGTAAAACTTGTTATATCATCCAGAATTTTTAGCATCTTTAAACTGCAGATTAAAAAATTTAATTAAATAAAAATTAAAGTAAAATGCCTTACACACTGACGTTTACTAAACAGCTGACTGATGGTTTAGCACATCATTTACCACATTTACCCAAAACGTTTTAAAGGGCGACGATGCGTGAATCCCCTTAATGTATCCTAAGTTTAATTAAAAAAATTAAGTACCTAAAGTGCCGTTAAACGGAGACACCGGCAATATTAGAACACTTGTTCTATGAGCTCATTTCTTATCAATGCATGAATGGTTTAATTTGTTTTTTTTTCTTATTCCGAATTTCAGTAAAATAACGATTATTTTGATACTTCATTTGCTATTTTACGTGCACCACAAGCCTCACAACCTTAATTTTAATTTAATCGAGAAATCGGAAAAATTGCATAGAAATTGTTTGTTTGTTTCATTGCTCTCGGTAGTCTACCAGTTGAGAAAGGTCGTCCGTTAACTACAAAATTGTGGCAGTTTTCAAAGTTAGGCTTTTTTTTTTAAATTTATATCTTTCGTTGTAATGATCCAAATTTTAATGTTAAGATCTTAAAACAAAGATAAAATGTCAGGCTACAATTGTGTTTAAAAATTTCTGAGGAGGTGTACCCTCTTCCACCCTAAAAACGTAATGGAGGAGCAATTGAATTCCTTAGTCTTTTAGTTTTAAAGTAAAACAAAATTTGGTTCACATAATTCTCAGTAATCAGGTTAATTTGAAGATAATTATGCAGCCCGTTTATGTTCAGACCAATTATTTCATCTAACTAGGTATACCATTTATCACTATGTAAACTTAGGTTTTTAAAAAGAACTCTTTATTGTCAACAACTCTAGACAAGCACTTTAACTTGCAGACGTAAATAATAAATCAGACATTCTATACTACGGAATTGATTTGTTTCCAAATTGTTATGGGTATATACTGTGCACAGGCATAACAAACAACAATATACCTTCTTATATTCTTGCCCCCTTAAGAGCTCTAGTGTTCTGGGGGTAACTTATTATTCTCAATACATACTGAGATTTTTCAAAGCAATCGCTGTGGGGGAGGTACAAAAATGAAACATATTCGAATAATTTTCAATCACACACACACACACACACACACTCTTATACACAATATCTTCACACACTTATGATACGATGCGGATGCCTGATGTTGTTGGTTGGTTGGTTGGATTAGTTCACTTGCCATGATATCGGAATCGGAATGTGTTGTTTTGAATTCCAACATCTACCATATGGGAAAATTCAATGCTCTTTTGAATTTGTTTTGAGATTAGTTAGGTATGTATGCAGTGTTGCCGCTGAGAAAATTGAAATGGTCGCAAAAAAAGGGTCACGAGGAAAAAAAAGTCGCATTCAGAAAATTTCGTAAAATATATAGCTTAAAAAATCCGTTTTTTATCAGTTGACATCAGTGTTGCCCCCTACCAGGTTGAAAATAGTGTGGCGGATTTTAAATGTAGTAAAATGTAGTTTGCTCTATAAGATGCGCAAAAACACAACATATACCATTTTTCTTTTAATGTCATTTACATTAGAAAGTAAATTTAGATTATAATTTTAAAATTGATTGATTGATTTTTTTTATAACTGCATTCGTGTAACATTTGGCTAAGTCATTACTTCAAAAAAAAAGTCTATCACAATATCCATTTTCAAAAACGAAAAACAAATTGATGACTTGACCGATTCGTTTTTAACTCTCCATTTTTATAAGGTATTATTTTTTATTAAACACAATTTCAAAGCCATAATATCTTCTAAAAAACTGCAAACTGACAGATGAAAATTGTATTTGTGGTGGTACTGCAAAAAATATAATTACATATATGTATCTGTAAAATTAGACGTGTGTTTTTTTGCAAGCTCGGAAGAAATTGGTAAAAAAAAAAAACGGCAGCGGGGATTATCGACGCCATCAAAGGAAAAACATTGACTTTCCATACAAATATTACAAACTATCGATAACGCGCATGTCATTCATGCCCGTAACACAGTTTTTCGCCGTGCTTAAGTTAAGAACCGTGAATTTTACGCACTGTGCCTAGCTAAATCCGAAGGGAATTAGTTGTTGTTGCATTTAGCACGTAAACTGTTTAGCCCCGACATATTTTTCTTTTTATCCAATTCCCTTTGGACTTTCAAAATAAAAACGGCTATTGACAAATAAAAATAAATATTTTTCCTCATGGAAAGTAAAAATGATCAAAATCGTCTTTCTAAATTAGAATTTTATTTTTCGAAATTGTAGTGATTGTGGAATATTTTACGATTGTAAGTAGAGACTTTTTTTTGGAAAAAATGTAGCAAAAACGCTACAATTGTAGCAGGGGGGCAACGCTGGTTGACATCATAGTGGCGAGAAACTTAAGGTTTCTTAATTTTATCTTTACCTTCTTTAAATTTGGGAAAGTAAAAACGTCTTTCCTTTGTGATTGTGAGTATATAGGTACCTAGATAAATTCAGCCCTGTTGGTAATTAATTAAAATTTTGTTACGAAATAAGAAAAAGGAAGCTATCACAAAATCCATCACTTAGAAAAATTCATACGAACTCCCATCGCGAACAAATTCGCTGATATTTTTTTGGGGAACATGTAGGATATATGTACGTAATTACTTTTGTACATATGTCCTACTGCATTTTACTATAACTTTTTTTTTTTTTTAATTAAAAAATAAAGTACCTTGTTATGGTTTGCTAATTGAACATTCGCTTACGATATGGTCTGCAATTTCGTATTTCGGTTAGCGAATTGATTTTTCGCCGAAAATTCATTACTCTTAGACGAAAAAACTAGGTAATTGATCTCTTTGTGACGAATACCAAAGTGAAACAAAAAATGTTTTTTTTTTTTACAAAAAGGAAAACAATAAATCTATAGTCCAAGTAATTTTCTAGAAAAAGGTTCAGAAAAGTCGCAAGATTTTTAAAAAGGCCAGTTTTCCAAAAAGTCGTCTCATGGTCGCATGAGGCTCAAAAAGGGGTCAAAATGAGACTAAAGTCGCACAGCGGCAACATTGTATGTATGTGGTGTTAGTGTTGCACAGTAGGCTATTTTACTTCAAATTTCCTCAATAAAAAAATTTCATGCGAGAGATTTTTGCACAAAACAATTGTTACGTTTAAAATGTATTTATTTATTCACCACGAATCTAGAGTTTGTTATTTGTATGCTTGTTTTTTTAGTACGTCGGCCGCCAAGTTGAAAAACGCCTTGTAACCGATATCTTGAGAACGGCTTATGGTACACAAAATTTTAAAGCACCTTTTTGTAGGAAATTTTAACCATCTTATTTTTTCATATACTTTTATACTTTCAATTAAGGCGCCTGTTTTCTTCTAGATTTTTTTCATAATATCAACCGTTGAGGAGAGATTGGGGAAAAACTAAAATAACATACTTTAAGGCGCCTCAACTCTGAAATTATAAATCCTTAAAAAATTGTCAATGAAAAAAAAAAGAGAATTAAATTTCCAAGTATAGCCAGGTACGCAGTTCAAGCTAAACTAAATTTTATCTCTACGATTCTTATCTGTAAAATCGTTTGCTAAAAGCACAAATGTCAAAATGTATCTGTGAAAGAATGCGTTGAGCATTATTTCGCACGCTAAATTGAATGGAGACATTTACAATTTAGCGCGTGAACTGCGTACCGCCTAGCTAAATATTCTCGATAAAATTTATCTTTGAAAAAAAATTGGTATGGAAGATAAATTTTAGCGTGAACTGCGTACTAGGCTTATGCGTAGAAATTTTGTGTGCTATAAGCTGTTTCGAGATATTGGCTAAAAAGCGTTTTTTTTTAGAATGGTGGCTGACACACAACACTTATAGCCATGCCATTTTTTAGTATACTAATTAGAAACGATCCACATACCAATTCCAATTATAAATTTTGATCAGTTTTTTTTTGCATTATGGAAAATCGGTTTTGCATCAGGCGACTGGCCTAACTGACGACGCCGAGCGACACGATTAAAAACAAAATGTACGACTGGGTCGCACGAACTTGCTCTTATAGTAAAAGTTTCATCAATTTTTAAAGATTGAGTGTAATATAAAACATACATATAATTAATAATTATATATGTACCTGTTCATTTAATAAATTAAAGAATGGAAATTTGAATATGGAAAAAAGCATGAAACACGTTGTTTAAATTGATAAAACAAGTATTTAAAATATTTCAATTAAATTGATGTCGTTTTTCTTTCGCAAATAGGGATTTTGATCCCGGATCACGAATTTTCTTGGCAAAAGAAACGCAGATTGGATTTGTTTTTTGTTTGCAAATGTGTGGGATGACAAATTTAATTTTGTGAAAAATAATTTTAATTTAATAAAGCAAAAAATAATTTTGATAGGCAAAGAATCAAAAACGGAATGCAAATGAAAAAGAAAATCACAGAATCACACAAAAGCACAAAATGACGTTTAATAAATAGTGTGTGTGCAAGTGCGTGTTTCATGTAGGTGTAAATCTCTCTTTTATTCGGGATCAGAGATTTTGATCCCGAATTGTCAGGGATTGATTTTTTTTGGTTGAAAGAAATGCAAAAACTTGTCCGGGATCAAAATCCCTCACAGGGATCAATTTTTTTTTGGCTGAAAGAAAAACGGTATACAAAATATTCTTAATTCTTCAATAGTCTTTAAAAAGACATTTATTAACCAAGAATTTTTTTAATATTAAAATCTAAACTCATTTATTTGGAAATACATATAAAACATAAAGAAATTCGAACATTGGCAAAATAAGCGCCACCCTAATACATATGTCATATGTATGTATATTAACATAAAAAAAGGTTGTTTAAAAAAAATCTTGTGTTTATAAGAATAAAGTAGAGATGAAAAGTTTAACTGAAATTGTATACAAAAACAAAATGGTGGCTTGTAGATTCATTTTGGTAAAAAAATAAGCTGAAGTTAACGCCAGCGTCAAAAATCATTATCAGCCCTATTCTACTAAACGTCGGGGGAATGAATGTTCGAAGATCAACAATTTTAATTCTACTAGACTTTCGAATCGGTAACATAGTTTGCCATTTTCATAAACGAGCGAATCGATTAGCTCTTGTTGCGTTTTGTCATCATATTAAACAAAAAAAAGCAATTTTTGACAAAATTGTATATTTTAATTTTTTATTTTGTTTTTTTAAAGCTACTCAAAACCTACTTAAGACGCTGAAGTCTGAAGTCTTTACCAATACCTTGCTGGATAATAATTGTTTTCTACAAACAATGTTGAACGATCTCGTATACCTACATATGTACATATGTATGCCTTCTCTAATGCAGCTTGTATCGAGAAGAAAAGTAAAATTTGAGTCAACTTTTGCTGCAGCTACTTTTCTTGCTTCAGCTACAGCGCTGTAAACTTTTTTCGTACCTCATTTTTCAAATAAATCTTTTCAAATAAATCTTTAAATATATGTAAATGTAATATTTAATTTTAAACTGAATTTTTGAAAGATTCGATATAAGGGTAGGTAAAGTAGTTTCCCCGGGCGTTTGACAGAATGGAGACGACGAGTGAACGTGAATCGACGAAGTGAATCGAGCGTTCGATCCCTCGTTTAGCAGAATAGGTCTGTATAAGTAGATATATCATGGATATACATAAGTACATTATATGTATAACGAAATACATTTTGTCATCAGCTATAGGCGCCCATATTAGAGATAATTAAATAGAAGTACAAAAATGGTCCTGCTGTTTGTTTTTGGTGAATTTGAGGCACATATATGTATGTATGTAAATATCTTAAGTGCCAGTGTTTTGAGACCGTTCGCACTAGATTTGCTTTAGTTAAAATTTGAATGGGTTCAAATCATAGATTTGCTTGACCAATAAATACATAATAATGTATACAGAATAATAAACAATCCAATCTTACATATCTCAGATTGCACTTCACCAAAGTTAATGTACCCCACTGTGTTTCGGTACTTTGGTTTGGTGTATCGATAGTCAGCTTCACAATCAGTGTGTTTGATTCAATTTTTTACTTATTTTGTATTCCTCTCTAATGAATATAGTATTTTTTTTTTTTTTTTTTCATTTTATCTGAATTTTTCTCTTTGTTAACTTAACTTGTAAGTGTGAGTATTTTTTTGTATACCTATTTTGAGGAATTTTATCAGAGAATGACTTTGTTGCATTTTGAGTGTTTGGAATTGTGTATGAAGGAGTATGTTATCAAGGGATAGACGAAGAAAACTAATTTTGCAAAAAAGTTGTACCTATAATATATTGTAATCTAATTTTAGTTTATAAAATTTACACTATAGTTATATGGAAGAGTTCACGGTTTTTCTAACATGAACAATTTATTCAGTTAATGTATTTATTCGATAAGAACTTAAATTGTCACTTAATGTGGGCTTGTCTAATACGTCATGTTTTCAATTTAAAATATGACTCAAGTTACTAGTACATGCACATGATGTACCTTCATTTTTAGTACGGAACAAAAGTTGAGGTAAGGTTTATTTGAGCAGTTACTAATATTATCATTTTAATGAATTTTGCAAACTACAGAATTGTAATTGCTTAAACCACCGAAATAATTTATTTTCAGAATTTAATTTATATTATGTGTTTGTATAAAATAAACGAGATTTTGATACGCTATATTCTAATCTGACCAATCTCACAATTGCTTTATCACGTCTGAGATATTCTACTACTAATTGAAGACGTTATTATTTTTCAATACAAGATTTTGGCGCCGGACTGTGTTGAATCAACACAGACAAGCTGCTTGAAAAATGTGCATACATACTAGAACCCACTATTGCACGTGACACGTGTACCCGTGTTACACGTGTAATTAAATTATCCGTGTATGTATTTATATTTAGATAAAATAAATTTGGTGGCACAAACGGCTCATAAATAACCATCAGGGCCTAGCGACTTACAACTCTCAACCATTCCTGTGTGCGTGTCTGCAGGAATGGAGTTGACAGTTTATTGCCGAATCCGAACGGCTAAGGTGAGAGGCACTTTTCTATGAGGATTTGTCACTTCCTCGCAAGAGGTAGTAGCCTTGATAAAAAAAACTTAAGACGGCTGGTATTGAACCGCAGACCTCTGGCATGACAGTCCAACGTACTAACTATTACGTATTTATTGTTACACGTATTTTTAAAAATACACGTGTATTTATCCAAAGATGATTTTTTTTGGTGAAAACGTAAACATTTGATCTCGGATAGAATTTAATCGAATTCAATTCTTGCATGGCTTTAGTTAGTAAATCAAAAAATCGTCTTATGCTAAATTAACTTGTATTTACAAGTCCATCGCTTATATTTTTTGCGTAAATACTTTTTTGATGAAATACAGGACACCCAGATTGGTTTTAAAAAAGAATTTTAATTACACTTGTATTTTTGTTTACATGTGAGAGCTCTAATACATACATACATACATACATATAACATCTAAGCTTACATAGATTCCCCGCACACTACATCGATGATAGAAAAGTCCGTCGAACGTGCGTCTGTGCGTCGGATGTAATTTAAGCTAGAGGAGAGCCCAAACGGGTGAACCGATTTGTTTCTAATTTCGAAAAGCATTTTTATGTGATTCCTTAAAGGAGAAATTCGAATTTTTGATCTAGGTCACATAGAACAGGTAGCTGCTATACAAATATTTCGTTTTTTCTTTTTCAAATTTTCTCAAAAACGGCTCTAACAATTTCGATTAAACTTCGAAACCTGTAATAACCAAAATAGTTGTAATAAAACTGCGGTTTAATGAGTAGTTAAAAAAATTGTGTGCTTAAATATTTTGAAAATTATTTTTTATAGACAGGAAGAAAAATTAAACATAAAATAATGAATAATATTTTTCGATAAAAATATCATAACATTATTGAACAATCAACATTTTTACATTATAGCTTTTAACTAAAAGAGTAATTTCGTGCGATCCAGTCGTTCATATATTTTTTTTTTCTGATAGACCTGAAACTTGTACAATTTACGTATTTTCATAAAGTTTTTCGAACTTCGATAGTTACATATATGCACGCGCACGGGGTTAGTGGAGACATTGAAGTTTAGATAATTCTTCTTTTGGTGCATACATACAGATGTCCATAATTGGATTGAGCCTTTTCTCCTTCCCTTAATAAATTATTAATAAATTAATAAAAAAAAAGAAACCAAAAACAAAAACAAAAAAAATAAGCAGCTTTCAAGGAAACAAAAACCAAACAAAATAAAAGCATAAAAATGTTGGAAGTCGAATCCTGATCATCTAACCAAATCTTTTTAATTTAAAACATTTTTCGAACTCATAAATGAACAATCATCGTCTAATGTACGCAAATAGATCTTTCATCTCTGCAAAACTGTATTTTCCTCTTGGCACTGTCTGACTGCTGTACACAACCGCATTTTTTTAATGATTCGTTTAATCTTTTATAATCTTTCATGGTAACGAAAAATCTTGATTACTGACCTCTTTTTTCTTAAAAAAAAATGTATGTAGATATTGTAGGTACATATATAATATATGTATGTATATAAATTTTGCTAACACCCAATGCCCCCTCCTCTCAGTCATTTTGCATCAGCTCATCCTCTCTAAAATTACCAATTTTTAATTTTTTTTTTCTTTTATATTTTTTTGGGGAATTTTTCTGCGATTTATTTTTGACCTTTTTGTATATTTCTTTTTTCGTCTTTTCTTTAATTTTTGATTTTATTTTTAGAAAAGCAACCGAGACTATAAGAAAATTCTTTAATTTCGCGTTTTTGTGTTTGCGTGGAAATTTATTGTTCTAGCAATTAAGTTTAAATTAATTGAGTGCCAGGCGAAATGCAATAATTGACCTTCTCTTAAGTTTTTCTTTAAGATTTTTTTTTTTTGTTTGGTTATTATGAGGTGCTAGACAAAATGTCCAGACCTTTGCTCTTTTAGCTGCTCGTTTGCCGGGAATGCTCTAGCGTAGGTAAGAAACATTAATTGATGGGGAAATTTGTAAAAATTTGAGATTTTTATATTCGTACATAGATACATTGGTACCGTTCAAATATTTAATGTGAGAATAAATATGACATGCGTTTGATTGTAACAAATATTCTTGTGGTTCAAAGTAGTCTTAACAGCTCATGGTTTTTTCAGATATTACTCATATGGCAAAAATAAATGCAGTTCTCCGAATTTTTTTCGAAGTTTTCCTTTTTTTTGTTTCATTTTCTTTGGTTTCCTGGCTAAAACAGTGTTGAATAAACTGTCGGCCCGTTTTAGTCTTTCTTTACTTGAATTCTATAAAGACGTCATTAATTTACTGCCTGAACAGAATAGAATGCTGGAACTGGAGCCGCAGACGGAACTGGTACGGCTGTCAAAAAGTGTTGTACGTTATTGTTTTTACCTGCCCACAATGCAGCCGTGCAGCTTTGAATGTATTTTGAAGAAAAACAAAAGAACATTCTTGTGTACAAGCTCAGAATTCACATTTTTTGTTTCCAATAATTTTCCTTTTAATAAATAATTTTTTTCGCGATACAAATAACCACAATATTTTTTCCGACCCAAAAAGTTGTTTTTTTTTTTTCTTTATACAAATTGAAACGTCAAAAGTGTCGTACGTGAAAAGTTAAAAGTTGGTGAACTCTTCCGTCTGCAGCTGCAGTTCCGTATGCGACTACGTTCCGTTGTGTTCGCAGCATTGAATTTGTTTGTATTCAATATTTTGACAGCTATTCAGCTCCAGCTCCAGTTCCGTCTCCGTCACCATTCTGTTCAGCCCAGTTAAGATTAAGAACTTGTCTATATGTTCGTTATAATTTGTATTTTCTATACTAGAACATTTTTTTTACTCATCTCTTTTGGGAGCATTTTGAAATTTGGGAAATAATTAAAATAGAAAATCTAATAGAACAATTTAAGTTTTGCTAATTATTTTTTTTTCTTCAAATATAAACGCGATTGGTGTTCTCTACCAATTGGCAAAAAGGCAAGAGTAAATACAGGTTCGGATTCTATGAATTCTTAAACTTATAGCTGGTTTGATAGTTAAAAGTTTTTTTTTTTTAAGGAATAAAGCCACGTTTATTTGTAAACATAACCAGGAAGAAAAATAACAAAAATATCGATGTTCCCCCCATGTCACTCACGTTCTTCCAAATAAAGCCAATAGAACCGTAAGTAAGTAGGTGTTTTCATTTCTGATGATAATTATATATATTTTCTTTTTTCAATAAAGCACCCTCGACTTAGACACCCCTTAAATGGATGTGTGACCTCATGCTAAGCATTGTTAATTAATCAATATAAACATTTACTTTTGAAAACTTTTATTACTCAATTCCATATTCAATTCATATTATAGTGATAGACAGATTTGTGCCCTTCGAATGGTCTTCTGTCTTTTGGCCCACGTAAATGGTGAAACCTCTTAAAGTTGACAAACTGTACGCGTGTCATTTTACTATTGCCATATACAAAAATATACAGCAGCTTTAGCTTTCATCTTCAAATAAATAAGCCTCATATAAAGTTCGATCGTGAGTGGTTGAAGGAAAAATTTATTTTTCATATGAATTGTAATTTTTCGCCCACTTACGCATCCACACATGCGTGTGTGTGCGATTACAATATTTTATTAATTTTTAATTCGACTACAAAGAACTACCGGTTATATATAAGAGGGAGCTTCTGAGATTGCGAACCGTTAAAATCACAAAGCAAACATTAAAGCATAGTTATGCCGTGAATACGTAGGAACAATAGAAATAAATAGGAGTTGCATAGACAATTTTGTTTTCTTTTCCACATTGCAATGGAGTGTGGTTTTGAATGAATGATTAATATTAATTCATACAATGACACCTCTATGCAGTAAGTGTGCTAAAAACGCCTACATAACTTATGGTTTTTGTAAATATATGAATTTTATTAACCACAAATACTTTAGGAAGTTTAAAACTATGTAGCTCAATTCAATAAAAATATTCAATTAAAATGAATATGAGTGTTGAAAAATGACAGCTGATTTTGACAGATAGTTAGACATAGTTAGTTGCTTTGAAACGGCTTTGAAGAGAATTTTTCTGGGTAAGGTATTGAAGATATACTCTACAATTTTTGTAAAAAAAAAGAGTTACCAAATGAGCATTCCATGGTCACGTGCAGACAAATTCAACTAATTTTCTGTTATTATAAGGCTGTTATTTTCAAAACGTTGATTAAATAGGTCATGTATTAATTTTTTTCAAAAGTTTGTACATTAGTCTTCGATTTTTTGCAAAAACTTTAAAGGTATTCTTTTAAATTTCTTAGATAAAAAAAAAAAGAAAAGGTGTCACGTACAGACGGTTCGAGTCAACCAATGTTCTACATTGTTATCTTAATATTTAGATTTCAGCAAAACTATTAGACATCGATCGAAAATTTGTAAGAACCGAATAATAAGGAAGAATCAAAGTTAGTATTTATATGAGAAAAAAAAAATTTAAAAGGCTCATCCTTAGATTTTTAGGAATTTTGTAATGGGTTGTCACGTACAGGCAAAATATGCGTCACGTGTCTGACAGAGTTAAAATTAACGGTTTTTAAGAGCAGTTATAGGCTATGAATTCGGTACTCTTCCCTTTTTTTGTCAATTTTAATGTATTGCAAAGTCAAAATTCTGGGTATTGGTTTCGCATTTTCCGATTGAAAAAATGTCCTTTTTACTGTCTTTTTTTGTCAGATATTCATGAGGCTGGAAAGAAAAATCATAATTAAAAGTCATCTGATATTATTACTCCCAAAATAAATATGATTAAAACTCAAACACATCACATTAATTTTATGTTTAATTAAAATTATTGTTTATATGCCGCAGAGCTGTAAAAGACTGCAGTACTTTGGTAATGCAGTTAATAAAGTCGCAGTTAATTAACTTACCTATTGAATGTAAGTTAATACTGTAAATAAGTACTTTAACTGCGAAACAAGCAGTCAGCAGTCAGTACTAACATTCCGACTGTGCAGTTAAAAAAAAAAGTTAATTAACTGTAAGTTAATCAACTGCAGTACTTTTCAACTGCTTTTAGTCTTTTTAGTCAGTGAAAAGTCTTTGTACTGCGATGATTTTACTTTTAGTCAGCAAGTCTTTTAACTACAGTCAATTAACTGTAATTTTTGTTTAACTTTTTTTCTTTAAATTTCTTTTATTTTTATTCCATCCTATTTCTTTTAGTTAAAAGACTATAGAAAATGTTAAAAGACTTACAGTTAATTGATTGTAGTTAAAAGACTTGCTGACTAAAAGTTAAATCATCGCAGTACAAAGACTTTTTACTGACTAAAAAGACTAAAAGCAGTTAAAAAGTACTGCAGTTAATTAACTAAAAGTTAATTAACTTTTTTTTTTAACTGCACAGTCGGAATATTAGTACTGACTGCTGACTGCTCGATTTTAGTTAAAGTATTTTTGTAAGTTAAAAGACTTAATGAAATTAGTCTTTTTAGTCAATTAACTGCAGTACCGAAAAGACTGCAGTTTTTACAACTCTGATATGCCGCCATATGCCGAAAATTTGAGAGTTCTCATTTTTCATGGAATGCTCCCAAACACTTATTTCTCTGTCTCCATGTTTTGTGTACAATTTTTGAAATTGATTTTAAACTATATTTCAAAATAGTCGGAAATATGCTTTATTTAATCAAAGAATTTCACATTTATGAAGGTTATACAATCGATTCCGTTATCTAAAGTTAGATGCAAATTTAGATAACTTCTAATTTAAAATGTGTATTTATTACTTAGACAACTCCACAACCTTATTTATAAAAAAAATTCCATCGGTTACCTAATTAAGACATAACAATTGTCTAAACCTATTCTCAAGGTAAGTTAACTTTCTTCTTGCGAAATGAAAAGTTATTTATGAAATTAATGAAACGTTCCTTGAACGTGCTCAAAAGCTTTCTCAAATTAATTAATTCATTCGGGAATGAATGATTCCAGGTATGTAACTGGTAATATGAGGTCGTATTTAGACAACAAACTTGTGTGCTAGTTGATTCAAATGCAGTTGTCAAACAATAAAATCTACATACATATGTATATACTGGATCGACATGGTCACGGGACCTTCGATAGCACAGTGCGTAGTGCATTTATGACCCGATTATACGCTTGTTCTATGGTTCGAGCTCCAGTGACGGCAAAAAAATTTTCAAATAAAATTGAACATTACACAGACTAAGCACCACTAAAGGAGTCTGATGATTGGCCTGACGACCGTAAAATAGCTATAACTCCAGCTTATTGAACTTGGTGGTATAGCTCACTCAAGTTGTTGTTCAGCCTTATTGTAAGTTTCATTCATTTCAGGCAGAATGTAATGCATCGACAGCTTAAATTTTCACCTATTTTTAGTAGACGAACGAGAGAGCAATAAAGCGGAAAACGTACATTTTTTTCGGGTAAAACTCACAATAGCTTTAAAATTCCGGGTGAACAGAAATTTTTCAGGTGAATTTTTGTTCGGGTGAAACTCACAATAAGGCTGGTTGTTTAATTCAAATCTTCAACAGAAATACTTCTCGATTTTTTTTTTAATACAAACAAATAAAATAAAAGCTATAGCTAGCACTTTTGTGTCAGTTTTTCAGAAATTGCCCCTTCCCGCCTCAAGTGGGGAGATAGAATTTTTTGTCTATACAATTTTTTTCTTAGCATCATCTCCCAAAATATCATACACGAATTAGGGGCCCATGGCGTAATAGTTAGTGCGTTGGACTGTCAAGCTAGAGGGGTGGGTTCGATTCCCAGCTCCTGCCACCTAAGAACATAAAATGTTTTTCAGGGCTACTGCCTTTTGTGAGGAAGTGATAAATCCTCATTATGATAATCTCCTCTCATAGAAAAGTAATGCTCCCTTAGCTGTTCGAATTCGGCAGAAAACTGTAGGCCCCTAGTTTTCTACTACAAACATCTCGTGTTTTACTGCCGCCCGTCCTTAATTAAAAGGGCTTAATCACGACAGTGCCTTAATTTTGTGTGAAGTTTGAAACGAATATTCCCAACTAAAATACAGATATAAAATTTACTTCCTAGAAAAACGAAAAAAAAAAATACTGCGAAACTATCGCACTCTCAACTTGAACAGTTTAAATTAAGCATCAGCATATATAAAGCAAAAACTCTTTATATTCCAGTTTGGAAGAGTCACTACTCACAAATATACAAAAAAAAAAACCCCTATTTCACAACTTTATTTCTTCCTTAATATGAGAACGTGTTTTTAAAACGTAATAATTTATTTTAATTTTTATTTAATTAACTTCAAATTAAATACACATATGTATGTACAAATATTTGTTGATCACATTCCTTAAATTCTTTTTTTATTTGTGGGTTAAAAGCAATTACAAAACAAACAAAGTTAACAAATGTTTATTGCGTATTAAAAAAAATGTTTTGTGTGTAACAGAAATAATTAAAAAACGGGTGTTTCAAAATATAATAGTTGTTATTTAAATTTATTTAAAACCAACAAACTTTTAATTGAAATTAACATTAATCAACCTGTACTTGAAAATGTAAATTTGTAGGTCATTCTGTCATTATGACGTATCTGAGTTTACTAGTGAAGGGACTCTCAAACGAACACGCTACTTTAAGTAAGAGGCCATGAAAATGCTTTTTTAAAACACCTCAGAAACTGTTTATTTAAAAAAAAAAACATTCTGTTTGACAAATGTTTTTCCCTACGTATGGCATCACTCGATTCGACAGTTTAAGTTCCTCTTTACATTAGATTTTTAATGAATCATGTTTTCATTCAATATTATGACCCCCTTGTTTACATTATAAAGAAACAATCCTTTCAATATACCCTTCCTTGTCTCACACCCTTAAAATCCATGTATCTCACTCAATAAATAAATAAATTTGATGGCACAAACATCTCATGAAGAACTGAGCCTTGGCTTACAAGTTTACAACTCTCAACCATTCCTGTGTGCGTGTATACAGGAATGGAGGGGACCTACAGTTTATTGCCGAATCTGAACGGCTAATGTGACAAGAGATAGTCTTGAAGGTTTTGTCAAATCCTTGCAAGAGGTAGTAGCCGTTTTATTTTTAAAAATTATTAGGTGGCGAGGCTGGGGATCGAACCTAGACCTCCAGCATTAAAGTCCATCGCACTAACCATCACGCCACGGCTACTATCTCTCACTCAAATAGAAAAAAAATCTTTATGCTGAATCCGACAAACAGGTACTAAGAACTCTGGAGAGGCCAGTTAACCGATAAGTTATTAAAAATCATGTAAGTTAAAATTCCTATGTTGTTTTTTCAATAATTTTATATCCTTGTCGCGTTTTGTGGCATCATCGGTTTTTTTTTTATTATCAATGACGTCGCGATTCACAGTTTAAGACAAAATAACGCACAAGACTTGAAAAACTTTTATTGAATTGGGTGATTTCAAATTTTAATTTGAAAATGTCAGTTTTTGTTTGATGTTCACAAATATCCCAAAGATACTTTCAGCTGTGGAATTGAGAAAAAAATTTGTGAATAAAAAGAAATTCAAACTTGCGTTTCAACTCTCGAGATGAAATCAATTCTTAAGTTCAACACGCCTAAAATAGTGATTTTTCGCTCAGTTTTTTTTTTTGACAATTTATTGTTAAGGTAGTGGGCATTATGACTGCTTTTACACTACAGCAATTTTTTAATCGTTTTTAAGAAAATTAATTTTGCGCAAGTGAAAAGGTTTCGTCTATCTGCACTCTTTACTCCACTTGATTAAGCGAAGTTCACAGAGTAGAAGACAAATAATTTAAATAAAACATACTCGAATAATAACGAAAAACACAAAGAAGAATAGGCGGTAACTCTGGAATTTGTTTAACCTTAACAATTTTGTCTATCGCGGCCACCACATACGTCCCTCGCCTACGTGCTTAAGAAATCGCAAGAAAATATTGCAGTGTATTAAAGCAGTCCATGGAGTTACTGCCTGTTCCATTGGTTTGAATATGACAATTCTAACTAAACTATTACGAATTTGATACAAGTATCGAATTTTTGGTTCAGATATACATAAGTATAACGCCAAAAAGATAAAATATACATTTTTAATAAAATGTATAGAATTTTACGAACCTTTCCTCCGAAATTTCTACCATTTCTTTAGTTTGTGGAGTTTCGAAATAATGTACATACCTTGTGCAAGTACGTATTGATACTGATGCCAAACGAAAAATCCCTTACTAAATTGACAAAATGAAATCATAAACGAAAAATTTGATTCGGTCGATTATTTGGAGAGATCTCCACTCTTTTTCGCACAGAACTTATTGCCGTACAAATAACTGTTTGCGGTGACATTTAAGCTGTAGGCTAAAGCCTAGTACGCAGATCGCGCTAAAATTTATCTTCCATACAAATTTCCTCCAAAGATACATTTTAGCGAGGATATTTAGCTAGACAGTACGCAGTTCACGCGCAAAACTCAAAAAGTCTCCACTTAATTTAGCGCGTAAAATAATGCTTAACGCATTCTTTCACAGATAAATGTTGACATTTGTGCTTTTAGCAAACGATTGTAAAGATAAGAATTGTAGGGATAAAATTTAGTTTGGCTTGAACTGCGTACCTGGCTTAAGCACGCACTTGCGAGTTTAAGTCGTTGCGATTAAAAAATCACGATCGCAACAAATGTTTAGTTTGCCACGCACTTGCGATTTTTAATCGCGAAAGAATGCAACATACATCTTTTAATGGCTGTGCACAACCTTGCGATTTAAAGTCTTTGCGACTAAAAAGTCGCTCTAAAAATTGAACCTGTTTCATTTTTTTTTAAGTGCCGCACTCACATTTAAAACCATATGTGTCTCATTTCTTGTGACTGGAAAATTGCGCGACTGACAGTCGCAGGTGCGTGCATGTTTATTTCTTTCCGCGACTATGATTTAAATCGCAAGTGCGGTCATAAGCATGTAATTGCGTTTTATTTTGCGACAATCGCTTCGCTTGAAAAATGGAACAAATTTCAGCTTTAAAGCGTGCTGTGCAGTCACTCACATTGAAACTCATTTGTTCTATTTCTTTCGACTAAATAGTCGCGCGATCGCGATCGCAAGTGCGTGCTAAGCCTTATTCGTGTTTGTATTTGTTTTTTCTTTCATTACAACACACATAGCTTTCTGTGATTTTTATGCGTTTGTGTTTGTTTTTGATTTTTGTAACTGATGACACTTTCCATTTGTATTTTGTCGCTGAAGTTTTCGTAAGCATTTCGCTGGCCAACTTAAATATCGTTTCGCATCAGCAGTGTACTAGGCTTTACTAACACAATACCTTTGCTTATCAAAATATACACAAGTGACACTTATGGGGTTTTCCATTGGTAAAATAAATCAATTTATTTTTGATTTGGATCTGTCAAAAAGGTAATTTGCCCGTTTTCGCTTTCCATTGGGCAAAATAAATTGATTTATTTTTGATTTTAAATCAGATTTGAAAAATGTGGAAAATAATTGCTTATAAATAAATGGTAGCAGTTTTAAATGAACTGGCAACTTTTTCAAGTTCATATTTCTCTTCTAAAATTAAATTGAGGGATGAAGATTTTTTTTTGAAATAATCGCATAGAAGCAATAATGCACAAATAGAGTGACAAAAATAAATCAATTTAAAATTGTGTTATTCCATTAGCCACAATATAAATCAATTTTTTTTAAATGAAATCTTAATTTACCCATTATATTCTTGCCACATGACTATTATATAAGTGTGAAGATTAAAAAAAAAACCTTTTTGGAACACCCTTTATAAGTACAAATATTTCAACGCAAAGTACCTTGTGACAACTTTTTATTCTTGCTTCAAAAGTGTCGTAAATTATAACAACTCTCCAGCTTATAGGTTAATAAATACACACCTATTATCTTATTTTACATTGAATAAGAATGAAAATATTTAAATTATTTAAATTTCAATTTACTTATCATTATTAAAATGCGCGCGCAAAAAAAAATATCATCAGAAATAAAAAAAAAATCTTTGAATTCCTCAAACGATATAAAAAATAAACAAATAAATTAAAAATATCTTTAAAATTTATGTAGATATAGATATTTAGATACATATATATTTTGTCTCGTATTTTTGTTGCTGTTGTTTTTGTATTTTGTGTTAGTTGTAAATTTTCTCATTAATGTTGTTGAACGAAACTTCTCTCTAGCGCTATAGGCTGCATTCACGACCACGACCAAGACCACGATCGACCGAAGACGACGACGACGTAGACGTCAAAATTGTGAGTTCTATGAGTAAACGTTTTGGTAAAGGTGTGTGGTATATGATAGTGGGTCTACTGCCATGGTGGAGGGCAAAGAAACGGAACATTTTTTGTCTGAGCTCTTACATTTCCATGGTTGGCTGTTAAAATAAAACGCCCACATAGCACGCGTCTTACAGATTATTCACCTGCTTAGCGCAGCCGCATCCGAGACATTTTGTCGATGAGGATAATCAGCGCCCCTGATCATGCCTATCGTTGTCGTTGTCGTCGTCGTAGTTTGTGGAAAAAATCTTTATATACGCTTACACTCACTGTCTTCTCCTGTCTGTCGCGGAATTTTTAGCCTTTTAAGTATTAGACGATTAATTTTGAATGTTTTTTGTGTGTTCTTTTTTTATGCCGAATATTTTTTTTTTGATTATCATTTACAATATACTAAGATTTTTGCTTATTAACACCTTAATTTGGTGTCAATTTTTATGATGATTGCCTGCACTGCACAGGGCACAGCATGCCATTAGTTGGGAGAACCATTGTCGCGCAGAAGCCATTGAACGGCCTACGCACTCTTGATGCAATCCCCCTAGACATTTGGAACGAGTTTTGTTTAATGTTTTTTTGTTTTTTTTTTTGCAAATACAAGAAAAATCGTTTAATTTTGTGTGCATAAATTTATAGTTGAAATAAAAGAATTTTTATGTGACAGGTTTTTAGTTACGTACATTTAATAATGGCGGTTATTAAAAGCACAGTAGGGTTTTAAAAGCTAGGAATGTAAATGCAGGAGTATTAGCTTGGCTTGAGGCTCAAATGTACCTTACACTCTGGCTCTGGCGCTTACACCTCGAACAGGTTTGACATCTGTAAAGTGATAAAGTATAGTATTATATAAAGCCTTGTGTTTTTTGACTGCAGTATAGGTACTCATAAAAACCTCGATTACCGTCTAGACTCTATGCAAATGAAATTTGGTCGACCTCATTATATGTGCATGGACAATGTTGTAATTGGCAATGACAGCGCTGATATGACATGACATTATTGCTTGTGTTTGTTCATGCGAGAATTCCACAAGTCAAAAAATGAAAAATATGCATGCTATTAAACAGGGTGTTCCGTTTTATTAGAGTCTATTTTTATTTTAAAACTTAAACTAAAAGCTTATTAGAAAAAAATAACAAAAGAAAAAAAGGAAAAAAATTTGTTAACAGGGTTTGAACTTCTACTTTTTGATAATGTTACTTAAAAAAATGATAAAATTTAGTAAACTTAACACGAAACTTGTACTCACGGAGTGCAATTTCGAATGTTCCCAATCATTTTGACCTTTTATTCACAAGAGTCGTCGCTAATAAAAGCCCACATCGAGTTTAACACGTTCAAAAAAAAAGGGATAAATTACTTACGACTGTGAAATTTGTGTGAAAAAAACGTTTTCATATTTTGCTTCCACACTTGCATCCCAAAAAAATCAATTCACCATAACCTCAAATATCCAATTGGGATAGAATGTGTAATGGTTTTAATTCTTAAGCTTTTCATGTATTATTTGTGTGAAATGGGTTGTCAAGTCGTGTTGGATGAAATTTCATATTTTGTTTCCACACTATTATACATTTTTATATATGATTTACTCCCCGGCTCCGTGAAATAACTCCCCAAAAAAAATGAAATCAGTTCCCCAAAATTTACATGGAAATCGGAAGTTTTTTATATGAAAAAATTCCCTCAATATTGGGGATTTATTTCATCGATTTTTGGGGACTTATTTCATTTTTAAATTGGGGGGTTATATCATGATGAAATAAGTCCCCAAATTCAAGTATGAAATAAAACCCCAAATTTGGGGAATAAGGCCGAAATAATGATATTCTAGAATTTACCAGTAAATCCTACATAAATACAGTGCTAGCACCCAGCATTACGGCGGCGGCGTATAAACAGTGATTTACATATGTATGTGGGGGCATGCTGCCCCCCTGCTTAGCCCACTATAAAATTTGGGGTCGGGTGTATGTAAAATGCAAAGTTTCTCTTGCATTTAAAGAATCTGGATTTAAAGAAACTTTGAATGAATCGTATGTATAAACAGTGAAGTAGGATTTACCGGTAAATTCTAGAATTTCATTATTTCGGCTTTTTACTGTGACATGGATATTTAGAAAACAGCTGTTGACATTGGATATATAGAATACATTCGTAGTTTCTCTAAATCCAGATTCTTTAAATGCACAAGAAACTTTGCATACATCCAACCTCGCACCTACCCCAAATTCTATAGTGGGCCAAGCAGGGAGGTTACAAGGGGGCAACATGCCCCCCATACATACCTCACTGTTTATACGCCGTAATTTTGCTATTTCTTTGGGGACCTGTTTCATTTTTCGTTTGGGACTTATTTCATGCGCTTTTGGGGATTTATTTCATCTTTGAATTTGGGAACTTAAAAAAAAAATCATTTTGGGGAATTATTTCATTTTTGGATTGGGGTGTTATTTCATTGGGGAGTTATTTCACGCAGCCTTACTTCCCATTTTTTTGACATGTGTTAATACACTCAGGGGGATAGTATAGAAGGGCTTTAACTATTAAACATAAACAAGTAAAATTACTATTTGAAGCTAAAATCGAACGAATTTCCTATTCGCCGGTCTCTGGTATGCTTCCTGATTTTGTGAATTGTGAGTTTACGTTTGACAGTTCTTAAAAGATACGATTGTTGGTCGCCTAGAAAATATTTAAAAACAAAATTTTCCAATTTTCCGCGCCCTGGCCAATGCCATCTTTTAAGTTCAATAGCGAAAACAAATTTTTCTCTTATCTCTTCCATGAGATAAAATGCGTTTTCTGTTAGACTTTTCTTTCGAACTCTGCATGCATCTTTCACTCCAAAACTATTGTGTGTAGTTTTCCGAAAATTACAAGTAGGAAGTGGTAAGACACTCAAGTTTTTGTTTATTTCAAAACCTGGGACCTACTGTTTATTGCCGATTAGGGACGCTAAGTTGAACGGCGGATTTGTCACTTTATCGCAAGTTGCAGAGGCCGGGAATCGAACCCATTACTCTGGTGTGACAGTCCAACGCACTAACCATTACGCCACGGGCTACTACAAAGCACAAAGGTTAGGTAAACCAAAAACATATTCTATGTGGTCCTATTTTCTAGGCTGTTCTTTTTCCACTCCATCACAAAAGCTTCATCAACAAAGAAACCGCCTATCTCGAATTTTCAAGTATACCATATTGTGACACAGTTGAGCTCTTATTTAGTGTGTCACCTTGCTTTAACCTTTTTTTTATTATTTTTTTTTGTACGAGTAAAGCTATTAACACAAATGATGATTACTTTTCAAAACACTTACCTAACAAATAAGAACATAAAGGTTAATCCCGCATATGCCATATAACCCCTATACATTCGCAATCTGCAAAATCCCTTTTTCAAAGTTCTGCAAATATATTATTTTTCCTAAGTGGTAGTTAATGGAAAAACTTTAACAAATAACATTTAGTTCACCACTAAAGTGATGGATTAAATTCAAGGTTGATTAAATATAATTGGCTGACACTAATCCTCAATGCGATTAGTCCGCTTTCGATAAAGGTTTTAAGTTCAAAATCGATTTTCTTTTAATTAATCAAAAGAAAAAAAAAAAAACAACACAATTTAGATTCTTTAAGTTCTCGTTTAAAACTCTGAAATACGCTATGACAGCTGTTTTAACCCTTTAAACTAAAAAATATACCCCAAATCATTCTTATTAATCCCATCGTAAGTATTGCAATTATGTATGTTTAAAAAAAAAATATCTCTCATATTTCAAGGTTGTCTTGTCTCTGTCTTGAATCGATACTCATCGTACAAAGTACACTCAGCATTCTTTCGGGATTTAATCACACTCCCATCTGAGTGAGAATTTATGTCAGAAATAATAATAACACAAAAAATAAAAAGAGTAAATTTCTTGTGCTTCTGACAATGACGCCTTGATGACATTTAAATGAGATCAATGATAAAAAACAAAGAACACAAAACTGGAACACAGATGTATATAAATGCTTTTATGGCCCTCTTGTCGAGTCGCTTGGCAATCGAAGGACGGGATCATGCAATTCGTCATAATGTCATAACTTAATGTATCGGATACGTATCCCTGGCAAAGCAGTCATTTATTACTTTGGAATTTCAAATCGAGAGTAGTTCGAGTGCATAATGCAGTTTGCTACTTCACACGTCAACCTGATGTTGACATAAAGCGGCAGGGACTGTAGAGATGCATGCAATCGAAGCAGATATGGCAGTTTCCTCTTTATGTTAGGTATCTTGGGGGGGGGGGGGGGGGGGGTTACGGTTAGGAAATATTAATAGGAAAGGGATGTAACGGCATGCTGTTGTATTTGACAGTAATTGCAAAATTTCTTGAAATTCGTCATGTGCAGGTTCTTTTTTTTTTTTTCTTTTTAAATTTAATTAAGTGTAGTCTACATTAGTCTGCAGATAATAACCGTTGTAGTTGTAATTCCAGTGATTTCTTATGGTTGTTGAGTAATATGATGCTGACCAATAGACTGTGTGAGTGGGTATATGCAAAAATTGCCTGAAACGAAGGTGGAATTGCAAGGAAGAACTCTTAATTCCACTAAGAGTAGTTGTATTGTTTTAACTTTTTCCATTGGTTTTACCGAAGGTTTCATTGGAATAAAGTTACATTGATGTGACGGTCTTTTGAAAATTACGCATACAGGCGGATGCACACGCACTGTACAGTGGATAGCTATGGTAGACACTCTGCTTGACTGCTAACAGAGTGGTGTGGACTAAAGCTCTACTTTATGTACCGTTGTCCTTACCGTCAAACTCCCATCAGAAGTTTACTTTGAAACTCTGTGATTTTATTTTTTATATGAATTTTGATAGAACTTTGGACTGAAATTTACACAAATGCACAGAAAATCACACAGTTTCAAAGTAAAGTAGGTTTGGAGGGGTGACAATACGGCAAGCCGCATTATCTCACTCGGATGTCAATGGATCCATTGCGCTCCCTAGGATATAGGTAGCTTGGGGTTAGGTATAGGGGGCCTTTGAATTCTGGACGAATTTCAGAATGTTGTTTAGTGGCAAAAACGAGATGTCGCCCAATTAGTCGAAAAAGTTTTCTCCGAGGTCTTTCTGGTTCTTCCTAGACTGGGGTATTCACAAAGGAAGTGATAGGAGCCTTCCTCCGCCTCTTCATTATGGCATCCTCTGCATAAGTCAGATGTGGTTATACCAATTCTGTTCATGTGGGTTCCTCATTGAGTTGTGACCTGTTAGAATTCCAACCAAGAGAGATCTGCTTAGCTCGAGAAGTTAGTCTGTTTTTTTTTTTCTTAGAAAGATCCGGCCATATATTCCTCCAGATCCGACATGGTATCAAGTGCTGACCATCTGTCGTTCGCGGCTTTGAGGAAACACTGAGGAATTAGTTTGGCTCGGGTTAATCCGCTATTTTATTCCCACGTAATGTCATGGTGTCTTGAAACCCATCGAAGGGTGTCTGCATTTGCTGTTATACCTAGTAATCTAAGCTCGATACGACAACGATTCACCAGTTTAGACTTTGTGGTAATAGACGAAATAGCTTTGATCGCCGCCTGGCTGTCGATAAAGAAGTCGATATTTCTGCTTGCAAGTTCGCACGTCGCAAAACTTCTTGCGGCTTCTGAACTGCTAGTACTTCCTTTTTTCTCGGCGAACGCCATTGCTGTTTGTATCGGTTGATTTTTCACAAATTATATATAATGGCTGACATTGAAAGTGTTGAAAATTTTAAAGGAGAGCAGCCGGTTGAGGCAGAGCCACTAGCAGTTCTGGATACAACGTCGCTGCCACAACCAGCCGAGCTTCCTGATATTAAGCTCTTCGGTAGATGGAGTTGCGATGATGTTACCGTCAGCGAAATTTCCCTGCATGATAACATTGCAGTCAAGGAAAAGTATGCTCGTTATTTGCCTCATTCCGCTGGTCGCTATGCTGCCAAACGCTTCCGAAAGGTACAATGTCTAATTGTTGAACGTTTGACCAACTCTCTGATGATGAAGGGACGCAATAATGGCAATTCGCATTGTCAAGCACTCGTTTAAGGTCATCCATTTGCTTATCGACGAGAACCCACTTCAGACTCTTGTGAGTGCTATTATTAATTCCGGACCACGTGAAGACCCTACCCGTATCGGTCGTCCTGGTACTGTTCGTCGTCAAGCTGTCGACGTCTCACCCCTTCGTCGTGTCAACCAAGCTATTTGGTTGCATTGCACTGGGGCACGTGAAGCTTCTTTCAGGAACATCAAGACCATTGCTGAATGCTTATGGCCGATGAGTTGATTAACGCTGCTAAGGGTTCATCTAACTCGTATGCTATCAAAAAGAAGGATAAATTGGAACGTGTTGCTAACTCCAATCGATAAGAAATTCGTGTATATTTTTTTTACACTAAATAAACAAAATAAATAGAAAGACACTGCAGAAACTTGGAAGCTTTGTTGATCTGTTTAAGGGTGGATTATCTGAGAAGATGCCTGACCCTACTCCCTCATCTGTCTTGTAACCATCCGTCAAAACCGAGACATGAGAGTATCGTTTATGACCCGGTTTTCCGTTCAGAAGTCCCTTGTAGGGATATCCGTTAGGGCCACTGGGTTAAAATCAATGTTCGGTGTTGTATAGTCTGTTTGAATCTCTTTTTCTATAAAGCTTATAATGGTACTATGTCCCAAATGCCCCCCTTTCCAATTATTGTACTATTTTAGTCGTAGACTACTCTTCGCCGCCATTTCTTTCGTAAAGAGATCAAGTAGGGCTAGTGAAAGAAAAGTTTCCAGGGCGGCAGTTGGTGTAGATTTCATAGCACTAGTTTTACCAATACAAGCCAGTCTCTGAATTTTAGTCATGGTTTTAAGATTGGTTGCCTTATCTAGGGCTGGCCACCAAACCGAACATGCGTCAGAATTGGCCTAATAAGGGCTGTGTACATCAAATGATTGGTTTTGGGGTTTGGACCCCATCTTTTTCCAAAAATTCTACTGCAGATATAGAAAGCTATAGAGGCTTTCTTCTCTATTTCTTTAATATTTTCTTTCCAGTTTAGTTTACGATCAATTACCAAACCAAGATATTTTGCTGTAGCCGTGATATGGAGCGGTGTACCATTTATGGTGGGAGGAACAATATTTGGAATATTATGTTTTCCAGAACCAGTTCAGCCTTGAGTGGGTTGACATTAAGTCCACAACTGCTGGTCCAGTTAGTGAGCTTGTTAAGGGATGATTGTAGAAGCTCACTCAGCGTGGGTATAAATTTCCGTCTGCATAGGCCACGACTTTGGCACCGTTAAGACTGAGCTTAACTAAGATCTGATCAAGGACCAGAAGCCAATGCAGGGGGACAAGGCCCCTCCTTGTGAAGTGCATCTACACGTCTCCTGAATTTTAACTTGCTGTGACCCATTTATGTGTTTACTAGTCTAGTTTGAAGCTTGGTATCAATCCAATTTGACAGCGTCGGATCTATGTTCTTAGAATCAAGGGCTCGTGGAATCGACGTGTTTTCAACGTTGTTGAAGGCCCTTTCTATGTCAAGGAATGCACCCAGAGTGAATTCTTTAAATTGTATTGATTTCTCAATCGTGCCAACCACTTCATATGAAGTGCCATCTCAACAGATTTGCCCTTCATGTATGCATGCTGGGCCTGCGAGAGGACACTGTCATTTAGTTTTAGGCGAATGTACGTTTCAATTAATCTTTCTAAGGTCTTGATAAGAAACAAGGATAGGTTTATTGACCGGAAGTCCATAGCTTCAGTATGAGTGGGCTTGCCGGTTTTTGGAATCAAGATAACATTGACTTCTCTCCAACCAGATGGAATGTATAGGTGATGTTCAGACATCCCCTTAAAATATTTACTAAAATTGGAACAACTATGTCCTTAGAGCTTTGGAGCATGATCGGAATTATTCCATCAGGCCCTGCAGACTGCAGACTATGCTGAGAAGTAGTCATTGGCCCAAGCAACTTTCCTAGTGTCTACTATTTGATTTCCAATGTTAGATATCGTACTTATGTTAGATATTGTACTTATGTTTGGCCCTCTGTCCATAGGAGATGAATCAGTGATGCACTCTGGGAAGTGAGTGCTCATAAGTGACTTTAAAGTTTCAGAACAGGAGTCTGTTCAGGTATTATCGGGTCTTTTAAGGAAGCCCGGAGGAGTGCTGACCTTTGACATGACTTTCCTGAGCCTAGCAGCATCATTTGTAGATTTGATATCAGAACAAAATTTCCGCCAGGCTGCTCTTTTCTCATGAGTTGTGCGGCTTTTGTATTAATTTTTGCTGGTCTTGAAGAGATCCCGGTCAGCAGGTTAATTGCTATGTTTCGCTCTCTTAAAGAGCCTCTTTTTCCTAAGGACAGCTCTTTGGACCACCATATGGGGTTAAGCTTGCCTTTCTTTACGATAATGGGGCAAGAACTTTCATAGGGATCTTGGATGGCTTACGTTAGTTCAGCTGCATGTTTTTCAATGTCCAAGTTGTTTAACAGAGGTTGATTTTCATAGTAGCCTAAAGACGAGGCCATTCTTACAACAAAGTAACTAGGCTATTATATCTTCCATATTTTAAAAATAAATTTTTAATATGTAATTTAAGTGGCATGAAATTACAATAGAAAAATAAACAATAATTAGATAGGTACCCTTATACATTTATTTTTCAGAATCTTTAGATAAAATTAACAATGATTTATATCCTTAATAATTATAAAACCACCATATTATTAAAACCATTTAATACAAAGACTTTCAAGTCGAGATCCCTTAAAGAATTTATATAGAAACAAAAGACAACAAAAAATCTTAAAGCGAATATTGGCTTTTAAAAGATTAAAACACATGCCTAAGCATAGCTTAAAAGTAATAAAATCGTAACGACTACATCATGTAGGCAGTGAGCTGAAGCCCAAGGAACATAACCCAAGTGGACATCAGCAGGCACTTAAAAAGATGCACCACCACGAGGTAGCATCGTCATTTTGAACAAACTAAACGAACGAATTGACTATATACATACATACATAGGTTTCGATTCGACGAATACCTGGAATGCACTCCTGATGGTCAACGATGGTCAAGGTATTTTTGTTTGTGTCATGTCTCCCAATGCTTCTGCTGATGCTGATGCTGCTGCCGCTGCTACTGTGGCTGATGCTCATGCTGTTGCTGATCATCATCTTTCTACTGATGGCAAGCTGGTTCTTTTTGATTGTTAACTGCTCTGAATGAGAAGAATCCATTTACCCTTTTGGTGTCGTAAAAATTCTTAAGTATGATCTGACGGACCATTAATTTGAAATTTTACGACTGTTGGCTACTGTGCTGTGCGATTGTGTATTATGATTATGGTTAGTTAAGTGTATCATGCTTTTGTTGTTTTGTAAGGGGAATTTCGGTGAAGTTTTAGGTTTTTTTTTTTACTTTAAATTATTATAATCTTTTGAGGCTTTTATGTGGATCAAAGATGGAGGCACACTTTGTCACCGTGAATCAACTTTTTTTTTGATCATTTTTTAAATTTGAATACGTATGTATGTATGTATGTATGTAGTATGTACGTATTATATTATTATCAAGCATATTGCCTTTAAAAGTTTAAATTATTTTTTTCCAGCTTGCAATCTGAAACTGAAACCAAATGGTTTATTATGAACTATGAAAGATGTTTGGATGCATCAACAATAATGAAAAAAGTCATATATTCTAACTGCTAAAATTACCGGACCAGGGGTTCCCACACGTAATTTGATTGAGCTTAATATTGTTTGCTTCAATCGATTGAACTATCCAAATAATTATTTTTTTCCAATCAGCGAACAATGTCCTGTAAAAAGATTTGGAAGCGAATCGTTTTTATTTCGAAATATTTCACAACCGAAACTTTTTGATCAAGCTTTACAATAAAGTTTGAAAAAATAATCCTAGGTAAAGCGCGTACTGAAGTGGTGATTAATTGAAGTGGTAGTGGAGTAGCGAGTGGCAGTAGAATGTTGAACTAATAGCTTGCCGATGGAGTGGCGGCGAAGTGTTTTAAAAATGATTTAACGCGGATAGCCGTTGCAAATTACGTATGGTGTCACCAATTCATCAGTTACAAAGTGAATTTATTTTGACATTTTAAAATATTCGACACGACCTGTGAATAATCACAAGCGTCTTCATTTGTTTACATTGGTTTTAGCAATACCACCTGCGACCTAGTTACCACGCCACACTACCTTTCCACTCCGTCGCCGCTTCGGTGCGCGTCTTGCCTTATACTCTCGTCAGAAGTAAATTTTATTTGTTCAGGAATAACAGAAACTAAATGAAAAGTCTGAAAAAAACTAAAAATAAATAAATTTAAAAGAACTGTCACAATAATTCAGTCAAAAGTTGCGTTCCGTACCTAGTTTCAAACAGTTTCAGACCGCCAGATTTAGTCATTTTTAGTCCGAAGTCGTTCCGCAAGTGAAAAATTGTGCTGTTTCTTGCTAAAGAGAGCGCTCTTGAGAGAGTAAAAAATTTCCCCACCCTACCAGATTTGGTCCGAGGAATTTGTTCTTGCTATTTCGTACTAGTTGGCAAATGTCAGGTTGACTTATGTCGGATGACAAGAAAAAAAAACAAAAACCATGTTGAATAAGGGTTGTTGTGTTAATTTTATTTTTATTTTAGTTTTGATGCATGGGCATACGTTTATTTTTTGTTAAAATTTATTTTGTTGTGTTGTGATTCTTCACAATGTTGATAAATTTTTATCGTTGATCTAAGGCAACTCTATTCGAGTATATATTTTTGACGTTTAAAAATTGGTACAAATTGGTGCGAAACCCGTTCCCGGCATTTTGACAGTTTTCTTTCTCTGTGAGAGCATTTCATCCCCACTCCTCAAATTTGACATTTTAACTCTGGAGTTGAAAATCGAAAGTTAAGAACGTCAACTTTGTATGAATAAAAACAAATTAAGAAGTTAACAATAAAAATCCTCAAGTTATGTTTACCTTTGAGTGAATAAAATCCGCCTTAAACGCTGTGGAAGGTAAAGTCTTTTCAGAAAAGACTCCCATCACTCAGCAATAGCTAAATTTTCAATGTTCTTTTAAAATCTGAGTGAAGAGTAGAGTGAAAAAATACTTTATTTTAGTAAAAATATCCTCACTTTCGAAATCAAACAATAGCGTTGTTCAATGATCAATCAAAAAAAGTTAGAAAACGTAAGTACAAAAATTATAGTTAGATAGATGTCAGTAAAAATAGACAATTTTTCCGAGCAAGTATGCTGATTTAAAATCGACAATAAGTCTAAAATAGACTTACATATGTCCCACCAATGTGAGATGTAAGTCCACATTTTGACTATGGACTCGAAAGCGGCATGAATCCATACAAAAAATATGGAGCTGACATGTTTTGTTTTAAAAGAAATGATGTACTTTGAAAGTTGTCTTTACATAATTAAAACAAAAATGTTTACAAACACATTTAAAACTAAACAAAATAGTTTGATATTTTTTCCTCAAGCTCTTTTTAATTAAGACCTGATTTGCCAAACGCTTAGGTATGATATACTTATTTATTATTAATCAGAAGATCAATATGTCCATTATGGACTTAAGCCCTGTTTAGTTATGCCCATGCGCCCTTACCTCTTTTGAATAAGCAAGTGCAAAAATCAGGAGAAAACATAGGTACTCATTGAACAGCATACAGAAAGCCTATCCAACTTGTTTTTCATAAATAAATAAAATAAATTTAGTGGAAGCTCACAAGAAATATGGCCTAGTAATTTACAACTCTCTACCATATCTGCGTGCGTGTTAGCAGGAATGAAGGAGACCTACAACAGTTTATTGCCAAATCCAAACGTCTAAGTTGAAGGCGCTTTTCTATGACATGAGATACTCTTGGAGGATTTTTCACTATCTTGCAAGTGACACTAGCCCTGAATTTTTTTTTTGTTTGTTTTTAGGCTTTTACGAGTGTAATTCAGAAATTGTAATAAATCAACTAAAAATGAAAAATACTTTAACTGTTAAGGTTCCCAGAACTCGCGAAGCTTTTCCTGTCGCAATCTTCTCTTTGGCATATTCGTCCTGAATCGAAAAAAAAAATAGCTTTATATGTAATATGTAAATCTTAAGATCAAGCTATTATATTAATAAATACAAATACAAATATTTATCTATAAACTGACATGTTCAATTGAAATTCTAATGGTAAATGCGCTATAAATCTGTCGCTTACCTATGAAGTACGAACTCACGGGTAAAATAAAAGAATAGGTAAGGATCTTCCGCAGTTCCAGAAAACAAAATACCTACAATTTGTTTATTAAAAAAATAACATAATATATATCTACCATGTTGGCATTCTTTTTACCTATTGTCTCTGAAAATTAAAACTTTACATTGATTTTAACGTGTAAAATGTTTCACAAAGTTTAACAAAAGAAAAATACTCGTTTTTGTGAAGTAAAAAAACGAAAAATAGAATTAATCACACTGACAAACAAAACCAAGAAAATAATACGCGCATCAAAAAGAAAACGATTCTAAAAATCAAAATAAAATAGTCTCTTGAATCTTGTAGTCTCAATTCAATGGATAATAAAATGTTCTTGTTTTAACCTCCCATCTCACAATCTTCTGAGATCGGTAATACCTTCACCTTGTTGTTGTATTTTTATGTTGCTACTTCTTCATCTTTTCATAAAAAAAAAAAAAACACAGCTTCCTCCATGTGGCCACTTAATGCTGATTGTTGTTGGTGTTCGAAGAGCGTGCGCGTAGCACAGTAGCAGGATGACAGTCAAATCACACAAATTGAAAACTTAAAAGCAGGTGGGATGAGAAGTGATTGGCGAGGATCGTTGGGTTGAGGAATTATGAAGCAGCAGGCAGAGGCAAACATTATTATGTATGTAAATTGCGGCTGCTGCACATCTGGATTTTTTGATGACTCAGTGCTTTTGCTTTTGATCTTGTTTCTGTTTTAATTTTTTTTGTAATTTTTTGGGAACTAGCTTGATGTAGATTTTTTTGGAAGCTATGTACCAGTTTGCATCACAACGTGTCTCCATCGGCGGAGTGCTATGTGATAATTATTGTAGGATTTCCTTCTTTGTTTTGCATTCCCATTTCTATTTCTCTTTGGATTTACTCATTTTAATTTAGCTATAACTTACAGAAAATAAATCGTAACTATTGCGCTTGCGCAACCCATGCTTGATATTAGAATGAGATGGACTAGAAATACTGAAATAATTTTTTTTCCAGACAAGTTTTCTTTGAGGCTACAAAACCTCGTTGAATAAGTTTAACCTCAAATTAATCTTTGTTTTTTTTTTTTTTGCAGACTGTTGCTCTCCGGTACAAGGCGGCCAATGGGAGACCTGATCTACCCGAGTACCATCCCAAGCCTCCGATGGAGCCACCGCCACCACAACAACCCACATCACAGGGGAATGGCCATATGCCGAAGGTGATGTCGATGCTGGCGCCAAAACTTAATCGCAAACCAAGCATCGAACGTGAATTACCTCTGCCATATCATCGCTGTAGTCCAGCGCTGGATTCTGGAGCAGGTAGTTCCCGTTCGGATAGTCCACATTCGCACTCCCAGCAAGTAACATGTACCAGTCGCGCCAGCACCGGTCAATATAGTCCATCGCCATCAAGTTTCAGTGATGTGGGTCCACCCCCGCCAGCGCCACCCCCAAGAAATTCTTCAACATCGTCAACACCCCCGCCACCCGCCCAGTTCTATAAACGAAGATCACCGGCAACTGCCCGGCCAGTAGCATTGTCAGCTCCAAATGCTACACGGGGTACATCACCCGTATCGGTTACTGTGTCGGCCAATTCGGTGGCAGCGGCAAATCTTCGTCAAGCACCTGTGATCGCTCAAAATGGTTCGAAAGCTCAACAGCAACTTACGCATCAAATGAAAGCCCTAAGCCTCTACCAAAGCGGTGGAAATTCTGGTGAACCACCACCACCGTATCCAATTAGTACAGGCCAAGGGTCAGCCCCGCCACCCAGCTACACAGCCTCGATGCAAAGTCGACAGAGTCCGACACAGTCACAATCCGACTATCGGAAATCGCCCAGCAGCGGAATCTATTCGGCAACATCAGCTGGCTCACCATCACCAATCACCGTTACAAACAGTGCAATTCACCCCTTACAAGCATCCTCATTGGCGAGACCGCAGCCGTGGGGTGCTTACCAAACGCGCACCCAGCCACCGATTATAATGCAGTCGGTTAAATCCACACAGGTTCAAAAGCCCGTCCTTCAAACGGCCGTGGCACCACAATCGCCTGTCTCACCGTCGGGTTGCAACTCACCTGTGCATATTCTAGCTGCACCACCATCTTATGCGCCCACAATTCAAGCTAAAGTTGCTCAGCAACAGCAACAGGTAGCATCGCCAATGATAACTGGAACAACCACAATATCGCCGAAGCCATCTGCAATTGCCCAAAATGCTCAAATCCCATCAACACCCCCACCTCTCATTGGGGGTGGACTCAAAGAACCTCCGTCTTATGCGACTAGTATGCAAGCGAAGGCTGCTCAACATCATCAGGTTCAGCAGCAGAAGCATCAGCAGCATCAGCAGCAGCAACAACAACAGCAGCAGCAGCAGCAACAACAACAGCAACAACAACAACAGCAGCAGCAGCAGCAGCAGCAACAACAACACCAACAACAGCAACAACAGCAGCAGCAACAACAACAACAACACCAACAACAGCAGCAGCAACAACAACAACAACAGCAGCAGCAACAACAACAACAGAAACAAGTTCCGGTGAGTAGCAGGCAACTTCCACCTCCCCCGCCCTATCATGCGAACAACAACAATAGAAATAACAATAATCTAGATATTAAGCCAAATAGTAGCAACAATAACAATAACAACAACACCGCAACTCTACATCCTTCGAATAGTAATAATAATTTATTAAACATCAACTCCACAACAACTCCCCCACCAATCCCGCCATCTAAAAACAACGGCACTGCCTCGAGCAGTGCTCCCATGATCAGCCAAGTTGCCAACAGCAATAACAACAACATTAACAATGCCAATAATCCATCAAGCAAAAGTGATAATTGCCGAAAGATCAAACACCAGTCACCAATTCCTGAGCGTAAAAAAGTCTCTAAGGAAAAGGAGGAGGAACGCAAAGAATTTCGAATACGGCACTATTCGCCGCAAGCCTTCAAATTCTTCATGGAACAGCACATTGAGAACGTGCTAAAGTCATACAAACAGCGAACATATCGTAAGAATCAACTAGAAAAGGAAATGCTGAAGATCGGCCTGTCGGCGCAGACTCAGGTTGAGATGCGTAAAATGCTAAACCAGAAGGAAAGCAACTACATTCGACTGAAGCGGGCGAAAATGGACAAGTCAATGTTTGTACAGATCAAACACATCGGGGTGGGTGCATTTGGTGAGGTGACACTTGTGCGGAAAATCGATACAACGAATCATTTGTATGCGATGAAAACTTTACGCAAAGCCGATGTGTTGAAGAGGAATCAGGTGGCGCACGTTAAGGCAGAAAGAGATATTTTGGCCGAGGCGGACAATAATTGGGTTGTTAAGCTGTACTATAGCTTTCAAGATAAAGAGAATTTATATTTTGTAATGGATTATATTCCGGGTGAGTAGTTATGCTTTCACACTCCTATAGCATTTATGTTCCCCTTTCAATTTGGCCCTTTCATGATTTTCATGATAATAATCCCCAAAAAAAAATACCACATCACCCATCGAAGTAGTAGATCTCATAAAAAATGCAAAAACGAACGGATTCTGTGATATTTTTTTCGGGATTCATAAAAGTTTCCATTAACATTAAATTTCGTGATAGGGGTGAATGTTTATCAATAAAATTTATATCGATCGGCTTAGTTTGTACCATTGACTGTTCTTGCTATTTCATCTAAAATGCCTAAGAATAAAGATTTCATGAAAATTGTTTTCGTTAAATTACAGGTGGAGATCTAATGTCGTTACTTATTAAAAAAGGAGTTTTCGAGGAACCTCTGGCTAGGTTCTACATAGCTGAACTAACATGTGCCGTTGAAAGTGTCCATAAAATGGGGTTCATTCATAGGTAATATTAGTCATTCTACGAAGAGTTAATATATTTAAAAAAAATTACACTTATTCCAGGGACATTAAACCAGATAATATTCTGATTGATAGAGATGGTCATATTAAATTAACCGATTTCGGATTATGTACAGGCTTTAGATGGACTCACAATTCAAAATACTACCAAGAGAATGGTAGGTTTTCAACTTTTATCAAAAGAATTTTAAGTTGATAGTTTTGAATTCAAAGGTAATCACTCGCGGCAAGACTCAATGGAACCATGGGAAGATATAATGGAAAATGGAACCCGACCAACTGTGCTGGAAAGGTAAAACTATCAATTTTTTGTTGAGTAATTCTATTCTCATGCTTTTTTTTTTTTTAATTTTAGGAGACGAATGCGGGATCATCAACGTGTTCTAGCCCACTCATTAGTTGGTACACCAAATTACATTGCACCCGAAGTACTCGAGCGCAGTGGTTATACGCAACTTTGTGATTGGTGGAGTGTCGGTGTTATTCTCTATGAGATGTTAGTCGGCCAACCACCATTTTTAGCAAACACACCAGTTGAGACACAACAAAAGGTAAAATCAATGCATAAATGTTAAAATTGTAGGCCTATTTATTTAAAAAAAAAAAAACTTTATATTTATTTAGGTTATAAACTGGGAAAAAACTTTACACATCCCACCACAGGCAAAGTTAAGCCGCGAAGGTAGCGATCTAATATGCCGATTGTGTTCATCAGCCGACAAACGGCTGGGTAAGAAGGCTGACGAAGTTAAGGCACACGACTTCTTCAAAGGTGTCGACTTCGCAGACATGCGCAAACAAATAGCCCCATATATTCCAAAGATTGAACATCCAACGGATACGTCCAACTTTGATCCCATTGATCCGGATAAATTGCGCTCAGCCAATGAGTCAAATATGAGCATGGATGATTTGGATGATACGGGTAAGCCGTATCATGGATTCTTTGAATTCACGTTTAGAAGATTCTTCGATGATAAACTCAATCCGGACATGATGGACGATCAAGCACCGGTTTATGTATAAAAGTGAGAAAAAACAACACAAATTAGGACGACGAAAAGTACATAGCTTATATACAAAAAAAAACGTTTTTCTTTTCTTAGAGACCTTTCCTTTTCCTTTCTACAAAAACTTTAACTAATAAATTATTTTATTTTAAGTTCTTCACTGTCTGCTTGCTATTGCTCAAGCTTTTTTTGGCAATCAATTGCATACATTTTTTTTTATTTACAAAAATTAATTATTAAAGGCCAAACGAAAAATCCACCGGAAACAGTTTTTTAAAGCTTAGAAAAACATTAGAACCAATCTTGAATGTCTAAATTTATATCTAGTTAAATATTAAAAAAAAAAATTGTTGGTAAATAACAAATTGATTTCGGTGGAAATATAAAATGTATTCATACATTTTAAAATGCCATAAAATGATGTACATTTTTTCTTATGAAGAATTAAGGTTGAGTGTCCAGGCGCAGTTCGTAAGTTTTTTTTTGTTTTTTATTTTGAGTAGAGTATTTTTTCGTATTTCTTATCTGTTTTCCAAAAATTCATAAATAGACACACGCTTCAGAGAATAGAGAAAGGGCAATTGTAATAAGTAACTTATTTTTCAGTCTATCTGATTAAGTTTTTATTATTTGTCTGATTATTATTGGATACAAAATTTTCTTCTTTCATCTAACATTAATTCGTTCTTTTATTAAATTCACATCATAAAATTGACGTTGTGTGTTCTACTGTTCTATCGAAATGGAAGTTAAGGATTAGAATTTCCAAAATTAAAGTCTGTTTCCTTCAATTACGCCACTCCACTTATATGTACATGTTAGAGTATTCCAATGAGATGGATAGATGTTAACAGTGAATAACACAATAACGGAAAATTTCAGTCGATTAACAACGATGTTAAAACTATTTTAAACAGACTAATTTTGCAAGTAATATTCGAGTTTAGCATCATACTATCTCTAATAATAAATTTAGCTAAAGTTTAAATTTTTAAATACTTATTTTATTTTTTTAGTAAAATTTAACGCCAATGTTAATTGTAACAAAAATGGTTTTATCATCATTTTGAATCATTTTGTTTGGTAGGTGGTAAATATGTGTTAAATTCCAAATGTTTTTCGATCTGATATATGGCAAATTGATTTCGCTGTTTCAAGAGGTGATGCGTCTGGGGAACTTTACTTTACTTGCCAAATACTAAACTTCAGAAATCTGAAAAAAGAAGACAACAATCATTATTTGTAGTTTAATAAAATTTCGGAACGCTATAGGCGTTTTTCTTTTTTACTTCAGAGTTGGTTCAGAGAACAGTACTGAGCAGGTAAGCAGAGCCTGAGTGAGCGGAGTAAACTCTGTGCAGAGAGTGCTCAGAGCACTCCGATTTAATTATGAAACACACCTGAGCACTGAATTGTCATATCTGTCAAATTGCATAAAAACTGTTGCTGCGCTTAGATTTTTACTCCGTTTGCTCGGTTATTTTATTCTGAGCTCATTGAGTATGCTCCGAGCTAGTTCTGAACGAAAAAGGAAACACAAATTCCGGTGAAATCTCATTTAAATATAAAATCGATAAATTTTATTGCCACATGTATATCTTTTACCCCACTTATATGCCTGCCCGGTCGGAATTGCATTTGCGAACAATGTAGCGAACTTTTGTTTTATTCTATTATTTTATTTATTATTGTTCCTTGTAATTTCGTATCGTATTCTTTTTAAAATGCTAATATTTTGAATCTTTTGGGCCCCACCAAAGCCCTGGGGCCTCATCACGTAAAACAAAAACGATTGAGCGATATCGCTTTGAAGATAGCTATCTTTATTTTTCTGTACAAATATGATAGAGATAGCAATGGTGAAAACGATATCGTCCAATCGTTTTTGTTTTACGTGATGAGGCCCCTGTTTTATTAAATTCCCACCTTTGTAACTTTCTTAAGCCAAAAAAAAGTTTTATTTTCCTATAAATGGCAACTTTACCCAATCTTAAGACTCCTTTTGAAATAGTTGATAACAATTATCCTTTTTTTGTCAGAACAAACCGTGTTTACACATATATACTATCCATGAACAATTTTAACATCGCAATTCAATCTATAATCTGATTTGTATGGCTATATGAAAGTATTTTTGTTGATTTTTGTGCCTCCATTGTTTTTTTTTTTTGAGACATATTCATAATCCGAACATCGATCATGCCCAGTGCAGGCCGCATGTAATAAATAATAGTTTCTGTCTATTCCAATCAAAAACAAAATTCAGAACGAATCGATTTGGATGTTTTAATTTTTAAATATGTAATGTTTAAGGCACTATTCTTTGTTATTGATAAAAGATTAAACCTTATTCATTGGGATAGAAATTATAACGTGATATCCTTACGGTACACTAAATATTTGATTTGATTTTGTTTGATTTGAAAAAGTGAGCAACTTTTAAGTATGGAAAATCGTTTTAAAAGCTACTTTCTACCGAGATTCGAAACCACTTTTGAATTTTCAAAACTATTATATTTAAGGCTCTCCCAAACCGGAGCGAAACATTTGTACAACGACCAAAAAATGTTGCAATGTCGCATCGCGCCGGTGTGAGATTCTCATTAACTACCATATAAATCAATTTAAATAGGCCAAAGTATGGTCGTCGCTCCGAATGTTTCGCGTTGGTTTGGAAGAGCCTTAACTCAAATTAAATTTTATACATTGAACTTACAACTGTTCTGCCTGTACCCTTTTCAAAAACAGAGCCTGTATTACGAATTACAAAACAAAAACAAAAAAAAAAATCGATAGTCTTGACATAGAATGCAGGTATCGTTAAAAAAACGACTATCGTTAACGTAATTGCAACTTAACGATAACGAGTGGTTTTGAACGATAATCTTAATTCGTAGTACGGATTCAGAACACAACCTCAAGCTTTTCAAAAATTACATAACAATCATTTTACGTCATTTTTTATTTATTTAAAAACGGTGCTTAGTTAAAATAAAAAATAAAAGTTGAAAAGTTTGAAAGAAATTTATGAAAAATAATACAGTATTCGTATTTTCTTGTTAAATCATTAAACTTTAACCAAGAGGAACGCTCTACAAAAAAACGTCCAGCTGGCTGGATAGGCACCAAAATGAATTGAGTCAAAAACCAACATATAATAACTTTAAAAGTCTAACTTTTGCCAAAAAACATTTGTTTTGTCTCAATAATACACATATTAAAATTAAAAACCGTTCAGTTATTGTAACATGTGGCCTTACAAACAAATTAAAAAAAAATTAAAAAAAAATTAAAAAAAAAAAAAAATTAAAACAAATCATACATAAATCTACCAATCCTATAAGCTGGTCTTATACGGTTTTGATCAACTTGCATGGGCTAATTTACTCATTATTAGAAAAAAAGTAACGTTAACATAATCTTATCATAAAAAACTAGAACATATCGAATTTCTTAAAAAAAAAAAAAACATCAAAATGCCACAAAATATAAATACATAACTCAACTGCTAATTAAAAACATTGAATTACCAACACATACACACATACATGCATACATACATTATTAATAATTTTTTTCATAAATTTTTATTCAAAATTATTTTTATAAAAAAATAACAATGTAAATAGTGTTTTTTTAATTTTATTTTTCTAATATATTATAAATGTATACAAATATTTTAATTTAATTTTTATTTAGTCCTTAATAATTAATATCAAAACAAAATAGGTAGAAGAAAAGTGAAAACTTTTCTCGTCGTCATTTTTTTTTTTTAATAAAACATCAGTTTTAACTGAGAATATATTTAGTTATTTTATTGTCATGATAAGATTTTTTCTCCAATCATATTAAAAATAAAAGATATTTTACTAACAAAACAATAGGTATTTTAGCAATTTGTTCTTTTTTTTTGTATACAATTAATTTATTTTTAAGTATCTGTTTAAAGAAAAGAAAATAAACACAAGCGAATGATTGCATATACATATTGAATTAAAAAAAAAAAGAAATGTATAGTTAGATTAATAATTTAGTGTATAATAATTGTTGTTCTCTTTTTTTTTGTGTAAAAAAATATATATTAAAACTATTTAAAAAAAAAAAATTTAAATTTCGTTTTATTATTTACACTAAAATATGTTTTTTGAATGCTGTCTCACTGATAACGTCGATTTTCTCTAAATTCATCTATAAAAGTCAGATGCAGTACACCTTCGGTAGTAAAATCTCGGGCATTTGCTTTATTTGATATTTTAACGGCAATTTTAATAAAGCAATAATACGTTAGTTCTATTTGCAAAATGTTCGTTTTCATTTTCTTGAAGTATGCTTTTTTGTCGGCGGGAGACTCTCAGTTCTTAAAGAGTCTAGCTGTCTTCTACTGAAACCGAATTTTTGTCAGCTACTACCGACCGCGAGAAAATTGCCTGAACATTGAAGGCTTAACTACATTCAAGAATTTTTGCGAAAAGTACAAAAGTGAAAAACTAAAACATGCGCTAGAAATGCCTGTGTGCGAAAAAGCCGGCGAAAATAGTGTTTGATATATCATTTCAGACTGATACTACAGATAAACCACAATTTTTTCGCACACATCTCTAGGCATATTTTTGCTCATCACATTTTCACTTTTTGCCCTACTTTTTGCAAAAAGTCTGATGTAGTTAAGCCTTGAGTCAAACTTTTTTTAAAAGTTGCATTGACTGAGTCACTTATGATATTGATACAACCTTTACGGTCATATTATTCACGCAATACATCCAGATTAAAACTAAAATCTGGATGTAAATCATACAAATTCAATGTAAATTCATCTGGATTTAAGTTTAAATCTGGATGTATCGAATGAATAATGTGGCGGTTAGTGAACAATCCATGATAATCCATGTAGATCCCCTGTAGTGTCATATTTGCAAAATGAATATCAAAATAAGGGTTATCTATATCTAGTGTTCCTTAAACAACGATAGTCGGCAATTGCGATGATTTAACGATTGTGCTCAAAAAACAGTCGATAGTATCGACAGTTATCGATAGTTTTAGTTCTTAATGACACCCGAAAAAAGTTTTTAAAATTCTAGTAAGAAAATAGCTAAACCCTCGCCAGTCGCTGTTATGGACATTTTACCTCGAGATAAATTAATAAATTTTATTTTACTTCAATTATACAATAATTAAATAGGCGTGTTTTTTTCCCATCCATCCGGGATTGGAAACTCTTGTCGATTTGGATTGGATTTTGGGAGTGATCCATTCATATCGAATATGGAAAATATGGAGTTAAAAGAGTAAACATTTTCATATTTGATAGGAGTAGAATACTCCCAAAATCCAATCGAAAACGACATTGGCGCAAAATTTTAAACAGCCTGAAGTTAAGGTATTAGCATGATACTACTTAACAATTTTCTAACTTTAAAACTCTTTACTAAAATATTCTTAGTTTTAAACATTTTCTAACTATTATCATACTAAACCTATTTTTCTAGCTGAACACGCCTAAAACAGTGACAGTTCAACCCATTTTTGCAATTGTAGCTGCCAAAGTGACACTTGGATTTAGTATGATACTAAAAAGATAAAATAGGCATTTGGCGATTTTAACTTTAATTAAAAAGATATACGATGCTAATTCGTTGAAAATTTGGAAGCCTGTTTTTAATGTAGCATCATTCTAAAAATGCTTTAACTTCATACTAAATCGCCTAAAATTTTGCGCCATTATTTTTAAAATAAAAGGAATTTTTCATCGGAAAAGATAAAAATTACACTACTTTCATATGTTGCATTTTTTTATTGCGAGATTTCAGTTCTAATTTTCGGCACTTGCTATAGTTTTTAAAACATCGATAGTTTCGATAGTAAAATAATACTATCGATGTTTAAGGATCACTATCTCTATCTATTACAATCGAGGGACTCTTTTTTGTGTCTCAAAATTTCACTAAAATCAATAATGATTGGTGCAAATACTTTTATAGGTACCTAATGTAAAACTTTTTTTTTTCATATATGGGTTATAAACAAACATTTTTTATTGTTGTCTAAAGTTATCTTACTTTATATCTAACTTGCGATATTTTTTTTTTAAATAAAGCATACTTCAGGGGCCCCATTCCGTATTACGAAACGAGCGGCAAGTAAACGATACTAAAGTCAACGATAGTCATTACGAAGAGCGATTATGTAAAACGAAAAAGGTTTAATAAAGATTTTGCCTAATAAAATCGAAAATAAACATGTATTTGGAGGTTCTACCAATTCCAATCCTAATCTGCATTGTCAAAAATTAAAAAACGAAAACGAAAGCTAAACTATTAAAATTTAATACTCGTTGTTGCATTTTTTTTATATAATGTGTTTTAAATTAATTTTTCAATACTTACAAAAAATAAAAAATATTTATTTCTTAAAAGTTTGACCTCAAAAAAAAAAAAAAAAAAATGTATGTGAACATATAACGTTCGTGACATTGCAAATAACTTTTATTAAGTAATTTAGCCAATTCAGGTTTCTCAAGCTCTCTGATATCTCAGAGACCCTACCAATCTCAGAAATCTAAACGTAATTTGTCAGTGAGATTCTTCACTTCTGCTGTCAAAAAGCTGAGACTGATATTTTTTGGATTCGCTTGCTCAATTATATTTTGCCACAGTTGATTAATTAATAAAAAAGAGATGGAAATTGTTTTTGACTTTTACCGGATAAATTTTGTTTAGGCTTCTCCTCCTGCTCAGTGGAGCTTGCTCAGTGAGATCTCAGAAACGTGAACTGGCTAATTATATATCCTGATTTGAAAATAATTTATCTTTTTTATTTTTGTATTGTTATTGCATTTTTTATTTTAATTTTTTTTAAATTAATTTTTCAATACAAAAATTTAAAAAAAATTAAATTTTAGTAGGTACCTTTCTATTAAAAAATAAAAAAAAACATCATTCATTGGCGGTCCTAGTGTTAAGATATTTAAGGATAGTCGTAATTTTAAAATTAAAAACAAAATTTTAAATTATAAAACTAATTTTTTTAAATGCTATTTTCTGAAAGGTCTTAAGTTATCTATTATTTACTGGACACATATGTACAAAGATAAAGCATTCTCATGAAGAAAGGGTTAAGTGAAATTTGAAAAATTCAAAGATAGAACTTCTGTGTTGCATTTTTACTGTATTTATACAAATTTTTGTCAAGCTCATTTGAAAACCAAAGATTTGTAAGCCGTCAACCACATAGGCTTTACAGTTCCCATTTACCGCCATATTATTCATTCGATACATCCAGATTTAAACTTAAATCCAGATGAATTTACATTAAATTTGTATTATTTACATCCAGATTTATGTTTTAATCTGGATGTATTGAGTGAATATAATATGGCCGTAAGCCTTAACATTGGTAAAAAATAGAAAAAAAGAATACAAATTGTCACTTCATTGTCCGTCCCTTCTTCAACTGAACTCCTCAATTATTTTTCAAAGACAAGTAGCAAAACTGCCTCTGTTGCTTTGAAACTAAAGGTCTGTTCTTTACTTTGAAACTGTAATTTCCTGTGCATTTTACTGCCATTTTATTTTTTTATATGAACTTTGACAGAACTTTGGAATGAAATTCACACAAATGCACAAAAAATCACGAGTTTCAAAGTAAAAGAACTAGGCTTAAATAATCAAAAAAGCCACTCTAAAAACGCTAAGGGCCAGTTGTACAAATATTTGATCTGTGGTTCAGGAATTCTAACTCACCAATTTCGGCGGATTAACTGTGGTTCAACGATGGTTCAGGCATGTAATTGGCTTTTAGTGCATATTAGAACCTTGAACAATCGTTGAACCTCAGTTAACCCGCCGAAATCGGCGAGTTAAATTCCTGAACCACGGATCAAAATTTAAACCACGATTGTACAACTGGCACTAAGTATCTTTTTCAATTTTTACAATTTATAACCTTTGTGTAACGGTCAGTAAAACAATTTCTTCAAAGCGCTGGAAGAGTCATCTATTTTTTGTTCCCACAACAACTGCTGTCATTGTACACTACTAACAAAAAATGTTTTTTCTATTATAAACGTCATTTTTAGCTGTCACCGCCAAACCAGCAGCCAACACGTGCATGCATTATTCTTGTATTTTTTCATCTTCGGTGCAAATTTTGTTTATTTCCTTTAATAATACTACTAAAATAAATTAAATCCTTTTAGAAAATGTCTCTCCGCGAAAAGATTCTAATGAAAAAAATAAAAAAACGAGAAAAAATGAAGAAAGAACTTGCTGTTAAGAAAGGAAAAGTACAAAACGGCGATGAGAATGGTAGGTTGCAAAGGGAATGCGAATAGCTACTTACCTAGGAAAATATTTTACAAGCAACGTGGAAATTAAAAGTATTTATAATTTTCAGGATTAGAAGATGATTTCTCAGAAGTTCCACAGGTGAACAAGAATCTTAAAAAGAAAAAGAAACAAATTGTTCAACAAGTTTCCAAAGTAAATGGTAAGTATGAATTCGAGAAATTTGAATCTATGTGTGTTAATTCATTCTCGTAAAAGATGATGATTTAAAGGCGAATTTGAAAAAGCTTCCCTAGTTAGTCAGGTGAAGCTGTATAATGAAATACTATATTCAATCCGAACTGATTTGTATATCATAAAAATTTGTTAATTTTTTCTCGAAAACTCTTTAAAACCACTCCTTGTTTCAGATTCCTCCGAAGAAAAAAAAGAGCCGTCGATAAAAAAAGATAAGAAGAAGAATAATTTTAAAAAGACCGTAGTTCAAGAAGAACCAGAATCTTCCCAAGAAGAATCAGAATCTTCTCAAGAAGAACCAGAATCTTCTCAAAAAGAACATAATGGCGAAAGCAACGAAAGCACTCGTGACGCCAATGACTTGTCTTTTGCTTCTCTTAAAGGTCTGATTTCTGAAGAATCACTTAAAGCAATCGAGGAAATGGGTTTCACTTCCATGACGGAAATTCAAGCTAAGTCCATTCCACCTTTGCTAGAAGGACGTGATCTGGTCGGTGCTGCTAAAACGGGGTCAGGCAAGACACTGGCTTTCCTAATACCAGCTGTAGAGCTAATTTATAAGCTAAGATTTATGCCAAGAAATGGCACAGGTGTTATAATCATCTCACCAACTCGTGAATTGTCCATGCAGACGTTTGGCGTACTAAAGGAATTGATGGCTCATCACCATCACACCTATGGACTGGTTATGGGTGGTTCTAATCGTTCTGTGGAGAGTGAAAAGTTAGGAAAAGGTAATAACGCATACGCATTCAATTATGAAATACGTAGATGTTCATTAATAAATCTTTTTTTAGGAGTCAACATTCTTGTGGCAACTCCTGGTCGTCTACTAGACCACTTGCAGAATTCTCCAGATTTCCTTTACAAAAACCTGCAGTGTCTGATTATTGATGAAGTCGATCGGATTCTTGAAATTGGTTTTGAGGAAGAACTTAGACAAATTGTTAATTTGCTTCCAAGTAAGTAAAAATACTAATACCTACCTATATAGTGTTATTTTTAATTTGAATTTATATATGTATACATTTTTTATAGATAAATTCATGCCGAGAAATATTCATAATTCTTATTCCGAAACTATTTTACGTGTCGACAGATTTTTGTAGTGTGAACTGTCTTTCTTTCTTGGGTCTTTCTCCAATGTTGACATCTTTTACTCAAGGTTTTCTCATCGATTTTTTGTTGTTCTCAAATGAAGTCGAAAACACGGTCGTTGAATTTGAACGCTAGCAAAATGACTCGAGTTGGGCGAGACGTCGTTGAATGTGAACCCTCTTAACAGACAACTTTCATTCGTTATTATATGTTAAAATATTTTTGGTTTATAATCAATTTCAACTTTGTTGTGCGATTTGTACAAGAATCTTTAAAAATGATCTGCATGTGAGTTGACCAAAGACCCCCACAATGAAATTTATCTATCGGTTTTGACGCATATAGCCCCCTTTTTTAAATAACAGTACAATTGATTATATCCAGTTTCAAAAAATCACCATCCTTTACATATAGTTGATTTTATTAGGCAAGTTCAGGGAAAATGAGAGCCCTCAGCATTCACAGTTACATGAATAGGATTCCTCAGCAAAATTTCTCAGTTTTGCTATAAAAACTCTGAGGAAAACAAATTTTGGATTCGCTTGCTCATTTTTTGAAGTAGAGACATCTCAGGTTTCTCATTTTTCTGAACACGCCAATTGTATTTTATCTTGAACTACTTTAGGGAATCCCAGATTCTATCAATAAAGTTGACCAATTTACACACACATTTAATAGTTTAACTGCTTGTTAACCGCCTCTAATATATTTTTGTCTTCTTACTTAGAACGCCGCCAAACAATGCTGTTCTCTGCCACGCAAACGGACAAAATCGATGCCCTTTCGAAGTTGGCTTTAAAAAAAGAACCGATCTATGTTGGAGTAGATGATCACGAGGAAACAGCTACTGTTAGTGGCCTTGAACAGGGTTATATTGTGTGTCCATCCGAAAAACGTTTATTAGTGCTCTTCACGTTCTTAAAAAAGAATCGCAAGAAGAAGGTTATGGTATTCTTTTCATCGTGTATGTCCGTGAAGTATCACCATGAATTGTTCAACTACATCGATCTGCCTGTTACATCAATTCATGTAAGTTCATTTATAAGAAAATAGTATTTTTTTTTTTAATTTTATTTATTTATTCAGGGAAAACAAAAACAAACCAAGCGAACAACAACGTTCTTCCAGTTCTGTAATGCTGAAACTGGAATTCTTTTGTGTACAGATGTGGCAGCTCGTGGTTTGGACATTCCTGCAGTTGATTGGATTGTTCAATATGATCCACCAGATGATCCAAAGGAATATATTCATCGTGTGGGACGAACTGCTCGTGGACAAGGTAGTTCTGGTCATGCTTTGCTTATTTTGAGACCCGAAGAGTTAGGCTTCTTGAGATATTTGAAAATGGCCAAAGTGCCATTGAACGAATTTGAGTTTTCATGGAATAAAATTGCTGATATACAGTTGCAGGTGAGTTTTAAAAGGAGCACACAATTAACTTAATCGTATTTAATTGCAATCTGAAAAATCTCCTCTCAAACTCCAGAATTTATATTTTTAATAAAACATATTGGCATAGAAAAATTTAATCTTCAAAGCATGTCCCATGCTTTAGTAGTATCGGTGAAGATCAAATCTCAAGGACGCAACTTTTTTTTTTGAATAAAACATAAAAAAGCCAAATCTTTTGGCAAAAAGATCAAATCTTTTTAACAATGAAAATCAACATAAGCTTTACAACATTTTGAAGGTTTGAATGAAAGAACAACAACTTGAGTGAGCTACCACCAAGTTTTATAGGCTGGAGTTATAGCTATTTCACGGTCGCCAGGCCGATCATCAGATTCCTTTTAGTGGTGCTAAGTCTATTTATGTTCAATTTTATTCGAAAAATCATTTGCCCCACTGAGGCTCGAACCTAGACCAAGCGTCTCAAGGGCCAAGTGCACTACGCACTGCGCTACCGAAGGTCAACATTTTTTACAACATTTTTTTATCATCAAAAAGTAGATACAACACAAACATATATATGCCAGTAAGACCTAGGGTCTTATAATTTGGGCAATGTTAGAAGGAATAGAAGGATAGGATAGATTTTTGTTAGCACAGTGGATTGAGAAATAAGGTTTTGATTATCTCATTAAATCCCAGGGGTGGCGTTCAGTTGAGGGAATATAGAAAAGAGTATGCTGCTTAGACTGGGGCTCGAACCAACACATCCAGGTTAGCAGTCCAGCACTACTTCCACTGCGCCGGGGCCACCCCCCATAGATAGACTACTAGTTAATGCAACCTTAAAAAACCGACAGCTAAAACGCAAGTTATAACTTTTCGTTGTTCACACATAATTTTTTTGTTGAACAATTTTATTAATATTGATGCGGGGTATGTGCAAGAACATGGTCTACGTTAGGGTTGTAGTTAAGAAAACTTTATCTTGGATAGGTCTAAATTACATTCAAACGCAGAATTGAATAAATTGGTTAAATGATTAAAACCAAATGCATTTATAATTTTAAGTTTTTGAAGAAACTAAAATTGCCACTCTCGCCATTGCTTGCGTTTTATTTCAAAAAGTTCCTTTAACATCGAACTTTTGCTCATCAGGAAAATAATTTTTATGTATTTTGTTTTATATTTCTTTAAATTTTAGTAGTTTTTTTTAATTCACTCGAAATTTTGTCCTGAATCGTTAAAATTTCCTATTGTTAATTTCCCATTGAATGTTATTGTAATCGGTCCAATTTGTGAAATTGAAAATTTTGACATTTTTCAAGATCTCTGGAGACGCATTGCATTGTATTTTAGAGAGATGTCTGTATACGTATGTACGTTCGTACGTTCATATCGATATCGACTTCAAATAAATTTTTATTTACACATAATAGCGCAATAACGTGTCGAAAGAAATTTGAGAAGAATTCAATTGGCGTTTTTTTTTATTACAGTAATTTTAAAAAAAGTTGTAAAATGGCTTGTTTCTCGAATATCTCTAGAACAAATAATGCTATCGACTTCGGCCTGGTTTCATTCTATGGGTAATGACGTAGTGAAAAATTGGTAATATGTACTTAAACAAAATCAACCCACATAGTCCAGTCAACGAAGACCTAAAATCATAAAATAAATGAAATAAATCGTGTAGTCTAGGTTATTTTTTTAAGTGGTAGGGGTGACCCTCAGGTCCAACATACCAAAAGTCCCCAGCCCAGGGCCGCGAGCTTAAGCCTGGAGAGGGGGTTAAAGGTCCCCTTTTTTATTTTTTCGCGAATATTTCGAAAACCAAGGGCTTAAATGAAAAAGTCTGAACCAAGGAATTAAAGTAAATTAAATTTCCTACAAAAAATGTTATATTTATATTTTCGCTTGGAGCAACACTAAGGAAGATGCGGGGTGGAGAAATGTCAAGAAATCTAAAAAATCGGTCATTAGCCTACAAAATTTAGTGTTTCTAGATCAATTTTATCTATAAATAACAGAAAAAATAAGTATATGTATTCAAAATTATTCCATTGATGATTTGGAAGGGAGTTTATGGGGTTAAAACAGGTGGCGAAGGTTAAAAAAAATAAAAAAATAAATTTGATGGCACAACAGCTCATGAAGAACTAGGGCCTAGTGACTTACAACTCTCAACCATTCCTGTGTGCGTGTCTGCAGGAATGGAGGGGACCTACAGTTTATTGCCGAATCCGAACGGCTAACGAGCCGCACTTTTCTGTGACAGGAGATACTCTTGGAGGATTTGTCAATTCCTCGCAAGAGGCAGTAGCCGTTTTTTCTTTTAAATAAATAGGTGGCGAGGCTGGGGATCGAACCTTAGACCTCCGGCATGACAGTCCATCGCACTAACCATCACGCCACGGCTACTACAAAGATAAAGGTTCTTTAGAAAAAATTTCTAGGGAAGTAGTAGTATTAGAAATTTTTTCTAAGGAACCTTTACCCCCCTCCTGTCTAAAGCTCGCGGGTCTGGACTGGGGACTTTCAGTATATTATACCTAAACATCACCCCTAACTTATGAAAAAATAATCCAGACTACATGATTTTCCCTTCGTTGGCAAAGTGACGGTTTTACAAGAGAAATAATTTTCTAAAAAAGTAGTAGTTTCCATAATTTTTGATTTTTTCTAAAACTGAAAGACCTACAGCTATTTATTTTTTAGCGTTCGACTAAGAATTAACAACGGCCATAAATACTGAACTAAAATTTAGCACTTAGCTACAAAAAATTTTGAAAATAAAATCATTATAAATTTTTTTTTTCAAAACTTTAAATTTAAGTTCAATTTTTTTATAACCTGTTTAATAAAAAAAAGTTGTTTTAGCAACAAAATAAAAGAATAGATCCTTGGATTTTCAAAAAACCTATAGTTTTGTATTATAGGTACTTCCATTGATTTTAAATAATTATTAATGCACTTTACGTCAACGCTTTAGAAAATGGTCCCTCCCTTATAAACGAGGGGACATAGGCCCCCATATCCTAAACGATTTTTTTCTTAGTACATGTCTGAAAATTATTTTACAAAGTCATGGTCAGTAACTTGGAAAAATCCATTATACTTTTTACCTTTAAAGAAACAGTATTTTTCATAGTGAATTCAAACACTGTAGCAAATAAATTAAATTAGGAAATTCTAACCTTCGCCACCTGTTTTAACCCCATAAACTCCCTTCCAAATCATCAATGGAATAATTTTGAATACATATACTTATTTTTTCTGTTATTTATTGATAAAATTGATCTAGAAACACTAAATTTTGTAGGCTAATGACCGATTTTTTAGATTTCTTGACATTTCTCCACCCCGCATCTTCCTTAGTGTTGCTCCAAGCGAAAATATAAATATAACATTTTTTGTAGGAAATTTAATTTACTTTAATTCCTTGGTTCAGACTTTTTCATTTAAGCCCTTGGTTTTCGAAATATTCGCGAAAAACTAAAAAAGGGGACCTTTAACCCCCTCTCCAGGCTTAAGCTCGCGGCCCTGGGCTGGGGACTTTTGGTATGTTGGACCTGAGGGTCACCCCTACCACTTAAAAAAATAACCTAGACTACACGATTTATTTCATTTATTTTTCCTTCGTTGACTGGACTAACAGTTTTATTTTTATTAAAAAAAAAAACGTTATAGTAGAGTCGGTCGGCAGAGTTTGTAAAAAAATTCAATCACCGGTTTTTTTTTCTAGACCAAAAAAAACTGCAAAAGAAACTGCTTATAATTGTTGAAATTTTTCGTGTCGCATATATTTAGAGCAAACAGCCTTCCCTTGATTGCACAAATGATAAGTTTTTCGAAGATTTTCAATTGGTAATTTTCTTTATCAAAAATAACATCGGGTGTCGAGTTTCAAAGGGAACCAATGGGAAGTTATCAGTGTGGGTCAAACCCAGCCTCTTTTTTTTTTTTTAATTTAACTGTAACTACACCGAGGCCACAAGGGCAAGTACTGGCCAGCAAGTTGGGTGTATATTCACTGCCTGCCAAGTTCGTATCTCTGTACTTGCTGTGACGTAGGCGGCACGCGATTTGCCGAACAAGTTGCTTGTTCTATTGCTCTACTATTAGTGCGAAATGTGGTGAACGATTTGCTCAAAGCATTTCATCATACCTACATATAAATAAAAATAAATTATACATTTTGAGGCACAACAGCTGATGAATAACTAGGGCCTAGTGACTTAAGAGTCTCAACAATTTCTGTGTGCGTATCTGCAAGAAATATAGGACCTACAGTTTATTGCCGAATCCGAACGGCTAAGGTGAGCGGCACTTTTCTGTGACAGGAGATACTCATGGAGGATTCGTCACTTCCTCGTAAGAGGCAGTAGCCCTTAAAAAGACTTGTGTCTTAGGTGGCAGTGGCTGGGAATCGAACCCAGACCTCCGTCGGCGGCGTGACAGTCGGACGCACTAACCATTACGCCATGTGCATTTCATACCTGCCGCTCCAAACTTTTGGGCATGTAATTTTCATCATTTATGAAAAATCAAAATTAAAAATTTAATTGATATGTGAAACGAAATGTGTAAAAAAAAATTAAATACATTTGGTGGAATAAATTTCAATAAAAGGAGAGATGAAAGTTGATTTTGGTTAGATACATAACTTAATGCATTTTGGTTGTGTCTCTAAGTTGTTTTTGATGATGAAATTTATAAATAAAAACAATAAAAAGGTGAATAATTTTTGTTTTTTAATTTGATTTTAATAAATAAATAATTTAAAATTTATTAGCGACGCGTTTCGGAGTGTATGTCCCTCATCGGGCGAATTACTTTCTCTTTAACCATTTATCGTGGAAAACAATACTGTACTCTGCGAATCGCTGCGGTTTCAGAATTGCAAGTTCCATAATAGGCATGATTAACTTACGTGCTAGACCCTTAGTCACCACATATTCCACAGACCAATTAATTTAACTTGAAAATATATCTTTTGATGTATAATTTGTCATCTATTGATTCGCAATAAGCCCCCTAACACTTAAATTCTAGCAATTTTTCATGTTGTCATTTCTCTTCTTTTATAAATCTAATTCAACATCTGTTTCACATAATTTTTATTTACATACATATATGCATGTACAGAAAAGAATATGCATTTTGCCTTATGTAGCTAGCTATACACACACACTCAAATTCAAATTAAATTCAAGCTCTTAAGATAATCTTCCGCCAGTTCATCGCACTGTCATAACTTCATTATTTATGATTTTTATTTAATTTTATTGTTCACTTTTTGCATTGCTCCAATTCAAAGAATCAACTTCTAGTGCATTAAAGATTTCTGATTATGTCATTCGATACCGAATGTGCATCCACTGTGTTATAATTATGTATTAAATAAATTAATCCCTTTGTTTGTTATTATTTCAGTTGGAGAAACTAATTTCGAAGAACTACTTCCTCAATCAGTCTGCAAAGGAGGCATTCAAGGCATACGTTCGGGCTTATGATTCGCATCAATTGAAAACAATATTCGATGTAAACACTCTAGACCTGCAAACAGTGGCGAAAAGTTTTGGATTCCTGGTGCCGCCGGTGGTTGATTTGAAGATTGGCTTTAGAAGAAAACGTCCCGAGAAGCGTGTGGGTGGTGGTGGCTATGGCTACTATAGAGAATTAAACGAGGAGAAATCTAGCCAGAAGGTCTACAAGCAAGTAACACGCGATCAATTAAAGAAGAAAAAATTTTCGAGATAAAAGTTGTGGTGTTAGGTACAAATGTTCGATTTGTAAAGTTTTATAATGAAGATAGTTAAGATTAAATGAAAAATTTTATTTTGTTTATTTTCAAAATTAAAGACGAATAATAAAGTACATAATAGAAAATTGTATCTATGTACATATGTATGTATTTAAGTTTGATGAAATACATATACTGCCTTATTTATAAGCAAAAAATGGTTATTTTAGCTCTTGTGTTCAGGGTAACTACACCCATGGAATAAGAATTTTTCGAACTCAAACTAAAGATATTTTCCCCCTGTTCCATTTGAGCCCGGAAAATTCTTATTCCATGGTGTAGGGCTGAAACAACCATCTTCTGTTTATAAATAAGGCAGATAGTACTTTAATGGCTTCAAGAAGAGAATACGTGGTAGATAAAAAATTATATTTTTTTTAACAGAAATTATGAAGAAATCTTTGAGGAATCTACTAAATTTAAAGGGGTCGATTTGATTAGGGTAAATTGAGCAGTATACATTACACACATATATGTAATTTCCCTGGCAATTTTTTCCATTTTCTTAAATTGGGAACGTGAATGAGGCTAGAAAGTTTTCCTCGGAATTTAGTGGTATCGGGGATAAATTTTCTAGGGGAATTTGGCTGTGATTGCATTGTTTTTTTTTTTTGAGGGAAATTTATTCCGGGTGAGTTTCACGATAAATAAAACTTTTTTCGAAGAAATAAAATATATCGAGGGAAACGAAATTCCCCTCGCGATTCCCGATAAGGCCTATATGGTTTGCTTACGCCAGGGCAGACATTTTTGGACTTGGATGTTATCAGCTGGTAGAGGTTCGGGTTCCATTCCCAGACCTTTAGCGTGATAGTTCTACGCATTACCCATTAAGCTACCTCTTAAGATATCAGTGATACGTTATACTTAACCATATATTTTTTACTTGCGATATATAGGTACTACATAATATATGGCAAGTTATGTATTCGTAAAAAAATTGAACTTGAGATTTTGATCAAACTTGACATAACGATAATAGGGAAGACGAAAAAAGTGGGTCTCGATATTCCGTCCGTCTGTCTACCTTATTATGATTCGCAAATCGAACGTTCGCTTGTAGTCGAACGGTTTGGCGAACATTGTGAAGTTTTGTATTACGGTTGGCGAATGAACTCATTCGCCAAAAAATCATCGAAAATTCATTTATTGTCAATGATTTGCTATAAAAGTCATAGAAAAAATAAATAATTATAATTTTATGTGCGGAATTTTCGCAGTTTTCTTCAAGATTTAAACGTTTTTTAATGAGTTCCATTAAAAAAATTGGTGGCACATCTTTTTTTTGAAATAATCATCCAAATTGTTTGCAGCAAATGAAAAAATCAACACCAGGGAGTGTGCTCTGTCAGCTAGTTTAATTTGGTGTATCCGTGTGTTATTTAAAAAATTGATTTTTTAATGGTTTTGTGTTGATGATGGCTATTTTTACTGTTGTGTATTGATAAGCGATATTATTAAACCCATTTTGATTGAAAATATAATGTCTTTAGCTCATAAATTCATATTTTATTTGTTCGCCGGCCATCAGTCAATAACAATTTTCATTCGCTTAGTTTTGAAGTTTGAGGCGAGTCACCTGACGAATTTTCGCTTATTTTAATACGGATTTGATTCATTCGCCAGCTTTTTGGTTCGTTTCGCGAATGATAATAGGGCCCTAAACCATGGGCCGACTTTGTATATTATAGTGTTTTTGGGACATTCTCCCGACACTTTTTTTTTTAAAACCAAATAGGTATTTCGAAAACCACTTATTTTTACGAAATTTGGTTTTTTAACAAAATTTTTTCTTGTAGTCAAAATTAACGGTACATTCCATATAAATGTTCAAACCCGTTACAGAAAATATAAATTTTCTCGAAAACGACTCCTACGATTTTGATTGAAACTGTTCTCAATGATCTATGATCTTCAAAAAACAAAATTTTACAGTACCTCTCGTAGAACCATTTTCTTTATTTTGGACTATCTCATTATGTGTGCAACCGATTTAAATTAAATTATTTATACAAAAGATTCTCAAAAGTTGAAATCATACTTCAATTTTGGTTTAATTTTTTTTTTTTAAATTCGATATTTCAAAAATGGGTAGATATTTTTTTCGAAATTTAATTTCTAATTCAACATAAATAAATACTAAAAAATTGTGCACCAATTTTTTTTTCTTAAAAATGTTTACAAAGTTTAATACAGGGTGATCGGTATAAGATGCACCAACCAGCTGGAGCGAGTAGGTTGTGGGTTAAGAAGAGTAAAAAATCGTATGGGAGCGGGGGTCTATTTCCCCCCGTTTAGGCAGGAGGGGCAATTTTCTAAAAAATTGGCTTAAAACAGAAAAAAAAATATTTAAAAACAACGGTACAATTTAAATTGCAACGCTATGCCTTTTTGGAAAGCCAGAAATCTCTTCTTTGATTCTCATTTCAAATTAAGTTGTGTTAGTGAATAGTTTTTGAAAAATTGATTTCCAAACTCGAAATTTAAAAAAAAAAATGAAAAAGTTTCAAAGTAATTTTTTTCAAAATTTTATGTAATTAATAAGTATAGTTTTTGTTTTCAAAATTTAATGCTCTTATTAATTTTCAATAAAAAACTGAAAACCGTATGCTAAAATGTCTTTTAGTTTTTGAGAAAATTGAAAATGACGAAATCTACTTTATTACTTAATTTGTAGAAATAGGATCTTTTGAACAACAAAATAACGGTTGGAAGTCGAATTTAAGGAAAACTTACTTTTATTATTTTCAATTTTGTCAAAAACTAGACTACATTTTGACATCTAGTTTTCAATGTTTGACTAAAAATTGATGGGAGTATTGAATATTAAAAATAAAAATACTACTAAATAACGTAAAATTTTGAACAAAATTAGTTTAAACACAATTTAATTTTTTTTTTTTAATTTAAGTTTGTTCACTAAAAGAACTTAATTTATAAACAAAATAGAAGCACATATTTCTGGCTTAACAAAAAAGTATAGCAAGTCGTTTTAGCCATTACCGATGTTTTTTAATAATTTATATTGCTTCTACTCGTTCTTAAAATAAATAAATAAATTTGATGGCACAACAGCTCATGAAGAACTAGGGCCTAGTGACTTACAACTCTTAACCATTCCTGTGTGCGTGTCTGCAGGAATGGAGGGGACCTACAGTTTATTGCCGAATCCGAACGGCTAACGAGCGGCACTTTTCTGTGACAGGAGATACTCTTGGAGGATTTGTCAATTCCTCGCAAGAGGCAGTAGCCGTTTTTTTTCTTTTAAATAAATAGGTGGCGAGGCTGGGGATCGAACCTTAGACCTCCGGCATGACAGTCCATCGCACTAACCATCACGCCACGCTACTACTCTACTCGTTCTTACTATTTTTTTCTTGCTAATAAAAGTTTTCAAACAAAACGTTACCCTTCAGCTTTTAACTTTTATTTTTAATTCTGAATAACTAATTAAAGTAAACGATCTCAATACCATTATCAGATAATTTACAACACATTTTGTAGGCGTACATTGGTTAAAACTTGTGACACACTTTTAAACCTCAGACAAAAAAACGTTGACCAAAATAATTGTTGTTCAATATAATTTATCGCTTCTTTACTACAAACTTCTGTTTCAATCGTTTGGGTCTGGGTGGTATAACGCCATATGGTTAGGTTAGGTACTTGTGCGGTGCTGCGCTGCGCGCCGTGCCCAGATGCAGCCCATCCTCATCACGGCCTATTAAATGACATAACATACATAAACCAATCATCTGACATCAAATTCATTCAACCCAGCGAAACCAATAGAAAGTATAGGTATTTATACTTGAACGGAATTCAAAGCTTCATCCCTCGCATTTTTTTTTTTTGTTTGACGGTTATGATCATCGTCAAATAGAGTCGAGAGCTTGTTTATTGAAGCATTAAAAAACAAAAACAGAATCAAAACTCCTCCGCTTGAAAGCAGCTTCCTTATAAGTGAACTGAATTTACAGTCCCCATGACATGGGCCCACCAAAATCGATTTGTTGTCACTTTGGTGGTATCTGCGGCTGCGGAAGAGGTGGAAAAACGCAGTATACATAAGTATACAATTTGATAATAAACATTTTCGAAAGATACTAATAAAGCGAGTCATGGATACGCTCCCACGATTCAATGACCAAATATGTCAACTTAAGACGTTTAAATATTGCCAAAGATGGACACAGTCAAATATAACAAATGATCGTTCGTGCTGACTAAAGTAGAGCCTGCTCATCTGATCTCGATAAAATATATATGTAAATTTTCTTGTATAAGGCGATATGACATCATCATTCTATTAAATTTAGCACTGACTAAGTTCTAATATTTTGGATAGATGGTTCATAGGTGACCAAAGAAGGAATTAATATCCAATGAAAAGACTTTAACTCCATTCACAATTCACAAAAACCAACATTAGTATAAATAAGATATATATGTACATAGATGTAAGGGGCCGGTTATAGCGATAATGAAAACGTATCAGGAAAAAAATTTCTTTTGGATAGTTCAATGTTTTATGATACAATTTAAAATATAAAAAGGATACGAATCGATGACAAACCACTTGAAATACACTTGTCAAAAAAATTAAGGGAACAAAAAAAATGTCAGGTTTTTTTTTTTTAGTGTTTTTTAAGAAGCTGTATCTTTGTGGAAAGTGATTGTATTGAGATGAAACAAAAAGCGTTCTAAAATTTAATGTTTTTTTGTGTTGAAAAATTTTAGCAAGTGATTTTTTAAGGTACAGTTATTCCACAATCATAAGAAACAACACGAGCAAGAAATTTTATTTTTTTTTTTTATTTTTTTTTGAGCCAGATAAATTTATTGATCCGATAACTTGTTTATTTAACTTTAATGTCGTCTTTTTTCGGCGATCTTAAATTTTTTTTTTCAGAAGAATAGGTATGTGGCTTTGAATGAAAAAAGAGACTTTTGATTTTAGATCCCAATATCTCAGCAAGAAATTCTGACATGGAAAATTTAACGGGAGCTTTGAAAACTTGAATTAATTTTCTACAAGATCTTTCTAAGAATTTTGTTAGTGTATAAAGATTATTTTTTTTTTGGCCCCACCGTAAGATTAAGAATAGGTTAGAAAAAAACGACTTTTTAAAGACTTTTAGTAAATCTTTCACTGCCTTACAATTATTGGTTGCAGGACTTAATTTGGTAAGACATTTTGAAGACTTATAGACCCGCAGTATATCTGCAAAATTTCCAATCGGTCTATTGAACCGTTTTCCTGCACCGAATGATCAAAGTCATACAAACCAATTAAAGGAACAAATTGTATGGTTCATAAACATTGTGAAATCGTCATCAAAATGGAAAAGAAAAAAATAATATCTGTCTACTTTTTTCACAGTTTTGTATTATTAACAATACTGATGAGATTTTAGAGAGAAACAAACATTCTTTTCACCAAAAAATAAAAATTACAACTAAAATTTCAAAATTTTGAAAAAATTATTCAATTTTTTCTATAATTTTTTTTTCTCTTATCAGAATTGTAACTAACGCAAAACTGTGAAAAAAGTGTACAAAAATTGTTCTTTTCTTTTCCACTTTGATGACGATTTCACAATGCCTATGAACTATACAATTTGTTCCTTTAATTTCTATGTCGGAATTTTCCAAGTCGGAATTTTCCATGTCGGAATTCCTTGCTGAGATATTGGTAACCAAAATCAATCCAGATATTCTTCTGAAAAAAAAAAACTTGAGATCGGTGAAAAAAGACGACATTAAAGTTAAATAAACAAAAAAATCTTCAAAGAAAATGACACTCTTCAAAAAAAATTAAATAAATTAAAATTTTTAGCTCGTGCTGTTTCTTATGATTGTCACTTGGTAAAATGTTTCAACACAAAAAACATAAAGCTTTAGAACGATTTTTGTTTCATATTAATACGATCACTTTCCACAGAGATACAGCTCTTCAAAAAACACTAAAAAAAAACGTGAAATTTGTTTGTTCTCTTAATTTTATTGACAAAGTGTATTTTTTCATAAACAAAATTATTTGTTTAAAAAAAGGACCTACTTATTCAATTCCGCACGGAAAACGAGTTTCCATCAGGAAACTCGTATCATGAAAAAAATTATTTATTAAAAGAAAAATTAGTGGAAACAAAAAATGTGAATTCTGAGCTTGTACACAATAATATTCTTTTGTTTTTCTTCAAAATACTTTCAAAGCTGTACAGCTCCATTGTGGACATGTAAAAAAAATAACGTACGACACTTTTTGACAGCTCTTCCAGTTCCGTCTGCGGCTTCAGTTCCGTCATTCTATTCTGTTCAGCTAGTAAGGAAAAGGAAAACACAAATAAAAGAATTAGTTTTGTTTTTATCGTCTTAGAAAGGTACGACAGCATCTATCTAACTGATGAGCCCAACTGTCGTGCCTGGACGAAACGCATTGGACTAAAGGTGAATTTCATTCAATACAGTCCACTAAAACAAAAACAATAATAATTTTTTTATTTGTGTTTTCCTTTTTCTTAATTTTTTTTTCCTTTATGAAACAAAAAAATATACAACTTTTTACTAAGTCCTAAAAGTTATTTTTTTGGATAGATAAACAATTTGCCCTATACTTAAAATACTTATTTCAAAGAAAAATTATCACAATTATTCTACTTAGCTCTAGTGACAGATTTTATAATCGGCCCTATCGAGGTAACCGTATGTCGGAGCGGAATTCTCTCCGATTTCCTACGAATCGGAGACAATTAGCTTCGAGGTAGTTCTTTGACCAGCAAAATGTCTCCGATTCGTAAAAAATCGGAGAGAGTTCCGCTCCGACGGACCAAAATTGGTACTGCACATGCTCTCTAAAAGCTTCCTGTTTGAAAGACGAGCCGAGGGACTACCTAGTAAACAAAATTTTGGAGAAATATAACCGTTTTTTTTTTTTGCATTTTGAAATTGCATTATGAAGGTGTTAGGGTCTCGATATCGCAGAAAGATTGATGCATGTAGTTCACCAGCTCTCGGCTTATTATTTATAAGATCTTATATGGGGTATATTTTAATAAATAAATTTAAGTTTAATTAAATTAAAAAATGCATTCGCCACCACAGAAGAAAAAGATGGCTTAACCAAGGCAGCCAAAAGGTCACAACGATTTTAAGTTATTTTATTAAAAAAAAAAGAAGTGAATTTCCAGTTCATTAGAATTACATTAGACAAAATACTCTCATGTACTTAATCGAAGAATTCGCCAATGAAAGACTTGACTCATTGAATGTAGCATCAAGCTCTGTCTAATAACTTTAGTAATGCTACTTTGTTGTCATTCAAAAGTCAACCATTCACACTTCTTTCGCTTTTTATCATGCCATAAAAAGATGACGACACACGGTGGTGGCGATCGACGCGACGCCACATGGCCTCCATCGCATGTGAAATCAGCATCTAAACGTACCTACGTGAATTCGGTCAGGTTTGCAAAATGAAAACCAATAACAACATCAACTCTTGGATGTCCTAATTTGACAAGAAAAACAAATACTTGAAGCTCTAAGCCAACATCGCTTCAAAATGGCAAAAACATCAATTCCAATTGAGAAAATTAAAATCTTTAAGAGATTTACTTGCTAGGTCCTTACAAGGCACATGTGTTGTCATCTCAATCTTCAGTCGGCGGCCGGCAGGGCGGCGGCACGTCGGGTCCATTACCACTAACTATCGCCGCCCCACACTTTAAGAGCAATAGTATCTGGGGACCCACATTCAAGCTTTATAGCCCCTCTTCGGCAATTATTGGAACTTGAAACCTAATTCGTCTATTTGTAAAGCTTTATAGCAATTGCATTTTTTAGGTAAGAAAGAAAATTGACGTCAGAATAACAGAAAAGCATTGGCGGCAGCAGCACAGCGTGCATCGGATTAGCCAACTCTTCCTATACGAAGGACACGTTTCAACATTTCGATCGAAACTGGGACATTTATTTCATTCGGAATGGGTTCGGTTGATTTATTGCTTATGATGTCGTTGTCGCATGCGCCGAGCTTTTACGGTTGATGGGTTCATCGGGGCACAAAGTTTTTGGCAGTCTTTGTTTCTAATTCGTCGATGATGGCGAAGTGAATTTGATGTTGTTGCTGATGTCAGCAATCAGCATGAATAGTGTCATTTGCTGTAGCAGAGCAGTGCATGTCACTTTGCATTTCATATCGCACTACCCACATACTGTGCGCCGGTCGTGCCGGCTGGAGGCGCCCGTATAACGTGTTGACGACGACGTTCCACGGACGGAACTTCGCCGTTGTCGTTCTCGTCGTCATCGCAAATTCAAAGCCCCATGTAATGAAACAGCAACTGGTTTGCATATTAATTTAATTCCATTTCCATATGCATCTATATAGCATCTATGTATAGATCTATTATAGCTAAAGGTGCTATTGCTATTGGTTTTGTGGTTTGCTATCTGATGCTGATATTATTTTAATGGTGGATGTAACTTTTACTACTTAGATTATTCCTACGCACTGTGTCCTATTTCCGATTGAATTTAAGGTGAGCTTATGAAGATCTAGTCTCAGTGGGTTTATATGGCGCGTGCCGGCGTAGGTTTCTTTTAACATTGAATTATTATGAATTTGCATCATTCTACACGCTATCAATGGTAATAAGTTGATTTTCAAGACTCTCCACAAGTATAGTTAGGTTATGAATTTTATTATATTTGACGAAGATAAAAAAAAGTGTGAGTTGTGACTTTATTGAGTTATTTTCAATATAAAATATTATTTAATTTGAGCAGAAGAGGTGACCGAAAGACTACATACTACTCTAATTGCGGCTGTTGAAACAGACGATTGGTTGGTTTTGATATCCTCTATTAGTATTATTGCAAATTGAGATATAGGTACTGTTGCGGCGCGCGTCCTGGACCTGGACCTACTATAATATTTCTTTTTTGCTTTTACTAAGGCTATATTAACTTTAACTTTCAATAGTAACGCCTAGTAAGCAGATCGAGAAAAGACAAATTTTATCTTTACAATTCTAATCTCTACAAAAACTTTGGAAAAATCGGGGAAATTTAATGTTTTTGTTCTTTTTTTCTTTTTGTAAAGCCTAGTACGCTGCTGATACGAAACGAAATTTTTAATTGGTCTCCAACATGACAACGAAATGCTTACGAAAACCATAACGAAAAATTACCCCTTGAAAGTGTCAACATTTGCAAAAACCAAAAATCAAACACAAACGCATAAAAATCACAGAAAGCAATGTCGTGATGAAAGAAACAACAAATACAAACAAGAATAGTGAGCAAATGTCACTTTTCCGCACATAATTAATGATACAGGCAATTAATTATGTGCGAAAACAGAGGGGAGATCTCTCCAAATAATCTGCTACAATTATCGATTTCGTTCATCGAACAGCGTACCGCAGAACGAAAAGCAGTACGAAATTTTTCGTTTATGATTTCGTTGTGTCATTTTTGTATGGGATTTTTCGTTTCACATCAGCAGCATACTAGGCTTAAAATGATCGATAAATAATAGTTGATCGTCTTTATCGTGCAAAATTATTGACCTGTCAAAATTTTTCCCGCAAAATAATGCTGCGGACAGTATTTTTCCTGGCAAAATTTAGAGGAGACTTCACCCTACAGCGGGGACAAACGTCACAATTTTGCACGTGAACTGCGTACTGCTTGGAAAAAAACTGAAGACAAAATTTGTCCTGGGAAATATTTTGTATGAAAAGAAAAATTTTTCCCGATCTGCGTACTAATCTTAAAGCAAGCAAATCGATAAACATGTTCCAAAAAAAAATGGCGATATTTTTTTTGTTTAAATTCAAAAAATCAAAACAATGGTGCATATACTTGTGTTGTTTGTATGGACCGCTTAATAGTTCAAGCATAAAATCATAACTGTTCAAAATCACCACAATAAATGTTGTTATATTTCGCAATTCAAATACAAACCAAAAATTCACTAAAAACGTGAAACAGTTTTCCTGAAAAGGCTTGTTTCACACGTACATAGGTATAATACATGCTATTAGTCCAGGAAAAATAGACTTTTACAAAGAACAAATTAGTTAGAGGCCGCATGGACGTTGGTAATGGGACTCTTTAAAAACTGAGAGAGTTCGTCATCGATCCGATGACCGCTAGGTCAGTTATAAGGGGTCCAAGGGTCTAAAAATGAGTTTTTCTTTTTGCAAATATCTCAAAAAACGGTTTGTGCTGGAGAAAATTTTAGTTCAGCAAACTTATAGCTGAGGCGATTTCCAATAAAAATGGTTTTTTTCGTAGCATTAACCGTTTAAAAGGTACAGCAAATGAAAAGTTAAAAAATCTCTTAAAAGGAGCCAAATGTCATGAAAATATGAGTTTTTTTTTGAAAATATGTATGTCAAAAACTGTTTGTGTTAGAGAAAAACTGTACTGCCTAATCTTGTAGCCTATGTAATTTTCAATAAAAAAGGTTTTCACTTTTTTCATAGCATTTATTGTTAAAAAATTACAGTAAAAAAGTCATGGAAGTGGAAGTTTTTGGCAACTATCTCAAAAACGGGTTGTCATAGAAAAATTTTATTACCCTATCTTGTAGCTCATGTCATTTCCAAAAAGAAGGCATTTTCACTTTTTTCGTAGCATTAACCGTTAAAAAGTTACGGCAAATTCCCGAAATTGGGGCCATTTTTCTTAATTAAATTTTACACCAGAAAAATATTCCAACGAAATGAAAAAAGCTCCAAAAATAAATTAAAACTCTTATTCAGATTTTAAATTATACAGTGGTTCACTAGGGCGTATGCGAACTTTTTTTATTCTATTCAATTTTAAAAAAATGTCTGCAATTTTGTTTGTGCATGTTGTCTCATGTCAATTGAAATACATATTACTATTGAAATAAATTCTGACGAATGTTGATTTCAGATGTTCTTTTTTTCTCAAACCATTATTTTCCAAAAAAAAAAATGTGCTCATGTTGGCGCGACCTCACCTTTTTAATTTAAAAATTACTTATAACCAGCGTAAAATTTAGCTCGAACTACCTTCTAACAATCCGTGTAAGCAAACAAACAATTTGGCGTTATTATGCGTTAGCTCTATTTTTTCTTAAAACAATGGTACACTGGGGCGTATGCGCACTAGCGGTACCGCCCTAAAAAATATACCGTGCCACATTTTCTAAAATACCGTGACAGTTTCGTACTATATGAAATAAAAATAAAAAGCATAAGAAAGAACGAAATCTTCTTAAGCTCATAGACTTCATTTTTTGATCTAAGATCAACATTATTTCCGCGGAGGTTATGTCATCCCGCCACAACAGAATCGTATCACGATTTATGATAAATTGCTTAAACATGAGTCATAAGTTGTTGGTGCAATATGGCCTTGCTTCAAGTGCTCTTACAGATTTTAAAAAGTGCTCTTTACTTGTTTTTCTTAAAATTGCTACAGTTTCGTGTTCGGAACGTCTAATTTTCGAAAACTTTGTCGCATAAGTTATGGATAAATTTGTTGGATGGTCCAATTATTTGCGGTTTATTGTATTGTCATTGGTCACCAAGTGAGTTAACCATGAAGTAGCACTTGCCGTTGGGGGCTTAGGCCAGTCAATAGAGACATCGTAGGTTGCAACAAATTGCCCGACTCTGATTTTTTGGGACGTGTTGTTAGAATAGATACCAGTAGTCTTAAACCAATTTTGTAGCACCGAAAGACCTGTGCCGTAGTGCTCGAAAAAAATCGAAATTTTCGGTCTTTTTTTAATTTTTGGCCTACCTATAACTTTTGAAATATTGACCCTTAAAAAAAAATACCTTCTATATATTTAAGCCTTACCGCAGCTATTTAGGTTAAATACAACTCAAAATACAGCACTTTGGAGATTTTGCTCAAAAAGATCGAAAATGGAGTTTTAGCTATCTTCAAAGAAGAATGCCGGCTAAAATACTGAGCCTACAAGATTATTGTAGAAATGTAGAGCTTTAATTTAAATATAAGCAAAATCCTGCTAAAGTAACAGCCATATAATTGACTTGCTTCGAATCTAGTTTTACCGGAAAACTATATACAAATGGAAGATTTTTGCGACCTTTAGTCCAATGCGTTTCGCCCAGGCACGACAGTTGGGCTCATCAGTTAGATGCTGTCGTACCTTTCTAAGACGCAATTTGGTCGATGACTACCGACCAGTGTTGCCGCTGAAAAAATTGAAATGGTTTCAAAAAAAAGGTTCACGAGGAAAAAAAAGTCGCATTCAGAAAATTCCGTAAAATATATAGCTTAAAAAATCCGTTTTTTATCAGTTGACATTATAGTGGCGAGAAACTTAAGGTTTCCTAATTTTATGTTTACCTTCTTTAAATTTGGGAAAGTAAAAACGTCTTTCCATTGTGATTGTGAGTATATAGATACCTAGATAAAGTCAGCCCTGTTGGTACATAATGTATTCCATCGTAATTAAAATTTTGTTACGAAATAAGAAAAAGTAAGCTATCACAGAATCCATCACTTAGAAAAATTCATACGAACTCCCATCGCGAACAAATTAGCTGATATTTTTTTGGGGAACATGTAGGATATATGTACGTAATTACGTATGTACATATGTCCTACTGCATTTTACTATAACATTTTTTTTTTCAATTAAAAAATAAAGTGCCTTGTTATGGTTTGTGAATTGAACATTCGCTTACGATATGGCCGTATTTCGGTTAGCGAATTGATTTTTCGCCGAAAATTCATTACTCTTAGACGAAATAACTAGGTTATTGATCTCTTTGTGACGAATACCAAAGTGAAACAAAAAATGTTTTTTTTTTTTTTTACAAAAAGGAAAACAATAAATCTATAGTCCAAGTAATTTTCTAGAAAAAGGTTCAGAAAAGTCGCAAGATTTTTAAAAAGGGTCAAAAAAGCCAGTTTTCCAAAAAGTCGTCTCATGGTCGCATGAGGCTCAAAAAGGGGTCAAAATGAGACTAAAGTCGCACAGCGGCAACATTGCTACCGACTCTTAATAAAATCTACAGCGCATACACACTGTAAATTATATTCTTCTAGGGGAACCCGTGGTCTGGTTAATGTACGAAGAAGAGAATAACAAAAACAAAAGAAAATCATGAGCTCATGATGAGCCCAACTGTCATGCCTGGGCGAAACGCATTGGACTAAAGGTCGCAAAAATCTTCCATTTGAATTTAATTCAATACAGTCCACTAAAACAATAACAAAAATAATTTTCTTTTGTTTTTGTTATTCTCTTCTTCGGAAAACTATATAGAAAAATTAACTTCACTTTGAGCTTCATTAAGGCTTAATGCTTGAATGTCACAATTCAGCCTTGTTTACCTTTATTTAATTTCTTAAAGTGCTATTTTACGATCCTCTCTTAATTTTCTGTGCCACAGCAACATGAAGTACTTTGTATCAAAATAATTTTACAGTCGACTTTTCACAAAAAGTGCCAAGAGAGGCTCTTAAGTTAAACTTTTGAAGGAACTTCCAAATTTATAAACTTTGGCATTGTACTTTTGTCAAAATGTTAAATTATTTAAAAATTAATCTTTTGACATGTGTCATGTATTGGGCTAAATGTGATGACTTTCTATTTCTTTCAAGAGTTATACATATCTGTACATATGAGCAAGTTATATCTTCATTTGTAAACCTTGATAAGCCTCCAAGAGTGGTTTTGTTTTACCATTTAAAGCTTCTTATGTCAAAATCAGTCAACATTTTTATAATTGTTTTCCCTCCAACGCAATCCAATATCAGTGATAGAGCAATTAATTCTTTTGTTTGATGTCGAGAAGATTAAAAAACTCTGCTTTGACTCATAACAAATTTATGAACGAAAATGTGTACTTCTTTTAGATGAAACTCACTCGAGATCAGCAATTACTCGCACCTAAATAATAATCTTAAGGCCAGTACCTATCTATGTAGACCGATAATAATTTAATAAACAACAAAAAAAAAAACAGAGGAATGTTTGTTTCAACTTTATAACGCATATGTTCTGTGTAGGATGCTCGAGTCTATTATCTTAATATAATAAACGTACCTACATTCATCTACATGTGTATACGTCAGCATAAAAAAAAATAGTAAAAAATATACAAAATAAGTACACCAGGCCTATTGAGACAACCATCGCATTTCCTGTGATCTCACCAAAAATCTATGCAAATGGTATCAGGTGAGTTGCGATGGCGACGTGCGTCGTCGGTCGTCGTTGTCGTCGTCGTATTCTTACCTTTGATTCAAACGGGCTATTATAAGGCGCTGGTTATATTAGATGGAAAAAATGGTAAACGCTAGTTTGTCAAATGGCTATGTGGAAAATTGGTTTTGGGTTGGGTTTTGAGTTGGCGCATTTTATTTTTTTTAATTGTTGTTGTTGTTAAGACTTTAAGCTTCAAGCAAACGACTACAGAGTTTATATTATAATCTATAACAATGAATGTATGTGTTTTATTTATTTTAAACTCACAATCAGTGTAGTGGCAGACTACAAAATACTTAAACTGTTTAACATTAGATTTAACACAAGCAAGTTTGTTTTACTTGTTTTACTTAAGGAGTTCGCTATAAACAAAGAGGTGCAATGGAGTTGAATAATTTGACAGCCAATTTTTGAAAACTTAATCATGATTTTTGCTATTGGAATTTTGGAGTTTTAATAAAGAATATCTGTGCTACATGGATATGTTTAATCAGGGTGAAGTATTGCTTCCTGACCCTGTAGAGGTTCCCGGAAAATTATTTATGTTTTGGAATAAATGCAAGAAGGCCCAAATTGCATGACTGAATTAGTCTGTTTTTATTGTATGAACTTTACATGCATTATATGTTACTGAAATACGCTTCAGCAACGAAATAGACTAGAACACGTCATGTACACGTGCAATAGGGGGCTCTAATACAAACGAAGTTTATCCCCTGATCAGAATTTGTTTTCGGTCTTGTACATACAAAAACAATTTCGCCTTAAAAATTAACTAATAGCTAATCACATAATATTTGAATCCCAGTTGTGGTTGAATCCTGATTAAACGTCTGAATACGGTGGGCTTAAATCTTGAACAGGGTGTTCAAAATTTTAAACCGTTCCCATTAAGAATGAAAAGTTAGCTAAGTGAAGTTAGGAGGCTGGAGTGGGGAAATTATGAGCCATGAATGCATACACGCGTAAGACAAATGAATTTGCTATCTGGAAGCTCTCAAACTCTCAATTGAGTGTTTTTATCAGGCCCGTAGCCAGAATTTTGTTTCGGAGGGGGCTTGCTTCATAGCTTCAACCAAAACTTGGGGTTTCTTCCTGACTTTTGTGGACTAAAGATCATTAAAAGCTATTCTAAATCTATTATTTAACAAGGTCATTTAAATTTGGCTGATTTTAAATGCAGCAAATATAAAATTTGTATTGTAAAAGACTTTTAATAAAAAAATATAAAACTTATTACTTTTTTCCAATTTTTTTTTTTAAATTTAATGTACGTGTATTAAATATGTATGCACAAATTGTACACGTTAAAATTTTTTTTACAGCAGGAGTAGACGCCTTAATTTTATGAAACCACTGAGCCAGCTTAAAAGCTTTAATATTTACCATGAGATAAATAGAACCAGCGTTGCTACAAAGAAAAAATTATTGAGGGCCACTTTGAGGGCCATTTCCTTAAAGTGCGGGCCAATTTTTTAATATGTAGGTAGGTCGCTAATAGTTTGGCAAACAACGTTTACATTAGCTTTGTTCGTGTATACTGCCCAAAACTACGAATTTGTACATAATTTATATTTTTATATGAACTTTGAATTATTTTGTAGAAATTAATTATTTTTTATAGAAAATCTGTTATCTAGTTTAGAGAGCAACATCTGAGCGCTCAAAGATTTTTTTAAGGGGGACAAAAAATCTCACTTAAGAGCTGAGATTTTTTTCGGAGATTTCGACTGTAAAAATGTTTGTATTGTTAAAACATTTAAACCTTTGCTCAGCAATTTTAACCCACTGATTTTAGCGGATGAACTGGTAAAGCCAACAAGGGCTAGTTGTATAAACGTGGTTAAATATTTAACTCGTGGTTCAAGATTTTTAGTTCGGCGGATTAACTGACGTTTAGCGCTGGTTCAGGCATGAGCTTGGCTAATATCACGTACTTGAACATTGAACCATCGCTGACCATCAGTTCATCCACCGAAATTGGCGAATTAAATTTCCTGAACGACGGGTTAAATATTTAACCCTGTTTGTACAAACTTTAAAGTTTAAAGTCAAATCTAAACCACGGTTGTTGTACATCTGGATCTTGGTCAAAACGGCTGTTCGTTTTACAGCCACATTGTAATTTATATCAAAGCAGTAAATAAATATAAAATGAAAATGGAATAAAATACAATAAAAATTAAAAAAAAAATTAAAATTGAAATAAATTATGAAGTGCGGGCCATTTCTTGGTGGCCGGGGCCAAGGGCCAAAATGAAAAACAGAGGGCCAAAATAAAAAACAGAGGGCCAAATGGCCCGATCGGGCACATTATAACAACGCTGAATAGAACCCAAGATATAACCTTATCGGCATATTTTGGATATTTTATACAACGCAAAAATCATCGAAAAAGTTTCCAAATAAAATGCTGATAAGTATCGTTTAAAATGCAAATATCTTGGATTCTTTTAATTTGATCGTGAATATTAAAGCTTAGGGACAATTACAGAGCATCTTTTTCATATATAAAAAAGGCCTCAGTAGATAACGATTCTGGATTAAGTACAACGTGTTGTTTGTTTTTACGAAATTCAATTTAAAATAACTTTTTTGAAAGTTGCGATGCGGATTAAAAACTATTTCTGAAAACATCTTGGGAATTATATCTTATAGCCTAGTACGCAGTTCAGGAAAAATGTTTCTTTTCATACAAAATTTTTCCCAGGACAAATTTTGTCTTCCGTTTTTTTCCAGGCAGTACGCAGTTCACGCGCTAAATTGTGACGTTTGTATCCGCTGTAGGGTGAAGTCTCCACTAAATTTTGCCTGGAAAAATAATGTTCGAAACATTATTTTGCGGGAAAAATTTTGACAGGTCAATAATTTTGCACGATCAACTGTTTTTTATCGATAATTTTACAAAAAGAAAAAAAGAAGAAAAACATTAATTTTGCGCGATTTTTCAACGTTTTTGTAGAGATTGGAATTGTAGAGATAAAATTTGTCTTTTCCCGATCTGCGTACTAGGCTTATGTTATTAAAAGAAATAAGGATTTTCTTATATTAAATTCATTTCGGGAGGGGATTCAGCCCTTCAAGCTGCCCCTCCCTCTGGCTACATGCCTGGTTGTTATGCTGAGCTGGTCTTATACACAAATAAAAATTAAGAACTTTTTAGACAATGAAGCAGATTTATACCATTTTGCACCCAGGCAGTTAAAAGACCTTCTCAAGATAATTTTCGTAATCAATTGAAAATTAAAGTTTGGGATTGAGTCACTTCATGACAATGTTTTTTAACAACAGCAATAAATTCTGGACAAAAATTTAGTGCTTTGTTACAAAAAACTTCGAAAAAAAGTTCATTCAACATTTTTTTTTGTTTAAATTTTAAATGCTAATTCAATTTTTTCAAAAAAAAAAAACTTTTGTAAAATAAAATAAAAGAATAGGGCTGTGGATTTTCAAAAACCTATAGTAATGTATTATAGTTATTTCCGATGTTTTTAAATAGTGCGCCAATGCTTAAGAAAATTGGCCCTTTCTTATAAAAGGTGGGATATAGACCCCCCCTCTCCGAAACTATTTTTTTGTTAGCACATTCCTGAAAATAATTTTGAAAGGTAATGGTCAGTACCTTGGAAATACCTTGTATAATTTTTACCTTTAAGAATAACAGTATTTTCATAAATGCAAACACTATAGCAAATAAATTAAACCAGAAAATTCTGATCCTCACCACCTTCTTTAAACCACTATTCTCTCATTAAACTCATCAGTGGAACAATTATGAATACTATATACTTAATTTTTCTATAATTTTTGTGTAAATTGATCAATCAGCACTAGTTGTGTAAGATATAATGACCGATTATATTGATTTGAATTACTGCTTTGCTACTGCCTTTCTTCAGAGCAATTTTTAATGAAAAACTAGATAGGGGTTTAGAGTATTAAGTTCTTCAAAAACCAATATTGCTTTGATTTAGACATTTGTGAAAAACTTAAAACCCCTATAGAACTAGTTTTTCAGTTAAACTAAGTACAGTAGCTTTGAAGAAAGTCAATAACATGGCCTTAAACCCCTCTGCTGGCTTAAGCTCGTGGTCCTGGGCTAAGAACTTTTAGCATGTTGGACATGATTTTTTTCATTTATTTTATGATATTGGTTCTTCGTTGACTGACTGTTAGTCTACGTTGTCAAAGTGATTTTAATAATTTTATTTACTAACATTAATACTCCTTATCGTCACTTACTAAGAAATAAACACTTATATTCTAGTAGAATTATGTAGTTTTGAAGCCCCCCACCCTTGCCCCTTACCCCAACCGCCATGAGTATGTCCTTACGTTTTGGCATCCACAGTTGCAATACCAAGCAGTAATTAAAAAAATCGGTTCAAAGTGGCGTATGCGTAATATTTTATGGCTAAATAGAAACATTTTGTTTTCTGAAAAGGAATCTCCTTTTTTTTAGTTTTTCAAAGGAACATTGTAAGATTAAATGTGTACTTATACATGTTCCTATAAATTATTAAAGAATTTACTGTGTATTTTAAGCATTTAGTGAAAGAATCAGAAATAACAAAGAAAAAACTTGCATCGTTATGCGTAGTTAAAACAATAGCTGATGCTGACGCAGTTTTGAATAATAGTTTTCTTGATCTTGCACAGCATTTAAAAAAAACTTAAGACAGGCTAACGCTTATACGGGAATCATGATCAAGTTTTTGCCTTTGAAATAAACGTAAACATATTAAATTGATGGTACGCACTCCAGCTGCTTTTTTTTTATTCAAACTTTCAATTGTTATGCAAACATTTCTGTCTTGTCTTGACAATCAATAATTGACATTCGATTACGGAAAAATCCCCGGAAAGTTGGATTTTGATATTCGGCCTCGGCTCAACTAACGCGATTTAACTTTTTTGTCACACCATATGCGAATCACCCTGTATATTTTTGTGCATGTATCCATTTGTATGGAAAACGAAAAACCTTAATTTTACTGATTGAATTATTTCAAAAACTGTTATTTTAATGAAGAAAAGTGTCAGAATATATTTTAAAGAAAATTTTCTAAGCTACAAATTAGTCTAAATCATTTTTTTCTTTACAAGTGATTGTTGGAGAGATGTTCTTGAAGAACCAGTTTTGTAGGCTTTCACCCCATATAAAATTGTGAGGGGCACTCCAATCGATAGGGACTTTTTAAAGTTTCTTAAGAACGCCATCAGGTGGCTGTATAGCAAAATCCTGCTTTCCGGCGATTTTTCCGAAATTTGGCTGTTTTTTTTGTTTATCTCTAATATGACTGGACTTAAACGTCAAAATCTTGACATTGATAAAACTTGACATTTTATTTGCTAGTTTTTAGCATTGCATTGGCGTTACTGTGCAATATACATTTTGTACACGCGTATGTATAAATATACTTAAAAAAAAAATCATTTTGTAATAAATTAAATATTTACTTTACCTTATCCATTTAACAAATTGAATAATGGAACATTTGAATATGGAAAAATAGCATGAAACACGTTCTTTGAGTTTATAAAAAAGTAAATAAAATGTTTTAGTCTCAGAATGAAGAACGCCATCTCAATTTTTGAAAAAAATATAAATTTATGCACACAAAATTTTAAAAATCGTTAAAGCGGTTTTCTTAAAATAATTTTTTATTTCTTGAAATTTTTTAGAAAAAACAATTGGTATGCAATTTTTTAAAAATTAAAAAAAAAATCGTCATAACCGTTTTTGAGATAAATAACTTTTTTTGAGCTAAAAAAATCTCGATTTTTCCATTAGGGAATCACTCAAAAATCTTATGCTCCAAGTTTGAAGAAAATCGCTTCATTGGTTTAGGCTGTAGGCCGTGGAAAAATATACAGACAAACAGACGGAATTGCGGGACCCACTTATTTCGTGATCTCTAACATCTTAATATCAAGCTTGAATGTTTTCTCGAGTTCAAGGGGGGGAGGGGGCTGCACGCATTATAATTTGGAAATTAACCATTTAAGGACCACTGTAATACTCATTATGTATATTGTATATGTATGAAACCAAATTATTTCTTTAATGACTTGAATGCTATTAATTTAAAACAAAAAGAAACAGTACCTACTTTCTATAAAATTTGATGCTATGGTAACTGCAGAACAAATTTGGTCTTTGGTGTTTGGTGTTTGGTGTTTGGTCTTTGGTCTTTGGTCTTTGGTCTTTGGTCTTTGGTCTTTGGTCTTTGGTCTTTGGTCTTTGGTCGTTGGTCTTTAGTCTTTGGTCTTTGGTCTTTGGTCTTTGGTCTTTGGTCTTTGGTCTTTGGTCTTTGGTCTTTGGTCTTTGGTCTTTGGTCTTTGATCTTTGGTCTTTTGTATTACTATTTCATCTCTTTTCTTTCCCCATTTTCGAATTTCCTCCTCAACTCTCAATCAGTTGGCAAGGCTTAATTAAAATTTATTTGTAATTATCGTCTATTTAATTATAATACAAATTGTGCTGATGAATTAGCACTTACAATATTTCACAAAATACATTTCGTTTAACTATTTAAATTTTGATTAATAGTGTGTGATTATTGAACTCGAACTCAAAATATCTAAGATATTTTATTTTAGATTTTGTATTGCAAAAGCTACCTACAGCACCTCTCCTATTATAAAACTTTTGCAATGATGATTTTCCAGCTCACCCACTCACGCATATCACATCGTAAAAGTGAAACTATATATCCGCAGATCCGAATAATGCATAATTTCAATGGTGCATATCTTAAAATTTTTTGTTTACGGTCTACGCCTATGAGATGCAAATAGCTCCGTTGATGTGAAATGCACATAACATACACTTAACACATATGTATCTCTTTGCTATGCATTGCTAACCAGTCGTAAATACATACGAAAATATGTATGATCAGTTTCCGACTTTTACAATCATTTTCGGACATTTTGGATGTTGCAAAGGCGTCTACGCGGAAATTTTCGCGAAACTTTTATGATTTCCATAAGTTTCCTATAAATTGCCACGCACATCAAAAATAAAACTAGGCCATGCCGCAACGTTTATGATTTTCCACAGAGAAGCTAGATGCACTCTTTTCGCTGAGAAGGATGCGTCAAATGCAAAAACGCTTCTATTCCAAAAAAAAAAGTGGTCACTGCTTTTTTGTGTACGTATACATTTATTTTCCAACTTAAAGATGAAACTAATAAATTCATCAGATAAAAGAAATTCAAAACAACATTAAGGAGACAGCGTCATCGTAGAATTTCAAGATAAAAATAGTTTGAGACAAAAAATATGTGTAATAAATATTTTATGATGTCTAGTATGTTGTGGTCCGTGTGCTGCTGCTGCTGTTAGAGCTGGAGCTGGAAATATAAGAACCTGAACGCGAAAAAGTACAAAGAAATTTTTAGCTACGTGGGCAGGCTTTGAAGTGTCAAATATACGTATAGACGCCTTGATAACGAATAAAGAAACAGGTTGGACTGAACACCTCCTAGTTTTTCTTTTTTTTTTTTTTTGTATTATTTTATTTACCCCTGTAAGTACTATGTATTTTTATTTTACAATAACACTTGAATGTACTGTACGGCCCACTGTATTTGTAACACAATAAAAAAAAATCAATTCTTTATGGTTTTCAATGTTTTCATGATAATTTCCTTCGTTGGAGCTATTTTCATTTATAATTGACGAGTTCTCAGAGAGTACTCGTATATGATAATATTATAATGTAGGTGTAGATATGAAATAATATAAATTCCTTTGAACTTCTAGAAGACAAATGTTGCATTAAATATTTTTAAGAACAAAAAATGGTGGATGATTTATTTTTAGTTTTTATTATTGTAATTTACAAATATATCTAGACATTCCTATGGACAAATTTTAATCAAAATGTTAGGAGTTATTAGTGAAAAATAATAATTTCGCTAACGGAAAAAGATACCTACTGCTACTGATAATTTTGATCATAAGGCGCCAGTTATAGCTTTAATTGAAACTTATAATTGAAAATTTTTACTTTAAGTTTTGAGGCATATAAAAAGCTAAATTACTATTTATAATTATTCCAATATGAACCTGACGACTCTATTAATATTTATTGCTAAGCAAAATTTTCATTTGAGCCCAACCTTTGATATAAATCGACTTTTATTATTTCAATGATTGCACTACCTTATCAACGATGACATTTTATGAGAACGGTTGGGTTGAATTCATATATTTTTTTTGGCCAGATATAGAAATTAATCCAAAAGCTTTATTTTGGCAAAAAATTAAACTAGACCCAACCTTTCTTATGAAATAAATTTTATTATTTTAATGATAAGGTAGTGCAATCATTGAAATAATTAAAGTCAATTTATGTGGAAGTTTAGAAATTTTTTCTTGGCCTGATATTATTTATTAAGGCATATGATTTATTTTAACATCAAAACATTCATAGATTTTACATTCTAAATGTCTTAAAATAAGTCATTAAAATTTTCAATGGTGAATTTCAATGATAGCTATAACTGGCGCCTAAGAATATTTATTTTACTATTCTACAAATAATGTTAAAAACAGCTAATTAAAAAAATCGACAAATACTTTTTAACAAACAAATTTTAAACTATAAAAATTGACGGGAGTATTGAATATTAAAAACAAAAATCTTCTAATATATAAAAATCTCGTGTCACGGTGTTTGTGGTCGTACTCCTCCGAAATGGCTCGACCGATTCCTATGATTTTTTTTTGTATACAGTCAAACTTCGATAACTCGATTTTTTTATAACTCGAGCAAATTTATGTGGCAGCAGCGTTTAGAGTTCAAATTCCATAAATTTTTTCCCTGATGATAACTCGAACTTTTACAACTCGATTTTCTTTTTAACTCGAACAAAAAAAAAATGGCGTATGCCTCAAGTAAGTCGAACTTTTTAGGAGAATTCCCTTTTTAAGAGAAGAAATAACCACGTCACGTATGCATTTGAAAATCGAATTTTTGAAGGGAATTTTCATTTGAAAACGAGATAGGTATGAGAAATTTGACTTTTTTTATAAGCTACATGTTTCGGTGCTGGTTAAAAGTTTGGAGTACACGTCAAAAGTCAAACGACAGAAAATTTATTCAAAAAAGCCTGGTCTTGGGCAACATGTTAAACAGAAAACGACATTCCTATTGTTTTTGCAATAATGTTGATGAATATCGAATTTTAATGGAAGCTTAATATGATAAATGGATGAGGCAACCAATTGAAGATTATATGGAGGTAGATAACGATATTTTCACATCGGCCTTTACTACAGACGAGGACATTATTGAGCTCTATATCTCCAAATCTCTAAATCCGACTTTTAATTGATATCGAAATTGAAGACAAGACTTCGGTAAAGGAATTTATGCAACAGCCTTCGAAGCGTGTTTTAGCATATACATTTGAATTTACAATTGCAAACTTTTGACGATAAGACAGACGAATTAGAATCTTTTTTCTTGAGAAAAAACAATCAAAAAAAACTATTCAGACCCAATAAATGTCATTTTGTGTATAATCAATGTAAGAACTTATGTATATTTATGTAAAACGTATTAGACTTAATAAAAGCACAAAATGTGTGTGCATTTGTATTTCAGATATTGATTTGTTTTTTAATTTTGTTAAAAATATTTGGATAACTCGAAGTCTCGATAAGTCGAACTTTTTTTGTGGATTATTGTAGTTCGAGTTATTGAAGTTTTACTGTATTTGATAGGTATGAGAATAGGTTTTAAAGTATATATTTTATACCAAAAGGAGGATAGACCTTATAACGAAAGAGCAAATCAACAACTCCTGGATTACCATCAGGAACGACTGCGTTATCTCTAGAAGTTTATGGCCTAGAATTAATGAAAAAGAAACTCGGTATATATGTATTATCGCTGAGTAAAAAGAATATAAAGACCCTTATTGGTACAATGGCCAATAAATTGGGTGTATTCGCAGCCGACTTTTGTAGGAGCTATCAGGATGTCGAAGAAATTGAAACCATTAAACACATGCTCTGTGATTGTCCAAACCTCCAAAAAAACCGCCTTCGCTATTTTGGAAATAGGTTTGTTAGAGAACTGGAAGATCTAGTACGAGTCTCAATGGCAAACATGAAAAAATATATTGATAGCATATGCTGGTTTGCAAATGAACCAATCTATGTCAATAATTATTGTTAAGTTAGCATTTCTGTTTATGGGGATCACGATGGACCATATTAGGCCCCCGCGTATGCAGCAGCCTTTGGGCTGGGCACGTCCCTCCTAACCTAACCTAACCATATTTGATACCATTGAATTTTGAACAACAACAACAACTTAAAGGTGCTACCACCAATTGCTTACGAATTATTTTGGGTATTTTAATTCGTTTTATTTTTGTTTGGCTAGAGATATAGCTATTTCAAGGGGTGCCAAGCCCTATCATCAGTCTCCTTTATAATGGTGCTGAGCTTTAATCCAATTTTATTTGAAAAACTTTCTACACATCATACGGTATTTGAACCCGCGCATCAGATTTGCTCAGTCTTCGGAGCTGTGTACACTACGTACTATGCCACCGTTGACCACTGACGTCACAGGTCTAGATGTGCTGTTTGTTTATCAATTGCATTTGGAGCATCAGCATTTTTATAAGCCCCTTTAATGCCCGTAATATTCACGCCGTTTAAAATCGGTTTAGATACAGAAGTCGGTTTAAAATTTTTAAACCGACTAATCGGTAATATTCACTCACTTTAACCGACGTTAACCAAAATTTTAAACCGAATGATCGGTTTAACTACGATAAACCGACTCCAACTTAAACGAGGCATTTTCGTGTCGTTTAGGTACGGTTTAAATGGTTTTAGCTAATATTCAATATTTTATTGGTTTATTCAGTCAGTGCAAATTATTCAATCGTGTTATTTTCGGCGATGATGGCTATTGAAACACATAATATTTGTGCACGTTATTCACACATCGGGGAAGAGTTGACCAATTAACCAGAAAGGGTTTATATACCGAGAGCTGGTAAACGATTTGCTCAAATTGTTTTATATCGCTCCAAAATTTGTGAGCATGATATTTGTATACCGCAGTGCAAACTACATGCCATAGACCTTTTAGCGATATCGCGGCCCTAAGACCACCGTAATGCACTTTCAAAATTCCAAAAAAATTAGTGAAGTTTAAGTGTATTATACCGCTCCAAATTTTGTGAGCATAATGTTTATATGTGTCTAAATTAAATGCCATCGGTCTGGCAGCGATACCGTGGCCCTAACATCTCCATAATGCACTTTCAAAATGCAACCAAAAAAATCAGAATAGTTCGTGGTTACTGTCCACACTCAATTTCATCACCTTGACAGTAATATGTACCTCATACCTAGCACCATTATAATGCACTTTCAAAATGCTACTTTTTTGTTTGGAAAGTGCATAATGGTAGTGTAATGTTCACGGTATCGCTGCCAGACCAATGAAATTCAGTTTGGACAGATATAAAATTTGGAGCGGTTAAAAAAACTTTTGTTGCAATTTATATGTGCATTATGGATGTGTTTGGGCTGCTGTATTGCTGTTAGGTTGATGAAATTTATTTGCCATCTTGCTTAATATAATATGATAAATATTGGAACTGAATTCACGACCGACGCGGAACTGCAACCAGATCAAGAAGAATTCAACTCGCAACAAATCGTTCATGGAATGTTTATAAGACGCAATGCGGTAGGCGTTATTTTTGACATTTTTTCACAACGTAAAACACAATAAAGAGGAATGAAAGACATTTCTAATGCGTATTTGTATTTGACACGAATTAATTAATTTATTTTATTTAAATATAAAATGACAATTCAAAAAATAAATGTCAAGAAAAGCCTTTTTTAGTTTTTTCATACTTGCGATTCTATGCGACGTTCGGTTTAAATCACAAATTTAAACCGACGTAAACCGATGGAATTTTTTGCTTAAACGGAGTGAATATTACCGATTTAAACGAGATTTTGTCGTTTAAATTCTATCGGTTTAGTTCGGTTAAATGTAGTCGGTTTAAGGGCTTTTAAACCAAGTTTTAAACGGCGTGAATATTACGGCGGTAAGTATGCTGTCTTGTTCCGCCTCCATTTTTCTCCGAACCTTATTTGATAGACTACAATTCGTAGTACGTATCAAAGGGGGAGAGGTTAACATTCTAGCATAAATAATACAATACAAATAATAATAACATATTTGATACCGCTAAGTGATTAGGGTGACCATACATAGAAAAAAATTTATATTTTTTGACGCAATTTTTTTTAATTTGAAGTTAAAAAAAATGCCTATAATCCCAAATTTTCACTCTTCTATCACCATCCCACATTTTTATTTAATAGTGATTTTAGGAATTTTGTACGAACAATATCCAAATAAACTGTCATCATTCGTTTATCAAACACAACCAAATTAATTATATTGTTGAGTGACAGATGTAGCTAGGTCTACCTCATTGAACTTTCATCCACACAATCGCCAGGCCAATAAGGTGTAATGTTGAAAAAGTCAAGCTAAAAATATATACGCGCGTCCAAATGCTACATGATCAATCCACTGACACATTCTCGAAACAATTGTTATAGATATCGGCGGCTGGTTGCATAAAATTGCCGACCGATTTCTGCACAATCGTTGATTCGCAAAATGTTATTACTGGGCCCTTACAATAATCAAATTTAGAGCTGTATAAAGTAGGCATGAAAATTTTTGAAAAAGTAACTTTTGACTGTCTCAAAAATTGCCGTAAATATGCCGTGAAGAGAGTTATAAAGTTATGAAGTTAGCATGAAACTTTTTAAATGTTGGCGCCCATACATTAAATAAAATTAATAATAAATAGACTGACATTCAGATGTTCAAGTCTTTTATATCGTCTCAGTTCTACTGCATAGTTTGCAAGTATATCCACAAGTTTCTTCATCTCCTTATCGAAATTAAAACTTAAAAAAAAATTAAAACATAAATAGCAGCAACAGTAACACCAACAGCAATACACACGCGTGTAGAAAAGGTGGAGGCCCCTGAAAAGAAGTGGGCCGACTTTTAGAGGTCGTCGTGTGCTCCAGCCCCGCACAAAATCCATTGCGACAACAGCCTCCTTTTTAAGTGTCGTATATACCTGTTATATTGTTTCTGATTTGATTCAGCAGCATTCCAATGTTTGGCACCATCTTGTGACGGAACTAAGACAAAGTGCAGCCATCTACTTTGTCCCAAGAGAAAAAAAAAAAAAAAAACATAGCCCAAGTCCGACCAATAATGCAAAGAATACAAATTTGGTATAACTGCATTTTCAATAAAATTGCCTAATAGATTGATCAACGAGAAATAGCAATGCAGCAACTAAAACAACAACAACAAACAACTAAATATGCATGAAAAGGTATCTCAATCTCGAAAGAAACGACAATTTTAGATTTCACTTTGTTGCAATTGATTTGGATTTAAACTCGAATTCGTATAGTTAATAAATTAAACGTCAGAAATGGCGTAGGCCACCGGCACCCACTGTCAAGCCATTGTTTGTAAGCGTATTAAAAAAAGATACGTGTAGGCCCAAATTGTTATTCACAATCTCTTTTTTTTTTGTTTTTGGTTGTACAGCAACGATTTCGCGTCAGTTGATTTCTTATCTTTTTACGGTGGTCAGTCAGAGTCGAAGTCAAATGGGATGAATGAATCAATGACATAAGTTGGAGGAGCCACCAAATCGGATGTTGTTGTGGGCGATTGCTGATGGTTCATTCAAGATCACTATTCACCATACTGGCTCTTATGAATGAATGAGTTGTTTTCGACTGTGGACTGTGGAGGCGCTGTCGGGATTTTAATTTCACCGGTTTTTTTGTCGGCTATAATAATAATTATTGCCGATAAAATCGTTAATTCATTGATTCGAGGTTCGTGTAAATCAACCAAGACCTAGCATTTCCCCACACCAAAAGAGTCGAAACACACCAAGCTTACTGTAATTTCAGCGGCAGCAGCTGTTGCTGGCAAAATGGCCGGATGGCGTTACATTGAACCCACGCATAACTAAGACTATATGACATTTTGCTTATGGGAAATTAATTAAGTATCAATGGCGATGAACATTTTGCGGTTGGGAATTATTAATTTATTAAGTAATTGGGGTGGATTTAATGTCAGCGTATTTGTGGAAGCTGGACACACTGTCGACAGTTGCCATTAAGCCAGTCTTTTTCTGCAATATTAGCTTTCGATGTGAAAACTTTTACCTATACCTACTTTTATAATAGCTTATCGCATTTATTTACGGAGCTTACTGAATCTTATATTGAACTTTTTTTTCGCTAATGGGCTTTCAATTAGCCATGAGATGTCAATTACCACTGAATATGACTTCCATTTAATATACATGTCTAATACTGCACCATATCGGGTAGGTAAGTGTGCGACTTCGACATTTGCGGGATTCAGACTTTGCCTCAAGGCATAATTAATAACAATTTCGGTGTGATTAAGGTAAATTAAGACACGATGCTTAAATTTATGTCTACGAATAAGAATGTTTGAAATATGTATTTATTAGTTGATGATGTCAGCTTTCAAAGGTGCATTATGTCATTATATATGTCTTTATGTGTAGATTTTCATTTCGATTAGACCCTGATTCTATTTGAACAAGGATGTTGAAATTATGTACCTCTATTATATTTTTTGTTAATAGTAAAAAATAAAATAAATTTGATGGCACAACAGCTCATGAAGAACTAGGGCCTAGTGACTTACAACTCTCAACCATTCCTGTGTGCGTGTCTACAGGAATGGAGCGGACCTACAGTTTATTGCCGAATCCGAACGGCTAACGAGCGGCACTTTTCTGTGACAGGAGATACTCTTGGAGGATTTGTCAATTCCTCGCAAGAGGTAGTAGCCGTTTTTTTCTTTTAAATAATCAGGTGGCGAGGCTGGGGATCGAACCTTAGACCTCCGACATGACAGTCCAGTCGCACTAACCATCACGCCACGGCTACTACTTGTTAATAGTAACTCATTGATTTTATGTTATTTCAATATTGAATAAATTAATAAAAATATATAAATTCATTGTTCTGCCTTCACAAGAGAAACTGTGTTCCTCATAATAGGTTATGGGCCCAGGGCAAAACTGAAAAAATCTTGTTGAAGAAATAAATACTGATTGAGACTATTTGTTGCCGATGATTATTTATTTGGTTAACCCAATAAGGAAAATTACGAATCAGGGCCCTATTGCTCCAAAAACTTATCACTCTTCACTTAGCAAATTATAATAAATCGTGATACGATTCTGTTGTGGCGGGATGACAGAATGGGCCTTACTAAAAATAAAAAAAACCTACAGTGCATTTTATTGGAAAACATTATGAATGTAAAAAGTCAAGCCCTACTTAGTGCACTGTAGCTTCTGACCAAAGGCGATTATCGAAAAAATTTACTTAAAATATTTTGTAGGAAATTGCTGTAGAAATTTGCTAGGTTCCCGCCAGTTATGTACCATTTTGCCAAGAAAGATGAAAAAAAAAAAAAAAATAAAAAAAGGATTAGTTTTTAGATTGGATTTTCTCTACTGCAAACTTTTTAGGACCTTGATTGAACCTGGAAAAACTTGTAATTATTCCAGATGGTTAATGCAACTAATTAATAATACTGCCATATTGTTGTGTTAACATAATGACCGATTTCTACCATATTTAATCGATTAGTTGATACGACCGGATTTTAAGATTTAAAATGATTACAAAATGGCAGAAATAATGGAATTATCCAGAAAAAAATTAATTTCTTAGGGAATTTCCTGAATGAACAACAAAATGTTTTTCGGTTATATAAATTGGAAATGATGTAAATACCGAAATGTTTTGCAAAGATCAATTTCATGACTGCTTGCCTTTGTAATATTGTTAGATGTGTATTCCCGCGAGAGTGACATAAAGTAAGGGTGAATAAGTCGGAAAAATATTGCCTCATTTTAATTATTCGAAAATATATAAATATCAATTTAATAAAAAGAGAAAATTGATAAATTAAAAAAGATAAAGAATTGTTTCATCATCACTGTACTTGCCATTTAGTTCCATCATTGCATTTATTTATCTTAAGGTAAACTTTCTTATATGTGAAAAAAGAACTTCCATCATAATATAACAACCATGCACAATAAAAATGAAATCATTTTTCGTTAACTGATTTTGAGATAAAGTTAAAAGTGAAAACAATTCCATATAGAGTTTTATAATTCTTTTGAAGACATGCTGTCACATTTGAAGATGATGCATTATTTTAAAAATAACAACAACAACTGTAAAATCCATTAGTTCTCTGTCCCACAAACCGTGACAAAATTATATTTAATTTGAATTTAATAAGATTTATAATACATTTAAAGTTGTGTTTTTTCTGTAGCATCAGAATAACATTAAAGTTAAAAAAAAAAAAAAAAACGAAAAAAAGGAGGAACGAGGTTAATACAACAGTTTTTTTTTTTTTTTTTTTTTTTTCAGTTTTACATAAGAACACTTCATTTAGTAATTTTATTTATTGGTAGATTGTGGGTAGAAACACCTATCAGCAGAATGATGATTTCACTTTTAATAGCAGCGTTTGTATTATAATTAATATAATGTAGATTCATGTACAAAGTCATTTTACAAGAAAATTATATATTATTTGTACAAAATATGTTTTCTTTAATAATCCTTAAATCGATTTAATAGAAAATGGACAAAGTAGAGTTAAAGCGCTGTAGAAAGGAGGTATGGAAATTGGCTATTTTTTTAAGTGAGACTTTTAAAAATAACTTTATTCAATTTGTATTGTGTTTTTTGATAAAAAAATCAGCGATTTAAAACACTCAAGACCAAAAAATGAATTTTAATTTCCCATTGGAGGTTATTGTACCTAATTGGTCCGATTTATTGAATGGAAATTTTGACATTTCTTCACGTTTCGAGGTCACCGAAATTCAAATCCAACGTTTTTAGAGAGATGCATGTGTGGTGTGTGTGAGTACGTTCATACTTTCGTATACGTTCGCATGTTCGTGGGCTCTTTTGTCGTTGACCATATCTCGAGATTAAATAAAGATATAAACTTCAAATAAATTTTATTTTACAGATTATTATGGGCAAAAATAGTTCCCAAAAAATTCACAGTGGTTTTCTTATTAAACTATTAGTCTAATCAAATGTGGTCTTATTAATTAGATTTTTGGCTGTTTAAACTATGTCTAAGTATTTTGAAACAGTCGGAAATATGCTTTTTTAATAAAAAAAATATTGCATTTCTCTAGGTTTAGACAATAGATTACGTTGTCTAAAGCAAGATAAAAAGATAGATTACTTTAGCAAAAATTAGAAAGGTTTTTTAAAAACTTGGACGGCTGTCTAAAGTTAGACAATGTTTATTAATAAGACCAATGGTGTTTAAAAAAGGCTGGAAGTGGAAGGTTCTGGTGTAATTATTTTGAGTGGCTCCCTTTATGTTATTGGGGTCGCTAAAAACGAATCTGAAGTTGTCCAACAAAATTTTCACGGCAAATATGAGAATACGTCAAAAAACATCAAAAATTTAGACTTCTCTTTTGTTTTTACCTTATTACTTATACAAAGTAAGCCTCTTTTTCAAAAAGCGTTTACGTATGTTGAAATGAAGACTATGCAAACCTATAATTTGTGTTCATGTCATTTTTTTGTACGACTTATGATTTCCGCAAAAACGGACGTTCAAAAACAGCCTAAAATCAAAAATTTTTGATGGAAAAACTTAAAAAATATAAGTTTTTCCATCACAACAGGGGAAAATAAAACGCCACTGTAAATTTTAGCCTTTACTTCGAAAACTATATGCAATTCTTTACGTGTTAGTTAATTGGTAAGCAACAATTATGCTTCCTTATTGTTATTAGTCAAATTGTATATAATCAGACAAGAAAATGATTGCCAGCATTAACTATGGCCTTAGTTAATGCAGGATTCTTCTTAGGATCTAAAGAAAACTCATCCTTCCCACTTAGAAACAGGTCGATGTTTATCACATCACAGACTCCTAAGCATGCAAAAACAATATGTTACTAGCGATTAATTCATCAAGTTTGCAATCATGAGATAAAATTTTTTGCGTTACCTGAAAATAATGTTCGAAAGTGCGACCGCTGACAACAGTGCTATTTAAGGTCGGGTCACACAGAGCGCGGTCCGGCGGTCTTTGTAAAAAATTACAAACAAAATTAGCCCGTCGCGTTCTTTCCTTCCATGCCGAAGTATTGACCGGCCCGTCGGTCCCCGTTCTGTGTGACCTGGCCTTTAAGGCCACTGCCTACTACTTATACTTTGGTATAAAAAATTTAATTAAAATCGGTTATACAGATAAGGAGATAGTCCAAAATAAAAAAATGTTTCCATGAGAGGTACTGTTAATAATGGTTAACTGTAAATTCTGTTTTTAATAAATCGTAGACGGTACTAATATGTATAAGTATTCAGAAAAATTTTAATCAAAATCGAAGAAGTCATTTTCGAGAAAATTTAGATTTTTTGTGTCGGTTTTTTTACTTGTATATGAAAAGAACCGTCAATTTTGACTATAAAAAAAAATTTGTGTGCAAAATATTCTAGAAAATGTTAAAAAACAAGATTTGTAAAAATCAATGGAATCGAAAACTGAGGGTTGATTTTTTTAAGTACATATTACCAATTCTTCACTACGTCATAGAATGAAACCAGGCCGAAGTCAATAGCATTATTTTGTCTACACATATTCTACCAGAAAGAAGCCATGTTACAACTTTTTTTTTTTAAATTACTGTAATAAAAAAAACCCGCCAATTGAATTTTTCTGAAAATCCTTTCTGTACGTTATGGCCTTATTATCTGTAAAATAAAATTTATTTGAAGTCGATACCTTTCTGCGTTATCGAGATATCGTTGGCAAAAAAAGCTTCCGAACATACGAACGTACGTACACAAACATCTCTCTAAAAACAATGTAATCCGACTCAAGAGACCTCAAAATGTCGAGAAATGTCAACATTTTCAGTTTCACAAATCGGACAGATTACAATAACTACCAATGGGAAGTTAAAAATGTGTCGAGAGAATGTCCAAAAAGCACTATAAACCAAGTTTAAATAAAATCTACCCATACGTTTAGGCTGTAGGCGAGTACACAGACATACAAACAGACCGACGGATGGAATTGCGAGACCCAATTTTTTCCTCTTACCTATCATCGTAATGACAAGTTTGATCAAAGCTTCGAGTTCGATTTTTTTTACGAATCCAAAACATGCCATATACTCTACCTATACCATTATATCGAAAGTAAAAAGCAAGCACTTTTATCAAATAAATTAAATAAAGCACTTATATCAAGATGATACATATGTACTATAAATATTTCAGTTGATTATTACAATCGTAAGCTTCGTAAACGAAAATTGGAGAATAAGAAATCTTAATTAAATAAAAATTAAAAAAAAAAGTACGTATACGCCCGAGTGTACGCTGAAGTTTCCCTGCAAATATTTGAAATAAAATACATAACTGGATGGCGCAATCACTAATGTAGATCACATTGGTTCTTCCATTTAGGCTCTAGATTGATGTTTAGTAGACGCACAGGTGAAGAGTCGGTTGATAAAACCATACCCTTTTGGATTTTTCCATTATACGTAGAAATTTGATTAAAACCTCGTTTCATACGTGTTTACGTTGTCTTTCAAGCAATTTAGGATAGCTTTATAATAAAAAATATTATTATGTATTATCTTTTAATTTTTAATGTGCTCTTGATTTTATATTTGTTTACAAAAAAAAAAAAACATTTTTTTGAATCAAGACTTTCGACTTCAATAAAACGACAAAAAAAATAAAAAAAAAATTTGAAACCAGATGAAAAGTTTTGTTATAAAACCGCAAGATGATCAAGGATGAGAGCAAATTTGAGCGACCAAATTATGCATTCTAATTTTGCAGAGAAAATGAAACAATAATATGCAAAAATAGTTAAGTACCTACCTGCAGTTTCTTGTTTTAAATTTTATATACGAAGTGATCGGTATAAGATGCACCAAACTGATGGAGCGAGTAGGTTGGGTTAAGACAAGAAAAAAATCTTATGGGAGGCGGGGTCTATTTCCCCCCGTTTAGGTAGGAGGGGCAATTTTGTAAAAAATTTGACTCAAAACAGATAAAAAAAATATTTAAAAACAACGGTACAATTTAAAATGCCATGTTATACCTTTTTCTTAAATAATTGACTTAATACAGAAAAAAAAATATTAAAAAATATCGATAATGGATAAAACGACTTGCTATACTTTTTTTGTTAAGCCAGAAATATGTGCTTCCATTTTTTTTATAAATAAAGTTCTTTTAGTGAACAGTTTTTTAAAACTTAATTTTCAAACTTAAATTTTTTGAAAAAAAATTTGTTCAAAATTTTACGGTTTTTAGTAGTATTTTTATTTTTAATATTCAATACTCCCATCAATTTTTAGTCAAACATTGAAAATCAGATGTCAAAATGTAGTCTAGTTTTTGAGAAAATTGAAAATAATAAAAATAAGTTTTCCTTAAATTCAACTTCTATTTATTTTGTTGTTCAAAAGATCCTATTTCTAAAAAAATATGTAGTAAAGTAGATTTCGTTATTTAAACTTTCTCAAGATCTAAAAGTCATTTTAGCATCCGGGTTTCTGTTTTTGACTGAAAGCTAATAAGAGCATTGAATTTTGAAAATAAAAATTATACTTAAAATAAAATAAATAAATTCTATGGCACAACAGCTCATGAAGAACTAGGGTCTAGTGACTTACAACTCTCAACCATTCCTGTGTGCGTGTCTGCAGGAATGGAGGGGACCTACAGTTTATTGCCGAATCCGAACGGCTAACGAGCGGCACTTTTCTGTGACAGGAGATACTCTTGGAGGATTTGTCAATTCCTCGCAAGAGGCAGTAGCCGTTTTTCTTTTAAATAAATAGATGGCGAGGCTGGGGATCGAACCTTAGACCTCTGGCATGACAGTCCATCGCACTAACCATCACGCCACGGCTACTACAAAATTATACTTATTTACATAAAATTTTGAAAAAAATTAATTTGAAACTTTTTTTTTCTATTTTTTTTTTTTTTTTTAATTTCGAGTTTGGAAATTAATTTTTCAAAAACTATTCACTAACACAACTTAATTTGAAATGAAAATCAAAGAAGAAAATTCTGGCTTTCCAAAAAGGTATAGCATGGCATTTTGAAATTGTACCGTTTTTTTTAAATATTTTCTTTCTGTTTTAAGTCAATTTTTTAGAAAATTGTCCCTCCTGCCTAAACGGGGAGAAATCGAACACCCCCCCCCCCCCCTCCCATACGATTTTTTTCTTGTCTTAACCCAACCTACTCGCTTCAGCAGTTTGGTGCATCTTATACCAATCACCCTGTATATGTATAACGCATAATTTGTCAGTGTTCAATTTTCTTCCCAAAAAGTTTTTGGGTTTGAATTTGACAATAAAGGAAAAAAATAATTTCTATTAGCGACAGTAACTATGCTCCGTTTATGTCATTCGACTGCAGTTTTTTTATCCCGCTAACTATGTCACTTGTCACAAACTATTTATCTCACAACTTGAATATCAATTTTGGTTAAATCCTATCAAAAAACTATGAATCACTGCCCACCTCCAAAAGATAGCCATACATAATAGTAACCATTTATAAAATACAAACTCTCCTCATTATTCAGGCACTCGTACTCATATAAGTCGCAACACCGAATGTCAAACGAATAAGGCAATTGTCATGAATAAGTGTGTGGTGCATGCGCAGCAACGAATGGAATTATAACTTCGTTTGCATTATGTAAGATTTATTAAATTAGATTTTTCCATTATCTCTCAGCAAATTGGCAACGAAAGATCGCCATTTGTGCCAAAAAATTTCATAATAATTTGCAATGCAAAATCCTAAGTACATAAGTAGCTGAATTAAAATCTTTTTTTCAAATGCTACTCGAACTCGTGCGTCGCGTGCTTTGTGCCACCACGCACCGCTTGCTATAATCATTTCGATCACTCCAAGCCCAAACTAAGAACAAGAGTCCTACAGTTCAGAGGTGTGAAATTTTGAGTGCGCGCCTGCAAGCTGCAACTACTGTAACGGTTCCGAAACAAATCAAGTTAAGTTTGTCACTTGGTTTTGGGTTGCATTTGCATGCATCCAAAACGGATAACTTACAAATTATCGATGTGGCATTGTATTCAAATGCACATGACCGTATGTGGCACCTACTTGACTTATCCACTCATGGGTCTCTATTTTTTTTTTTGGAGAGTTAAAAAGGCGCTTAGTTTGAGAGCTTATACGTACATATTTTTATGGTTAAGCGCCATGTGGCTTTCTAGTTGTGCAACACGGTTGTATCGGAACCAATGGATTAAGCTGCTTGCACATTTTAAATTGGTATATGAGTTTCTTAACTTTTGAGATTGACGGGCAAGTATAATTTGCCTTTTCTGTGACGGTATGGGAGATGTCGAAATGCAGAGATAATATTTCCGATTTAAGGTAAAGCGCATTAAAATGTCGTGTGAGATGCGAATGTGATGTTTTTTTTTGTTTTAATTTTCTTATATTAGAACAATGATGTAAGCTAAGGATAAGATTTTATGCGAAGTCTATAATTACTGGAAAATTTTTTATTATTTAGATCCAGGGTCACCAGCAGGAAAACTTCAGTGGGTTTAAGTTTGATGTCCGTATAAGTTGCAGCTCCATCACGCCTAATCTATCGTTCTAGGTAAGCAAGTCAGTGAGGTAGCAAGATGACAAAGAGTCTTGAGGTGGTAAATATAATTTACAAAAGGACAGCATAATTTAAAATAAATTTAGGCGCAATTCCACAGCTTAAGTTGTCATCAATATGGCGGACCAAAGGTCTCAATATCACAGTGCAAACTACTGAAAAATTGAAGTTTTTTTATTCCGTTAAAGTAGACACCATTTAGGAAATTTAAATCCAAATTTTCAATTATCAATGCCTTGCAGAGTTGCCACTATCGTTTTATCGAATTTCATCCGTATTTTTGATTTAATCCAAAAATGCGATTTTGTTAAAATATTTCGTAAAATATTCAAAATATGAAACAATATTCATGTTTTTAAAATTTTAGAACCCAATACTAACCGCGTCTTATTATCTATGGATCTGGATGAGGATAATCCAATGACAGCAGTGTTATATGAACATCTCTTTTTTACTTACGTTTTAATTATGTTCAGTTGTTTCCCGCCTCTTTTCTTAACACTGCAACAAACATTACCTTACCATAAACGCCATCTACCCGCTAGAGTAAGAATTACTTTTGGATCTTTAAAATAGATCCAAATAGAGAGAAGGATCCCGAATTGTTTTTGTACTACGTGTTAAAAAAAAATCCCGATCCGTAGAAAATAAAACGTGGCTACTCTTGTAAAAATTAAAAACAGAGGAGCAAAATCGTAGAAGATTTACTGGCTGAACAGAATGGTGACGCAGACGGAACTGGAGCCGGAGCTGGAATAGCTGTCAAAATATTGAATACACGCAAATTCAATGCCGCGAACACAACGGAACGTAGACGCATACGGAGCTGCAGACGCAGACGGAAGAGTTCACCAACTTTTAACTTTTCACGTACGGCACTTTTGACGTTTCAAATTGCATAAAAAAAAAAAAAACAACTTTCTGGGTCGAAAAAAAATATTGTGGTTATTTGTATCGCGAAAAAAATTATTTATTAAAAGGAAAATTATTGGAAACAAAAAATGTGAATTCTGAGCTTGTACACAATAATATTCTTTTGTTTTTCTTCAAAATACTTTCAAAGCTGTACAGCTCCATTGTGGACATGTAAAAAAAATAACGTACGACACTTTTTGACAGCCCTTCCAGTTCCGTCTGCAGCTTCAGTTCCGTCATTGTATTCTGTTCAGCCAGTTAGTATGATAATAAAGCATTTTTAGTATGATGCTAGGTTAAAAACAGGATTGTCCAAATTTTGAAAAAGTAAACATCGCTTTATCTTTTTTAACATTTTACTAGAGTTAAAATCGCAGAATGCCTCTTTTATCTTTTTGGTATCATACCAAACCCAACTATCACTTTGACATCTACAATAATTGTAAAAATGAACTGTCACTTTTAATTAATGTTCATCTTCATCAGCTACAGTTTCTTAAGAAAATAGGTTTAGAAAATGTTTAAAACTAATACCTTAACATGAAGGCTGTTTAAAATTTTGCACCAGAGTACCTATTTATTCGTAGAAACTATAAGTTCACTATCTTTAAATCAAGAGAGCGACAACTCTAAAATAGCTTGACAGTCGAAAATTCAGATTAAAGCTTTCCAAATACTCAATGAACTCCACTTAGGCCCATTTGCTTAAACAAAACTTATAGGTATATTTATTTTTGACATAAGAACTTATGTGACAGTTTACTCTGAAGAAAAAGTAAAACATTAGTATAAATTTTAAGGTTTTCGCGGTTGTTTTCAATCGGGACGACAGTTTCAAGCTGTCGCGAACATGGGATCCCATAATAAACACCTCTCGGTCGATCCTGTTACCACTTCATACTAACAGGAACGCAGTGAGCACAGTTTGCTCCAAACTTGCGTGCCAACAACAACAACAGCAGCAAGAGACAGAACCTCCAACGCACCGCTACAACCTGCGTAGCCAAAATCGCTCCTAACATTTCTCAAGGCTGTTTCACAATGCGACGAGAAAGCGAGACGTCAGCGTGACGAGATCTCTTCACAGTTGTTCTCTCTTTAAAACGAATTTCAAACAGCGAAATAATACATAATAAAGTATTTCTCGTCGTCACGTTGCGTCTTTTTTTAATTTTTCGAACTTTATGACGTGACGAGACGACGAGAAATGCTGGATTATGTATTATTTCACTGTTTAAAATTCTTTTTTAAGAGAGAGAAACTGCGAAGAGATCTCATCACGCTGACGTCTCGTTTTCTAGTCGCATTGTGAAACAGCCTTCAGGCAGTTTCCCGGTGACCAGGCTCAATGAAATTTGTAGCGAAACGTTCGGAGTGAGTTCTGTATTGAACTCGCTTTATATCTATTATTTATTTACGCGGCTAATCCGAAAACCTTAAAATGTCATATAAAACATTAATATTTATGTTTAATTTCAGCTAATTCAGCCAGTCAATGAAGACATCGTAGGTCGCAAAAATTAGCCCAACTATGATTTTTTGGGAAGTTGTTAACATAGATACCAGTAGTCTTGAACCAATTTTGCAGCTTCGAAAAGCCTGTACTAACTGAGTGGTGCTCGAAAAACCTCGAAATGTTGGCCGTTTTTTTTTTTAGTTTTTTGCCTACAACTTTTGAAATTTTTGTTCTTCCACATTTTTAAAGCAGACAAAATTTCCTTTTACAAACCTAACCGCTTAAATAAAATCTACTTCGTATATTTAATAGATTACGAAATACAGAACTTAAAACATTTGTATTTTTGCTGAAAAAGTTCGCCGCCTTTAATCCGAATTCTTTGTTAAAAGAAAAAAAAACAAAATTAAGTCTTTTGTTGCCCAAGAATCAAAGTAATTTTTTCCACAGGTTTTTAGTATGATGAGCATGAATACGAAGTCAGAAATATTTTCTCTCAAGCCAAGTTTTTGAAATATTCCCGTTTGAAAATCATAAAAAATGTTTTTTTCCCAGTTTTTGAGGTCATGTGGTAATTTGCTTCAACATGATTTGTAACGGTTTCCGAAATTTTTAATTTTCTTCTGGGCCTTAAAGCTATTTAGGAGTCATACTCGATATTACTATAAATTTAATAAATACATGCACATGCATGTACCCACGACTTAAAATAAGTAAAAACTACCGAAACTGAGCCTGAAAAATATGTTTTTTCGTTTTAATATTTAAATCTCTACGTGTCCGGAGAAACACGCAAATCAAAAATTACCCTCCCAAAAATATAAAATTAATCGTAAAAGTCCATCTTAATATTTTGCATATAGTTTATTTTCCTTTTACGATTTTCAAACGTTCATATATCCGTACCCAGATTTTTGCTATTTATTTGCTATACAGGGTGCAAGATGCCCCAAAAAGATAGGGTGTGTAGGTTGGGTTGAGACAAGAAAAAATCATTTAAGTTGGTCGCCTCCCACCTCCCCCCCCCCACAACAGCTTATGAAGGGCCTAGTGACTTATAACTCTCAACCAATCCTGTGTGCCTGTCTGCAGAAATGGAGGGGACCTACAGTCTATAGTTTATTGCTGAACCCGAACGGCTCAGGTGAGCGGGACTTTTCTATGACAGGAGATACTCTTAGAGGATTTGTCACTTCCTCGCAAGAAGTGCTAGCTCTGAAAAACATTTCTGTTAGGTGGCAGAGGCTGGGAATTGAACCCAGACCTCCCGCGTGACAGTTCAACGCACTAACCATTATCTACGCCACGGGCTACGATTTGCAAGGAATTGGTCACTTGCAAATATTTCCGTGTTTTGAATTAAAATGTTTGCTTGAAAAAAACGACAGTTAAATGAGCGCCAATAATATTGAGGACTTGTTACGTTTTATTGAATTTACAATAAAAAAATTTTTTTGTAAGTCCTCTTTTGCTAGACCAACAAAGTATTCCCATTTTGAATCAAAACTTAATTGGTCTTATTAATTAGATTTTTGGCTGTTTAAACTATGTCTAAGTATTTCGAAACAGTCGGAAATATGCTTTATTTAATAAAAAAAATATTGCATTTCTCAAGGTTTAGACAATAGATTATGTTGTCTAAGGCAAGATAAAACGAAAAACCACTTTAGCAAGAATTAGAAAGGTTTTTTAAAAACTTGGACGGCTGTCTAAAGTTAGACAATGTTTATTAATACGACCGTATATGTATACAAAAAGGAGCCCATAAATAGGAGCGTACATAAAAATCCAAGGACCTGCATAAAATTTTGTGATTTTTGTGGAAAACCTGAAAGCTGGTGATTGGGTTCGGCCGAGCCATTTGGACGTTCAGCCAGTTATAAATCCACTAGTCCAATTGGCACCGCGCCAAATAACTTGCACGTGTATGGCCAGCTTAAGAGTTAGATTGAGAAAACATTTGTTTAAAATAATGTCTTAACAATCTAATGAAATTAAATTAACATTAAAATGACAATGTGTGCAAATATGTATATTAAAATCTTGCTCAATCAAGACTGTCAGTTTTTTTTCCATAATGTGTTCCCACTTTTGTCCAATATAATTTTAAAGAAGACAAAATGTATTAACAAGCAAATTAAAGTGGAAACCTTGAATACTTAAAAGATCACTGCGCACACACACACACACACACACCCACAAACTACCACCATTCATAACAAAACCGAAAGAGAAAACATCATCGCCAAACGATCGTATTTCAATAAGCAACAAGTCAAACTCTTGCACTCTTCAAAATCAAACCCAAATCAAAACGAGAAACAGAAACTCACCCAAAAGAACAGAGACAACACTATATCATTTATTTAAATAGATTTTTATTTGATCACCCACGACAAATTCAATAACCACTGCAAGTGCAACAGAGACAAGAATTAAAACAATCCACCAACGATCACAGTGGATCAATAGAGATGGCACTGCCTCGGGCCCAAAACGAGACAGCCATCAACCACCTCCATACGAAAAATATCATCCACTTTGATCATTTAATCGTACGTATGAAATATACCTAGCTCCGCTCGCGAAAACCAAATCGTCTCGAATTCAGTTTAATTCTGAAAGGCAGTCGGTTCGTTTCGTTAAATGCAAGCGATTGTTATTGATTTAAACAAAAAATAGAAAATAAATTTGTAAAATACAACACAAGGAGTATTAGATAGAATAATCTTCTATCTATTTTAGGACGGGAAAACTTTAATTTTTCAATTTTTGTTCAATAATAAATCGGCCAGAGTTTTTGGATTATTTTCCACTCTCGTTCTTCAATCATAAAGGGAACATTTTTCTCTTCGTTTTATTTTTATTGTCTTCTTCTTCAATAAGAGAACGATCTGTGGGATTAAAATAAGAATAATTGAAATAAATCCCCGCTGGAATTTTTCGTTGTTTGGTCGTTTTCCCTTTTACATTCTGATTTTTCCTCAAAAGTGCGATCACTCAGAATATTTTTTTTTTTAATTTACATATATTAAAACGGCAAAATCGACGGTGGAAAGCGCTGACAAAATTTTCCGTGCAAATCACATAAAAGTGCTGAAGAAAGAAAATACAAAATTGAGTGGAATTAAATTATTTTTGTAACAAAGTGCAATACAAAAAGAAAAAAAAAATTGAAGTGGCATCCCTATTGATACGCAAAAGTACCTGTTTTAAGTTGCAGTTATTTTCTTTTTCTATTATTATAAAATAAAAAATCAAGGAAGTTTTACTATATTATTATTACTATAACTGTATTTGAAAGAGGAGAAGAAAAAAAATAAAAATAATAAAACGGCAAAATGAGTGTCTGCGAAAATAATAACACACAACAACAAAACACACAGAGCATAGCCGACTATCTGGCTCAATTACTTAAGGACAGGAAACAATTGGCAGCTTTTCCGAACGTTTTCAATCACGTGGAACGTTTGCTGGATGAAGGTGAGTTTGAGTTTTTAAATTGACTTTTTATAAAGGTCCATGAGCATAAGCAAGTACCTAACCCCGCGATGGTATGGTGGATGCGAATGGCATTTTGTTTCCGTCCTCTCGTATGGAGTTATGTATGTTATTCTGGTTTTCTATCGAATTCCTGTTTTTCAAGAAGTCCAAGTCAAGTGCATAACACCATACACAATACAGGATGAACCCTTTTTCTTAATACCAACAACAGAACACTCTGTATCTCAGGTTGATGACCCTTTTCTATTGGAATTTGTGCTTTGATGGCGATGATGGCGAGTTTGTTTCTGTTTTGTTTCGATGACGAAACTTTTATTCGAATAAAATTATCGGTTCTTATTATTTTATCATTTCTATTTCTATAACCTCTTGATTATATGGAGATGCTGGGCGCTGGGTTAAGGTTCTAGTTGTATAGGTGCTGTCGAACCTAACCTTTAAATTGTGCGCTCACTCTTGATCAATAGATAGTACAGTGTGTCCCGAGTTGTTTTTTTGGATAGGATTTTTAGAAAGTAGGTATCCAAATAATTATACGAGTATGAGTTTTGTAATTTTCAGGTTTTCTTGACAATATCAAGAGTTTTCAAAAAAAACTGGGTTTTTCGATTCTCAAAAAAAACTCTTGGGTTCTCAATAATTTGGTTGTTGATATTTTAAGCAAGAAAGAACTTCTGTGCTCTGATAAATTAAAACTTAAAATTAGTTTTTAAAATGAATTAAAAAAAAAAAAAACTTTAAAAGTTTCATTTTTCCTTTTTTTTATTCAATTTTATCTAATTTCAAAAATAAAAAATCACGAAATTGATTGTCAGGTGTGTTGAGGGCTTTCAAAAAATGCTTTGGGGCGGCACCATTGTGGCTTCAGGGCTCCACGAACAAACCTAATAATCAAAATACAAGGGTCTGGATCAAATAAAGACATTTTTGTGGAGAAACTGTAGGAGTTAGATTGAGAATATATTTGTATTAAAAATGTTTTAACAATCTAATTAAATTAAATTTAAAAAAAGTAAAATAAAAAAAAAAAATTAAAAATTCAAATAAAAATAAAAATATCTGCCAATAATAAAAACATATTCAGCCACAGATTTCTGTAAGACAAACAATTTTTTGTTTAAATTGACTATATGTACTACCTTCCGAGCGTTTTCTTTTGTAAAAAAATATAATTTTTTTTGGCATACGGGAAATTTTACAAAAATTCTTCACAAAACGGTATCAGATTATACATCGTTGAAACTACATAGATAGAGTTGCATTTATACAATTAAATTTATTAAAATCTATGCATCCGCCCGTCCAACTCTTAAACTGTACATAACTAGTGAGGTGCTAGCTAATTCTGATCCTAACCATTGCTAACTTCTTGTTTATCTTCAAATTATCAATTAAAAATATATTATGGGTCCTACCAATAATCAAATTTAGTTACGACTTAAATATTTTAGCAAAATGGACGATAATGGGATGGGCTCTAAATTACAAACCGTGCAAGGTACTACCTAAATATTTACGTGGACTATAAAAAATGAACCATATACAGAACTGACTCTAAAAAATTAAGAATATAATGTATGGTTATTTATTTAGCATAGGATCCATAACGTTATGGTTAATTTAATGCATTTAAGGCATTAACTAAATTTGATTATTGGTAAGGCCCTATAACAACATTATTAAAGGTGGGTACCCACAAGTAAATCTGGTCATTTTTAATTTATCGTTAAATAAATTTATATTAAAAATTTGACAATAATGGTTTTCAGAACTGGAAAGCTTAAAAATTTTGGGTTTGGTTATTTGAACTCAAATATAGTTCCTACAGTAAAAAAAAAAAAAATATTTTTCTCTTTGTAATTTTTTTTCCAAAACCAGAGTTCTAGTTATACTACTTTCTTTACATTATTTTGGTGGAAAACCCAACCGAACGATTGTTATTTTACAATCATCTTATACATTTTAGTGTTCAGTTTTTAAAAGAATGCAATAGGAAATATAAAATGTTCTGCCCTTATAATGATGTGTTTATTTTTGATGATGAAGACGTAATGCCGAATTATTGCCACTCTATGTTCAAAAAAACATTAATTCCTCAAACAATTTACAAATAGACAAGAAAAGTTTCATTTGCGGAACGATATATGTAAGTCCCTAGTAGATTTACGACGCACGGTAAAAATCGACTCGTGAAAATTATAAGTTGGCATTAGTAATGCATCGGATTCGAAACTTCCAGCAAAAAAATAATAAAAAATATTTCATTGTTGTTTTAAGTTGTTTCTCAAAATGTGGATGATGAAGACACAAAGGAACGATCCGATTGTGATTTTACAAGAAGCAAACGACTTTGTTTACGATAATCTTATGGTCCAAATAATCGGCCTAACGAGCGCATAATATTATTTGAAACCCAAAGTACGTCAGTACGTTGTAAACAAAATAAAATATATCGGCGAGGAGTGGTGGCTGAGAGTTTTTGCGAGTGTCGTAATAAAAAGATATTTCACCGCCAGCCTTCCATTTCCTACTCCAGCTGTTCAAGAGCTGTCATTTTCCTCCAGACAGATCAACGATTTCGTGTGGTTTATAAGTTTGATTGATTTATATTATTGAACCCGTTATCACAGTAAAATAAAATAAATTTGGTGGCACAACAGCTCATGAAGAACTAGGGCCTTCTAGTTGACTTACAACTCCACACCATTATTGTCTGCATGTCTGCAGGAATGGAGGGGACCTACAGCTTATTGCCGAAACAAGGGCGGATCCAGGGGGGGGGACGTGGGGGTCATGACCCCCCCTGGGCCATATCCATTCGCTTATTAGTACTGATTACTTTCATAGAAAAAGAGACTTTGCATGCAAAAATAACATATCCAGAACTTGACCCTCCCCTGGGCCATATCAAAAACACTACACACATCTAATGGCTTGTTTCTCGAATATCGACTTCGGCCTGGTTTCATTCTATGCATAATGACGTAGTGAAAAATCGGTAATACTTAAAAAAAATCAACCCACAGTCTTTTTTGTAATTAAAAAAACATTTAAAATTGTTAAAAAATATCGAATATCTTGAGAACGCACAAAGATATTAACTTTGAGTTAATTTTATTTAGTACACCTAATCTACCAATTAGAGTTTGTAAAAAGATGAATAAACGGTTTTTGTCTATGCCAAAATAACTGCAAAAAAACTGCTAAAAATTGTTAAAAAATGGTTTTTGCCTCGAATATCTCGAGAACAACCAATGATATCAACTCCGGCATAATTTTAATCTACACACAATTCCATAATTAGTTATTGATAAGGTTTGTAAAAAAAATTAATTAACGGTTTTTTTTCTAGGCCAAAAAAACAGCAAAAGAAACTGCTAATTGTTGAAATTTTTCGTGTGTCGCATATATTTTGATCAAACAGCCCTCACTTGATTGCACAACTGATAAGTTTTTCGAATATTTTTAAATGGTAATTTTCTTATAAAAAAAAAACATTATATATCATATGCAAATATTGTAATCCAATTTTTCACGCAGGCACTAGATGCAACATGCCTAGTCAAATGGAGAAAATTAATTTTTGTTTAGTAAGTTGTGAACAAAATTTTTCTATTCAATAGGAAAAGTCTAGCAAAACCACAGAACTTTATAGAAGAACAATAGCTGACAGTACAAATTACATTTACCGTGCTTTCAAATACACGAGTGTATATTAGACTGATTCAAACAAATTAAATTGTCTTCGATTTTGAATGCCACTAGCTTTTTAGTTTAAGTTTAGTGAAATAAAAAGCCTGGTAAAATTTCAGCCGTTTAGATTAATATTTTGTATGGGAAGTTTTCTTTTGTCTGCTTCTTTTAATTTATTAATTGACAACCGATTATCGTACGGAAATGATTGCGATGTTTACTTAAAAAATGATCTTTAAAAATGTCCTTCACCTCTTATTTAATTAGTGCCCTCCTTCCGAATTTATTGAAGGTTAAAGTGGATGGTTTATTCCACAGTTTTTGGGATTCCCTGTTAAAAATATCAGCTATATATGCATTGTATGAGATGATCATATTTCTAAAAACACAACACAAATACTTATCAAGTCAATTTTTATAAAAAAAAATCATTTAAATTGATTGCTATAAGAACCGAAAATAACGATACAAATCTGCTAATCTAATTGTTTATTTTTTTTTTCATTTTTCCTTGCGTCAAATAATTTTTTTTCTTAAAAAATTAATTTATGTGAACATATCCAACAAAATTCAATATTTAAACTGTATATTATAGCTGAAATTTTACACAGGGAATCCAAAAAACTGTGAAATGAACGATCCACTTTAACCTTCAATAACTTTGCGCTAATTAGATAAGAAGTAATGAATATTTTCAAAGAGCATTCAATTTCCTTTAAAAAAACGTCTGAATTATTTCAGTACGGCGATTGTATTTTGATGTGTGACCCCCCCCTGACTCAATGTCTGGACCCGCCCTTGTGCAGAAATCGAACGGCTAAGGTGAGTGGCACTTTTCTTTGACGAGGCAGTGGCCCTGGAAATTTTTTTAGCTACTACAGTACTACAACTTAAATCGTAACCAACTTAATACTTTATAGAGCCGAAATACTTGTAACCCATTAGTGCATTTTGTTCGTTTATTTTTACTATTTTTCTTATCTACCTATATTTTCTGTGAAATCGTGTATGACTTTTCGTTATAGTCACTGTACGTGTACACGATCAAAGTATTTTTATTGATATTAAGTTGTTTCTGTTCGTAAATCGTATACCTCTCATTTCAATTCTAGATGGTAATTGTCCTCTCTCGCTCACTCCCATCGTTTCATTTGTGTATATTTTCTTCTCTAGTTCACTCGCCGTCACCATCACCACCACCACAAGTTTCACTTTGACTCTTTTTAGCTCTGTCAGCTATTTCGTCATCGCGATCGTGGTATGGGGTATGAATATGTATTTGCTGTGCATACTCAAAGTACTCAACTCATCCCCTTGTCTTCAAATTTCATTAACCAAAAAAAAAAAAAAAAAATGAAACAAAATTAAATTAATGAGATAAACCAAAAAATCAACGCATGCGTCAATGAATTCAAGAAAATGACAAGAACAAAAAAAGGGAGGAACGATCTTTCTTCCATGCGTAATGTTGTATAGGGTAAATTAACTTTTAAAGAGATTATAATGGCACTATAACTGCAGTCGCAGTGTAGGTAGGTATGGATTGTATAACGAAGGTTTACGGATGTGTATAGACTGTTGTAGATAAATTTCTTGTTTTATTTATGGATGGTTTTTGTAAACAATTACAATGGTCATAGAGGGATGCGAGGCTGATAATCAATAGCATCTTAAAAGGAAACGTAAATAAGATTTCAGATGGAATTTTGTTTTCAATTTTAAAATTTTTAAATAAGCAGAACAAAGAAGGAGCTAACGAACATTATAAACACCATCAAGTGAACATTTGAAAATAACAGAATTATTGTCTTATGATAATAATTTTTTGACATATTTATGTCGTTTTTTATTCGACGTTCAGAAGCGCCCAGAAATAATGTAAAATAAGTCTTTTGAAAACATTTCATTGGCAAAAAAAATATTCTTCTGAGAAGTGAATTTCGTTTCTGGATTTTAAATCACAAAATCTACTTTGAAACATAATATCAGGGATTGGCGAAAGCCCTATTGTAAAGTTTCAAACACAACTAAAAATTTTAAACAAATAAGAAACTAATCATTTTTCTTTCTGACAATCTAACCTTATTTTAAACCACGGAGGAAATAAAGCTTTTGATGACTCTTTAATTTGCCAATTTATTTTGACTAATGCTCGAACTAGCAAGCTCAAAAGGCTATATATAACCCTTCTGCCAGGAGTTTTTTTTATCGAATAAACACGTAAGGTGTTTTTCTTTTTTATTTCAGAGTTTGTTCAGAGCAGAGCACTGAGCAGAGCCTGAGCAAGCGTAGTAGACTCTGCGCAGAGTGTGCTCAGAGTACCCCGATTTAATTATGAAACACACCTGATCACTGAATTGTCATATCTGTCAAATTGCATGAAAATGAAAACTGTATGAAGTTGGCTGCGCTCAGCTTTTTACAACGTTTGCTCGGTTATTTAATCCTGAGCTCATGGAGCACGCTCCGAGCTAGCTCTGAACGAAAAAAGAAGCACTGAGCACTCTGAATTGAAAAAGAAACACAACATTTTTGTTTGACAGTTCGGGATCAGCTGTCAGCTCTGAACTAAAAAAGAAAAACGCCTATAAGGTAACTGCACCAAAAAAAATTGAAAACAAGCCTAACTGAACTGCAAGTGATACGGCTTTTTCGAAGAAATGCGTTCCTCTGATATTTCAAAAAAAAAAAAAAAAAAACTTCTAACTGCAAAGAAACAACGGACACTATTCGTATTACAAAGTAGCTATTGTCATAAGAGTTCGAATTACTGGGAACATAATTTTTAATGGAATGTAACACTTACGTTTTTTCATTTAATTTAACGAAAGGTTTTAAGGCTTACATAAAAGTCTGATTTTATTTATCTGAATTGAAATTTTGCAATTATTTTTAGTTTCTTTTAGTGCGACAAAATTACATGTGTGTGATACTGAAAATTGCCAATAAATAAAAGAACCGACATACATTATGTGCGACGGTATGCAGGTACAGGGTACATGCACTTAAAATGTCTTAAACAATACAATGTCTTAAAAACACACAACAGATTTATTTCTTTTACACTGTCCTTGAAGTATTTTAGAATCAATTATTGGTATACGTACATAGTATTGGTTTAGGTATATAGGAAAAATAGATTCTTACCTGCTGTTGCCCTTCCAAGAAATATGTCAGCGCCAGTAGAAATTGAATTGTTTACATATCCATCGCATTTGGGTAGGGTCATGTTCGTTAAATATTATGTAAACGTTTTTCCTTTTTATTTTTTTTAAACAAAACAACATGTGATCTTCATAAAATTAATCTGGCTGCTCTTGAACACTTAAAGTCTCTTGAAGGCTTTGTTTTTTAATGTTGAAAACATTCTGCCAGCCGTGGGTAAGAAACTCCCCGATAAATAGAGAGAATACGAATACGCAGTTTTTTTTTTGAGCATTTGAGAATTTTCAATTAAAAATCATTTGAACTTATTTGCTGAAACGAAACTTTAATAGCAGTTTGTATATTCAACTATGACGGTCTGAACAGAATAGAATGCTGCAACTGGAACCGGAAACGGAGCTGCAAAAGATGTCAAAAACTGTCGTGCGCTCTATTTTTTGAGCGCCCACAATGCAGCTGTACAGCTTTGAAAGTATTTTAAAGAAAAACAAAACAATAATCTTGTGTACAAGCTCAGAATTCATATTTTTCATTGCCAATATTTTTCCTTTTAATTAATAATTTTTTTCGGAACACAAATAACCACAGAATTTTTTTTCCGACGCAAATAGTTTTTTTTTTTTTTCATACAATTTTAAATGTCAAAAGTGCTGCACGTGAAAAGTTAAAAGTTGGCGAACTCTTCCGGCTGCGGCTGCAGCTCCGTAGCTCCGTAAACGACTACGTTGCATTGTGTTCGCAACATTGAATTTGTGTGTATTCGATATTTTGACAGCTATTTCAGCTGCGGCTCCAGTTGCAGCTCCGTCTCCATTCTGTTCAGGCTGTTAAACGTTCATCAGCAGTTTACTGATCTGAAACTAACTGGCTGAACAGAATGGTGACGCAGACGGAAACGGAGACGGAGCCGGAATAGCTGTCAAAATATTAAATACACGCAAATTCAATGTTGCGAACACAACGGAACGTAGACGCATACGGAGACGCAGACGCAGACGGAAGAGTTCACCAACTTTTAACTTTTGACGTACGGCACTTTTGACGTTTCAATTTGTATGAAGAAAAAAAACAACTTTTTGGGTCGGAAAAAAATATTGTGGTTATTTGTATCGCGAAAAAAATTATTTATTAAAAGGAAAATTATTGGAAACAAAAAATGTGAATTCTGAGCTTGTACACAATAATATTCTTTTGTTTTTCTTCAAAATACTTTCAAAGCTGTACAGCTCCATTGTGGACATGTAAAAAAAATAACGTACGACACTTTTTGACAGCTCTTCCAGTTCCGTCTGCGGCTTCAGTTCCGTCATTCTATTCTGTTCAGCCAGTAAAATGTTTGAGTTCAACTTACATAGGTACCACGCTTATGTTCTTCTTTTTCCTTGGAAACTGCCTTTGTAGTTAAAAACAGGACGGAAGAAAATATTGGATAAAAACTTACACTTGACATTGCTTTAACTAAGTGACCGAAATACAACATTTGTTTTGTCTCCTGTAACTTTAATTAAACTTCTTGAAAAAATGCAGTACCTATACATTTTAATTTTAGAATGAAAATATAAAATTTAATTCTATCCGCCGCTGAAGGCATGCGAAGCATCGTCGCATCAGCTAAGCATTGCTGAGAATGAGAACTTTAAAATGGAATTAGCTGCCTTACTGAGATGGCAAATAACTGGAGGATATCGTTGGAAGCGAAATTGTAGATCGCCTTCCCAAATCAGATTCTAGAAGAGAAATAGAAAAACTTCTAGAGTGTCGTGAAGGTAAATATTCTAGTTCAGGTCAGATTACAGAAACTAGCAGTTCATAAGGCAGCAGTAGAATGGAGAATCTGTGATAAAGTGAAGTCTTTAAGGCTGACACTTACGGATACGTTTACAAGCTTTACGAACGCGTCGACATGACAGACGACTTGAAGAGAACCTGAAAATCAAAATGAACCTACATAACTGTAATTTCGAATTCCTTTCAACAAACTATTCCATTATTCCAAAACCGATTTTTTCCTTTCAATATAAGGAATTTGTCCAGAAAAAACCGATTTTGTCTTCTAAATAAATTGATTTTTTTGTTGAAAGGAATTCGAGCATTAGTTTAACTCTGAAGTTGATTTTTTCAACTTTAACGTTGAGGTAGCTTATGTTACGTTGGTTTGTGTACATGCTAATAGGTGCCAAATCGTAACATAATACCCAACGCGTCATTGTAAACAATTTGCTTAAATTGCTCTGTGTGAGCTTTCGCGTTGAAAGAAAAATCTGTCAAAGCGACGCCCAACGCGGCATTGGAAATCAGCCTTTATGATTTTACACGGCATGAGTCAATATACTGGTAGATAAAAATTCACGAGTATTCTTCCAGTGCAAAAAATGGAAACAAACATGCCCTATTAAGCATGATGTCACCATATTTACGAGATCACGTTAAAAGCAGATGTTTTAACTTGGACCGTCAACAAGCCCGATTTGAGAATTTCTGGACTAAAGCGCTCAATACACGATACAATTATCGTACAGATTATCGTAATCGCATGTGATGGTTGTATCGTGGGTGTATACACGAAGGTGTCCGCTGTATTGAAATCGCACGTCGAATGCTATGGAGCGAAGACAGCTGCGATATCGGTACAACTCCAAGTCGGTAAGATGGGTTTTATCGTGTATTAAGCGCTTAAAATCAATCAAAATATTGTCTATGAACAATCAACAGCTGCAGTTATCAAATTCTCTGACGAAATAAAATGAATCTCTTCTGCTTAGAAGTCCAACCGCGAGATTACTGACGATTGTATTCTTATAAAGGGTTTCTCAGAAACGTATATCATGGAGCACCAGAAACAAAAAGGAAGATGGTTTGAAACTGAGGGAGTATAGAGAATCCCTTAAAGAAAATAAATGCGTTCACGTTGGTAATATCTAGTAAAAAGAGTTGGAGCATTACGTTAGGTTAAACACCCGCCGATTTTTCAATATAACAGGATTATCGTTAGAGTTCTAGACCAAGGATGTAGATTAGTGGCCCAAGGAAAAGACCCATACAATGAGGTGAAACATCGAATACGTAAAATGAGAGTGGTCAATGATTTCGCTGAGCGAACAGTTAAGATAAGCTTATGAATGAGTTTGAGTACAATAAGCAACATTTGAACCTTAAACAACCGTTGGTTTTTACTGAAGTTAAACTTTTAGTTAAATTCTTTACTTTTTAATGTGTAAATTATTTTAACAGAACTGAAATAAGTGTACAACTAATTGAAGTTTTTAATTCCAAATTAATAAAAACTATAAAATTATATGAAATTTTTTTTCTATTAAAAATAAAAAAAAAAATTTAAACCTACAAAAAAACCACTCATACAATTTTTAATTTTTATTTTTTCATAGAATAAGATTTGTTAAAGAAATAAGATGGTTTACTTTTTTTAGCTTTCAAAACAATTTGAGAAGATTTTTTTTAACATATTAAGTAGTGTGTTTTATTTTTCTTTTTTTTCGGCATCAAGAAATTTAAAATAAAACACAGTCTTCCTAAAGATTTAAAAAAAATGTGTTGATTAGTGGTATTGGAAAATTGTCAGCCCCCATCCACAAAGAATTTGGACTATGAAAAGAAATGCATAACATTTCAACCTCAATATTTCCTTGACCTATAAACTTTTATTTTAAACATTAAATGGACACACACTTTGTTTATGCCCTAAGCCTTAACTACATTAGCCACTTTTTGCAAAATTACAAAAGTAAAAATATTTTTTTTCCCGCTAGCGCAGTTGCTTTGCTTTGTGAAAAAGAATATACACAATTTTTTATTAAACCAAAATTTAAGCTTTCTGCATCATTTTTATAAGTTTTCCAGTGAGAAACACTATCTAAAAATGAGTTTGAAAATTTTCACTTTTGTAGTTAAGGCATTAAAAGACTAAATGCCTTTTACGGCCTGTTGCAAATTTCTGTGTGGTCACACTATACTTTTTTTAGGTTAAATTTAAGATCATCTTAAATTTTAAGCTAGTTCTCAAAATAATTCGTGAAAAAAATAATAATAAAACAAAATAATTCGTTGTTTTTTTTTTGTTTTGATTTTTTTTACTTCATCTAAGAATTAAATAAATAAAGTATCTATATACCTATACCTGCTTGCGCATACAAGGAGTCCGTACTAAGTCAAAAGTATATATATAAAAATATAGAAACCAAAGCCCAATAGAATTTTCTATTTTTCTTTTTTTAGTTTTAATCTTTTCATAGGTATCTTTCTTAAGTATCATTTCAATTGAAAAGAACGAGAAGGCAAAACAAAATATGCAATAAAAAAAAAAAAACAGTAAATCTGATAAGGAGGGAAATATAAGTAACAGGTTTTTTTTCACCACACTGTGACTGTGGTTAGATTCTAACACATCAGTGTGAAATTATGGAAAAGACAACCAGTTGAGAAACACGATATTATACATAAGCCCGATAGAAAATGTGATAGACCATAGTATAGAGACAATTGATTCATGAATATCAGTTTATGTTGTCATTCTTATTTGTTAACTGAAGTCTATCTGTATCTAATATCTATGTTCCAAGTCTTTTCAAGTTTGTATTCAGGTCCAATTTGCTACTTGTACAAGATTCAGTCCTTTAAATAGTTTACTCTTTCCGTAAATGTACTGAAACTGCAAATAATATATTTTAAAGATCGTCAAAAAATGTACTTTGTTTTCATTTCTGAAACCCTCTTGTTTGTATAATTGTAGGCAGGTATAAAGATTCATTCTTTTTTCTCACTCTTTATGCCTTCAGTCCAAATAAAATTATAGTTAATATTATTATCATTAAAATAGGAGGGGATATGTTATGTGATCTTGCGATCATGGTTATTCAACAAAAAAAAAATACCTTGCGAGTCTCGTGCGCAAGATTTAATTAAGTGACAGTATACCAACAAGCGACCGCACAAACTTAACGTAGATTCTTCTATGAAACTAGATATTTTTATTCGCCAAGTTCTATTTTGCATGGTGACTCATTAAAATGCGTTTTTTGTTTTTAAATTTAAAACAACCATTTAATTTGCATTTAATATAAAAAAAAAACCGCTTTTTGTTTTTAAAACGTTAGGTGTTAGAATTCATTCAGACGCTACGATCGTTTGAAGTTCCAATAAATTTTAATATCAATTTTGGTTCAAATTTTGTTTAAGTTAAACCGCATAATTTTCCTTGTTTTTGTTTTAATTGATACTCATATATGTACATCGGTATCTATTCGCGTATGGTTCGCAGATGTTTTTTGTTGTTGTTTTTAGATAGACGGCATTCTTTCTCGTTAAGCAAATTCTGTGCAACTAATGGAGCATTTCTAATGGGGTGATTGATTTAATTATTATTATTTTGATCGCGGCCTTGAATTTTATTTTAGTTTAATGATTTTATTTTATGAACGCGATCCCACACTGGTAATATAGAAAGCATGTACACAATACAGATACATATCTGCACTCATCATTTTTCTGACGTTAATTTTAAAAATTTTCTAATGAATATTTACTGCCTGAATGCAATGGAATCGGAGCTGCAATTGGAGCTGGAGTGGGAATACCACTCAAAATATTAAATACGTATAGATTTAATGTCGAAGCTGTGGCTGGCAGCTGAACAATTTTGCCAACTTTAAACTTTTCGTTTATTTTTTATTTCTTTCTTTTTTCATTTGGTTTTCAGTATTAGACATTTGACAAAGAATTGATCAGTGCATATTCAATGCAGAAAAAAACAATAGTAAATGCTATCATGCAAAATTTTGAAAAAAAAAAAAATAAACTTAAAAAGAAATTCTAATTTTTTTCAAAAAATTTGACTTAAAAATGCTTTAGCACAATAAGACCCAGTTTTTCAGTGTGAGATTAAAGTTAAACTCACCAAATATGTTGGGTTAACGTTCGATTAACAGAAAAAATCCTTTCTGCATCCATACCCTTCTAAAATATAGCTTGATGAGTTAACTGTTTAATTTCATTTAATTTGCAGGATTAGCTAACTCTGGCTTAACTCACGACTGAAAAACTGGGCCTAAAGTATTAGTCCAGGAAAAATAGACTTTTACACGAAAAAAGCAAACAAAACATTTTCTGTGGAAAATTGGGACAGCTACAAGATTGCAGAAAATTTTTCCCTTAAATAAACCGTTTTTTAAATATTTGTAAAAAAAAAAAAACCATTTTTATTTCACCATGTTACTGACCTAGCGGTCATCGGTAAGTATCTCTCTCAGTTTATACAGGTAGATAGTCGAATTACCAAAACTCATGCAAAATTTCAGCCTCTTACAAATTTTTTCCTTTCTTTGGCAATTTTTCTTCTAAAAAACTATTGGACTTTGTGCGCTATCGTTGATTTTTAATAATTTTTTTTCCAGAAATCCCCCCACCTCCAGCCTCAGGGGGGAAATAGTATTCCCCCACACAACTTTCTTCTTAGAATGATTGCAGGAATCATCCCCTTGAATTATAGGGGATACCCTGTATAACACAGCAGTTTTTTGCTCAATGCTTTATATTCATACTTGTATTATGTATACAGGGTGTACGCTATTAGGTGCACCACCAAAGAGCTAGAGCGAGTAGGTTGGGTTAAGAATAGAAAAAAATCGAATGGAAAGAGATCTATTTTCCCCCGTTTAGGCGGGAGGGACAATTTTCTAAAAAAAATCCACTTGAAATAGAAAAAAAATTATTAAAAAAACAACGGCAACACTTACAATGTCATGCTATATATGTTTTTTAAAGCCACAAGCTCGTTCTTTTATTTTCTTTTTAATTAAAATTATTTGATGGAATAGTTTTTGAAAAATTAATTTTCAAACTCAAAATTTTGAAAACATAATGACAAAAATTTTGTTCAAACTAATTTTTTTCAAAATTTTACGTGTTTAAGTAGTATTTTTGATTTTAAAATTCAATGCTCCTATTAATTTCCAGTCAAAATCTAAAAACCGGAAGCCTAAATGTTTTTTAGTTTTTGATAAAATTGAAAATAACCATATCTACTTTACTACTTAATTACAAGTAGAAACAGAATCTTTATAGTTGGAAGTAAAATTAAAGAAAAACTTACTTTTGTTTTTTTTTTCAATTTTCTCAAAAACTGGAATACATTTTGACATCTGGTTTTTTAGTGTTTGACTGAAAATTGATTGGAGCATTGAATATCAAACACAAAAATATTACTTAATATCATAAAATTTTGAAAAGAATTAGTTTGAACACCATTTTTTTTATTCTTTTTTTTTTCAAAAATTTGAGTTTGAAATTTAATTTTTGAAAAACTGTTCACAAGAATTACTTATTTTAAAAAGAAAATAAAAGAAGAGGTTTCTGGCCACACAAAAAGGTATAACATGCTATTGTAATAGTGATCGTTTTTTTTTTTTTAATATTTTTTTTTCTGTCTTAAGTAATTTTTTTAGAAAATTTCCCCTCCATTTAATTTTTTTTTTCTCAAAAACAAAAAGACACTTGAGTATTTTCTTTTAAGTATTTGACTAGAAATTTACAGGAGCATCGAATATTAACCACAAAACTATTACTTAATTACGAAAATTAAAAAAGAAATTAGTTTAAGCACAATTTTTTTCATTATTTTTTCAAAATTTAGAGTTTGAAAATTAATTTTTCAAAAACTGTTCTCTCTAGTAACTTGAATTAAAAAGAAAATTCAATAATGGATTTCTAGCTTTAAAACATGATGTTGTAAGTGTTACCGTTGTATTTTGTTTCTATTTTAAGTAAATTTTTTTAAAAAATTGCCCCTCCCGCCTAAAGGGGGGAAAATAGACCCCCCACCCATACGATTTTTTTCTTTTCTTAACCTAAACTAATCCCTCTAGCTCTTTGGTGCACCTTGTACCGAACACCCATACTTGTATATGTATGTAACTAAGGTACTATTGGATTAAAGAACGTTCGACAGGGTTTTGAATTTTACTTCTTTTTATTTCCTTTCGTTATTTTTTTTTCTTGTATTTTTACCTATACATTGAAGCAGCTTCGAATTAATTATAATACGATTAATAAATAATAATGTATTATTTCAGGGCATATTATGCATAGTAACATATTACAAGGGTAACGCTAACAACTAACACGTATTCAATAGAAATAAACAGGTACCTGTAGAAAAAGTATAGAAACATTTGGTTTGTGACATTTAATATAAATAAATAGGTTCTCCTTTTTTGAACTGGTTGCAGACAATTATGCAAAAAGAATCATAGCTTTTTTTTTAGAGAAATATAAATTTGTATATGAAGTCTTGACATGAATACATAATGCCATTAAATCCATCATTATGAAGACTGCGTTTAAGGAAAACTTAGATTAAAAACTTTTAATTTTGGTTTTGATTTTTTCAGTTTCTAAAATACAAATCAAAAACATTTCTGAATATTTTAATGCCTACATATCGTCGATTCGGAAGAAAAACGACACAACTCAACAAATCTCATTTTTCAAAATAGGCAACAGAAAATTGAATGAAAATTTGAAATTCAATAAATTTTTTAAAATATCAAAAACACTCAATAGCTCATTAAGTTCCAAATATTGTAGTAGAGTCTGGCATTTTTTCAATTGATAGTTTTTCTTTTATTCACCAAAGTGCAATGCTAGCTAAAAAATTTAATTTGTTGAGTTGTTTCGTTTTTCTTCCGAGCTGACGATATGTATTCTAGATATTGGGAAAAATATTGTAAGTTCGTAAGAAAATGAGTACAAATATAAAATCCGGGCTTCTTAGCTGAAATTGAGATGAAAAACTGATATTTCTTACAGGGTGGCGTATAAATAAATAAATAAATAAATTTGGTGGCAAAATAGCTCATGACGTACTAGGGCCTAGTAGCTCACAACTCTCAACCATTGCAGTGTGCGTGTTTGCATTGCAGCAATGGAGTGGACCTACAGTTTTTTGCCGAATCCGAACGGCTATAAGGTGAGCGGCACTTCCCTATGTCAGGAGATAATCTTGGAGAATTTGTCACTTCCTTGCAAGAGGCAGTAGCCCTGAAAAACATTTCGTGTTTTTAGGTGACAGAGGCTGGGCATCAAGTCAAACGCACTAACTATTACGCCACGCGCTACTACGGCAAAAAGATAATAACTTTATCATTTATTTGATAAAAAACATTTTTCTGGATTGGATACGATATATGTATGTCAATTTTATAAATATCGACTTCACAATGTCGATTTTCATAATCTGGAAGAAAAAAATTATCGACTTGTTAAAAGACCGCGACTGTTTAAAAAGTCGTAAACAATTTATCGATTTTTTAAAACGTCGACTTTCAAAAAGTTGATTTTCAAAATGTCGACAGCAATCGAGATGTTTTAACAGTCGACATTTTAAAAGTCGACATTTTGATCAGATCATACCCAGACCTGATCGAAATCGCGTTTTTAAAGTAAAATCATAGTAGGATCAAACTATCGATTGTTAAAATTGAGATTCCTTAAATGTCAATCATTGTCATTAAACTTAATCGAAATAGGTATAGGTACATACTCGTACCTACATGCCGATTATGGAATTCGCAATACTAGATCATCGCATTGTAGTGCTCTCTTTTATCTTTTTTGGAGGTTGCAGACCTTCATGAAGAAGAATATAAAGATCAAAAAGAAGCCATAACACTAAACTTAGATCTTAAATTTAAACCTCATGTCGACGTCATATTCTTCAAATTATAATGATAATGATGATGATCAATACACAAACTATGCAGAACAAATTCAAAATATGTACATCACCCAACTAAGCAATAAATCAGAGTAGCGCGGATAGACATCTGTGTTATATCAAATGGAAATGTTCTCAAACTCGTTTTATATGTATATAAAGACATGGATTTAAATTATTGAGCGCCGTACGAACAACAAAAAAAAAAAATAAGTAGGTAAACAATAATATGAAACACTGAGTCATAAACTTTAAATAAAACGCAACTGGTATTATAGTACTGACTTTAACTACTTATCTCTCTTTGTCAATGGTTAAACTTATATTATATAGATAATTTATTTATGTACTTAGTGGGACGTGCTAAAAAAAAAACTAGGCAACTCAATTAATAGTAGGTATATCGCCAAATAATACATTCTGCATCTAATAACAATAAAATAAAATAAACAAATCACGAATAACCTATTCAAAAGACCACATTATTATTTTAATTTTATTATATCTACCATTTTTTTTTTTTAGCTAATTATGCATAGGTATATGCGTTAAAACAGAATAGTCCACACCTTTTATTTTATTTATTTGTTGCATTTGAATAGAGAGATATTATATCTTCATACAAAAGATCAATTTAATTTTAAATTTTATTTTTGTTATCAAAGATTAAAGATTAAAACAAAAATATATATATTTGAACATTAAGTAGCCTTACTTATAATTATGTTCATTAAGCTATGAGAATCACACGGATGACACAATGTTTTGCTTTCATTAATTTTCTCTCAAACTTAGCATTTTTCGGAATTGTGAATTTCTGTCCAACGAAGTTTCTTGAACAGAAAGTTGTATAGGGAAATTTTTTATTCTCTCGTAAATGTTTTCTTTTGCGAAATATTTGTGCAATGTTTGACTACAGAAGAGCCTTTGGTCTGCAATTTACACCAATATGCACAGAAAATCAAAGAAATTCAATATTTTGTCTAAAAAGATTAAATTTTTACATTTAATTTTCGCGGGAACGATTTAATCGACGTTGATACAAAATTAAATACAAGTTTTTGATATTTTTTTTTACAAATTCTTACCAAAATTTTGTTAGAAAGGTAATAGATACTGTTAATTATTAGATTTCAAATTGAATTCTGCTCTAGAGAATCATCTAAAAACCTTGAGTTCCAAGTTTAAAGAAAATCAGTTCATTCAGGCAAATGGCGGAAGCCTATTTTTCCGTGTTTTTTTTTTACCGCTAATTTGAGGTTTGTTTGATTAAAGTCTCAAGTCAAATTTTTGCAAATCCGAAAGATGCCCTTTCTCGCAAGTAAAATATGCTTAAGGAGGAGTATAGGAAAAGCGTTTGGTATTTTCAAATAAAAACTGTTAGATACCATAAAAGGACAGCAATAATAATCTCTTCAAATAATTTGGTCAATGGATTTTATCTACTCTATTTGTTCTTAAAAGAATTAAAATTATAAGTTCAAAAATCTCCTAGAATAATATAGGATTGTGTACGTTCAAAAGACGTAGGGAACTTCGTATGTAGTCAACTATGTTCGTTGGACACAAATTTGACTAGGAACCTAGTCGATGACTAGAGATGTCATTAATGCCAAGCTACGAACTTACTGGCTGAAGAGAACAGAATGCTGGAACTGGAGCCGCAGACGGAACTGGAAGAGCTGTCAAAAAGTGTCGTACGTTAATTTTTTTACCTGCCCACAATGCAACTGTACAGCTTTGAATGTATTTTGAAGAATAACAAAAGAATATTCTTGTGTACAAGCTCTGAATTCACATTTTTTGTTTCCAATAATTTTCCTTTTAATAAATAATTTTTTCCGACCCAAAAAGTTATTTATGTTCTTCATACAAATTGAATCGTCAAAAGTTCCGTACGTGAAAAGTTAAAAGTTGGTGAACTCTTCCGTCTGCGGCTGCAGCTCCGTATGCGGCTACGTTACGTTGTGTTCGCAACATTGAATTTGCGTGTATTCAATGTTTTGACAGCTATTCCAGCTCCGGCTCCAGTTCCGTCTCCGTCGCCATTCTGTTCAGCCAGTTAACTTCAAACATTTACTTTCCGTTCAGGAAGAGTACCTACTTTTAATAATATTTTTATCTAAGAATCACCTCACACAAGGCACAAATCAGTTACGAATTTTGTAATATAAGTTGTGTTTTGTTGAGCTAGTTATTGTGCCGATTCTGCAATGTTCGACATTAAGCCATAGTGTTACTGAAGAGCGAATCTGCTGTTAACTTGTTGTTGGTAGAATTTGCATGTGAAAATTTTAATATTTATATATAATTTTAAAACTTATAATTTTTAAACTTTCCTTACTAATGATAAATTTTTTAAATTAAATCTTCTACGTAATATTTAATAAATAACCTCTTCACTCAAATTGTTAAAATAAACGTGAAAAAGGAAACAAGTTACAGAAGAATAAAGTTCAGCTTGCTTTTTAATTACAAAATATAATCAGCTGTTATTCTGACGCAAATTCACTTCACTTGAAATGTCACCTAGCTTTCCAGCCATTTTCCAATAAAATTTGCTTCGATCCAGAACTTCCACCAAACGTCAAAAACTCTTGATGGGGGGAAAACAAACACACTATTAAAGGCGCGAACAGTATCGGTGTGTATTTATATTTGTTTGTATTGTTGTTTCCCCCCATCTAGAGCTTCTTTTTAATTAAAGAACTGTCAGAATTAGAAAGAGAAAAGATTCTGGAAAAGCCAAATTGGAATGCATATTTTTGGCAGCTGACCAATCAGAAACTAGAAACTTGCCTAGCTTCCTAATCACCTATGACTTCTGAACGTACCTTTTATTTTTACTGTTACAGTACGGTTACAGTTGTAACCCTTTTCCCATTTTTTCAGGCACACAAAAAATCTTCTAGTGTGAAAGCCGTCGGTCGTCCGAGCGTTTTTTTTTAACCGTTCCCTGTCCCTTCCTTTTATCACACAAGCAAAAACTCTCTTTGTTGTAAAGTAGCAGTCTAACTTATTTTTTTTTAACATTATCTTTAAGTAGCCATGAACGATTACTTGAAAATATATGTGTAGCAAGTAATTTTGTAAAATATGTTAGGTATCTATCCCAAAAAGCAAGCAAAACAAGTCCATTCCATTAACCAATAAGCTACCGAAATATGAGACGCCTGCAACTGTTCATGCTCATACGATTAAAATTTTAAGTGGACCACTTAAAACTAATATTAATAATGGACAAAAAAAAAATAAATAAAATGAAAACCATAAATTTTTGAAAACAAATAAAAGAAAACATTGCCAGATTCTGAGTCAAAAGAATTTAAAATCTCGCCCCGAACTCTATGAAGCATGGGTTTTCCTTTTGTTCTATTTTATGTTCATGTGCGATCGACACCTTTCGAACACAATTTTCGAATTTTGTTATTTTTAAAGAAAATATATTTTCGTAAAATACTATATTATTTCTGAACGCTAGAGGGAAAGAGAATTCCGATTGCTCATCTCTATAAAAACTAAGGCATCAGGAAGAATAAATAATGAGTTTTTCTTCTCAGTTAAATTTAAAAATACATTATTTTCGAGAATGCAAGACTAGCATTTTCATAAAAATTTAACATTATTATCGTTTTATGTTTTTTTTTTGGATATGGTGAGGGTGGAAAAAGACAAAAGAGGATTTTGAATGTATATACCTACCGCTACCATACTATTCTAGTGTTTATGGTTACCCTCGTGGTATTTTTTGTTTTGTTCAAGAGGAAAAAAAAAATATGTGTGTGTCACACACATCGCTCAGAAACAGAAGAATTCTTTTAAAAGAACGAAGAATCAAAAACTAGGTGCGGATGGAAGTTTTATGGCATGCATAGGTGATGGCGTTGGTGGGTGTTTTTTTTTTTTTAGGTATAATTTTTTTTTGTTTTTATTTTAGAAAGGTACCCTACAATTTGATCGATGTTTTGTGTCGACTTGAAATGAAAACAAAATGGGAACTTTAAATTTTGTATTTTTAGACATTTTAATGCCTGACAAAGAGATTATTAAGAAGGTATAGTATAGGTACCTAAGTATATATCTGCATAAAAAAAAAAAAAAAAAAAAAAACAATTCTCAAAATTCTTTGATTTAAGTTAAATTTAGTTTGTTTTATGATTTGGTGATGTAAATTATAAAAATAAGAATGACAAATAGATTAGACAGGTGACTTGACATCTAGGTTCTTACATGATTTTTGGGGGCTTGACAAAATATCAAAAAGTTCTATAATTTCAAGTTTTTGTAAGAAAAAAAGTTCTTTTCAGCTAAGAGCGTGACATACGTCACGTAGCTAACGTTAGGTACATAAATACATATCTATGTTTCATTTCGAAAAATAATGTCACAGTTAATTTACTCGAACATACATTTGTTTTAGGAAAATGTATTACATTTTTATGGTTTTCTATACTATATATTTGTTTTGCTAACATGCGCTTAAGATCCCTTATTATTTTTTTATTTCATAAATATCGCTTTTGGAGCTCGTGACATTTATATTATTTTGACAGCAGTTGTAAGCTGTATTGGGATACAGTCCGCCTGGAAAAATGTCAAGTTTTTGGCAAGTTTAGGCAAGGCCCTGGCAAGTTTTCGGTAAGGAAAACCTAGACGAGGAAAACATGACAGACCCTTATTAGTGCCTCGCTGATCACATTTATTTAATTAAATACTGGTGAGGCTCTTGTTAGTAACTAACTTTGTAAGTACATATTGTGAAGTCATTTTATAAAAATTTAAATCGGGATCTTATTAGATATATCGTAACAAAAATCCATGCGTGTTGTTGTTAAACAACTGTTCAAATATCAAATAATGAATCTAAATCGGTATGTCTAAGAGTTAAATCGCAACTGCAGGCAAATATGAAAATCTTTTTTTATAAAATGACAATGAAACATTTAATTTAATAATCTTGTGAGTTAAATATACAAAATTGCCATATAAAATAAATAAACGAAATACGAATTTAGTACGAAATAATATTCTTATTTTTTGGGGGTCACGTTGGTCTTTTTCAGATTGTACCTTCCATCCAACCAAAAAAGTTGACAGACTCACTGAACAGCAAGTTAAAACAATTTAAAACAGCGACTTTCTCACTGAACAACAAAAATTTGTTCTTTTTTAAACTGTTCCAAACAGTCTCACTGAATATACCTACAGTCAGTGTTTCACACATACTTGCACACACACCAAAGTAAATGACATTTAACTAAACGTCAGTTTGAATTTTTAATTTTGCATACGCAGGAATTTTGTAGTGGTCCGTCTTTTAATTATAACAAAATAAAAAATAAAAAAAAATGGGCTCGTGGTTAATTATATTAGTGAATATACCTAGTGAATTTTTGTCACACCCTCGTCGTCACGTTGCGTCTTTTTTTTTTTTTTTTTTTTTTTTTCAATTTTTCGAATTTTGTGATGTCACACTGACGTATTGTTTTCTCGTCGCATTGTAAAACAGCTTTCATCCTGCTGGCCGTGTTCAAGGAATCGTCTTCCGGCAACAAACTGTAGGTACTTACCAGACACTGACTGAAATATGTGGAACACATCGAATTTTTACAGAATTTGACTGACAAGGCAAAAAGGTACATAACTAGCGAGGGCCTAGCGAATGCCTATAGTAAGTATAGCTAGACCCTTGTTAGTAACTATGAAAAACTTTCCAGGGCCTTATTGAAGACTAGACTCTTTTTCCAAACAATCCAACTATGTACATTAAAACACTGCAGAAATAAATCATAATCTGGTGATGGACAATAAATTGGTAGGCCTTTTAAATATAACAAAAAATTAGTTGGAATCTCACAAACATGTTTTATTCAGTTTTAATCTCTACTTGTCCTTATGGGGAAATCATTTGAGCTTCTTTAAGAAAAGCCTTTCAAACTTTTCTGTTTTTACACTTGACAGTAGAAAATATTTTTTCAAACACATTCTTTATCTTTAAATCAACTACCACTTTTTTGTTGAACTCATTTCACTCATGAATATCAAGATTACAAAAAAATATATTTAGAGCTATCGCCTTAGAAAAAAAAAACTTTTCAAATACAGAAAATAGTTTTTACACCATTTCACCTATGAACAACAATATTTTGAAAAAATGACTCTTAACTCATTTCCTTAGATATGTATGTACTTTTAATACACAATTGGAAATTTTTCTACCACTACTTACCACTTTTTTGATTTTACCCATTTTACCTTACATCCCGCTGGAAAAATGGCAAGTTTTTGGTAAGTTTGGGTAAGGCCCCGGGAAGTTTTCAATAAGGAAAACATGGAAGAGGAAAACATGACAGGCCCCTATTAGTGCCTCGCTGAGAACGTTTATTTAAATAATCATGTCGATTATGGAAACCGCAACAGTGGATCCGCAGTGATTCGCAGTACATTGTACTCTTTTCTTTCCACGTAAAATCGATAAAGATAAAAGAGAGCACTACACTGCGATTCAGTGCGGATATAGTTTTGCGGATTCCATAATCGACATGAATGGTTTTGAATCGGTGTGTCAAGTAGTAAACAAGACAAAACAGAATAAGACAGAATCACAACTGATTTTGACATTTATTAGAAATCTGTTCTAGGGTGTTCTACTTAAAAAGCAAGTGCAAGAATTTTTTAGTGTCAGTGTTTTATAATAAAATAAAATTAAAAAAAAATGGATTCGCGGTTAATTCGTGAAATTAGTCAACTTTTATTATCTTAAACAAGAAAAAACGTGTTTTGAATACCTCCAAACCTCCCAATATAAGCAACAGAAAGCGCATCACCGCAGAATCACAAACGATGACACTACCGGACGCTGCACGTTTTTAAACCGACACGTAAATGCACACAAACGGCAGGATAGGTACCATGAGAATTATGTTGGAGACAGGTCCAACCAGGATGACCACCAGTTCATCGGCAAGCTGAAACGTGGTGAGTACACTGAAGTCTCTTGAAATAAAAACCATGGAGAATATATGTGGAACAAATCTTGTTTTTACTTGTCAGGGCTTAGGCAGAATTTATCTGACGAGGCAAAAAGGTTCATAACTGGTGAGAGCCTAGCGAATGCCTATTGTAAGCCTTGCTAGACCCTTGTTAGTAACAATGAAAAACTTGCCAGGGCCTTATTGAAAACTAGATTCTTTTTCCAGACGGGATATATCAAAATTTTGAAAAAATTTCTCTTCAGCAATCCCCTTAAAAAAAACATTACTAAAACGAAAAGAACTTTGAAAATCGGAAATGTAGTAGGAAATGCAGATTAATTTTGAGCACAAGCCAACATATTTTTTGACTTATAGACACTATTAAATGGGTGTTACAATTTAATTACCGAATATTTATCGTTTTGTCGACTACTAAGCGTCATTAGCGAAAGTGGATACACGATAATCTCTTCTTTTTGAGGTACATACAAATTAAAGTTACCAAATGGGACTTTTCACACTTCCTTGTGTTACGCCAGCCATTTACACATACTTATTTCCGTGTTTTTCACGAAAATAGCTGTTCTCTAGAAAATTTTCTCTAAGAATTTGTAAGCTAAATCATTATTTTTCTTTTTATTAAGAACATTTAGTAAGAATATTTACAAATTCATCTTCTGGCTCAAGGTTTAACTAATCTGGAGTTACATCACAGTTTGAGTCAAAATATTAAATTTTCTAAAAACTACTTTTTTCTTTTAATTTGAATGCATTTCTGTGCAAAAGCATAGAAACATATTCATACACTAAAAAGATTCAAAATCCAAGTACCTAATACATATGAACATAGGTACATATGTATATGCTGTACGTATGTATTTTTCAACCATTTTTTTTTTCTATCAATTAAATTTTATTAAACATTCAAGACCTAACTCGAACCTTAGAGTCAATTAAAAGTTCAAATTGAGAATGAAATTAATAAAAAATTCTGAAGAGAATTTTGCGTTATTGCATAAAATTCACTGTGTCCCTTGATTAAAACTTTTTGAGAACAAAAATACAGCAAAAATTGAATTTTTTTTTTTAAATAACCGAAGCTTAGCCGCTACTCACTTATTCCAGTTTAAGTTAAAGAAAATCAAAACTAAAGAAAAAATGGCAACGAGACAGCCAGACTGCCAAACATCGCGCCGACACAGTTAGACAAGAGAAGGGAAATGTTAAACCTTTTATAACTGCATTCTGCACACTTTCTCTCTGTTTGTGTTGTATATGTCTTTATGATTGTGTCATTATGTACGTGTCCCATGGAAAAATCTTTGCAACCTTTTTAGTTTTATTTATTTGTAAATATTTACACCGATTGCCATGCTGGCGTGTTTCTTTTGATTTTCTTTTTCTTCCTGTTTGGCCATATTATTACCATAATGATTCGATTAATATGGCACGCATAGTGACTGTCACTCTTTTGAATATAACGGAAGCAAAGTCAATAAAAGAAGCAACAGGAAAACGGATTACATATTGTTTTCAATGGAGTTTCGATTTTATTAATTTAAGCTGAAGGCTGCACCTTCGCAGTCAAATGATTGATTGATTATTCAATAAATATAATTCTATAGTGTTGATAGAAATTGATGAGAACAGAAGTGATTCTGAGCATTTACCCCAATTAAGTTGAAATTTAGTGAGCTGTTTTGGCTTACATACCTGAGTAAAACTTTAAACTTAATTGTTGTAATTTTAATTGTTGAAAATCTAAAAATACAAATATTAATTTTAAGTGTTCTTATTTAACTGGCGCCCAATCAAGAGTGCACGGTTTTTGGCGAATTAAGTGAAAAATTTCACAGTTTCTTTCACAAACTTATTTACTTATTTAAAATTTAACGGCACCTCTTATATTTAATGAATAAATGGAATAAATTTCATCACTTTCAAAATAATCCAATTTTTTCCCATCAGGATATTTCTAGGCTTAGTTTCTGATATTGATACTTATGGCTATGGTTATATTAGTTTTCAATGTGCAGACCATATTTCACGGCTTTTTCTGTAGTATTAATGTACTTCCATGAAAGAAGGGTTCCCAACATGACATAACCGAATCAGTCCAGATAATCCAATAAATATGTACGTGGCTTTCTATGCATTATAAAAAATCAAAGGAAACACTGAACTGGAGCCCCAGACAGCTTTGATGGCACAACAGCTCATGAAGAACTAGGGCCTAGTGACTTACAACTCTCAACCATTCCTGTGTGCGTGTCTGCAGGAATGGAGGGGACCTACAGTTTAGTGCCGAATCCGAACGGCTAACGAGCGGCACTTTTCTGTGACAGGAGATACTCTTGGAGGATTTGTCAATTCCTCGCAAGAGGCAGTAGCCGTTTTTTCTTTTAAATAAATAGGTGGCGAGGCTGGGAATCGAACCTTAGACCCCCGGCATGACAGTCCATCGCACTAACCATATCGCGAAAAAAAATTATTTATTAAAAGGAAAATTATTGGAAACAAAAAATATGAATTCTGAGCTTGTACACAAGAATATTGTTTTGTTTTTCTTCAAAATACATTCAAAGCTGTACAGAAAAAAAATAACGTACGACACTTTTTGACAGCTCTTCCAGTTCCATCTGCGGCTCCAGTTCCAGCATTCTATTCTGTTCAGGCAGTAAATCTGAAGCGGTCCTTCGATTGAATGCTCGCCGTTTTGAGAATTGCTCTCTCTATCTCTCTCTCTATTTTTCCTACAGTCTTCCCCAATTTTTTAGTTTAATTTTCAGAAATTGAAAAAGTAAGAGTACTCATCCATAAAAAAAACTACGATCGTGCTTGCAACTGTGACCGCAAGTTATGCGCCAGTTAGAAGCAAATATTAAAAAAAAAAGTAATCACTGTTGCCTTTTGAAGAGAGAGAGTTTAAACATGTTGAATTTATTTCCGATTTCTTTTACATTATAGAACTCTCTTTTTTTTAACATCATGATACTGCAAGTATAGATTTTTTTCATTGACTCATCACTCTTGAGTTATAAAGTTGTAGATCTGGTTCATTGTTTATTTCTCTGCCGCCTTTTCGTAAAGTTGATTAATAAAATCCTAAACCTGACCCATATTTTAATTACCCAAAACTATTTATAGAAATCCACATATTTTTCTTTGTTTGTATAAACCATAGCTCTTATCAATCACAAGCTATATACAATTAACTTTTTCGATTAATTAATCGCGATATTAACCATTCAGCCCATACGTACAATGACCTTTTTCGTAAACAAAAAATACATAAACAGATTTTTCTTTCTCTTTACGGCGACATGTTTGTTGATAAATTTAAATATTACTCACATTCCGCTCAGTAAGCATTTTCAATCATATGAATATCTTAACCAAGTGTCCAAGTTTGAGGTGAATATAAAAGGAATACATCGTCTGTTTATCAATTGAGTTTTTTTTTTTTTTTAAATAAATCTCCCCTGGTATACGCGCGTGCACACACAATCAAAGCCCCCATCAGGAATTCATGAATGCTTCTATAAAATGTTGATTCGTTTTTACAATAAAACAATCGCTTCTATGGGCTGTGGTGGTTTCAGAATTGAGATACTTTTTCTGTTTGTCGGTTTTAGTATTGGGTGGAGTAGATGATCGTTTACTAATTAAAATCGCTCATGCAATGTCCGCGCTTGTATGCACCATTGAACAAATCGAAAAATACAATAGCTTATAGATTTCCTATCCCATCCCATATATCCAGTCCATTAGCCCGCAAACCAAAAAGTGCTAGAGCCGCAACGCATCATGTGTTTTTTTTTTTTTTGCCTTCATATTGACTTCTGTTGTTCTGAATTTCAATAAGAAGGGAAGGGGCCTTATAGAAACCTATTCAAGATCGCAAAACATGCGCAATGCCCTCCACAAGTGTTGGCTTTATAGACTGCGGTGTGGTTTTGGCCCTTCCTTAGAATAAAAAATTCCATCACATTTATAGGTACTGATACATAGTTGCAACTATAATACGAGTTTGTTGTTTCTATACAACCTAGGGGTTGTTTTTGTGTAGCTGCTATTAAAGTTACCAGATTAGGGATTTTTAATCTATTATATCACTAGGTGCGTTTTATTGATAATTCAAAGCTTGCGCAGCAATACAAGTTCAATAAAACGCTATATCAACTTTTATGTCCACTTTATTTATTTGGCTGTGTTCATATCCTCTTGTGAGTGAAAAACAAACTATGTTTCCGATATTTAAGGTTCAAGTCCTCGCTCTTTGTCCACTTTTATATTCATTTATGTACTGGTTTATTTATCGGCACTTTTTGTTTTGTTATTGTTCACCAAAACGCACCTAATATGACTTTAATAATAATATGACTTTTAAAATAAGGAACCTCGTGATTTTTTGAAGGAAAATATTCGTGAGAGGACACTTTTTTTGAAGAAAGACTCAGCGGAAAAAATATACTAAAAAAAAAAAAAAAAATATAAAATGAAATGAAAGAAACAACAAAAACGAACACAATCAAAGCTCAGATGTCACTTCGCACAAATTGTATGTTCCAGACAATTTATTTAGAGCAAAAAAGAGTGAAGACGTTTCCACATAATTTGCTACAAATTTCAACTTCACTTGTCAAACTGGGCCGGGGCCAGCGTGAGTTCTTTTTTTTTTTTTTTAAATCCGTCTACATATCAAATTCCACAAGAGGAAAGTGCATTTCTTTGACAGAAAATATTATTCACACGTGCGGAATTGGGCCCATGGAATAGAAAAACAAAACAAAATGTTTCGTTTATGAATTCGTTGTGTCATTTTTTGCACGGGATTTTTGGTTTCGCATTAACAAGCTACAATAGGTTGTAGGAGATTGTTTATTGGGTAATGTAAAGAGAGCCACTATTTGTGTTTATTTTGGAAATTATATTAATAACATCTAAATAAATAAATAATTATTTCAATTTCCATTGACACAAAAAAATTAATAAGTCAACATATCTTTCACATCTGGCAACACTAACTATTGATGATCATTATTATGTTGTGTGTTGCTATTTTTATTTTGTCTCGTTGTGTAAAGATGCGTGATAAGACATTTTTAATTTAGATCACTTGTAAGAGATTTGCTTCTTAAATTGCTTCTTTTATGACTGCACTGCATTCTGCATTTCTATGCAGTCATGCTTATGCCATCGCAGATGATGGCATTACTTTATTTTTTTAATTTTTTTAATTAAAACAAAATAAAGGAAAAATCAAATAAACAGAACTTTTATTCTGTTTGTTTATTGGTTAGTTGAATACGGATGAAAAATGCTTAAGAATTGAAACTTTGTGAACATACACGTAAGAAATAAAATATTTTACTATGTTATCTCTTCGTTGGAATTTTTGTAATGTTTGCATTAGCTTCATAAAATAAACACATATGTTGTTGTTGGTGTTCCTTTATTATTGCAGTAGCCTTAACGCCTGACCTCAATATTTTTTTTTTTAGTTATAGTTGCATTTTTAAAATTTTAAAACTACTATGGTTCAGTTATTTATATGTATTAGTGGGGTTTTCCATTTGTAAATTAAGATTTCAATCAAAAAATGTATTTATTTTTTGGCGAATGGAACACAATTTCAAACTGATTTATTTTTGTCACTGTATTTGTTCATTATTGCTTCTACCTGTACCATCTATTTATTAGCAAATATTTTCCACATTTTTCAACATAATTTTCACAACCGAAATATCAACAAAAAACATTTGCAAACTGACAACTGGATTTATGCTAGTATGACTAGGTACAAGGTGGGGTAAATCTGCCGAAAAATTTAGATTTGCAAATTTGATTTAAAATCAAAAATAAATCGATTTATTTTGCCCAATGGAACGCAAAAAGAGGGGAAATTGTCTTTTTGACAGATTCAAATCAAAAATAAATTGATTTATTTTTCCAATGGAAACCCCGATAAGAAATTTCGTCTGATTTCTTCCAGTATCCTTCGATATCGCGGAGAATTTTCCGCTCCGACGGAACACCTCGATAGGGCCGATTAAAAAGATAAGTTTTCCTTCAATAACTACAAAACGGTCAACCATCAGGGTTAATTTATTTGATAAACTTTCAATATGAAAAGAAAAAAAAATCCGGCATTAATGCAAGTGTTAAAATTAAAATCTAATTTCGTATTTTTATGTACTATTCAAATCTCAAAGATTTACCATACAAATTAATGTATTTTGCAAGAAATTGGTCTTTTTAAACTTTTGGAGGGAAAATTGTTTAACAAACTAACCTATATTAGGTATATCGTGCTGTATGCATCCATTGGAAAATTTTTGTTCGTAGTTTTACACAAGCCAATGCCATTTGCGAAAATTCAAATACCATTTTCATTTTGGAAGAAACCTACTGTCAAAATTAATCTAAAGGCCCGGCCAAACAGAGCGTGGGCTTACGTGACGGTCAATACTTTACTGGAAAAAAAAGAACGCGGCGGCGATCAAATTTTGTTTGTAAATTCTTGCAAAGACCGCCTGCGGGGCGCCGGACCGCGCTCTGTTTGGTTAGGCCTCAATTCAATTGTCAAACTTTTTGTAGGAACTTGCATAGATTTTTGAGTTTTGACAGCTTTTTACTTTGATTATGTTCATTCTTTTACTTTGAATCTCTGTGATTTTCTGTGCATTTTAGTACAATTTAATTTTTTGTATATAAACTTTGACAGAACTTTGGACTAAAACCCAAACAAATGTACAGAAAATCACAGAGTTTCAAAGTAAAGGAACGAACCTATTATTAGCTTTGTTTTATGCCACGAATTGCAATAGTTATAAAAAATAAAAACCGGTGATTAGGTATGTGTATTTCTTAAAATAAATGCATAAACAATTTTATCAGAGATGATTGGTACCTAGACCTACATTTCTGAATAGTCAAAAGTATTTTTGATTAAATACAATAACTAATTTGTATTTTTTTTTCTTCTCTTTCAGGTAAATATGAAATCAAAACTGTATACATTTATAAATACATTGAGCTTCAAATGCGTAAGTTTTTTTTTATGTAGAATTAGATATTCGGTTAGTATACCAGGCACCAAAAAGCTGATCTTAAACTATTATTCGAAATACAATGAGTTCCGTTCAGATAAATTAACAATAATTGTATACTTTAACGTTAGGATACGTTAAAGTATACAATTATTGTTAATATTGTTAATGGAATAAATGTTAACTCACAATACAATACATATTAATAAAAACAGTTAAGAAAAATCTATTTTAATTCATTTTCATGTTTACCTTAATTTCTAATTCACTTTTCGACCAAATTTCATATCAGACCCATTTTAAATTAAGAATCAAAATGTAGATTTTCTTAAGTTCTTTTTTAGTAAGTCTATTGGATGTAGTGTGAACAAATTTCTTCAAGCATAAGTTCCAGGAAGTAAGATATCAGACCCCTCAGCGATCTCCGTTACATGAACAAGATTCCTTAGCAAAAGTTCTCAGTTTTTTTGTCAAAATACTTCTTCCTAATAATTTTTCAAAAAATTTATTTTAATTTTGTATGCAAAAAATTTAATTTTTATGGCAAAAATTAAAAATCTAACAGCATATTACAATTAAAGCTCCAAAATTCTTTCGAACTTTTCAATCCCATTCTTCAAAATTTTTTAGTATGTAATAACATCATGTACCTACGTTTTATTAAAAATATCCGATTTCGGCGGATCTACTGAGGTTCAGCGAAGGTTCAGGCATGTTATTTGTTATTATTATCTATTTCAACCTTGAACCATATCGTTCAACCTCAGTTAAAATTGCTGAAGCACGGTTTAAATATTGAACAACGTTTATACAGCTGGCCCTAAGATTTTAAAGCAAAAACAAATACTAGACACTATTGTACTCTAAAACAGTGTAAATAATTTAAAACAGGTTCATACATTTAACTTTAGTTAAACTCATAATGAATTTTTGTTATAAAAAACTTGATTTACTATTTTAACAATAATCTTCCCTAATCCCCACTTAAAGAAAAAGCAAAAACATTTAAAAACTAGTATTAATTCTAATATTTCAATGAAATAACTTCTTTTTTTTTTAAATGCTGATTAAGTTATCGTGAATCACTAATTAAATTATAATTTATTTTATTTTTTATCATGTGGAGTCTGAAAAATGTTTCATAATTTTGTGGGGTGATGGTGTAATTTTGTTGACTGATTATGTCAATGCCAATATCATGACGTTGGGTTTTGCAAGTTATCATATCTCAATAGATCATACATAATAAGTAGGTAATAAGTTTTTCATTGTTTTGCTTCACAGAAGGTCAAAGGATCAATTTAATCATTTTTATATGAAAATCGGCGTGTATGCGTCAAATGATTTCGTTAAAATAGCTAATTGGCGAAAAACTTTAGCAACTTTAGCTTTTGATTGAAGATTTTTTATATCCAAAGCGAAATGAAAAGACGAAGTTACTATAAGCTGGCTAAGAATGGAGTTTGCATGGTGCTTTTTGACATCGAAAATCGATGTCAAACAAAATAAATACATCACTTAAGTATGCATGTACTGTACATTATGTATGTATCTATTATAGTATCATATGCGAATGCACATTTTTTGACGCATCCCACTTAAATTTTTTTTTAAATGTTGATAGAACATCTTTATTAAAAAGCATGATAACCAATAATTTTTAGTTATTTTTCTACTTCTACTTTTCCACTAACAAGATTCGTTGCTTATATTTCGATGTTATTAAACAAAAAATGGTTTTTATGCGAAATACCTTGTTAAAAACATCCACCGCCTCCGTCCCCCACAGTAGACTGACTCCATATATATGTATGTATATGTAGCTATAGTCGTTGAAAAAAAAAAAAAAAAAAAACAATAAAATGTATTGCAAATTTGTTTTTACTTTTCTAACGGATACAAAATGCTATTTTGCCATTGAAGTGCAACGACCTTTCAAAACCAAAAAGTACTGCGATTTGTGAAGGTATATTTACTTTTGTATAGATGAAATTTTTAAACCTGTTTCTGTTTTAGTTTGTGATGTGAAGAAGACAAAATGTAGATTAGATGTGTAATGTATTAAAAATAATATAAACAGTGTGTTTGAGATATTTTGAATAATACCTTCTCAGACACCGGTGTTTTAAACTGCTTTATTTATTTTATTTTTGATTGTTTTTTTTTAGCTGTTAAATGGCAGAGCTGTAAAAGACTGCAGTACTTTGGTAATGCAGTTATTAAAGTCGCAGTTAATTAACTTACCTATGGAATGTAAGTTAATACTGTTAAAAAGTACTTTAACTGCGAAACAAGCAGTCAGTACTAACATTCCGACTGTGCAGTTAAAAAAAAAAGTTAATTAACTTTAAGTTAATCAACTGCAGTACATTTTAACTGCTTTTAGTCTTTTTAGTCAGTAAAAAGTCTTTGTACTGCGATGATTTTACTTATAGTCAGCAAGTCTTTTAACTACAGTCTTATGTTTAAAAACTAAAAACCCCAACAAATAAGAATAGCTGAAACAACAATTTCGATGCATCTAGATCACATAACATCATTAATTTTACTTACAAATTCGGTAACGACGCCCTTTTAAGAGTTGATTCGGTAAAGGATCTCGGTGTGCTCCTTGACTCTAAATTAGACTTTATAGTTTCCAAAGGGAACTCAATGCTATAGGCTTTCTAAAACGTAACGCAGTTGATTTTAAAGATGCCTACACACTTAAAACATTGTTTAATTCATCTGTATTGCCCTATCTTGAATATTGTTCCATAATCTGGTGCCCATTCTACACTAATGGAATATTAAGAATCGAGCAAATTCAACAAAAGATTCACGCGATTTGCACTTCGAAATTTAAATTGGTCAGGTGATATGCCGAATTACCTTTCAAGATGTGCCCTGATCGGTATGAAAACACTTGATCTCAGAAGAAATGCTCAAAGCATAATCTTTATAAAGGATATTATTTCAAATCGAATAAATTCTATTGAATTACTAAATCTTATAAAATTATATGTCCCAGAGAGAATATTAAGGAACAGATGTGTACTTTTTCATGTCTCTACTCACAGGACTAATAATGGACTTAATGAGACCATTTCGCGTTCATTATCGTTGTTCAACTCTGTATGCAATGAAGTCGACATTACAACGAACAGAAACCAGTTCAAACGAAACGCAGGCACTAAGCTAACATAATTTTGTAAATATTATAATATAAAACTTATTTATTTTTTAGTTAAATTAATTTTATAATTATGACTTAAGAATATTAAATGTAATCAGCAGATACATTATGAATAAATAAATAAATAAACATGGCTGATGATATGAGCTGTCAAAATCTACCCATCCCTTTTGGAGAACCCATTACGTTGCGATTATAATTCGATTTTTTCATTATGCTATCAATATACCAAAATATTTATTCCATAAGAAGCAAGCATTTTGATATCTTACTTTATACATATATATGTGTATGTAGGTACATTCATCATCAGCATCGCCATAATTTATAATAAGATATAGTCCATTGAAATGTTACATTAACCTTTCATTTCATACAGGATAGAATATCTTTTGTTGGATCTATAGGAGGGATCAGTGTGAGTGTAAAAACGAGTTTTCGGGGTTGAACTCCCCCCCCCGCCATTTGGCCGACATTTTGAAAAGGAGGCAAAAAAAGGTCTTCGCGATATCTTCAGAACCATAATTGCACAAACCGGGGGAATGTTTCCCTAGGAATAAATTGTTTTGTTTCTACAATTTGATTTATATGTCAAGTTTTAAAAAAAAAGCAGTTTCGAACATCAAGAACTTTCATTCCTGCTATCGCAGATAAAAACATTATACCTACCGAGAAATTCAGAAAAGGAGTAATCAACTTCCGAAAGAATACGCCTCCTGAGCAGTTTTTTTTCCGGGGAATATTTAGTGCTGGGCTGATTATATTATTTAATTACTATATCTTGGATGTTCCATACCTACTGTCTTATATCGTTTTCAACAATTCTAGAAGTTAAATCCCGAAAATTTTCTCGAATTAGGGGCCGATTATAGAGATCATCAATGATCTTTTGGATCATTTACTGTTTAATCACTTGAAATATATATTTCACAAATAAAACTTTCCTTGGAGGAAATATTAACAGAAAAAAAAAACTTCAGAGAAAACAAAAGAAAAATATGACAAACGTAAGCAACGCAAAGTGTTTTGTACTATTTCTCTTAAAGTGATACCAAATTTTAACAAAAATTGTTAATCAGACGGAAAATCAAATCCGATCACACGTGACTGTCATAAATGTGATGATCACAAATCGCTTTATGCGATTCCACCCCTCTTTTGATAAAGCCATTTATGGCTGGGGCTTTCCTCGTTTCTATATCAGCTGCTACCTATTTAGGTATTCCTTCAAACTGTAGTGATGAGTCGTCCTATTGTATGACAAATTTTACAACAAACTGTCAGCTGATTCTAAATTTTCTCTTTACCACGCGCTACCCGCTTAAATTAATATTTATTGAAAAATAGTTTTCCGACTTCTAAACCAAAATTAGACACCTACTCATCTATATTATTGTCCATTACGTCATCAGATCTGAATGTTTTCCTGTTTTCAACTATGAATAGGTGAATAGGGGAGAACCCCTTCGTTTTTATTTTATTGATGATTCCCTTCTTTAATTAATTTTATTTATATTGCTAAATTATGTTGGTACCTATACCTAATACGATTTAAAAGCAAAAGAGAAAAGCAAAGAACGAATGGGGCTAGAAATGATGTTTTTTGAACTTCGAGCCATATGGCAATGTGCTATGGGCTTGTGCAGCACGGGCATAATTTTCTACCACAACAGAATACGCTAAATGGCTTACGTCACTGTCTGAATTCTACAGCTCATTTGAATATTGAATGTTATTTTAGTTTCCTGTACAAAAATGAGGGTCAAACGCAATCGGATTCAGAATCAGAATTCAGAATGAATGATAAGAGAAAGCCAGTTAGGTAGGTATCTAAACCTCAAGTACCAGTACCTGTTGAAATCCTCACATAAATTAACCGTATATAATTCCAAATTTACAGGAAAAAGTTTCATAAACAACAACAAAAATGAAAGATAAATATAATTTTGCAAGTGCTGCACAGCGAATTCATCTAAAAACAGCTTCTGACAGACGTCGATGTCGATCGGTATGACTCTCTCCGCAGACAGTCCAAAAGACAAGAGTAGACGACAAGAAAAAAAAATAAATGACAGCAAAAATAAAAAGCAGTTATTACTTGGATAACCAAAAAACAACAACAACGAATAAAGCAAATTTACTTGCTCTTTCTCCTTCTATCTCGCTCTAGATTATAAACGAATGCTGACTCTAACAAACTAATGACATCTGATATCATTGGGGCAAATTAATCGTATGTCCTGTCAGATATCCAAATGTTTCTTCAACTAATTGAAATGTTTCGCACCCAAATAGTAAAATGTGATCAAAATTGTCCTCTTGCAAATTGGACTTTTCACGAAAATAGTCCAAAACCGAATCGGGTGTTATATTATTTGTAAAGCACATTTAAGTCCACTACTCATTTGGTTTCGATGTGTGTACTCCCTTGAACAATGTACTGTACATTTAATACATTACCCCCCGCACACACCAATCACCATTTTTCTCTACTGCATGACGTTTAATCTGGCGCGTTGGGCGATCTTGCTCTCGTAATACCGAACCGACAACAACTACTTCTGCCAATACAAATAAATGACCGCAATATTATGTGTGATTGTAAATGCGATTTGAATCAGATAATACAAATGCGGAGATGAAGAGCAAAGTATGAAACTTTACATAAATGGCAATTAAGGCAGACGAGAAGCACATGTTGTGTCGAACTGGCATGTGCTCGATTGTTCGAATATTATTGTGTGAAGCCTCTGTGACGTTTTCTGTGAACTACTCTTGAAGTATAAAAGAAAGAGGTCAGTTTTGGTAGTGTCTGTGTGGTGTGATGCGATATCGTCTGTGGTGCATTGCAAGTTCGCTTTGTTTTTTGTTACCTAAGGATAATTATTGTCAATTTTTTGTAGCATGCAATTTCGAATATTAAGTTATTTACGACAGATTCGAACATCAGATTCCGTAAATTGATACTTTTTAAAGATTTATTTTAACATCAAAAATACTTTGCTGAAAATTAAATTAAATTTATTTCTCTGTTTTTCGTAACTAAGTGTATATTGTTTTTTCGTAATTAATTAAACTTTGTTAAGGTTTAATTTTTTTTTTGGAAAATATATTCATTAATTTTGAAGCATTCAAATTGTAAGCAACGTATCATCTTATATAATCAACCGATTACACACCTGCACATTTTTTGGTCTTTCGAGCCGGATAATAAGAAAAAAACGCAGTTTTATTCTTTTTCGTATACATACACATACATAAGTTAATTTAAAAGCACAAAGATGTTTTAAGGATTGAGTTTGTTAACTTCTGGGGTTCTATTCATTCACTTATTCATTTATTTTCTTCTTAGTTTTTACCTTATCTTAAAAATTGATTAGAATTAGATCACAGTGCCGTACAACTTTCAACCATTATTAGTCAGCAGGAATAGAGGAAACTTTCAGGGATTTACATGTTAGTTTTACTTACGATTTAGGCGCATAGGTTTAGGTAAGTCTGAAGCTAGTTACACACACCACACAATATTTTTGCTCGTGATTAAATCCTGATATCAATAAAATAAGAACGAACCTAGACACATCCATAGCAAGGATTTTTACAAAAAAAAAAAAAAAAAAAAAACAGAAAAACAGTAGCTATATCCCTTTATTGTTTATTAACAAACGTGTTTGTACTTTTTCACTTATACTCTGTACTAAAAAGATTGTCGGTACAGGACTTATGGGAATATTTTTTTTCAAATGCGATTGGGGCCTACCGATTTATGTTTAGGTACTTTTTATCGTAAAATTGAAAACAAAGAAGTTATAATCAAAAAAAAAACATGTCCGTTGTCAAAATATCATCATCTTTTTGTTTATTTATTTATTTTATTACCTTTTGAAGATGATTTTCTTAAACCGATCATCAACTTTTCTGTGCAAAAAAATTAGACTTGAGGACATAAAAAGCTTTTAACAATTTTATTAAATTTAAATAATGATAATTTAAATCAGGTATCTACATGTTTTTGTCAGTTTCAACAAAGTAATGGCAGTAGATAGATTCTATTTGTTACTTTTCGTCTATTTTTTTTTATTTTTTCTTTCGTGAGCGAGGAACGCTCGGCTAGTACAACCCTAAAGCAAAATGTGAAAATTTGCAATAAATTTCACGTTAACAAACAGACTGATTTATCGATCACGTATGACAGTTTTGGTCACGACTGATAGTGTGTAGGTACACTCTGTATGATAGTTTGTCAGGCAAACTACACGCAAACTCGTGTGTACCCCACTTAGGTGGACTTAAGTGGAACTATGATTTCGTAAAATAGGAATACAAGGAAGTATAGATGATTCCTTAAGCTTAAGTAAGCTTTCGGTTATTAGATGCAGTTCTATCTTAATATGTTTTTAGTTAAAAAAAATAATGTATACCTATTTATTTTTAGCGTTTAAATATTCATAATTACAAAAAAACTGTTATATAAAAGTATAAAAAGGTAGGTATATGAAGAGAAAGTCAGTTTGACTGGACTTGGAGGAATTTCAAAAATAAATAACCCTCTTTCAACTTAATTATGCAATCGAAACTTTTTCCAAATCAGTTTCCTTATCCAAATGTCTTTATTATTGATTCGTAATAATTAAATGTCAATTTACATTTAACGATTAAGAAAATGTAACTATATTAAATTTTTGTTTTATGACAATCAAAAAACGGTAAACCAAATGAAGGGTAACAAGAAAACCGCACCAATTTGGAGCTACACGAGAGGACACAACAAAAACAAAATTATTATTATAAAGTGTGCTTATATCTACACATGGTTGTCAGTTTACCCAAAGTGGCAATGTGACATTTCTGTAATGACTGTCATCGATTCAGAAATAGGTGAATATTACGCTAATGACTTTCATTGATTTATGAGATCAACTTTGAACGATATGTACCTAAATAATAAACTCTCTGTAGGATACAAATCATTAAAAAACAGTTTGATTAATGTGTGTTTTCTTACACACCCCTCTTAGCGTCGTCACCGTGTTGACTTGATCGTGAGCAACAACATCATCGCTTTTAAAACCAAAGAGAGCGCCACAATCTACACTCAGTCTGGACAGTTGACGTATGCGATCAACTTTTTGGAGCGACATTGAACGACATACGTTCAGGCATTAAAATTAATCTTTACAAAAAAAAACGTTGTGATTGCAATAAGAATATTTAATATTGACAACTGATTGATTTCTTTGGTTTAAAAAAGTACTCGAAATCAAAACATTACAATCAGAGTTTAATATTAATGTTTTTGCATTTATTTCTACAATTTACACGTGTAGGTTAATTTTTGTTAACGTTAGGTTGAGATGAAAAATTATAGTTAAAAGCAAAAACAACAAACAAAAGTGTGAATGAAAAAATTTATGAACTGTGTACTAGTTACGGTTAAGATTTTCCCAAATTCTTCGAACAGGTTTTGACAACTTGTTGAAACACTCTTGAGAGTAAACAAAATAAAAATAAAAATGTGATATGTTTGGCTTGCTGCTACTGGCTAATAGGCTAGCTAAGCTAGCTAGTTTCAATTCTTTTTTTAAAGAAATTTATTTACAATGAACCTATGTTGCTACATACATCTTATTTATTTGTTGGTTTTTGCTTAAAATCTGACAAGCATAATTATCCCAATCAGGTAAATGTCATTTTGGTAATTAAGTATTTGCCATTACGTAATCGATATGCTCCAACAATAGATAGGTATCGATCCAAAATACTTAAAAAATGATTGAGAGTTCATTTTTAACTGATATAGTTTCAACTTGTTAAGTTGTTTTTTTTTTTTTTTAAAACCTTTAATTCTAAGATTTTAAAAGGCGTTTTTATTTTTGTAAATGCGAGATTTCGTTATTACATATTTTTATTTGTAGTCCATCCATCTTCGATGGAATTTTACTGTTTACCTATAGTTTGGCAGAAAGGAAGCAAACTAAGGAAATAATTAGTTTGAGGCTGAAATTTGGCATGTACTCTTTAAAAAACTGAGAGAGTTCCTTATCGATCCGATGACCGCTAGGTCAGTTATAAGGGGTCCAAGGGTCTAAAAATGAGTTTTCTGCAAATATCTTTAAAACGGTTTTTGCTAAAACTGTAGGTATGAGCTTAAGGAATAGCGAGTAAAATTTTCCTCTAACACAAACTGTTTTTGAGATATTTGCTATTAAAACTCCCTATTTCATGACTTTGTTTTTTAGAGATTTTTTGACTTTTCCATTTGCTGTAACTTTTTAACGGTTAATGCTACGAAAAAAGTGAAAATGCATTTTTGTTGGAAATGACATGAGCTACAAGATAAAGGAAATACAAATTTTTTGGGATATTTACTAAAAGCTTCCACTTTCATGACTTTTTGCCCCTTTTTTAGTGATTGACTTTCGGACTCACTGTAACTTTTTAACAGTTAATGCTACGAAAAAAGTTAAAGACATGTTTTGTTTGAAATTACATGAGCTACAAGATTGGAAATTTAGTTTTTCTCTAACACAAACTGTTTATGAAATATTTGCAAAAAACTCCTTTTTTCATAGCATTTGGCCTCTTTTGAGATTTTTTAACTTTTCGTTTGCTGTTACTTTTTAACGGTTAATGCTACAAAAAAAACTGAAAAAACACCATTTTCATGGAAAATCGCCTCAGCTACAAGATTGAGGAACTAAATTTTTCTCTAGCGAAAACAGTTTTTGAGATATTTGCAAAAAAGTAATTTTTAGACACTTGATCCCCTTATAACTGACCTAACGGTCATCGGATCGATGAGAAACTCTCTCAGTTTTAAAAGAGTTCCATTACCAACGTCAATGCTAAATTTCAGCTTCTAACTAATTTTTTCTTTTAAAAGTCTATTTATCCTGGGCTAATATAGATATTTTCAACAGGGATCCAAAAAACTGTGGAATAAACCATCCACTTTACCCTTCAATAACTTTATAACAGGTCCACTAATTAAATAAGTAGTTAGAGACATTTTTGAAGAATATTTAATTACCTTTAAGAATACGTCTCAATCATTTCCCTACGATAACCAGTTGTATTGTAAAGTTATAAAACAAAAGAAAACTTCCCATACAATTTGTATGGAAAAAAGAAATTAGCGATGGGCGACCTCTAAATATTAATCTAAACAGCTGAAATTTTACCAGGCCTATGATTTCACTAAGTTCTAACTAAAAAGCTTATGGCATTGAAAATCTGAGACAAATTAATTTTTTTTTTGAATCAGTCTAATGTAAAAAAACATACCGAAAGTGGAAAAGTGAAAAACAAACGTGTCTCTAAATTACGTTAATTTTCGTTTTTCCACTTTTTTGTAAAAAGTTTTAAATGCAGTAAAGTGTTAACTCGACACTTAAATACTGATTATATAAATAGAAATATAAAACAGCTAACTAGTGCTATGCTAAAGCCTGGTTTTTCAGTTATATATAGTGATTTAACCAAGAGTAAGTTAACTCTGGGGTAGGTAATCTGGACATAAATTTACTAAAAGTCAACTCAAGAAGCATTCATTTGACATTTTATTTGAATCGGCCTAACACAGGATGAAACATCAAAAGCATTTAAAAAACAGGGCCTTTAATTACTTACAACTCACAACCATTCCTGTTTGCGTGTTAACAGGAATGTAAGGGAACTACAGTTTTCTGTCGAATCCGAACGGCTCTATAAGAGGAAAGGCCCTTACTCATGTTTATGGCAAGAGTTACTCTTGGAGGATTGATGCATCACTTCCTAGCAAAGGGGAAGTATCCGTTTTTTTAAAATTTATCTCCGTGTTAACCGACCAAACTTTAATATCATACTAAAAAAAAAGTGGTCCTAAGAGACTGTCTATGATTTTGCGCCAAATAACTTATCATAATTATTAGAGTTGCATTAACTAAACTTTCAGGTTGCTTCATTCTGAGACCTTCTCAAAAATGTTTTTCTCGTTCGATATTAATTAATCTGGATGACATTTCCCTATGCAAAACTTCATCTAGATTAAATGAATTATTTTAATATTATTTAACGTCGTCACTCCAACCGATTGACAATATTATCAACACCCCACCCTGTCAGACTTGTTCGAAGAGAAACAAATTGCCGAAAAGGTTTTTTTAAAAAAAAAAAAAAAAAAACTTTATGAGACAACAACTTGTCCGAACAAGCACTATAAATCTCAAATGGGTGCATTAAGGTGTTAATCTTTATTTTATACAATTTTTCGTTTTTAATTTGTTGTTTGTTGTTGTTTTTGTTTGGTCCGAAATTCAATACCATGCGTTTAAACATAAGTTTTCTTTATCGAATGACAAATCTTAAAATACAGAAAATTTTGTATTTTTAACTGTTTGAAAATCGTTTAATAATTTATCTGTTAGCGTGGCTCATTAAAATGCAATTAAATTGGTTTTGATTATTTTTTCTGCTTCTTTATATACGGCCAGAGAAATCTGAATACCTATTTGCATATCACCTGCGAGAAGATTTTTGATTTTTTTTTTTTTTTTTATTAAGACACAAACTTCCAAAACAATCTTTAAGACTTTGGTAATAAAAATTTCGCGCACTGAATGTGGCCTCTGCCACTTATGGATGCAAAATTATTGCGACATAGGGGACAAGTAGTAGGTAGGTATATAGAAGCCGATGATGGTGTGTAATTTCATAACGGATTTTTGACAGCTCCTTGTGAGGAGCCTTTGTCCAAACGTCTTTAATTTGAATTGCTAATTAGCACAAGATTTAATCATGTTTTTTTTTGTTTTTAATCATCATCGATTCGTATCGGAGGTTGTATGTATAATGTTTATACATATCGGTGTGATGGTATAACACACGTTCCACATCTTTGATTTTAGAAAACACTATTTTCCGGTATTTATTTTATTTGAACTCCCACAGTGTTGCGCTGCTCTGCGTTGAGGTTTTGGCGAGCATCCGACGAATTATAAATCAAACGAAGAAAAACTATACTTAATTAGAGAACGCAATGGCTGCTTCAGTTCGCTTCGTTGTGCCGGAAGTCGATGAAGATGAGAAATATCTATCAAAAGGAGACATATATTTCAAATTCAGTTTTATTTTGCAGTGATTGAGGTTCATTTCTGATGCTGGTTGAAACTTATAGTTTAAAGAAAAAAGAATGAATAATTGGCAATCTTCGACCTCGAATGGGTGGGTGGTAATTCGTAATGAATATTTTTGTTGAGTTTTTTTTTTTTTAATTCTCACAGAAATTAGAATCGTGCCAAATGAATCCGTCATCGTCACGTATGGTTCGATAGTAATAAGGAATTCAGATTACATGGGCACAAGCCAATGTGAATTTATTATACAGAAAATGCGGGTCGTCCTTTTTACCCTCACAAGATTACAGTCTAAAATGAATGAACTTAGATAAAAAAGGGTCCGATTGTATCTTTTTGTTCGAAATTCAACGGGTTCTTTAAAATAATGCTTATGCTGGTATCAAGTAGGTATCCTTTTTTTTGGGTTACTTAATTACCATGTCACAATGTTTTCTTCTCTCGGTTTTCAGAACAAAATCGACTTCAACTTCAAGTGAAAAGGGGATAGGACAAATAGGAGGGTTGTTCCCTTCTTTTTTACGGAGTTTACATAGGTATACCTGTTGTGCTTGCTCGCTGTCGTGTTCTTTCCTTTTTTCTAAACTTATTTTCTATCTTTTTTTTTCAAATTTATGAGTTTTCCAAAATGTGATTACATGTGGGTTTATGGTTTATCGGTGGCGAAAGGAAGTGTGTCAACTGTCATCAATTAATAGGATGTGAAAACACAATATTGTTCTTGTGTCTGTACATTTTTAAAATCTTAAAAAAAACACTATACACAAATAGACATTATCCAGATTTTGTCTTTAGCTTTAAGTTTAATTCTGTAGGTAGGTACATATGCACCTATGTACCTACAATGTAGGTATTCTATTTCGTTTATTTTTAGGCCTAATATTTAGCGTTCTAAGTTTTGGGCAAATAACTTGAAAAAGTGTGTTAAAAATTGTTTATAAGTATTCCCCAAAAGTGTTTACAATTGTAAATGTGTTTAATGCTTGCTTTGACCATGTGCTAAGAATTTTATAAACAAAATTGTTCGTTTTTAAAATGAGTTATTATTTATTTTCTATGAATTATTTTTGTTTTGCTAATTGAAATTTAATTGATTTTTAAATTTTTTTTCTTATAAAAATTTGTTTTTTTTTTTTTTGTGAACCATTCAAAAATTACTTTCTGCAATATAAGCGGATCCGGAATTTCATTCAAGAGAGGTGGTTTTTACACTCTTAATATTTTTTTCTGGCTGGTGAATACAAAATCTTAAAGAAATACCTCCGGGATTTAATTATTTGCTTCGAAAATAGAAGATTTGAATGTTTTTTTGGTTTTTGGAATACAGAATTTGTATGAACGTCAAAACAATACGATTCTATACGTAGGTACATGCGGTGCAGGGACATAAAGTAAGTGATAATGACGTTGGAAAGACGTCATCATATTGGGCATATTGGCAAGGGATTTTGGCTGTCATTTCATTGAATTTCTGTTCCGGAAGAGATTTTTGACAACAGACAAAATTTCGAACAAAATTCTCTTCGAAAATTCCCATAGGGCTCATTTACTTCAGAATTTAAATCTGTGACTAAATTCTGTGAAGAATTCACCTAAGAAACCGCTGCAATCTTAGGTTTGTTGGTTATGGTTTAAAAACCCTTAATAATCGACATGGTACAGTCTTATAAGTACTTACAGCCAGTCTTGTTATGTCGCTGATAGTTTTTTTACAACACATTTAAAAAAAAAAATGAAATTTTCCCATTTAACCCCACACAATGAAAAGCAGTGGTTTAAGTTTTTAAGTTTAGGATATCCACATACATTTTTATTTTCCCGTGGCGTAATGGTTAGTGCGTAGGACTGTAACATCGAAGGTTATACATTTGAATCTCAGCCGCTGCCACAAAACAGAAATAATTTTTTACAAGAATTGCATATTTCGAGTAATATTGAAAAATTCTGCAAGAGTATCTCTCTTGTCAATCATAGTAAAGTACCGGTCACATCTTAGCCGTTCGGAATCGACAATAAATAATCTCCTCCATTTCTGCAGACCCACGCACCACCAAATGTAATAGATATGCTCAAGACGTAAAAACAGGGCCCTTCGCCAAAGTTCAGCCTTTCGGAATTTTCATTGTGCAGTTTTGCCATTTTGCTGAGTCAATGGGCTTTTGGCGAAGGAAGTCAGAGTCTTGTAAATTTAATGACATGCTTATTATGACAAAGAGCTTGAATTTTGAATATCAAAAGGTTTGCAATTTAATATAAGGAATCCTAAAGACTTACCTTCTATTTTTCTTGAATATAAAGTTTTCTTTTACCTTATTTAAAAAAAAATAAAAACTAACTAGGTACATATACCTAATAATTTTGTATCTAATTATGTAGACATTTTGCATACAGCTAATAATTTTCTTGATTAATTTATATGATTTTTTTCTTTTTATTTTCAGGTAAGAAAAACTACATGCAATCAACATGATTAGCTGGTTAAAGTGGGAGGAGTAAACTTTATCTAATTTTTATCTACCACCGATTCCACTTTGATTAATCGATTCACCTTTAAAAAAGAACACAGTCATTATCTACATTTGTACTTATATGTAGATATAGAACGTGGGTATTTGTAATTTATAATTGAGTGGTGTTATCTTCCAATAAAGTATATACCAACCGACCAATAAGGGGGTAATTAGAAAATCCGCACACACTATGTACATTTAAGGTGTGGTCGAAGATATAAAATTAATATAATCTATTGCGCTAAAGGCGTTACCTTTCTGAAAATATCAGCACTCTGATTTTTATTGACAATTTCACCTTAAACAGTTATATTTCCTGCAGATAAATGTAGTTTGATAGGATGAAAAATTCCCACAGCAATTTTATATCCAAAAAGAAAAACAAATTAGATCATCGCTGATCCTATATAGCGATTTAATTTTTGGAGTGAAACAAACACGCCTGCGAATTATCTCAAACAATATTATTGCGTGTAAGTTCGCATAAATTTTCCATAATCGTAAATCGAGAGTTTCTTGTTGTTTTACTGATTTTCCACCATCGATAAACAGCTTTTATAGCCTTAGAGGTCTTTATAAATTTATAAAATTCAACTAACTAAATGGATGGTATAATAAGTGAAAAATCTCAACAACAAATTGTAAAGTTGTTAAGTAAATATTTTTTTTCTCTTTTAAATAAAACAAGGGAACACAGACGCAGTTAAAATAGTGAAAAAGAGTGAATATATAGCAAAATATTGTCTATAATATGGTGAACTAGTTGATGGTTTGCTTTTATTCAAGCTAATCGCCAAATTTTAATTCAAATTTCAAACTTACACAAACATTAGGTTCCCATGAGGCTATTCAATTTGTTGCAAACTTCAAATAAGCTAAGCACTGTACGTACGTGTAGTGTAGTAGGTACATGTACACTAATTCATGTGACAAAAATGCAGTAGCTGCTATATCTCATGCAATATTTTACAAGAAAATTCCATTTTTATTCAGTTACAAATAAATTTTTTTTATTTAATTACACTATTATTCTCGGGGTTAAAAGCTATGGTACTTTGCATAGATTTTTGTATCTTGACGAAGGGATTTTTCTTTACAAGTACGGATAAGTATTTTTGAGATAATTAAATCCATTAAATGCAAAAGCAAATGTCGATTTTATAGTAGGTACATCATTGTAAATCAAATTTCAAAATTAGAAATAGAAGATAAAATTTAATTTTCACAATTCTACCTTTCAAAAGCAAGAGTACCTAGATCAGGAAAAAAAACCATTCTAACAACAACATCTTGCGATCGATAGTTTAGTTTTTACTCTGGCTATATTTTTTATTTTTTTTACGTGGTAAGGTATTGTAGACCTAGAGTGTACTGTAGTGAAAAGAAAAAAGACAACAAATACTTATGTAACCTACCTATGTATTTGTGAGATAGATTTTGTTTTCGTTTTGAAATTCATAAGTAAATTATTTTTTTATGAACGGCTATGTATTTTATTTGCAAGGTAATGCAACATGTGAGTTTGTGAATGAAGCTTAAAGTAAGTAGGTACTAGGTACCTATGTACCTTTATCGAAAATGATTGTTAAAATGCTTTACTTTAAAGATAAAAATGTAAACAAACCACATTTACAACAAGAATACTCGTTTAATAAAAAAAAAACAGCAAGGCAAGAACGTAGCCAGCATATTTATAAAAATATGGATTGTTTTTATTTTGTGTTGTGTTGTGTTATAAAATAAATAAATTTGATGGCACAACAGCTCATGAAGAACTAGGGCCTAGTGACTTACAACTCTCAACCATTCCTGTGTGCGTGTCTGCAGGAATGGAGGGGACCTACAGTTTATTGCCGAATCCGAACGGCTAACGAGAGGCACTTTTCTGTGACAGGAGATACTCTTGGAGGATTTGTCAATTCCTCGCAAGAGGCAGTAGCCGTTTTTTCTTTTAAATAAATAGGTGGCGAGGCTGGGGATCGAACCTTAAGCGGCCCATACACACAACACAAGTGTGTGCACCGGTGTCATGACACCAGTGTGGCCTTTCGCCATACACGCAACACATTTAGTAACACCGGCACAAAAAATCAAAAGATTTTGATTTTCTTGACACCGTGTTCGACACCGAAATCGGTGTAGACACTTGCCCATACACACACCACATTTGTGTACACCGACACCAGTGTCAACACAAGTGTTGTGTGTATGGGCCGCTTTAGACCTCCGGCATGACAGTCCATCGCACTAACCATCACGCCACGGCTGTGTTGCGTTGTGTTAAATGTGTTCGAGAGTTGTTGTTGCAAAGAATTCGAATTAGAAGAAATGATTTTTTATAGTGAAAAATTTTGTTTATAAAATCGAGCAGGTAATGCCATAAAAGTTTATTTTACCAATATTTTTTAACTTTTTACAAAATTTAGTTTCTAACCAAAGATTGATAAATTAAGCTCCAAAAAGCAATTAAAAAGATACAAAATTTTTAAGTGTGCCATTTACCAGTAGTTCTTATTTTATACATATTTGCCTAGTATTTATAATCGAAATTCGAGTTGCAATTAAAAACATTATTTTTAAATTTAAATTGCTAGACACTTTGACTGAAGATAAAAATCTACAAAGGAATTTACACCTATTAAAACTTAAAAAAAAACTTGACCGAACCGAGCCAACAATATCTAACTTTATTTATTTTTTGTAGGTATTTCGTGACGATTCTCCGCTAAAGCTAATCCGTGGACGATGAACAACCACCCCATTTTTTTTACAAATATTCTTTCTCTTTCACTTCCTTCCAATAGGGGGATAAGCATGTCTGATAGTATAACTTGACAACCACTGGTGTTTGATCATTAGCAGGGTTCACATGGATTAGCATATTTGACAACATGTCTTGATCGTTGAAACGCAAAAACAACCGCTTGACAACGATTTTTTTGGTTTTCAAAATATTTTGAAAACTTTCTATATTCTTGCTCCTCGCGAAAATTGTGCCTACACTATAGTTCTTTACTTCAAGTGCCTGCTAACATTGGATTTTTAATGAAGCATGTTTTCATTCATTACTATGTTCCCCGTGTTTACATTATAAAGAAAAAATCCTTTCATTTCAATTTACCCTTCCCTATCTCATACCCTTAAAATCAATGTACCTCTCAATCACACAAAATCTTTATGCTGAATCCGAGAATATTTATTGAAAGCGTCGGCACAATTTGGGTGGAATCTACCCTTTTCTTTTTCACACACATAAAATCTACCAGTCTCACTGGTTTCGCCATTCATTAAAAATCCAATGTAAACAGGCAAGCACTAAAGAATTATCCCAAGAAAATTCAACGTGCCGCGGCAGACTTGTGTCCCACCCTTAATTTCATTGAACTTCATTATTATTTTCTGAACGCCGCCAACTGATTTCCAATTGGGCTTTTCCAGAATCTGACTCTGTCTTTTCTCTTTCTAATTTTGACAGTTCTTTAATCGGAGAGAAGCTCTAGATGGGGGGAAAACAACAATACAAACAAATAGAAATACACACCGATATTGTTCGCGCCTTTAATAGTGTGTTTGTTTTTCCCCCATCTAGAGTTTTTGACGTTTGGTGGAAGTTCTCAATAGTGCTGGAAAATTGGTTGGTTGGTTGGTATGTGCAAAAATAGAAACGTCACATTTAGGTCAAAACAAATAAAAATAAAATTTACTTAAATTGAAATTACCAATGTACAATTCTTTAGTTGAAAAAAAGGAGTAGATCTGAAAAAAACGAAGTGGCGGAGTAGATTTTTCTTCTTCCTCAAAATTGAAGTAAATTTGCTCCGATTGGAGTAAGGTTTGAACACTGCCTGTCTGTCTGTAAGGTAAGGGTAAATACCTGCCTGTATAAAAAAAAATAAAGCGATATTTTACTCGCGAGCTGTTAGGTATGTATTTGCAAACAAAATTAAGTTGAATAAAAAGTATAAATACTTACATGTATGTATGTAATGTAGGTAGGTGCGTACATGCATCTTTGTCCATATTATTACCAAAATAGGTATACAAATCCTAAATATCCGTTATTAAATAACATATTTCCAAATTTGAACATATTGAATGCTTAAGTTTGTAAAATTTTAAACACATATAAAATAGACATTATTTCTCATTTATTTATAAACTTTGTTACGAAATTTCAACGCTAAAAGCTTACATTTTTGAATAATAGTTAAAATATTCATAATTAATTAATAACATTCGATTTAAATTAAAATTCATTAGATAAAATAAAGAAAATATTATAATCTCTGTTTAATTTAAACTTTAAACTATTTCAACTAAAAAAAAAATAAAAAAATAAAATTTAAAATTTCTTAAAAAAAAATTATGCAAAATAAAAAGATTCACCATAAAAGATTTAGTCAAACTAGACATTGTTGTTGTTTGTTTTTCATACATATACAAGGAAATTGTTAGTTGTTTATTGTCAAACTCTTTACAAACTGATTTACAAGGCAATATAAATAGGAAGGTCTAGGTAGGTACATACAATTTTATAACCAGGCACCTACTTAAAAAACAAGTTCCTTATTTTAAATAATTTTTATAAATTAAAATTCGTAAGACACTTATCGATTTATTAAAAAAAACTGACTGTTTCTTATCAATCGAACCAATTTTATCAAACTTTTGCTGGACAATTTTGAACAATCCGGTTAATTTATTTCTGCACGGTTATTTTAGTCGAATTAGATATGTACCTATTTAATATTAATAACTTTCTCATTCAGTATATTTATGAAAGGCAATAAATAAATCACTTAAAGTAGGTAGGTATATCCGAAACCGAATTTGAATAACAAACATTCAAATTAAGTTTAAATAAATTTCAAAAGAAAAACAAACACACTATTTTGCGCATATTTTTTTTATTCTTAAATGTAAATAAATAAATTGAGGTTATAAACATTTTAGAATTAGGTAAATATAATATTGTTGATATCTAAGCCAAAATTAATTCATCATCCCTCGACTGACACAGTTAACGAACCGGAAATTATTGCAAATTGTAACTTCAACAAAAACAAACTCCCGCTCTTGAGAACGAAGTAGGTATAGGTACATAAATAAATATGATTCACAACAATGAGGTTATAAAATGCAAAATAAAAATAATATAAGAAAAAAAAAACCAGTATGACACCTACAAATTGGGTAGCGAATTCATTGACACAGAATGGCCGGCATATTAGCGAAAACAAAACAAAAAATGCAGATGAGCCCAACCCACGAAATGGTTGTTTAGTTTAGCTATAGATAGCGTCGTTGGTCAAAAATTTAAATTTATTCACCGAAAGTTGTGCAAGTCTTCTTGCGAATTAATGGAACGACATTCCAGTTTCTTAGATGCCATTTTTCGACTTCTTTATTATGAACAAAAAAGACTTAAGAAGAAGTCCACATAACCCAGTGCCTTGTTACACATTATCGAGTGCCTAAATAGTTCTAAACCGTCAAAAGAATGAATAATGGCGCGAAATTCCCAAGGCAAATAAATATCTTCAACAAGAGTGGATTCCGATCAAACACAATACAAAGTTATGATGTCATTTTTTTCCGCCAAAAATTCTCCTCTAAAGTTCCATAATCTTTATACCCATTATATTAAAAGCTCAGTCTTATAGATTCTTTAGCATTTTTCGTGGTGTTTTGTTGCTGCTTATGTTGTTTTTGTTTATTACGCGATGTCCGTTAGAAGAGAAGATTTTATTGTTGTTGTATTTTTTTGTTTTAATATTTTAAAATTTCTATTTTTAGCGATTAACATGGCTGCTTTTGTTGTTAGACATAAGACATCTGTTTGAGGTTAAAAGAATTTCTCTCTGCAATTCTTTGTGTTATTTTTTTCTTTGGAAAACGAGTTTTTAGGAAAAAGTATGTAGGTAGGTACCTATACATATTTGTAAAAACTGCCACTTTACTAAATTAAGCTCGCAAACTTTCATGAAACGAAACATACCTACAAACATGTGCTTCATACTTAAAATGAGTAGAAGTTGATTTGAAACAGTGTTACAACCCTGGCGGGGGTAATAGAAGCAAAAATTACTCTTGGTCTGTCTCTTTGTCGGCGCCCATGTTTGTACAGAGAAAATGGATGAAAAATGTGTGTGGAAATGGAAGTCCAACTGTAAACAGATGAAATTCCAAAAACGACTGGAATTTCTGCGTGGCATGGCTATAGCAGTGCGGTGTGCTGGCCCTGGCAAGCGTTGGACGCCTGACACATACAACCATACATGTATGTGTTGTGTGGTTGATAATAAGGAGGCGGGCGGAGGTGTATCGTGTGTCTGGTAATTGTAATGCCAGACTAGCAGCATTTGTGGACCTTGTGGTAGATAGGAGAACTATTTGAACACAGTGATGGATGACCTGTACATAAGTTTGCGTTTAAGTGCGCGCAATTTTTTGTAATTTAATCATCACAACTTTGTTCAATATTTTATAGGTAGAGAAGCGTATGGGTCACATAAAGCTCAACGATTTTTTCGGAATAGGATAATCATTATCAGTATAAGAACTTGAAACATTACCACTATACCTAACCTAGTGAATATCGGAAAAACTTTGATTTTTTCAAAACAAAAATGATAAATAAACTTTAAGTTGAATGTTGTATCTACTCCTCTGATTGAAAGGTTGATGCCAGAAGCGGTTTTGGCAGTGATTATCTGCTGATTTAACCATCGCGTTCGGTCTTAGATATTATATTATCAAAATAAGAATTACGACACACGGTGCGAAATGTCGAGCGCTGTGGGCTGTCAAATTAAATTAAGATACCACAAGGCTGATTGTTGTGGCCTATATTATATTTCTTGAATTATCACCATTTCGCGTGTTAGATTTTTTGTCTTAAAGGTATGATTTGGATTTTATCATGCAATTTATTGATTATACACATTTTTTTTTTTTTTTGGAAATATGAAAGTGAATATTTTATTTTATTTAAATAAATATGTTGGATTGAACCATATTTTAAATTAGTTCTTACCACTTCCTGTTGTATTGGATTTTGTTTTGAAGAATGACTTATTGACTTCGATTCAAACAAGATTTCAAGGCTTTGGAGTTTTCTACTTTCTCAAGTACGAAAATAACCTTAAACAATTAATTATATATGTATATGTTGTTTATAATAGATAGATATTTAAAATTATCAAGGACGGTGGACAAATATTTGTTTAATGTGATTGTTCCTGTATGTGTGCTTCTTCATAGTTGTTTTATTCTACCTATTTGTACATACATAGGTACATATAATAAATTGGTAACACCTTGTTGTTGTGACATTAAATTTGAAAGATGATGCATTATGCAACCTAAAAAGAAAAGTTTATTTATTTGACATTTGAACAATTTTGAGATATGTATAAGTGTTCAGAGCAGGGCTGCCGAAGTGAGCACTAGAGGAGTATATTCATACACCCCTGGCATTCACTGTACTACCGTACTCCTCTCACTATAATTATACTTCCTTCGAAAATATTTACATATGGAAATTAGCTCGAGAATATGTTTCGATGATGAAGTGTTAAAAGCACTTAAAATTATTGACCGAAAATCCAGGAGTCCTTTTCTAGTACCCCTTACATGCCGCCACTACGGGCATGAACGATGGCAGGATTATGAACATGTGTCTACAAAAAATCCAATGGAGGCACAAAAATCCATGTCCATGTCATGAACATTTCGACGAAAACTTATTTTTGAACAAGACAAGAGCTCTGTTCAAAGCTTGGCCTTATAAAAATATTTCCAAATCTTTTAACTGATGATAATGCTGAGGAACTGGATGAAAAATGGAGGCTTTTAAACAACAATGGAATTTTTAACAGAAATTTTAATTTGCAAGAGTTCTGGAAAAATGTGTTCGCAACTAAAAACGTCCTTGGAAAGTCAATTTTTAGCGCATTGAAAACATTTATTGGCTCTGTGATTTGCATACCTCACAGCAGTGCAAATGCTGAACGAATGTCGTCCGTTATTTTTAATAAAAAGGAAAACACAGTAGATGCAATTTAAATGGCGAAATCGCTTTTTCAAAATTCATATGCATTAAAATGGCCTCGAAGGAGCTCTGGTTGAGCTGTTACAAATAATATACAAAAATGTCTGACATGCACTGTGAGTGTAATTCATTTATAGACCGTGTTGTTTATTTGACTTACATAATATATGAATAAAAGTGCCTACAGATTTAAAAAAAAAAGTTTATATTGTTAATATTAATGGTGTAGGTATGTTTTTTTTTTTGCGTACATACTCCTCACAAACACGAAATACTCCCCTCTAATCCTCCTTAATACTCCCATGCAAATTTTGAATACGGCAGCCCTGGTTCAAGGTCTTTTTGTTATAACTTTTGTGTTGAATTTACTTTATAACATTTTTTGTCAAGCCCAATTGAAAACCAGTGATCGTAGAAGACCGCCAATCACATAGGAACTGAAGTTTTCATTTAGTCCTTACATTGGTAAAAAATAAAAAAAAAATTGAATTGTCACTTGATTTTTGTGATTCAGCATGTTTACTTTTACGAACTCTACAATAATCTCATAAAAATGTCTGCACTTACCTACGTTATGTATACATACCTATATTTGCTTCCAAAATTAAATGGCAATTTCAAGTTCAATAATGTGAACATGTTGACGTTTGTAAACGAAAAAGGCTACACGTACGACGTACATCCATTAGAATTTGGTAGTCATTACATAAGTTTCTTCGTTCGAGCGAAATTTATTCTGTGGGAGATTCCCGCGGTATGTCGTATGTAGCTATCAGGAAAATGTTCGAAGGAAACAAAATTCACCTCTAAATTCTCAGCAAAGCCCAATAATGGTCAAAAAGCTATGTAATTTAATTATTATAGGTACAAATTGCTCGAAATAAAAACTGAAAATTGTTTGTACCTACTTAGTCAATAAATCTTGCCGAAATATAGATCATCAAACGGAAAGTCTTCCTAAACGCGATTTTAAAAATATCTTCCCTTGTTTGCTTTTATTTTATTATGTCCCATTAATTTGACGATATAAAATTTAAAATGACCAACAAAATTCCTATTCTAATTCAAGTTGTTTCTTGTTTTGAAAAATTTCAAATATTATTTCAATCATGAAAAACATTCTCGCAAAAAGCTTGTATCATCATCAATATCACCTGTTTCACCTTATTTATTATTCCTTTCACACTACGATGCATCATTTCAAAAATAAAATTGCCCAACAGTATATGAAGGAAAAATTAAACACACAGAATATTCGACACATCGTTTTGGTATTAAAAATATCGAAATTAGCTGGATACTCATTTTATTTTTTGGAATTATTCCAAAGACTACAATGAAAACTAAAATTAAAAAGACAAAGCACCTCAGCAACAACAATAACTAAAACAACAAAAAAATTGTTTTACCATAGAAAAAGAGATAAGGAAAATAAACAATTTAAAATTAAATCATTGCAGCATATTGGAACGTATAACGAAAAGGTGGCAAAAGTTATGCATTAAAAACTAAAGCAATATTTATACTAACCTGACTGTGAGGTTAAATAGCTGGTGGCCGGCATGACAGTCAGATGCATTCCTATTCCAACCATAATGGAAAAAAGACGACTTTTGAATCTGTGTCAATTTTATTGTTTTTATTTATGTAATTCTAGGTCTTATTAGCGTATTCAACACGAAGTGAAGTGTTCTTTTTTTTAATGGTTATAGATTAAACAAAACACATATTATTGTACATGTACTGTTTTCAATGAGTACAATGAGAATTTCATCTAAATACCTCAACGAAAAAGTTGTCTGGTTATATTTTTGAATATGAGTAGATCAATAAGCTAGAGATATTATGATCATTGATCATTAATTAAGAACTATAAAACAAAAACAAAGAGCTTTGGTAGTAAAAATCTTTATCGCGATTAAACTAATTTTATTATATAAAAATGACAATAAACTATTAAATGATAGAATAAATTTGCATTAATAAGTAAACAATAATTGCTGGCTTTAGGTTTATGGTTTATTTAGAATGAGACAAAATGTTTTTAGAGTAACCAAAATGTGCGACCGTAGAAATATGTACATACATAATACCTACATTAGACTGATTCAAAAAAATTAAAATGTCTCCATAAAATAATGAGCCTGGTAAAATTTCAGCTGTTTAGATTAATACTTAGAGGTCGCTCATTGCTAATTTCTTTTGTATGTATTGTATGGGAAGTTTTCTTTTGTTTGCTTCTTTTTCTTATAACTTTACAACCGGATATTGTACCGAAATGATTTAGACATATTCTTAACAGAAATTAAATTTTCTTTAAAAACGTCCTCGCCTTATTGTTTAATTACAATATCCCTTCCAAAGTTATCGAAGGTTAAAGTGGATGGTTCATTCCATACTTTTTTGGATTCCACGTTGAAAATATCGTCTATAACATACGTTTCATGAGATAAAAATATTTATAAAAACACAATACCACTGCCTGTGAAATCATTTTTAATGAAAAAATTCCTTCAAATGGATTGCTTCATGAATCGAAAATAACAATAAAAATGTGCCATTTTGATTGTTTATTTTTTTTTCTTTTTTCTTTGCGTTAAATAATTTGTTTTTCTTAAACAGTAAATTTATTTCAACATATACAATAAAATTTAATATTAAGATTGTATATTATAGCTGATATTTTCAACAGGGAATTAAAAAAATATGGAATTAACCATCCATTTTAATCTTCAATACTTTGGAAGGAGTGCTGTATTTAAATAATTAATTGAAGACATTTTTTAAAACAAATTCAATTTCCTTTAAGAAAACGTCTCAATCATTTCCGAACAATAACCGGTTGTAAAGTTATAAGAGAACGAAGCAAACAAAAGAAAACTTCCCATACAATTTGTATGGAAACAAGAAATTAGCGCTGGGCGAACTCTAAATATTAATCTAAACAGCTGAAATTTTACCAGGCTTATTATTTCAATCAAATTCTAACTAAAAAGCTAGTGGCAATAAAAATCGGAGACATTTTAATTTTTTTTTTAATCAGATCTTGTAGGTAGGTATTTCAAATGTTAAACAGCTAAAGCTGGCCATACATAATATAGCCAAATGGCTCATCCGAGCCAAATTGCATAATGTAAATGAGTTTGGCGAGACATTTGGACTTTCAGCAGGTTTTAAATCCACCAGTGCCTTTAGTTTGAGTTCGGAAAGTACTTATTCCATGGCGTAGTTACCCTCAACACAGAGCTGAAATAACCATTTTTTGTTTCATGATAATTGCGATTAAATGACAAATTGGATATTGTAAGCAGCGTTGCCAACCACTTTGGTCAAAATAATGCCTCAATTGAAAAAAAAAATCTTGCCTTTTTCAATGAAAACATTCGCATGAAAACTTAAAATTTTGATTAAAAAAATGAAAAAAAGAGTTTAGACCTTTTTTTAACATTGAAAATATACAGGAGATACTCATGGAGAATTTGTCACTTCCTCGCAAGAGGCTGTAGCCCGGAAAATGACCTTCGAAAATCTTCAAACGATTATAAACAAAAATCTAAAGCTGACCAATTTCTGAAACTAGCTGACCTTTGCAAAATGTAACCAGAAAATATTAATATGGCCTCCAGCCCCTCAGAGCCAAATCCTAGATCCGCCACTGGACAAGACGGTAGGTAAATTATTTAATTTGTCAGCATGATTTTTTGATATTGATTAGTAAGGCCTATCCGCGCGATTGAAATCACAAGTGCGTGCTTAACCTTACTTATAATTCGACAGCAGCGGCAAACAACACAAAACTAATTGATTACTTCCAGAAAATGTCCTCGTCAGTTAGGTCGCAACAGATTTTACAAATTCGGTTTACATGTTGCGATTTGGCTCGGACGAGCCATTTATCTTTGTGTTCAACCAGTATTTTTTTATTTTTAAGCATTTATTCAATATTTAGAATATGGTCACCCCATTTATATTGTATATTGCGCACATTGATTTTGCATGATTCCGGAGTTATCACCACCCTACCACCTCCATAACTATGTAGATGCATACACACACATATATGTACCTACAAAATACAAAAATCTAGCAGAATACCTATCCACTTTTGTTGGTTGCCTTGTCTGTTCATTTGTCTTCTTCTGAATACTTGTAGGTACTTATTGTTTTTTTTTTTCTACCCTGTTTATGAAGAGGTTATAGTATCAAAACTGAAGGCCTGTTTTTTATTTGAATACTGAGAATCCTATTGCCTTAGTCGTAAAATAACCTATTCTGTAAGCTCATGGTGGTAATTGATGACCATGTCCACCTCCCCTTTCCTATCATTCCTATCAATGGCGGAGCTCATTAACCCGAATTTTTACTTTTACGAACTCGACCTTAAAGTTCGCAATAATAATTTTTTTTTCGGTTTTAGAATCTTCAAACACTGGCTAACTTAACAAGAATACAATTGAAATTTAAGTTTCTTAAAATATAATTTTATTTTTACTGAGTAGATTCTGATGCAATTACAGCTGTAAGTTCAGTATGCTTTAGGAAATTCAATTAAAAATGATGTTCAGAATAATAATACACCTGTAAAACTTCGCTTTTTTTCGGTAAGACATTCATTGTGCGGAGTAGATTGTATGGGAGCTACCAGTTTTAAATGAGTTTAAAAGAACATTAAAATTTATTTTCTTGGGAATCACATAGAAATGCTATGTACCAAATTTTAAGAAAATTGGTTCACTCATTTAAGCTCTAGTTTTTTCTTTTACCCTTGATAACTTCTTAGTTTCTATTAGGCCCATCGCCCACTTGGCAACTTTTAGTTGCGAAACTAAAAGTTGCCCAGAGTTGCTTGCCATCGCTCACTAGGCAATTTCCGAGCAACTTTTGGGTTCAGTATTTTTAATTGAACCTTGTATTTTGGATCAGTGACGATACAAAAGTCGTGTGTGAAAATAAAAATTGTTTTTCGGGTTAAAAGCCCTCATTTGGCAAAAATTTTGGAAAATTCCCAAAAGTTGCTGGAAGTTGCTCGGGAATTGCCTAGTGGGCGAGAGAAAGCAACAGAAAGTTGCCGGGAAAAAAGTTCCGCGAGCAACTCCGAGCAACAAAAAGTTGTGCAGCTAAAAGTTGCCTAGTAGGCGCTCTTCCATATAAGGATAAGCTAATGTAATTGGATTGGGAGCAACAAAAAGTAGCTGGGGCTAGCCACAAAAGGTTGCCTAGTGGGCGATGGGCCTTATGCTTTGTTGTCTCAAAACGCCATTCCCTTTTAGAGCCTAGTATACGCTGCTAATACGAAGAGACATTTTTTTTTTGGCCCTCAACGGAACAGAAATTGGGAAAAACAAAAAAATAAACATAAATTGTTCAGAAAGCCATGAAAGAAACAAAAAATATGAATAAAGCTTAAATATCACTTTTTTCGCATACAATTAATGGTTCGGGCAATTAATCTGGGAGCGGGTTCTGCTTTCAAAATTCTTATTTTTTGAGAGTTCTTTCTTGCCTTGCAAAAATTCTGCATTTCAAAATTCGATTTCGTTTGTATGAGATTTTTTTTTTTCATTTCGGCTCAGCAGAAGACAAGGCTTAAACAAGAAAAAATACAAATGTTACATAATGTTTAAAGTGTTGAATGAAATTAAGGTGGTATTTATTTCTCAATAAGAACACTACTCACAATTTTTAAGAACTTAAAATTAAACCTTTTTTCAATGCAAAATTTATATTAAAAAAATATGCATCATACTTTTATCTTCCAAAAATATTCTCCTTAAGTTATTAGTTCAAATCCACCAAATTGAGTGGGTGATTTGAAATCTATGAACGATATACATAAAATAAAACAAAAATTATTATAAGTTTTGTTTATCGTTGTCTGACTGAACGGTTACCAATTGAACAAGAAATGGAAGTCTTTTGCACCAGTAGGTGGACTCGGATGGATTTCTTTTATTTTTTTTTTGTTTCAACTCAACCAACGCATTATTTTTTATCTAAATCCACATTTGAAAAGGTTGGCTTTGGCTATGGCTACTGAAGCTCTTGAGCTAAAACTATAAGCCACAATTTATACCTAGAAATATTTATGCCGTGGCCCCTTTATGATTTGGCTTGCAACATACAAATTCTCCAAAAAATTATTATTCAAATCACAATTTTTATTTTTATAGTTATTTTGACGAACGTGAGTGTGTAGGGGAGTTACGTAGGTATGTACATATATGAAAGAACTGTAAATGGAAGCATGAATCGTCTTATAGTTTTTTATTGTTAGATTTATTTAAGACCTAGTAATCCGCGAAGAAGAAAGAAAAATAAAAGCCACACAGATGTTCAAAAAAACTTTCAACAATAATTTAATATGGGTTATGTAGTATGTGTAGGGGAGAACGGGACTGGTTGTGTTTATACAGTTTTACATTTGACTACATAGTATCTGTGATTTTTTAAACTAGACGTTTAAATATTATTTTCTTGTAACAAAAAAAAAAACTTTTAGATTAAACTTAATTTAAGTTTTCGGGAATTTTTTTATTAAATTTATAATAAGTAACTTTTGTATAATAAGTTAAATTGTTTTTTCAAATTAACTCCTCTCCAAGACCGATCTTTGAATTAGCCTCTCATGATCCTAGGGTCACTCCTTTTCCCGTTTGGCGCAATTTTCCATTTTTTGAAGTTCCACAAATAAGCAAAAAAAAATTTGTGCTTCAAAAAATCATATTTCTGCTGGCACAAAAATTGTAATAAAACATACTCGTTGTGCATTGTACAATTTAGTACGGTTTCCCCTAGTTTCGTTCCTTCGCAGCTACAACACATTTTTTTAAAAGTTTTTGTGGTGTGGACTCTGAATTATATAGAATTTTGTGTGGTTTTGTTGATAAATAGCGAAATGCTTAGTCCACTTCAGTTTTATTAATCATACTCTGATCAAAGATTTATATATATCACGCACAAAGTTGTTAAATGAATAAATAATTATCTTTTTGTTGAACAAAATATTTCTTAATCGTGCTTCACGAAATATGAATCAATGCGACATGTAGCGACATTTCGTTTTTTTAATGTTCCTATAGTAAGACGGTTTTCACATTCGCCTAACTCATCCGTATTTTTTTTTTTTTTTTTTAATATCTCTGTTTTTTCTCATTCACCCTTCGACAGTGGGAGTGAGATAAAGATAGAGAAAATTAAAAGAAATGAAACGTGTCGAAGGAGAAAGATTTGGGAAAAAAAATTAATTTTGTTTTATCCTGGGAAAAAGGCTATTTTTTTGTATGAAAATATCAATTCACTTCGATCTATGAATAAGGCTTTAGGCAAGTTCAGGAAACCGAGATCACAGATTCCCCAGCAATCTCTCAGTTACGTAAACATGATTACTCAGCGAAAATATTGTCCGTTTTTATGTCAAAATATTGATAAAAAAATTGTGTCAGAAAATATTTTTTGTTTGACGGAGCGAAATCTCTGAGATTTCTTTTTCCTGATCATGCGCCCATTGTTTACTTCAATTAATTTTCTTTATTTTTTTTTAAGTTTAGAAAATTTAATAGACATTTTAATAATATTAATTTTTATTTCTTTTCTTTTCAGGTATGTTTAATAGGATTTTAAGGTTTTGTATACCAAACCTTCTGGGTTTGTCTTTTAAGCAACATATCGACCCCTTTCCACCAAATTATCCGTATTAGCGACAAAATGCAAAATTTACATAAAACTAATTATTTTTTTCCTGTGCATTAAAAGCAATATTACCTTCAGTAACAGTATTGTTCATAATGTTCAATGCTACAATTTTGCCTGATCGGTTTCGATGCTGTGAGAAAAAAAACAACAATGTGTCTCTTACGGTAGGTACTTATTTTTTTATAGTCGCTTACGATAATTTGGTGGAAAGGCCTGGAAATTTTGTCATAATTTGTTCTAATATCCTTAGCTATTTATGATGCCCAGTTAAAAATTTTATAAATGCATTTTTGCAGAAATAATGTACCTACAATCGTATTTGTCAAGCATTCATAAATCAAGTTGGTAGAACCATGTCAAATTTATTTAAACAAAAAACCTCGCCATAAAGATATTGTCATTGAAGAAATAAAATTGAATTTAAATCGGTAGTTAAAAAAATAATACGTATACGCCACAGTGATCTGCAAAAAAACAAAGAAGTATAGATCAATAAATTTAATTTTTGAATTACTTTTGAGCATGGCAAACCTTAAGCTATCTAATTAACTGTAACTTCATGGTTAGCATTTATAATTGCTACTTAATTCTTGCTTATTTTTGTATTAATCAGAGCTATTGTTACGAGTATAAGCTTGACTGCTCTATGAGTAGTGAGTACTTCTGTCTTTGTTTAAAAAAATTTATAAAAACTTTCAATGTATTGATTGATTGATTTGACATGCCATGCTGTGTGAGATGAATTGTCTAGACACAGTCGCATCTGGCCTCTTAATGGAATACAATACATATTTGAGTCAATTGTCAAAAAGTAAATCCTCATTTAAGTTTCTAAAAATTTTAAGCTTGTCATTCATTAGAGTGTTGGCCATGAATTTGATGATGTATTTTATTAAACAAACTATAAACATTTGTTGAGAATAGTGTTGAATGAATGCAACTATTGTATAAATTATCTCAAAACATTCTATTCATAATCAGCCTATGATGAATTGTAAAGATCCGTCAAAACATCCGTCATTATCACATTTACACTTTATAAAAAGGGAACGTTGAATTTTTAGATACAAACATTTTTGAGAGTTTTCTGCTTACAAAATAAGATCGAGTTGCAATTTTTTTATATTTTACCTTCAACAGCTTTTGTTTGGTACAATAGCTATTTAATTGTTGAAGTTTTAATTAGTCTAACCTACACAAGCTTTTATCCTTGCTATCCCATACTCAAAAAAAAAAAAAAAAAATTGGTGGCTCAACAGTTCATAAGAACCTAGGCCTAGTGACTCACAACTCTCAACCATTCCTGTGTGCGTGTCTGAAGGAATGAAGGGGACCTTCAGATTTTGCCGAATTGTAACGACTAAGGTGAGTGGCACTTTATCTTTAACAAAAGATACTCTTGGAGGATTTGTCACTTCCTCGCAGAAGACAATGGCACTAAAAAACACGTTAGGTTTTTTTTAGGTGGCAGAGGAATCGAACCCAGACCTCTCGCGTGATAATCCAATGCACTAATCATTACGCCCTTGGCTACTACCAAACCTACACGCTCTAGCTTTTTGTCACACCTTACGCGAATCACCCTTTTTTGTCGACTCGATGGTTTTTTTTTTAACATTTCCTTTGGTCTTGAAAATTTCTTTTTTGTGCCTAAAGCAAAATCTTCCGCTTTGTAAATATTTCAACAAGTGCGTAGTTTGTCTGTGTTATAATTCAAGTCAGCATAATACACTTTACCTCAATTTGTTGTTTTGTAATATTTCAATCTGCCATTCCATTAAACTGTCACTAAATTAAACAAAAAAAAAAAGATCTGCAGTAACTTGATTTAAATGAGCAATCAATGTCAAATAAAAAATAAAGTTTTATCAAACATTTTATTCACCAACAACAATAATACAAAACAATCCACCATGTTCTATAGTCTCAGAGCTCAGCACCTGCACAACGAACACTTGGTCACTCAAAAAGATGCAGCAAACAAATCGTTTAAGCGCAATTTCAATCCCCACCTTAATTCATTTTTTTTTTCAAGTTGACTTCATGTCACACTTTAAATGTGTGTCAACTGTGGAAACAAGTTGCTTTGTACCTAGATACAATTATTTGATTGTCACTTTCCACACCCTGTTTTTTTTTTTTTTTTTCTGCTGGTGCTGTCATATGAGAGTATTACCTGTATCTTAATTTAATTTTTCTGTTGGGCATTAAACAATGTCGAGGCTACTTTAAACAGATTTATAAGAGGTCTTATTTTTTTTTTTCGTCAGGGAATCCATTACTTCCTCTGTTTAAGAAAATATATACTTAACTTGAATTTTGTGAGACTCACTGTTTTGATTATACAGCGTTTTTTTTTTGTTGTTGTGTTGTTTTGTTTTCTTACTTCATTATTCTAATCACCAAATTATACCTACTTTGTTTTGATTTTGACTTTTCTCACGAGTTTATTATTATTTGCGGTCCCTGCCGTCAATGACATTGCGTCATTCTTGTCACCGCCACCAGAATCCACTTTGTTATCGAATACAAATTTTAACTAATGACACACATTTCCAACAAGAAATAATAATAATAACAGCTAAGCCAAAGCCGAACTGGAGCTTAATATAGAAACTTAAATATGGCGCCTAACGATATCTAAGACTGACTTGACATTGAAAACGGAAAGGGAAACAGTTGCACCAGAAACAAAAATATGTCACAACAATAATAAAACATGGATTTTAACTTATTGCCTTCTGTCAAATTCATAACTGGATTTCACTTTTTATCTGCAGGCATTTTGGAATTACTGAGTACGGAGTGTCCTCGAGACTAGGTAGAAATTAATGTACACTGTCAAGTTGTAACACATGGAACAAATTAATACCTACCATGGGGCATTCTGTGGTGAAGTGGTTATATAGCTCTGAGGCTGCAATTGAAAAGAATAGAAATCAAAAGTCTTCTTATATGGTAGGTACCTACTTAGGTCGTAAAAGTCAAGGAAAAATAATTTAGATTTGTAATTTTTATTGCTTAATATTTTTTTTAGCTTTTTTTCTACTGAAAAGTTTTAAGTTCAGTTTCAATGCGTTAGGTTATAAATAAACGTGTGGGTCAGACACAATCGATGAGAAGCACAACAATTATTATGATGCCTGACAAGTACATGTGTATGGGGGGGGGGGGGGGGGGGATACTTATGTTGGTTATTTTGAGTGGAAGCTCTTGAGAATATTTCAAGAGCTATAATACCAGAACAATTTAAACTATTGATCATAATAACTTGCATCGCAATTAAAACTGATGGACAAAGCATCTTTGGTAAGATATTTATGGAAACAGTGGGCATGGTAACCTTTTTATTTTTTCTAATGGGATAGGTAGGTATATTTTGTTTTATTTTTTGGGCCAAGAAAAAAATGTTTAGACTAGATTATTATTATTTTTTTTATTTATTTCTTTATGAGAACAAAATTGTGTGTGACAGAAATCAACGCATGGGAATGAATTGAAACTTCTTTTCGGTGCAAACATAATAATAGTCGTTTTTCTCTTTTAGTTCAGAGCTGGGTCCGAACTGTCAAACACAAATGTTGTGTTTGACAGCGCACAGAGCTTGGAATTTGTGTTTCTTTTTTCGTTCAGAGTGCGTTCAGAGCGTGCTCTATTAGCTCAGAATAAAATAACCGAGCAGACGGAGTAAAAAACTGAGCGCGGCCAACTTTATACAGTTTCCATGTAATTTGACAGATATGACAGTTGAGTGCCCAGGGGTATTTTATAATTAAATCGGAGTGCTCTGAACATGCTCTGCTCAGAGTTAACTCCATTCGCTCAGAATCTACTCAGGGCCAGTTGTACAAATATTTGACCCGTGGTTCAGGAATTTTAACTCACCAATTTCGGCGGATTAACTGTGGTTCAACGATGGTTCAGGCATGTAATTTGCTTTTAGTGCATATTAGAACCTTGAACCATCGTTGAACCTCAGTTAACCCGCCGTAATCGGCGAGTTAAAATTCCTGAACAACGGATCGAAATTTAAACCACGATTGTACAACTGGCACTTAGTGCTCTGCTCTGGACCAACCCTGAACTAAAAAAGAAAATCGCTTAATGGCACACTTTATCTCTCCCATATGTATGTATATGTTTATTAAATATCATACAATTTTAATAGTTCGATTAGTTTATAAAAAACTAGCTGACCCAGCGAACTTCGTTCCACCTATACCTATACCTAATTGATTAAATTTTTAATTTTCCTTTCAATATTCCAATTGTTATCACGACTTTCCGATTTTTCCGGCCTAGTTTTCCAATTTTTATCCATAATGTGCTTACATGGTTCAATACAAAACCAACAAAAAAAAATTTCATCTAATTTGGATGTTGTTAAGCCGAGTTATGCGCGTACGAACACAAAAAGGGATTCATTTTTAAGTAGGTAGGTACCGTGGCGTGATGGTTAGTGCGATGGACTGTCATGCCGGAGGTCTAAGGTTCGATCCCCAGCCTCGCCACCTATTTATTTAAAAGAAAAACGGCTACTGCCTCTTGCGAGGAATTGACAAATCCTCCAAGAGTATCTCCTGTCACAGAAAAGTGCCGCTCGTTAGCCGTTCGGATTCGGCAGTAAACTGTAGGTCCCCTCCATTCCTGCAGACACGCACACAGGAATGGTTGAGAGTTGTAAGTCACTAGGCCCTAGTTCTTCATGAGCTGTTGTGCCATCAAATTTATTTATTTATTTTTTAGGTACCTATATAGATTTTATTATAAATATTAGATTGGTGATAAACATATATAAATTTATTTCTTATAATTCTGTTCCTTCTAACTAGTATCCCACAATTCAGGTCAAATTCAGAAGACCTTAAATCCAACACGTTTATAGTCAAAGTTCAAATCGAAATACCCTTAACCGTCTTTAGTCTAGAACATCCCGGCGATCTCTTTTGAATTCTTCTGGTGAGGGCCTTGTTAATGGGTAATAATCTGTCAAATTCAGTTCATTTTACATGGATTTCATGACGAATATCTATAGAATACGTATACCTATTACCGAGATGTATCGCCGTCTACAATTGTGAAATACTCTTAAATATGTTCATTTTTTTTTAAATTAATTCTCACCACTCACCACAGCTAATGTTGCAGGTTAATTAAGCTCTTTTAATCGCAACATTTCACGCATTTGTGATTTTTAAACAAGCGAAAAAAAAAATTTGTTTGGCCATTTTCCCATTTTAAATACACTACCCATGCCCATCAGTGCTTTTTTTAATAAGAGTTTTTCAAACATTAGTCAGAATATTCAAAAGGTATAGGTACCTCTGAAGGGATAATTATACGTTTATTTTATAGATATAACATTAAGCCCCAATATATTTAATATATTCTCTTTTTTAAATTTAAAGCCGACATTAAAAATGAAAAAGTTATCGATTTTAAATATTTAAATATAAAATCAACCTCCTTGATTTTTATTGACGATATCTCTAGTAACTTATTGCTCATTTTTTAACTAAGTATTATAAATAGGTACGCCTTAAGATTCTTATGGTGGGTGGTCATTTAAGAGTAAAAACACTGAAGGCTGTTTCACAATGCGACGAGAAAACGAGACGTCAGCGTGACGCGATCTCTTCACAGTTGTTCTCTCTTTAAAACGAGTTTCAAACAATGAAATAATACATAATAAAGTATTTCTCGTCGTCACGTTGCGTCTTTTTTTCAATTTTTCGAACTTTATGACGTGACGAGACGACGAGAAATGCTTTATTATGTATTATTTCACTGTTTAAAATTCTTTTTTAAGAGAGAGATTCTGCGAAGAGATCTCGTCACGCTGATGTCTCGTTTTCTAGACGCATTGTGAAACAGCCTTGGGCGTCAGTTGTACAATCGTGAGTTAAATGTTGATCCGTGGTTCAGGATTTTTAATTCATCGATTTCGGTGGATTAACTGAGGTTTACTGCGATGGTTCAGGCATGTACTTGGCTTAACACATATTTAATCCTTGAACCATGGTTGAACCTCAGTTAATTCGCCGGATCCGATGATCAAAATTCGAACCACGATTGTACAACTGGCCCTCAGAGTAGCTGGCGGAGAGCATTAGTTTGAAAAAATCCTACAGAGTTCGTATTTTGCAAGTAGCTGTCGAGACGAGAGTTTACTAGCGAAAGAACTATCAAGAGACGCAACTTTAAAGAGTTTTAATTGTGGTTGAGGCAAAAAACCCACAGTTATTTGGCTTAATACAAGCTAATTTTCATACTTAATAAAAATATTATTCTACAGGGGTTACAAAGTTGAACCAACACAACGTTTTAACATTTCATGTCTTGTGTTGGCTTTTAGAATAATATCGTCGATATGTGTTCGGAAGTTGAGCGTTGAAAATATGTGATGGGGAGAATAGCTGATACGCTTACGTTGAACAGGGATTGATTTAGGTCCAAGCAAAGATTTTTTTCGTTACTACGGACTGAGAAACTGTCGAGATCTAGATGAAAAAGGTTAGAATCAGAAATGGTCTTCACAAAACTTAGCATCGTTTCATAGGTTTACAGTGAGTTATAGGAATTGTTGACCATATCAATATCTTTAAATTTAAGAATAAAAAGAAGAGGACATAAATAGCTGCCTTGGGGGACCCCAAAAGTATCTAAAAAGGGGCTGGAGATCTGAAACGAAAATTGTTACCTGTAATCTATGCTAAGAATTCAGGTTCAAAGCCGAGGTTGGGAAGTTTGAAAAATATAAGTAGGTCTTAGGTGCACGGTTGCCGTTTTGGTAGGATCCTACCAAATTTGGTAGGTTTTTTAATAAAACGATCTCATAAATTAATTACTAGATTAACATTCTTTAAAAAATAAAAAATAATTGTTCCCACACAAGTTATTGAAACTTATGTAGGCATTTATTTTATTTAAGCCTAGCTTATAGATCGAAGCGAAGTGGAATGTTCATACTAAAAACTAGCTTTTTTCCCAGGCGTGAACAATTCAATAAAATTAAATGCATATTTAAGCGACAAGGAGGAAGACATTTGGTTCGAAGTGAATATAATTTAACGGACTTACCTAAACCAAATATAAACAAAATTTATTTCCTTTTAAACCTTTCGAGGCAAAATTTATTGATGTTTCATTTCGATTTGGATTTCACTTCGCATTGATGTATTAACTAGGCTATATGAATAAATTACAAAGTGAAATTGAATTTTAAGTTTTAACATACTTTAGGTTTCCTCATTTTTTCTTATCTACGAATCTGAATCGGGATAGTTTTTTAACACGTAGGTAATACAAAATAATTTTAGATCCTGCTCTCTATATGGATGGATGGCTTGCATGGTAAGGTAGTGATAATTGTAGTGTAGAGAAAAAAGACAAACAATGAGTAAAAAAGAGAAATAAAACTGCGTTGGCGAAGTGGCACGAAATTTTTCCCGTGGAACGGTGGCATGAAAAGTTCAATATGGTACGTTTTTATTTTTAAAGTTTACTAAAAATAAAGCAAATTTCTACAAAATTTAATAAAAGCTTGTCCAAATTCTGTAAAAAATAGATAGAAACTCATATTTTTTGACAATAAGCAAATAGATTCAAATTCGACCCTTAGTCCAATGCGTTTCGCCCAGGCACGACAGTTGGGCAAGCAAACAGAGCAAATTTTTTTTTTTATTTTATGCATACATCCCGTAATACAATTAATTACAGTTTTTTCAACAAAATAGAATAATTTGTAGTTTTTTCATGTAGCATGAAAATGGCACGTTTTTCAGAAAATATGGCACTTTAATTTTTTTCGAGCGGCAACGCTGGCTTTCAATATGATCCGTACCGTTTTATATGAAACTGATCAGATAATAAAACAAGGCTAACATAAACTAGCAAAAGTAAAAAAGAAGCTCAAAATTTGCTTTGGTAGGTTTTACTTCGGTTTGGTAGGTTATTTTGAAAAATTTGGTAGGATTCTGTTTTTGGGAGTGGCAATCGTGCTTAGGTGTATGAGAAATTTTGTCAACGGTCTCACTGAAATCTGTTGGACAAACATCGACCACTTGTTTGGCAAAGAACTTAGTTTGCGATGGAGGAACTGAATTCCAATCCCCCTTTAAAATTCAACAGTTCATTCAAATTAAGAATTACAAAAAAATGAATTTAAATATTTTTAAGAACAAAATATTCCCATGTGCGTTGGTCCCACTCCCTTGTCAAGTATTTGTATTTATATTGTCGCAAAAGGTAACTCACAATACAAATGTAGAAATTTTCTGTTAATAAATTGTGTGTTTATGGGTTTTTCAGCTGGTGCATTATTAAGTGAGTCTATAGTGCACCACCACTAAGTTGTCTCTCTTAAGCTATTTTAAGTTAAGTCTATAATTATTTTTTATGATTGTTATTTAAGATGTCATTTTTGTTGATTAAAACAAACTAAAAATTTCGTAAATAGTTTGAACAATTTTATCTTCTACAACAGCCTCTTGGGGCAATGGCGGAAAATAATGCCAAATTACACCTCGTAAACACAATTAAATGGAATTTACTTGCTTAGTTTCCACGCGGGTAATTAGAAAGTCAAGCCCCTCAGAGTAGATAAGTATTATTCCAAAAATATAAGTTCGTTGTTGACAAAAAAAGAAAAAAGAAAAAAAATAGGCACCTACTTGTCATTGTGAATAATCTCAAATGCGCGTACTTTGTTTTGTTGACGGAGTCGTCATCTCTATATCGCAATCTATTGTTGTTGACTTGAAGAGTCTAAAATTACCATCTGAATACGAAGAGACATACACAAAGAGGTACTTAATCTCACAGTTGGCCCACATTATGGTAGAGGTACCTACAGGTCGGGTACGGGTTTGCTGCTATCATCAATGTTTTCCTTACTCTGCACTGCGCTGCCTTTAGCCTATATGAATAGACATGCTAGACTGAATCTGGAGTAGGTACTTAGTCTGTCCCGTTCGGTGGAGTAAAATCGAAAGTTTTCAAGACACACGATCACCTTAAGATGGTGATGGGACATGAAAGATGGGAATATGACGGGTGGTGGTGTTGAGAGGGATATTTTGTGTAGAATTGTGTTGATGTTGGTGATAATGATGACGAGCGAAATTAAATCTGGGATCTTTTGCGGGATCATAAGTACGAATAAATTGGTTTTATGGAGCAGATTTTTTGGCGGAGAAAGTCCAAAGTCAACCAAACCAGAAATGTTCAAAGAAGAAAGAAATATACTTTGTTTTGTTGTTGTTGTGTAGTTGAATGTAAGTCAACCGTATAATTTATGCGGTGATGGTTGACTTTCGGAATTGTTATAACTAGGGGCGTTTTTTTTTTTTTTTTTTGTTATTTAGCTTACCCAAGGTAATTTTTAAGTGACGGATTGGTCGTATCTAAAAGATATTATTTGTCTTACCATTCCTATTATTTGCGGAAATTAAATTTAAATCAGGTTAAAAGTTTTCGTTTGGTCATTCATCATTTTAGACAAAAAAAAAAATGTGTTGCGAAAGTTAGTTTCCTATATAAAAATAAAAAAATTAAACAAAATGAGAAAATAATAAAACAAGAGACTTAAGAGTAATGCAAATTTTGAAAATGGGTGGATTATATAAAATTCTAATTTTGTATTGTTTAAATTAAAATGAATTTATGAATTAAAAAATATCACTTTTGTAGCTGTCACACCAACCAATTAAACAAAATGAGTTGTCTAAAAACATAAATTATAATTACTTCAGCTCAGACTTACCGACCGTCGACGTGCACTTTGACTTTATAAAAATAAATCATTTTGTTGAGAACAGATTATGAAACCCACAAAAATATTTGTTTTAAATGATTTATGTTCGAATTATGCTGAAGCACAATTTTTTAAAACCAAAATCAGCTCAAACTGAAAATTAATTCAAATGGCAACGTTCGGAAATGCATAAAATTATCATTTTTTTCAGTTTGTTAAATCAGCATAAGATTAATGATTTTGCAGAAAAATGCATCATTGACGTTCAAGACGTTTATTTGTATTCTTTTTATAATATTGCAGACAAATTCTTTCGCTTTAGTTTAGTTTAGTTTAGTTTAGTTTAGGTGGGGGAAAAACCCCCATTTATTCGGCCTAATGCAAGCTACAAACATACAACTTAAAACTAAGGACTTCATCTAACTTAAAAATTAAGAAGCTTATAGCTAAGATAGGGATGTAGGGATGTAAAGTAATAAAAAAGTTTAAATAATTGAGAAAATACACTTGCAGAAAGATGAAATCTTTTGGTTTTTTTTAACGTTTTATTTTTTTTTATAGATTTTTTTTCATTAAAATTGACTTTTATTAAAAGTTTAAAGCAGCTTTATCATCTTTTGTTTGAATAGCTGAAGCAAAAAATGTTTTTTTTTTTAATTTTTGCGTCTAAGGCCTAGTGTTATTCACCTCAGTGTTATTTGCATGAAAATATTTTTTGCACCCAAAAATAATTGTTTTCCATTCTTAGCCTTTGATTAATTAAATCAGCATAAATCATTTTCCGCTTTGGACTTTTTTACAATACATATAATGCCCAGATTAGGTGGACAATTGTTTTGAAATTTCGAGTTTTTTTTTCGCACGGGAACTGTAAACTAGGCTTAACACGATCCATTCTGAACTTCCAATTTAAAATGACGCATTCGAGAGCATTTCGAATGGTATATTTCATAGCCTGACGTGAGTAATGTTGACTTTAAATTTCTAATTTGTAGCCGATCATTACCTATGTTCACTATGGAACCACGTAGTTCAAAAGAAAAGAGTTGAAAAGTCTAGATGTGTGATATCAGAGGCGTTCAAATTCACTAGTCTAAGGCATGAAATTAAGCGTTCTCTCAATAAAGTCATGAGATTTTACGTGGGCTGTGTGGCAAGTAGCGCGCCCTCTTCTTGGAACCTTAACACGTCAAAATGACTTAGGTACTTAATTTTCAGGCGACTTTTCATTTAGCCATGGCTAAGGAACATGAAATTCGGCTTCAATGAAAAATGAACCACAGAATTGAAAAATAGCCCCAAAATTGTTTTTTTTTGTTTAATAAAAAGGACTCCATTTTTAAAATAAAAAAATTGTCCCAAACTTAATGAAAAAAGCCCCAAAAATAAAAGAAATACCCCCCTGAATGATACAACACCAAATTTTAAATTTTTCCTCAGCATGCATTATAAATCCTACCGCTCTACCGGAATTCATGATTCTACAAGATTCAGAACTGCTTCATATAATTGATGCCACGCCTCTGAATGTCAAATTTCATATTTTGAATTTTTCCTTTGCATATGCATTGCAAGCCTCATAGCTCTACCAAATTTCATCATTTTACAACTATCAGAAACAGTTACTTATAGAAAGTGGGTGGAAACCACGCCCTCTGACTTTCAAATCTCAATTTTTTTCGCAATCATTGCAAAGCCCTACCGTTCTACCTAATTTCATTATTCTAAAACAATAAAGAGTCGTCCATTTGATAACTTTTTTTGAGAAAACTAAGGTGGATGCCACGCCTCCTGAATGGTGAATCTGAAATTTTAGTTTGTTTCCTTTGTTCTAATTGTAAGGCCTACCGCTTAACCAAATTTTATCATTCTACAACAATCAGAAAGTGCTCCATATAATTGATACCATAATTATGGGAAAGTGGTCGGATACCAAAAACCCCCTATTTGACCTACATTTTCGATTTTTTCTTTGTATAAACCACAAGGCCTTCCGTTCGTTGTGCAAAATTACAAGATTCTACGGTTTTAGGGAGTGCTCCATAATTTTGATGATCTGTCATTGTCAATCAGTAAGTCAGTGAATCAGTGAGTCAGTCAGTTACGGTTTTCACGATTTTTGACTTCCTTTATTTCAGGAACAAGTAATGGTAAGTCCCCTTTCACACAAGGCAACTGAGTGGCCGGCAACAATTAGGTCATAGGCGAGAAGGGCAGGAAGAAAGAGGGGTAATCGAAATCTCCCCGGTCAACAAATTCAGGAGATTTTTCTGACGTTTCTCTTCACACTACGTTTGTGTACGTTCAACCAAGGTAGTTTAAAAGGAAAATACAGCAAGTCTCCTCCGACTTTGTATCTTCGTGTGAAAGGTACAAGAAATTGTTAAGGAGATTTAAAGAAAACGTCAACAAAATCACCAGCAACTAGTATCTTCGTGTGAAAGGGGACTAAGGAGTTCAAATTTGGTTAAGCCCCTGTGCTCGTGTAGCTTAGCAAATATGGTGGTTTTAAAGTATCTGACATTATTGGTTCTGAAGTAAGAGGGGGTCGAAAATCGCTTGAGTTTGTTCCTGTAAGAAGGGTATAGTGCCGAGAACTTGGCCCTTTAATGTATAGATAGTATTTTCGCTATTTCGTCACTCCTAGCAGTCCTTTTTCACTCTTTTTGCACTCCCAATATTCCAAAAACCTTCAATTAGGTGTTCTAAGTGATGATTTAGGAGTTTTTTTTTTGTCACTCCTGTGCCTACGTTCTGTAACTCTCACATCAAATCAGTCGAGAAACGCTAAAAAATGGAACAAAATTCATGTATTTTGTTTCATTTTTCATTATTTCTCGACCAATTTTATGCAATTTTATTACAGAACGTAGGCACTGATTTACTTAAGGAATGCTAGGAGTGCACTCTGAACCCACAACTTTTAAAAGTCATTCGTTTAATTAATTGTCAAAGTAATAAATTCTTCTTGTTGGGACGTTCTGGAATTGAACCTATTACTAACTACATACATACACACATTACGGAAGACAATTTTTTATATGCTATTGGAATCAAAAAGGAGTGAAACACTATGAAAATCCAATCGAACACGACATAAATAACGTGGTCATAGATCACACTACAGTAAGAGATTGCGCGCTACTTGTATGTAGAAGAGATTGCTTCTCTTCCTAAGCTTAGATAAAAACTTAAAGTGAACTTTTTTTTGTAATGCTTAATATATAATGTAATGGTTACATACTTATTTTATTTCTTCCCTGACGGCTGGTATTGCTATACGTACAAATATAGGGTTTCAAAAAATATTGAACAATATGTTTTGGAAGTATTCTCTTTAGCAAGATACTAGCAGCCCTATTCTGTCACTACGGCTCACAAGTAGGGTTCCCAACCGTCCTCCATGTGGGAGCTATTTGTCCTCCTGCCCATCCTTACTTAAAAATGTACTCCTTTTTAATGAAATCAATGATTCATTTTTTATGTAATCTATGTAATTATACAAAAATAACTACCACCAAGTTTTATAGGCTGGAGTTACAGCTATTTCATGGTCCCCAAACCGATCATCAGACTTCTTTAGTGGTGCTTAGTCTTAGTCTTTCGAATTTCGGGTTCATGTTTGTTGGCAACAAAATGCCAATTTTTTTATTTTAATTTATAAATTTTTATTTCTATGAGAAATTATTTTTTTCTTATTTTTTTTTTGTTTTAATAATTTATGCCAAGGACCCGCTTGTCAATTTTAAGCAAGTTCCCCTGAAAATTAAACAGTAGGAAAAATTGGACGAGAGAATTTAGCAAATACTCGTAAGTCCCTTGGTAGTAAAAAACTTGTTGGGCAAGTTTTGTTATCCCATTAGAAATACCCCGTTCAAGTTTAGTTTATTCGTTCAACATTGTACACTTACTTCTGTAATGCGAATTAGCTCAGTGCAGTGCAGTGGTAAGCGTACCGGAATAGTATGCGAAAAGTCCTAGTATCGAATCCCAAGTGAATCAATTCCTTCTTTCTTTTGTTTGTCTCGAGGCAAAATGGTAAGATAATTGGAGACAGTGAGGGCCTAGCTGATACTGATTTCGATTGGACCTTTGCTGGCCTCTTGTAAGAATCTGCATAAAACTCTTTCTAGGGCCTCATCAAGACTAAAATAGTTTTCCAGGTGGGAGGATTTTATTTTCACAAAGTTTTCAAAGTAAAAAAAAACACTTTATCAATCCGGGTTTTTTTTGATATATATTTTAAAAAATTGTGGCCTCCTTTCGTTTCGAAGAAAGTTGGGAACCCTACTCACAAGTCACAAGCTTTTGTGAGGTTGATTTCTGGTGAAGTTTGTTGTGATTCGATAACATTTTCAGCATTTTTTTATAAACAACATCAGCATAGGAAACTTCAACAAGTCAATCTAAATTATTCAAAAATCTAACCTCATGAATTCATGATTTAATTCGAAAAAATGGATTATGATAAATTAATTTTGCAATCATTGAATACAAGATTTATGATCAATTGGTATATTATTGTGGGATTTAAAGGCAGAAAACATTTTCGTAGTCAGAGTGTTCTGTTTAAAAGTGCATAGTTATACGTCTGCACGCAAATAACTAGATAAGTTATCTATTAGTAGATAAACTCGTATAAACTTGACGTACTAAGCTTCTTTCATGTGTAAAATAATATGCATCTGTTAAACATCAATCAGAAATAATAACGCTATAACTCATCCTGTATGTAAATTAACAATCCATCAGATGGAAATATACATTTTTAAACAAGCCTTACAACTTTTTAAACAAACAATTTAAATTTATTTCTTTTGTATATTTTTACAATAATTATTCAATCTTTGTTACTCTTTCCATGAAATGAAACAACTTTCACTGATTTTTTTTTTATTATTTCTTAAAATGGAAGAAATCTACCTATAATTTCAAAGTATAGGGAAATGTTGTCAGGAATATAATTTTCAAGTCTCCGAATAATCAAATTAAAACTATAAGTATAATATTTATAAAAACCTTTCATCAACCTACATGTTAAAGCTTGAAACCTTGTGCTTATTCAGTCACAATTATACATAATATCAATCTGTTAGTCATTAGAGTGACGCCAACGTCTCGGAATAGGAACTCCAAATAAGGGATCTACCACGCCAAATTATATACCTCAAGTCCAGTGTAGGTGGCCAATAAGCAGCGCAACAAACACAACAAAGTGATTTCTCTTTAGATGAACTTTTTTTTTTTTAATGTTTATTTTGCTGGAACGAGTATTGCGCTATGTTGTGTTTGCTGCGCTTACCTTTTAAAGATAACCTAAAGCTTTTCTTGTTTCCCTTCCCTGCTGCCGACAATACTACCAAGTTTAAGACGCGGAGGCATGCATTTAATATGTGATAACCATACTTTTCTATCGCTATAAGCTTGGCTTTGCTGACTTTTGAGGTTTTGTTCCCTGTTTTGGTCATATGTGAGTAGGTTTTGTCGGTATGAAATTATAATCACAACCCCACTCAATAAAGGTGGATTCGTCATTGTCATACATTATAGCCGATGACTCCATATTCCAAGGTTAATTTGAACCTGAAGCTCTGCGTTCGAACCAAATGAGGATGATTATTAAAAAAAAAAAAAAACATTTTTTAGTGTAGGTTTAATTTAAGGAGAAACTTGTAAACACCTAAAGCCATAAAGTTATACTAATTAGAAATCAAGTGTTTTTCTGGTGAAATAGGAACAAAATTCAGTGACTGTCATGTTTTATTTCCTTATTCTTTTGCAACTTATCTGGAGGAAGTTTTATTACCTAACTTCTGTTGATTCCAACGTTTCTCAAAGGTAATTAGATTATATCAATGATAATTGTTACTAGAGCACTATGAGCTCCATTCCCCGTAAACCATAAAATAAAGTTGAATTCATGAATTCTTGTTAAGAATTTATTTTTCTATTTAAGCAATTTCGACTATTTTAAATCACATTATGATTTTCTAATTTTCGGACACTGCATTAGGGGATTTGCGTGCTTGACAAGAAATATTTTTTTCTTATTGAACAAAATAATTTTTTAAAGTTGACAGCTCACTATGTCTGTAAGTTCTAGGGTTTTTTAAATGCAACCAAATTGAACGGTTCTAGTTTGATGGAATTAAAAGATTATAAAAGAATTTTTAGTGGCAACCACTCCTCTGCTGCGCCTGTCATTACCAGAAAGATTTGTTCTTGACGAATGTTGAACTTTTTCATTTTCCTTTGTTAAATTCAGATTTCTGTGTGAATTTTGATTTTTTTTTCGTGGTGGGTGGATTAGGATTTCAGGTAGATTTTTTTTTGTCATAATATTAGTGTATATCTGTTGAACTGCTAGTAATCAAACTAATAGCCAATTGACTGGTGTAGTGGTGTAAGTAAAAAGAGGGGTAGATCTGCCGCAAAATCCAGATCTCATAAATTAATTTTTGTTATCGAAAAAAAGTAATTTTTTGCCATTTGGAACGAAGGAAATGAAATAAATATTGAATCCAAAGAACGAAAAGAAATAGATAAACTTTTATTATGTTTGAAAATTTCGCTAAAATCGATTATGTGGTTCAGATTTTATCAAACTAGGACTGCCTCCTATACAAAAAGATATGCCCGACTAGATCGCACGAACTATCCAGTCGTATTTATAATCCTTATCTAACTTTAAACAGCCGTCTAAGTTATAAAAAAAACCTTCTAATTGTTGCTAAAGTGATCTAACTTTTACTTTCACTTTGGACAACGAAATCGATTATCTAAACTATGACAAATGCAATATTTTTTTTTGTTAAACAAAGCATATTTCCGAGCTGTTGTTCTACCAATTCTCATTCCAATCAATTAGGTATTTTCGGCGATTTAGAGGAACAAACAGACAGACCAACAAACTTTCACATTTATAATATTAATAATAGGAAAACGAAATAGGATTATTGTTTGAACTACTCAGAAGCAATATATCGCAAAATTATAACAAAATCGGTTTACCCATTCAGAAGATCTCAGTGAATAAATCAAAAATAATGCATTTTTATCAAAACACATTAAAACCCTATTTCGTCAATACGAATTTTTTGGCAAAAACCTGAAACGCCATATTTTTATGGCAGTTATATCTCTTTAAGATGACCTAAATCGAAAATTCGAATTTCTCCTCTACGGAATCAGATTAAAATGCTCTGTACCAAATTTGAAGCAAATCGGTTAACTCGTTTAAACTTTAGCTCAAATTACAGTGAACGGACGAACGCACAGACCAACGCGACGACGCGACGCGACGGACGGTACGGCGAAAACCACTTCTGTATCATCGTAGTGTCAATTTTAATTACAATTTTTTCACACAAAATCAATACTTGCCCTTGGAACAAGTGCATAAAAAAGCCAACTAAAAATTGTCGTTAGAACAACTTAGCAGGTAGAGTCATTTTTCTCTAAATAGCATAAATCTATAAGATTTACTCAAAGAACACCACGAATTTTTATCAATTGACGAAGATATTTAATTTTTTTTTTTAAAGTATTCTTGGTGGAATTCAATGGCTTTTTGTTAGCAGTCTCATACAAAGTTCACCATTGTAGGTTAACTACCTATCTTCTCCTCCACAAACAGTAGAACAAAAATTACCCGAAGAATCTTCCTCTCAAAGTACCCAAGCCAACTTTATTTAGTTCTTGACAAAATCCATACAGCAGTATCAAGATGATCATGATGTTTTTACGTTTAGAATAATTATGCATGGTGAACATTTTTTTCGCTCTCGAATCAAGTTTAAAAATGCAATTCAAGCATCCCGTTTTATTAAACTTTTTTTTCGCCAATTCTTTTGCAATCAAAGCTCATAGGTACAAACTTATTTTAAAAAAAATTTAATCGATGACAAGGACAAATAGTTTCGTATTTATTCAAAGTGCATTCCTCATTTCCTTATCAGTAGTTTTTAATTCAGCCATTAGCGTAACATCTGCGGCACATATTGGCAATAATTCAACAACCAATTTATTCATCATGTCACATAAAATAGTAATTTCAATTTAAAATAAATAATAATAAATATATGTATAAGCCGAGAGTATCGCTGGTGCGCCACTATCAGTTTTATCTCAAAATGTGACATGCACATGCACAAATGGATGACAACACTTAACCCAATAAAACAACCATGCTCGTTTGTTGTCAATCTTTTTCTATATACAACTTCAATACTCGAACCTATAGGCGCTCTATGTCGAATGTATACGTTTACTATATTCTATAGGAATTGAAAAAAAAAAAGCTACATTTTGCATAATTTTCCAATTTTGATGTGAAGATCAAATTCAAATATTTTTTTTTTGTTTTTCTATAACTTATGCACTTCAAGTAGCTGTATCGGTCAACTACTTATATTCAACGGCGAGTGGTTTATGGCGGGAAATTTTCAAATGCATTCCATTAGATTCAGATCGAGCAGTTACATACGGCGACTCGTGTTACAATGGTCTTTTTTTTTTTTTTTTTGTTTATTTTAACTTGATTTTATTATTTTTGTTAGTTTTTTTTTTTTTTTTGCAACAAAAAATTTATATTTTTCAGTTCAACTATGGAGGTCAATTGGCAACAATACCCCCATAGTTATAGAGGCAAAAACAAAATGTACTGTGCATTGCCAGTAACCATAAACACTATATCATCATCATCATCATCATCAACGTTTTTGTTATTAAAAATATTAAAAAAAAAGAAGAAATTAAAACAAAAAAAGTATCGGCACTGGACTCAATTGTTAGTCGATTATGGCGAGAGAAGTGTTATGTTATGGCAGCTTGAAATGCAATGCTATAGACTTTGAGTGACATCAGTATAGGCGCCACAAGAACGTGCATAGCTTAACCTAGTTTCAGGAAAATTGCAAGAGCAACACAGGATATCATTTTAATTGGCGTGGGAATATTTTTTTTTTTTTTTTATGCTGTAACTGCGTGCTTCAGACTCACACAGCATGAATTTGTATTTTTATACAGGCCATATAAGTTATTGATTTACAGAAGCGCGATTCGACTTTGGTATAGAGCATAGAGTACCTATATTATCTAGAGAACCGATTTAAGGTGTTCGTTCTCTTTCACCCTACAAGCTGTAGTGAGAGAATGGGACCATTTTGTCGACTATTCGTTGAGCAAGTATTAGTGATCCCGTGCATTTTAAATGGAACCCCATCCACCACTGCTGTAACAAATAGTATACACGTTTTTGCTCAATTATGATGGGTTCTTGCGCTGAGATATTTAAAATAAGAATACGTTAAATTCAAAAATTGAAATTTAAAAACAAAATTTTGAATAAAAATACTTTAAATAACTTTTTAATAGACTGAAACAAATTTGTTTAGTGTTGTCTTGCTTTTAGCATTCAAATCTAGTAATATTCATGTATATTTATGCTGAAAACGCGACTCTATAAAAAAACAACTGAGCTAATGGCGCCATTTTGTGTTTGAATCCACGATTCACACTGATTCACGAATAGGAAAAAAAGAGTAAAATAAGAGAATTTTCTCTTACTCATCTCAAATAAATTTTGCGGGTGTTTTAGGCAAGAGGGGTACGAGTCGGTTCTCTAGATAATATAGGTACTCTATGGTATAGAGTATAATTTTAGGTATCTAATCAACTTGGTTAATTTTTTGTTCTCCTTTGGTAATGTTTTTTAATAAATATGAAAGAGCAATTTCCTTAAATATTTATGTAGCTTCCTAGAAAAAAAAAATAATTGTTTGCTGAAAACGAGACTTGCAAAATCAGAAATGGATGATACCAAGCTTAAAGTTAGGTTGTGCCTATAGAAGTAGCCTAAACGAAACTTACTCCCACAATCTGCGAGCACCTATACAAACAGCTGCCCATAATCAGTAATGGGCCAGTACCTGTGGACTTAGTGTCTACTTAATACAGAACTGTTTTTGGTATCAGAATAAAAATAATTTCCTGTCTTTCTATTTCTTCTAACTAAAGCTACGAAAACACTTGCAATTTCTGTTATTGGGATTAAAAAATCGAGATCGCAACAAATAATTGCCATTCACTTGTGATTTTATGTCGCGCGAGGGTTGAGTTCGTAAAAGTAAAACTTCGGCAACACTCCCACATTCAAGTCGCATTTCTGCAGCCAAATGAAGTCCGTTTCAAATTCTGTTCACTGATTTAGAAGCCCCGATGATTGCTTTCAGCATTAAAATCAAATTTTGCCCAAAATTTACATAACCACTGGCATTTTTTTGCAATTGTTTTTAGCAGTAATTGAGCATGTTTACTTTTACGAACTCGGGGGAGCTTAAGCATAGAATGCTGCCATTCGAAATGAAAAATTCCATACAAAAATGATCCAACGAAATCACAAACTAAAAATTTCGTTCTGCAGTACGCTGTTCGATGAGCAAAATCGATAATTGTAGCAGATGATTTGGAGAGATCTCCCCTCTTTTTCGCACAGATTTAATTGTCTGTATACCATTAATTGTGTGCCGAACAGTGACATTTGGTCTCTATTCCTCTTTGTATTTGTTCTTTCTTTTATCACAGCATGGCTTTCTGTGATTTTTATGCGTTTGTGTTTTGTTTTTGCAAACGGTGTCATTTCAAGGGGTAATTTTTCTTTGTGGTTTTCGTAAGTATTTCGTTGTCATGTTGGAGACCAACTGGCTGAACAGAATGATGACAGAGACGGAACTGGAGCCGGAGCTGGAATAGCTGTCAAAATATTGAATACACGCAAATTCAATATTGCGAACACAACGTAACATAGCCGCATATGGAGCTGCAGCTGCAGACGGAAGAGTTCACCAACTTTTAACTTTTCACGTACGACACTTTTGACGTTTCAATTTGTATGAAGAAAAAAAAACAACTTTTTGGGTCGGAAAAAATATTGTGGTTATTTGTTTAGTTTAGTTTAGTTTAGTTTAGTTTAGTTTATTTCATCAATTTGAGATTAACATGCTCTTTTAGATTACTTAAAGTGATAACATAAATAAATTATTAAATAAATATAATACAAATAAAACAATTAATTTAAATAGAATTAAAGAATAATATATATAAAATAATTATAGGGTATGTGATTATTAAAGTGACAACAATATCATCATAACTTTTTTTTTAAAGGTATCTCTGGGGCAGCACATAAAAATGTCTATCAAATCGATAACTGCATTAGTCTCTCTGATGCAACGAGTAATTGGTTCGTTTCGACCGTAATTATTTCTTGAAAAAGTCTCCCGTAAGTGAAAACTTATGCGGAGACTCCTGCAAGGGAAATAGAAGTTAATTCGCTCGAGCAAGTAGGGACAAATGATGTTGTAATCAATAATATCTTTCACCATCATAATTGAAAAATACCTTCTTCTGAATTCAAGAGTTTGCAATCCAAAGAGCAGACATCTAACATTGTACGATGGCATATCAATATTCCAATTAAGCTTATGAAAACAATATTTAGTAAAACTTTTTTGAATTCTTTCAAGTCTTGAAGAATGAATATCATAGTAAGGGTTCCATACAACACAACAGTACTCTAATGAAGACCTCACAAAAGCCATATACAGAGATTTTAGCGCATAAGAATCGGAGAACTCTTTAGTATTCCTTCTCACGAAACCCAACATCTTATATGCTTTATTTACTATATAATCATAATGAAAAGTAAAAGAAAACTTCCTATCTAATATGACTCCTAAATCTTTTTTCTGGGACACTTTTTCCAATGTAATATTATTGATAGTATAATCAAATATTATAGGAGAAATTTTTCTTGTACATATAAAACTTTGACATTTAGAAACATTTAAAAAGAGAAGATTGTTATTACACCATAAAGCCAGTTTAAGTAAGTCTTTCTGTAATAGATGACAATCACTTAAAGATTTTATTATTTTAAAAATTTTTACATCATCAGCATATAACAGGTAACTGGAAAAATCAAAAACGTCCGGAATATCATTAATAAACAAGTTAAAAAATAAAGGACCGATATGGCTTCCTTGGGGAACACCCGAGGTTACTTTTATAGATTTGGAAACAAATCCATCTATTCTAACAACTTGGGTCCGATCAGTTAGATATGAACAAATCCATTTCAAAAATATTGAATGGAAACCGAGCTTTGACAATTTGTAAATTAGGATTTTGTGATTTACCCTATCGAATGCTTTTGCAAAGTCAGTAAAAATAATATCAGTCTGGAAACCATTTTCAAATCCTCTTACAACCGAATCACATAAAATAGTGAGATTAGTAGCTGTGGATCTCCCAGAAACAAATCCATGTTGAGAGACAGATATTAGTTCTTTAGTAAGAAAATTAAGTTTGTCGCATACAATTTTTTCGAACAACTTTGGAATGACAGATAATTTACATATAGGTCGATAATTACATACTTTTTGCTTGGCACCAGATTTGAAAATCGGAGATATAAAAGACGTTTTCCATTCATCCAAAAATTGGCCTGTTCTTAAAGACTTATTAAAAATTAACCATAAGGGAAACCCGAGAGACGTCGCACAATTTTTAATTACCTTGGGGGATATACAATCCGGACCAACACCTTTATTTTCATCAACTGCACTCAACGATTGAAGTACCTCTGTTAAGGTCAGTTGAATATTCCCTATATCCACCACATTAGTGGGATAAAATTCAGGAAACTTGCTAGGAGACATAACTGAGTAACCTGATTCGAAATAATCAGCGAAGAGATTACATATTGTAGGCAAATCACTTGCTATAGTTCCAGAGAAATCCATGCAATTTGGTAATCCTGTAGATTTTCTTTTAGAGTTTATAAAACTCCAAAAACATTTACTATTTTTTTTAACTTGTAGTTCAGCAGTTAACACAAATCTATTATATAGAAAATTGTTTAAAACCTCAAACGATTTTTGAATTTCGAGATATTTTTGATAATTCGGCAAGTTACTTTTATCATTTTTATACTGTTTATAAGCCTTGTTTTTTCTGTTCTTGAGATTTGATAGTCTGGTATTGAACCAAGGTGGGTTGGAATTCTGTTTCATAACTCTTTTCGGAATAAAATTATCAGATGCCTGCATTAAATACATTTTAAAAGTAGCAAACGCTTGATTCAGATCTTGACTACCAACAATGAATTCCCATGGCAATGAGTTTAAATACGCATTCATTGCATCAAAGTTACCATGCCTAAAATCATAAAACATTACATTTTCATTAATGGTTTGAATATAAACTAAGAACTTACACTCTATGACTAGACAAATATGATGCTGCGAATTCTTTACTACAGGAAAATCAACCTTATCAATTTTTACTTCTAACTCAGTATCAACAAAAACTAGGTCCAAAATACGGTTTAATATATTCGGTATATAATTCAATTGTAATAAATTAAACTGACTATAAAAATCAATTACTAGAATTTCAATTTCTGTTTTTACATCGAAAGGAATTATGCACTTTTCGTCAGCATCAAATTTCCAGTTTACATCACCAATATTAAAGTCACCCAGACAGATGATATGATCAGATGGATCCAAGGAATAAAGCAAAGATCGACAATTATCTAAGTGACATTTATACAATTCTATGGGGCTTCCTGGTGGAATATAACTGGCAGATATATACAAATTTACATTTCTACGAAGATTAACCTTTAAGATTAATTGATCAATATCAAAAGTAGAGTCATTTTCACTTGAGAGCAATTCAATTTGTTTTGAAACTAGGTTTGTACGAATGGCGATAATGATACCACCACCCCGGTAAAGACCAGTTTTCAACGAAGAGCGATCTTTTCTATAAACAGTATATTGATTGGAATTGAATAGTTCTGTTGTGAGATGACTGTCATTGAGCCAAGTTTCAACTAATACTATTATTTGATAATCATTGGAAGCAAAGTATATATACAAATTATTTAATTTAGTTCTTACTCCACCAACATTTTGGTAATAAATACTTAGATCTCCACAGTTACGTAGTTCATTATTCATATTATTAACTGTAGCAACATCGTGTGTTGCAGTAACATGTACATCTTCAGCAACAAAAGCATCGATATCACCACCTTGATTGGCAACAATAGCATCAACAACAACAGCAACAAATTCACCAGCCAAATTAACAGCAACAAGATCATCAACAACAAAATCGTTATCAATAATAACATCGTCATCCGTTTCAATGACATTATCGACTAAATTATCAACAGCAACAACCTTGTCATCAGCAAAAAATGCATCCTCAACAACAGCAACATGATCATAATCGGGTGTAGTTAAGAATTTTTGTACTAAGTCTTCTGAGCATCTACCGTTGGCCTGTCGTTTTTTAACCTGAAGTTGAATGGGCGAATATGTATCCCCTTAGGCCATAGCTCAGAATTATATATTAAATTAACATATTTTAAAGGAGTGCCAATTTTAAAATTTATAAATCTTATCAAATCTTCGTCACAGTCTTTTGCTACTAACGTATAACATAAAAAATTTGATGCATCAATTCGAGTTTTTGATTGAATATATGAGGTTATGTTTTCAGGAGATGTTTCCTTTTTAAAGCTGGATAAATGGAACCATTTCATTTTTCTAAAGACATTTTTCTTTAGAACATCAGAATCCATATTGTTACGCGAAAAAAAGTATTTATTAAAAGGAAAATTATTGGAAACAAAAAATGTTAATTCTGAGCTTGTACACAAGAATATTCTTTTGTTTTTCTTCAAAATACATTCAAAGCTGTACCAGCTGCATTGTGGGCAGGTAAAAAAAATAACCTATGACAGTTTTTGACAGCTCTTCCATTTCCGTCTGTGGCTCCAGTTCCAGCATTCTATTCTGTTCAGGCAGTTATTCGCAATCAAATACAAACCAGAGATTAAAATTAGTAGGTATGTTCGAATATGTTCGTATTCGATCGTTCTGCTTCTATATTCGCGAAGGAACGAACCTTTTATTTTTATATTTATTTTATATTAAATTAAGAAACAAACATGAGTGCCAAGAAGGAAATATTATGTCCACTAAATAATGTACAAACGAGTATACCTATAATTATACATTAAACATGAATACGTAGTAGGTATGTTTATTTTCATAATTTAATTATTTCTTTGATCATGATGATATCAACCGAGAAGAACGTAAATGTATACGTACATACTACATATACATAGCTACAGTATGTTGATGATGATTCAAATATTGTCGTTCGCATAGTGACTTAAAAATGATATCATTAATTTTTTTTTTCTCAAAAACTAAAATAAAAACTTTTTATTTTATTTCTTTTATTTTACTTGAGAAAACTCAATAGACATAGGATTACCCAGTTATCAATTTCAGACAAACGACAAATTTGTTTAATATGTCCATGGCAAATGGGAAGGCGTGAATTTATGTAGGAGAAATGGACTATTATAAAAGTAAATTATATATTTTTAATAATTTAATAGAAACATTTTAAAATGACAACAAAAAAAAAGCACAGAAACAAATATGTAGGTAAACAAAATTAATATTTAGTTTTCTTTAAAATATTTATATAATGTTAATTTTAAAAATTATTCTTAAAGCCAAATTTAATGCTAACTTCCAAGCAGCCATTTAAGACCTATGAATAAAATTTTATTTGTCTCGAAAAAGGCTCTTAAAACACTTCTTAAATTAGCCTGTAAATTTTTTTCAGGTACCTACTACGGTCTATCATTTGACAGGAACAAAATTTACGCTAAATCATTATATTAACAGTGTATAAGTTCCTAATACATATTTCTCATAAAATCATTCAAATTGAAAATTTTTATACAAGTTACAAGTGCTTCAATAAGTTCCAATAATATTTCAAAAAAAAAAAAATTTTTTTGTTTGAATTTAAAAAAAAAAAATATTTTTATAGAAATCACATGGTGGCTTTAGCGTCAAAGTTTTTTATATCAATTTATTTCTAATCGTATTGACTTAATAATCTTTAGTTTAAACTGCAAGTTGCATGATACTACCTTAAACAAAACCAATGGGCCAAACAGCGTTTGGGCGGTTTGTGGTGCTTAATCCCTTGTTGAAAAACTTCTGATGTCAGCTGATGCAAACAACAACTTAAGCTATCTGAAAATTTTTGGGATATGTGGATATCCTATCTGACTACCACCCGAACGCAAGCAATTACTAAGTTTTTTGAAGGTGACTTAAATATGTAGGTTCCCAAACCTAATTTATTTCTATTTAAATTAGATAAATGAGTTTACAATTAAGTCTTTAAAACCTCAGTGTATTTAAGAGCACATTCGTGCGACCTAGTCATTCATTTTTTCTATTAGATTATTTAAATCAATCTTATGTTGTCGATATTAATCCCTATTTATTGCAGTTCTATTTAAAAAGAATTATGTAGATTAAATATGTAAGGTTTCGTATGATGACTTCTGTATAAAAAAAAAACTAATCGAAATCATTGCTAAGAAAAACATATATGAATGACAAAATATTATTTAATAATTTAAATCCTCTTAGCCTTAAACTTAACTTGACTTTAAGGCCTGGTACAATAGTAATAATACCATAATACTACGGAAATAAAGGGCTTAATTAAAGTTGATTCTTTTTTTTCAAACTTGAATAAAAATGGAAAATTTTGTATACATGACTGCATTTAGAGTAGCATGTATTTTGTATGTTCCGGTAGCCTAATGGAACGTTTTGAAAAACGGTTTGAGTAAAACATCTTTTTACACACCTGAATATTATTACGAGACTTAAGTTATTAGGTGCGTTCGCGTACTAGTCCGAAACTACCCAAAACTGCCATTACCAGATTTGGTCCCATCCTGTTTGCGTAATTACTTTTTGGGTAATTTTGAATAACTGGCTGAACAGAATAGAATGACGGAACTGAAGCCGCAGACGGAACTGGAAGAGCTGTCAAAAAGTGTCGTACGTTATTTTTTTTTTTTTACATGTCCACAATAGAGCTGTACAGCTTTGAAAGTATTTTGAAGAAAAACAAAAGAATATTTCTGTGTACAAGCTCAGAATTCACATTTTTTGTTTTCAATAATTTTCCTTTTAATAAATAATTTTTTTCGCGATACAAATAACCACAATATTTTTTTCCGACCCAAAAAGTTGTTTTTATTTTCCATACAATTTGAAACGTCAAAAGTGCCGTACGTGAAAAGTTAAAAGTTGGTGAACTCTTCCGTCTGCGTCTGCAGTTCCGTATGCGTCTACGTTCCGTTGTGTTCGCAACATTGAATTTGCGTGTAATCAATATTTTGACAGCTATTCCGGCTCCGTCTCCGTCTACGTCACCACTCTGTTCAGCCAGTAATACTACGTTTTCACCGCAAGTTAATCTCGTTTAGTTAATCGATTCTCGCAGGTTGTTCTCTCGTTTCTCGAGTATAGTATTGCGCCGAATAGCGGAATAGTTCTGTTCTGTTTGTAAAATTATTGGTCCTATGAAGATTTAAATGACATTTATTTTATATCTTGATTTGAAGAGATTAAAATTTGTATGATAAATCACGGGATTTGTGAGGAGATTTGTGGTAAATCTATCTAAATCTCGGTTAAGTGGTCGGTGAAAACGTAGTACAGAGAGCACTTGCGAGAGCGTAAATTATTTCCCCTTCTTGCCAATTTTTACCCGTCGTCCCGTCGCGGTTTTCTGTCAAAAGCTAATTGCAAGTAAAACAACAACGTTAAGAAGAAGGAAAATACAAATAAAAGAATTATTTTTGTTTTAGTAAAAGAACAACAACAAAAATACAAAATGGCTCCTATTTGTTTACTTTTACTTTTAGTATTGTTCGAAGCGATTTTGTTTTCTTCATTTTCATCTTCTATTTTTTTAAAAAACCACTAAAAAAATACAAAAAAAGTATGTTATTCAATTTAATTTTGTACTTAACTTTTAATTAAAATTTTCACTGAAATATATTCCAATGTTGTGGTTCTGTTTACGTTTTCTCCATGTAGGCTCTTTTTTTTACTATTTTGTGATATTTAAAAATTGGCAGTCATTTTTGGTTCAATTCAAAGCGTTCGATTCCCTTCTCTTTGAGAGAATTTCATCCACACTCTTCAAAATATGACAATTTGCCATTCTTCGTCCGGAAAGTACACGATCGAACCTATTAAATTCAAAAAAATAATTTGAACCGTTGAGTATGGGGCAAAACAAACCCTCAAGCGATACTAAGGTAGCCATCATCCACCCACTACTCAATTTGAAATCATTTTTCAATAAATAAAGTACATAAATATATCTAGGTATACATCACAGCTCATGGAAATCAATTTCGAAAATAAGTCAAAACAACCATGACATAAACCATCATCGTCGCGTCGATCAAACCATCCATCATCATATTGATAAATATTCCTCATACAAGTTCTTAAAGGTCAACACGTCAATTGAAGCCGCCTTTTTCAACAGTTAACCCCAAACATATAGGTGTGAATTGTAATTGGCAGAAATACCACCAGACACACAGACCATACCATACGGCATACATACGCTATTTTTAAATAATGACAGGCATATCAGAAGTATGATAAGGCGCTCGGTGCATCAAAATAGTAGTTAATCAATTTTGAAATGCAATCTAGCACATTTTCATACTTGTTTTTTTTTTTTTTGTAATTGAATTATAATAAATCAATGCCGATAATTGAGTGAGTTTAAAAGATTAAAAAAGAAATCATAGATTTCTGTTGAATAAAGCACAAAAATCTTATCTTGTTTTGCAATTTTTCTAACTTACTGCAGTCTTATGTCAGAATTTGATATTGAAGATCATCAGATTATGTTTTTTCCAGATAAAAGGCTTTACAGTCACAGCATAGCATAGGAACAGCTATTGTGACCAATTTAACTAATCGATGATGATTAATGATGGGTTAATTTATATAATAATTATAATGAGTGCCTTTATAGCGGGCTTGATTGGTTGATTGTTAAATTGCAAAGAAGTTAAAAAAAATAGTTTATGAATAATCAGTTGGGAATGTTGTGACCTTTTTTTGCTTGCTGCTGATTTATTATTTTGAATTGTTAAAATAAAATCGAATAAATAATTTCCATAAAAATGTCTCCTCTTAATTAGTTAATTAAGATTATAAAATTATTAAATGTAAAAATTTTTAATTTTAAATGAATACGTATTAAGCTGTCAGAGAATTTTATTTACATAAAGGTTAGAAAGACGGTTAAACTACTTAAAAATATTTTTTTTTTTTGAAATTACTTAAAAATCGTTTTTATGATGTTTTATTTAAAAATAAATTTTTTCTTGATGGAAACGTAAAAATTTAATCTCGGATAGTATTTATTTGAAATTTTTATCTAATACTCTCACGGACCTAGTTCTAATAAATCCAAAAATTATAATTATACGTTTATTTTTATTCGCAAATATACGTGTAATTTAGAACTTACACTTTAACAAGTGTTCATTTTTTTTCTACACGTGTACACGTGACACGAATACTTACTTACTTTTGACTTACTTTAGATGGCACTCACAGTCACAGTCCATCAGATTGAACTACAGCCTCAGCTAACAACACCCTCCAGCCAGCTCGGTCCCTAGCAAGCTGCCTCCAGTTACGCACTCCAAGTTGGTTATGGTTGTTCTCCACTTGTGTGCGCCACCGTCAGGGGCAGATTCGAAGGCTCGTAGGGCTGGTGCGTCGCGTCGGTGTCCATACGCTCTACTTGTCTCAGCTATCTCAGCAGCTGTATTTTCAGGGGACTCATTCCGTAAAACGATTATCACCCGACGATAACGTTTCGACGATAGTCCTACTACACGTAACCCTAAAAATGCATATCGTCTGGACGATCAAATATTTGCTTCACATAAGTCGATTATCATCAAAACGCTATCGTCAAAACGATGGCTTTTAGACGATACCTAAATAGGTATCGTTTCGCATTGTTTTCATGATTGTATGTAAGTTTGTACGCGACTATAGTTAAATGAATTAATTTACTTATTTTGCAAAGTGGCAACAAACATTTGAGAAAAATACAAATTATATGAAAATTAAAAAAAAAAAAAACGTGTCGCCAGCAGGGATCGAACGCCGAACCTTTCGGTTAAGAAGCAAGTACCTATTCCACTGCGCCACCATCTAATGTAAATTTCTGCCGATTTCTTGGGCTTACAAACAAACCGTGCGCTAAAGAACTTCTTTCTAATAACGCAAATTGTTATTATGACATTTCAATGATGGTTTGACAATCTCTGGAAAAACGATAGACGAGGAGATAGTGTTTGAATTACGTGAAGCAAATTATTGACGATCACGTCAGCGATAATCGTTTTGATGATTATCGTTTTGAAAATTACGGAATGACCCCCCAGGTCGACGTCGCTGTAGAGCCCGTAAAGCTCGTTGTTAAATCTTCTCCTCCATCGATACAGACTGGACCGAAGATCACCCGAAGAATTTTCCTTTCAAAGCACCCAAGCTGATTCTCACCCGCTTTTGACATGGTCCATGCTCCCAAGTAACATTTTTGCTCTCATAAGACGCTCCAAAAGCTTTATGGGACTTACTTATGGGCGCTAAAAGCCCTCTTGAAGAGACCTTTGCAAGACTGTTATCAGACTGTTAAAAGCCTTAAATGGCCTAGTTATGGGGGCTCTTTATAATTATAGCAGTATATTTATTCTCCTTATGGGATGACAGAAACTGCTTTGTAAAGCTGCTCTCAACACCTCTGGTTCTAGTCTGCAGCATTGTTTGGTAGGCCTCATTCTTTGCTGCATGCACTAATACACGCTTCAAATCTAGGGCTCTATATAATTGCATAAAAAAGATAAGGACACTTTTTATTTATACAATCAATATACATTTTGCGAATAACTTCAAGGTGTTGAAAATATATTTAAAAAAAATGCAATAAAATTCCATGTTTCGATGACCAACCCATCTTAAACATCTAAGCCTGGCCCAATTTTAGGGTAGATACTTTCTGGAAAATGCTTCAGACATAAAAATGAAGCTCTCCACCAAAATTCAGCTTTGTTTCAATAATCCTGTTTTATTTCAAAAAATCTGTTTTGACTTAAATGCTTGAGCGAAAAATGTCATATTAAAATTTTAAATATAATTTTGCTTAATAGCAAATTAAATAATGTTGAAATGTGAATAAATTTTTTTTTTGTTTTTTATGAAAATATAATAAAATAAAAAAAATACTTATTACTAAATTATATTATTTTTATTTCAGAGATTGCCAGAGTACGTGCTTCCTTATTTCAAATAAATGGCGTCAAAAAAGAACCACTCACATTACCAGATCCAGAAGGAGCGCCTATAACATTAAATGAAAAAGTCTATGTGCCAGTAAGAGAACATCCAGATGTAAGTAATAATAAATATTAACTAATTAAAAAACCACAACTCACTCAGGAGGATTAGTTTTTCATATTAGTTCCGCACATTAAAATTTATTAATATGTTTTTCAAGAATAACTACATTATTTGAAAACATAAAACTCTACTTCCTTATGTTAATTGATTTTTTTTTTTATATCATCAAGAGGACATAAATGTCATTAATAACTTTGCAAAGTCAATAATATAATTAACGATTTTGCTAATAATGTAACTTGTTCAGGTATAAAAAGCTTTGAGCTATGTCATAGACTCATAAAAAAATAAAATGGAAGATTAGATTCTGCTTCAACTATCTATTTCAACAGTTCTGATAGTTGCATTTTTTTTTCTTTTACGCTGTTCGATGGACGAAATTGATAATTGCAATTGATTATCTGGAGAAGTATCCGCTCATTTTTCATACTGAATTAATTTTCTATGCCATTGAATGTGCCTTTCGTTTGACATCTCAACTCAATACACTTGTTTAAAAATGTCTTAGGGCCAATTTTCCAACAACCGTTAGTTAGACATCAGTTGAGCAATACAAATGTGTTTCCATTTAAATATTTCTTTGACGAAAAATCAGTTCTTAGTTAAGTTCTGATAAGTTAGCCGACTATAACTTATTTTTCTGGATCATCAAATTCCTTGATGAACTTGAACTACAAATTAGTTGCTTCAGGAAGAAGAATGACTGAGTACCTAAACATTTTTGCCACTGTGATCAAAATGTGTGCCGTGAACTAAGTCCCCAGGACAGGAACTAAGTCAACCGAAGGTGTTAGTTCCCACTAGGCGGGAACAAAAACCACTTTTTGAAAGTGGTGGGAAAAAAAATTTAAAAAAAAATGGATGGTTTTAGTTCCCGTCAAATCTATAATCTTTTCCTTTCAAAAATTAAAAAAGCTTTCTTCCACAAATACAGTGCTAGCACCCAGCATTATGGCGTATAAACAGTAAAGTATATACCGTTTGCATTTAAAGAATCTGGATTTAAAGAAACTTTGAATTTATCCAACTTTGCATACAGCCAACTTCGCACCTACCCCAAATCCTATAGTGGGCCAAGCAGGGGGGTTGCAGGAGGGCAGCATGCTCCCCCATATATACCTCACTATAATAAGTTCTCTATTCGTATTTTCAAATGTGTATAAGATTCCCATTAGAAAGTTGACTTCGTTCTCACCTTGCTTGGGAATAAAAACCACTTTCAAAAAGGGGTTTTTGTTCCCGCCTAGTAGGAACTAACACCTTCGGTGGACTTAGTTTCTGGGGACTTAGTTCATATAGCACCATCAAAACGACGACTTCAAAAGTCTTTAGTTCCCTTCAAGTAGAAATTTTAACAAATATTTTTCTCCCAATTAATCAAGATTTTCGTGGGGGGGGGGGGGGGGGGAATTAAGCAACAAAACCAGAATGATGATATTAATGAGATTTGTCGAGAATCCTGGGTTTCAAAATATGGAATAAATCAAACTATCGTTTCCAGAAATGTACAGAAAGTTGCTGACGAAATTATTAAAAAAAAAAGAAGCATGGATCACATTTCCATGCAATGCTGAAGAAAAAGACGCTGAAAAGTGCATTTGGTTGAAAAAAAAATTCGTTTCCTTCATGTATTGGAATTTTTGATTTTTTTTAAACATGAGATTGAGAATTAGCTGAGACCGAGTTCATGCATATCTAACTGAGATTTATCTCATGGCAAAGGAATCTGTCTCATTCATTCAGCTGTCACAATTCACTATTCGAAATCATCTCATTTCCCATACAAATTCAAATTACGTAAAACTTTTATGAACACACCCAAATGGAATCCATTCAAAGTGGAATCCATTTAAAATGACAGAATTCAATGTAAAAAACAACAAAAAAAAGCGATTAACAGCCTGGACCGTCAAATAAAATTATGAAATTTGAAATGTTAACACTTTTTTTGTAATTTACCAAATTACCTCAAATTTCAGCTCTAATGAAAACTTAGCATAACTGACCTGACATGCAGACCCAGGTCTGAGATATTGCCTGGGTCGTTGCGACCTTTTCTGGACAGTGACCGATCGCAGAACATGCAGCGAAGCTGGGCATCCCTCACAATACTCATTGTCGTAGCTGTGGGGACCAGCAGGGAAAGGAAACTGTTTTTCAAATCCTCTGTAAATGTCCCGCTCTGGCCATAATGAGAGCACAGTCATTTGGAAAGGCTTTTTTCGGCGATTCGAACTGAAGGTCAAAGACTTGATCTCTTTCCTCAGCTCAAAGATGAACTTAGTATAGGTACTGCACCTCTAAAAAATGAAATACAAAATGATATGTTACAAAATTTGAAGCAAAACGGTCCACCCGCTTAACTCATACTTTAAATTACCATGGGTGCACAGGCGCTTAGATCGAAAGACGGTGTGACTAAACACACTTATCTACGGCAGTGTTCGGACCTTACTCCAATCGGATCAAATTTACTCCAATTTTGAAGAAGAAAAAAATCTACTCCGCCACTCTGATTTTTTTCAGATCTACTCCATTTTTTCACACAAAAAAAATCATGTTTAGCCAAACCACAAGAAATTGAAGAACAGCACTGTGTTGTTATACAGCAGCGCCCTGACAGAAAATTTTCCGAAATGCATTTATTGAAAACTGAATTCAGAAATCGTTTGCATTTTAATACCGTCGAAAATTTAATGTTTTCACGATCATTAATTAATTAAATTTATAAGAGAAAACAAATTTGTCCAAGACAAATACATTTTAAAATAAAATCAATCAGCACTATTCTGCTAAACGATTCGACCAAATCTTTCAATTCACGTGAATGTTGTTTCATTTAATTTGTAGTACATTATTTTTTTTTAATCTTCTGTCTTTAGAGTGAAAATCTTAACCGATATTTATTTTCGAAGTTCTGAAGAAATTCTAACTGTTGAAAATTTATTTTTGATCGACATTTATACGAAATTTGGAACATTCGTTTCCCTCCTATGGATAGCAGAATACAAACTATCACGCGAACGTTTAGCAGAATGGGGCTGAATAATATTTATAGTAAGTAATATTAATAGTTTTTGAAGTCTGAAACAGTTTGTGATTTATTTTCATTTTTTATTTTTAAAAATAATAATTATAATTTAAACAAAAAGTTTTTGAAAACTATAGTTTTTTTTTTTTCAATCTTTTTCTACAAATCTGCTCCGAAATTTTGTTACTGAGGTTAGCACCCTGATCTACGGACTTCTATTTTAAACATGTGTTGTGTAAAGTGTTTGCTTAATGTTTTGAATTTTCCTTTTGTCTGCTTTTGCATAATTAACATTCAATCTGTTTAGCAATTAGATACGACTCAGTGTGGTACATTTAAAAATTCAATTTTTTTTACCGCACAAAATTCATCAACACTATCAGATATTCATCCCGTCATCAATCCAAATAACCATTTTACAGAGTTCATTTAATTAATAAATTAATGACTCCTGCATATTATCTACTGTACAGTGTACACGCTTGACATCGCACTGCCAATTGTCAGCTGAAACAAGTTGCTGGATGACAAGTGAAAAACGATGTAGCATTACTGTATTAACACCTTTAACTCTTGCATGACGAACCGATTGGCGATTATAAAAATTAATTCCTAACGAGAATAATTTGTTTAAGTGTTTTATTTCTTTTGTTTTCGCCAAGACACAAAGTACCTGTATGTATGTATTTCTGAACAAAACTTGATTGATTAGATCGGAACATTTTGTTATTGAAAATAATAAACATTGTCTTTGAGTTCGGGTAATTACTTTTACATATATATATAAAAAAAAATGCAACGAGTAGTTGTCAAAGCTGCGTTGGATACACTTTAATAATTGAAAAAGTTATGTTATTGCATGTACAGCACATTAAGTATCTGCTAGTTATAAGTATCTTTCTCACAAAAGATAAAATTCGAACCTACTACGAGTATGTCAATATTCATTAAGCAGTGACATCGGTCACACCTTAACCAACATCCGGTGTATCTTTTAAAGTATATTGGTACACTAGAAATCCATATAAGTCGCCATTTGCATAAAAAGTGATGTTTTTGAAGTCTTACATCCGTTTGAAATGTCACCTTGAGTCATTCTTTTCGTGAAACACGAGAAAATCTTACTCGAACACGAATAGATATTTACTGGAAATTCCCCCGAAAAGTCAATTTGGTCAGAGAGATATTTTTGGAGACAAATTTCTCAGTTTCTAATTTATTTTCGTACCTTATAGCTATATTTCATCCAAACAACAACGCCCGATAAGGTCGTATGAGTGAGTAGAGTAGGTATAAGTACATTTATATTAATTTATTGTTCTCCTCTTTTTTGTGTTTTTTTTATTTTTTGTTTTAATTATCTTAAAGCTCTTACCGTTGGTCTCGATTTTATTTAATTACGAATTCCTGACATTTATCATCGTGACAAAAAAGAGATACCTATGTATGCAACACCCACTCACTCATAGTGGGGGGCAACTGAGTTGAGGTTTCTGAATGATACTTTAGCTGAATACCGTGCTGAATACCGCCATCGAACTATGGAGTTGAACTACTAGCTACCGTCACTTCGTCAGACGTCGGCGGCCGGGGCGGTAGCGGCCATAAATGTATTTACAACCAACCAAGAACGAACATGAGACATACGATTTAGGTCTTTGGAATAATAATTTTTTTTTTAAATTATAATGTATATCTAATAAAGGAATTTAAATATAGCTTTGCCGATGATTAATATGATTTCGTTGAAATTAATATAGAAAAGGTTGATTGTTCACACCAATTACTAGTAAAAAAATATTTATAAACCTCAGTTTTTGGTACGTTTTAATAAAGTTGATTGTGATGTTTCGGGTGTGTAAACACCCTTCTTCAGACCTTTATTTTTTTTTAAATAAATTGTTATTATTAAAACTATATATTAAGTTAAATTAAAAAAACTTACACGAAAACAAACAAGAATAAGAGCAAACTCTTATTTGTTTATAATATTCTTTAAGTCTTGAAAAAGACAAATTTAAAATATTTTTCAGAGATTCGTTTTTGTTTGAGAATAAAATACTGCGATATTGATCAAATTTTGTTTTATAAAATGAGTTTTTTTTTTACATAGAACCTTATACACTCACAGGCACATTTAACCGCCCACCTCGTATTTCTGTAAATTTAAAGAAACCGTCAAGTTAAGACCACATTGGGTGTAAGTAATGTTGAAATCAAAGTTTGAAAAATAAAAAAATAAACAAAATTCTGAGAAAAAACCACGTTTATTAAAGAATTAACACAAAAAACAAACAAAAACACAAAATACTGAAAAAGATGTTATATTTTGTTGTTAAAAAAGTGGTAAAATTATTGAAAAACTTAATTTTTAATAATGGGTGTTTGCGACGCAGGCTCTTATTTCTTCGTGGAGCCGGTTTGACAATCCGTCAATGATGTCCTGAAGATCCGACTCAGATATGTTGTTTCACTCCTCTACTGCAGCTATATCTTAAGCTCTCCTAGAGTGGTAGGGACATGTGTTCTCACTCGGACACGTCTTTTTAGGTTGTCATAAAGATGATCGATAGGTTTGAGATCTGGACCGCAAGATGGACATGGCCAAACTGGAATCCCGACCTCATTAAGGTAGTTAGTTACAGAATTTGCGGTATGGCAGAGTGCGTTGTCATGCATTAACCGAAAATGTTCACCAAAAATTGTTGCGAAAGGCATCACATTGTCTTGCAAAACGTTTTTCACGTATATCTGAGCGTTAAGAGGCAGTGTTAACGAACACAACAAGGTCCGTGAGAGCTTCATAACTGGATGCCTCCCAAAACCATTATAGACCCTCCTTGGTAACCCACTGTTTCGGTTATCTTGCATGAAGCAAACCTTTCGTTTTTTCGCCTGTAGACACGCTGACGTCCATCTGGACCTCGTGGGCCTATTCTGCGTCTGAGGTTAAGGCGTCCCTTCCTTCCTCTGCAGTCCAGTTAACACATTCTCGCGCAAAACGAAGTCTTGCTGTACGGTGCTGTGGCACGTTCACTCACACCAACACTCCTCACCTCAAAAAGACGTGTACGAGCTTCAGTAGCGATGAAACACCGATTTCTCAGTATGTTCTTTAAGTAACTGAAACAATATTAAAATCGCTTAAATTGCAAAAAATGCTTCGATGACAATTTTATCGGGCGAAATAAGGGTTTTAGTTTTTTGTTTCTTGCGAAAATATCCGCTAAACAAAAAACAAATCAGCAGATAAATTATAGTGAACTTAAAGAGTTAGGGTGACGAAAAATGCAGGTGGGCGGATAATTATGCCTGTGAGTGTATAACAAAATCGTTAGTAATGAAAAAAAAAAATATTTTTTCTTGCTCTTGAGTGTTGAAAAATATGAAACGACAAAAAAAATTAATTACAATTTGAATTAAGCGAGTTTTTCACCTAAGCAAACCTCAGTTAACTGAGTAAGACACAAAATTTTCAAAAATTTTAGTCAAGCAAATCTTGAGGAACAGAAAAAAAAATTGTTCGAGCTCAGCACAAATATCTCTAGATCTTATCGGCTACCCAACTTTGATAGTGTTTTTTAGGTGAAATCACTGGCAATAAGGGAAGCATGCAAATTACTCAAACAAGAGCCTAACCGTAATACTGCTAACCTGACAGACAGTCGGGCAGCCGTTAAAGCAATTGTCTTGCCCTTATCATCTTATAAATTAGTTCGGCGCGATGCCGGAATGAGCTTTCAAACCTAAATCTTACCCTCAAGGTCACATTGATCTGGGTTCCAGGTCAAAGTGGCATTGAGGGAAACGATAGGGCAGACATACTGGTCAGGCAAGAATCAGCCCATCATAGCTTACTTGCGGAAAGAGTCAGCATTCCTCTTGGAATTATGAAGTGCAATATTTTCTCAATTTTCCTCACTGAATCAAATCGTAGGTGGCCGAGGCACAGCCTAAAAAAATGCGTCATATCTAGAAAGATTTGGACCACCTACAATAAAACTCGAACAGCCGACTTGATAGGCACATCCAGGCGAGACATATAGTAATGATGGTCTTTGCAACTTTTTCCGGTCACTAGCCAATCGGTGAACATGCGGCGAGGCTAGGCATTCCTCACAATACGTCGTAGCTGTGGGGACCAGTAGGAAAAGGAAACAGTCATTCATTTCCTCTGCATATGCCCTGCTATGACCAAAACAAGATCACAATCACTTGGAAAATCATTTTTCAATGACCTCGACGAACTTTCCGAACTGAAGATCGGTGACCTGATTTCCTTTCTCAATGCAACGAAACGGCTCTAAACCAAACTCGGTCACGTTTGCACCGTCTTCTCGGTTTTCTTAGTCAGTCTCCTGAGACCACTATTAAGTGGCTAAAGATTTTACTGAAGCCTACAAGTTGCATAGCCTGGCATTTTGTCTAGCAAGTTACTCTTAAAAATCCTGTTTTGTACAGTTCAAGCGAGTTATGGTATCAAAATGGCGCAGTTCAGCGCTAATTGGGTCTCTGAGGTAGTTTTTTTTTTTTTGCTCGGGTTCGTTGAGAACTGTGCTTGTCCATGCTATTGGCAGATTGACAAGTGTTCCTACAAACCACATCAGTCAGCTAAATCATGTTGCAATAGATGTGTACTATTTCCACACAATATTATCTGGATCAGATGTTGATAATAAAACAAAGAAGATCACAGTAAATGTACCTATAGTGTGACAAATATCTCTTTTCTCTTATATTTGACGTCTTTTTTTTTTCCACTACAGTTTACACTACCTTACCTTAACAACAGTGTTAACTTAACTTTTTCCTTTTATTAACAATTAAATATATTTTTGTTTCATGAAAACTCTCATTTGCGGCTTACATAATAATTTTTATAATGTAAAATACAATTTTCTTTGCATCATTCACAATAGTAAAAAATGACGACGTTTTAAAACCACACACAATATGTAGATGGTCGATATACAGTATATACTTAATGCAACATATCAGTTCTCTGACAAAGCGTATCCGACATTCATCAACATTGTTCGAAACCAGAGACCGTCAAATTGTAAGTAATCCGTTGTTTTAAGCTTTCCATCTATACGATAATGACATTCACATTTGAATTTAAAAAAATGTTAGATAGTGGGTATGTATGTATAGAACAAATAAAAAATGTAAAACATAATAAGAAACAAAACTCAGCAAAAAAAAATACAAACAAAAAACATTATAGTGAGATACGAGAGCAAACGGTCCGTGAAATTGTCTACAAAATGCACTAATTGCATTTATGAGCAAGGCATGACGTCAGTGAGAATTTTACCGACGATAATTTCATAATCTTATTTCATAAATCCTGTGAGCATTGAGCATTATGTATTGTACATATATATCACCTTTTATAAAGTGTGCGACGAAATTAGTAAAATTTTGTTTGCAATAAATCGAACACACGACGACGACAGCGGCATATAGTGACAGTATGTGTATTATGTCAGTGGTTTTGAAAATGACTCGTATAAAACCGCATGACATAACATCGATGCTATGACAATCATTGTGGGTGGCATTATGCGACACCCGGTGGCGGTGTCGGTGTCGGTATGCAGCACCAACTTATAGAAATAGCAATAGCAAATGGCGGCTGTTGGAATAATTTGATTTACTGTCACGAACTTAGCGATCAAATTAATTCAAATCATAAACAGTCACATATAGTCGATCCACACCAACTGACATGGAGTTTTATTTTGTTCTTATAAAATTTATTTATTGCAAATTGTTACAATCAATCAAGCTATCACGCGGTGAGATCAACACTGCACTCTGAACTGATCGAATCGCATCATTTTTCTATGAGTCATTTTATCTTAACTACAAGTCACATATTATAATTGTATAAATGTGTGTGCATGTGCACTTAAGCTTGATTTATGCCAATCAGACAATGTACAACATTGATTACGAGTACTCAGGAGCTCCGGGCAACTTGAACTAGAAATATTTTTTTTAAATTGAATAATCATGTATTCCAAGTGCAAGCGAATAATTTGTTATTGTTTGAATTAAAACCTTGATAACTGCTAAGAGCATAACTAGGAGAGCATTGGTATTCTAAGCAGTATGCTTAGAATTTGTTTCAAGTTTGAAAGAGTCAATGAAATCAAGGACCAGAAACTAAAAAATGTGTCTTTGAGTTGGCTTGAAAGTAAAAACGTTCAAAATTATATAAACGCTTATTTGGTCTTGAACATTGTTTTTGAACATGAATTAGGTTACTTCAGGAGGAGGAGGGGTATGGTGCAACTTAAACTGATCTAGTTCCCTTTTTGTGTTCGTACGCGCATAACTCGGCTAAACATTATCCGATTTGGTTGGATATTTTTTTGTTGGATTTGTATTCAACCAGATAAACGCACAACGAAGCCGAAAATTGAAAAATTCGAACAAGAAAATAGAAAATTTGAGTGACAGAGTCAGAAAATCGGATAAACGTCTTAAAATTTCAAACTTTCTGAATTAGTTTTTTGTTCGTACGCGAACAACTCGGCGGAACATCATCCAAATTAGTTGGGATTTTTTGTTGGATTAGTATTGAACACACCACGGAGATAAAAATTGGAATATAAGGCTGGAAAGTCAGAAAGTCGTGATAGCAATAAATTGCATTCTTTCTGAATTGTTGTTTATTTTTTGTTCGAACAATCTTTCTACATTGACAATTGATACGAATTGATTTCCTGCTGTAAGACCCCTATAACTACATACATGGAGTAGGACGATACAACGTTCGCCAGGATCCGCTAGTTAATTTTGTTATAAAAGTGTAAAAGTTTTACATTTTCTTACACTCAAACAACAAATAGGTAATTAAAATCTTGCTACATTTTTGCATTTTTAATTCACCCCAACCTGATGGTACCAGAAAAATACAACAGAGTAAAATTTGTACTCACAGTCATGTATTTGACAGGACACGAATAGGGCTCTTTACCAAATAGCAATACATATATCTTTCTCTTATTCACTCATTAACGTCAAAATCATCAAATTGTGGGTTTGACATGTTTTCACTTCGGAACAACATACTAAACTTCTAGTATAAAAAACCGCCATTTTTTATTTTCGCGTTCGTTCGCATCTGTTAAGCCCACAAAGTTATGGCTGTCAGTTTTGACATTGACAGATTCGTGATGTTCCCTATTTGGTGCATTGACCTTGGAGGATAATTATATTATATGGAGTTTTCGTTTCCATTCCAAATTGAAACTTTCATAGGGGGCGCTAATAAATCTTCAGTTACCATCACTTAAAAGTTTTTTGACAACTATGAGCTGATCAAAGCCAACTTGTCAAAAAGTATGCGCAATATAAAATTTATTTTCATAATATAAATATAAATATCTAATAAATAATATTTATATGTATAAATTAATAACTGGAAAATGGTGAAAAATTGATTTTAATTGGTACATAACTGAAAGTGAAACAGTGCCCCCTATCAAGACTTCAGGTACTACATAATGCATTAGGGACAGAAACAAGCACTCCATGTAATATATGGTCTAAGATTTTTTCCCAGAATGGAAAAGTGCGTTCACGATTGTGAATTTCCTAAATGTTATTTTAAGAGAAATTGTCAATATGTTTGATGCATCCGTCTATGTATTTTATTTATGTCAAGCATATAATTGATTTCAAATCCTTACATCATAGCATTGTGACTTTACCATTGTGAATAACAAGAAAATGTCCAATATCAACTGTTAATTAGATTAATTTCACATTCACAATAAAGACATGAATTTTTTATTTTAAAAAACGATTTTTTTTTTACTATTCAACATAAACTAATTCTTTATTAAATTCAATCCAAGGTGACAAAATAAAAGCAATAAGTATCTAATTCTGTGTCACGTTTTAATTAAAAACAAACAAAAACCAAAATCACGATTCTTCTAAAACGATCAGCAATGAAATTAATGCCTCACAATCGATTAATTGAATCATCGATAGCATCGTTTAAAAATGAGAACTCATATTAGCAAATAAAAATGAAAAAAAAGAAACATAGGTATAAAATAATGGAGATAATTTTCATCGCAGTTGTTATTTATTTTTATGTATAAGCAAAGATCAAGTTAGTATTTAACTAACTAACTAGAAAACAATGAAATCTATTCAGATCAAGTTGTTTAATTTTGTAATTATGAAAGGTTAGTAACTGATGTGACGACAAATGAAACAGCTGCTTTGTTTGTCTGGATTCTGGATTGTCATAGTTCAAAAAGTTTCAACTCTCTCTATTTGCTATTGTGAATTTATCACTTCGAGCAAATACAGGATGATTGCTTGATTGCTGCTGCTAATTCTTTTCTATTATGCAGGTTTTTCTCTTGAAGAAAAAAAAAAACGGTTCAAATTCGTTATGAAGCATACAACTTCTGACAGTACCTTGAAACCATTAAAACATTTCGCATTAAAATAGATGACAAACACCATCACGGTTTAGGAAAGTACTAACAGAAAAGAAAAGAAAACAACAACTATTACGAAAATTTCCTATCCGTATTTAGTGTTTTGATTTGAGTAACGCACAAAATCACACAAATGACATAATATAATGCAATTTATGGCAGATTAGTTCATTTTATTCTTTGACGTTACAACTTCAACGTCATTCACAATTATGATTTAATTGAACTTTACATTTTTCATGTAAGGCTGATTGAAAATTGTTTCTTTTTAGCCAATTAGGTCAAAGTTATCGGTTAAACAAAGCATGTTTTACCTGTTTTTTTTTATTAACTGTTTTTAACAATATTGCACGATTATGATATTGCTTTGAAGTTTATAAATAGTAGTACGCGCAGACACCATGCAGACAATTCACAAGACAAAGTCACACCTTCTTCACATAAATTCGAATTTAAACAGAATTTCAAAAGAGAATAATAATAATAATTTTCAGGCTTGTTAACGTTTAACGAAATATACATATATTCAGGGCAATGGCAATATGATTTAAATATAAATTGCAAATGAATGCAAATCGATGATAAACAGTGGCTTTACAAAATGATGATATTTTGATAAGGTGTTGCAGTTATTTGGATTGAAATTATTTTATTTCAAGAAACAAACATATTAAAGATAAGCCGTTTTATATTTAACGACTTAAATATTTATTGAATTTAGTTCTATAGCTAAGCTTAAAAAAAAAAATCTAAGCAAATATATCAACCCGGAAATTGATAATAATCATCTTCTTATTGTGACCTATTTTTTCTTTAGAAATTTGTTACTTAGTTGTTTTTAGTGTTCTCAAAAACTAAAATTGAAATTCATTTTGACATGCAAACAAGTTCTTATTTCAATATATCATCGATTTCTCAATTCATTAGCATACAAATTTTAACATTAAGATGTGCTTGGTGTGTTGCTAAAAAAATATATACACACATTCATTATTCATTCAATTATTCATTATTGTGAATGGCATGGATTATAATAATTATAATGATTTGAGACAGCGCAACCATCCTCTGTTTCTTTTTTTTTTTTTCTTCTTCATTTTTCGAAAAACAAAAATAAAATTTAATTTCCCTTCGTTTACATCAACATATTTTTTTTATATTCAATAAAATTAAATTGGAAAAGTTTCCGAGTGAGAGGTGAATGACAGAGTCGAAAAGTATTCGCCCCTGGACCTGAGATCGAAATAGACTCGCATCGTTAAATCGAAAAAGAGCACTCTTCAAAGGTGTTTTAATATGTATTAAGAATTTTTGAAGAAACATCTTCATAAAAAAAAAAAAAAATGTCACAGCTTATTTATTAAGATCCCCACATATGTCAGCCATTTTAACTTAAAATTTTAAGTTTTTTTTTTGAAGAAAAATTCATAAGGTACTAAAAATAAAACAATTTCTGTTAGAAAAAAATCATTTATTATTAATTTATTTTGGAACAGTCATCGAGCTTATTAGCTGTTTTTGAGATTTTGTCTTATTTTACTTTTTTATGTATTTTCTATTTTTAATATTTATGTATGTAGTTTAAAGAAAAATAAATATAAATTTAACGATGACTGTTCAAAACATTAATTGTTCTTGGATCTTTTTAAAAAGAACTCACTTACCTACAGAAAATGTTCAATTTCGTTTATGAGTTTGACATTTTGTGCGGCAAGAATGAATGCCGTTGAAGTATTGCACTCCATGCATAAAACGAAAAAACGAATTTTTGTTTCAAAAAAAAAACATGATAGGAAAGTAATTATTATCGCGCTTAAATTGTAAAATTTATATTAAAAATTGCTTTCTACAAAAAATATTTATGAAGTGAAGTTTGCTGGAAACGATTTTTTTCCTTTTAGGATATGATACCTCGATTAGTATCAATGTTATTAAAAAATTTTGAACACTAAAATGTTGGGCGCAAATTTAACTAGGAGCGATATCCGGTACTTTTCTTTGTACCTCATTATATTTTTTTTTCGTGCGTTTTTAAATTTATTTATTTTTTTTTGTTTTAAGAGAGGATATAGGCCACAACAAATGTTTTATAAATAAAATAAAAATTGCAATATGTAGAACATAGTGGAGAGCGGGGCTAGAAGTAACAGGGGTAAAGAGTAACAGCTAAAAAGAAAAGAGTTCACCTGAAAATTAGGAGACACGTGAAAGAGAAAAATATTCGTCTATACTTCAAAGCAAACGTGAAGGTTTTGTGTACTTTGGCTGGACATCACATAAAAACAGACTTCGTTCATATTTGCAAACAAATTTTTGAGAACCAAGACGATGGAAAATGGTTTTCGATGATTTGTATTTCGTTTTGTTTACTTTTTTTTTTTGAGATAAAAAGAAAAATGTCCATATGACGGCTATCGTTGTCAAAGAAAAGTTGATAAGAAAAGAGGTCGCTGCTGGTATTTTCCTGGCATACTAATTAGTTAAATTCTTATGCATTTATATCTGTTGTTCATTTTGGAATATTTAATTATATATTCCTAATCTTTATGTGATAAATTCAGTTTGTTTAAAAAAAAAAAACGAATATTTATTTACTTTGTTAAGAACATTAAAAATTAATTAAATAATTTATTTAGTGAATTAATATAATAATTTTTAAACCTTAATATAGAATTCGTATGTTTTACTCTGGTGTATCTGCTATATTTTTTGTTGTTTATCTTGTTTATATATTGAGAGAGTTTTATTAAAAAAAGGATAATACAGGTTTTGTTACAATATACCCCAGTATATGTTACAACTTTCCCTGCATATTGCCATGGGGTAAGTTTTAACAGCACGGTTTTTTGTCCAAATGTTATATTTTTAAAAATTCTGATCAGGTTTTTTTTTTAGCTTTTTTGTTGGAATTTGTAGCTGAAATATTGCTCTTTCAACAGAACATGTTTTTTTTTAAATCAATTTTAAAATCTTAGAAACAGGATCAATTTTAGTAAAAATGTTACTTTTAGCCCCACTCCCCCCTACCTTACTCTAGAATGCCTTTTTGGTTGTGCCTCCAAGTTGTGTTTGTTAATGAAGTCTATAAATAAAAACAATAAAACTAAATTAAAAATAAATTGAGTAATTCGCCCGATGATGGAGACACTCTCCAAAACGCGACGCAAATAACTATTTAATTATTATTAAATTTACAAAGTTGTGAAAATTATTTTATTAAAATTAATTAAAAAACAAAAAAACTATTCAAGTTTTATTGTTTTTATTTATAAACTTCATTACTCTAGAAGTTTTTTTTACATTTTTGTTTACTAAGTTTTTATAACCATGAAACTGGCAATTTCAATATCGATTGCAATTAATTGCTTGGGTGGGGCATTTCATGGCCAGGCAATTCCAGTAGTCAAAAAGTTTACGTATAGAAATTGCGATAGAAACTGCTTAAATTTACTGTTTTTTGATAAAATAAAATTTTAATTCACTAATTTGTGGTCACTTCTATTCATATTTTCACTTTTTGTTTCAAAATGAAGGAGAAATTATTCAAAATCATGGAGAAACCATTTTGTAAAAGACGAAACGTCAAAATTTATTGCCTGGTTGATGGAAATCAATAATTGACTTTCATATTTCAGGCAATATTGCCATTGCCAAAGTGTCTCCATTGGCAATATTCAAGGCAATGGCAATAAGGGAAGCAATTTATTGACTCGAAAATTGCAAATGGAGACGCTGGGTTAAGGTGCTACCACCAATTGTTTACGAATCAATTTTAGGTATTTTAATTCGTTTTATTTTCGTTTGGCTGGAGATATAGCTTTTCAAGGGGTGCCGAACTGCCGAGCTGCCTATCATCAGTCTCCTTTTTAGTGGTGCTGAGCTTTAATCCAATTTTATTTTGAAAAACTTTCTACATGCACACCATGAGATTCGAATCCAAGCATATCAATTCAATGAAATTGACGGAATAAAGAATGCCCAAGTCTAATAAACTGACATTCTAGTATGAATAGTACAATAAATAATAATAATAAAAAAGTTAATACCATAATAATTTCGGATTAGCGAATGCTATGTTAAAAAAAAAGTACATAATTAGATTTCCAAACTCTAAAGGCGATGTTTTCTATTTTTCTTTTATTTTATGTTTTTAAGTCATTTTCTTTTTCCTAGCAACAAATTATTAAAAAAAAAGGGATATAGTACTAAAAAATCAAATAAACACGTCATTCGGTTTTGTGGAAATAGGTCCCAGGCCACAGATCACAAACTTGTCGGAACAAAAAACAAAGAAGAAAGTTATTTATCTATCCCTCATTTATCAAATAGCCTTCAACAAAAAGCGCAAACATTTTCCAAATACCCATATAACCAGAATGACATAACTTCGCACAAATCTTATCTTCTTTTTTATAAATACAAAACAAAAAAAAAAAAAAACTTGTTTATGTTGAGAACAAACGAAAAAGAAACAAACAAAATATACTTTAATTTTAGTTTAATTTATTATTAATTCATAAATTGATTGCTATTTAAAAATAAATTAATTGTGCTCTTTTTGTTGTGTGTGTGTGTTTTTTTTTTAAATGGTAATATAGATCTAATTTATAAAGACAGGAAATCCCTCAGGCTATTATTGACCTCCAGACTAAAAATTCACGCATTCAAAATTGCATTTTACTAGGTATACTATGAACAAACAAAGCCAATGGCATATTAGAATTATTATTATTAATTAATATAGGAAATAATTCAACTAACAAAGTGGTTAATCAAATTTATGGCTGATATCATCGTGCTAAGTGACATCACATGCGTTGAGATAAGGGTTCTAATAATAGTTAATAATATCTTTTTATCTGAGAGTTTGTTTGTTGTTTGATATCAGGTTTCTTAAAACATGCAAAACACTACCGTGATTTTTATTTATTTTTACTTTACGAGAATATGAGTCCATAAAACAAAGGAAAAAAAGATTTTATAGATACATAATTAAATTTCGTGGCCTGGTTCCCAACTAAACTAATCCTCACAACAACTTTATAGGTCGTGTATGTAATGTATAGGTACTGCCTACTATATTTTTATTTAATTTATCTAGCTTAAGAATTTAAAAATGTTAATTCTTTTGTTCCTATGTGAGTGGGGGAGTGTTTTTCTGGCTGGCCATTTTTTTGTTTTTTTTTTTTTTTTTTGTTTTTTAATTTTCGGCAAAACCACAAGTGATTAAGATTAAATATTGCAGATTAAAATATCATAAGAATGCATCACTTTCACGTCATCACACCTTTACGTTCCACATCAGTAGCAATCAATTAACCGATGAAACTAAATATTTTTGTGGTAATTTGCGCTGGAAGCTACCAAGCCAGCTATAAAACAAGCAAATAACTGCACGTATGCAATTTAAAATGCATTTATTGTGTGTGAGGTTTTATTAGCATAATGATTGCGAATGGGATGCTCGTTAATATTGATCGACGCTAGTATATGGTTAAAGTAATGACTTTGATCGCATCCGACACACACGATTCTGGTGTTATGAAAAAGCTTTTTGTCTCTTGATTTTTTTTTTGTTCTATAAATATACATATACAGGTTTACTTATACATATGTAAATAATAATCATGTAGGTATACGAAATATAAACCACAATTACATATGTATCTAGCTTATCTGAAAAATATTGCAAATAAAAAAAATAAAAGTTATGTACTCAATAATTTTTTTTACAAACAAATTATGTATATAAAATTTGTTATCTGACATAAATAAATAATTACGTTATGTAGGTATAGGTATTTAGATCAGAGATACTTTAAAAAGTACAGAAAGAAATTTATATTTAAAATATCTCGGAATTATCTTATTTTTTTCTGGGACGTTTAAAATCAAGGTGTCAAATTTCAAAAATAAACACGTGCACTTACGATTTCACCGCGTGAACATTTTTTGCTTCAGAATTATGTTTAACGAAAGGAATCAGGTTTAAACTAAAACATCTCCCAAGTGGGGTTTTGTAGGTCTGCTCATTTTAATGAAAAAGAAATTGTATGTTACAAGTTAGTGCCCTGATGATGTCCTAAGTAAGACGAAACGCGTTGGCCTCTTAATAAAAAATAACAAAGTTTAAATTTGTGGATAAATCAAGTGTTTTATTTATTTATTACATAATGTTGAACAAGATAAATTTCCACCAAGTGCTTAACCCTCGCTCTATAGAGTATATAAAAACTGCAGAAACACACAAATTAATTGTGATATACAAGCGACTAAACATACAATTCAAGCGCACGAGTAATCATATTTGGTTTAACACTGAGTGCAAAAAGAAGAATATCTTTCCCAAATATATCAACATCAAAAGTAACAACTCTTCAAAAGTGAGTAAGTTTGCCATCCACAAAGCTAAAATCTTTTGGATAAAACAAGAACTTAAAATGCTTTATTTTAAAAGAGATAATATCGGGGTTCACCTTAAAGTGTTTTATTCTGAATTATCATTTCGTCTTAATTTTATTGTATTCTCTTTGATTCACGATCAAGCACATGAAATAGCAAATCAATTATCTCATGAACAATACTTGAGACAAAAAATAAAACTAGACAAACTTTGTCTAAAACTAAGCTGTAAAAACAACAACAACAACAGTCACCATCACCAACACTATAGCAGCATGAACAAGTTTGTTTTCAAAGAGAGAGTGGTAAACATTTCAAATGCTAAATTCTCTTCGCCCGAAATTGATTTGCTTGAGATGGGTTTGAATTTTGCATATGTACCTAGGCCAACAAGCAAATTTAATCATTTTACAAATCTCTCTGTTTATACTGATGCCGCTATCCCAGATGACAATATCGAGAGCAGAGTTGACTGTGCGAGACTAATCGCAACTGCCAAAGAAGAAGACGAAAATTTGTTGATTCATCGTTCTAGTGACGTCAACTTGAGTAAGAAAGTAAGCTCACTGCAAGTAAAGCTTAAAGAAAATGACTTGATTCTATGCAAGGCTGACAAAGGCAATGCTATAACCATCATGCATAGAGTTGAGTACATTGATAAAATGAATGAGTGCTTGAGAGATATGCATTTAGTTGAAATTAACGATGATCCAACTTCTAAATATAATAAGATTGTGTTCGATGCCATAAATTCCTCACCTTTGGTTATAGATCCTAAAGAAAAATATACGATTCGTAACAGCAACCCGTCTGCCCCTATTTTGTATGGATTACCTAAGCTCCATAAAGAAGGAATTCCTATACGCCCTGTGTCTTCTTCATTCAATGCACCTTCACAAAAACTTTGCAGATATATTGCACGAATTTTACCTGATTTTTTGAGCTTTCAACCCAAGTATGCACTTAAGAATTCTCTAGATCTCATTGAAAGGGTAAAAAATCTAATTTTACCTTCTAATGCTAAGCTAGTATCTTTTGATGTTAAAAGCTTGTTTCCATCTGTACCTACTGCACAGCTTAAACTACTGCTAGAACATCGCCTCTCGGAGCATGTTAATGATGAAAAAAGACGTTGCCAATTTAATAAACTTATTTCAATCTGCATTGATCAAAATTACTTTCATTTCAATGGGAAATTTTATAATCAAAAATCTGGACTGGCCATGGGATCCTCGTTTTCACCTTTTGCTGCTGAGTTCTTTATGGATCATCTGGAGCATAAACTTTTTGCTTCTAAAAGCTCACACTTAAAGAATGTTTTTTTCTGGGGTAGATATGTTGACGATATCTTCTGCATATGGACAGGTACTCAAAGGAACCTTTCTTCTTTTCTTGATACTACTTTGAATAAATTGGATTCAAATATAGTTTTCACTCTTGAATACGGCTCTGAGTCTATTAATTTTTTGGATTTAAATTTGTCAATTTCTTCCAAGAAAATAGTTTTTGACATTTATAGAAAGGAAACTTCCACTGATACTGTCATCCCAATTTCATCTGCTCACCCCTGGAGTACAAAAATGTCAGCTTTTCATCATATGATTAATCGCCTTTTCAACGTTCCTCTCAGCCAAATCAATTTTAAAAAAGAGCTAAACACCATAAAATATATAGCCGTCAAGAATGGATACAAAATTGAGACAATTCACCGTCTCATTCAGGACAAATCAAGAGCAGCCGCTCTCCATTCAATATTCCCTATGGTGAATGAAAAGGATACGAAACAATGGCGTAAGATTCCCTACATCCCAGGCGTTTCTGAAAAGCTTTCACTCCCATTATCTAAAGCTGACATTAAACCAGCATTCTTCAATAACTTCACCCTTAAAAACGCACTTTGCAACAACAAAATAAAACAAAAAGTGGACATTTCAACAAAAAGCGGAGTTTACAAAGTAACCTGTAAGGAGTGCAATGGAATTTACATTGGGAAAACATCTAGGACGTTATCTAAACGGATCAATGAACATTTAAAAGCTTCTATTCATCAAGACCCTTCTTCTGGACTCTCTCAACACATTAAAAACACTGGACATAGCTGCTCTATAGATGATGTTACACTTCTACATCACCTACCTGGAGGACGAGTATTAGATAAATACGAAATTTTCGAAATAAATAGACATAAATGTTTAAACATTTTAAATTGCCAAATTGACCTTACAAATAATAGCCCTCTTTTAAACAAGTTAACGTAAAGTATATAGAATGTTATTTTATTAATTTAAATTTTCTCATTTCAATTTATTTTTCTATGTATGTAATGTATTATGTATGTATTCTTATAACCACTATAATATTGTAATAACAAAGAAAATAGAAACCACTGCTCATTTTAATGAAAAAGAAATTGTATGTTACAAGTTAGTGCCCTGATGATGTCCTAAGTAAGACGAAACGCGTTGGCCTCTTAATAAAAAATAACAAAGTTTAAATTTGTGGATAAATCAAGTGTTTTATTTATTTATTACATAATGTTGAACTTGTTTGTAAATTTTTAATTCAGATTTGACAACGTCAACCTAAAAAAAGTCACGAAAATGGTAATATTAATTGATCGAACAAATACATTTTTTTTCAAGTTTTTTCACAGTGAAGATGGAATTATAATTTCCGAAACGCATAGCAAAATTATAGAAAGTCAAATAATAATTGTGACGTTATAAACAATTTTTTTTTTTAATAAGTAAAGCAAATTAAAATTTTAAATATTTAAATTTATTTTTATATTTTAATAATTTCGTTTTATTTTTAATCTTTCACGTTTTTTCTTTTGACACCTGGAACATAAATTTAAGTCCAGAGTAAACCAACTCTGGTTTAACTCTCCCCTTAAAAAAACTGGTCCGATGAGTTTATACACATAATTACTTAATCGAGCAGTTTTTGGATTTTTATGTTCACATTTTTTTTTTGCTTTTTAAAAATTTTTCGAAAAATATTTCCTTAAAAATTATAATTTTTCAAAATAATTTTGGCTGGAAGTATAAATAAAGATTAAAGTAATATTTAAACAAAAGATTTGACACCATTTCTTTTATGTGAACTTAAAAACAATTAATTTCTTACTGGTTTAAGTTGGAGGTACAGTTCGGAGTGATACAAGGTTCAACCAACAAACTTAACCCAACCAGTTCGGTGTCTAGTTAGCTCGCATAGCTGTCCTCAATTTTACACGCAAGTTGGTTGAGGTCCTCTTGGCATGGCTTTCCTCAACTGCGTCATACCTCGGGTTTACTCTTAATGAGCCACACTGGATGTATAGACCTACCAAGAGTTGTTGACAAACGCTTTCAGGTGTTCACACGGCAGAAAAAAATCTAGTTGGCAATGTCGACGAGTGTATGATGGTTCTGTTTTTTTATACGCAGATCAGATGGTCACTTTTTTTTGGGATAAATCAAACACTCCCAGGTCTGCACATCTTCCGATAATATTTTTTAGTGGATCTTCATGTATTTCTCCTAATCAGGTTGTGGCCTGTCGCTTTGAACGGCAAGGCCTTCAACTAAATCAGTCTGCAGCAGTTTTAGCAGTTTTTTTTCGAGTAAGGAAGATCGAATCGTTTGCCCGTGGCGTAATGGTTAGTGCGTTGGACTGCCACGCCAGAGGGCTGGGTTAAATACCAGCCGCTTCCACCTTAAGTTTTTTTCGGAGCTTCTACTTCTACCTCTTGCGAGGAAGTGAGAAATCCTCCAAGAGTAGCTCTTGTGATGGAAAAGTGCCGTGGAACCGTTCGGATTCGGCAATAAACTGTAGGTCCCCTCCATTCCTGCAGACACGCACACAGGAATGGTTGAGAGTTATAAGTCGCTAGGCCCTGGTTCTTCATGAGCCGTTTGTGCCACTAAATTTATTTATTTATTTATAAGGAAGATAAGGATTATCTAGCATCGCTTCATCGCTGTTATGCAGAAATGATTTTTCTATATCCTCATCGTTTACTACTGCAGTCATCATCTTTGCAGGTGTTGGTTCGGGGCTTGTTACTCTACATCACATCACCATATAGGTATACAAAAAAAATTAACAATATTCTTTCATCTCCAGTTTTTGTAACCTCAGGTGTTCCTCAAGGAAGTTACCTTGGACCTCTTCTTTTCCTAATTTTTATAAATGATTTGCCTGAAGTTTTCTTAAATTCTCTTCGTCTTCTCTTTGCGGACGATCTTAAGTTTCTAAGATGTATTAAATCTGTAAACGATTGCAATCTTCTGCAAGTTGATCTTGTAAGTTTGACTGAATGGTGTGTAGTCAATGACTTGTTTTTAATTGTTTCCAAATGTAAATGTTTTTCTTTCTATCGAAATTCCTCATCCATTTGCTTTGAATATAAAACTGCCAATAATGTTCTCGAAAGAGTTTTTGAAAGAAAAGATTTAGTTGTTGTATTCGACGCTAAACTCAACTTTATTAAACATATTGAATACATTGTTGCTAAAGCAAATTCTATGCTAGACTTCATCAAAAAGAATTCCAAAGACTTTACGGATCCCTATACTCTTAAATCGCTGTATAGCGCCTACGTCAGATCTTCATATCTTGGAGTATTGTTGTATAATATGGAATCCATATTACAACATTCATTTCAATAGAATTGAAAAAATTCAAAAAAAATTTCACAAGGTTTGTCGTTTGGAAACTCGGCTGGAACATTGAAATGCCCTCTTATTCTACCAGATGCCAACTTATTGGTATTCAATCACTTGAAAATCGCCGTAAAATGTTGTCAGTAATGTTTATAAGTGATATTTTGTCTCATCATATTAATTGTCCATTTATGTTGTCATTATTAAATATATATGCACCCTCTCGCCATTTAAGGGAGCGTTTCCTCTTATTGGAGGATGAACACAGGGTTAACTATGGACTCAATGAGCCAATAAATCAATGTGTCAGGGAAACTAATAGTATTTCAAATGCCATGGATTTTAATTTCCACTATAGTAGGTTCTCATTAAAAGAGAAATTACTGCTATACTTTTTCAATAATTTCTAAATAGTAGATATTAATTTATGTATGTATTTTTTTTATTGTTATTATAGTTATTTATTTTATAAACCTATTGTTGTTTATTTCGATGGTCTGTAAGATAATCGAATATCTGATTGATTGATAAATAAATAAATAAATAAATGTCTGTTGTTAAAAATACTCCCTAAGCTGAAAGAAAGATTCTCTACGTAGCATTTCCAGCCCACAAATTTACAACCTGCTCGCCAGTTGCGTATCTTGTAAAGGCTTTAATAATATCTTTTATTATTTTTTTTAATATTTTTCCAGCAGTTGTTTATATACCTACTATAAAATCACCGAAATCAAATCTGTGATAGGAAGTCAAACATAAAATGACAACTTGCTACTCTAAATTACTGTTATTTACCTTCACTTGAGTTTTATAAACGATAAACTCAATCGTTATCAGAAATATCAGAAATCAAATATCTGTGCAAACATTTTAAGGTTTCTTATCGAACAAACAGAATGTTTAACAAGAAATTGAAAAAAAAAATAATCTATTCATTTGAAGTAGTTGACAAACAAGTAATTGGTTGTGAAAGGATTATGTTAAGGTAAACATCAAATAAGGTGCTTGCAATTAGTGAAATAGCCTTTCCTTTCCAAGCGAATGGGGCAATCAACTAAAATTAGTTTATGAATATTTCTTTTTTTTTGTGCGATTTTTTTCAAAGTCGTATTTTTTGAGTTAATTTAAAACTTACAATGGATGAAAAGAGGACTTGAAGAATACGATAGGTATATCACCGGGACATTGCCTATTTAACTGAAAATTCACAAGGTGACTTGGAGATCTCCAGATCCATCTATCAGAATCAAACCTACTGAACACTTTGCGCTATCGACGCAAGACAAACGTATTGGAGGGAGACGGACCACTATTTCTTTGAAGCCACAAAAACCGACAAATACTACAACACATTATAAATATTGCCCTCATGCGGATTATTTATTCTCAATTTTAATAGCTTAGATTAAGGGCTAAGCACGCAGTTTTGATTTCGATCGCACGACTATTTAATATAGAGCAAGATATAGAACAAATAAGTTTCAATGTGAGTGACCGAGAAAAGACGCGACGCTTAAGAGACTAAAATTTGTTCCATTTTTCGAGCGACGCAAGACGCAATTGTCGCAAAATAAAATGAAACAAATGCAATTACATGTTTGTGACTGCTCTTGCGATTTTAATTTCTGTGATTTAAATATCGTAGTCGGGGAAAGAAACAAACATGCAATATGCACGCACTTGCGATTATCAGTCGCGAGACACATGGTTTTCAATAATTGATTGTGAATGCACGAATACGCGACAAAAAAAATCGCGGCGTTAAAATAATAATGAAACAGGTTCCATTATTTCTCGCAACGACTTTAACTGGCTGAACAGAATAGACGTGCGGTCGTTCGCGCGGCAATTAAAAAATCGCTATGTCAAAGTTAAAATGCATATAAACTCGTTTGAGTAAATACAATGGAGCCACGGCCGCGAGCCGCGACGCTAGACATTGGTTAACTTTTGCCGCGTGGTGGCGTTCGACAGATAAGGAGAAAGAGTAACCACGGCTACAGTTAATAGCATCTCGGAACTTTCTATATTATCTATTTTATTTTAAAAATACAAAAATACACATTTACAATAAAACTGCAAAATAACAGTTTAAGAAATAACTACAAAATCAATTAAAAACAATAATTTCCACCCGTTGTTCGCGCGTTCCATTGTATTCAATTTTTTTCCGCGGCGGCGGCGGCTGATTGGCGCGGTCGACCGAGCGTCTATTCTGTTAAGCCAGTAAATCGCAAGTGCGTGCCTAGCCTTACCTCGAAAGTAAAACTTTTCGGCCCGTGTTACCAAAGGTATTTTTTTTTAAATCTGAAAGACTATCATGTTGATTATGAAATCCGCAAAACTGCATCCGCAGTGAATCGCAGTGGTAGTGCTCTCTTTTCTCTTCATCGATTTTACGTGGAGAGAAAAGAGAACAATGTACAACGAATCACTGCGGATCCACTGTTGCGGATTTCATAATCGACATGTATATTTTCATTCATTTCAATATTTATACCTACTATCGTTCTTATTATTATTAAATTAATAAGTCTGGTCCGGTGGCCAAACTTGAGATACGTTGTACGTTGTATCAGCAACTCTGCTAGAACTAACTCGTGTGTCATGTCTGCCTTCGCCAGTCAGTAATCTTTAGCGAAAAACTATGATTAATTGGGCGAATTCTAGCATTAAACGTTGTACGATAGAAAATTGATCAGTTCAAATTTCAGAAATCTCCGAGATGAAATGACTTGGCCGAACCAAATCAGACATTTGGTTCCTCATGTATGGCATCTTTAAACTTGGCCTACTTGACCATTGGAACTAGAATTTTCATCTCAATATTTTGACCTCACCCCTACTGCTACCTTACCAAAGTTAAAAAAAAACTAAGGCTAACCATAACAAAATAATAAACTAAAACACGCCGTTAAATATTTCATTCAAAACAAACTGCTAGCCCTGGCAGCATTTTTTTTTTTTTTTTTTGGTTAGACCCTCATTTTAACATTCCCAAGCTTCTAAATAACGAAAAATAAACAACAAAGCCTTAGAGGTCTAGGTAATTTGTTTAGCACAAACCAACTTCCCGGCTTGCATTTAAATTCGAAAAAAAGAATAATGGACAAGACAAAAGCCCGCAATAATACTGACACAATCAGCAATTGATTACTTTTTCCACACCTCTTCCTGTCACAAATAGCATTCAATCTTTTAAGTTTTGTCTCGCCAAATATATGTAATATGTGGAGAGGGAGAGGTACCAATTGGGTAATTAACGTTAAAAGAATTTGTAGCTTGATAAATTAATGTATTTTAAGTTGAGGCTTCTGAAGGGAAAGCTTAAAGCTGTTGCTGTAACAAATAAACACCATCTGATCTGCTGCTAGTGAGGCATATAGGCTTCTGAATAGAGGTTGAATTTGACATGTTTCTTTCTACCTAAACCTCAGTTGATATATGTATGTATCACGGTAGGTCATAGATATGTACAGCGAGATGTACACCTTAAAAGTATCAGACTTTTAACCACATAATGTTGGTATAACTTAAATTACACCCCGTCCCGCCTCGTCATCTTCAAACACGTGCCATTGTGTAATTAAATTACAATGCAAAATAAAGTGCACTACCAGGCCGCACGTACTTTGTTTTTATAACTTAAAACTATATTTTAGGCTCATTTATAAAATCAGAACAAAATTCGTTGCAGCTAATGTGACGAACAAAGCTTAGATCTATCTACTTAAATAAAATATTCGATTTTATTTTTTAATATTCAAAAATTTTGTGAATCTGGTTTAAATGTAGAACAAATTAAGCCAACATTAATTTTATTGGAAAATTACAATAATTTTCGTTTATTTTTTCCATTTTTTCCACAAAACCAATACTTGGCCTTTAGAACAAGTTAAAAATAAAATTAAAGGTGTGCAATGCAATGTACACATTACATATTATATACATATTATGTGTGCACATAAAGTTTTATAAAATTCATTCAGAAACAGATACCTTTAGCACAGTAGGCCACATTTTTATTTTAAATGCGGATTATGTTTCCTTGCGCTGAAGTATTTTTTTTTTAATATTTCTTTTTTTATTATTATTATTTAAACAAAAGCCTTAATTGCCTATTATTCGGTTGACTGAAGCTTCATGTGATCTTTATTTAAGCGCTCATGCAAGTAGACAAGACAAATTTACACAATATCAACTTCTTTATTCAAAAAGACGATCGCATTGTTTTATTTTATAAGTCTTAAACGAGTTAAATTAATGTTAACTTAACTTACATATCAGATCGTTTTCATAATTTACGAAAATTAAAAAAAAACACAAATTTAGCTTTGAGAGGTGGCACGCGTTGCGAACTTTGCGTAGGTGATGGCTCTTTTGATGATTCGGGGCGGACAAAATAAAGTTAATTTGGCAAATTAGAAAAAATTTGATTAATGATCAAAATGAAAGATAAGATAAGTTCGATTTGTAAAGTCAAGTTTCATAGACTCAATTAACCTTTTGTGATATCATTTAAAAGGGCAGTTGTTTTTTTTCCTTTTGAAGAAATTCTAACAGTTAAGTATTTTTAATCGAAGTCCACCGATAATTTTGAAATTAAACAATCTTCTTGGATTGTTGGAAAATATTTTCCAAAAAGTTTTTGATGGTCTTAAGTCTATTTAAATTTGCATTTCTTTATGGTGAATGTCGGTTGATTACTGGAGGAACTTCGCCCGGAATCTCAAGGGGAATTTTTGTTCCCACAAATATTTATTTGCTATCGTGAATCCCTCATGAATAAATATCCCCTGCACAAAAATCCGAAGTAAAAACCTACTGATATCAATAAATTCCGAGGGAAATTTTCGAGCAACATACACCTACCGAATTTTGGAAGGAGGGACATATTCCCAGGGAAATTTTTGTTCAATATAACCCCAAATATTGTGGGTTATCGTCTTACATCGATGCTTTTACAAAAATCCAACGTGAACAGTAGTAGCCGTGGCGTGATGGTTAGTGCGATGGACTGTCATGCCAGAGGTCTAAGGTTCGATTCCCAGCCTCGCCATCTATTTATTTAAAAGAAAAACGGCTACTGCCTCTTGCGAGGAATTGACAAATCCTCCAAGAGTATCTCCTGTCACAGAAAAGTGCCGCTCGTTAGCCGTTCGGATTCGACAATAAACTGTAGGTCCCCTCCATTCCTGCAGACACGCACACAGGAATGGTTGAGAGTTGTAAGTCACTAGGCCCTAGTTCTTCATGAGCTGTTGTGCCATCAAATTTATTTATTTATTTTTTTAACGTGAACAATGACGAATAACTCTTAGGCCCATTTGCAGAAACGCAATTTTATTATTTAAGTTCAACATAAGATACTTTTACAAAAATCCAACGTGACCTATGACCAATAACTCTTAAGCCCATTTGCTGAAATGAAACTTAAATATTTAAGTTCAACATAAGAGCTTATGTGAATTTTTACGCTGAGAAAAAAGTAGAACATAAGCGTTTAAGTTGAACAATAATATTTATGTTTCGTTTCAGAAAATAGGCCTTAATCAACAAAGCTGGAAGATTTTGCCAAATAAAACAAGAGATCTTTTGTGTTGTATTGGCCACGTTCATCACCACATTTGACAGTTCTGAACTGTTATTTTTAAAGCTTCTGATTGGTCAGCAAAAATAAAAATTCAGTTGACGTCGATCGACGTTTAGAAAATCCTGGGCCCAGATCGCGTAAGACGATCGATTGAACGATCATCGTTTTGGCTATAGCTTTCTCTATCACATGTGAGGTGAAATATAGAGAGAGCAATCGTCAAAACGATGATCGTTCAATCGAATCATCTTACGCGATCTGAGCCCTGATAGCCCAGGAAAATTAGACTTTCACTACGAAAAAATTCCGACAAAGCTGAATTTTGGTGGAGATGTTAATTTTTGTACCTTAAGCATTTTCCAAAAAGTACCCTATATTTGGACCGGGGCTAAAATTTTTACGGGGGGTGAAAGGGGTTGAATTATAGTTTTTCGCTTATTTCTCAATAACTATCAGTGTTTAAAAAAAACCGTGAAGGTAAAAGTTGTAGCTTATGTAATTTTACATTAAAAATGTTATGACCCTTTTTTTCGTGCAAACTATGATGGCTAAAACAACAAAAAAAAAAAACGGTTCTTGATCCAGTTTTTTTTTTAGAGCGTGGTCTGATCGTCTGGGTTTCGTATGGCTTTCCAGATTTTTATTTCAGAGTTAAAAAAATAATAAAAAAAAGAATAAATAATTTCAGACTTTTTTTTGCGTTCAACGTTATGTATTTCAGAACTGAATTTTCAGATCTGTCAAAAACGTGCAGCTGAACGCAGCCACTGTTTAAACGCGTAAGCTGCGTGTAACCTGTTTCACGATGCGACAAGCAAACGAAGTTTCAATCAGCCAGCTCGACAAGATCTCTTCCTAGTTGTTCTCTCTTTAAAATTTTAAACAATGAAATAATACATATTAAAGCATTTATCGTCATCACGTTGTGTCGTTTTTTCAATTTTTCGAACTTAACTTACATGACGTAACGAAGTGACGATAAATTTTGTATTGTATATCAGGTATATCATTGTTTTAAATTGGTCTTTAAGAAGTCTACGAAGAGATCACACCTAAATGCCATTTTTTCGTCGCATTGTGAAATAGGCTTGACTAAAATAAGAACTTGGGCTTTCTTAAGCAAAAAGCAACAAAACCCGAAAATGTCCTGTCGGTAGTGGAGCGGTCATGGTGGAGTTGGAGTGTACGAAATTTTACTAGCACCACTATTTTGAAAAAATTAAGTTGATTAGAGTAAAGTTCTCTTAATCTTCTTGTAGCAAGTAGCTATTTATCAAGAAGGGGCGTGAATGTGGGCGTTTTTCTATTATTCAATGAGATGATAAAACCATATGTTTTATACTTGATATGTGTACATAGTTTTACATTCCTCACACTTTTATGTCCACCTTTCGGTTCTCCTAATGCCTACCAGTTTCATAAACAAAATTAAATGCCTGACTTATTTGCATGTTCTAGTGTAGCCACAATTCATTTCAATGCTGTATATATGTATATCTATGTCTTACGTAATGGTTTTCTTTCATTTTCTTTATTATAAAGCGGAAAAACATGCAAATGTATGAACGTACTAACCCATTACATCAATAAATTGCATTAACTGAAGCGTGAAGAATGTACATATTTTCGTTTTCAAACTCACTGTGCGCAAGAAGAAATAATAATTTCAAAAAAAAACTACATGTTAAAGAAACCTATTTCGAGAAAAGTGATATGAAAAGCTTCACTCATCATAATCAGCTTTTCACTCACTTATTTTTTCCAATCACTTTCAATATTGTAAAGTCAAAAACGCTAAATTTAAATTGTATTGTTGCTCATTCTAACTTATATTCAGAGTTTTTGATTTAGCGATCAATTCAATCTTTCAGCTGTGATGCAATAGAATTTCAAATGCATCATAGAGGATAATTCTTGCAATGATATTTATAGCGGGAAGTGCAGAAACTGTCACATGCAATTATTATTATAACTTATTTTTCCTCACGTACCTATGTATCAAAAAAAAAATCACTCGAATCTCGATCACAATCCAATGACTGATTTTCTTATTTATGAAGGTTGATGTGGGTGCTGCATATACTATGCATGCAGATACAGCAAGCATTCGGTGTGTGTTATGTTTTGAAAGGTTTTCCATTCAAGATCACCGGTGATTGATCTGGACTAATCGGCGAATGATCACTATATCCTACGAGTAGAGGAGGAAAAATTACAAGGAATTATGGTTCAGTGATCATGGAAATTGTCTCGAGAATTTATTGATGGAGATAAATATCTAAGAGGAATTATTTAAATTTAATTTTATAACAAAATTGTTTGTAATAAATCTTTTAAAAATTGGTTTAAAACAAAAAACTGATGTCTTTTATGATATGTTGATAATTTTAGTGTAATATCTTCAGTTACCTATTATCTGACATTAGATTAAGTATCTACCGAATGTTCTAAAAAAATGGCGATACGTACATTGTATACATTCTTTGAAAGTATCCTCATATAGAAACATTGTCAAGTTATAACAATACGATTTGAAAATTTCATACCACTAATAAATATGTATATTTAATTATTTAAAAATAAAATTAATTATAATTAAGAAATTACACAAGTAATGGTTCAAAAACTGGGCAAAAGTCAGGTCGTCCTTTCAGAATTAACTACAAAAATTATTACTACAAAAATTTTGAAAGAAAGTTTCTTTGATAAAAACCCTGGAAACCGAATGAGATAAGCGGGGTATAAGAAATTAAATGTTTTCTTAAAAGAAAAAAATAGTTTCTGTATCCCCGCTTAATTGCACTGATCTTTTTGTCAGATTTTCGATCAATTATCCGGGTTGTTCAATTAACCGTATAAAAAGCATTTCCATTTAGGTATACACGTAAATTTCGAACGCATTTTTGTAGGTCAATTGAGCTGGGAAATCGGGGGGGAAATTAACCGAAGAGCAATTAAACGGGGAATACTGTAATCAATTTTCAAGTTTTTTTTTATAGTTTTTGAATTTCTGTTTAGAGTAAATTTTATAAAAATCTCTAAATGTGTGTTAAGGGTGATTCCAGCTCACCTAAAAACAAGTTTGAGCTCACCCAAAGAAATTCAAAATCATTTCAAAATTTTCTACTGAATCCCAATTCTCTGAAAATTATTCTAGCAGTGAATAAAAATCTAGAAAACTAATCATGAGTTGGCAAAAATTTTCAATTCCGCGCTAATGAAAACTTAAAATACTAATTTTTTAAGTATAATAACGAAAAGGTAAAATAAAGGCTATATATCTTTTATTGCCTGTTTACATTGTATTTTTAACGAACGGCGGCGCATCCAGTGAGATTTTGTGTGAGTAAGAAAGAGAAGGGTAAATTCCGCCCAAATTACGCCGATGCGCCAGTTTCAGTAAATGTTTTCGGATTCAGCATGAAGAATTTTTTTGTGTAAGTGAGAGATACATGGTTTTTTAGGGTGTGGGATAGGGATGGGTAGATTGAAATGAAAGGATTTTTTTTATATAATGTAAACACGAGGAACATTTTGGTGAACGAAAACATGCTTCATCAAAAATAAAATGTAAACAGGCACTTATAGAGGTTTTATTCTTAGATAAATTGATAGCATAGTTTACATATAGTGACTTAAATTTGACGGATGATTTTTGCTCATTTGCTAATACTATAATGAAAATTAGTCGTAGGTATAAATGAAGCAAGCCGCCCACTTTTTTGAATTTAATATCTATTTAAAAAAAAATGTTGTCAGATTGTTCCTAATTTTTGTTAATAAATATTTAAAATACAGGCCTTTTAAATCCAACAATCTAAATTAAAGTATAGCTGTGCCACATTGCTGTAGACATTCTTTAAGTTTTTAGAGCTCTGGTTTTTTAAATTTCAAAAGTCAAAAATAAATCAAGCTCCACTTTTTCGAAATCTCACTTTTTTTAAGGATATGTAGGTACCTGTTGGAAAGTGAATAATTCACTTTTGGCAATACCGGTTCCTACTAAAGTTCCTAATAAAGTTAGTCTCTCTCATATCATTGTCTTAATTTTCTACAAAGTTAACAGTTAACTTCAGCTCTCTTGCAGACGAAGTTAAAAGCGGTATACTTACCTACGAACACTTTTCAACTTGTTAAATGTTCAAATGTTGCTAAAAAGATTTTATAGCTTTGTGAAGAAGCCTTATGATGACGTTGCGAATTACCTATCCAGATTGGGAAATATTGTAAGGAAACTTAGAGATATTGGAGAATTCAATTCCAAAGTTTTTAATGACTACCTAAAGCTTTCCAACATTTATTTTGTGCTTGGGAATCGACGGCAAAAAAAAACAACAAAATCTACAAAATAACCAAAACAATCTGGAAAAGAATTTTTAATTTAGATTTTTTTTTGGAAAAATGGTTTATGTTGTATAAATCGGGTTCCGCATCTAAAATCCCAATTTTTTTTTAAATATTTTCCAAAAACAAATCAGGGACAAAAAGGAGAATCTTCAAAAATAACGAATTCAAAATAAGGAAGGCTTACTTCACATACTTATTCCAATAATATAATGTTTGAAAAAGTACCCTTTTTATGTGTTAGTGTATGTAGGTATAAGGTATCTACAACTATAATTATTTTTGATCTCTTATATTTGGTATCAGATATGCACACATGACTGTGATATTTTTATTAAAGTACGCAAGTTCCGGAAATTGAGATCTAAGTCGTAGAACCCTCAGCAATCTCAGGTACAACAGGGTCCTCCAGCAAAATGTCTCATTTTTTCTGTAGAAAAATCTATTGAGAAATATAGAATTTTCGCTTCTCACTATTTGACGGAACGAAGTCTCTGAGATCTCATTTTCCTGAACTTACCTAGTTTACTAAAACTAAATTTTGTATACTTTTTTATAAAAAAAAAAACTTAACTAAGTCAAATAGTCCAGTTAACTTGTCGTGTCATAGGAGGGCGTCTTTGCATTAGATCCGGTAGTTCTTATTTTTTGCTGAGTCGTTTATAATGTTGCCTTCATGAAAAACCCAAGCTTTCGAACTCGAGCGCCAAACGCATCATGGTCAAAAACCGCGAAATTTTCGCGCTTTTTTCAGTTATTGGCAATTTTAACCTCAAAGGATTAGTTTTTTCGACTATAGCTTCGCTCTACGATTTCAAAGTAATTAAATTTTCTTCAATTTGAACCATATGTGTAGATCCAACAGTTTTGAAAATACGGATATTCAAAATTTAGCAATAATAAATTTATAACAACAAGTAGTATATAAATTTCAGTATAATAAAAAAAAGATGGTTCTTAGCACAAGATGCATAAAAATACTAAAGCGTATAAGTTGGGTCAAAAGAAGAAAAAAGTCCTCTGTAGAGGGTAGCCTATATCCCCCCATTGAATTGGGAGGGGAAATTTTTCAAAAAATTTAACGCACACGCTGATGTATAAAGTTACTGGACTCAAAAAATATAAACGGTCATGATGTATGAAGGTATGTGTCTGTACCAATATTTTACTTTTTTGATGATATTTAACCAACTTTTAGGTATATTATAATTTATTGATGAATCATGTACATATGTATGTACAACGCAAAAGAACTTATCTTATAATTTATTTTTTTTATTTTATTTTCAGTTCAACTTTGTTGGAAGAATCTTAGGTCCCCGCGGTATGACAGCTAAACAATTAGAACAAGAGACTGGTTGTAAAATAATGGTCAGAGGAAAAGGTTCTATGAGAGACAAAAAGAAGGTAAGTTTGACTTTTAAATTTTACATTTCAGTCCGTGCAAACCTAAACTTTAAGTTAAAATAAAATCACACAAATATTTAATTTAAATTTTTTGTTTGTGTGGTTGTCTCCATGTTGTGTGGATATTGTAGATCGATGAATAAACTTTCTTAAATATTAATATTTTATCCTCCTGTCCACCTACCTTACAGATATACTTTTACCTTAAACATGACTGAATTTAACCTATCTATAAAATTCAAAATAAAATATATCTCATCTGATTAAAAAAAATACAAAAAATGAATAAACTTGGCAAAATATTTTAAAATCGCATTTAATATCTTTTATACGCACGCACTCCATTGCATTGTTCTTTTGGCACTTGATCTCTTTAGTGGGTGGGGTATTTGTTTTCGAAAATACCTACTCATACTCATGAGCTCTAGTATAATGTTTTTAAAAGAAAGATTCTGTCAACGTAATGTATCTAAACATACATCCATAGATGCGGATGCTTTAAATCGTACAAATACATATACTGCAAAAATAAATATACCTATGTACATATTCAAAGGCACTCTCTCCCTCTAGCATTGAAATATTAAACTACACGAAGCTATCTTTGTGATGCGCGGGAGAAAGGTCTATTTTTAAAATGAATTGAAAGCGCATTGAGCATGTTATACTCACCGCAATTGCGCACGACAAACGCGACGCAACGCCCAACAAAACGAAATTAATATGAAATTGCGTATATATACAAATGCCTTTCGTGTGTATATATACATATAGGTACATATATGCAATGCATTTATACGAATGATATAAGGAAAATAATTAAGATTGGAAAAAGTATCAGCAGCAACGTCCCGGTTTTGGTTACACATATCTTTCCATGTGTTTCTTGTTTGGTCACTTTTATAATAGACGGATATGCATTACCCAGCGTTGCCATTTAAATAGTATTTTTTAAAGTTGATTCTAAAAAAAAAATATGCAAGCAGTTATGCATTTAGGGATTCAGGCTGTGTAAATTGCTTCAACTTTTTGGTTTAATTTATTCCATAGAATGATTTTTGACATTTCCACTTATAAATGTAAAAATAAATCCACCTAACTGTCACTAGTGTCAAAATTGACACTATAGGGATCAAATTTAACGCATAAACACAGCCTTAATATCTTATGCTAAGCATATTCATGCAACATCGTAAAACCATCGTTAACGAGTTATACGATCGGTGGTGAGCGTCATAAACGAACTGTCAAAATTTGTTTGGAAAATCGTAAATTTTCCGAGACGAATTTACAACTCAATATAAAATACATAATTATCTATATAGTTCAAAGCGTCAGCAGATGTAGGTATATAATGTATTCGTTGTTTCTAAAATGACAACGCTGTGCAGTGCAGCTCTCCTTACTTAACGCAGCAAACCTCTATCGAAATTGCATCGCTGCCAACCGTAATAAAGTTGATGTTGAAAAAAAAAAAAAAGAAAAATGCTGCCTTGGCCTTAAGTGCTGTATTAGACGGACAGCTCATGCAATTTAGATGGAAAGTGAAAGCCATTGTCTTTGGATACTTGGCAAAGCATTTGAGACTTGGCGGGAAGTTCGGAAAATTGCCGCACCGCAGACTTTGACTGATGCCAAAGGGAATTTACTTTTTATGTAGGTACCTACATAAATAATACTTACGACATTATAAGTACTGCATGAGTTGTGTGATTATTTTTAATCATTCATCCGTAGCTTTGAGCGATTTTATTTTAAATTGTATTAAAATCTTAATTGTTTGCATAAGATATTTTTTTTTCTACATTAAAAGATATAAGCATATATGTAGATATATTCTGTTCTATATAATAATGCATAGTCTTAGTCTATATACATACATAGGTATTTTATATTATTATATCAAAGAATAACGATGATTGCGCGACACGGGGCGGCTTGATGTCTTATATGAAATTAAATCATCAAGACATTATTTTTATTATAAAGACAGAAGAAAATATTTTTTGTGAATATTCGAAACAGTGGGAAACTATAATAGGTAGTTGTTCTTGTATACTTAACTATAAATGAAGAAGGTTTTTATATACATATATAATTTGGAACATTTCGAATCATCGAATTTATTTACCTATACCTATTTAGATTTGCTAACTTGTATTAATTATGTGCAGTTACCTTAGCCTAGTTCCTTTCACTTTGAAACTCTGTGATTTTCTGTACATTTTAGTAAACTATATTTCATTGAAAAAATGTCTTAGTTTTTACGTATTTTCAAAATTAGCTAAGTCTGATTTAATTTTAAGTTAGTTCAGCACTAGAAACGGACCCTTAAATTCTGTACTAATAGTGATGTATAATCTTAACAAAATTCGATCTAATGAAGACCAAAATTAGCAAAGTAAAATTTGATGTTTCAAGCATCTGCATTAACAAAAAAAAAAACAAAGAAAACAGTTTCAGATCATAACCTAATACAGGGGCGTAGCTACCGCTGTATCAGCTGTATCAATTATACAGGGCCCCCGAGATATTGGGGCCCCCGAGATATAGAGGCCCCTGAAGATACAGAGCACCCGACAGGAAAGTAAAACAAAATTTCATTGAGGTCGATTTTGAAATGTACTTATAAATAATTTGTTTGCATGTGTCTTTTCGATAGTTAGTGTTTATTATGGGAGGGGGTCACAATTAGGCTTTCAAAGTTTTGCTTTTCATAATTCTGTCTTGCCTTGCAAAAATTCTGCTTTTCAAATTCTTTTTTTTTTGGGTTTTACAAAATTCTGTTTTTCAAAATTCTGCTTTTCAAAATACATACTGATAATAAATATTTAATAGAATAAAATTCTGCTCAATCTGCTTTTCCAAAAATACATTTATTACCAATATTTATGCAAACTTAAAATTTTGAAGTTTACAACAAAAAATGTCAGTATTTAACAATTTAAAATAAATAATAGCTATATCTGAGCAAAGTAAGAGTATATATTTTGAGCTATTTTCTATTAAAAAATCTTATTTGTTTTTTTTTTTTATTTTTTGATTTTATATTCTCCCCATTTTGTGGTTCTATCTGCTTCAGCTTTTGACAAAAAAATAAGCTTTTTTCTTATTGAGATTGTAAAAACCTTATCATATGACTCGACCGAGCGACCAATACTTTTAAGTGGAACAATTTATACTTCCTTAATTCTCTTTCGTTCCAAGAAATGATTCCATTTTTGATTTTGAGCTTTTAAACAGAATAAATATAAAATTAAAAAAAAAAATAAAAAATAATATTATTTCTATAAATAAATACATACAGTCGTGTTTTTTTAGTATTTCCAAATAGTCGTATTTATTAAAACCAATCTTAGGTACATTTACCAAGGTAGAGACAATCTATTCAGTTGTCTAAAGTTATATCAAAAATTAGATCACTTTAGCAACAATTAAAATTTTTTATTTATAACTTGCAGCCATCAACGCAAGTTAAAAAATGTTTATAAATACGCTATATAATGTTTATTTTTAAAATTATAAAACAGAACTCAAATTTCAAACCAACACTGTTTTACATAATTCTGCAAATAGCGCGAACCTTTTCATTTTTTTGAAACTTTTTTATTAATTGCATAATTTTGTAAAACAGAATTTTGAAAAGCAGAATTTTAAAAAGCAGAAATTTGAATCAGAATTTTAACAAAAGTATTTTAACCCAGGTAGAATTTTAACCCCAACCCGTGTATTATTGCTGCTTAGATATTTTGATTATTCAAACTAAATAAAGATTTCAAAGCTTCTATAATCTGATTAGTATGTTCGAAGATAAATTGTTATCGTTTTCAAACAACATAATAAAAAAATGTGCGGGAAGACTGGTTGAAAAATATGTAAAAAAATACTTGTAAAATGATTTTCGCGAACTGCTTTAAAAAACTGTTTAAAATCCGAAATTCAAAAAATTCTTCCATAAAAGAACTTGCTAAATTATTGGTGATTAAATTGAATAGTTTGCTTCTAGTTTTCTCGAAGTTGTCACTACACGATTTCTTTTTTTTTTACGCTTTCGGTATGGGACAGGAACGGTTTATGTTATACGATTTATCAATTCCATAGAAGCCGAAAAACTTGAAAAATTGAAAACTTGTTCAGCTATGGAAGATTTAATCAATAAATTTGCCGAAAAAAAAGTCATTAAAAGTGTTAATTTGAGGAGTTTTAGTCCAAAGACAATTTTTTTTGAAATTCAGTAAAATATAATGTTAAATTAAACTAGACGCATGTGTTTTAGTTAATTAAAAAAAAAAATCAGGCAAGAGAGGGGCCCCCAAAAATTTTTTTGATACAGGGCCCCCAAAGGGCTAGCTACGCCACTGACCTAATACCTATATCTTTTTAATATAATGTCCAAAGTCCATAATAGTATTGAACTTCGTGACTTGAGTATCTTATACCTCTATTAGCTCTTTCGCCAGCCGTGCAAATAATATTATCTGTACTTTTAATTAGCATAACAAAATAATTTTACATACAAATACAAAACTCAATACCAGAAGCCAAGTTCTCTTATGTCTATGCCTAGTCTAAACAAATCACTATTGACGGCAGCATTCTTTCAACATCGCCACATTATCTGTAATTAATTGCTCGATGTTTACGCGATGCAACAACGATGTGTTAACACAGAAATATGCTCTAAACATAGAACCCTTTAACATTTAAAATCTTTTAATTAAAAATCAACACTCCCACAATAAAATGAGTCATTTGTGTAGCGACTTAATCATTTATTTACTTAGTTGTTACTTCGTTGCATCTATAATAATAATTATTGCATACATATATAATCAAGCTGAACAGGTATTTCTTTGTAAAAAAAAAAAAAGACAAAAATAATAGGTATCTGTGCCAAAATAATTCCACATTTCCCAGTCAAAACAATTTGATAGCATTTTTTAAGACCACGCGCATCACCTAGATGTCAAAAGAAAAATGTTCATCATGGTGGACAAAATTATGCCACGATTTTCATCAAAATCTCTTTAAATTATATGAAAATTGCTCCTGCAATTTTGTGATAAACGTCAGTTTGAATTAAGCACCAATGAAAAAGGATATTTTCCCAAGGAAAAACACTGCCAACACATCACCACAGTAAATCACTTCTCTGAGTTATATTCACTGGCATCACATTCACATTCACAGTTCGTCTGCATTTTTATATTCTATAGGTTTGTATATCTAGCTGCGCAGCGGGTGACCTCATTTTTCAGAAAATCCAAATTTAACATGATGGAAGTGAAAAAGATTGTATTTTCAGAATTTTCAAAAAAAAAAAAAAATAGCATGTTTAATAGAAAATTTTTGTGTTTATTTGCAAGAAAACACAAGATGTTAAGATATATAATTTCAAATAATTTTTATTTCGTTCTTTTTCTTTGCATTTTCGAAGCCAAATGGTTTTTGTTTATTTCGTTTATAAAATTTTAAGACTTCGGCGAATGCATTTTTAATGTTTATTACTGGTGTTTCCGCTTGGACATAACTACAACATTATGATGTGGGATTATTGTTGCAGCGATTGTTTTATTTCATTCTCGTGTTGGGGTGTTTTCTATTTTGGTAGGTGTATAAGTATAAATTTTTATTTTTTAGATTTTCAAATCTGAAACATATCAAAAGTCTTCAATGAAAATTGCAATTTTACTTGACTTAATTAAATTTTTGACGCTTGGTCGTCAAAATTATTGTAGGCATCAACTTTAAACACAATTTTATTTAAAACAGTGTAACTAAAATAAAAAGTCGCGGGAAATTTGTATAACAGATTCAATCAAGAAGATGAAGGGTTCCATCTTCTTGATTGAACCTGTTATACAAATTCCAATGCTTTTAACTTGTTTATGAGGTCGTTTTTGTCACTGATCTCTATAATACACTGGATAGTGGATTCCCTACAAAGTATTACAGTTTTTCTGATTCCAATACGAAAATGACAAGTACGTAGGCAACTCAACACTTTAGGTATGTTCAGTTACTGGCTGAACAGAATGGGGACGCAGGCGGAACCGGGGACGGAGCTGGAATAGCTGTCAAAATATTAAATACACGCAAATTCAATGTTGCGAACACAACGGAACGTAGACGCATACGGAGCTGCGGACGCAGACGGAAGAGTTCACCAACTTTTAACTTTTCACGTACGGCACTTTTGACGTTTCAATTTGTATGAAGAAAAAAACAACTTTTTGGGTCGGAAAAAAATATTGTGGTTATTTGTATCGCGAAAAAAATTATTTATTAAAAGGAAAATTATTGGAAACAAAAAATGTGAATTCTGAGCTTGTACACAATAATATTCTTTTGTTTTTCTTCAAAATACTTTCAAAGCTGTACAGCTCCATTGTGGACATGTAAAAAAAAATGACGTACGACACTTTTTGACAGCTCTTCCAGTTCCGTCTGCGGCTTCAGTTCCGTCATTCTATTCTGTTCAGCCAGTTAGGCTGAGAAGGCCAGTTCAAGTTGCTTAGATCACAAAAATTCTACTACAACCATAGTCCCCTTTCACACAGGGCAACTGAGTTGCCGGCAACAATTAGTTCATAGGCGAGAAGGGCAGGAAGAAAGAGGGGGAAATGAAATCTCCCCGGTCAACAAATTCAGGAGATTTTTTTGACGTTTCTCTTCACACTACGTTTGTGTGCGTTCAACCAAGGTAGTTGAAAAGGAAAATAAAGAAAATCTCCGGGTTTTTGTTGCTTGCGTGTGAAAGGTACAAGAGATTGTTAAGGAGATTTAAAGAAAACGTCAAAAAAATCACCAGCAACTAGTATCTTCGTGTGAAAGGGGACATAGAGGGGCAAAAAGCAAAGTGGAATTTCTAAGAAAAAAAAGCAAAAGAACCATCACTTGTTTGTAAATTTGATTTTTTGTAACTTAAAATAATTGTAAAAGTGAATTTAAAATATTTTAGTTGTAATTTTGTAAAAAAAAATTTGCATTTCATTATGTTATACAGTTATACTGTTATACAAAAAAATAGGCAACTCAGCATTATAACAATTCTCAAATGGCTTCAACTTTCTAGTATGGATGCGCTATCCAGTGTATTATAGAGATCCGTGGTTTTTGTTGTGACTAAAGGGAATTGCCCATTTTTTGGCCAAGAATGGACACGAACGAGTTTGGTATCAACTGTACAGTTCTTGAAATGTTATTCTATTTTAAATACATTTTGAGATATTAATTTTTAACTTCATGTGAAGCAACTATTTTTATGCGGTTTTTGGCACACCGATATATCAAAAAATTCAGTGATGACATATACTTTGTTTTAGCACCAGTGCAAAGCTTAATTCGTTATCTTTGATTTTATAAAAAAAAAAGGAAGTGTTCTTAATCAAATGAACACCTTATAATAAACAAGCGATTCTTCAAATTGCACTTAATTATGCTTTAGGTAGTATGAATGTTAAGATGCGCAATAAATAAAGTATGTATATTCCTTTATATATGTAAGTAATTTATTTGACTGTTTTAAAGACCTTTAATTTGATACCTGAATCATTTTTCTACGTCATTTAATTCGCACGTTATAAACAATTATTTGGGAAAAAAGTTAAAAACTTTATTTTGCAGTCGGCAACTTAAGCTTAAATATTTTGACTTTACCATGAACGATTTTGAAAATATTTCACTCATATAACAAGCTCAACGACACCTCTCATTTGATACCAAACTCGTTCGTGTATACACTCTTGGCCAAAGCTCCATAGTAAAATGGGCATTCCCTTTCTTATTCAAGTAGAAACAAAAATGAGAATCAGAAGCTTCATAAGCGACTTACTTGCTACTAGTAAAGTTTAATTTTGATATGAGAAATAGTTCTCCGTTATTTGTTTCCATATATTACCATAAAGTATTTTGGATTGTTAAGGAAAATGAAATCCCACCAAAAACATTTCATGTAAAAAAAGGTCGCCAAGACTCACATGCACATAACGCTTTCGCTGTGAAAAAGTTATGAGATCTCATGAAGAGCCAAGCCCATAACTCTACAAGGCCTAACTCCACAAGACCTAACTCTACCAACCCTACATCGTGGTCAAAAAGTATGACTTGGCCGTTTCGCAGCCGAAACACAGAAACTTCCATAGATTTTTTGTAAGTCGGTTATGCAAAATTTTTATGAAACGGCCAAGCCATACTTTTTGACCACGATGTAGGGTTGGTAGAGTTAGGTCTTGTGGAGTTAGGCCTTGTAGAGTACTTGAAAATCATATACCTATGTACCTATACATAATTATTAAGCAATATAATATAAAGTATTAAAATTAACCCGTATATTTTTAACTTCGCAATAATTAGGGTAAACCTTAAAAAAATGAGCCGTCAATGAAAAATCTCTTAATTTTTTTTTTGAACGAAGAGAGTTGAAAGTTCATAATTTTTTCCTATCGCACACCCCTGAACATAAATACATATGCATACATACATATAACATATAATTCCAAGGATACGTCATAGCGATACCGGCACGACAATTTGTCCACCAATTGTGGTGAAGATCATACAATACATAAATAACCCTTATTTCAAGCAAAGACATATTGTGCATTGTCTTTTGTGTTTGTGAGTAAAAAATAAAAAAACAACCCTTACGTCAAGTATAGGCGGGTTATATGCATTGTTTTGTGTGCATTGTGAAAATTGTTGTTGTCTTAGATGTCTTATTATGAACCCCCATGTTTGGGGTGTTGGAGGGTGAAAGTTATAGATTTCTTAATTTTTTTGTTGTTTGTGTGCAAATCCTAGCCTACATTCCAAATTTCAGCTTTCTAGGACTTCGGGAAGTACCCTTTAGGTTTTAATGAGTGAGTGGTCAGTGACAAAATCGACGTTTTTGGGTATGAATTACACCCAAAGTATAAAAGCTAGAAATATGAAATTTGGTGTATTTTGTAAGTCCGTGGACTACACCTAATCCTGAAAATTTGAGCTCTCTAGCTCTATCCAGATCGATGTAATGAGGGCCTGAAAATCCGACGAAGCGTTACGAGAAAATATAGGTAGTGCCCGCCGCTCGTTTTGCTTGTCTTGGCAGGGGGCACTACCGTGCCCCCAGATATCAGAGATGTCTGCACGTCAAAGTAAATCCAATTTCTTTTTTCCTCAGAGCACTACTAAGAAATTTTGCTGAGGAATCCTGTTTATGTAACTGAGATTGCTGAGTGCACTGAAATCTCATTTTCCTGAACATGCCTATTTTATTCGCTTAAAAAAAATACATTAAAAAATCACTTTATTAAAGGTTTTAAATAAAACCTGGAGTATATCGTCTCGGTATATCCTCAGATAATGACTTTTCTCGACCAGTAGCAAGTTCTAAGCTTTCCTGTGAGTTTCTAAACTTTTTCTGTAGACAGACTTTAGTTCTATATAATTTAAGAAAATTGAGGATAAATCGACTGACGTCAGCTAACTTATATTTCTTGTTCTGAAAGTATGAAAGAAAATGTTTCTGATTTTTATTTCACACATATCGATTCAAATTGTTTTTTTTTATAGTTTTGTATTTTTTAAATAAAAAATTGATTAATAAGCTCTTGAAAAACTTATGTTTGAATCCCTATAGTGACTTAGGTCCTCAAACATTTTTGGTCAGCAGAAATGGACGATATCTACAATTTTCTGCTAACTCCCAACGACTAATTAGAGATATTTTTTCATGAAAAAAGATACTCGTGCAGATTTTTTCACTTTTTCCTAGAGCCAATAGCAGGTACCCCTCTTCAATAGGCTGGGATTCGATCCTCATGTCATTACGCTAAGAAAACCTGAGAATTTTTGGTAACCGGAGTTTAATTATTGTTTGAGACGACATATTCTTGTTCTGTCAAAATTTGATTTTTACTGTCACTGTAATTTTTTTTGATGATGGAGAAGTTCGAAAAAGTGGTTTTCGACATATCGTCTGCCGCGTCAGTCTGTTTGTCCAGTGCGTTTGTCCATCCGTTCGTCCACTGTAATTTGAGGTAGCACCTTAACGGGTGGACCGATTTGCTTCTTTGGTACAATGCATTTTTATGTGATTCCCTGGCGGGGAAATTCGAATTTTTGTTTTAGCTCATCTAAAAAGGGTGCTGTCATTCAACGATTTTAGTTTTTTTTTTCAAAATTTCTCAAAATTTGCTCTGATAAAATAATTTAAACGAATATTTTTTCGGGAAATTATTGTTATCCACAAAAGTAAGTTAGTGCGATCCAGTCGTATACATATTTTTTCTTTTTTTTTCTAATATAAATGATTTTTTTCTTAATTTCCATTGTTTTGCATTTACAGGAAGATGCAAATCGAGGTAAACCAAATTGGGAACATCTCTCAGACGACCTACATGTCCTCATAACAGTTGAAGACACTGAAAACAGAGCAACACTCAAATTGGCACAAGCTGTTGCTGAAGTTCAAAAATTGCTAGTGCCGGTAAGAAATTAAATTTAATTGAATTAACATTAACTTTAACAATTTTCAGCTAAGTTAATTAATAATAAAATTAAAAAAATACCAAAATCCTCTTAATTAACGCTGCTTATAATTTAAACAGAAAAAACTCATAAAAACTATCGTTCCAACTTTAAGTTTGTCAAATTATGTGGAACTGGAAAAATGTTTTCTCCCAAACTAACAATATAAAAAAAAATTAATAATTGTTTATTAAAAACGTGTTCTTAATAATTGAGACAAAAAAAAAAAAAAAACATTTTCCAATTAATACAAAACAATAAATAATATTTTTATTTCTGATGTATACCTACTAACAGCAAGCTGAAGGCGAAGATGAGCTTAAAAAACGTCAACTCATGGAATTAGCTATTATAAATGGCACATATAGAGATACAACTGCGAAATCAGTCGCTGCAGGTATGTCTTTAAACAATAATAATATTAATAATAATAATAATATCCTTCCCAAAATTAAAATTTTAATATTAATAAATAATTATTATTAAAATTCGTTTTAACACTTAACTTTTTCTTGTATAATTTCATCATTAAATTTGACTATCTCAATTGAAAATAAACATAAAAAAATATCCATTTTTCAGTTGAAGAAGAATGGCGTCGGGTAGTTGCTGCTTCTGCTGAAAACCGTTTGCTTCCTACAGCCATTCCCGGCCTTGCGCAACAAATTCGTGCTCCAACAGCAACCCCGCTGGGTGCCCCCCTTATCCGAATGACAGTGCCAACATCAGCGGCCAGTCTAATGCCTGGTCAAGCACAGCCCGGACTTGAGCATGCCGCCGCCCATGGTATGATTTTCGCCCCCTTCGGTGATTACAACTACGCGGCGGCGTTAGGCAATCCCTTGCTCACGGAATACGCAGACCATAGCGGTGGGTTATTTGCTAGATAAAATATAAAACTAGGATTAATTTAAAAAAAAAAAACAACAAATTTATTAAAACTCAAAAAATAATACCAAACCTAAAAAAAAAATTAAAACAATACACATTATATTAATATTTTTAATAATCATTAAAAAAAAAAAACAAAGTTAAGAGAAAATATCATGCACTAGATTTTTAGTTATAACAATATTATTAAAATTAATAGGTGACAGGATATTACAAAGAATAGTAACCATTTATTTGCTTAAATTAAATAACAATAACGAAATAAATTACTAAGCTATTTTTTTTATTAAAAAAGAAAACAACCAAAAAATGTGTACCTAAATATTAAATTTTGTAAGAAAATGCAGTTCATTTCTTTTTAAATTGACAAAAGTAGTTTTTTTTTTTTATTTATTTGATCTTGATATAGTTTTCTATGTAAGATGTTATTTATTTAAATTATTTATATAACTTATATTTATCCGTTTTATTTATTGGTTGGTTTTCTTTTTTTTTTTTTTGAAACATTATTATTGTGCCATTTTTGAACAAGTTAGTAAAAGTTTTTTTTTTTTTAACACAAAGTAAAACTAAAAAAAATATACAAAATGTTATAAAAATTCTTTTTGCACACACGCAAGTATCCCTCGACTTATTATATATTAACAAACATTTAAAGACGTTTATTAACAACATTATCTTAATGTCGGAAATTTTGTTGATTTATGGCGTTTATTGTAGGTTCTTATGGGGTTTATATCATGTGTGTATCAGTATCGTATGTAGTAGCCTAAGAATTTTTATGAAGGTTTTATTATTTGCATAGAAATTGTTATTCTCTTTGGACATGGTCAGAACAAAATTTACGCAAATTAGGGGTACATTTTTGAAGAAAATTCTTTATTGGGTCTTCACATATAGATAATCTAGAAGAAGCCGAAAAATTGGAAAATATGAAATGTGTCATCTTTCTTAAAGAACTTTTGTCATATCCTTTCAACTGTCTCTTGCCCTTAACAAATGATACGTTGAATAACTTTTTAAATCTCAGAGGTCTCAAAAATATGTACAGATTTGTAATCAGCTATTGGAGGTCTAGATACGATTCCCAGTCTCGTCCATCTAATAATAATAAAATTAAAGAAACGCGGCTACTGCCTCTTGCGAGTAACTGACAAAAACTTTAAGAGGTTGGGATTCGGCAATAAACTGTAGGTCCACTCCATTCCTGCAGAGACGCACACAGGAATGGTTGAGAGTTGTAAGCCACTAGGCTATTGAATTAAACCATAGTTGAAGGTTTGAATGAAAGAACAACAATTTGAGTTTTATAGGCTGGAGTTATAGCTATTTCACGGTCGTCAGGCCTATTATCAGACTCCTTTTAGTGGTGCTTAAAGTCTATGTATGTTCAATTTTAAACCACAGTTAGTTAATCCTGCAAATAAATTGAACCCAAGTTTACTCACAACCAGTTTTTCAATAGTGTCGTAACTCGATTTCGATAAATTTTTGACAGAAGAACTTATTCAATTAATCCAGAGTTAACTCATTAAACTTTTTCAATCATCTCGTGATGAAAAAACAAATATTTCAGACGTGAACTCATAGATTATCTCTCAATGTAAAAATTTGGCCTAAATATTGAACAAAAATCTAAAAAGATGATTTGAGGTCATTTGAGGTCACAACTTAAGTCAGATGCGTTTACTTATATACCTTACTACTAGGCCTGGCACAAATGTTCTACAATTTTGTGTAATTCACAAATATTTCGATAGCTCATATTAAATATTTAAAGATTTCATTATGGCGACCATGACTTTGACAAATAATGTTTTTGGAAAATGTTCAATTTCGCAGACGGAAAATTAAGGTATATGTAACGACGATACTAACATATAATTATTTTTGATGTTATAACATTAATCACCTCAACTCCGCCCAGGATTCTTCACCAAATATTGTGGAGACTAATATTTTTGATTCTTTTGCTCAATTTCTAGCAATAAGATGGCTTCTCGATGAGACTACCAAATCGCCAACTCACTTATAAATTACACTTCCCTTTCAATGTCCGTTGCCTTTCTTTTTTGCAATACTTAAGCCGATTCTAGTTCTGTGAAAAAAGTGAATCGAATTAATCGTTTTTACATTTGCTCTCATGTAGTAGCCGTGGCGTGATGGTTAGTGCGATGGACTGTCATGCCGGAGGTCTAAGGTTCGATCCCAAACCTCGCCACCTATTTATTTAAAAAAAAAACTGCTACTGCCTCTGGCGAGGAATTGGAAAATCCTCCAAGAGTATCTCCTGCCACAGAAAAGTGCCGCTCCATAGCCGTTCGGATTCGGCAATAAACTGTAGGTCCCCTCCATTCCTGCAGACACGCACACAGGAATGGTTGAGAGTTGTAAGTCACTAGGCCCTAGTTCTTCATGAGCTGTTATGCCATCAAATTTATTTTATTTATTTTACATTCGCTCTCATGCATTGCTTTCACTTTTTCGAATTACTTTGTTCAAAAAAGCGATTCTCGTTCTGTGACACCGTCAGAAGAACTGTATTATCGAACCACCTTACCATTTTCCCAAAAGCGCATGCGTAGTAAGCGCAATTCTCACAATTTTGTAGAATAACTGGTTGAACAGAATGGTGACGGAGACGCAATAGCTGTCTTTTATTTTTCTTCAAAATACTTTCAAAGCTGTACAGTACAGCTGCATTGTGGGCACGTAAAAAAAATAACGTACGACACTATTTGACAGCTCTTTCAGTTCCGTCTGCGGCTCCAGTTCCAGCATTCTATTCTGTTCAGGCAGTAAAGAGAAACGGTTGAGAGAGAAACATTTTTTCTCTATGGATTGGACAGAGATAGAAACTTAGTTGGATTTCTCATTACTTGATTTGTATTCACCCTTTCACATTGAATGAAGATTTTATAGCGTGAACAGGAATTATTTATTATGAAAGTTTTTTATGTTTGGTCTAACATTTTCATAGAACCATAATCGGAAAATAGGTGAAAAGTTTTTCGTTTCACTTTTTCACAGAACCAGAATCGGCTCCCGGGCTACTGCCTCTTGGGAGGAAGTGACAAATCCTCCAAGAGTATCTCCTGTCAAAGAAAAATGCCGCTCTCCATTTCTGCAAATACGCACACAGAAATAGTTGAGAGTTGTGAGTCACTTGTTCTTCATGAGCTGTTGTGCCGCGAAATTTATTTTTATTTTTTAAAGATTTGTCATTCTTTAATGATAACTTGAGTCTTGAGTGATATTTAACTTTAAGAAATGTCCTAGCTACCTATGTTACGGTGCGTAGGTATATAGGTTTGCCAATTGTTTTTTTGTTTTTTTTTTATATTTGTCTCCATTCCCAATCGAAACTAAGATTCAATATTTTCGAGGGTCACCTTTTTTATTTTTGAAATGATTTCATTTATGTACGACCAACGAAATATTTAGAGCTCTTATCCAAAAATTCCAAGAGAAAATAAAGCCGAGTACAAGTTTGCCTATTGGCCAGACCCACATTTTCACATCTGCATGACGAGCTCCTTTAACTATGCAATAATCGTCTTCTTCGAAGAGATGCACTAAAAGAAACAATATTGCCATTGTTGGTTTCTAAAATATTAATTGAAAATTTATATATTCTATGCTATGTTTAAAAAAAATAAAACAAAAAACTTTTAAAAGTAGTGAAGTACTAGATGCTTTAGGTGTTAGGTTTTAAGATTATTTTCATACAGTTAAATGTTGATAAAACATACATATAAGGACACTGTCATAGCTTAAACCAATGACTTATTGTGTTCCTGATTAAAGGACAAACGTTTAACTAAATTTTTAAGCTTTATCTTTGCTCTTTTAAAGTTTATATATTTATAATTAATTTACTAGCTCAGTTTTGGTTGTGTCCTTGACTTTTTATTCAACCTTTTTCGCTGTATTATCTTTGTTTTCTATTACATAAATAAAATATCTCTTAGATGTTTAAAAATTCTAAGGGTTAACCAAAGCTGTTGCTGGAGAATATCTGTGAATCTTTTTGATCAAAAACACAAAAACCATTCTCAAATATCACTTTATAGATCGATATACAGTACCATCCTCTCAAAATGGAACACAATACAATGATGATCAACAAAAGCTCTTCATGCAGTCTGTGAATTATTGGTGCAACAAATCTGCTGCCGGAAATATGCGATCCTTTAGAGTAAAACCTTACGATCATGTGAACCTGGGACACAAAGAATAGGATACCGAAATGTAATTACTAATACTAAACGAACAATAATTGATTGTTTTCTTTGTATCTATTTTTTATATCGTTGTTATGTTTTGTGATTGTTCTTTTTTTTTTCTTAAATTTGTACCTTAGTAGTTAAAATTTTTTTAAGATGTTATTTTAAGTATTTATATAAATTATGACAAATTATGACATTTTACAATGACTAGTTATATACTTTAATTTTTTTTATTATTATAAGTCGATGGATTCTTGCGTAGAAATTTAGTATAAACAAAAACAATAATATTTTAAATGTAACACATACTAAGCAGCAAACTAGAGGCACTTACTTTGACATTTTTTTTTTTTTGAAATTAATATGTACATAATAGTTTTAGACCGGGGCTTTTCATTGCAAGCATTTACTAAATGTAGTAAAAATTAATAAAACAATACACTTTTAATTAATTACATTTAAAAACCTTTTAAGCAAGAGCGAAACTCAAATTTGATCAAAGTTAATTTATTGTGTACAATTTTTGTAAGTGAGCAAATTATCACTTAGAGATATCAGATCATAAGTTAGTCACATTGGAGCACACAGCTCAAGTCTCAATGAAAAAAAAAAGTTCTGTTAAATTTCTGTTTCTTTCTTGTTTTATAAAAAAATAAAAATAATTAAATTATTAGTTTTATGAAACATAGGAGGAATATATAAAAACTCAAATATTGCAACAAGCTAAGGAAATTGTTTCTGAATAACTATGCACCTCTTAAACATTTAATGAACTTCTTGGAATGAAAAAATCTTTAAATAATGCCTTTTTCCTTAATTCTTCCTTCTTAATTTTTAGCAATGTTAAATTGTCTGATTATGCCACGTTCTGAACTGAGCTCTTGAGTTCAGAACCTGATGTCATGAAGAACCAAAACGTAGCTTTTCGATTTAAGAAATGGAAAAGTAATATATGCTGCACTTAGTGAAAGAATAATTTATGCTGAGTTCACCTTATTTACGAAATTTAAATTTAATGAGAAATTGGAATAAAAGTAAGAATCCGCAGTTAGGGATACATCATATAAATATTTTGTTCGTATTTAACAGTTAAATGACGTTTCGACAATATTAGAGTTCAACCTTTACCCTTTTTCCTTTGCAATTTGATTAAAAGTAGTCCTTAATACTTTCAATTAGTGGGTGGGAAATAGTTTAACCTTTAAATTTGGAAGATAATATAACTTGAGCTTCTTCGTCTGCAGGTTGTTTCTTTAAAAATCCTTCCTTTTCATCTGATGAACTATATTAAAACAACCTATATTGTGCGACAGCGTACATAACTACTATAATAAGGAATTTCAATTAACGCTTTTAGTTACTTAGAGCACAGAGATTAATTAATTTTTCTTTCATTTGCGCTAGGTCCTTTTTAAACAGCGATCTTATTCGATTTTTCTTATAGTCCATTGAAATGCTACAAAATTTTGGCCGAACCTTGCATTTTGTACAGGACAAAATTTTGTTTGATGGATCTGTAGGAGGGATCAGTGTGGTGTGAGTGTAAAACCGAGTTTTCGGTGTTGAACTCTCCCCCTTTTGCCCACCATTTTAGAAAAGGGGGCGTAAAAAGGTCTTCGCAACATCTTGAGAACCATACATAGCACAAACAAAATTTTACCATATTTGTGTAGAGAATTAAAATCTCTAAAATGTATGTTAACACACTTTTTTTCGTGAAATTGAAAACAAAAAAGTTCAAAATCAAAAAAAGATGACCATTGTCAAGAAAAGTATTTTCTTCTTTTATTTATTTTATATCCTCTTTAAGATAAATTTCTTAGAACAGTCATGTTTTTTTGGTTCTCAAGATATCGCTAAAACTGTTTGGCGGCCAAAAGGGGGGAGTTCAACCCCGAAAACTCCTTTTTACACTCACACTGATCCCTCCTACAAATCCATCAAAAAGAATTTTGTCCTGTATGAAATGCAAGGTAAATGTAAAATTTCAATCGACTATTATAAAGCGTGCTTCAATATATGAATCAGCTATATTACAAATAGTAATTTGGCCCTTCGTTTGGGATTTTTTTCTTGCTAATTTACTTTCACAGTCGTACAATGAGTTACTATTAAGCTCATTATGCTTACATAAGCAATCTATTTATGGTCCTGAACTTTTGGATTAACACTTCAATGCAGAGCATATATAAATCAGATTTGGCACAAATACAACATTTTTTACTAAAATAAATTTTTCGTTATTTTCTCTTCTGTCAAAAATTTGAAATAAAAAATAATATATCTCCTAAAACTCAACATACATACATACTATATATTTGTTATTAACAATTTTTAGGCTTAAATCAAAATTGTCACTAACGTGCTTGCCTAACTATATAGTTTAATGAAAAAAAAAAACTTAAACAAAAAAATTAAACTCAAATCCAAATATTTTAGGACTTAAAACACAACATTTTTAAATTTTTTTTAATTGCAGTTTGGTACACAAATTTGATCACCTAAAAACCCTATCCCATATATATTTCTGTTAGAAAAAAAAGTATACACAAATATATACTTCAACCTACACAAACTGAAAGGCAAAAACTTTATGACGTTTATCAGAGCTCAACCCCAGCAGAATTTCTTTTAAAACATTTTTGATTAAAAAATAAAAAAAAAATTATATATTTTTAATTTTAGTTAATTTTAAAATTAGGACAAAATTTAAGAAATTAAAAATACTGTGATCAAATTTGGGGGTCGCTTTGTAATATATTAATTTTTAACATTTTTTTTTTTACATACTAGATGCAAGTTTGATTTTAAAAATTTTGTTATGTTATTTATAAATATTTTTTTTTTCCATACCATAAATGATTTCAAACTATCACAATTTTTACAGTTGGTCGATATTTGCATGCCGGCTCCGTCTTTTAAATATTTTTATTTAATTATAGTTAGATGTAAAAATATACTCATATCTTTTAGGATAAAACAAAAAAACGAACATTATCTCAAACAAATTGTTGGAGAAAATTTAAAAGTGTTAAATTGTTCGTTTATAGTTTGATCAGATAGGTGTTAAGATTAAAAAGAAAAATTATTAAATAAACAAAATGATTTTATTGTTAGTTTTTATAAATCCGCATAAGCAAGCATTGAAAATATTTATTGATATTGTACAAAGCTTGTACACATGTTAAGTTTCCTTCTTTTTTATACCAATTGACATATTTTCATAGTTCGAATTATAGTATTAAAGAAGAATTTAAACAAAAATAATATAAAAATACTCATAAATACGAGTATTACAAAAAAAAACAAAAAAAAAAACAATAAAATGTAAAGAATTAAAATATAAACAAAAAATGACTTAAATCGTCGAATTCATTGTATTTTCTGTAAATATTTAGTATTTTTTTTCTTCAAATAATTCATACCTACTTTTCGCATAAACATTATAAGTGATTTTTTATCCAGTGGTAGATTTATTATTATTGTTTATTTTATTGTTCATATATTTATTTTATAAATATTTTCATGACATGAGTATATTCTAGTTTAAACTTTTACGTTGATTTTATTATTTTATGTGTTAAACAATTAAAATGTTTGTTTAAAAAGTAATTTGTAGTATTATTTTGTTTGGTGTTGGGCTTATTTTAGTGTTATTTTTTTTTAGAAAAAATATTTATTCATAGTTTTTATGTTATAATGTTGTGTACCTTTATTATGACGAGCTATTTAGTATGATTTAACTTTCTTATTTATTATTAATTTATTTTTATTTTATTTGCAATTATTTTTTTTTGCGCTTTAAGTAAAGTAACAAACTAACCTGTTACAGTTTTAAAAAATTAACATTAAAACAGCCTGACTACCAAATTCATTGCAAACATTTTTATAAAAATAGAAGGCTTCCACGCTATCCAGCTTAAGTAGATATTTATTTCAAACATAAGAACAGGGTGATTTTTTTTATTTATGTTATCGCTTGAGAGGTTGAAGTTATAATAACTTCCAGAAGCAGAAGATATATACATTTTATTTTTGAAAGGATATTCTGATAGTTACTTTGCTTGTTCAAAATTTGAAGGAATGTACATTTTATTTTAGAAATGATCTTCTAATAGTTACCCGCCTGGGGAAATGGCAAGCTTTTGGCAAGTTTAGGCAAGGGCCTGGCAAGTTTTCGGTAAGGAAAACATGGACGACAATATTTATTTAATAAAATACTGGTGAGGCTCTTGATGGTAACTATATGTACATATAGTGAAATCATTTTACGAAAATTAATAAAAGCAGGATCTTATTATATCCTATATCGTAATAAAAATCTTTGTGTGTTTATTAACTGTGCAAATTTCAAATAATGATTGTGAATCAGTGTGTCAAATATTAAAATCGCAACTGCAAAAAAAACAGAACCACAACTGATTTTGGCATTTTTCAGAAATCAGTTCTCAGTTGTTCTACCTAAAAAGCAAGTGCAAACAGACTCACTGAACAGCAAGCCAAAACAGTTTAGAACAAAAAATTTCTTATTGAACTTGCTTTTTTCTGTTCTAAACTGTTCCGAACAGCCTCACGACGAGAAATGCTTTATTATGTATTATTTCATTGTTTTAAATTCTTTTTTAAGTTAGATCAACTGCTAAGAGATCTCGTCACGCTGGCGTCTCGTTTTATGGTCGCATTGTGAAACAGCCTTCATGTACAGTTTATAACCAGGGTGGTGGGCATCGAGGAACTGGGTGCCTTGCCTATCTAGATTAATATAATATAAAGCGACTGACAGCTTATAGCTTTGACCCTCATGTCTGAGATGGGTTAATGGAAAACCATGTAAAACAAAATGTGTGCAAAAAAACTAGTTTTTACTAGTTAGGGCTTAGGCAGCATTAAAATGACGAGGCAAAAAGGTTCATAACTGGAGAGGGCCTAGCGAATGCCTATATGAAAAACTTGCCAGGGCCTTATTGAAAACTAGATTCTCTTTTTTTTTTCAGGTGGGTAATTAGCTTGTTACAAATTTGAAAAAAAAAGTGTACTTTGCCAAAATGAAAATAAAATTGCTATTTTTCTAGCGTAAAATGTTTTCTTTACTTGATATCAGCGCTAATTTTTGCCTTCATAGTGTACCCAAGTCTAAAATTTTTGTCGTCCACAGTGAACGCTTTGATGATTTGTTCTTTTCAAATACGATGTGAAATGGAAACAAAGCTCTTACTGCCTGAGAGCAAATAGCTAGTTAGATATTTATTTATGACAAAAATTTTCCTTGAGGTTTTTTTCAGTGTAACTGCAACTGCTATTCTTCATTAATGTCTATAAAATATTTTCCTATAGGAATTTAACATTGTTGTTTGAAGCCAAATTTTTGTACAAAAAAAAACCGAGATCGTACACGAAATTAAACGTAAATATTGAGCTTAAATGCTTGCGTAAAGTCGTGAAGCTATTGCTGAAGAATAAAAAACTGTCTTAGTAAAAAGATACAAAAAAAGTTTTTCGGCAAATACTTAAAACGCTTTATAGGTACGAAGTTTGATCAAATCGTAAGTGATATTTCGAACATTATTAAAAAAAAAACTAAATAATTGCTTAGTTTTTTTAGATAATCTAAATAAAAAATATCCCATTACTATTATTTTCTTCCTTTTTTGAACACGAGACACAAGATTTTTTTTCGTTTATATAACTGAGCTGCAACGTTTTCTTAAAAAATTCTTACAAATTCGTAATTCGTTGCACTGAATTTGAAGAACATCCATTAGTAAATATTAATTAAAGCTGTATTTGTATTAAAAAATCAAGACTAAAAAGTAAAACATAGATAAAATTTGCCCTAAATTAACACAGTGCCATCCGCTTAATATAGCATTATATACTTACCAAACAATAATACCAGTCTTAGTTAATTAAATTTACTTTAAAATAAAAAATTAAACAATAACATATTATTTATACAATTTGAATTGGCTTTTATATATTATTATAGTTTTTTTTTTTTTTTTAATTTTGTTTTGTTTTATTTAAACACTTTTCTTTCTTGCTCAGCAGGATTTCGGGTTGAATCAAAATGGTGCTTAGTATATCATAATTATTAAATTTATTATATATAAAGTTATTTAGCTTAATTGTTAATTTAAATAAAAATATATATAAAAATGCAAGCTCACCGAATTCCGTCCAATATATGTTTTTTTTTTTGTTTTTAGTTGCTAGTCAAATAAAAGTGTTTTTATTTTTATTTTTGTTTTTATTGTCTTTGTAAAATTATAAAAAGAATACAAAAAATCTGCATGATATTACATTTATTTATCTGACATTTTTTCTGTGTATGTATTTTTGATTTATATTTTTTTTAGAACTCCTGGTATGAAATCACTTATAAATTAAAATAAAAAAAATATTCATTCCAAAGAATAAAATAACTTAAAACAGGCAAACACAAGGAATAGATGAGAAAACAATGTAAACCGATTGAAAATAAATACATTTTTTCTTTTTTTTTTTCTTAGTTCATTTTCATAAATTATAGACATTTTTTGTTTCCTATTCATAATAAATTTATCTTATAAATTCATATAAATTACAAAAAAAGAAAACTAATACAAAATGTATTTTTTCAAAGTAGGAGCACTTAAACAACACAGACGTTTTTCTAACAGAGAACATCCGTATCAGAGGGCTGGGGTCTCTCATAAACCACCAAATTTTATTGAAATTCAGTAAAAAAGAAAATAACTCACAATAAAACATTAAATAATTTTCAACTCAGTTTTAAATTAAATTTATAACAAAATTACATTTACTCTCGAGCGAACAAAACAAAATTAAACTAAAGAATCTCAGTGTTGATATTAAAAAAAAAAAAAATCATTAAATAAAAATCATTGCACAGATCTGTGAGAGACCCCTTGCAACAATAAAAATTAAATACCAACTTTTTTACAAACTTTCAGCCCACAGGTTAGTTTGTTAATTTTAATTAAATTTAATTATGTTTTTTTATTGCGTTTAAGTAAAATAAGAAAGAAATGATTTATTTATCGAAAATCGATTCTTTCTATGTGTTTATAGTTTTACTTAGTATTGTTAAATGTATTTTGTGGCAATATAAAATCAGAATTTGAATTAAAGTACGAAAAAACCTATGAGATATAGAAAGAGAGCAGAAAAAAAAATTAATTAAAAAAAATATATATATATAAAATATATTGTTTAATGTTGACTTGTGCCTTTGTGAATGTGTTTTTTTTTTTTTTAATAAGAATTTAAAAATTAGATACAAATATATACCTAAATATTAAGATTTTATAAATATTTTTAAATCTATTTTATACTCCATGAAAACCACAAACAAGATTTGTAGTCTTAAGTTTTGAATTCCTCTTCGAAATAAAAAAAAAAAAAATAAAAATAATGTCTTGTTTTTTATCTATGAAAATTGAAATAATTGTAAAATAGGATAATTTTTAGAAATTAATAAAGATATATAAAAAAAAATGGGGAATGAAATTGATAGCAACTTTTTCTATATAAACTTTACGACAAAAATACAAATTGAAAAATATATACATATATTTAATCGAAAAAAATCGATGAAATTATAAATAAATAAAGATCAATGATTGTTAAATCAAAATTTAAAACAATTTAGTTTTTTTTTTATTTTACTCATTTAAATATTTTGTCTATCCTTCCTGTCTAAATTTAATTTTTTTTCTACCAATTCCTTAAAATTCTCTTAATATTTTTTAAACATCTAAACAATTACTTACATAATTAATTTAAAACAATAAACAAAAAACCTTTTCCATTATCCCACTTTAATAAAATTCAATTGAAGAATGAACACATTTTAATACAAAAATTAAATATTTTTTAATATCATTCATCTTTATTAACAAAAGTAATCTAATATTAACATATAATAATCAATTTTGTAACATCAAATTAATTTCTAACTAATTTAACTATTTAAAATTTAATTTTTTTTAGAAAATTTGGTATTAATATTCGTCAAAATTAGTAATATTAAAAATAAAAACCAAAACAAATAAGTTTTCGGAATGAATGAACTGGAGTTTGTGTATAAACTTAATTATTTTTAAATAGATGATAAGTTGTTGAGATTTACATTACATTCCTTCAAACAATATAAAAAATTTCAAAATAATATACATTTTTTTAAATAACAATTTTGGTAATGGGAAATAATAAAATTGTTAAATTAAAACATTTTTACATTGCATCGCTTTTTTATGTTTTTTTTTGTAAAAAAAAAATGAAATTAAGAAAAATAAACTACTTACATTTAATTCATTAGTTTGGTCCTTTTCTAACATCCAGCACAAGACAAATCATAATATAAAAAACGAAAATTTAACTTTCTGTTCAAATAAAACACCATAAACTGTTATTAAAAATGAAATACTATTTTTGCACACTCTACCAAAATAAGTAACATTTAATTTGATTGTAAAAAAAAAGTATGATAATGCATAGTTATTTTTGTCATATATTATGTATTTCATTTAAACTTTCATTGTTAACATTTACTTAAGGATTATCTTTAATAATATTTAATTCTTCTTTCCAAAAAAAAAAGTGCAAGAACATTTCTAAAACTCAATGTCATATAGTACTTTTTTTCTATATAAATAATATTTATAAATAATCTTGCTAAATTAAACTAACCAAAGGCCAAGTTAACTAAACAACATTTTTTATATATAAATATACATAAAATTAATTTAATACTTATATTTTTACATGAAATCGAACAAGTATCTAATCTCAAAGCGTTTTTTTTTTTTTCAAACAAAATAATCCATTTTTATAAATAATGCACACCTTTCAATACTCAAAAAATCATAAAAATAAATGTTTATGTGTTTAATTGTCTTGAGGAAACAAAATTATTTGACAAATGTGAATCTTTGTTATTAACGTTGATTAACTTCATATTTAAAAAAAAAAGTATATTTATTTAGCTGGCAACACTTAACCTGTTATTGTGGCGATGATAGTATGAATTCCTAGAAGTATGCAATTATAATTATGGTCTTAACGTCTTTAACGGCTCGTGACAATTAAACATGTGAAATTATTTGTTTGGTAACAACTTGAAGTAAAACTATAAATTAACTTTTAAAAATGAATTTCGTATATAACTGGGATGCTTGCATGAGTTATTTAACTTTAAATTTACAAAAATACAAGAAGGCTCACGTTCCAGATCAATCATTAGGTCTGTTCCTTTACTTTGTAACTCAGTGATTTTCTGTGCATTTTGCTGCCATTTTATTTTATTTTTTATATGAACTTTGACAGAACTTTGGACTGAAATTTACACAAATGCACAGAAAATGGAACTTAATTTAAAATTTAAATTCAATTCAATTTCAAAACAATTTCAAATATTAGAAAACAACATAATTAAGATTTTTTGAAATTTCTTTCACAGTTCTTTTTTAAATCTTAAATGAAGAAATATAAATTGTATAAGCCATGTTTAATGAAGAAAACTAGATCAAAAGAAATAGAAATATAGCACAAGTCAGTTAAGCTACCGAAGCTTAACGAAACTATACCGAATGTTTCATGTCGTCTTCACGTCATTGTTTGCATAAACTTTAAAAAGGGTTTTCAACTCTTGTTTAATCTAACACTTGATGTTAGTCATAAATTTATGAAATGTAATTTTAGTTAAATGAAACTTCTAAAGCAGTTGAATTTTTCGAGATAATAAGATATAACTTTCGATGAAGTTTTTATGAATATTTTCTTGGCTAAAACGTGATGAAGAAGATGTTGGGTTTTAAGTTTTGAGATTTGCTGGTGTAGTTTTCAAAATATGACGCTTAATATAACGTTAAAATCAAATTCAACGACATTGTTTCGTGATATTTGCCGCCATTTTATTTAATTAAAACGTGAAAAAATGTCACTTTGACTGCTTTTACACGTTGCGAAATTCCCTTGTGATTTCGAAAAACTTTGGCGAGGGACGTATGTGGTGGCCGGGGTAAACGAAATTGCAGAGGTTGAACAAATTGCAGCGTTATCGCCCTTTCTTCTTTGGTGTTATTCGTTATTGTTGGAGTATGTTTTATTTCAATTCGTCTTCTACACTGTGAACTTCGCTTAATCAAATGGAGTAAAGAGTGCAGATACATGAAATCTTTTCACTTACACAAAGTATACGAAGATGGAATGAAAAGGAAAACACATAAAAAACGCAGAGATAAAATTCGCAGTGTGTAAATGCGTCTTTGCAATCAGAAGCAAACCAATAGAGAAATCGCAAGAGAATTTTGCAGTGTGTAAAAGCAGTCTTTGGAATTTTTCATGCAACACATCTTACGTTACATACACGCAATGATGTGTTGAAAGGTTAAGTGTCTTTTCTTGCAAGTGAGCTGCGATCTGCGAATAAATATTTTAAAGCAAATTCGAAGCAAATATCAACTTTTTTATGTTTTAACTCTTCGACGAAGTGAATAAATAATCTAATCATCAATTTATCTTAAACGAATAACTGTCAAATGCAAATTCGCAATCCACAAGATTAGGACTGATTACAAATTCTACAAACCGGCGAAATAAACTTCGAATGAATTTAACCTTTTAATGTTTTAAGAAAGTTTACAGTACTGTCGTTTAAACCGAAAATGATGTATATACATTATTTTTTATGATTATACGAGTTTTTTTGTCAATTTTTTAAGTAGTAGTAGTAGTCGGCGACCCCGACCGAATGAAAAACGCGGTTTTTTCAACTTTTTTTTAAAAATTGGAATTTAAATTAGAACTGCGGAAATTCATATTGGTGGATACAATAAAGAAAATCAACTCATGCTTGCATTCCATTTAAGCATCAATAGCATTATTAAAACAAAAAAAAAATAGTAATTAAATTAACAGTACTTTATAAACCTATAATATTACTAACATTAACATATTTGTTTATATCTATTTTTCTTCTATATTTTTTTACATGCTAACCAACGTGGTACCATGGTAGATGATCTAACCCTGAACGTATATTTGAAGCGATTGAAAACTGTTATGTGAAAAAGCAACAACAACAACAAACAAATCTATTAACTAACTCATAACTGGAAAATTTATTTTCCAAAATAAAAAATAATAAAATAAAAATAAAAAAAAAAAAACAGAAAACAATTTATGTGCACATATCATAATAATTATAATCCCCGTTTACAAAATTCCATCAAACAATACGCTACATTATATCCATCCTTTTCGTCACTGTTTTTGTGTTACATCAAATATAATGTTGTCCTTTAACCTTTGCTCCTCTAACATAACAAATTATTACAAGAACAACAACAAACAAACTTAAAGTTTTAACCGCAAAATACAAGGTCAGTGAAATTAAAGACCTTATATACAAAGTAACCGTTAGACAAGTGGATCTCCTGCAATATCAAATCAGCGGATATTTCATCAAAAGCAATATCAACCTTACCTTAATTTTGGAACACACAATGTTTAGAATCTTCAATATATATATTTTTTTTTTTACATTAAAAATGTAAGTATAAAAATAAGAAATTTTATTTAAAAAATCATAAATCTTAATCTCATAGATAAATTTAAATTAAATCATAAATCAACAAAATAAAAATGTTACAAGATTTAAAACATTATAAAGTTTGAAGCTATAATATTAAGTAATAAAAATAAAATCATATTTTTTACACTCTACTACACTGTTGATTATTTTTCAATGAAACAAAAATATATATCTATTTAAAATTTGATGTCTGTTTTTGTTAAAAATTTTAAACGTAAACATTAGAAATAATTTATCAACAAATTTGACAAAAAAAAAGAAATTCAACTGAAAAAAAAAAGAAATAATATTAAAATGAAAACTAAATTTGATTAAATCAACCGCCATATTTAGTTGTTATATATTTTTTTTTATATAAATAAATAATAGATAAATATTATTTAATATAGATTTGATATTTATTAAAAAAAATTAAATATTAAATATATCAAGGCAGTTAAACAAAAAAATGTGTTAAAGTGGAACAATAATTGTTTATGATTATTGATTGACAAATTAAATGGAAATGTTTTTAAAAATTTGTATCAGTTTTTGTAGAAATCAAAAAAATATTCTCTTTTTTAAAATAAAAGGACTCGAATTTTTGATGTGCTTTTGCATCTTATTTATTCGAAAAGTGTCGAAGTGATTCCTGAGAAAAAGTCCCTTTAAACTTCTATTTCAAAATTTAAATATATTCAGAGTTCTATTCAAGCCAAAGTGAAGATCAGAAAAATAAACAAATGCTGCACGTGTGAGGCCGATATCTCAGATGAATATGAAGATTGCGAAAACTTTTCGTTTAGATTTCTTTCGCAGGATTATTCAGTTGAAACAAAAACACAGCACGTGAGATAAAATGTGAAATTTAAAGGTTCCCTGAAACTATACTGCGGCTTCAATCACGTTTTTCAATAACTGGGCAGAAAATCGTAGGTGTATTCTAAGAGTTTCTTGTCTTACCGCCATATTATTCACTCGATACATCCAGATTTAAACTTAAATCCAGATGAATTTACTGAATTTGTATGATTTACATCCTGATTTAAGTTTTAATCTAGATGTATTGGGTGAATAATATGGCCGTTAGACTAGAACGCATCTGTAATTTCACCGTGCGATTATCAATTGCAAGAATACATTACATGTAAAAAAGTGCACATGATACTAAGAATTTGACATATTTCGCGACCACTTTTTTAAGTCGTATAACGACCGAAAATCGTATGAGCATTCCTAGTCTAAGGCTATAGGTACCTTCCATATGCAAATGCGATTTTCTTGAACTGCGATAAAAGCAAAATTTTGGTCCTTTCAAATAGCGTTACGCCAGGAAAATAACTGCAAATTTTGTGTCGCAAATTAATATAAAACTCCTAATTCTAAATGTGAATGAAATATTACCAAGAAATCATACCATTTTCTTAAATCATAGCGACAAAAAATTGCAAGTGCTTTCTTAGCCCCCAGAGTAAAACAAGAAATACATAAGACCGTTTTTTTTTTTAAACTCAACTGCTTTCCTAGCCTCTGCAAATGCTCTTGAAAATATTGCATTTTTAGAAACGAGACAAATTAATGAAGGCTTTATAGGTTTGCCCAATATTCGCTAAAGTTTTATGGTTTTCCCAATGTTCAAAATTTTAAATACATATTTTACAGCACAAAATTTCTCCGGTTAAAGTTTTCAACTCTTTAGGATTTATTTTCTCTATTTTAATATTTTTGAACTTAAAATTTTTGGAAAGATTATAAAAACAATAATTTTTGTCTATAATAATAAATGATTTACATCAACGCAGCGTCAATCAGTATAATAAATAATTGTTCCAAACCAGACACATAATCAAATAGACAAGAAAAACTTCATTGTATAAATAACATTTATTTAAATATATTTGCATTAACCTACAAAAAGTAAATAAATAATTCACATCATTGAATATAATAATTTAATTATACAAACAAAATCAAAAATTAATATTATACATATTAGAAAACATTGCATTCATTTTATTCATACTACTTATTGCTTAAGTTACACACAAACAAAAAATATGGAAATAGTTAAAATAATTTAATAAAAAAAAAAAAAAAAAACTATAAATATTGTCCAAATAAGAAAAATGTGCCTTAAGAATTAATAATACAATATTATTGAATTTATAATTAGGTGTTATAACAAATGTTGTTTGTAGTATTTTTTTTTTTTTAATTTTACTTACAGTATATTAATCAACAAAAAGTTTTTTTTTTTTTTAATTATTATTTTCTCTTTAATATTTATGAATTTAAACATAATAGTTCATTTTTGTTTTAAGTTAAAGTATATATATTATACAATATGTATCCATATTTTCATCTTATGTGCAATTCATTGTTGTAAAATACATTTATTTTCTAATAATAATAAAATACAAAACAAACTGTGCATTATATATCATTTCTATATACGAAAAAATACGTCATTATAATCATTTTTTTTTTTGTTTTAATTAACATAAAAAGAAAAAGAATATTGAATACAAATACATATATGTAATTTAAAAAGAAAGGAATTTTTTGCAATTTGTATTTTCCAAAAATCAATCAAATCATACGTATGTAATAGATTATATAAGGGTTTATTTAAGGCTTTTAATAATAATAATTATATTGTTGTGTTTTATATATATATATATATATTTACATAAAATCTTTATACATTTTATAGATTTGCTTTGATACATTTAAAAATGTTTTTTTTTTTCATTTTGGCGATTTTATAAATTTTTTTTTTTGATACATGTGTGAAAACAAGTAAAATAATCAACATAATCAACAAAAATGAATCCATTCAAAAAAGAAAGAAATAATATCAACTATATAATAAATTGTGTTAAATGTTAAGTGAAATAAATGAATCTAATAATAAATACCATAAAAGAGTATTATTTTCTTTTGATAAAAGTTCTCAGTGGGTTCTTGTTTTTACCATAAGCATTTACACTTTTTTGTTGGGAGGTAATTTTGCTTTACAATATTTAAATAAAGCATTCAAAAAATAATGGATGGATTCTATACAAACCCTAGGAGAATTTTGAATATTGAGACAAAATTCTTTTTGAATTAAAAATCTGGCAACGAATTTCAGATCAAAAGCCAGTAAGCTCCGAATATCTCGTGAAATAACATTAATTGAATTTGGTTGCAAATGTCTTCGGGTTTTATCGCCCAACTTCAAAGCACCTAAGTAAAGTACCTACTGGAAAAACTCCAAAAAACTGACTGCGATGAAATAAGTTTCGATGTCGTAAAGTCCAAATAGAATGTCATATCACCCAAAATTAGGCTATAATGCATTGTATTATTGCTATAAATATGGAGATACTATAACAGTACGGTGCGAAAATAATTGAACCTATTCAGATGAGTTGCAGTGTAGTTTAAAAAATATGAGATGATATTTTTAAACAAAAAATAATGATTACGAAAGAAAATTACGTATACGCCACAGTGAACAATTTTGTTTTGAAAATGTTCCAAGGTTTGTTTTATTAAAATTTTATAACATATTGAGCATTATTCATACATATGTAGTTATGTATCAATATGCTCCCTCAAGACATCTCAATATAAAATCAGAAAAAAGATTTGTACTACAAACTTGTAGCAAATTTAATTTCCTACAAAATATTTTAAGTAACTTTTATCGATGAATGCTTTTGTTAAAAAGCTACAATGCATTTGGTTGGACAAAAATATGACGGTAAAAATTCAAGCCCAACTTTTAACAACAAAATTCACTGGAGCATTCCCTTAAAAAAAAGAAAACTCTCAAATTTTCGATTTTTTAGTGTTAATGCACGTTTAAAGTAAGATGGCGGCCATATAAACAAATAATTTTAATTAAACATAAAATTTATGTGATGTATTTGAGTTCTGGACATATTTATTTTGGGAGTAATAACATCAGATGGCTTTTAATTTTTCAACCTCATGAATATTCGACAAAAAAAGACATTTTTAAATCGGAAAATGCCAAACCAATAACCGGAATTTCGACTTTCCAATACATTGAAATTGACAAGAAAAAGAAAGAGTACCGAATTTATAGCCTACCAGAAGGCAAAACGTTTGTTAACTATTAAATAACTACTCATAAAAACCGTTAATTTCAACTCTGTCAGACACGTGATGCAATTTGTCTGTACGTGACAAGCTATTAAAAAATTGCTAATAATATAAGGATGAGCCTTTTTAATATTTTTTTCTCATAAATACTAACTTTGGTGCTTACTTATTATTCGGTTCTTACAAATTTTTGATCAATGTCTAATAGTTTTGCTGAAATCTGAATATTAAGATAACAACATAGGACATTGGTTGACTCGGTGCAGGGAAATAACTTCACGGGAATCAACTTCACATGGGAAATAACTTCACCTATATGGGAAATAACTTAACTTTTTTTTGATGAAGATTTTGCCCACCGGAGTGAGAAAAAATTAACTTTTTTGTGGGATATAACTTCACTAATAAGTTAAGCAACTGCCCACGTAAGGTGGGAAATAATTTAACTTTGTACTATAGTCAGAGATAATTATTATTTGCTCTCTCATTCTCATCTAAGAAAAACTGTAATGCAGTAGCGTACTTACAGAAAGCTTTCATGAAAACTTTGTTACTTTAATGTTGTTCCAACATTTACTGCCTACAAGCAGTTAGTAATTATTTACTTTGCGTATGCAGAACATGTGAGTATCAAAATTTGTTTTTTAAAGTAACAAAGTGATAAATTAAATTTTAAAACTACTTTTTGCGAATATACTTTTTATTAAAACTGCATTTTCAAAAAATTAAAAAATTAATTTAATTATGCAGTAAAAGTGCAAAACTCATGCGAACTTTGCACTTTTATTGCATAGTTAAATTAGTTTTTTAATTTTTTGAAAATGCAGTTTTAATAAAAAGTATATTCTCAAAAAATTATCTTTCGTTTAGTGCATTATACAAAGTGAATAGTTTTTTTCATTAAAACTGCATTTTTAAAAAATAATTTTGTTTTATTTTTTTATTATAAAGTAAAACTGAACTTGTTTATAAAATTAAGTTCTAATTTTGTTTTGTATATAAATTATTGGACTTTTCGTTACATATTTATAGTAAAGATTGTTTTTGTTTTCAGTAAATTGCTTAATAACATAAATTTGTTCTGCATTTTATTCGGCCCTTATAATTTGAATATACTTTTGACATCTTTATAAGTGGGAAATAACTCACAAAATTTTCGGATGAAATTTTTTTCTCACTTCGGTGGGAAAAATCTTCATCAAAAAAAAGTTAAGTTATTTCCCACTTTAGGTGAAGTTATTTCCCATGTGAAGTTAATTCCCGTGAAGTTATTTCCCTGCACCGGTTGATTCGACCCGTCGGTAGGTACGTGACCATGGAATGGGGTATCGAAAAAGTTACCTAAAATATTTTGTAGGAAATTAAATTTGCTACAAGTTTGTACCTAGTACAAATTTTCTGGGATCAAAAATACGCCAGTTATTTGTGAAAATCAAAATAATCTTTAAAAACAAAATCTGGCGGTAAAACAACATCAGGTGTAAATATGAAAAATGTAGTTTTCAGCTTGTGAACCGATACTCTTTAAAATATGCAAGGAAAAATGCGTCTTCGAATTATTTCTCATAGCATAATAAATAATGAAATCTAAATACCTCGTACTAAATTGTATGATCAATGTGATCTTACAAAATTCATAACTCCACAATTGTGTTCCGATTTTCAAGAACCATAGCTTGTTTGACTTATTACCAACTAAAAAAAAAAGTAATGCAAAACTGTTTCCAAAAACGGTCTTCAAACTTTAAAAAACGTGAAAAATGAGTGTTGTTTAAGAAATCTACAGATATTATTGTCCCTAATACATTATGTGTATACATCGTTGGAAAGGGCTATTACTCCTCTTTTTAAAACCGGAAATAATTTATAAATCGGGCGAAATATGGCCGAGTGAAAAATCTTTGAGTGCCAGAGAATGGTTTTTTTAAACGGTTTTTTAACAATAAATTGAGATTTTGGGCGTATAGGAAAGTTTTCAAAAGCATAGATTTCTGATGTACTCGAATAGGTCTACAATCTCTACTAGGTCACTTTAAGAGTTCGAGCATTTTTTATTTGGTAGCACAGTGTTATCAATGTTTATTTATAACTTGAACAGCTGTGTAAAGTTAGTTAACGTATCCACATGAATACAACTACTAACCATAGAAGCGGAGTTAAAGTACTTGTTTAGCTCAGTTAAATATCCCGCTACGGACAACTCTCTTTGAAGGAAATATTTTTCAAGCCAAACTTTTATGCTTCTGATATTGCGAACTCGCTTGCCCGTGCGCGGACTAGGATAGGTGGTAGAAAACTTTTTGAAGGATTTAAACAAAATATCTTCAATTTAAAAGTGAATTTCTTAAATCTTCCTTTACGTTTGAATGATATATCAAAGGGCACGGTAGTGCCCAGCCAAGTTTTCGGCAATACTACCTTTTTACTGGAACAAACTCAAGCGTTTTTCGACCCCCCTCTAACTTCGGAACCAATTATGTCAGAAACTTTAAACTCGCCATATTTGCTAAGCTAGGCGAGCACAGGCGCCTCACTAAATTTCAACTCTCTAGCATTAGTGGTTCCTGAGATATAGGACGTCAAAAATCGCGAAAACCGTAACTGGCTGACTCACTGACTGACAGATCATCAAAATTATGGAGCACTTCTAAACAACGTAGAATCTTGTAATTTCGCACAACGGTAGGCCTTGTGCTATATACAGAGAAAAAAATCGAAAATTTTGGATTTTCCATATAGGGGGCGTGGTATCCACCCACTTCCTCAAATTGTTTTCTGATTGTTGCAGAATGATGAAATTTTGTATAGAGGCAGAGCTTGCAATGTGTGTAAGGAAAACAAAACTTAAATATGAGATTTTTCATTTAGGGGCGTGGCTTACACCCACTTTCTTAGAACGTTGTCTGATTGTTATAGGATGATGAAATTTGGTAGAGCGATAGGGCTTCCAATGCAAGCAAAGAAAAAAAATTAAAATTTGATATTTAATTTGACATTGAGGGGCGTTTGTATCAACCCGCACTGCTGATTGTTGTAGAATTATAAATTTCGGTTCAGAGGTAGGGTTCATAATTTATGCTGAGGAATACTTAAAAATTTGGGGTTTATCATTCAGGGGGCGTGGCATCCACCCACTTTCATAGAATTATTATTGTTTGCTGTACAATGATGATTAGTTAGAGTGTTGGACCTCAGGTGCATTCGAAAATAGAAAATTTAAGATTTTGTGTTAAAAAAAATTCTTTGCAAAAAGGAGTGAAATCACACCAAAAACAAAAATGTTAAAAAAGATCCAAGTTAAACATACCAAATTTTAGCCAGTTATCATTAAATAAGAAATTTCTCTTCTAATTTGGAGTTATTACGATATTACTCTACTTAAAATATTTGATAATAATCCCTTCAAAAAACTTAGAACTTGCCGTACTTTTAGATCTCATTACTTTTTACGGCTGACTTGTTACATAAAGGTTTTTTTGTGTACATGGAGAACTTGGATCTTTTTTAACATTTATTTTTTTGGTGTGATTATACTTTCAGGAGCAAGTATACGAATGAAAGCATTATTTACTCCATCATTGTTGTTATGCAAAGATAAGTGATTGATGTTTTTACAAAATTCACTCTTAAGGTACCTGCATTACATACCAATATGTCGCTACATAATTTATTATACTGTGCGCACTCGTCAGTTACCGTTACCGTGTTTTTATTTATTTTTGACGCGCTGCTCTAACTAAAACCCATTGACTTGCCACGAATTGAATTGATTGATATACATACATACACATACATACATATGTACTTCAATATGAAATAAAAAAAAAGAAAACTCATAAAATACATTTTTAATTTGTTTATTGCTCACATCTAGTACCATTTAATTCTTTTGTTTTGATAAATAAAAACATTAATAGGATTTGCTCATTCTTCGAAGCCGTTTGTACTACGCATCCCGTACTGATGACCACTGACGTTGACGTCACAGGTCGAGATGTGAGGTTTGTTTATCAAATGCATTTGGAGCATCAGCATTTTTTTAGGCACTTTCAATTCAAGTATGTTGTCTTGTTCCACCTCCATTTTTCTCCTTCGATAGACTACAATTCGTAGTACGTATCAAAGGGGAAGAATTTGGAAGATCGGTAACAAACAAGGCTATTAAGTTATTTTTATTATTATTGTATTATTCATACTAGAATGTCAGTTTATTAGACTTGACCATTCTTTATTCCGTCAATTTCATTGAATTTTTGAACAACAACAACAACTTAAAGGCGCTTCCACCAATTGTTTACGAATTAATTTTTTTTAGGTATTTTTAATTTTAATTCGTTTTATTTTTGTTTGGCTGGAGATATATAAATCTCGCATGATGTAGAAAGTTTTTCATAATAAAATTGAATAAAAGCTCAGCACCACTAAAAAGGAGACTGATTGAAATAGCTATATTTCAAGGGTGGTGGTAGCTTAGTGGTAGCGCCTTTAAGTTGTTGTTGTTGTTCACAAATTCAATGAAATTGATGGAATAAAGAATGGTCAAGTCTAATAAACTGACATTCTAGTATATGAATAGAATAATAATAATAAAAAAAAAACAAACAAAACTTATTGCAAAAAATTCAGGGCTCTTGTGGACGGAAACAACTCTTTTTGGGGTAAAATTTATTTCCATCAATTTTTAAGATCACAGTTCTTGAATAAGGAAAATAATTGAAAAAAAAAAAAAAATTATTGAGGCCTATTTGCTGTAACCTATTTAACATCGTTTTTGAAGCAACTGTACGCAACTCGCAAGTCAACAATAGAGGCACAATTTTTCAAAAGTCTCTTCAACTACTTGCTTATGCAGATGATATTGACATCATAGGGAGAACGAAGCGCGCTGTTATTAGCGCGTTTGCAAGTATTGAATCGGAGGCTGCGAAAATGGGTTTTGCTGTTTATGAGGAAAAACGAAGTATATGCTATCTCGGGAAAAACGTAACGATGGATAAATACAACTTCGAAGTCGTCAAGGACTTATCTACCTGGGGCTCCACTATAACATCACAAAATGACGTCAGTGCAGAGATCAAACGAAGAATTACTCTTGTCAATCGCTGTTTCTTCGGGTTAAGAAGGTATTTGAGTAATAAAGCTCTCTATCAAAGAACCAAGGAGACCTTATATAATACCTTTATTTTCCCAGTCCTGCTATACCTATGCGGCAGAAGCTTCACCCGAAAAACCTTCCCTTTAAAGCATCCAAGCAGATTTTTATCCGATTTTTACAGGGTCCAAAAATCGGATAAGAATCTGCTTGGATGCTTAAAAAGGAAGATTCTTCGGGTGATTTTCGGTCCAGTCATTCATTCAACAACGAGATCGACGTCTCTGTAAAGCCCGTAATTACAGCGACGTCAACCTGGGTCAAACTGGGTCCACCACAACGGAAATTCAAAAATCTAACTATACAGGAATTTGTGGCTAATTTAGTACTCCAATTCCGAAAGAGCCCCAAATTTCCTTCACCCTTAAACTTATGGTGGACTCAGATTGACGTCAAGCTGGGTCACCGCACCTCTCAATACACAATTTCAAAAATCTAATGATGCAAGAATTAGGAGATAATTTGGGGATAATTTAGTACCCCAATACCGAAGGAGCCCCAAATTCCCTTCACCATTTGTGGTGGTCATCGAATAAGTTTTTGCCTTCTAAAGGTCGAAGAGAATTTGGGGCTCCCTTGGGGTTGGGGTACTAAATTAGCCCCAAATTTTTGCATCATTAGAATTTTGAATTTCCGTTGTGGTGGATCCATCTTGACGACATGATGGCGTCATCAAATCAGTTTTTGCCCACAACGGAGTGTGTAACTGGAGGCAGCTAAATAGGGACCGAGCTGGCTGGAGTGTAGGGGCTTGTTGGTTGAGGCCGTAGTCCATCCTGGGCTGTGAGCGCCATCTAAAGTAAAGTAATTTGATGGAACAAAACGTAAATATTTATGTTGAACTTAAACGCTTATGTTCTACTTTTTCTTAATGTTAACTGTCACATAACCCCTTAAACTCAAATTATTTAAGTTTCGTTTTAACAAATCAGGCTTAATCCTTAATCACATTTATTAGTAAAAATACCTACATATACTAAATTAAAATTCTTAAAAAAAAAAAAAAAAAAACATTGTACAAAATTACACCTTATAACCTTTCGTGTGTCTTAAACTTTTTTTAATCGAGTAACTTGTTCAACTGTAGTATCTAATTGATCAAAAACAAACAATGTCAATAGTGAATAAATCTTCATTAAATTGATTTAATTTATTGAAAACAATTGTTTTACAAATTAAACAAAAAAACGACTCGTTTGCGTGCCTATTTAGGTCATTTTGGTTGTCCTTACGTTACTTTATTCCCACATTGCACGCAATTATTGTGTTGCATTGTACGTTAAGTTAATAAAAAAAAAAACATACTAAGACGCTGCAATATTCTAACAAATCGTACACATATGTACATAAATAAAAAATATAAAATATAAATAATAGTCAATTTGAAATGTTACATTAACCTTGCATTTCATACAGGACACAATTTTTGTACTGGATCTGTAAAAGGGATCAGTGTGAGTGTAAAAACGAGTTTTCGGGGTTAAACTCACCCCCATTTCACCGCCATTTTGAAAAAGGGGGCGTAAAAAATTCTTCGCTTTATCTTGAGAACCATACATTCCACAATCAAAATTTTACCACATTTGTGTAGAGAATTAAATTCTCTACAATTTATGTTATAACACTTTTTATCGTAAAATTGAAAACAAAAAAAATTATAACCCAAAACACTTTACCAAAAAATAGTTAAAATACAACAATAAAGTGATAGATTGTTTAAAATATCAGATATTCAAATATAAAAATATCAAAAAATAAATACAAAAGTATTTTACAATCATAAAGTTATTTAAACATGTAAAGCAAGGCGAGCACGGGCCTGCTAGTATACGGTATACAAATACTTACCTAAACACCATCCAAAAATTCAATTGCGAAATCGTGTGCCCAAAAATTTTCAAAAAAAAATTGATCATTCACATACATCTCTTCAATTTCGGCCATAATAAAAACAATTCTTTTCCAAACTTTTTTTTGGGAGAAGCGCATGATTTACAAGATTTTAAATCGTAGATATAAAACGCGGCTAATACAGGTCCTGATAGTTCTCTATAAGAGCTATCGTGCCATTCATTTTTTTTTAACAAATAAACAAAAGACTTATAGTGTAAATAGTGGCAAATAAATTATAACTTACCCTATGTTATGGCAGTCTTTCCAACAGAAGCTTTACCAAATTAACTCCGTTACAGTTTACGAGTACCAACCGCAAGGTCAATTTCTTGAGTAAACCCTATAGAGCCATTAGTCATTGTTTATGAACAGCAAAGTGATGAACGTACTATTATAGTCTTACGCTATTCCATTCAACTAAGTATAGTACGAGTATAGATATCTAAAAAAGTGAATGTTTAGAGTGTATAGTGGGACATCAAATTTACTTATTCAACATACTGTACTGCACTACTGATTTTTTTTAATCACTTAACTCAATATTACAACAAAAAAAAGTGTAGACAGACAGAAAAAATTACCAAAGCCGGAGACTTGGCAGCACGCTGGCTAGCAGCATCGACCATAACAAGTTTTTATTTATTTTTGCACAACTTTTTAAAGTTATTTAATAAAAAAAAAAAACCGCGACTCTAAAACAATTAGCCAGGTGACTTCAGTTTGAGACTGGATTCAATCGACTTAACATGTTAAATACTTAACATGCAGTGAACCTAGTAAATTATTTGAATGCAAAACAGTCAACGAAAAATTAATAAAAAAAAAAAAAATCCAACAAGTGCTGGTGTTTGTGAAAAGTCTTAAAAATTTAAGTTAAACCAAATTAATACCTACTATATTAACACTCATGATGGGTAACTCTAGTTCATTGTGTAAGGACAAGAAGTCGGTGCAACATCGCGGCCATGATAGGTAGGTGCACTTTTACTAATTTATTCATATTATATTCATTTCGATTTCGAATTTGGTATTTTCGTACTTCAACCGTTTAGGTTTGTTTATTGTTTGTCTCTTTAAAATACCCTGTGCAAGTTCATTAGAGTCGACGAGACGGCTAGTGATGGCAGAAACGTATAGATACAAAAATAGAATCTAGAAAAATATAATGCAAAAAATAAATATTTACATACAACACCAATGACGCAGGAGATAAAGAAATGTAGTAAATGGTCGTCACCAGCAGCGCCACACAATACAATCTAGAAAGGAAGAGAGCTAGCTTTCCGCTATAATGTTGATGTTTCTTTTGGTTTTCTAGCAAAGTGTATTGCAGTTTAATTTGTTGTTTAATTGGAAACGGTGATCGGGAAATTTTAATTTATTTATTTTAATAAAACAATTGTGATCTATGTGCGCTTCTAAAATCTTTCATCCTACCTCCCCCATAGTACCTACCTTTAAAATTGTGCAATCACTGTCTTATTCACAGTAGTTTAAAATCGTGACCTGTTTATAGTCAAACATTTACTACAGTAGCTACCTAAGGTATAATGTTTAACATCTCCAATAGAAAAAAAAAAACTATTTGTTCAAGGTCACCAACTGAAAACAAAGTGATTAATTAATTTAAAGTAAATTTGTTCATTTTTTTTTTTGCGAGGGCATACAGACAAGGTGTTATTTGTGATTCAATTTAGTTTCCACGGTGACCCCGCCACCAAGCTCAATACAAAACTCAATTAGTTCACATTTATTCCTCGGTTTTATTGTTTTATTGCAAAGATTGAAGTGTTTTCATTCATTCTTTGTGAATATGACATCATTTATTTAAAAAAGTATAATACCTACAATGTACCTACTTATACATAACGTTCTTAGAGATGAAGATGAGAATGTTATTAATGCACGTTTGGATTAGTATTGTGAATGTTGTTTGGAAAACCATATCATTAACTTTTTCATGCAAAAACACATCACATGCAGGCAGCAATAAAGGTGGTCGAGGAGCTTACATATTTTTCTACTCACTTAACAAGGCGCTACATTCAATCAAGACCATCAGCTACATACCTCCAAAGTCCAAACTCCAACAGTCATTGGCTTTTTACTAGGCTCGGTTGGTGTTGCTGTATAGCCCGTACAGTTAGTTGTTCTCATCAGCAATCAAAAATAACCTGGTAAATTTTCTTGTCAAAACAATGTCCTCTTATACACCGCTGACAACCATACAGCAGAACCGGGATGACTACCGTCTTATATAAAGGGACACCTTAGTTGCTTGAGAGAGGTCTTTGTTGTACAATTCTCCTCAAAAAAGCAGCAGACAGGCAAGAGTTATTCACCCTTATTTCGAAAGGCGTTTTTCTAAAACTCCAACTGTCGTTTTTGGAGTCGTGTCGTTTTTTATTGGTATTCCGTAGCTAAAACGCTAGCGTTTTTCTCGCTCTTACATTCCACAATACGATCCACCAAAAAAAAACTGATATTTGACATATCAAATTGCTTCCAAATTGAATAATTTGGTTTTTGAAAATTATATTTGTGTTAATTTGTTTTAAACATAAGAAAAAAACAGAAAAATGTATAGAGTAGCAAGTTATTTTTCTTGGAGCAGCAGTGACGACGAAGATGCAGAAAGAAAAAAGAAAGATTTGATAGTGCAGATGAGGTGTTTTCCATCTAAAGCAATTCCTTTTCCATCCATAATTTTTCTCAGAACCTCTTTTAAAGTTTTTCGCGTGGTGCTCAATTAGGGTGGAGCGTCAATGTATGAAGAAAAAAACGAAGTTGTTTAATCAGTTTCTTTGAATACCTCCAGTTTATTCATTTAAACGATTAGAATAATTTGACATACAAAAAAATAATTTGGACAAATTCTTTAGCCTTTTTCCTCAGATCGAAGCTATGAAAAAGGGTGTTTTTTTCATTAAATTCTAACCTTACTTTGAGTTGAGGAAGAGGACTAGAGATTTTATCCAAACAATTATTTTTTTGATGTCAAATTATTCTAATCATTTAAATGCAACAAACTGAATGTGTTCAAAACTGCTCTATACTTTGACCCTCCACGAACTGGCCAGGCAAGGAACAGCCCTTCATAACTCACTTGCGGAACGAGTTAATTTTCCCCTAGGAGTTATGAGGGGCAATTTATTCTCAAATTTCCTAACAGAATCCAATCAAAGGTGGGGCAGTCTGAGCAACTGTATTATATCTAGAAAGATGTGGCCCACTTATAGTAAATCCCGAACAAAAGATCTAATCTGCAGATCAAGGCATGACATTGCCAGGATCGTTGCAACCTGCACTGGGCACTGGCCAATAGGAGAACATGCGGCAAAACTGGGCATACCTTACAATATTCACTGTCGAAGTTGTGCGAATCAGCAGGAAAAGGAAACAATAGTTCACTTCCTCTGTAAATGCCCTGCTCTAGCCCGGTATAGAGTAAAATCCTTTGGACATGCCTTTTATGACGACCTTAACGAACTTTCCGAAATAAAGATCAAAGACTTGATCTCTTTTCTTAACGCAACAAAATGGCTTTGAGACGACGAGACGGTAGCCTTTGCATCGACCCCCTTCTGATCCGCTAGACTGCTAGTTTGCAGACTTCGAGTCTTGAGGGGACACGGGCAGCGTAACCGTAAGTTTGTAGGACGTAGTGACTAGTTTTGACACTAAATTGTCTGACTCTGAGCGTTTTTGTGGATGACCTCCCGCCAGCTTCTACTAAACTCTTCCATAAATAGGTTCCAACGAGTTTTATGGTATCAAAACGGCGCTTTTCTGCGCTAATTGGGTCAGCGAGCTAGTTGTTCGTTGACCGCCTTTTCTACCTACCTACCTACCTTGACCGTCCACCCTAGTGATCCTTTCCTTCCACGAGCTCCATTAGTCACATTTGAATTTGGATTGTTATTTTTACCCTAAACAAAGAATTTTAAATTATGAAAACTAAAAAAAGTTTTAAAAAATCTGAAATTTTTACTCCTGTCGTCAACAAATTTTTCGACGACAGATTTCGACGTTTTTCTTATGGAAACGACTAATGCAATACAGAAAAAAATACAGTGAACGCGTTCCACAAGAGAGGATCGACAAATTGACGATTGTTTGGCGTTTAACGCTTTAGTAATACCAAGTTCACACTGTCGTTTGTTTTTTTGGCGTTCAACGCCTTACAGAATAAGGCTGATTATTCATTAGATCTCAGCGCTGTTATTATATTCTGGTTCGAGAGGAAGAATGAATAATTAAGGTTTATATATGAATAGAAGATCCACTTTGCAAAGCTTATGAAATAATTAGTGTTATAATATCGTATCAAAAGAATGTTCAATAAGGCTAATTGCAATTTCTACCATATTATTGACAAACATTTTACTAAATGCCCACGTTTTGAGCATTTATTAATGCGATCTTCTTCTGTTTTTTCATTCCTTTTTTGAATCAACTTATTTCTGTTTATAGTTTTTGAAAAAAATACTTTTAAACTCAAAAATGTTGAAAAACAATAAATTGAAAAAAATAATTGAAAACAATATTTTCAAATACTATATTGTGAATTGGCTTTTGTGTTAACAACCTCGTAGAGCTTTGTATTCAAAATTGTGAAAAAATCAGTATTCAATTTTTTGTTTTTAAACATTTTTAAGTTGGAAGTAATTATTTCGAAAACTATTAAGGCCCATTTGTTAAAACGAAACTTAAATATTTATGTTCAACTTAAGCGCTTTATGTTTTACTTTTTCCTCAGCGTAAACTGTCACATAAGCGTTTAAGTTGAACATAAATATTTAAGTTTCGTTTCAGCAAATGGCCCTAAGAGAAATAAGTTGATTTAAAAAAAAAAAGAAAGAAAGAACAGACTTATGGATTTCAAAAAATGCAAAACACTTTTTAGTACTTCAGTGTTGCCATTTTTTTAATAAAATTTTTTCATTTTAAATCCTTTTTTTTTTTTAATAAAATGCGCTAAAGCAACGTTTTCGCGCTCGATTGCAATTAAACCGCTATATAATAAAATGAAGTACTCCCTTTAAGCTTTCATACGACAAACATAAGTATCATCACTGTGGAGCAATATTGAAAAAAGGGCCCAGAATGCCCATGGTCCTTTCTCCCCCTAAAGCAAAATCTTGGCTACGGCATTGATAAACAGTATGAACTGGTGGAATTGATAACAAGTGCCTGACCATAACAAAATAAAGGTATGGTAACTGATAAGAAAATTAAGTAGTTGATATGACGTACTTAATTGTTATTCATTTCATATACACAACAATGAGCGATATGTTTAATTTGTTAATGATATGATTTTGAAAACATAACAAAAAGTTATGGGAAAGGGTGTTCTTTATTTTGAAAGGCCCTGTTGCTGTGTTAAGAAGATAAATTAAGAAACAGGTTTTTTTATTTTGCATACAAAATTTTCAGCAAGTGAATGCTATTAAGAGAAACAAAGGGAGACCAACTTGTCCAAGTGGTACTTTCTCTTTGTATAGCTTGCATATGCATGGGACACAGGAATGTTTGAGAGTTGTGAGTCGCTAGGCCCTGGTTCTTTATGAGCCGTTTGTGCCACAAAATTTATTTATTTTATTTATTTATAGCTTATATGCAAACAAATGTTTACATTAATAAATAAATATATTATTAATGTTTATATTAATTTTATCATCAAAATCGAAACGAAAACAACAATTTCTGCCCACTTTTTTAACAGTTTTGCGTTAGTTACAATACTGATGAGATTTTATTGGGAAGCAAAACATTTTTTCGAGAAAAAAAAATTACAACTAAAATTTTAAAATTTTGAAAAAATTATTCAATTTTTGCTCCATTTTTTTTTTCTTTAAAAAAATGTTATGTTTTCTTTTCAACGCTTATCAGTATTGTAACTAACGCAAAACTGTAAAAAAAAAAGTGGGCAGAAATTGTTGTTTTCGTTTCGATTTTGATGACAATTTCACAATGATCATGAACCACCCAATTTGTTCCTTAAATTGGTTTTTACGACTTTGATCATTCGGTACGTGAAAACGGTTCAATGGATTTATTTGAAATTTTACAGAGATATTGGTGGTCTATAGTTCTTTAAAATATTTTACCACATTGAGCCCTGCAGTCAATATCTGTAAAACAGTAAAAGATTTACAAAAAGTCTTTAAAAAGTAATTTTTTTTTACCTTTTCTGAATGTAACGATGAGGAGCCAAAAAAAATAATCGTTATAAACTTTTCAAAAAATCTTGTAAAATATTAATTCCAGTTTTTTAAACTACCCTTAAATTTCCCGTGTCGTCATTCCTTGCGAAGATATTGGTAGTCAAAGTCAAAAGTCTGTTTTTTCATTCAAAGCCATAGATATTGGTAGTCAAAGTCAAAAGTCTGTTTTTTCATTCAAAGCAAGATATTCTTCTGACAAAAAAAAATTGAAGAATGACGAAAAAACGACCTTAAAGATAAATGAACAAGTTATAGAAAAAAAAAAATTAAATTGGCTTAAAAAAAAATTTTCAAAGAAAATGACAATGTTCAAAAAAAAATTTAATTAAAATTTTTGGGTCGTGCTGCTTCTTATGATTGTGCAATAACGGTACCTTAAAAAATCATTTCTCAATACAAAAAATATAAAGCTTTAGAATGCTTTTTGTTTCATCTCAATACGACCACTTTTCACATAAATACAGCTCTTCAAAAAACACTAAAAAAAAAGTGATTTTTTTTTTGTTCCCTTAATTGTTTTGACAAGTGTATAATTAATGTATAATTATCAAAAGAAGAGAATTAACAAAAATAAAAGAAAATTATTTTTATTGTTGTTTTAGTGGACTGTATTGAATTAAATTCAAATGAAAGATTTTTTGTGACCTTTAGTCCAATGCGTTTTGCCTAATTGACTAATTTTTTTAGTGTGAAATTACAAAAATTTTATCGGCCGTAACTTTAATTTACCCCGAATAAAACAACAGCAAAAAAATTGGCATTAAGTAAATCAGGCAATGCAAACCAACACGTGTACGTGTCCAAGTTGTGTTGTTTTTGTTCTTATTGCAGAAGCATAGTCAGTTTTTGAAGATCCGTTTTTCTTTTATTTATTTATAATATTTTTAATTACAAGGCTTAATATAAAATTCAACAACACGAATTCAAAATCCATAATCCTGCACATAATTTATTTTAAACATTTTTACATACATTTTTGGTTTTGTGTTTTTTTTGTTTATGAATTTCGGTTTTGGTGATAGTGTATTCAACCCTTATCTTTAGTATTCGTTTTTCCATACGAATTTGATGAATTTGATCTTCAAAATACTCGTAAGATTTTCAAAGAACAAATTGATAAAATGTTGGTGACATTGAAAACTTGGCTTTATTAGGTTTTTCATTTTCAATTTATTCACTCTACCTAACTCACATTATTTTTTTCTCTCTGAATAAAATGATATGATTGCGATTTCAGATAGCAAAATAAACATTTTATAATTTTCAGACTTCACTTTACTTTACTTAAGAAACAAAATTGGGTGCAGATTTTTGTTTGGTTTTTAGTGTTTTCTTTTTTTATTGGAAGTTAAGTAGAAAACATTTTTAGAAGTTTCATCCATGTTTTGAAATCGAAATACGTTTAAAGAAAAAAGTTAGTAAAATTTAGAATTCAGGATGTGAATCTGCAAACAATAAAGAAAAAATCATTTTTTTAGTACCGCAAAGATAATAATAATAATACCAGCCAGTTAGCATCGATGAATAAAGACAAAAGATAGATAACCGTACGTGCGTCGGTTGGGATAAAACGCTGAATTTTAGTTTGCTTAGCTAAAAAATGCCTTTGGAAAAATTACAAGTTTTTAGCAAGTAATAAAGGCTCTATAAAGTTTTCATTAGGGAAAATTAGACGATGAAAACTTATAAAATAATCTTAAGGCCCTCGTTAGTAAAAACTTATTGACCAATTTTTGCTATTTCATCAGAAATATCCTCAATAAAAGTCAAGAGTTTTTGAAAAAAGTTCTGGAAAGTTTTCATGAGGCAAAATCTAGACGATGGAAGCTTGTTAAATACTCGTAAGGCTCTTGTTAGGAAAAACATGCTGACCAAATATTTCTATTCCATCAAAAATACACCCTATTTAAGAATAGAAATACTTAAAAACCAACATACAATAGGTGCGTTTTATTGGCAATTTTATAGCTAGCGCAATAAAATTTCCCTTGGTGAACAATAACAAAACCAAAAGTGCCGATAAATTAGCCAGTAAATTAGTGAATATAAAATTGGATAAATAGTGTGGACTTGAACCTTAAGTGCCGGTAACGTAGTTTTTTGTTTTTCACTCAAAAAAGGGTATGAACACATCCAGACAATAAAGAGTGGACATAAAAGTTGATATAGCGTTTTATTGAACTTGTATTGCTGGGCTAGCTATGAATTACGAATAAAACGCACCTAATATGAAAATTAAAAAATAAAATAATTTATTTTCTATGCGAAGAATTTTTTTAAAATACAAAATTCTTTATTTCTACCTAGGTAGGTACCTACTACTAAAATAAATCAGCAAAGTAAGATAGGTACATTAAACATAAATTGGATATTAAATAGGCCCTCATTAATTAACTGATGTCTGATGACTCCAAGTGTGGTCGCCCTAGTTAGTAGATAACCAATGTAACAAATAGCAAACAGTCTTTTTCTTTAAAACTCAAACTATCAATCAAAGTGGATTTGGAAATCAGTTTTGAAAGAACATAATTTTCGTTTAGGTAGAAAGTAATCTATTTTCAATTCTAAATGTAGTGGAATTTTTCGACAACCCATATAGTTATCACACAAATATAGATTTAATTGATTTTTCCCTCCCTTGAGTCACTAATGGGATTATAAGACGACATACAAATACAACACTACAATTCAAGCGCAGAGCTCTTTAGTCTATTTAGTGAACTCAAAAACGCCAAACAACATTTTTTTTGCTCAAATAACTTCGTCTACACATTAAATTTAAATTAAAAGTGAATTTAATTTCAAATTAATCTTTATTTCATTTTTCCTTACAAAAAAGAATCTTTTAATGTCATTCTGTTGCTAGTCTAAAAAAAAAAAAAAAAAAAAAACTGTGCATATAAAACAAAGTTTAATTACTATATACCCATTCTTTCAAGGTCAATATTAAATCAGTGTGTAGTTTTTATTTTCTATATTTTTCGACATTAAGTCATTGACCAATTTATTTAATTAATCTACATCAAATGCAGATGATCGAATTGTGTTTGATGTTTTTATAAAAACATAATTATTATCACTCGCTAAAGGCGTGTGACAGTTTTATCAATCAGAATTCTTTACGCGTGGTAGACTGGCATGACAGTCGATACTACACAGATATTACTCACATTCCAATCACAAAACTTGAATTTCTTTTATTTTTTTATTCCAAAGACAGGTTTTATATAGTTGTTGTCTACTGTCACTGTCACTGACTATGATTATTTTTTTTTTTTTTTTGCAATGCGAATGTATATTACGTCAGGGCTTTTTCCTTTCCCATCCCATCATCTCGTTTGAGTTTATTCACGTATTCACGGTGTTCATTGGGAATGAACCGCAAAAACCAAATGAACAATTTCGTGGAATAATGTTTGAATTTCATAAGAATTCTCATATATTTCCAAACTACAAAGGGGAAACGTGACCAACAAAGACAGCTGTTTGCGTCATTTTATTAAATTCTTTTAAAATAAGTAATGATAGAATCAACCAGTACTTTCTTTTTAATACGATAACGAAAGGATGTATACCTAATTAATTATTTAGATAATAAAATGGAATTTTCTATCAAAATACCTACAAAGCCGAAGGTACCTCCTGGCGATACAAATTAATTTGAGTGGTTAATTCTTGCCGGAAGGAAATCATTGTGAATGCTTCGAAAAATAAATGTTTACTTACAGCCCAAAACATTAACGAAGAAATTATTTATCTTTTTAAATAAATTACTATTGTGAATAGACAGTGCGTGCCAGAACACAAAAAAAACATAAAACATTTCCTTTTGTCAGTGTGTCATTTAAAAAAGATAGTAATTTGTTTAACTATTTAAACTAAAAAACAAAAATAAAACTTTATTTAATGTTATTATATAATCAAACAAGATGCCTTTTAGGCCAAGGTGCTATTCGTTTTACATCGAGATCTTTGCATTCAAATTTGATCAAGTAAGTATGCAATGTTTTTTTTTTTTTATCAAACATAAGCTTAAATTGAGATATTAAAAAATACATATTACAAAAAAATAAATCCTTAAAACGGAGCAGAGAATTAAAGTTCAAAAAGTGTGCAGCAATTTTATTCGGTTTTTTATGTTTTGACCATAAAAAAAAAACAATAAGAACCTATTTAGGTAGGGGAACCCGGGACATAACGGGCACCCGGGGCATAATGGGCCCCCTTGTATTTCTTTTTCGAATAAAGGGTCAGCTCAAAAACGCAATCTACCAGTTTCAATAGATCGCTCGCTATTAGGGGAAACCCCTTTTTTTGAATAAAAATGGCATTTGTTGCTTTTCGTTTTGAAGAAAACAAAATTTTCGATAGTGTTTTTATTATTTTGAGGTTTTTTCAAGTGTATTTTTCGAGAAACTGGTCACTTGAATATTTGATTCTCCTTATTTGATACCAAGATAAGTCAATAAGTTTATATACATAAATTCATTTTTCCATTAAGTTATAATTTTTAACTTATTTTCTTAAATGTTCATTTAAAAAGAGGTTTGTGGCAGAATGGGCGGTGCATAATAGGCATGGGTTCATGTGTTTAGTATCAATTTCTATATGACTTTATGAGCATGTTATACATCTTCTCAAATGGTTCGCAATTCGCAAATATAACAGGAAGACCAAAGTGACAAGAATGAAGCAAGAAAAATGTGTTTTGGCTACAGGGTTTAAGGTTTCATCAAGTCGCATAAAAAATGTTGAGAAAAACAGGAAGGAAGCGAATTCAGAAGACGAGGAGTGCTTGTATTATGGGTATTTAAACTTCCAGTCCACGCAGAAAGGTGGGTTTCCTGCAGAGGTTGTTGCAAGTGGTATCATTGCTCTTGTGCTGGGAGAGGCAAATGTCGACGAATGGAACCAAACATGCTCGCTTTGCAATCCAATTTAGCTCCGTGCCCATTATACCCCGCATATGCCCATTAAGCCTCAGCACCGGGGCATAATGGGCAAATTGAATGACTTTCAAAGCAAAAAAAAATACTAAATAATTTTTTTTTTTAAACTGTCTTTTTTTGCTTATTACTTAATAAATTTTAATTCTATAATAAAAGTTCTTCCAAAATTCCTTTTACATATTTGCAGTTTTTATTAACAATAACCCTTAAGGGGCCCGTTATGCCCCGGGTTCCCCTACTGAAAATTAGGTATCAAATACAGTTTTTTCAAAGACGAAAAATATTGAAATTTCCAGCCTATAGTCTGGTACACACTTGCGTTTTAACGCACGGCGTCTCTACGTTATCCCATTTGTATCCCACAGTTCTCACAGCTAGATTGATCTATGTTAACGTGTGGTGACACTCTGCATCCTTCTGTGGTTAAAAAATATTTTTATTTAATTTTTTTTTATATGTATAAGATTTTAAGTTTGAAAATCAATTTTCCAAAAAAAGTTCATTATAACAATTTTATTTAAAAACAGAATAAAAGAATGAATTTCAGGCTTTGATAAACGGATTAGCATGGAATTGTAAGTGTTGGCGTTGTTTTTCTCCGGGAGAAATAGACTCCCACCTCCCATATGATTTTTTCTTGTATCAACCTAACCTACACTCCTGATGGCTTTTTCATTGCATCTTATGCCAAACACCTTCTGTCGTATTAATTAGATTTTCTTAGACCACTCTTGGACAGTTGTCCAGCTAGCCACTGTCTAAATAGTTGGACAACTCATTATTAATAATCACATTCCAGCAGCTGTCTAAATACGACCTCATGTTTCACGTTACATACCTGGATTAATTCATTCTCGAGTGAATTAATGAATTTAACCGACTTTTTGGCTACGTTCAACGAACATTTCTTTCATTTTAACATAACTTTTCGTTTCGTAACTAAAAAAATGCCTTACTTTGTTCATTGAACGTGCCGACTTTAGAATAGGTTTGGACAACCAATTTCGGTGTCTAAGTTAGACAACCGATGGAAATGTTTATTAATACGATTTTGGAGTTGGACAGCTGTCTAAAGTTAGACATACTTTGGAATGGGTTTATTAATAAGACTGCTTGTATACAAACTGAATGGATGGACTCACGAACGGCACGGTGGATTTCCTTGACTTTTTGTTGAATTGTTCGGTATTTACTGTGGAAGGTTTTTAGCTAAGAAAATTTTATAAAACCGTAATTTAATTTTTTTATATTTGATTTTATTAATAATTTTTTCTCTGTTGGGCAAGTATTAGTGTAAAAACACATTCGATCAAAAAAAAATTCAATCAAAATTGACACTACGATAATGGTAAAGTCCAAAAATGTGGGTTTCTTCATACAGTCCATGTGCCAGCAGGTGCTTAATGTCAGTTATTCTGCCAAAATCAGTAATTCAAAATAGCGAAACCACTGATTTTATATTAAATGACGTCGGAACAAGTAACCTTTGATAATTTTAGTTGGAATACAAAAATTTTAAAAACCGATCGCACTTTAGCAATGATAGAGCCACTTAAATGCGACCAAAAATCATAAATGCCGTTATAGCTAGGAAATTATCTCTAAAGTTTTTCAAAAACAACCCTTTATACCATTTGTGGCAATGACTGTGGGCACCATAAATAGTTCACTAAAATGTGTTAATTTTTAACAAAAAACATTCGATCCTTACACATAATTGATCTAAATATTCAAAAACAAAAAAACCTTTTTGAATAAACGACTGATACGATAAATGAAGTTTACTTTATTATGAAATACATCATCCTATCTATTTTAGGCGAAAACAGAGGCCTTCGGCGATGTTGGTTGCGATTTCTCCGACTGTCTCCTATTTGTATTTATTCAATGGTATCAGGTAAACTTCACTTCATAAAAACCTTGTACCTACGCACGTCCTAAGCTTAACATTGTTTTTAATAATGTGCAAATGTTTAAGTTTTTATTAACTAAACTAAACTGAACTAACTAACTATAAACTAAAAAAAAAATCACAAATATAAATATTATTTAATAAAAAAAAAAAAGTACTCATACGCCACAGTGTACCAATTGCTTTTAAATATATACTCTGAAGTAAATACATTCCTTTTTGCACACCTACATACCGAGTATGTAAAGTTTATAAAATCTTCATAATTTAATTATTTAAGTGATCAAATCAATACATGTGGCCTGTAATGTGTTATTAAGTTATATCGTGACCAAATTATAATTTAAGATAATTAAAAATATAGTAACTCTTAAAATAGATGCCCAGACATTCAGTAACACGTCTTTCGATGAATATTTAACTGCTAATTTATTTAAAATTCTGTTGATATGGTTATAAATTATTATTATGGAATTTAAAAAAAATGTATTATTAAGCTTATGAGTGAAATTAGAAATTGCAAGTTATTCTTTTAAATTACTTATTCTATAAAAATAACTAAATCCTGTTTTAGAGAAAAGAAAAACTCTAGTTTGAGTACTTTTTGTTTAATTTATATACCGCCATCAAATTTAGGAATTTGTTTGCATATACAAAATAAATTTTATTGTATTACGTTTATTTACTTAAGTAAAAAAAAAAAATTATCAAATAGCCCGTAAAACTCTCCCAAATGTAACACGAGTTAGGATTGAATTACCTAATATGTATGTATGTATACCTAAAATACACCTTATTAACTTAATGATCGATATGTAACGTAACGTACATCTCGGCTTTTTTTGACGGACGAGACTAGAGAAATACCAATTTATAGCAATGGATATGCATCACCACTTTACGCAAATTGAAAAAAAAAAAAAAAAAATTTGGGTGCCCGAACAATTCCTACCGGCGGCGCGGCGCGCGGTGGAGGGCAATGGTCCTGCGGCGCCAGACCTTAAGTTTTGGTAATAAATCCTCCTTACTCGGCTCTTGGATGAGAATTTAGGGGGGACGTAAGAAAGTAGTAGCCCATGGCGTAATGTTAAGTGCGTTGGACTGTCCTTCCAGAGGTCTGGGTTCGATTCCCAACCTCTAATACCTAAATTTTATTTTACTTTAGATGGCCCCCACCAACAAGTCCCTCCAGCCAGCTCGGTCCCTAGCTAGCTGCCTCCAGTTACGCACTCCAAGTTGGTTGAGGTCGTTCTCCACTTGTGTGCGCCACCTAAGGTGGGGTCTTCCTCTGCTACGCAAACCGTCAGGGTTAGATTCGAAGACTCGTCGGGCTGGTGCGTCGGTGTCCATACGCTCCACGTATCCCAGCCATCTCAGCCGCTGTATTTTCAGCTTCTTGACCAGGTTGACGTCACTGCAAAGCCCGTAAAGCTCATTGTTAAATCTTCTCCTCCATACTCCATCGATACAGACTGGACCAAAAATCACCCTAAGAATCTTCCTGTAGATGTTCATCCAATTTTGTCAGAGTCCATGCTTCTGCCCCATACAGCAGGACCGGGATGATAATGATATAAGGTCTCCTTGGTTCTTTGAGAGAGGGCTTTATTACTCAAATGCCTTCTTAGCCCGAAGAAACAGCGATTGGCAAGAGTAATTCTTCGTTTGATCTCTGCACTGATGTCATTTTGCGATGTTATAGTGGAGCCCAGGTAGACAAAGTCCTTGACGACTTCGAAGTTGTATCTATCCATCGTGACGTTTTGCCCGAGCCGACCATGTTGAAATTCCTTTCTCGATGATAGCATATACTTCGTCTTGTCCTCATTAACAGCCAAATCCATTTTCGCCGCCTCCGATTCAATACTTGCAAACGCGCCGGTAACAGCTCGCTTCGTTCTCCCAATGATCTCAATATCATCTGCATAAGCAAGTAGTTGAACAGACATTTTAAAAATTGTACCTCTGTCTGTTGTTGACATGCGAGTTGCGTACAATTGCTTCAAGTACGGTGTTAAAGAGGTTGCATGATAACGCGTCCCCTTGTCTCAAACCTTTCTCGATTCGGGTTCGGTGGTGTTCTTGTCGACTTTGACGGAGCAGCGAGATTTCTCCATCGTCATCCTGCACAAGCGGACGAGTTTGGCAGAAATGCCGAGATGCGACATGGCTCTGTGTAGCGCGACTCTGTCTAAACTATCATATGTGACTTTGAAATCGATAAAGAGGTGGTGTGTATCGATTTAAAACTCCTGGGTTTTTTTCCAAAATCTGTCGGAGTGTCCAGGTTGAATGGAGTGTTCTGTCTAACAGCGAAATTCTGGCCATCTTCGCCGTTTAGCAGTCTAGAAAAGTGTTGTTTCCAGCAACGACTGTGTGTCTACCACCGTATTCCCACTCTCGTCTTGGCAGGCTTCCGTTCTGGCCTTGTAGCCTTGGGATGATATTGTGGGAGGCTTGCTGAGAGTTTAAGAAATAGGTGGTCTGCAAAAGTCCTGGCTATCTCTTGCGATCTTAGCTTCACGACGTTAAATCGTCTTACAGCATCCGCTCGTCGATGTGGCATCATGGATATCCGCAAACGTACTTAAGCTACCACCAAGTAGTGATCAGAGTTTATGTTGGCACCTCGGAACGTTTGGACATCCAGGATACTGGAAGCATGTCTGGCGTCTATCGCAACATGATCAATCTGGTTGACGGTTTGTTGATCCGGAGACCGCCAGGTCCTTTGTGTAAGTTGAGGTGTGGGAATCGAGTGCTTGCTGTGATGACATTTCGCCCCGCCGTGAAATCAATCAGCCTGAGTCCGTTACCGGAAGTGTTGTCGTGCAGGCTGTGTCCTCCGACTTTCGAACCAAAGATACCCTCCTTTCCGATCTTGGCGTTGAAGTCGCCAAGAATAATCTTGACGTCGTACTTGGGGCACCTATCATACGTATCCTCGGAGAGATCGTAGAATTCTAGTCATCTTTTTCTTCCGTTGGGGCATGTGCACAGATCAACATGATGTTTTTTAACTTTGCTTTGATGCGGATTGTGACCAGGCGCTTGCTTACATTTCTGAAGCCCAAGACTTCTTGCCTAAGTCTTCCCCTTACCAAAAAACCACAACCCTTTGGAGCTGACCCTGCTCCTTGCAGCACTCGCCGAAGTAGATGTCACACGATTGCATCCTTCGTATGCCCTCTCCATCCCATCGCACTTCCTGGATGGCTGTTACATCAGCCTTTAGCCTATCCAGGTTCTCCACTTATTGTTCGGCTGCACGTGGCCTGTTTAAGGTCCGGAAATTCCACGTGCAGATCCGAAATTCATTGTCCTTGTTTCGTTTGCTGGGGTCGTCCACATTAAAATCATCCATACCTATCACTTTCCGTGGTAGGGAAGTCACCCCGACGCACAACCCCCTAGCCTGGAGGACCAGGCTCCAAGGACGGTATATTGGACAGGTATTGAAACCCCATCTTTAATTAAAGGTACTAGGCAAGGCACCCGATGTTCATTACTTGGAGGCGAGAGTTCAGAGTAGGAGTTGATAGAGAGATGCGCTTTAAAAAAAAAAGCCTGTGTCCTCTTGAATGCACGGTATCTACCCTTTGAACATCCTGCCACCTAAACACAAAAGTGTTTTTCAGGACTACTGCATCTTGCAAGGAAGTGACAAATCCTCCAAGAATATCTCCTGTCATAGAAAAGTGCAGCTCACCTTAGCCGTAGGTTCCCTCTATTCCTGCAGACACGCACGCAGGAATCGGAATGTTTGATAGTTGTAAGTAAGTCACTAGGCCCTGGTTCTTCATGAGCTGTTGTGCAATCAAATTTTTTTTTTTTTTAAATACCTAACTTTTTCAACAACAAAAAATCAAGTGGATATATGATAACATTAAAATCAATTAAATATTATCTGTTCATTAAAAATGACAGTCATTATTATAAGTGCCTATCGATTTCAGTTTTTAAATGAAAAGATACGGTTTAATTGTAATTCATTTTATCATTTAATTTGTTTTTTGAAAAGGACTTATTTAAGTTAAAAATTTACATACATATGTGTTAGTCTAGGTTTTCTTTTAAAGAATCGGCTCGACCTCTTGGACCATACCTACGTTAGCTAAAATTGATCAAAAAAAAAAAAACGTGTGATCCAGTCATGCATTTTATGTTGGTATCTAAAATGGTTTTTTCTGTTAGGTACCTTTCTTATTAAAACAACTTCTATTTAATATCATTGACTAAAATGACTCAACTTTACTTCACAACATTAATAAAAGATAATAGCCTTTAACAATACTATCCTCGAATTCATTTTTGTGGAAACTATCAATTAAGTCACGCACGCCTTCAAATAAATCAAAAAAACCATCACTACCTTAAAGCGTTTTAACTTTCAAATAACCTTCCACTTGAAAATGTTTATTTCAATTAAAACAAAAAAAAAAAGAAAATTAATAATTTATTATCTTTGATTGGTTAAACTAACTCATAGATCTATCTAATATAATTTTATTTACAGTGAGCAAATATTCCCCTCAGCAAATGGCTCGCACACTCATAGTCATAGTGCCACCTCGAATGGGGATCGAGAGCGTGACCCACGCCACCACAGCCAACATATTCCCCATCAACTCAATCAACACCACCTGTTTGCCAGTGGAACTGACAAAATGAATTCGGTTTCCAATCAACACCAGCTACAACAACAAGAACAGCAAATTTACAAGACAACAATACCGGTGAACAACCACCAATGTCAAAATCAAAACTGTTCCAATATTAAAATGAATCAATCAGCTGTTGGCGGCATGACTACCGGCACATCGAGCAGTGACATCACAAACGGAGGAATCCCCTCTCACGCGTCACATTGCTGTTGTCACAACAACAACCATCAAGTGCGCAATTCTGCCACCTCGCCTCATCAAGATGGCAAAAGATTCGTATGCCCTACAAATACCATGACAGAACAACACCACGAAAATCATACGACCCTTGTTGGATATGGCTGCGGTAGCGGCAACGAGCTCACAGACGGTGTGGCAAAACTTTGCAAATTTAGTTCGAATCGAAACACTCAACTACCGACGTCGTCGTATTCGTATTCTCCTGCTCTAGTGGAAGCAACTAGAACTACAAATAATCATAATTCAAATTTTTATTTTCAAAATAGTCATCGTGCTTATAGCAGTTATATTGACAAATTACGAGGCATTTCGACAGAAAATAGTGACGAACATCTGAAAAAAATGGCATCAGAACATAATCGTGATCGATTGGGTTTATGGGGAACTAGTGGCGATAACGAAGTAACCGGAACTCTATCTGGATTGGATCGTCTGCAAAAGAAGCGTTACAATAAGGTAGGTGGTAGTGGTATTTAAGGATATTTATGCTTAAATGGGCAATGGAAAATTTCCAGTGGCAAAGTGTTCTAGTGCAAAAAGGTTTTAAAATTGACCGTAAAAAAAATCGATATGTGATGACAATTTGAAAGTGGAATTTCTTTTTTCTCAACGATAAATCGATTGAAAAAGCTGGCAATACTTTTTTTTTTGTTTGAATTATGAATAGAAAACAGAATAAAGAAAAAAAAAAGGAAAGACATTTGGATAAAAATTTGTATACAAATTTATTTGAATATTATAATGACATCTAAAGGGCATAGTTTAAAAAAAAAAATCAATTTCGAGTGCCTCTGCATGACGACGACAACACAATAATAATCGAGTTTTAGCTCAACGGCCAAGCCAATTAGAAAACATATTTCTTTGTAGCTGAATTTTACTCAAACAATCTATTTCGCAAAAATACAAATGTTGAAAGAAGCATAATTCAATCGTTTTAAAGAAAAAAAGATGAATCAGCATTTCTGCAAGCATTTATAATTTCTCTCTCTATGGCAATAACTTAAAAGTTGCGAAAGGCACATACATTATATGTATGGGAGCTTTATTTAGAAAGGGTATATCTTATCTGTTTATAGGTACATAATATCTAGAAACATGTAGGTATATCTACATTTTTTCATGCAATCTTCGATTTATAGATACATTTGTAGGTATTATGATGAAGATAAACTTAATTGAAAAACAAAACAATAATAAGTAAGTAGGTACCTCCCTTTAGATACAACTTTAAGAATGGAAACTTTTTACTGCTTATTTTATTTTAGATAAATAATTTTATTTATATGGTCGAACTTCAGTGACTCGGGGTGGATTTATTATGAATTAATTTCGTCATTCATTTATTCGAATTTATTCTGAGGCTACCCGCCATGCTCTGCCTGAGTGTATATTTTATTTTCGTTTGGTGTGACCAGGTTGTGTTTTATTTGTACTTCAACTGAAATTTGGTATTCTTTAATTCGTTACTTTTTTTTTTTTCAAGAGCCATAGTCAGTCTATCGGCACGGCCGGCGGCGGCGTTAATACAGTCCAACATCGCTAATTCGAACACTCGGTAAGATGAAAGATCCACTAATTTGAAAACTTTTTTTTTTATATGTAACATTCAATATCTTGAATTCGAACATTTACCAAACTCTTTACATTTTTAAGTACATTTCAAGCATTTTTGTCAGTCAAATATGTACCTACTAATTTGATAACCTCCATAGTTCGAATTAGGATAGGCTTCTAATTGTTCGAATCAGCCAGGTCCTAGATCGCTTCAAGAGATAATCTTCAAATTTGATAGTTTCTTAACTGTTGATTTTTTTGAAAGTAAAGGCTATATACATATGGCCGCAAGTGCTATCCAGCTAGAACAAAATCTCTTCCACATTCATGTCACGGAAAAATTTTGCACCAAACTGTATAAGTTTTATCGCAGAACACAATTTTTCGATAAAATTTTGGATTCATTGCATACTATATGCTTGTGGGGATTCTCCCAATCCCAATCACTGATCTCTATGAAACACTGGATAGTGGATTCTCTATATTTATAACAGTTTTTTTTCTTAGCAAATGGAATTTGACGGCTTGTATTTCCTCATAGAATTTGTTTCTTTTTTAAACTAAAGGAAAGAAAGAGATAGGTTTTAACCATCAAAAAAAAAAAACAAGCAAAGTGTTCACTTTAACTGTTTCTTTTTATAAAAAAAAAAAAAATAATAATCTTTTAATTTTGATTTATTAACGTATTAATAATAATTTACTCGCGAAAAAAGATGCAAACGGAAAAAAATATGCAAACAAACCAAACAAGAAAAATAAACTGTTATAAGTTTTATAAATGTTATATAAATAAATAAAAATAAATTTGATGGCACAACAGCTCATGAAGAACTAGGGCCTAGTGACTTACAACTCTCAACCATTCCTGTGTGCGTATCTGCAGGAATGGAGGGGACCTACAGTTTATTGCCGAATCCGAACGGCTAACGGACGGCACTTTTCTGTGACAGGAGATACTCTTGGAGGATTTGTCAATTCCTCGCAAGAGGCAGTAGCCGTTTTTTCTTCTGTTTTTTTTTAAATAAATAGGTGGCGAGGCTGGGGATCGAACCTCACCATCGCACTCACCATCACGCCACGGCTACTACATCAATGCCAATACAAAGAATTATTCCTGATCTTAATAACATAAGGCTAATGCGTACTACGGGGTTACAATTTTTCCCAAAATTTAAATTTTGACGTTTCCAGGATACCTCATTAGTTTCAAAAATTTTAATCTTATTCACAAACAAAATTAATATCAAACAGGAAATTTGATTTTAAATTAGGTCCCATATTTTCTTGTTGAAACTTTGCAGTTTTTCAAGAAAATACAAAACAAGATAAAACTATTATCCGCCTTACAGTTATAAACAACAATAAAACCTTTTTTTTATTATTAGGCATGTTCCTTTTTATTTGAAAATCTGAGATTTTCTGTGCATTCTACTGCCATTTTATTTTTTTATATGAACTTTGACAGAACCTTGGACTGAAAATCACACAAATGCACAGAAAAGCACAGAATTTCAAAGAAAAGGAACTAGGCTATTCTTTGTTCGGGTTTGTCCTCCATTTAAAGAAGATGGTGTCCTCTAAAGTCCTGGACATTAACACCTTTTGTCCTAGGTTAGCTTAGACTACCATGGCAACCCAAAATATGTCTTGTTTAATTCGAAATTAAAATAAAGTGATCCGAAATATCTCTACCGCGAAATTGATCTGTGACATAGAAACAAATCAAAAATATGCAACAAGGGGAGAAAATAAGATCTTCAAACGCGAAATAAACATAATTTTACCGCCAAACCTTGCTCCCTTAAAAACACAAATCTTTAACCCGCATGTTGGGGTATGGTCACTCCAAAGTCAATTACTTTGTTTTTTATCATTCCTTTTAAAACTTATTTTGAAAGCTTGAATTATTCAATCAAATCTACCCTAAACTATTTAACATGTCATACGGTCATACCTACCAATAGTTCTAGTTCTATTCAACTGCATTTGTTAACAAAAAAAAAAAAAAAAAAACGAGACGGATAATTCATGTTCATGCGCTTTAGTGAAAAGTTTCTCAATTCTCACGGAAGCAGATGTTTTTCTCTTTCTCGTTGACTTAGGGTTGATTTTTGATATTGATAGAATAAGTTTTTGCAATTACGCATGAGTTTGTTAGTATAGGAACGTATTTTATCTTAATCTCACCTCATGCTCATACTTTACTGAGCAGAGTACAAGAGTTTGTAATACTCTTTGTAGTATTTTCCAATGTATGGGTGACAGTGAACAAGGTCATTTAAAGTGGTGTATCTGTATTTAATTCTTCATGAGCTGTTGTGCCATCAAAATTTTTATCTGTATTTAACTGTCTGGTTTTATTCTCTGTTTTTTTTTTTCTTGTAACTATGCAAAAGAAAATTAATTTAGTATTAGTATATTAACTCATGTAAAATTAAAGGTGCTAAGTGCTGAGTTCTGACACCTCACCAATCTTGTACGTATAAGGGAAAGTTTTTTGATCGTTTGAAAATAATTTAGAAACTATTTCATCAAACATGATTTCTCGCAGCCTCCACCTAAGACTAAAAGAAATTTTCAGGGCTACTCCCTCTTACGAGGAAGTGGCAAGTACGCCAAGAGTTTCTACCTTATACCTATATCTTGTCATGGAAAAGTCTTGTTATAGAAAAGGTAGGAAATTAAACGAAATCGTAAGAGAAACGCTCAAAACAAAATTTTCGCACGACCTATGTATAAGAATAAAAAAAAAAAAAAAAGAATTTTTGGATTTTCTTAAAAAGAATTTTATAATTATTTTTGGAAAATTCGACGTTTTGTTTCAAAATTAAATTATTATCTTTACATGCCATTTTTTTTTTGTATTTTTTTGTTTAATGTGTACAAAATTTAATATATGTAGGTACATACAATAATAAAAAAAACGCTCCTTTTTAAATTGTTGTACATATTAAGCCCCAAGACGAACTAATTAATAAATGGGTTTTTAAAACATTTTAACATAAATTCTTCACAAAATTTAAATAAAAAGAAAATTTTCATTTTGATTACTAATACAAAAAAAAAATTGAGAAAACAAATTGGTCGTAGCGAATTGCGATCGTTCGCGACGACCAATTTTTTTTCTTTGTTTTCTCAAATATATTTTGTATTAGTAATTCAAATTGAAAAATTTGGTATGTAAACATGAATCTAATTACGTTTCTATCATTTTATTTAGATTTTGTGAAGAATTTAGGTTATTAAATTAAAATCCCATTTATTCGTAAATTCGTCATTCTTTCGTCGCTCTTATGTGAATGGGGCTTTAGGCACAACTTTGCCTAATTTTTAACAGTAATCAAAATACTCCATGAATGCAATGAATGTTAAATACTTTTAAAAGATTTCAAAGAATTCAAGCAGGCTTTAAGGTATTTTTGCATTTTTTTATTCAACGCTCCGCACACAGTAGTGCGAGAAGCGATTCGAGATCGTTTGCGTGCTAGAAAAATATTTATTCAAGCAGGCTTTTAGGTATTTTTTGCATTTTTTTTTATTCAAGGCTCCGCGCACAGTAGTGCGAGAAGCGATGCGATGCGAGATCGTTTGGGTGCTAGAAAAATATTTCCTTTAAAATAAATAAAGTGAAACTCGTACTTGTCGCACCAAATATAGCTTCACTGTGCGCAGCTACATAAGAATACATCTGAACACTTTTCTGGCACTCGCATCGCATCGCTTCTCGCATTACTGTGCCCGCAGCCTAAAACTTTTATCTGCATTAAAGGCCCTCCACACTATCCCACTGAGTATTAACACATGTCAAAAAAGTGGGAAGTAAATCCTGTATAATAGTGTGGAAACAAAATATGAAATTTCATCCCACACGACTTTGACAGTCCATTTCACACAATTTGACATGTGTTAATACACGAAAATTTTTAGGATTCTATCCCACAAGTGGGACAAAAAATTTCACCTGAGCGCTGAGATATTTTGCGGAGATATGTGGGACGAAAATTTTTTGAATTCATTTCTCAGTTTTCTTTCTCAGTCAAAACAGCTGTTTTTGACAACCAAATTCAATTTTTTTTTGTGGTGTGCAAGTGCAAAAGTGGTAAATAAATAAAGACGGAATGTTAATAAAAACCAAAACAAATTGAACTTGTTATTATTTCTCATTCACTTCAATAAGTTTTCTGCTTCAAAAATTAAATATTTTTAGCAAAAGCTGAAAGTGATTTTTCAGAATTTCAGTACGAGAATTGTAACACCGGAGTTTTTTTTTACAATTGAGCGGAGAATGTTGTCCCACGAAATGATTTCGCCTCCGTCAAATTGACATTGAGCGCTCAGTCAGATTTTATTTGGTAGAGCACGCCTATTTATTCTTGTGCAAGCACATATATTTTCAAAGTTTAAAATGCTTCGCCTTCAAGAACCTATCCAACGCGGTGTCAAGGTCAACCTATCCAAAAATTTTCAGATACGTTTAGTTGTTGTTGCATCAGCTGTTTTTTTCACAAGCGATTAAAATAACACAAAGCTATTGGCCGCGTTCGGGGGGCAAGCCAAACCTATCCGGATAGGTTTGTGTTGTTGTAATCCCTTGTTGTAAAACTTCGGATGTCAGCTGATGCAACAACAACTCAAGGTATCTGAAAATTTTTGGGATAGGTGGATAGCCTATCTCACTACCACCCGAACGCAAGCATTCAGATCGCTTTGGATACAATCCTGAACGAGGCCATTTACTTTTTCAAATTGTTTAAGTAGCTACATATAGCTAAATCATTAGGTAGAATTAAAATTGCACTTTCAACACTTTATTGGTCAAAATAGAATGCAAACTTGCCTATAACACCACCTTTTATTTTTGTCTTTCAAGTTCCATCTGTCAGTTTGCCAAGTTTGTAGCTGTCAATTTTGAGTTGACAATTTGGTTAACATCCCCATTGACTTTTGACCTTTTGAAGTTTAAGTATAAAAATACAAAAGTAAGTTTTCCTTCGATTTAAATTCCATTCGTTATTTCATTGCTCGTGTTTCCACTAATTAAATAGTTAAGTAGATTTCGTTATTTTCAATTTTTCCAAAAATAAAAAAGGAATTTAGTGTTTGACTAAAACTTGATAGGACAAAATTAATTGAGTTTTAAAATTAATATTTCAGAATTAAAAACAATATTGAAGAAGCTTTGAAAAAAAAAAAGTATAGCTTGACACTTTAAGTGCCCCCCTCCCATACGATTATTTTCTTGTCTCGACTCAACCAACATGCTTTAGATTTTTGTAACACCGTATAAGAATCATCCTGTATATTTTTCTGCATTCTTCATTTTTGTAGAAAACCTTGACTTTACTGATTGAATTATTTCGAAAACCGTTATTTTTATGAAGAAAAGTGTCATAATCTTTTTTATATAGGAAATGTTCAAAACTATAAATTAGTTCTCAACATTTGTTATTTACCTACAAGTGTTCTTTAGGAAGCCATTTCTAAAAATTAGTTTTGGGGGCCTCCTATCGATTGGGACTTTTTCACAGTTTCTTAAGAACACCATCAGGAGGCAGTATGTATGTATATCAAAATCCAGCTTTCCGGTAATTTTTCCAGAATATGGCTGGTTTATGTTCCTGGTGGTGTGGACTAATATGCAATTTGTAAAATTTTGTATTTTTTTGGTGAATGTTATTGGTCACAAATGGTAATCTCACATTCGCCAAATTTTCTTCCGAGTTTCGAGTCCATAATAGGGGCTCAAACATTACAAGATGTTGTTGTCTTTGTCATTATTTTCTCTTTTATGTTATTAAAGTTAGCCGTTTGTCCATTTTGTGTCATATGTATGTTGTAAGAACACAGGATGATATTCAAATTCGACGCACTCCACCCCGCACACTCATATTGATGTCTCAGTATTTCATCATGCTCCGATCCAGTTTTTTTTTTTTTTTTTTTTTTTTTATTTAAAAAAATCCTGACTCACTTGGTTGACTCTTTCTCACAATGATATGAGAGCGAGATAAAATACTGAGATTTCAAAATGAACTGGCGGAGTGATATCAATGTGATGAAAACCGTCGACATCAAATTCGATTTATGTTGCTACAATAAATTAAATAATAACAAAAAAATGTTACTCAAATAATGTTTATTTTTATATTTGAGCAAATTGAATGTCGCTTAAACTTTAACACCCATTTATTTGATTAATTTGAGTAAATAAAATTTGCCAACCCAAATAAATGTTAAATAAATAAATAATGTCTAATAAAAAAATCTTCTTCATTTATCAAATTTTTTGACAAAAAACAATAAAAACCTTTAACCCACAACGAATTTTAACGTTAAATGAAATAAAAGGTCACGTAAATAAGAATATTTATTAATAATTGTTCAAGAGTATTTGTAATTTGCTAATTTCCAACCGTAGTCATTCGACATTGTACTTTGATGTTTGATTTCACATCAAAGTGCAGATGTTTATGAATCAAGCTTTACATAGGTGGCTTTTTTAGAGCTTGATCTTTTAAATACAGAGGAATAATCTTTTTTTTTTATTTTGTTATTTATTTTTATATTTAATTTTCAAATTAAAAGTAACTTCTTGAAAATTATTTTAAACTGATTCAACCTTTTCTGCATTTCATTGTCACTAAATCTACGTTTAAATCAACAGATGATAATGAAATAAAGTCTGCTGATACCAGGAAACGTTTGAGTTCGAAGTTCAAAACGTTGTTTGACAATTAATTTCTTAATAATGTCTAGCCAGTTATTAATGAATAATTGTTTAGCAACTAAAACAAAATAAAAAAAAAACAACAAAAGATATACCTAGGTACTTTTATGTTTATTAGGCTGAATGCAAATTATGAGAGGTTATTAAACGCGAAATCTTATCTTTGTATGTCTCGTTAATAATAATACAACAACAGATTTACTTTTGTTGATATTCTTAATAAAACTTTTGATAAAAACATAAAAATAGTATTTTGATAACAGGTAGTAGGTATAGTTTGAAAGAGGTATTGTGTGCAAAATATTGATTTAAGATATTATTTAGAAGCCATTGAATTACAATTAAATATTTTTTTTTAGAATAATGTAATTAGCGGCACTTTGAAGCAACGTTCTGTTTACTTTGTCTCGTTTCACACGAAGAAACTGAGTTTCCAGCTACATTCAGTACAAAGGCGAGAAGGGCAAGAAGAAAGAGGGTTAAACAAAATCTCCCCGTTCAACGATTTCATAAGATTTTTTTTACGTTCCTCTTCACACTACATCTATGTGCGTTCAACCAAGGTAGCTGAAAAGGAATGTTGAAGCATTAGAAAAACTTATTATTGAATCTAAAATATAAAATCATTTTTTGAACTTAAACTGTTATACAATAAACTATGTAGTTTTAAAATTTAAATTTGGCGACCAAAGCAGACCATTCGCCATATGAAATCGTAATTTGAATTCGCTTTAAAATCCTCTCTTTTAAAAACTAAATGAACAATTTTTGTTTAAATACTTTGTAAAATACTTAATAAATCTTCTAATGGCCATATTATTGACTAGTTCTATATAGGAGTTTCGAGTCTTAAGTGTTTCACAAATTTTTATTACTTTTGATATCTAAATCAAAACGTTCAAACATATTTTGACATCTCAATCAGATCAATCATTTATGTTGAAAAACTTGAAACTCGAAACCTATATAGAACTAGTTTTTCATTAAAACTAGCTTTGAAGAAAATCAATAATATGGCCGTAATCGTATCAAACCGTTTCGCCGTTTCGATACAAAATCTCATCGTTGCTTACTTGGTTTTCCTACGGTTTTTTGTCGGCCATTGTAAATAAAAACTACATATATAAAATTGGAAATCGTTATTTGCAGCTACTTATCGCATATTTTCGCTTAACTTTTGAAAACGATTTTGAAGATCAAAAACGTATACCAGCTAGGATCTTCCTACCCTAGTCATAGAAGGAATTATAATGTCATTTTCCGTTGGTCACTCCTAGCACTCTTTTTTCACTCCATTCGCACTCATAACACTCCAAAAACCTTCCATTTGCTGTTCGAAGTGATGATTTAGGAGTGTTTTTTCACTCGGGATTTCATTAAGGAGTGATGCTAGCAGTGCACTCTAAAAAAAGTGAAATCACTCATACTTTTCAAAGTATGTGTTGGATTAATTGTCCAAATAGTAAATGCTTCTTGTTCTGGAATTGAAATTATTGAAGAATTCATTTTAATTTTTACTTCTACATACATAAATACACATATTACGGAAGAGAGTTTTTAATTTTCCATTGAAATCAAAAAGGAGTGAAACACTCTTTAAAATACAATCGAAAACGACATAAGAGATCCCGGGTTGACGATCAAGTATCGTTAATTTTTTGGCGCCCAACGTGGGACACGAGCCCACGACCCTAAGATTAAGAGTCTCATGCTCTACCGACTGAGCTATTCAGGCAGCAAATCTCTTCTGATTTTGTTTCTTTGTTAGAAAGGTACAAGAGATTGTTAAGGAGATTGAAAGAAAACGTCAAAAATATCTCCTGCAACTTGTTTCTTCGTATAGAAGGGGACTTTAAATGCTAAATACATTTGTCCTGAGTAAATATAAAAAGAGTACGTTTCATCTTGAAAATAGGTAGAATATTTAAACTTAAATATTTAAATTCAACAAAAGTGTTTTGTGACAGTAATGTTAACGCGAAGAATGCATAGTTTTACAGTCGAAGAAAGTGTCACTTAAGTGGTCAATATGGGAGATAAATGAGTGGTTATTTAAGTGCTATATTTTGCACAAATTTTATATTTTTATTACATAATATGTAAAAATAATTGAAGCTATTAAAATATGGTATCATTAAGATTTGTGAGTTTATAATGTTGTTATTTATTGAACAGTCATATTTGTCATTGATATGAGTTGTTATGTCAATCTGTCAAAAGTTGCTGAAATAATATTTGTGTACTTTGATTTGTTTTCTTTTCTGTTGTTATCTTTTGTTAACTTGTCCTGCTATCGACTTTGACTTGTTTCCAAATTTGTTTTTTTTTTTTATTCAGTTTAATCATTGTCGTCCTTTTGTTTGATTTGCAATTTTGGGATTGTTTCTATTATTTTCTGTTTAGTTGTATGTGGTGGAATTTGTGAACAAATTAAAGCAAAAAAAAAAAAACAAATAAGAGGCACATATTATGTACATATTTTAATATGACTATTTAATCTTAAAGTGTCTCCACCAGCGTTACCACTGGTGCCATATTTTCTGAAAAAACGTGCCATTTTTAATGCCATATGAAAAAACTACAAATTCTTATATTCTGTTGAAAAAACTGTAATCAATTTTATTTTTATTATTGGTCCAAACCAATTTTCATTAAATTTTGTCTAAATTTGCTTCATTTTAATTAAAATTATGAAAATAAAAAAACGTGTCATATTGAACTTCTTCGTGCCACCATGCCACTAAGAAAAAATTGTGTCAAAAATTACGATCGTGTCACTTTGGCAACGCTTGTCCTCACCCTTGCTGTTCGTGACTGTTAGTTTCTCTGTATACACAGAAAAATAATCTATAGCATTCGCACATTGAACAAACCAAATAGCAAAAAGGTTTGAATGAATGAATGAATAATCTGGGGTTTTTATTTGCACTGCGACCTTGAGATCTATTGTGCCCCCCTTTATTAGAGCCAGATGAGCTTGCTCATTTAGAGCTCTTCCTCCAAATTTGTTGCTTTGAGGAACTTAAGTATTTGGAATATTTTTAGAGAGGGTAATTCGCTCTCGGCTATCTGGTGACATCCCAGTAGCCTATGTCTTTGACTCACTAGAACTTCACAACTACCTAAAATGTGTTCCGGTGTTTCATCTTGAGCGTTGCAGAATCTGCATGTTGCACTGCTCACTAAGCCAAGGATTCTGAGATGTCTCCTTAGCTTGCAGTGAGGATGCCTGTCATTATTCTTACATTATTTCTACTTAAGCTTATACAGGACTTGAAACGTTCTTGGTTGTTATTCCCAAGTAGTAGTTTAGCCTGTCTTAGCTTAGGGAGTTCATTCCAATTTTTGAGTCTTTTGTTCTCCTCTTCTGTTTGATTTTGTTTTTCTCCTATTCCACAATAGGGCTCTGTATAAATGTATCAAAAATGTCATTTTAATTTTCTCTAACATTATTAAGAATTTATCATAAGCCAACTTCAAGACTTATCATAAGCCAATTTGTTTTTTGTTTTTGTTTTATATGTATGTAGTTCTTGAAGATCAATTCATCTAACCTTATTAAATGAACAAAAATTGACAATCGAAATATCGTTCGAAAAGAAATTATTTTTCGCATGCCATTTGAGTTTATAGAACTCAAGAGTAGTGAAGTTTTAATAGTTTTTTTGAACTTTTTGTTCGTTCAACTTCATCCAGGGTTGACCCAGATTATCTTGACAACCCAAAGAAAACTGGGTTTTTCGATTCTCAAAATACACTTTAGGGTTCTCAGTTATGTTGCTGACATTATAAGCAAGAAAGAATTTCTGTACTCGAATAATTAAAACTTAAAATTAGTTTAAAGAATGAATAAAAACAACTTTAAACATTTTCATTTTCTTTTCCTATTCCATTTTAAAAACAAACAATCACGAATCTTCAACAAAATAAATGCTTCATAACTTATGTCACTTTGGCAAGTTATTCGTTACCTCAATTTGCTCCAGAAAAAAAACTAGATCTACTTCAGGGAGACCCCAGGGTTTAAAAAAACAAAGAATTTGACTGTCAGGGTGAGTTGAGGGTTAAAAAAAACGTTTTGGGGCGACCTGAGGATGACTTCAGGGATGAACAAATAAACCTACAATTTTTTTATATCGAGGTAGGTATTTTTTCATTTATTTTATATAAATATGTATATGTAGGTACCTGGGGGTACCTGGTACATATTGCTTAGTTGTTTTGTAGACATTTTTTAAATCAAATATTGGGTTTTATTTTGATTTTTTGGTTATCTTTTATTATTTATTAATTTATTTAACTCAGCTAAGTACTATAGCTTTTCAAAAAATGTATGCACAGATTATGTATATTTAGCAAAAAAAAGTTGACTTGAATTTAATTTATCTAAACGATAAGAAGATCAAACATTTTTATAAAACTAATATTAACCATACAAAAATTTGATTGCTTAGCTTTATTGCAAATAAAATTATAAAATACATAAATAAAATACGCGTGATAAGATGACTTCCAAATATTCATCCTATATGAGTAATCAACAATTAATCTTTTTTAAATAAATTGGTATAAAGTATTGATAAATTAGACATAAGAATGAGAATGACATAACAAAATGCTTGGAAATATAGTTTCAATTATTTTACAGCTATCTTTGGATAAGATATATATGTATAATATTGCCTTATAGATTCAAAGATCTAATTTTCACATTCAACACGAGTGTTATCAACGCATAAGTCGAGTATTTTTTTGAATATAAATACAGTCAAAATCGGTTATAACGAACTCGATGGTACAGGAGAATTTTTTTCGTTATATCCGGTGTTTTGTTATAACCAATTTTCCATTTTTTGTTCTTTATTAAAAAGTGGACACCCTTTTTTTATTTTAGCAAAACTTTTTTTTATTTACAAAGTAATCTGTGATGTGACTGTTGAAGCTGATATAGAAACCTCTGCTGCCAAACTTTAATTGGAATCACCAACTTTGAGCCTTAAAAATTAATGCAGTAGTCGTAAAAACTCTACGTTTTGAACTCATTTTGAAAAAAAACTAACACATTTAACTATTCTTTATTTATAAAATAAATGACTATTTCAGTTCGTTTTAGAAACAAAATGCGAAATTCGCGTATAAAAAAAAAAAAAACAGAAAAACGGAAAACCCCATAATTTATCATTTTAAATGCACGAAATTTCCAATGCCTACTTATTTTTTTTTAATGTTCGTTGTAAGCTATAGATTTTTAGGTTTTCCATTTAAAACTGTTCGTTATTTATAAGCGATAATTTTAATTTTCAACTAAAATTTGTTTTGAATGCATAGACGAATTATATCAAGAAATGGGATATATTTATGTATACTAGGTATATTGAAAGTCTAAAAATTTGCCAAGTATCCAGTTAATTCTCGTTTTTAACACCTAGACCTCATCTAATACAATTAGTTAAGTGTGAGAACTGCAATAGGGATGTTTACTACTGAAATAATTATTATGGCATTGTGAACAAATGAAATTATTTTATTTGTTTCTTTTAAATTGACAGGGACAGCAAAGTTTCATAATTGCTTCACCGATCGCATTTGTTTTTAACATTATCATCAAAGTTAGTACCACCTCCTTCGGTTTATGTGTATTGTGTACCTATACCTAATAATATACATATCTACCTATACCATTGAACAAAAATGGTTGCCAACTTAACATAGTAAAATTTAAATTTTGTAAGGGGTACTTAGTTGTACAAATATTGGCGCAAAATTTTAGACGATTTAGTATGATATTAAAGCATTTTTAGTATTATGCTATGTTAAAAACAGGCTTTTCCAAATTTTAAACGAGTTATAGCAGCGTATTATCTTTTTAACATTTTACTAAAGTTAAAATCACCAATTGCCTATTTTATCTTTTTAGTATCATACTAAATCCAAGTGTCACTTTGGCAGCTACAATTGCAAAAATGGGTTGAACTGTCACTGTTTTAGGCGTGTTCAGCTACAGTTTCTTAAGAATATAGTATGATACTGGTTAGAAAAGGTTTAAAACTATGAATATTTTAGTAAAGAGTTTTAAAGTTAGAAAATTGTTAAGTAGTATCATGCGCTAATACTTTAACATCAGGCTGTTTAAAATTTTGCGCCCTTGTATCCGAGGCTCAGCAATTTTACTTTAGTGCCAGTTATAAAAACGTGGTTCAAATATTAATCCATAGTTCAGGAATTACTACTTACTTATTTACTTAACGGGCTCCCGACCCGTGAAGGGTCCCAGCCTGAGACATGGCGCTTTCCATCCTCCTCGATCCCGAGCACGTTGCTTCCAGTCATCCAGACCAAGCGCTCTAGCATCCGCGATAGCTTGGTCTTTAAACCGTAGGTTCGGTCTTCCTTGTCGTCTCAAACCTGGGGGCTGGGGTTCGAAGATTCTCTTGGCTGGAGTATTGTTGTCCATTCGCTCGATGTGTCCGAGCCAATGCAGTCGACGTGTTTTAGCTTTTTGGACTACATCCACATCTTGGTACAGCTCATAAAGTTCACGGTTGAATCTTCTCCTCCATTCGCCCTCTTCACACACACGACGAAAAATCCGTCGAAGAATTTTCCTTTCGAAAGAACCAAGTATCAGCTCTCCCTTTTTGCTTATCGTCCAGCACTCGGCGCCGTAAAGCAGGACTGGCAATATAAGGGTTCTGTAGAGCGTGCACTTCGTCTTACGTGTGAGGAGTTTTGAACCCATTTGTTTCGCTAAGCCGAAGTAGCAGCGGTTTGCTAGGGTAATTCTTCGTCGAATCACCACTAAGGTGTCATTTGTGGAGTTAACGTTAACGCCAAGGTAGATGAACTCCTTAACTACCTCGAAGTTACTGCTATCAATAGTGGCGTTTTGTCCAAGGCGGTGGACAGATGCTTGTTTGTTTGTCGATAGCAGATACTTGGTCTTGTCCTTATTTACTTCAAGACCAACAAGTTTTGCCTGTTCTTCAATCGCCGTGAAGGACTCTATAACGACACGTTGGGAGCGGCCGATGATGTCTATATCGTCCGCGTACCCAAGTAGTTGGATAGATCTGTTGAAAATAGTGCCTTCCATGTTAACACTTGCTCTACGCACTATCTGCTCCAGAACGAGATTGAAGAAGTCACATGATAGCGCATCTCCTTGTCGAAACCCTAACTGAAGAGCTACTTCCCAATTGTACATTGCACCGCGTGTTTTCTAATGTCACGTGGCACAGCTGGATCAGTTTTCCCGGGATGCCGAGCTCGGCCATCGCCAAATAGAGCTCCTGACGATGAATGCTATCATAAGCGGCTTTGTAGTCGATGAAAAGATGGTGGGTCTCGACTTGAAACTCATTGGTCTTTTCAAAATTTGTCTAAGTATGAAGATTTGGTCTATAGTCGATCTGCCGGGGTGGAACCCACACTGGTATTTGCCGATCAAAGTGTTGCAGAACGGCTTAAGATGCTCACACAGAACGTTGGATAGGATCTTATATGCGACATTTAGCAGGGATATGCCTCGATAGTTCTTACAGGACATAAGATCGCCTTTTTAGTAGATGGGTCATATGGAGCTGATCGTCCAGTCATCGGGCATGCTTCCTTCCACCCATCTGGTTGATGATTTGAGCTCGGCTGGTAATCCATCGGAGCCGGCGGCTTTGTTGTTTTTAAGCTTTTTTTATAGCTAAGCTTACCTCTTCTATACTGGGTGGTGGGACTGGGTCTTCATTGATTGGAGGTGGATTCTCTGCTTGCCCTATCATTGGTTCAGGAATTGCAACTCACAAATTTCGGCGAATTAACTGAGGTTTAAAGGTTATTCAGGCTTCTAGATGGATAACTTGAACCTTAATCATCGTTAAAACTCAGTTAATCCGCCTAAATCGTTGAGGTAAAATATTGAACCCACGTTTGTACAACTGGTCAATTACAATTTCGATAACTAACGTTTTTCTCCATAGTAATTTGCTTTGATATGCACAGAAAAATCTTTCAAATCTAAAACTGTTGTGAATCGTCAACAATTTCAAAAGCAGGAATTCAAATTAAAGCAATACTCTAATGAATATTTAATGTCGTTTTCCGTTGGTCACTCCTAGCACTCTTTTTTCACTCCATCCACACTCCCAACACTCCAAAAACCTTTCATTGGCTGTTCGGAGTGATGATTTAGGAGTGTTTTTTCACTCCGGATTTCATTAAGGAGTGCTAGGAGTGCACTCTGAAAACACACATATTTTTAAAAGTATGTGTTGGATTAATTGCCAAAATAGTAAATGCTTCTTCTTGAGATGTTCTGGAATTGAAATTATTGAAGAATTCATTTTAGTTTTTACTTCTACATAGATACACATATTACGGAAGAGAGTTTTTCATATTCCATTGGAATCAAAAAAGAGTGAAACACTCTGAAAATCCAATCGAAAACGACATAAGACAAACAGTTGACAAGTTTATTAATTAAAAAGTAAATACATTATGTATATGAACAATTATTTCAACAACTTCATGTACCCACTTATTTATTGATGGTATCTTTTTTTTTATTGCAAAATCTAACTAGGTATGCCTCCTTTCAACAAAAAATCAAACATTAAACCTGCGACTGGCCATGGCCAAGTGTGAATTGCAATTAAATACATTATAATAAAACATATAACGCACTCTCTTTTTTTTAAACCTTGTAAATTGCATGAGCATTTTTTTTTTCAGACGTTAAAATAATAATTACATAAGTCAATGAGCTAATGAATTTTACATTGCTGATGAAAAAGCTGAAAGTTTTTTAATATCTGAAATAAATCTAGAGCGATTTTGTTTTTTTTTAGTTTAAGTCGTGTGAGTTTTTAATAACATTGAACTTGAAACAAAGTTGTCTCCGCAGTTTGTAATTTGCTTTGTGATAAACTGCTCTCAATTGAAAGCATGCAGTAAGGTTTTAAAGGCACGAGTAGACTACACTCTACCTGTTGACATTTGATATTACAATTTTCGATTGAAGGTGTGGTTTACGATTGCAATCAACAACGTCGATGACGCGTGATATTGATCAATGGAATTTTTTTTTTTTTTTCTTTAACTTGGAACTGTTGTTAAATGCATAAAATTTGAACTTGATATTTAATTGGGTTAACTATAATAAAGTGGCACGACATTTGAAAAAGAAAGTAATACACTCACAGGCACATTTAACCGCCCACCTCGTATTTCTGTAAATTTAAAGAAACCGTCAAGTTTAGACCACATAAGGTGTAAGTAATGTTGAAAGCAAAATTTAAAAAATAAAAAAAAAACAAAAATTCCGAGAAAAAACCAAGTTTATTAAAGAATTAACGCAAAAAACAAACAAAAACGCAAAATATAGAAAAAGATGTTATCTTTTGTTTTGAAAAAAGTGGTAAAATTATTGAAAAACTTAATTTTTCATAAGGGGTGTTTGCGACGCAGGCTCTAATTAATTCGTGGAGCCGGTTTGACAATCCGTCAATGATGTCCTGAACATCCGACTGAACACTCCTCTACTGCGGCTGTCTTAAGCTCTCCTAGAGAGGTAGGGACATGTGTTCTCGCTCGGACACGTCTTTTAAGGTTGTCCTAAAGATGATCGATAGGTTTGAGATCTAGACCGCAAGATGAACATGGCAAAACTGGAATCCCGACCTCATTTAGGTAGTTAGTTACAGAATTTGCGGTATGGCAGAGTGCGTTGTCATGCGTTAACCGACAGTGTTCACCAAAAATTGGTGCGAAAGGCATCACATGGTCTTGAAAAACGTTTTCTACGTATATCTGAGCATTCACACTGCCTCTATCGAACACAAAAGTTCCGTGCGAGCTTCTTGCATGAAGCAAACCTTTCGTTTTTTCGCCTGTAGACACGCTGACGTCCATCTGGACCTCGTAGACCTATTCTGCTTTCGGCTGAGGTTAAGACGTCCACTCCTTCCTCTGCAGCCCAGTTAACACATCTTCGCTCAAAACGAAGTCTTGCTGTACGGTGCTCTGGGATGAATTTGGGGCGCGCGTTGGTCGGAAAGCTCTGAAATTTAATTCTGCCAACCTTTTTCTGATGGCACGTTCACTAACACCAACACTCCTCACCTCAAATAGACGTGTACGAGCTTCAGTAGCGATGCTGTTTAAGTAACTGAAACAATATTAAAAATCGATTAAATTGCAAAAAATGCTTCGATGACAATTTTATCGAACGAAATAAGGGTTTTAGTTATTTGTTTCTTGCGAAAATATTCGATTAACAAAACACAAATCAGCAGATAAATTATAGTGAACTTAAAGAGTTAGGATGTCGAAAAATGCAGGTGAGCGGATAATTGTGCCTGTGAGTGTATAACTGTCATTTAAAGCCGTTTATGAAGAAAAAAAACCATTGTCATATTGAATTATTCCATTTCGGGTAAATTTTTTACAGAAGCAACGTGGTGCCATGAATTAATCCAACTGAAGGTTACTAAATTTTGCAAGCTCAAAAGTAGACTACAATTTTTGTATCGATATTTTTTTTATAAAAAAATTGATTTATTTTGTTTGGCTATAGCTCAATGTTTAGAAGTAGATACATTTTTACTTGCGATATATGTATAATGGCAAGTTTTGGATTCGTAAAAAAAAATGAACTCGAGATTTTGATCAAACTTGACATTAAAATGATAGGGAAGACGAAAAAAAGAGTCTCACATTCCGTCCGTCTGTCTGTCTGTGGATTCGCCTACAGCTTAAACCCATGGGCCGATTTTAATTAAACTTGGTATAAAGTATTTTTGGAACATTCAGGTTTTTTTCATTTTCTTTTTAGGACCAAAAATAACGGTACTCTCCATATAACTTTTTTTAGCACTTTTGGAAAATCTTATTTTTCAAAATGGCTCGACAAATTTTTCTAAAAAAAAAATCAATAAATTTAATTAGGTAAAAAATTAAATTTCAAAAAAGTGTGTTTAAAATGGTACCTTCCATAGAACCATTTTTTTTTGTTTTTATTTTTCTCGAAAGGGAATAGACAGATTTTGATAATTTTGTTTATGCAGAATCTTCTGAAAAATTTAAATAGTATTGTATACCAAAATTTTCAAAAATTTTTTTTTTTGGATTTTTAAAAAAAGTTTCAAAATTTTTTTAAAAAAAGTTTCAAATTTTTTTTAAAAAAAGTTTCAAATTTTTTTTTTGACAACCAAATATTTCGAAAACGACCTGGTTTATTTTCATGAAACTTGTTAGTAACAAGCGGTTTTTTAATATTATCTAAAATATTTTGAAAAATAACGGTACCTTCCATATAAATGTTAAAAACCGTTACAGAAAATATAGATTTTATCGAAAACGACTTCTACGATTCATTATGTGTGTAACCGATTTAAATTAAATTTTTTATACAAAAGTTTCTCAAAAGTTGAAATCATACTGCATATCAAAATTGTCAAAAAAACTTATTTTGGATTTAAAAAAAAAAAAAACAATTTTTTTTTTTTTAAATACGATATTTCAAAAACGGGTAGATAATTTTCTTCGAAATTTAATTTTTAATTCTACATAAATAAATACTAAAAAATTGTGTACCATTTTTTTTTTTTTATTTTAAATTAATTTAAAAAAAAACCGCTCGTACGATTTTTTTCATCCAAAACTAAGATTAGTTAAAGAAATCAGATGGTGTACTTCTTTTAGATCTCAAAACAATTTAAGAAGACTTTTTAAATAAATTTATTTCGAATTATGTTGATTTTTAATAATTTTTTAATTTAAGTTCTAAGTTACATGTATAATACTAGTTTTATCTTAAGGCTCCCATAAAAAAAATTATTTACTTATGTTAAATACACACAATCTTAACAATTCGAAGAAACTTTTAATACAAGACCAAGTTTGTGCGATCCAGTCGTGCGTTTTATTTATCTTGCTTTTGGAAGTTCTTAGAATGATAAAAACTTTATTTTTAATTCTAAATTTCTTTTTAATAATATTGTTTTTTTTTTTTTTATTTCAGGGCCTGGCTTTTACACTCGAAGAACGCCAATTGATGGGCATTCAAGGTCTCTTACCTGCTGTTGTAAAATCTCTTGACGAACAAGTTAAACATGCTCTCATCTTGCTTGATCGTTTAGAAAACGATTTAGATAAATACATCTACTTGAATGGTCTTGCTGACCGTAATGAACGATTGTTCTACAATGTGCTTGCTGCTGATATTGGCAAGCTTATGCCAATTGTTTATACCCCTATTGTCGGCTTGGGATGTCAAAAATTCAGTTTGGTGTTCCAAATTCCAAAGGGAATGTACATCACCATCAAGGATAAGGGTCATGTTTATAATGTTTTGAAGGTATGTATGTTTGGGGATATCATAACAACATCAGAACACAGAATTTTAAATAGTTTTTTCAATTTATTAGAACTGGCCAGAGAGTGATGTTAGGGCTATTGTTGTAACGGACGGTGAACGTATCCTTGGTTTAGGTGATCTCGGAGCCAACGGAATGGGTATTCCAGTTGGAAAATTATCCCTCTACACAGCACTGGCTGGTATTCCACCACATCAGTGCCTTCCTGTCACCTTGGATGTAGGAACCAATACACAGTCTATTTTGGATGACCCCTTGTACATTGGTCTTCGCCAAAAGCGCGTCACTGGTGCAGAGTACGATGAATTCCTTGAGGAATTCATGCAAGCCGTTATGAGGCGTTACGGACAGAACTGTCTAGTCCAATTCGAGGACTTTGGAAATGCAAATGCATTCCGTCTCTTATCTCGCTATCGCGATACTAACTGTGTCTTCAATGACGACATCCAGGGAACCGCTTCCGTTGCATTGGCGGGTCTCCTTGCTTCGTTGAAGATCAAAAACACAAGTCTCAAGGAGAATACAATTTTGTTCCAAGGTGCTGGTGAAGCTGCTCTAGGAATTGCAAATCTTTGCGTTATGGCCATGCAACAAGAAGGTCTGAGCGAAGAAGAGGCTAAACAACATGTCTGGCTGGTGGATAGTAAGGGTTTGATTGTTAAGAACCGCCCAAGTGGTGGCCTCTCAGAGCACAAATTACACTTTGCTCATGAACACGAACCAGTCGATACCCTGGCAGAGGCAGTCGATGTAATTAAGCCAACAATACTGATTGGAGCCGCTGCCATTGGAGGAGCATTTACACCAGCCATTCTGGAGAAAATGGCCGAACTCAATGAAACTCCAATAATTTTTGCTCTGTCAAATCCTACCGTTAAAGCTGAATGCACTGCCATCCAAGCATACACACACACAAAAGGTAAATGTATCTTTGCCTCGGGATCGCCATTTGATCCTGTCGAATACAACGGCAAGACTTTCTATCCTGGCCAAGGCAATAACTCATATATTTTCCCTGGAGTTGCGCTTGGAGTAATTTGCGCTGGCATGTTGACCATTCCAGAAGAGGTATTCCTTATTTCTGCCGAAAAATTGGCTGAGATATGCTCGGATGAGGATTTGGCAAAGGGCAGCCTCTACCCACCACTTTCTGCCATCACTCAATGTTCTATTCAGATAGCTGTTAAAATTATGGAGTATGCTTATAAAAATGGTAAGTTTAATGTTAGCTAAAAAATTATAAACAAATTCTAAGGACTACTGTTGTATTCAATTAATAGGTCTTGCAACAGTCAGGCCAGAACCTGTAGACAAGGAAGCCTTCATTAAGTCCCAAATGTATGAACTCAACTACTCACCCGCAGTTCCCGAAGTATATCAATGGAGTAATAAGCTGTAAAATGTAACCTGGGACTGATGTGTCTTAAATATTATTAACTACACACTCACCACCACCACCAACCCATTAATCTAACCAAAAACAACATAAATAATAAAAAAAAATATTTTCAGGGAGGGGAAAAAGAATTTGTTCAGAAAATAAACTCACCAATATTTTATTTTATACCTATCGGAAAAATACTCGAAATCTTGAATTTCGATCTTCATGCTCATTTATGTAGATTTTTCTGATTCTAATTTTAATCTAATTAATTTTGAGTTTGTTGATTTTTGTTGTGTTTTTTAGTATATAATATGTATTGTTAAATAAAAAAAAAAAAACTAGTTTTATATAGATATATATTATATGTTGCTTTTTTATTTATTTCTTGGATTCTTTATCAGGTATTTAAGAATAAACGGAATTAATTATTTTATGTAATTTTATTTGATATGGTAATAGTATCTAGCCATGTGCTGTACGTATGTATTGTATATGACTGATTTTCAATTAAAATGCATTATTGGATCGCACGAACGTTAGGTATCGTGACCAAAAAAAATCGTTAGGGAAAAAAATGTGGAACAAAGTTAAAAGTATTACATAAAATTAATTTTTTTGGGCGGTTTATTTTTTTTTTTTTTAATAAAAAACTTATTTTTATTTTTTTATATGCGATTTTATTCGTATGTGCAGGATGTTCGGTAAAAGGTGCAACAACTAGCTAGAGCGAGTGGTTGGGTTAAGACAAGAAAAAATCGTATGGGAGGTAGGGGTCTATTTTACGTAATTATGTTTTATTTTTAAATTAAGTTGTTTTAGTGAACAGTTTTTCAAAAAATAATTTTCAAACTTAGTTTTTTGAACACGTTCAAAATTTTACGTTATTAGGTAGTATTTTTGTTTTCAATATTTAATGCTACCAACTATTTTTAGTCAAACACCAAAATTCAGGTGTCAGAATTTATTCTAGTTTTTGAGAAAATTTAAAATAACAAAAGTAAGTTTTCCTTAAATTCGACCTCCATCCGTTATTTTGTTGTTCCATAGATCGGCGCCCATGTTCTGCATTTCGGACGAAATCGAATTGAGATCGATTTTCAAATTCACCGTAAAATGAAATTACTGATCTCTATGTTCTACAATTCGTTCGTTTTCGAAAACTTCGCAATTACTTCGAACTGTCACAATTGGGCTTTTCCAGAATCTGACTCTGTCTTTTCTCTTTCTAATTTTGACAGTTCTTTCATTGAAAAGCAGCTCTAGATGGGGGGAAAACAACAATACAAATAAATAGAAATGCACACCGATACTGTTCGCGCCTTTAATAGTGTGTTTGTTTTCCCCCCATCTAGAATTTTTGACGTTTGGTGGAAGTTCCCAATTGAAGGTGCAACCAATTGAAATTGTTTTAGACTCTGTTTAGATTGTGAGTTTTCACTACGTAGTGACGACAGTTTGGTGTCGAAATCGGTGAAGTGGAAAGGGGGGCAGTAGTCAGGAGAAAAACATAAAGATTTTCATTTTTGGCTTGTTCGTTGAAGGGTAAAGCCTAGTACGCATATCGGGAAAAGACAAATTTTATCTCTACAATTTTAATCTCTACAAAAACGTTGGAAAAATCGCGCAAAACTAATATTTTTCTTATTTTTTTTTTCTTTTTGTAAAATTATCGATACCTAAATAATAGTTTATCGTGTTTAACGTGCAAAATTATTGACTTGACCGATCTGCGTACTAGGCTTAAGGTGGTAACAATAAAAATAAAAATATAAGAAATTAGACGAGGGTAGAAGTAGAAAATTGTTGATTTGACAATTGCAAACATTCTGAAGTAGATTTAATTGATCTTCCTTTCTTGTATTGACACTATTTATTTATTAATAGTTCAAACCAAAGATACTGAATTTATAAAGATATGAATCCTCGGCTGTCATTTGAGTTTTCCTACAAGCTCTATCAGATAAGAAATGAGAATGTATGTGTAAAAATGGCGGTATAAAACTCATACATTCACAGTATTTATCTTCACAACTTACAAATTCACAGTACTTATCTTCACACCACCCTGCTATATTGTTTTTGGATTTCACATCTATTCATCGACACAAAATTAAATTACAAATACAACAATGTAAACAAATGGGTTTTGTAGGGTGAAACGTACGAAAGATTCATATCTTTATATTCAGTATTTTTGCACAAATACAGTGACAAAAGTAAATAAATTTGAAATTGTGTTCCATTCGCCACAAAATAAATAAATTTTTTCAATGAAATCTTAAGCCTAGCATGCAGTTCGAGACAAACCAAATTTTATCTCTACATTTTTTTTCTCAAGACATATTTTGAAGGTGTAGAGATAAAAATGAAATTGAACTGAGAACAGTAGCGTAGCTAGAAAATTTCGAGTATGGGAAATAAAACTGCAGTAGCTATCTAATGTCATAGATATTCGAGATGTTTTCTTATAACTTTACTTCCCTGCTGCGTTTTTGGTGTTGAATTGCATTTTAGTTATAAGATAAAATTATCGTGAACTGCCATAAGTCAATTTAGGTTGTGTTAAAATAACAATAAAAAATAACAAAATTAAATCGAACAAAATGCATTGTAGTTTTTACCCTGAGATCCGAGTATTTATGTTATCTATAAAATTTAGTTTAAATTTCGTACTTTTTCAAAAAAAAATTCCCGAAACAGTGACACCCTTGAACCCTTTCCTATTAACTACGTCACTGACTCAGTGAAAACAGCTGTTTTAATGAACGTCCTTCTTGTTGTTTTTCTTTTATATTTTATTTTATATATTTTCGGTCATTATTCACCCAAATGCCTTTTAATATTGAAAAAAACTAAAACAAGGATATGCTTTTGGTTGAGACAAACCTTGAAATTCATAAAACGTCAACATTTGTCCAGCAAAATAATGCTTCGAACTGTCTGTAAAAGTTAAAGCCTAGTACGCAGATCCGGAAAAGACAAATTTTATCTCTACAATTCTAATCTCTACAAAAACGTTGGAAAAATCGGGCAAAATTAATGTTTTTTTCTTTTTGTAAAATTATCGATAAATAAAAGTTGATAATGTGTTTATCGTGCAAAATGATTGACTTGTCAAAATATTTCCCGCAAAATAATGCTTCGAACATTATTTTTCCTGGCAAAATTTAGTGGAGACTTCACCCTACAGCGGGTACAAACGTCACAATGTTGCGCGTGAACTGCGTACTGTCTGAAAAAAAACTGAAGACAAAATTTGTCCTGGGAAAAATTTTATATGAAAAGAAAAATTTTTCCCGATCTGCATACTAGGCTTAAGTGAAGACAGCAAAATAATGGCCGCGTTCGGGGGACAAGCCAAACCTATCCGGATAGGTTTGTGTTGTTGTAATCCCTTGTTGACTTCTGATGTCAGCTGATGCAACAACTCAAGGTATCTGAAAATTTTTGGGATAGGTGGATAGCATGAATGAAAGAATACAAGATTGCGCCATTTGTTATCTCATTGGTGACAAATGTTATGTAAAAAAATATGGCCGCCAGTAGTTTGTTTAGTTAATCGATTGTTCGGTTGTGTTTTTTCCTTTCGTGCGCGTTTATTAGTTTAAAAAATCAAAGTTTTCGTTTAGAAATACGATTATAAATACCGAATTAATATTTTTCATTTGAAATAAATGTTTTTTCATTTAAAATATATCGCCAAAAAGCAAATAAAGCGCCAATGTGTAAAGTAGAATAGATAGTTCAGAACTTGTGCACTTTTTTTACACTACACTTCACTTTTTACTTTTTATTAATTCAAATTAGAACAAAGAAAAATAAAAATTCAAATTAAAAACTTTTCCCGGCCTTATCTAGTAGGAAAAAATCATATTTTTGTCACCGATTGCGCCATACGTGCTGTCAAAAATTACAACAACAAAGCGAAAAAAATGAAATGGCGTAATCTTGTATTCTTTCATTCATGGGTGGATAGCCTATCTCACTACCACCCGAACTCAAGCAATGCTTCGAACTGTCTGTAAAGGCCGTGTCAAACAGAGCGCGGTCCGGCGGTCTTTTTAAGAAATTACAAACAAAATTTGCCCGCCGCGTTCTTTCCTACCATGTTGAAGTATTGACCGTCCCGTCGGCCCGCGTTCTGTTTGACCAGGCCTTAAAAGATAAGTGGAGACTTTTACATGTACAGTTTGAAACAAAACTTTGGATTTTGAGCGTGAGCTGCGTACTGCTCAAGAAAACTCTGAGACAAAATTTTTCCTGGGAAAAAATTTTTATGAGAAATAGTTTTTTTCCCGATCTGCGTACTAGGCTAAAGCCGGGTATACAGCTCAATCTAAACTAAATTTTATCTCTTGAATTCTTATCTCTACAAACGTTTGCTAAAACAGAACTGTAAAAATTTATCTGTGAAAGAATGCATTGAGCATTAGTTAGCTTGTTAAATCCAGTGGAGACTTTTTAAATTTAGCGCATGAACTGCGTACTGCCTTGCTAAAAATCTTCGCTAAAATTTATCTTTGGGCGAAATTTGAATGGAAGATAAATTTTAGCGTGATCTGCGTACTAAGCTTAAGGCTTAACTGCATTCAAGACTTTTTGCAAAAAGTAGGGAAAAAAGTGAAAATTCTATGAGCAAAAATATGCTTACAAATGTCTGTGTGAGAAAAAATTGTGTTTTGTCTGTAGTACTAATCTGAAGTGACATAGCAAACACTATTTTCGCAGGCTTTTTCGCACACAGTCATATCTAGCGCATGTTTTAGTTTTGCACTTTTGTACTTTTTGAAAAAAGTCTTGAATGTAGTTAAGCCTTTAATTTTCCAATGGAACACCCCAAAAGTAAAGGAATATATCTATTAATTTTGGATATAACTGTAGTTCGAAAATAACTATGCTTATTGGCATCACTGTCGGTTTATTTCGGAAATTGCATTGCATCGTGCAAATGCAACTCGAACACATCCGAAAATAACAGCAACATAAAAGATTTGTTGAAACTATTTTCAATTAAAATATGTAAATATCCGCTATTCAAATTGAAAATAAATATAAAATTTAGCCACACGCAAATTACAATCTAAAGTAAACAAAAAAACAAACAACTTTTGAAGTGTGTTCATGTGCAGCAAACTCAAAAGAAAAGAAAAAAAATCATTCAACCTATCATTGCATATAAAACAAAAATTTGGGGTTAGATTAACAAATGAAAGAACATTTTTGTACGTATTAAAAATTAAAAATCATAGTGAAAATGAAGGTAAGATTCTATAAACATCTTAGGTATGCCTGGTTTAATAAATAATTATTATTTTAGATCGATTTATCGGAACAAATATCTGAACTCAAGCAGGAACATGTAAGTACAAAACCACCTATCTATTTTCTTTGAATTCAACAATAATTTTTTCTAAATCAGGAAATCAGCCAAAAGATCATTCAACGAATTCTCTATTCGAAACGACTTCTAGCCGATCATGTTGAATCCCTAGAACACTGCTTGTATTTTATGCAACAGCAGGAGACCAGTGTAACTGAAAAAAAGCGCTTAGAGATTTTCACTGCACGAAACACATGTGTTTTATTGGGCTCAACTATTTTAGAGCATTTCATTACACCCAAGTCGCTAAAGCTCACTTTGATTCCATCAGTACTATTCAGCGCCAGCTTCAGTGCTTTATTTCTAATCAAGAACGTCTTCATATTTCGTAACAAAGTCGTTGAACGTGAATTGGACAATTTGATTCGAAGTATTGATGAGTTTGGCAATTGCATTCGTCGCAATATGACTTATTTCAATGAAGTCCTCGTCATGAAGGCTTCCGAGTTGATTGAGTGAGTACACGAATGTTGCCTGTGAATAGGTACAAACAGAAGAATCTTACATTTTGTTTCTTTATTTAGATCGAGACAGATAGAAAGAGCATGGGATTGTATAACTTCAATTAAAGAAGTAGTAGAAGTTCTTTTTGATGCTACGAGGAAATTGGAAATGTTATATCCTATTCCGACTAGATTCACCGAACATTATTCAGCAATGGAAGACTTAAAAGAGTGCGATTACTTCAGGAATAATATTACAGATTATAGTCCTAAGAATATTAAGGTATGTTTACTATCCACATTCAGATGGGATCTCATGATCAATCTGGGTTACATGCAGAGACAGGATTCTATAGAAAATTTTCTCAGTTCTGTTGGATTCGCTGTCACACTTTTTTTTTGTTGCCTTAACTATTGCTAGCAATAAAATACAAATCTAACCTTTTTCTTGCTTTGGGATAAGTAGGTTCCTACAGAAAACGATAAAGCAGAATTTACATTACCCAAAAATATTCAAAATCATATTTTAAAAAACAAAACATGCCCTCGGCAACTTAGAACTTTTGTTAATCGATTTTTGTCGAGAAAGTAAAATATGTAGGTACTGTAATGTGATTTTCTATCGAAGAATTTGAACCTTAGCAAAAAGGCAGGTCTGTGGACATGAACATACAAAATTTTTTATGTCCATTAAAAAGGGCTAAGTCCTTTATTATTAATTTGAAACTGTAAAACGACTTGTGTAACGTGAGTAACCGTGTATTTTATGATTTTTTTAATAAAATAATTTTTGTAATCCAAACATTTTGTATAAATTTGAATACGTCGATACCTTCTCGTTCTTATTTCAAAATAAATTCTGGGCAACAACGTGTATCCCAAAATGGTAACGTGAGTTACCATTATATGTTTTACCTATTTTTTCTAACTTAGAAATTATTTTTGTAAAATATTTCATTGTATGTTATTTTTAATTTCAGGACTTCTACAACATCTTTGCATATGTACAATCACAATACTTATTTCGTTTGGCTCTTACAATTTCACAAAAACCATCACTATCTAATCTAAGTCGAGACATATCCAGTGTTGAATACCAAATCCGACAACTAGTCAAAGAAGAAGAGAATCACTTTAAAAACCTTTCAATTGAACTACGCAGAAAAAAACAACTCGAAGCAAATGAATTTAATCAAACCAAATCAATGCGTTGCAAATCCGGACCCGTTGCCGTACTGCAAAGCTCATCATTGAAATTAAGTTCCTGTATGATAGCAGTAGCAGAAGAATGTCAACAACTAGATGAAGCACTACAAAGACTCACCGAAACCGAAGCTGTGCAAAAGGACGAGAGCAAAGATCTAATTGATGTTGCAAATAGTATGCGATCGATTGAAGGCACCTTGTCGGTATGTTTTGATGATTTTCACCGTTTAATGTTAGTTTACAATAAGTTCTTGAGTAGTAAACTAGATGATAGATTGTTAGATGATAAGAAATCGTCGTCGGCAAGTGATGCAGTTGGAGATGGTAACGAAAGTATTTTGCGTGTAGAAATATCTCATGAGAATTTAGCTAACGATGGTGGTGTGAAATCAGATGATTTTTATGCTTACATGTTCGACGAAAATGAACAGCAACCACCTGAGAATGAGTTGGATAACGACGAAGCCCAAAGTGCCGATCGAGAAATTTTAAATTTTGAAAAACGAGTAACTAAGGGAAAATTCAAACCAGTTCTTAGGCAGCTAAAGAATCGTATCGATCCTATTCGACAAGAAATGCTAGAAAAGGAACGTCGAGTTCTTGAAGCTAAGGGTATCAATGTTGATGAGCTTTTTGCACCCGAAGGCAATAACAGATTAGAATCTGAACGGGGTGATTCGGGCAGTGAAAGTGATGAAGGTTCCGCTGATGAAGTTGAAAAGCGTAGTAAAAAACTTAAAGAACGTGACAATTTTGCAGAAATGAGGAGTTTTCTAGCGCAAAAAGAAGCAATTAATTTGTTTCAACTTGAGTTACCACCACAAAATGCAACAACTGCAAACGAAGAGATACTTGAGTAGGATCTAGTCAGTTAAGTGTTTACTTAAAAAAAAAAAAAAAAACAATGTATTTTTAGAATTTGTACAAAGATAATAACTATTGCTTTATTCAGTGGCTTATTTATACATAATCGATTCTTTAAGAATGATGATATCGATCCCTTTCCGTCAAATTATCGTAAGCGACATTTTCATATTGTCACATAAAGTTAATTATTTAATTTTTTCCTGCTCATTAAAAGCAATCGGTCCTTTTGTTATCTGTGTAATTGGTTTCGTTGCTGAGCAAAGAAAAAACAAAATTTCGCTTTCGATACTTTTATTCATTGTCGCTTACGATAATTTGGCGGGAAGGGCTCGATATTCTATGGTAATAAGAGTGATTATTTATTTGATTACACTTTTAATAGTAATTTTTTTTGCTATAATTTAAAAATTCAAAAATCTCGCCCGATGTTTAAATAATAATTAAAGATGGTTACCTCGTTATGAGGTTTTTCAATATTTTTTGAAAAATGTTATTCGTATATTTACTAATTTTTTGGAACTTTTATAATTGATCGTAGAAATGTTAAGAAAACTCGTATTTCGGAAGATCTTTCTTTGATGTCTACAACATTGGCATATGTTGAAATTAATCACTTAGAATAACGGAAGCTAGAGATTCCAAAGGAGTTTGAAATTCCTTTGGTTTAAAATTTAGCTCAAATCATCTTTTTTTGATTTTTTGACACTCCAATCGAGAACCCTGCCACAAATCAAGTTCCAGAAATCTGTGAACAGCCTTATTGGTCTGTAGTATTGAATAGTTACTGGTCAACAAAATAGGAACACCTAGACAAAATAAGGAAAACTCGTGCATCATTTTTTCTTTTTTTTTTTTTTCAATTATTTTGAATCGGAAGGAAATACTTGGTTTTCAAACTTTTATTTGAGATGACTGATTCCACCCGATATTTCGTGTTTTCTTAACGAAACTTCTTGTATGATCCACAGATCCACTTTATGATATCCACTTTTTTTTTTTTTTTAACAAAGGCACACCGTGATCATAACAGCGCCGAATATAAGGAAGAAGGAATACATAAACGGATTTTCTTGTGTATGGTCTTCTTGTGCGAAGGAAAAGAGCCAAGTGAAAACAATCTTAAATTCTTCGTAAAATGCCTTTTTATTTTCAAAATATTATTGTTATGTTTAATAATTTAAAAGGTATTATAAAAAACTTAGTTTCTAATTTACAAAAACTGAAGAAATCATATTCAGATTCATATTTTATGTAAGAAAAATATATCAATTATTATTAAAATATTTTTAAAAAATCTTAGTTCCTAAATAGGGCTTAGGAATTTTTTAAATTCATATTTTATTTAAGAAAAAAATTTTCAAAAAAAAAAGAAACTAACTTCTTGCATTAATTAAAGTTGATTTTTGCCGTTTTGCTTTGTACACTTCTCAAAGTGTCGCTGGCCAAAGTACTACTTTTGAAAAAAAAAGTAACTATTCCTTTGGCTTTGGCCAGAATTGAATTAAATGAATCATTTTTAAAGCAGTCTTGAACAGTTAGATTGAGAGTATGGGCAAAACAGGGCTAATGTCTAACTTTTAAAATTTTCCGTTGTTATTGCAACGATTTTTTGACGAATACCAACATTTTTGGAGGCGGTGGATTACTTGAGGCTTCGCTTTCCATGACTTCTACATCACTGTCTTCCTCTCCCGTGTTTGTTATTGGTGTTGATCGATGTTTTTCTGGATGTTTACGTTTTAAGTGATCATTTAAATTTCTGGTGTTGACCGAATAACTTCCTTCTTCCTGTTTGCACACAGTATATTACACAAAATCTTTTGACGAACCTTCTCCATCGATCTTCTTGAAAAATTTCCACACCTAGATTCAGTGAAAGATGTTGAAATTCCTCGATTATGAAATAAAAAGAATCAATTTGGTAACAAAGTAAATGTATATATTGATTTATTAGTTCAATTAAGTAATCAAATATATTGGTTATTTATATGTATTCAGTTTACAAAATAGTGATGTTAATTGTTCGGCGGTCGCAGAAAGAAGAAGGATATTTGCAGCCGGAAATAGGTAAGAGATCGTTGTCCGTAAATATGGATGTTTACGCTAGAGGTCGTTAATTATGTTGAGTTGCTATTGAAAAGGCGTTGCCACACCACATCTCAACAAAAGACGCACTGAAATTCAACAAATTTTAACAAACAAACATCGTATATTCAGTTCATTTAAAAATAATTATTACCACAAAATATTTCCAAAAACCAAAACAAACCAAACAAAAACATCAACTATCAACAAAAACAAACCACATACACAACACAATTTGACATTTTTGACTCTAGATCAGAGAGACAGAAATTGAGATGTACGACAGCCACAACGAGATCAACCACAAAGAATAAAAATCTTTGAACGTCACCACAACGAGAATACACACATCCTAGTGCATTTTGATGAATCTCTCTCTGGTGGTGATTTTCATAAAAATAGAAGAGTGTGAATGAAATTTTATAACTTAATGCCGAAATCAGATGTGCAGCTTTTTCCATGCAGTGAAATTAGAAATAGAGATATCGTGCAGCGAAGGCTGCATGCAGAGCCTAGAATATGTCAGCCCTCATAAGAACCTGTGTAAATTTATTTTCGCTGCATTGGAAAAAGCTGCCCATCTGTTTTTTGCCCAAAACAGATGTGTAGCTTTTTCCAATGCAGCGAAAATTAATTTACACAGGTTCTTATGAGAGCTGACATATTTCAGGCTCTGCATGCAGCCTTTGCTGCACGATATCTCTATTTCTAATTTCGCTGCATGGGACTGCACATCTATTTTGGGCTTTTGGCATAAGCTTAAGCCGAAAACAGATGTGCAGCCTTTTCCCCATGCAGCGAATTTAGAAATAGAGATATCATGCCGCAAAGGCTGCATGCAGAGCCTGAAATATGTCAGCCTTCATAAGAACCTGTGTAAATTTATTTTCGCTGCATTGGAAAAAGCTGCACATCTGTTTTGGGCATTTAGTTTACAGTTCTTTTGAATAAAAAAAAACGGGGCGACTTTCCATTACGACATCCCGATTTCGAAGTTGATTTTTTTTAGGGGTAGGTAGGCATCTCAATATAATATTTTTCAAATATTAAGGTGCGGAAACCCCCCTAAATGCAATTTGCACTTTTTATATGCGGAATTTAGAAATGCGGATAGCCTGATTGGAAAGATGAACACTTAAAAACATAAAATATCACAATTTTATGGTGAGGAAATATTTCTATGTATTTTTAATTAATTTTCAGAGCTTCATTAAAATTACTAATTAAAGAAATGTCATACGGTCTGTTTAGTATTTCCAGGCATGTATTTTTTTTTCACTTGGGTTTTTATTTTGGGAATTTTTTCGGGAAATTTAAAACTGTTTAACCTCATTTAAAACGTATTTTAAAATGAGTTTAAATAATAGTTTTAAATTTCGCGCGAAATTTAAAACTTTTGTTTAAACTCATTTTCAAAATAATTTAAATATTTTTAATGAAATACAATAAGAAAAATTTTTTTAAATGAAAAACATGCTTAATTGCGTTTAATTATTCCACAAATTGATCTCTCAAATTCTTCCTTATATTCTGTCGCCATTGGTATTCAACCACCCAATAAACAAAATTATTGTTGTAATTATCGTTGTAAAACGCACGTTTCACAACACGCCATTGGGACTCTATCCTCTGCGTGTGGGTTCTGTCCTCGGGCAAAAACAGATTGTCGGGGTCGCTATGATTGAACTTTTTGTGAACAAAGTCATGTTCACTTAGGCAATCATAGGCCCTCCAGTAATCCATGTGCTTTTATCAAAGTGCTTTTTATCAAAGGTATTAGTACCTTTAAATAAATGATATATGTACTTTATTAAAATGTAAGTACGTATTATAATAAATTTAACACTTTACCTCGGCACTTATAATGTCTGGGCATACCTCCAGCCGCAGGTCTTCCAAACCATCCTTAATCATACCTAGGACCCAATGGCCATCCACTCGACGCCCCATTATTAGTTCAAATTTATAATGAAATTCAAATATTTCTAAAATAAAATTCAATAAAAAAGTATTACCTTTGTTGAACTTTCTTCGTCCAAATTTGCTCTCGTCGATTTGTACGACTCGACCAACGCCTTCAATTTTACCTTGATTCTCCTGGTTGTCCAAGAAAGAATCGAAAATTACCTCTCGGCAGTAATTGTACCAATCCGATATCGTTCTAGTCGACAGGCTCGAATGTGTCGAGGAAAAATCTTCTATACGTACAATTTCGTAAGAAAATTTTCTTCCGAAACAGTACATTACGTAGAAAATTCTTAACACTGGTATTCGAGCCTGCTCAAACCAAGTGCCGGAAGCGCGAGCAATCCTCTTCTTCCCTCTACAAACTCTTTTGCCGCATTGGAAAAATCCAGGCCCACTCTCAGCGTTATAAAGTTGCATCTCGCAAAGATGCAGCCTTCATTTTTTTTTTTCAAAGGCAGGAGACCTAGCTCTTCGGTCAATTGCAATGCGGCGGCATCTGTTGTTACTCGGTCATAGAGCTTCACCAAGTTACTGTTTTATTAATAATTGTTTTATTAATATTTAATACACTCATAATATTAGATATATTTAAACTTACCACTGCAATTGCACTTCAACAGTGCTCAAAATCACTTTTGATGTACCCGAACGGTTATTTTCGGGATTTTCTTCCTCAGAACGCGAAGCAGCAAAAAACGAAGCACTTGTTCCAGCCATTTTTCTCAAATAAAATGCAAATAACATTGCAATTTTACAATTTGTTCATAAATAATTTCCCTAAAAATCGGGCTAAAATCTGAAAAATCAAAGAATTGCAAAAATAAAAAAATATCCCAAAACCAATGTTTATGTAATCGCAGTAGAGAAAAACGCGTGTACTTACAAAGGAAGGTTAAACAAGAAGGAAGTTTATTATACGATAAAACAAAATGAACACGTTCAGAACTAAATACATATATGGACTCTTACAAAACGATTAGTAGTTTGATGAAAGGCTTCAACGCCGAATATTGTGATTCCAATACTCCTCCTTAAGAGTCATCTATTGTACTCCCATTGCCTTCCGGAAAGTTTCCACCTTGACTTTGTCCAGCGGCTTCGTTAGGACATCTGCGATTTGTTCTTATGAACATATATAGTTGACTTGAATTTCGCCTTTAGCGAGAACGTCTTTAACAAAATGGTGACGAATGTCAATGTGTTTCGTTCGAGGGTAAAACCCATTATTCTTTGAGATAGCGATTGCACTTTGATTATCGCACATAATTTGAAGAGTGCTACGCTGTTTCGTAATTTCATTTCGAAGGCCATTCCACCAAATTGCTTCTTGTACTGCTGCTGATAACGACATGTACTCCGCTTGGCATGATGATAATGCAACAGTATGTTGCCTTTTGGAGCACCACGATATAGCTCCTCCTTGAGCTAAAATCACAAAACCTGTCGTAGACTTTGTGTCTTCTGTGTTGGCTGCCCAATCTGCATCCGTGAATCCAATGACGTCAGGATTTTCATCTTTTTGGAATTTTAGCTTTAACGATGATGTTCCACGTAGATAACGAAACAGATGTTTTACAGCTAGCCAGTGTTCTCGTCCTGGTTTCGAATTAAAGCGACTTAAAGTGTTGACGGTGAAGCTTATATCCGGTCGGGTGCATTGGGACAGATACATGAGGCATCCGATTGCCTCCTGGTACGGGATGTTTTCCAATTCACCATCTTGGGCTGACAACTTTAGACTGGCATTCATCAGCGTCTTTACTGGTTTGGATTCCGTCATTCCAAATTTACTTTGAATTGATTCGATGTACTGCTCTTGGTCCAAAGCATATGAATTTTGACCCTTGGTGATACGCATTCCTAGAATGTGTATGGCTGGTCCAAGTTCCTTCATCTTAAATTTTTGATGCAGGTTGATATTCATGTTTCTTAGTGTTGTTGGAAAACAGTAAAATCTCGTCCACATATATAGCTAGTATGAGGACATCGTTTTTATTAATCCTGTAGTAGACGCATGGATCAAAATTGGATTGCAGTAATCCGGCCGCTTTTAGGGCTTGGTCCAGTTCCATGTTCCATACGCGACTGGACTGTTTGAGTCCGTATAGCGCTTTGTTCAGCATACATACTTTTGATTTATTTGCTTGGTCCACAAATAATGGCGGTTGTTCCATATAGATGGCTTCTGATAATTCACCTTGCAAAAAGGCGGTGATGGCGTCCATCTGCTCTATTTGAAGGTCAGGTTGGGCGGCTAGTGCAAAAAGATACCGTAGGGAACTGTGACGTACAACTGGTGAGTATGTTTCGTCAAAATCCACCCCTTTCCGCTGCGAGTATCCTTTGATCACAAGTCTTGCCTTGTGCCGGTCCATTTGGCCTGTGACGTCCCGTTTGGTTCGGTAAACCCATTTACAATTTTGGTGCCAGAATTTTCAAGCGCCATAATCATCGGGCGATATTCTTCTGATAAGCCCGCCAAAAGTAGTGTACCTACCCACTCTTCGTTGATTGGGAAACCAATACCGTTCAACGCCTGTGAAGACGATATGATTTCGTTGACATAGCTATCCATCGAACCGCAGTGTGACAAAGAAGTGGTTATCAATTTTCGAAGTAAACCAACACGACGCGTCAGACCATTGTCTTCGTAGGCATCCGCCAACTTCTGCCACATATCTTTCGCTGACATGGCGTTCTGAATATGGATGTTACAAATTGAGTCAATCGCAAGGGTAATTTTGCTTCTTGCCCTTCTATCTTTGTTGATGTCTATCGCAGTTTTAGGCTGTCCGTTCTCGTCTAAGTCATATTCCATGACTCCGGACCACAAATTGTCTAGATCGAGAAAAGCCTGCATTGCAATTTTCCAATTGCAATAATTCTGCCGTCCCAGCAGCTTCTCGAACGAAAGGTTGCTATCCGACTTCGACATCTTCCGAGTTTTCAAATAAACTGATTGAGGAAACTTTAAAATTTAAAGAATTTTTCTTTTCTTCTTTTTTTGTTTAATTAATTATGGCTGGGCCCATAACCTGTAATCGCAGTAAAGAAAAACGCGTGTACTTACAAAGGAAGGTTAAACAAGAAGGAAGTTTATTATACGATAAAACGAAATGAAGTTTTTTACAATGAACACGTTCAGAACTAAATACATATATGTATTTAGTTCTGAACGATTAGTAGTTTGATGAAAGGCTTCAACGCCGAATATTGTGATTCCAATAGTTTACATCTGGCAATACTAAGCATACAATGACATTTAACATATCATTACTGTCACGACAAGTGAAGTTCTTTCATCGCCATCTTGGCGATGCAAATAAAATTATACTTGCAAATATTTCCTCACCCTAAAATTGTGATATTTCGTGTTTTTTAGTGACTATCTATCGAATGAGACCATCCGCGTGTCCAAATTCGGGATGTCGTAAAGGAAAGTTGAGTCGATGTTTTTTTTCAAAGACATTTTACGCACTGAAATTCAACAAATTTTTGCAACCAAACACCATGATATTGGGTTCATTTAAAAATAATTATTACCACAAAATATTTCCAAAAACCAAAACTCACCAAACAGATTAATCAACTATCAACAAACTCTCTTCAGTCACTGGCTTGGTCCTTCAAGTTGGGAAAGGAAACTATTCGGCAAATATTTTTAAAAACTTCAGACATATTGTGAAGAGCTTTATAACCCATCTACGTATTTGAACCCAACACCGAAGATTTCAAAAAAATTAGTGCAGACTTCTGGACATTATTATTAGGTTCAATTGATGGCACGCATTTTCCTATAAAATGCCCACCCAATAGCGGAAGTCAATTTTTTAATTACAAAAAATTCTTTAGCATCCTTCTTTTGGCAGTTTGCGATGCTAAATATTGCTTCACACACATTGACGTTGGGGATTATGGAAGTCAGAGCGATGGTAGCAAGAAAACAATCTGACATTAAAACAAAAATTTATATGTACGTACATACAAAAATTATATTTCTTCTACCTAGGAATTTTTCAAGTCAGCAGCTTTGGAAAAAGACTCCTTGAACATAAGCTTCCTATTCCCGAAGGGAAAAACCTACCACACTCATCAGTTACACTCCCTCATTATTTTGTGGGTGATGCTGCGTTCCCGTTGTCAACAAATCTAATGCGACCATATGCCGGAACACTTCTCCCACCGAAGGAAGAAAATTTTAATAAAAGACTTTCTCGAGCCCGCCGCACGATTGAGAATTCTTTCGGCGTTTTGGTCGCCCGGTGGTCAATTTTGCAAACGACCATATGCTTAATAAAGAAAATTCCGCTTACTGTACCACCAATTACGTGGATTGGGAGGACTGCAATGGTCAACGACATGATGGCTATGGCGGAGTGAAGTGCAGAATAATATTGCATCTATAAAACCATCTTCAAATATTCACCAATATGATGGCAAAGCTTTGTCCGCTATACGAAACAATCTTCGTGATTTCTAATACGAAAATTGATAATTTATGTAAGAATTTACATGTAAATATTTTCACTCTAATAAAAAAAATCGTAAAAAAAAAATCACCACTTTTCACTTTGAGATTGCATTTTCTATAGGCACTAGGTACTAGTTGCAACCAAATGACTTATATTGCCTTCGCAACTCGGTGACTCGCGTTAGCATATCTGTTTTAAATACATCTTTGGCCTCGGGTGGCAAAGTTTTTATCATTGCCAAAATGGCAGATAAAAACTCCCCATCATCAGCACTTGTGCTTGGAGCGGTAAAATGTTCCTCGAGCTTTTCAACGATCACCCCGAATTTGTTGCACAGGCCATCAAATGCGGCTCTTCTTTTTTTTTGCTGGGCCATTAAAAGTTTTTTCTGGTGCAGCACCACCACCGTGTCGTCACTGAATAACTCTGTCATCATTATTTCAGAAAGTACAAGATATACTTTGCTTGTAAATGAATGGATTTGCTGTCAATTTTGTTGTTTATTGAATTGTAATGTTGAAAAAAAAAAATATTATTTAGATAAGATACACTTTTAGCTATTTTTATAAAATTTTCAAAAGTAACCAATTGTCCCCATATGAGGGAGGCTTGATCCCCTTATAAGGTAGACTTGGTTACAAGGGGATCAAGTGTACCTCATTACATATATCAAACAATAAAAGAGTTTTTTCATTTAATTTTTTTTTTATTAACATCAGGAAACGTTTTATCCTACAGTAAAAGAAACAAAATTTTACTCTATATTAAACTTCCTTAAAGACTTTTTAAATTGAAGCAAAGTAACTCGCTTAGTCTTCGCTTTGATAACTGGTGCATTTGTTTTTTTAACGACTCGGTACCTTGCTATTTCGGAAATATCTTCCTTTATTGGCCATTTAAAAGTGTTGTTTTTGATTTTTTTTAGCAAAGCGTACAACATATCCATGTTCTGTCAATGATTTTATTGTACCAACATAACGGTGTACTCGGTTTTTCATGGAAAGTATAAACACAATTATCCAGTCGTCCACACTGAGTAACGAAGAGAGCAAGTTTGGATTTTGTGATTCGCAACTTGATGACCGAAATGACCGATTGTCGTCCTAATGACCGATTGTCGTCCTCAGCCACATCGAATGTCGATTCAGGTGATGGTGGCAATTCGCCTTCGTCTTCGGATGATGATGAAACAGTCACGGTCATTTTAAGTTTCACCTTCGCAGATTTGTTTAGCATCATTTTATTTTTTTTTTCATCTGGCGCAATAAAATTGTGTTTCATGAGGAGTTAGGTCGCCATCAACTCGAGTCAATGGAATACTTTGAGTTTTTGGAGAAAATGGCTAGATTTGTGTCAAAAGTTGTCTGTCCATATTTTCAACCAAATCATCTTGTTGAGGTCGGTCAGTGACATAAGACGAAAGATAATCATCGTCAGTGAAAACTTCGCAGTTGAACGGGAAAATACCTGTAACTCGAAAGCCGCTTTGAATATTTTGTGGAGTGAAAGCACGTACAAAACTGAAATATCATATATAAGTAATAAATAAGTTGTTAACACAATTTATTTTAGGTATCTTTACTTTATTGGTTGGGAGTTCCTTAAAAACTAAACTAGCAACTTAAATCAAACCTAAATCTACCCTTCCTAATGCAATGGGTTATATCTTGCAGCTTGTGCAAGATATCACATTGCTTGATAGTCGTCAGCAGCTAACACTTGTGGGAACCACTTCGTTGATAGAAGTAGATGTGTCAGCATTGTATTTGTTGTTGGTGCCGACGACTATAATATGATGACTGCCATGACGACGACGGCGGCTGCGGATGTGACGATGACGATGACCTGCGGATGCGACGGTGACGATGCCAATTCAGCAGATCGTGTTAACTTATAGTCAAGACCTTACCAGGATCTTGTAGCATCCAAGCGGTGTTGTAGTATGCTTTCAGAGGCCCAAAAACTATCCTGTCTAGTGGTGGTTTTACGGGAAGTGTGCGGAGGTATGGTAAAAAGGTGAATTCCGTTTTCGTTTGCAAAATTAAGAGATTGGGATTCTAAAGAGCACTTGGTAAATTTTTTGAAATGCTTCAAAAAATTAATAAAATTAAAGGCAGTCATCCAACCCAAAGGAAAAATGTTTCCACCTGTGCCTGGAGGTGCTCCTTTGAGCATACGGTCCTGCCAATTTTTCCGAGGGAATATCATAAAGGGTGGAATATGATTTCCGATGGCATTTATGGCACAGCAAGCAGTAACGAGTTCACCGCGTTCACCTGTTATTTTTCCCACTTGTTTTAAGCCCTTACTAGCAATAACTTTTTTAGGTTTGTCAATATTCCATATTGACTCTGCAGCCTCTTTTGGCTTATAGACTCGCGGCATCGCCTGAAATAATAAAAATTATAAAAATAAAAAAAAATAAATTTCTATATTCTGGGAGACTTGATCCTGGGAACAAGTCTCCCTTACTTAATTGGGATCACGTCTCCTTTCTGGTAGTTTTTTACTTGTTCATAAAATTTTTATGGAAAACACACTACATTTTATTGACCGATATGCACAAACACTTTTGAAAAAAAAATTACTTTCCAAAATAAATACACTCAAAACACTTTACTTCACAATAAGTGTAGCTAAAAAATATACAAAGAACTTAAAAAAAAAAATAACTTTACAGCTATAAATACAAAATACTTCCTTGAGGTTCAAGTTCTTCCGTGCAACTGTCAAAATGACGTCTGAGGTTATTTTCAATTTCAAATTCAGTGATGTCACTTTATTATTCCAAAAAAGCAATTCCCGTTGTGGAAATAATGCCCAGGGATCAAGTCTCCCAGGGGATCAAGTGTCCCCAGGTTCCCCTACTTTTTGCAAATAAAATATACATATCTTTTAATCACTTACCTGGCTTGTTGCTTTCTTGTGCAATCGAATTCCACACTTTTTCTCTTTTAAATTTATTAAAAAAGAAGGCATCCCTTTTGTCGTACAGGCACTTACTTTTTCGCACACTTTCCATTAAAAAAAGTGATGAATTCTATGTCGTCTTGTATTGCGTTTTCCATTTTAAATTAATTTTATTTCTTTTTTGTTCTTTATTTTGTGTGTTTTTTTTAAAACCTTTATTTTTCGTTTATTTTGTTCTGCTTTCCCAAATATCATTCGCAATCAATAGTATTTTTCTTTATCAAATAATACGAACGAGATGAAGAACTACATCACACATACACGCTAATTACATTCACACGGACACTGGTTCTTTTCTGTTTTTTTGTGTGTATTTAACCAAATCTGTCAAATTGCTTATGCGCCGAGCGACTGGGATCGCTCTTGCTTATGTTTGCTAAAGTGAACGACACTTGCACAAACACAAGTCCGCGCTGTCTCTCCACTCTCGCCAGCCAGACGCCCATCCACTCCTCATCGCCAAGTTTGCGGTCACTCTCTCGTTCGTGTCGGTTTCCACATATAAAATGAAAGTTAGCGAGATTTTGCATTGTCGGTCTCGTCCTTTGAAAGTTATCTGGCATAACCACTGTCAATATATTTATTCATCTCCTTACGATACCTGTCGGCAAACTCAGGCTCTCGACACATTTTATTTTTGATGCTGTTTAGACGTTTTAGCGCCATCGAGAAGCTGTTCGGGAGTGTAGGCAAAAACTCCCTCCACAGCAATCCAATTTCGTAGTGTTTTTACCGACTTTTCGCGTTGTCCTTTCCATAATTTCTCTGGCATACCTATTCTCAGTTGACTCTGGAACTATGCAAGATTCGTTGGTGCCAAAGTTTTCAGTGGAGATATAGTCGGCTACGATTTGGTGTAAATCCTTCTTTTGGCGGATATGAAGAAACATCGGGTTCGTTGTAGTTGTTGCTGGTCCGTATGCAACCCAGCCTAGCTTGGTTTTGGCGGCAATTGGTTTTGTATCTCCCGATTCTACGAACACTTAAATGAACGTAGTCTAACCCAAGCAACATGACTGGTCTGGCTTCGGCGTACTCTTGAAGTGGCAAAAATTCAAGATGGTTGCACTTAGACTTACTAAATGTTTGAACTGGCAAGTTGAGATTTCTAATTGTTCTGATATTTTTTATGTTAAAACGCTGTTCTTCTCCTAGGCCTTCAATCTCCAGACTAACTCTTCTAGATTCTTTCGTAGTTACCTTTTGCCCGTACCATTGCAATTTCAAAGGCTCATGCTGACCTTTGAGCTCAAGTCTCGTTGCAACTTCTTCTTCTATTAGTGATATGGCTGATCCTTCATCGAACATTACGAAAGTGTCCATTTTTCCTGTTGGACCATACAATGTAATTGGTAAAATTTTAAACAACTGGCCGTTGTCATCTGGTGTATCACAATTCAAAAGTGGCTGCACATTTGTTGTTGACTGATGTTTCTCTTCATGAAGGCATGGATGATGATAACGTCTACACCCAGATACGCCACACACTCTTTTGCTCCGACATACAATTAAACTGTGGCCTTTATTTAAACATGAAAAGCACAGTTGGTTGGCTTTGACCTTACACTGAGTTCTTTCTTGAATTGCTCACAATTTGCCAGTCTATGACTACCCTCACAATGACAGCATTTAAATTGTTTTGTTGTGGTTTCTTTGGCATGCATGACTCTTCGCTGAGTGACCTGTGAAGTGAGTTTGGAAGTACTTGTAAAACGAACAGTGTTGATAGTCAGTTAACATTTATCACCAGTGCGTTTAATTATGATTAATTCAAAATCGATTTGCACAAGAGCGGAGTACCTTAAAATAGAAAAAGGGTGCAAGCCATTTTATAAATGTATCGTAGCTCTTCCATATTAAAGTTTTGGGCAAGTCCTCTCAGGAGTTCGCTCATGCGGTCCGCTTATTGTAATTTAGTTAAGAGATCAACCGCAGAATTCTCTCATCCGCTCTGATATACTTTGCTCGCTTAGGTTGGGGCTCTTCCCCCCGTATATATTGAGTGTATATTTTGTCCCTGCCACTTTGAATTTTTTTTTAAGCGACTGAATAAAGCACCATATAGTTGGGTGTTCAACGCCCAACTCTAATTGCATTCTCCTATGTGCTGCCTCTACAAAGTTATTTGTTCTGTTGCCTATTTCCAAGGATCTCAGGTGGGAAGCGGGCAGGTCTTCTGTCTCCTCCAAAATTGAGTCGCCCCATATAAAAGCCAAAATAACTAGAAATACCTCTTTAAGTGCGCAATGCACGAAATCTGCGTCTAAATTGTATGCAGACAATAATTTGCAAGTGGAAAGTTGTTGTATATTTTTGAGTTTATTTCAACGTTAATTCTTCGATGGGACGCTTGCTTGCTTTGGTCGATACCTTCCACCAATAGCGCTTTATAAGTCTCCCTCAGACCTAATGATTTCGCCAGTTTTTCGGTTATAAGATTGACTTGTGATCCAGAATCTAATAACGCTCGACGGGTTATTTGTTTTCCTGTCTGACTTTTTATGTGAACAGTGGCTGTGCCAAGTATCACGCTTGTAGATTTGTGTAGTTTGTTAACGACACTGGGACTGGTCCCCGCTGCTGAAGTGCAAAGGCTTGCCGAATCTGCCGTGGAAACTGTTTTGTCTGGTAATGCTGCCATCTTCGAATTTTTGGACGACTTTGTTGCCTCATCAAAATGAAGAAGTATATTCTGTTTCTTGTTACATTTTATGCAACCTCTGGAGGAACAATTATTTGCGAAATGTCCTGCTCTAAGGCAGTTTGTGCAGTGCTTTGATTTTCGCACTAGGCTTAAGCGCTTTGATGGGCTTAGTTGCAAGAATTTGTCACAGGAGTACAACTGGTGATTGCCCTTGCAGGAGGCGCATTCAGATCCTGTTGCTACCAGGGTTGTATACGCCTTATCGGGTCTTGTGCGTTGACGTTGATCCTCTTAACATTTTTTTGAGCTTGTCCCCAGCGCTTCTAGGGATTGAAACCGCATCTCTAAGAATGACATGAACTCATTCAAAGATGGTAATGCCTTTGGTTGCTTAAGCGACTGCTCCCAAAGCGTAAGTGTATTTCTATCAAGCTTCTTGATCAACACGCACATCAGAAGAGGGTCCCAATTGGCAGTTTCTATGCCTAAACCCTTCAAACTGAGCATGCACTCTTGTGTGGTGTCATGTAAGACCTTTATTGCCCTCGCGCCTTCACTCTGGATGGCAGGTTGCATTAGTAATCTCTGTACATGTGCTGTTACCAGTAGCCTAGGGTTGTCATATCGATCCTTGACTACTTGCCATGCCGCAGTGTAGTTGTCATCAGATGTCGTAAAGTGCCCTCTCAGGCTCTCTGCCTCACCTGTCAAAGTCGTCTTTAGGTAAAACAGTTTTTGACAGTTGGCTATGTCTTGCTTATGTACCAATTCAGTGAAAAGATCACTGTACTGCTTCCATTTCGTGTAATCCCCATCAAATTTGGGCAAGGTTACCTTGGGTAACTTGAGGGCTTGCCTTGATGTGCTTGCTAAAGGAAGATTCAAAGCTGGATTGGATAATAATGGGCTCTGGGCGGTCCATTGTTCAATTCTGGTGGTTAGGGAAATCACGAATTCCTGGACATCGTCTTCTAAGTTGTAGAATTCATCCAAGTTATATCCATCTCGTCTTGGATCTTCTGACAGCTCATAAATCAAATGATGGGTTTCTTCAAGTTCTGTCCAATACTTTTGCAGTGCGATCAATTTTACGCTACAAAAGGTTGAACTCCAAGCGTCTCTCGCAGTGGCCTTAAGACTAGTAAGCAATCTCTGTTAAGATTGTGTGGTAGTATTTTGTCTTCTTAAAATCCTTGTTAATTCAAATGCTGGGGCCATTGTGGACTGCTTTCCTTCAATTAGTTTGTATTGATCATCTGTGCTTTTGTGGTATGGTAAACTATCAGCCCCAGCTGACAGGTCGCTGCCGGCATCTACAGGGGCTATCGATTCCAAGTATTGCTTAAGCTCGACGTAAGCTCTTTTTACCTTCTCGTATGTGTTAGATTGCACATACGGAGTGTCTGCCTTAACATGAGCTTTTATCTGGTCATGATTATTAGCAAACTCCAACCAGAGAGCTTCTAATAATCTTAATTTCTTGGTCTTGAGTCGTACCAAATCTTCTGATATGGCCTTCTTCCTGGCCACGATGGTGAACACCTTCATTTCAGCCATATTGATGAGTTCTGTCTATGACCTGTGGAGACCGCGGCTGTTTGCCTTTGTTGCTGAAATAGACAGGAACTCTGGAACCGTTTATACTTGGATCTCTGAACGACAGACCAAGTGCCAATATTCTCGTCCTGGTAGACTCTGGAACATTGGATCGCAGGAACTAGAACACTATGAAACTGGAACGCTGCAAAACTGGAACGATACGAACTGGAACGATACGAAACTGGAACACTGCGGAACTGGAACGATACGAAACTGGAACACTGCGGCACTGAAACTATACGAACTGGATCGATGCGACACTGGAACGATACGAAACTGGAACACTGCGGAGCTGGAACAATACGAATCTGGAACACTGCGGAACTGGAACAATACGAAACTGGAACACTGCGGAACTGGAACAATACGAAACTGGAAAACTGCGGAACTGGAACTATGCGAAACTGGAACACTGCGGAACTGGAACTGGAACTATGCGAAACTGGAACACTGCGGAACTGGAACTGGAACTATACGAAACTGGAACACTGCAGAACTGGAACTTTATGAAACTGGAACACTGCGAAACTGGAACCATACGAAACTGGAACACTGCGGAACTGGAACTATACAAAACTGGAACATCGATTATGAACTACCAGTATTTTAAAGCCCTGGTAACGCTTTTTTAATGTACATATGTATATGTACGGTTGTGTGCTAGAATTGTCGAGTGTTCTAATATGTATGTATATCACGTCGGGGTCACCAAATGTTGAGTCGGAACTGTTTTGAACCGACTGGCTGGACAGGGTGCATAAACCTTGACCAAACCGTGGAACATACAAAAGGTTCTTGTACCTTTGTATGGTTGTTGAATTATTGCGATGTTATTGTTTTGAAGTATTATTGCCCCTTACCACTGGTGGGGGAAGCAATAATAGAATATAAGTACACTCGACAACCTTTTGATCATCCGGAAAATGATAAAATTTTATTAGCTTACAATACTATTTATACAATAATTATGCTTACTTAGCAAATACCTAAAATATACAAAAATACTATGATACAGAAATGCAAAAAGAAAACATAATACATTAACGCTGTCGCTGAGTCTGAAAGCAGAAAACTGCTGACTATCATGGGACTATAAATTGAAAATAAAGCATACAGAGAAGCTGTTGCTGTTGTTAATTATATTATTGTTATAGGGTATACATTGTTGGTATATCATAACCTGATGGATTAAAATATACAGTTGTTTTTTCACATTTTTAACCAGTTGAAAAAAAAGCACCAATAGACCTGCACACTTGGAAATACATTTCTTATGTCATTAATTTCGTCTAATTCGAAATCCAAATCGCACCTAATGCTCACATAATTTATACAAACCTGATGAACCAATTTCGGAGCAATTCTGAAAGAGCAGTCTTGCCTTACAGTAATCCAAATATGTTTGTGCCATAAAAGTTTATAGGTTAGGTATGTTTGTCGAGTTTTTGCAACCTCCGTAGAAATTATGTTTTTCAATTCGATCGCTGCGTTGAGGACACAATCATATTTTGAATATATCATTCTGAAAAGAAGGAAAGAAAAAACAGCAACCAGATAAATTGATAAATAGGCAAAATTATATATGCAAAGTAAAAAAAAAAATACTTTGCTCGTTTTTGTTTCGCGAAAGAACTGATTTGTTTAAATCTATTAAATAAATTAAATACGTTTTAATTCATTTAATAATTGTTCACCATAACTTCACAAAAATTAATAAAATGACTCCATCCCCTTTGGACAACGAACTTAAATTGTAAATATTCTAGAACCAAAGGATTATTTATGAAAGACCAAATGATCTACAGAAGGCATGCGTCGCCGAAAATCATAATAAAAGAAAAATACTGGAAAATCCAATTCGCGCAACAAAAAATGCAAAGCAGAGAACCCAATTTAGATCACAAAATCGGGATTCATCTTTGAAATCCTTGTGTTTGTCAGGGTAGGTAAAGGAAAGGCAATTTTATGTTTTTTTTACTTTTTCCCATAATTTTTCAGGTGTGAACATTGTGGGGATCATATTTTTCCGAGGTTTAAAGTGGTATTCCTTACCTTCATATTCATAGTATACCATCCCAATTGAAGACGATTATTAATGAAATTATTGGCAGATAATGGATATGGATACTGTTTACTCCATATAGGAGTTTCAACCGTTGTACGTATTTCTGCCTTTATGTCTGTTCTGAAAGGTGTATTTCATTCACTCTTTTCTTTATTCTTTCAATTAATTCTTCTCGATCTAATGTGTCTTTTACATTTATTATTTTATTGCATTTCTCTTCGGGAATATATTATATTTTCTCACTTTTATTTCTATATCTTAAAATTTTATTTTCAAAATCTATTTTCACTCCTGCATGTTTTAATAAATTACAGCCTATCAATAAATCTGCGTCTAAATTTTCTATTTCATAAAATCTTACAATTTTATCAAAGATTAACACTTCGTAATAATGTGTTATTATTGTCGATCCAATAATCGTTCTTCAGCTAGGATTAGACGATGTGTAAAAACTACATAATTGTGTCTTCGTGACGTCAAAGAAAAGTACAACATAGCAGTTACACATTTTGCATGCAGTGCATATGTGTAAATCCGAATATTATGTGTATTACACTGAATGTAGTTTCTACATAAAATTCTGCACATAAATATGTATTTTTCATGGTTACATAAATGTGGTAACATATTGATACACAACATATGTAAAATATATTTGTGTAGAATACACTGTATGATGAATGCTACTAATTGGTTAATGTGTGTAAAGTGGTGATTCTAAAACGGTACTTTTTGACATCTTGCAAATTGCAAAAAAAACATGTCGAAAAAGAAATGGGCAGCGGTTGCTATTTTAGCTACGTATATTTTGGATACAAATACTGAGAAAAAAAATCAAAAATGCAAATATAAAAAGAAAAAGAAGCGTTTGGAGAAAAAATTGGGTTCGATTCCGTGAAACGGACGGTTTCTGTGCAAAGTTGCTTCTCGAACCACGCTTGTACCACAACTTTGTCAGAATGACGGCCGATCAATTGTAGAATACACTGTATGATGAATGCTACTAATTGGTTAATGTGTGTAAAGTGGTGATTCTAAAACGGTACTTTTTGACATCTTGCAAATTGCAAAAAAAACATGTCGAAAAAGAAATGGGCAGCGGTTGCTATTTTAGCTACGTATATTTTGGATACAAATACTGAGAAAAAAATCAAAAATGCAAATATGAAAAGAAAAAGAAGCGTTTGGAGAAAAAATTGGGTTCGATTCCGTGAAACGGACGGTTTCTGTGCAAAGTTGCTTCTCGAACCACGCTTGTACCACAACTTTGTCAGAATGACGGCCGATCAATTCAATGTTTTACTTAATTTAGTGCAACCATATATACAAAAATCAGACACCAACATGAGGCAAAGCATACCAGTTTCGGACAGGCTAGTGCATTATAAGATTATGTTTCAAGTAGTAGTACATTATTGTTTTGTACTTTGCTTTGAGTGAATCCCCGATTAAGCCAACGGAAAACGATATTATTTTCACACATAATCGATTCTGTGTGACCGCTTTTGAAAAATCTGTACCTACCAAAAATTCGTTCTTTTCTATAATTCACACCTAAGACCTAATTAATTTTTGTATCAATTTCAAAAGGTACACACAGTATTGTCCTCATGGGTATTGTGGATGCAGAGTATAAGTTAATATACGTTGATGTTGGGCGCAATGGACGATATTCAGACGGTGGCGTTTTTAATCGCTGCACTTTCAGTCAAGCATTGGCAACCAATCAGCTGTGTTTGCCACCACCAAAACCATTGCCTGGGAGAGAAATGCCCGTCCCTTATCTAATCGTTGCAGACGATGCCTTCGCCATGCGTCTAAACATTATGAAGCCATATGGTCAACGTGGTCTGACATTGCTACAACGCGTTTTCAACTACAGGCTCCTAGACCTTCACCTAGACGCCGAAAAGACAAAAAAAGTTACACTTGCCTGTTGTGTTCTTCATAATTTTTTACTAACAACAAACGCTGCAAAGTACGCTCCGGGCACATCATTTGATCACTTTGATGCAGACGGAAACATATTAAGCCAAGGTGATTGGCGTAACGAGAATACTTCGACCACAACATTGTTTTCTCTCGAAGGTCAAAAACAGTCTTCAGATAACGCCAAAGAAATTCAAAAGGAGTTAACTGCTTACTTCGTCGAAGAAGACGAACGTGATTGTTGGCAATATAAGCATAACTAAGTTTTATTTAAATAACAATAAATAAAAAAAGAAAACGGTTGACTTTGTTAATGTTTATTTTTTTTTATTTAATCAGGTTGCACAGGCTTGCAATTTCAAGTGCATGCTTTAAACATTTTCAGTAGGTATGTTAGGTAGGTAAGGTATGCAAATTATGGTGTGGATAGAACACTATTATTTTGAGTTTCATCAACATGAAAGTTTTGCTCGGTTAACAACTGTTCATTATTAATGAACGTTCTTTCATCATCGATAATTTCCAAAGATATCATCTGTGATTGTTCACGTCCAGAAGCTGCCATGAATTGTAAAATGAATTTCATTAATAGTGCACGCAACTCTCGTGATTTCTTATCTGAAAGGGTGCGTAGTTCTGATAAAAGATAGTCACAAAATGCTGCGTTTGCATCTGACGTTTGCAGAGCCGCTACCGCGCTGGTTAGAATCGAAGAAACTTGTGAAGAAGATGATTCACTTTGGCTCTGGTCTATTAATGAGGTTGGCTGCATACGTTGGCGTTTGCGCCGTTGACCTACGTCAACATTAGGCGCTAATGGCTGAAGAGTATCTGGAAGTTCATCCAAAATCGATTGATCAGTGACTAGTGTTGCCTGTAACAAACAGAATATAGAATAGAATAGAATACATAATAAATAGCCTTCATGAAAATAACCTACTTCCAATTCAATATTTGACACGGATTCAGTTGATTGATGTATTTTATTGACTTCCAGAAAGAGCATTTGCTCGAAATACTTCCAATTTACGGTCTGTGAGTCAAGTGCAACCTTGTCCGGATTTTTTTTCTCGTAATTTTGCTAGGTTTGTCTTAAATGTTGCGCGAAGGCCCAGCCATTTGGTTTTTATTTCATTTACGTCGACTCCTTCAATGATGTTATTATGAAGTTTTCCAATTTTTCCATTTTCTTTTACATAATTTAAGTTTTAATTCGGGTACAATAAGGTAAATAGGAATATTAGGTAATACTAAAAATTAATCTGTGTGGCTTAAAAGTAACTGATCAGTTACCCATTTGTTTCAATGCAACCTAATTGTAATTACTTGTTTTTAAAAACAACATTGAAACTATTCTACAACCTTAACACTGTGCAACTTTAAAGTGATTTTGAAATATCTAGTTCATTTAGTTTCGGAAAACTTAAATTTAACTCTTCTGAAACAAAGTCAAGAAAACCTTTTAGTTACTTTTAACATTTCCAAAATGTCGGAAAAGAAATCAAGTGAAAAACTTAAGAATTTATGGAGAAAAAATAAGAGAAACGGAAATTTCGCAAAAAAGAAGAAACAATTTTTTGATAGTTGTATAATTGGCCAACAATCAATATACGCTACAGCGCGAGTAATTAACGTTGATACTGAAATACAAGATTGTGATGAAATTTCTAACTATGACGAAAATTCAGAAAATAATATTGCTGTGCCCAATACGGAATTTCAAATGATAAAATGAGAAAATATGCTCTAAAAAAGTCAAAATATGCTCCGAAAAAATTGAAGGAAAATAAAAAGCATTAAAATTAAAAATTCACTCTTTAATAACAACAATAACAAAAAAATAATAAACACAAAATAAACTTAACAGATTTCAGTTTCATTTGAATAAGGTACTAGTTGTCCAGTGGGTTCTTTGAATATGTCTTGTTCACATATACGATAAACATTTTTCTGAAATTTTCAAAAAGAAAGCTTTGCCTATTTGGCCGCAAAAAACTTTTATACATTGAAAAAGATCTTTCAACATCAACAGATGTAACAGGAGCATTCTTAAATGAAAGAATTTCACTTACTGAATAGTTCTCCAGGCTCCCTTTGTCGTTACTATTCAGCGTTTGCGTTAATATGTTTGAAATTTTTTTTATTTTTGAGTACCCCTCGTTTTTATTTACAACATTTTCAATTTTTTTCAAAATAACTATGCCCATTGGGCCTTCGACTAATTTAATTTTTGCAATTGCATCTTCCATCACATCAATTTGCGTTTTGAGTGTGTTCCATCCCTGCAGCTTAGTTATATTTCCATTAAGAAATCCATAGTTGGAACTTATAAAAATTAAATGTTGTTTTAATAGTGACTGGTTAAGTATTTCTTTTGTTTTTTTAATAGAAAGAGCTTCAGAATCATCAAACTCTTTGAATACCCCTTCGAATTGCTCAAAATATTTTGAATAATAGTCCACTGCATTCACCCATGTTCGCCATCTGGTAATTACAGGTTGAGCGGGAAGAGGAATGCCTGGATTTTTGTCTTTAAAAGTATCTACACGTGTTGGTGCCTTAAGAAATATTTTTTTTCCATTTGACACCAATGTATCAACGTCTTTAAAATTGCTTCTTATTTCTTCTGCAACGCGATGGAGTGCGTGAGCTAGGCATGTTACATGAATCATTTTAGGATAAAAAAGTTTTAACCCACGAGCAGCTTTTACCATGTAAGGGGCTGCATCCGTCAAAAATAAAAGTATTTTACTTTTATCGATGTCTCCAAGTAAATTTATCGAGTCATCAAAAGCCCGAGCGATGGTAGCATTGTTTGTTTTTTCGAGCTCAACTACATTAACTAAATACTTCTTCTTACTGACTTCCTCGTTTTGATGCAAAATATCAACAATGACATTTGCAACATACCGTCCTTGTATATCTATAGTTTCGTCTATCGAAACCCATACAAAATGATCCTTTAAATTAGTTTTAATCTCATTTACATTAGAAGTATAAATGTTGTCCACATAATTTTTCCGTATTGTTGTTTCACTTGGTACACTTTCGTTGGTGTATTTCTTAAGAAAATATTTTAAAGAAGGATTATTTAATTTATGTAGAGGGATATCAGCAGCAAGAAAAGCTTCACACAAATCTGTGCAAAATGCATTATCTGTGCTGGGAGATTCAATTAGCTGTTGCGATAAAACTGCAGAGCTTCGTGCACAAAGTTGTGTATGCTTTTGACTCTTCAAATGCTGATCTACTTGTGATTTTTTTTCGTAAGTAATACCTTTGTTGCACACTTTACAAAATAAAACTTTTCCGTCTGTTTTAAATACATTTGCATTATCCGAAACATATTTGTGTAACAGACCAGCCACAGACGTCTTTACTTTCGGCATTTTATCTACAAAAATATATTAAATAAAGAGCATTGTAAACAAAATATCTGTTGAAATAAATTCTTACTTAATGCAAACAAAATTTGATATGAAGTTTACCGTTTCTCATTGCAAGTAATTTGTTTTGATTTTGATTGGAGCACGGGAATGAAATTGGAAAACATGACAACTGGAATAGTGTTTAGTGCTGCCAAGTTGGCACTTCTATGAAATATGGAAGTTGTAATTAAAAGTGTTAAGGTGCCCACGCAATTTTGTTAAAGTAAATATTTAAACTTTAAGTTTTTTGAGTATTTTGAAAATATTCACTTAAAATATGCATTTATTTTAAAAATATGTGCAATAAACCGAAAAATTCTCTTTTATGCAATCATAGTAAAATATGCAAAAATATGCTCTAACGATTTGATGCCATTTTTAAGGAAATTTACTGATTCGAAAAACTAGTTCAATTGTTTTCTTCTATGTCTACCCAAAAAAAATATGTTTTAACATAGAAAAACTTGCCCTGATGATGACACACTATCCGATGGCCCGCCTAAATTATTTCAGTCTGACTTAACAAATTGGTCAATTAGAAACATGGTCATGTATTTATGTGCATGACCAAGTATTGATGGTTGTATCTACCACGTACAAAGTTTTCATCAACAATTTGTTTTCTTTGCCACCTCCAAAAGAAAACAGCTTCTATACCTTTCTGTTCTTCCAGTTTATTTTGCATAGTTAACATTTTTTCAGTGTTCATGATAAATTTCATGCATTTCTTAAGCATATCCACTTGTCCATCTATTTTTAACTCAAGACGACTTAGAGTTTCGGTTAATTGGCCGGTCTCATCGGTAAATATAGGGTCTAACCCAGTAACACCACTACTAATGGGTTCCAAGTTCTGGACTATTTTGCCTGACGAGTCCACATAAAGCGTAAATGGAGACTGCTGAGCATTATTATAAGAATAAGCTGGAATTACTTCATCTGCTGGACTTTCAATTCGTTTGAGTTGTGGTGTGATTTGTGATGACGATGACTATAATACAAATTATTTTAAACATAAAGCATAAATATTTAAGGTATCACTATAATTATCACCGATTGGATATGAATCTGGGGTTGGGACAACTGAAAAGTTGAACTCTTAAATTTTGGGTTTTTTGTTCCGGAGTATTACTTAACGGAGTATTATTGAGCGTGTTAGGTTTTCTTCGGAGTCTGTTGAGTACTGCTTATCGTTGGCGATATGTTCTGCTCCTTCTCGCGATTGATCAGAGGCGAGCACCTTGCATTCCCATGCTTTCCAAGTCCCAACATCTGGGACGGATTCTGGATCTTTAGATAGCGTAACTCATCGGTTCGGTGGCCAAAAAACGTGCGATCCCACTATCCATTTGTTGGGCACAACCTCAACCGAAGGAATCGAATTAATTGCTTTTTTAAATTGCACAACCGAAAAAGACATTTTTAATTTAAACTTATAGGACCGTCCCCTGCGCTTTTTCGGTTACTGTAATGTTGCTGTGACTATTTTATTCTAAGAAAATGTAACCGTCAATTTGTTACTCAGAAGTCACCACAACTTATGAGAAACAAAGCTTGCCCCTTGGGTAATCCTGGCGCTCTTCTAAAAAAGCTTCTTCATTTAAATTATTGACACGTTCAACTTTTACTATGTTGAGCACTTTCATTTTGTCTTTTATCAACATTTAATTGTCTTTTTTAATTATTATTGTAATGCGGGTGAGCATATTTTCTGTTATTATTTACATTATTATTCTGTGCAAAAGGGTTAAACTTTCGCTTTTCGTTTTCGAACTTCTTTTGTTCATTATATGTAATAGGCCTATGAGCCGAACTTCCTAATTCCATTGGTTCTGGTTTAGTGTATTTATTTTTGTGATTGTTTTGTTGCTTGTGATTCCGTGCAGGAAATCTAAGATTATTTTTATGATGATGACCTGATTGTGTCATATTATTTGATTGATTAAATTGTAATGCAAAACTAGCTCGTAAATTATTTGATTCTAACTCTTGCGCTTTGGCTAATGCTGAAGGTAAGTCTTCGGGTGCCTCCCCGCGGTTGTCACATTGTCGTGGTGGGGAGGCTTCCGTTTACAGCATTGACTGACCATCTGATGATCTCCAGCTGGTCGGCCGATGCTGTAAGCCAACTAAGAAGAACCAACAACCTATGAATCATGGAAAGACACAACCTAAACAAAACTAAATCACTAGTAGGGATATCTACTAGTAAGTCGGTAGAAGTCACGGCTACCGGCGACGGCTTTGCTTCCGCTTCCGTGGAAGAGAAGTCGCCAGTGACAAAACAACAACAACAACAACTTTCCAACGATGAAAAACACACTTTAGAACGTAACAGGACAACGACAATGACAGAGGAAGAGGAAAACCGCCTTCTTCTCGACCCCTTTGCTAAACTCGGGGTAGGGGGAGGAGCCAGCGCCGGATCGGTTGACATTGATATCGACGATGTCAGTGACTGCTGCTCCGTCGCCAGCTCCAATCTCTCTCGACTGTCTAACACTTCCAGGAGGAGCAAAATCTCCAACTGCAAGAAGGCAGTTAGACGACTTGGTACCAAGGACTGGAACGAACTCTCGACACCGGAACGGACAAGACTGCAAAACGCACTGGACTTCCTACAGCTAAGGTCAACAACAAAGAATGGGCCTACTGCCCATACATTGGCGGGGGCTGCATCTGGGGAAGCCACGAGTGTGAGTAAGCCGATGAGACCACCCCCTTCATCTGCTGGTAAAATCTGGCATATGGGAGGGGTGGTCGTGTCGTCTACTTCAGCAACAACGCATACGAATACAAGGGACTTACGTACTGACGCGAAGCAGGAACCAGCCTCTACCTCATCCCACTCATCCGCCAGGCACTGCATGGGGCCACCTGCCTCTACTGGCCTGGTGGAAGGGGGGGTGAACCAAGAGAGGGTTGCTACGGACCTGATGCGTCTGGGGAACATCTGGGACCACAGCCCCACCTGTAACCTAGATGATTCGACTTCGATAGCGACCGTGGAATGCACTGACAAACCAATGCAAGTCTGCAACAGTGAGCTGTCCTCCGAACAAACCGGATCATGCATGAAGCCATTTGCTTCTACTTGCCCGGGGAATGAAGAGGCAGCCTCTGTGATGAAGGGAAGCAATACGTGTGGGGGGAGCATGATGGGCCACAGCCCTACAAGCAACCCACGCACGTCTAGCTTCCCCGCACCAAACAGCTGTATTGGAGACTCGACCAAGGACAGCGCCGCATCAGTGAAAACCCTAGCAGTGCAACGCAAAGCGAAAGGTTCACTGAATGGACAACAAATTCGGCGCCGACAAATACGCAACGCTGAAAGGTTTATTCGGCGATTTGCTGGCAGGGACCCAGAGTCCCTAACGGCCAAAGAAAAGCTAGCACTGGATAAATCCAATCAGCGTCTACAAACAGCGACAAGAACTGACTTACGCGACAAGACTGAGCCGAGCCCAACGAGTATGCAAAGGGGTTCTGGGAAGGAGAAGGTTGGCCATCCGCCCTACTCTGCCTCAGCCTCCACGGCATTAAAGTCCAAAAGGGCAAGGCAAGTGAGTAGCTCCCCGGCGACACCGTCGCCGAAGAACGCAAATAAGAAGGCCAGATCATCCCAAGAGACTGAAGAGGGGAACCAACAATTTGCCATCGCGGATTTTGGTAACCCTCAGAGAAAACTGACGGAAGATGAATGGCAACTTCTAGAAATCAGAATCCTTGATGGGGTAAACGAGGCTATCGTCAAGAGCAGGCCACCGCCTCTCTTCGGTAACCTTAAGACCATCAACGGATTCAAAGTGATGACATGTGAAGACGATAAAACTCTCACGTGGCTTCAGGACTTTGTGAAAAACACAGAAGCCCCTGGGAAAATGCAAAGCTCCGTCTAATCAACAAACGCGAGATTAACGAGCTCAACCGGCCTAGAGCAAAACTTCTGCTCCGTGATCCTGCGATTCCCAGAGATCGCATCGAACGATACCTGCGATCCCTCAACACCGAACAGCTAAGCCAAGACTGGGAAGTGGAGGGCATAGGAGAGCAGACGAAGAAGGGAACCGATCCCACTCCTGAGGAAAATTAGCTTTGAAGTGCGCGTCGGAATAAACCGATGCAAACTAAGGTTAATAGCCAATCCGAGAAAACAGGTAAATAAAGGGGAAATTAATACAAATAAATCTTCACCACAGTAAAGCCGCTAGCCCCAACCTGGTCTATCTCATGGAGAATAGACAAATTGGCATTACCCTTATTCAAGAACCCTGGATAGCAGGTGGCAAGATTAGGGGCTTAAGTAGCAAGGGACTACTGCTGTACAAAGCCGACCATGTAGGCAATAACAGTAATCATAGATCATGCATTTTAGCTACAAAAAATATTAATATTCTATCTAAATATAGCAACGCAGATCAAGCTACCGTTATGCTTGAGCGTAACAAACTTCCACCGCTGGTAATAGCATCTTGCTATATGCCTTTTGACGGCGAACCAAAAAATGGGACCTGGTGTTGGGATGTGATGCTAATGCACACCACCTGCAATGGGGCAGTCGACTTATCACTACTAGCAACAGGTAAAGTCTTATCCACTATTAGTGAACAAATAGAATTTGCCCTGTCCATAGTTTGCACCTGGGCAAAGAATTGTGGTTTAGCGGTAAATCCGTAAATCCTCTTTACAAATAAGAGGAAGTTACCCGTTTTCAAGATTCCATCAATTGACGGCATCCAACTCAAGATTTCAGAAAGCGCAAGGTATCTGGGAGTAATCCTGGACAAAAAGCTAAACTGGAGTCTGAATATCAAAGAAAGAGCTCAGAAGGCAATGTTTTCCCTCTACTCTTGCAATAGAATTTTCGGAAAAACCTGGGGACCCAATCCAAAAATCATTCTATGGATGTATACGGCAATAGTGAGACCGATACTAACTTATGGTTGTATAGTTTGGTGGAATGGAGTATAAAAAGCTACCAATCTTAAAACTTTAACCAAAGTACAAAGAATGGCATGCATTGGGATCACAGGAGCAATGAGAACCACCCCGACAGCGGGGCTTGAAGCCATACTTAATCTTAAGCCCCTAGACTTATTTGTACAAGAATCTGCAGCAAATAGTGCAATACGACTAAGCCAAACAAATGGCTGGAAACACAGTCAAACTGGCCACGCTCAGATTTTAAACAAATGTATAGGTAGTAATGTTTGCACAGACTATACTACTCCCCAACTAGACTTGTATAGATTATTCACTTCTAGCATCCCTTGTAGGCAGGAGTGGCAAGTCACTCAACCACATGACCCAACGGTAGCAGTTTTTACCGATGGGTCAAAAATGGAATGTGGAGTTGGAGCGGTATTCTATTCGGAAACCCTAAATTTAGCCAGCTTATTTAGACTCTGGACTGGACAATAGCAGTGTTTTCCAAGCTGAGGTTCTGGCAGTAACTAAAGCTGCAGAACGGCTGTCAATGCTGGCCATAACGCCAACTGATATTACCTTATTCACTGACAGCCAATCTGCCATCGAAATAAAATAAAAACTCGTTTTCTGCTGCCGAGACGAGCTCAAGGTTCTTGGCTCGCAGCACAAAATAAGACTCTGCTGGGTTCCTGGCCATATAGGAATCCCCCAGGTAACGAAAAAGCAGATGAATTGGCACGAATTGGATCATTAGCTGATCCAAACCAAGCAGAACTTAACATTTATGCACCAATCTGCTCCTTCGAACAGACTGTGGACCCTACTCGACTCCTGCACGAATACCAAAAAACTTTGGCCGTGTTTTGATAAGAGGAAGACAGATAGGATCTTGAAGCTAAATAAAAAATCACTATACTCTCTCGTAGGTACAGTCACCGGACACAATCTGCTGAAGTACCACATGAAAAAACTGAGGCTCAGCACGGATGATCTATGCAGAGGCTGTGGCGATGAAGAAGCACATGAAGACTCTTCTCACTTCTTATGTCACTGCCCAGCACTCTCGCAACTGAGAAACAAACACCTAGGAAACTACTTCTTCAATAACCTAGAAGAGCTCTCCAACCTATCTGGTGTGCAACTGTCGAAATTCATCAATGCCTCCAGATGGCTAGATGGTCCATGAAACTTATAGGTTAAATTATTATTTGGAGCGTTCAATCCTCCAGGGTATCACAAGGGATCTACATACATTGATCTAAGTGTGATAGGAACAAGATCCTCTATCAGCCCAACAACATAACCTAACCTAACCTAACATAACCTAACCTAACCTAACCAAACCTAACCTAACCTAACCTAAGTCTTCGGGTGACAAAGAAAATAATATATTTGATAATGGAGCGTTAAGCCCAGTAATAAAGATTCTAAGAGCATTGCGTCTGTTTGCTTGATTAAGTTCTTTAGTTAAATCAGAGTCTGTTCCATAAGTCATTATGGTTTTATTTATTAATAATGTTAATTTTTCATTAACCAAATTATAATAATCAATTAATTCTGTATTACCTTGACGTAATACACTCATTTCTTGTTCAATTATATGAACCGGTCGCTTATCTGCGTAAGCAAAATCTAACCTAGCAATTATTGCTTCAAAGTTTAAAACTGTTCCATGATTCGTTAAAATATCATTCGCACCTTGCGTAATTTTGTTTCTAAAAATTGTTAATGCAGCAAAATATCTACAGCTGCCTTTATTATACAATGACATTGAATTATAAGCTGCTTCTCGCCAGCTAAAATATGAACCTATGTTTCCTGTAAAATCTGGTAAAGATTTTATAACATCTAATGTTTCTGAACAATTAATGGTTTCATCAATCGTCTGAGTTTTGTATTCTGTAACTAAAAAAGTATTAGTTATTGCTTCTAAGTTTGATTTTAAAGCAGCAATCTCTGCTTGAAGTGAAGCTGTATTTGCGGCTATTAGCCTAGCTACCAATTCTGCTGTAGCGTTTGGCATTTTTTAATTTAATTTTTCAAAAGTTTCTAATAAATTTTCCAGCTTAAAGATTTAATTGTTTTACAAAATTTTTAATTTTTAATTTAATTTTTCTAATTAATTTCTTAATTTTTCATTCAAATCATTTAATCAAATTAAAATTATTCTTGTTGTTTTATTTTTATTTAATTTAAATCAAATTAAAATGATTTTAATTTTTTTCTGATATGAAAAAACTTTTTTTCTTTTAATTGAATAAGTAAAAATAAAAATATGAAAGATATTAAAATTTTCTAAAAATATTTTCTTACTATAATTATTTTTCTGACACTGATGCTGTTGATTCTGCTGATACTGATGCTGTTGATTCTGCTTCGGTGTATACTGCTTAGAGTTTTTTTTTACACTGATAATTTTGTATTTTTGTCCAGTTAGTTTTTATGATTTTCACATAAATTTTTGTTTAAAATGTCAAGTGCTTGTTTGTCTTTAAATACTTGTTTAATTTTCTTAAATTTAATTTTTCCACAAAATTTTTATTTTTATATTTCTGCTCTTTTTCTATAACGTATTTTTCTTCTTTTGACTAAATGTTTTAGTCTTTCTTATTGTTGAGAATATATTTATTTTGGCACAAAAAAATTTATTTCATAAAATTTTTATTTCATCATTGTTCTGATGAACTATATTTCTTTGATAAATAGGGCACAATATTTCATTATTATATTCTGGTTACACAGAAGAATTATTCTTATTATTATTCTTCTTATTTTTCTTCACAAAAACACTTTTTATTTTCTCCTATTTTATTTTGAGATACTTTTTATTTATTTTTCTCCTATTTTCTTAGGATACTTTTTTTTTTAATTTTTATATTTTCTCCAATGTTAGGATACTTTTTAAATTTTAACATTTTTTCTCCTTTCTTTGAAGGATACTTATTTTTTAGTTTTAACGCACTGAAGTATTAATTTAATTTCACTTCACTCGCGATACAACACAATATTACCATACTTTGTATTTTGTGGTTACTAATATTGGTTGTCCTGTCACGGTCGCCAATTAATAATATGCTTATAGCAAATTTATTTTTAAAAAGACTTTATTAAGAATTAGAACCGATTGCTTCGATCTCTGAATCAATAATAATTCTAAGATAAAATTTTATTCTTAAAGATACCTAATATTATATTCTGCAACGGGAGTGGATGATGTCATCTTTTGTATCTGGAGTATTCTATTTATGACAAGTTCTTTCTTGCTTAATGTTTACATGCAGCAGGTGTTGTTTACTAATTTGTGGCGGATGTGCCGTTTCCTGGCTATTGGATATTTGAAGTTATCTTCGCTGATGATTTGTCAGCTATTTCATCATATGATAGGCAAGTCGTGCCTTAACTTACATAGCTTTGAATATACTAGCCAGTAACTTGGATAGTTTGGAGGGGGTGTATAACAAATGTTTGGCTTCCGCCAGGAACATAGCCAATATAATCTCCCTGGCTCGAGGATAGGACGTTAGAGAGTCCGAACGTAAGCCTGGTTACTTATGCCAAAATGGTTAATCAATGTTTGCATCGGGGCCGCCAGCATAATGGCCCTCGTCATCTCCATCTGTGGTATTAATGCTTCTGTCTGGGATATTAATGATGATGTACAGGCAGTATGGATGTCTTCGGACTGCGTGGGGCTTCCTACCTTAGTGGGAGCAGTGTCACTAATAATAGAGTCACTCCCAGGCTTATCCCAACTCTTCACTATAGGTTTCTGGTTGACTAAGAGTGCGGGAACCTTTGGATTAAGGCCACTACGTTTTCCCAGGCTGAGTACACGGAATGGGAAGCGCCCCATAATACACAGATGTTGTGGATTACAGTTGTAACATCCATAGTACTGAAATCGCTAAGCCAACTATTGAGATAGTCCGACAAAGGTGTCACTACCAAGGGCCCCCCAATAATATAATATCACCTCTGCGTAGTTCAGTGGATCCTGTCTTGGGCTGTATAACAGCTAGAGATTAAGCGGAGGCCTCGGTCTTAGGGGGGTGGGATGCCGTGTTGCGCGGCAGGACAATGTCTATAACAATAGGTCGTTGTATTATGCGTAGTACTATGGTTTAACACCCATTGGAGTGGCGGTGTGTTGTCTTCATACATGGCCTCAATTTCCTCGGCCCACTGACCAGGCTGTGTTCCAACCGGATGCCAGTAATCATAACCAGTATTTGGAGGACTAACAGCTGACCATGTAGCGTAGAAAGCGGGCCACTCGGCAAAAGCGGCGACCCAAATAGCCCATGTTTTGGCCGGGTCAACCGACATACCTGTTAGGGCTGTAGGTAGAAATATAGCATTCTGTCTACAGCAAGGGGGAACAGTTTGGAGCGTTAAGTGGAAACGCAAAATCCCAGCCCTTCCGGAAAACGGGAATAACCTATCTCCAATGGCTGGGTTAGACGGAGCGGGTGGTGCATCTAGATAGTGCGGATCATACCAGGAAAACTGTATCTTCCGGGGCCCACCCACCCGAGCCATATCGGAACTATTGGTAAAAGCGCTAAGAGGGATATTCTCTAGCTCAGAATAGGTGATGGCTGAGTGTAGTAACAGGAGGCAGGTGATCGGCCTCTTCAGGGATAGGCCAGTATTGGCCACGAAGGAGTTGACATCCAATATATCAGTCAAGGCGAACCCTGCTTGTGTCGTATCAGATTCTCGTGTCTTGTAAAATCCTTGGTTTTGCATTTGAGCGACTATTTGTGAGCTAAAGGATGTAGCTTCCAGTTTATTAGCATAGTAGTCGTGCGATTGGGCTAATTGTATACGGGTACCACCAAGCCGGGACTTCCGGGTTATTTTGAGTTCAGACCACTTCCCAGCCCTAGAATCATAGGTTCCAGATATCTCGGGTGCTACTATTAGCTGGAGGGCTGAACTGGGGTATAAGATTTTATTGTTACGTGATAAGACTCCTTGTTCAGTGACGACGTCAGCGATCAAACCATTGTAATCCCTCGGGACTCGCTGGAGCCTACTGTCACTACTGATATTACATGTAACTATATTGTCGAACATCCCTGGGATGGCCAGGTTCGCCGAGTTCGGGGTTGTCTGCATACTTGATAGGCTGGCTTGATCTACCTCCGCCATAGTATTCGGGAATATGTTGCCATTCAATGTATGCATTGTGCGATTTGCACCTCTGGCTTTGCTTTCGACATAACCAGGTAAGCCCAATTCTTTAATGATAAGATCGGGGTTGTAGTCGGGTAGTGTATGGGATTTCCTATCAGCATCAATCGATAGCTCAGTAAAAAATTAATATCAAATGATACAAACCGAGTTCTTGTGGTAAGAACTGTCCTTCGCTACATCAAGAAATCCATCACTGATTAAAATAAATGAAACACATGTTTTAAGTGGACAAGAATGTTAAAAAACCAATATTTATTTCTTCACGACCTTCTCTCAGCAGAGCTTTTATTTGAATTGAACTAACTTTCGTTAACATTTTAATAATGATTATACGTTCGTTAAGTTATACATAGGCTTTTCATCTTACTTTTAAAATACATCGACTGCAGAGTTGCCAGACTCATGCAGTTCGATACAGTCAAGTTTTGCCGAGAATTCTCTACGTTACCTTAGCCCGAAGGGGTTCTGTGCTACCTGCGCGAAGAAATCTGTTATGTAGCTTAGTTTAAGACTGCTTTTATTCTTGCGACTATTTACTTAATCGAAAAATAAAGTTTTCTAGAATTACAATATGTATAGTTTCTAGAAGTTTGTCAATTAGACGATAGTGTTATTAGCACTCGAGTTTCGAGGGCTGGACGTACTAGTTATTATAATGTTTCGTTTGATATACAAAGAAATCTCCAGAGTTTTTATATTGCAATTCTAAATTCTGAGGGATAGTTTTTTCCTCTTCTGAGGAAATACTGATGAATATAACCATTTTCAACTTTTGAGATAGACCTCTCTATGTAAACTTGTGGTAGGATTTCGTTTGGTAAAAGAATTAATTCATTGGTTACCGCCGGCAAAAGGACCATATTTTATGTACTGCTCAGTTCTATGAGGTATTTTTAATAAAATTTTGTCATCTGAATAAGTTATTTGAATCAGTTTCCCATTTAACTCAAGTGTAATCATTTTAGTTTTATAATTTGTTCATATGTTAGTTTTATTTAAAAAGTCTTCATCTATGATGGCGTCGTAATTAATAGGAAAATCATTATTTACTATGCGAAACTCTTGATCTGAAGGATGTGGCAAATCCTTCTACAAACTTCCTGAAATACTATGCTAGCCCTAGAAACCGTTGAAGCGTCTTTTTGTCGGTTTCTACTGGAAATTCTCGAAGTGGCCTTGTCTTTTCTGGTGACGGACTAATCCGTCCATCCTTTACGTATCCTAGGAATTCGATTTTTCTCTCTAATAACTGGCACTTCTTCCATTTAATTTGTAATCCATACTCTGCTGCTATCTTCAAAACGAGTTTGAGTTTCTCGATTGCATCAGATTCATCTTGTCCAAGTATTACCAAATCGTCCACATATGGTATTATTATTTTTGACTAAATTAACTTTCTGTATATAGTTGAGATGAATTTCGCAAACATCACCGGCGAATTGCTCAGGCCAAACGGCACATATAGGAATTCCCATTGTCCCTCCATGGTGACAAATGCTGTATATTTCCTTGAGGTAGGTTCCACTGGAACATTGAAAAATCCATTCTTCAGATCGAGGGTGATGTATACTCTTGCTCCTTGTAGTCGGTCTAGGGTTTCGTCCACCGCCATCGTTGGGAAATTATCCCTTATAATCTTTTTGTTTAGGGCTCTGTAATCACGTTTCATTCAGGCTCCTAGCAACAGATGTAATGACTTTGACGGACGTTTTCTTTCTTGACGACTGCATCGAAATCACTGTAAGCTTGGACTGACTGTTGAAAATCATTAAATGTGTGCAAACGAAAATTGACGCACTGACAGTACTGATTTGAGTTAAATGTTGTTTTAGGTTCTTTTGTTTCTCTTATGTTCTCATAACACCCCGGTGTTCGAGAACCACGTGAGTGTAAGTATGTGAGTATGATTCGTTGGTTTCATGGAAACTGCGTTACGTATGTACTAGATGACTATCTAGCGCTCTGTCCGCAAAACAGAACGATTTCGTAGGTTTTTCTTGATGTTGATTTATAGGTTTGTATGTTTATGCATTTACTTATTTTCGGCGAATGATTCTGGGTTTATTGAACCCGTACAAAAAATATGATTTGTATGTATATGTGTATGCCCACAACAAGATGTTTAAGAATTCTGAGATTTTATTTTTATTGTATATAAAATATTGAAAAATGATTGTCTGACCGTCGTCGTGAATATAATGAAATTAGTTAATTTTGCCAGTCTCGTCGAATTTCGTTGCTGCACCTGTAGGGATTGCAAAAAAAAAGACTTTAGAATGGCGTAAATCACATGGTCATCCATCTTGATTCTTTTCTTTCTTTCAGGTTTTCTTTCTAGGTTCTAAACAAGAAATATCAAAAATTTACCTTGTCGTATTTGGGTTTTATATTCCGAGAATTAGGTTTCTACCTCTGCGAAGTTCTTCCATAGTTGCAGCCTCCTCGACCGCCAGACTTAATGCGTATATAGGGAAGTAACCGGCTACTTGGAATTGTTCTAAATTAGAACTAAACTAATTGGTTCGGCGCAATGGTGAATATCCGTTTCGGGTTGTTTTCTATTTTCGAACATTCCATATTGGTTGCGTTCAGATAGTTTGTCTCTGAATGACAAAAAGAGTTCTTATTCGGTTTGTTCGTTTCTCATTTTCTTACTTTTAGAAGTTAAGAGGTGATTTTGTTTATTTCATGCGTTTACTGGGTTTCGGTTTTGGTTTAGGTTTTGATTCATATTGCTATACGTTAATAAAGCTATCTTACAAATTCAGGTGTTGTTGTTTATTCTACGTTTCTTTAGTCGGTGTGAACTTCAATGTGAGGTACGTTCAGCATTCTTTTTACACGTGCAATATGGCTCGTTAATTATTGCATCTAACCTAGTGTAAATTATGTGTGGTTTTAGTCATTTTGAAGTGTGAGAGATTGCCTGTAACGTCACTAAAAATAATATTCGGGACTGAATAATATTTGGCTTGGTGTCAGGTCATGTTTAGTTATGCCCCCTGTTTCCTACAACCTCTTAATCCAATCTTCATCAATCGTCATCTTCGTCCTAAATTCACTTCTAAGCCCTTCCTTTAGTGCTTCCCAGTCGTTGAAACAGCTTTGACTCCTAACGTATAGCATAGCGGCTCCTCTTAGTAGTTGTTTGCTGTAGATAAACTTTTAAAGCGATCCCCAACCCACAGCGGCTGCATTCTCTTCGAAGCTACAGAGCCAGTAATTGACGTCCTCTAGCTCTGTGACTTCTTCTTTTACATCAGCACTGGCCGCCTTTCTTGCTTGTATACCTACGATTTCTAAAAATCTTTCGAGATTGTTTGAATCTCCTGAAAACTCAGGCATCAACTTCAAAGCTATATTGAAATCAATTATATATCTCGAGTGGGGCTTTTTATAGTCCAAGGAAATACACATAATTTGGGTATTTAACAATACTTGAAGTTTGTTGGGATACCCAACTTGAATCAATGGTATGCAAGCAGCTGGAAATTTGTCAGCAGGAAGTATTTGTTTATGTTAACTGTCTCCTGTGTAATTCTTATTTCGCAGGTCAACGGTATGCTGTTGACGATAAGTGATTGTGATTGATAAAAGTGATAATATTTTATTTCTTTGATAATTTATCTGTTTTCGATATTTTTAAAATGCAATTCTGGCATTGAAATGTTCATGGAAATATTTTTTTATTTTTATTTCATTAAAATTTGGTATTAGGAAGTTTTCATTTACCGTTATGGTTTCACAACTTATTTCATTGATTTTCAATTTGCAATTTTAAAAATGTATTAAATTGTTTCCGGTTAAGTATGTGTCATATAAATTACAATTATGATGCTTTACTTTAATGCTTGATGATCTTTTAAAGTTGATTTAAAGTTGTGTTCTTTTGTTAGAGCTGTTTTTTTTTTATTTTCACTTAAAGTTTATTGTTCTATTGTCTATTGTTTTTATTTCTTATATTTATATTTACTTATTATACTTTAAAGGGACCCACAGTGTTATTTGATATTATGCCCATCAATTTACACTTCATAGTGAGCCCGTTTTCGACCGCACCCAGTTATAGTATTGAAATTGTTAATCTTGTCTTGGTCAAAATTTTCCTTCTTAGGAATTTATCAGGATTTTTTCTGTCGCTGTAATGGGTTAAACATAAAATAGTTTTAGTCTTTTGCAAAATTAAATTATAACAATAAAGTGTTGCTTACCAGATAAATTAATCAAACTTAGTATGGAATTATTTCTGCTCAGGATACTTTCAGGATTTCATGGTCGCTGTATTGGCTTGAAAATATAATTAGACGAATATGAAAATCAACCAAAACAAGGAATGTAACTTACCACTGATGTAAAAATCTTGGTCTTGGTCAAGATTTTCCTTCTTAGGAATTTATCAGGATTTTATCTGTCGCTGTAATGGGTTAAACATAAAAAAGTTTTAGTCTTTTGCAAAATTAAATTATAACAATAAAGTGTTGCTTACCGGATAAATAAATCTTAGACTTAGTCTGGAATTATTTCTGCTCAGGATACTTTCAAGATTTCTTGGTCGCTGTATTGGGTTGAAAATATAATAAGACGAATATGAAAATCAACAAAAACAAATAATATAACTTACCACTGATGTAATAATCTTGGTCTTGGTCAAGGTTTTTCTTCTAAGGAATTTATCAGGATTTTTTCTGTCGCTGTAATGGGTTAAAGATCTAATTATAATATCCATTCCCAGATAAGGGAAAAAAATATCATTTTATAACCCTCGGGCACTGAGGGTTTGCTCCAACTTTACCACTTTAAAAGAAAACACTAGTTCAACTGATTATATCAATTAAATACCTTTATTCATTGGGTCACTTAAACTATTATTACAACATAGTGTAATGTTACGATATTATAGTTTTCTTATTATTATAATATTATTTGTAATGACGGAGTTACTTATTATTGTAATATTATTAATAAAATGACAGAGCTATAATTATATAGGACACAAACTATTAACCTACCACTTGATCGAAACTATTATTGTTAAAAAATATTCTTTCTCTAAATAAAAAACGCAAAACTTTATTCGATAACTTTTATTCATGTCCGACTGCATCGGCATTTTAAAACAGACTGACTTGAGCAGTAATGAAAGCATACAAGTGAGGGTGTATTTGATTGAAAGGAATGAAGGAATGGAATGAAGGAAAGGAATGTATGTAATGTGAATGCATGTGTTTGTGCGTCTATGTATTTTCAACAATTATTAAGTGAGCTTCAGATCCCTTACCACTGGTGGAGGGAAATCTAAGGCTATACGTAGAGAAAGCTATTCAGAACTATCTGAATAGGATCGTGAGAATTAACTGATTGATTTATGTTGAGTAGGGCTATTTATAGTCCAAAGAAATACCGTAATTTGCGTATTTCACAATACTGGAAGTTGGTTGGGATATCCAACTGGAATCAACTGTATGCATGCAGCTGGACATTTGTCAACAGGAAGTATTTGCTTATACTAACTGTATTTTGCGTAGTTCTTATTTTGAAGGTCAACGATATGTTGTTGACAAGATCTTCCGATCCGATATCTTATTTGAAGGCCAACGACATGTTGTTAGCAAAAAGTATTGTTTATTTAAGACGGCAACTATATCCGTCTATTACACTATGTGGAAGTACTGTATGTAGCTGGGGTGTAGGTGATGTCTCAGACATAACAATTTTAATCGGTTTTAAATTGTTTAAATTAAATTCAACACTCGCAAAAAATAATCTTTAGAGAGAAGAACCACGATGAATAAAACACGTCCGTATTTGCTAATGCTCGACATAAGACTGCCTTTCTCCTTCTTTATTTCAATCAATCATTTGTACCTATGTCTTTGCAATTGATCAGTTTGGTTGTACATAGAATATTCTTTACATGTATAAGTAAAAAAGAATAACATAGAGTATAAAAAGCATAAGAAATAAACAGACATTATATAGCAATGGTAGTAAGTACACATGCATTAAAACAAGATAGAAGTATTATGTACAATGAAAAGTAAGTGATGACATACTGTTCGATCTAAAATCAAATCGTTCGTAATCAAAATCAATCAAAAATCGCTTTCTAAAACACCTCGAAATAAAACACATCTATATACTTTTAATTATTAATTTTTATTGTCTATTTGTTGTTTCACCTCCATTTAACCTTCATATACAGGGTAAGTACATTTGGTATAATTTTAGGGAAGTGCCTCGAATATGTGACAGGGGTTGCGTTCCGGCTTAGTTGTATGATGGGTATTTGGACAGCGTCCAACATTCTCCCCCGCCAGTGAACAGAATAAACGATTATTGATTATGTCGTCTTAAGTCTTCTGCGTCCGTCAAAAGCTTAACCAGAATGTTGGTAAAATCTTCTTGGGTTGTGTTATTTGCCTCACATGCAAAGAAAGACTTTATTAATAGATATAATAAATAAAACTAAAGAAAGTTCAAAGCCAATATTTCTTTATTCTATTAAAAAAATAAGTACGAATAAAAGAACGCAGCATGAAAATCTACAAAATTGCAGTGTGACGTCGGCCTTTTCGAACTTCCAGTAACTGGAAAATCGGATTGCAATTCTGTTTTACTCCTTCCTTCTTTCGAATCGGTGCCAACTTCACATCATACTTGTGCGGCATCAATAATTATGATCTTGTTTCTGATTGTGTTCCTTTTTTATTTAGTTATTAATTATTATGAATGCATTATATTGTGAATTTATTAATCGGACCTAGTTTCCTTTATTTTGAATGCTGGTTTGTGTAATATTTGTGATTATATTAAGGCTTTATTATGTTCTCTACTCTCAATTTACCTCTCACTTGATGTGCCTACGCGACTTTTCTCGTAGCACATTTTATGATACATACCAATAGTATATTCTTTCTCGCGGGTACCTGCGTGACTTTTTTCGCATAGCACATTTTCTGTCGCTCATACCTTTGGTGCTCAAATTTTTGGGCTTGCTTGGATTTTTGCGTTGCACATTTTCTTTCACATAGCGATCATATTATGATTCCCTTTCTATATTATTGTGGGGTTCACAGAATTAGTTTCGTTTTATTTTTCTTCTCTTATAAAAAAAAACACAGAATAATTAAACAACTTCACCGTTTAACTTATTTATTTAATATAAGGTATCTATTTTAGTTGTTTTCTTTAAACATTTAATTAAAAGAATCTAAGAGGTTCGGGGTAGGCACGTCTTTGTAAAAATCTCCTCCGTCGACTGACTTTTCCGTCCGTCCTTTTCTTGTTCGTCTTGTCCGTTCTTATGTTTGTGTGTGTGTCGTTAGTTGTTCTTCGTATTGTCTTGTCAGGTCCGTATCCTACAACTCGGCCATCATGGTTACTAATCGTCTCTAATTCCTCGTAGATCTCTTCATTGAGTATCTCTTGGATATCAGGATTCTCTTTTAGGCGCATATCGATTCCCGTCAAGATATTAAACGGAGCGATCTTTGTACTTCTCGGTGGTGTATTATTGATGATCTGTTGCGCTCTATCCACGTTCCTGTACCACAGTCCAGCATCTCCTACGGTCATCTTTGTTAACAGAGGAACTAGTATACGGTTGACCCGTTCTACTTGGCCATTAGCTAGCGGTACTCCTGTTGTGAAAATTAAATGCAAGATCTCTTCCTCCTTACAGTATTCTTCAAATGCTCTCGAACTAAAAGCTGTCCCACGATCCGATATTATTTTTCTCGGATTCCCAAAATAGCCTGTACTCTTCGTTAGGTACAACCACACGAACTTTAAAAAAGCATCGATAACCACCAGAATGTAGTTGTACTTTTTTTTGGTATCATCTAACGGTCCGATATGGTCAATGTGGTAAGTCTCAAGGGGGTAGCTTCCCTTGTCAATTGGAGTCAACAACCCCTCCGGCTTACCTCCCTTCCGTTCAGCTAATATACATTCAATGCAGTTCCGGATAACCCTTGCGATCTTGGTTTTGGCATCTGGGATGTAGTATGACTTCTCCAATATGTCTTGCGTCTATTTAACAGCAAAATGGCCTTCTTTGTGTATCATTCGGACCAACTCCAATGCCGAATTCTTACAGATAACACCATTTTTTATGGAGTAATCTTCATACGGTTTTTGCTTCAAGACCTCCGCAATTACCTTATAGAACTCATCATGTGCCTGTGCCTCTTTTATTCTGTAAGACAATGTTCCTACAATCAGCATTCCCACCGGACTCAGCGCATCGACATGTCGCATTCTAGTACCGCTTCTATGTACTATTTCGTAGTCGTAGTCCTTTAAATACATTGCCCATCTGGTCACTCTCAAAGGTACTTCCTTCTTGGTCATAGTTTGTGTGAAGGCATTACAATCGGTTACTATCGTCACGTGTCGTCCCAGAATATACACTCTCCACTTCTTTAGTGCTCCCACAATCGCTAAAACTTCCAACTCATATGAATGGAATTTTATCTTCTGAAGGACTCGTCTTCCGACTCATAAATTGCACTGGGTGATATTCCTGGTCGTCATTATATTTTTGGAGCAACACAGCTCCATGTCCATACATACTCGCATCAGTGTGGATTTCAGTGACGGCGTTTGGATCAAACAGTTTAAGGACTGGTGATTTAATAAGCGCGCCCTTCAACCATTCAAAAGCTTTAACTTGCTCTATTCCCATTATGATTTTCGAATTATTTCGTAACAAATCGCTTAATGGCTTTGCTTGTGTTGCGTAGCCCTCCACAAATCGCCTAAAATACGACGTGAGTCCCAAAAATCGTTGAAGCTCTTTCCTATTCTTGGGTAACGGATATTTCTCTACAGCCTTAGTCTTCTCCTCCGATGGCCGTATTGTTCCACTTTCGATCACGTATCCTAAGAAATCAATTCTTCGTTGGAGGGACTTACATTTCGCCCAATTTAACTCAAGTCCATTTCTGCTCGCCACCTCCAAAACTCTGCAACCGAGTAAACGCCTCTTCATAGCTGCCAGCTGGTATAATCACATCATCCATATAGACTTGAACCATGCCTTCATTGATCAATGGTTTCAGTACACTCATGATAAATCTCGTAAAAACTGCTGGAGAATTGCAAATACCAAAAGGCACCCTCAAAAACTCGTACTGGCCGTTATGAACTATGAATGAAGTATACTTCCGCGATTCAGGTTCTACGGGGACATATCAATTTACCATCTTCGCGTTAATCCTACGGAAATCACAGCACATTCGTTTTCCCCCATTCTTCTTTGCCACTAAAACAACTGGCGATGGGAATTCGGATTTTCTCTCCTGAATTATACCCTTTTTTTAACCATTCGGCAACCTGCTTCTCAACTTCCTCTTTCTCTGGTGCTGAAATCCGTCTAGCCCTCTCATAAATTGGTGTCTCATCTTTAAGAATAATTTTCATGCTTATTGGCGATGGTTCTCCTTCTTTCGGCTCATAGCTTCTAATCAACCTTCCGATCTTATCCTGGAATTCTCTGGGTAGATAGTGCAGGTCAACTGCAGGCGTAGCATCGTCTTCTACTGCCCAACAACACATAGCTTCGAATTCAGCTCGGAGCTATGCAACCGCATCAATATTCGGCCTCACCACTGACTTTAGGGTCGATTCTCGCCTCTGGACATCTTCCTTAGGCCTCCCAACAACCCTTAGTCTAACCTTCTCATCATTAACCTGTCTACCCTCTTTTAATTCACTCCTTGAGTCGCTTACCGTCTCCGTCCTGCTAGCCCCAACACCATATGAAGATATCCCACTACACCCAAGCCCATCTTCTGCTTCCACCTGCACCGGTTCCTCCTTTCTACATCTAAACCTTACTTCATTGTTTGTGATGACGACTGAAGCTTGGTTTATGATATCAGTTCCTACTACCATTGAGAACAACATGTCACGTTCGTGCACAACATGTAGCTTCACTTTAAATTGGATACGATCCACAGTTACCGTCGTCTCAAAATATCCAAGGGTCCTTGTTTCATTGTTACCTAAACCAGTCAATATTGTCGGCTGCTCCTCTAATGTCACATTGGGGAAATGCGTCAGCATGTCTTGTCTCATCAAAGACAATTCACATCCCGTGTCAACTAATGCTGTTATGACAACTCCCATGACATCCACTTCCTTCAATAGGTTTCCCACTCTGCTACCAAAATGCGCTTTGGTCTTCGTCTCTGTTTTTGTCTCTGGTGTCCTCTTGCACTCAAATGACCTGTACCCCATAGCGCCACATTTGAAGCATTTGTATCCCTGGGGACAAGTCCTTGCGAGGTGATTGGTTTCTCCACACTTAAAACATTTCCGCATATCGTCTCGTTTTGCTGAAGTTAATGCTTCCTGCAACCGATGTTGTTGCTGCTCCTGGGAATCGTTGAGGGATTTAAGCCATAGTTTGCTGTTTGACGCGTTCGTATACTTTTAGCTTAATTTTTAGCACACTGATCGTAGTTGCTTCATATAGAACGATTTTGTTTGTCCTGTCGTCTTTTAGCCCAGCTATAAAGTAATCGATAAGAGAAGCATCATCGATTTCAATAGGGCTAGCTATTTCCATCAGCTTATAAAGGTATTCTCTCAACGTTTCATTTTGTTGTTTGCGTCGACTCCGCAATCTGCGATGCACCTCCGCTGAACTCACCTCCATCGAAAATTCGCTTTTCAGTGCTGCCTTCATCGACTTCCAATCTCTCATTCTGAGTCGGTGTTTGCAACAACGTATTGGAATTTAGTATGGTCTTGCTTTATTTGGGCAATACCAAAAGAAGCCTCAACCTGCTTGAGCTATAAGTTCTACGTCGACTTTCCAGAACGCCGGAAATTTTGCGATGAGTGACGCCAAAACTTGCTTAGGTTGTAAATCGTGTTGTAGTAAATAAATCATCATATAATAAAACGGCAAACATGATTTTTGTGGTAAAATTTAAGGCGTATTCAAAAGCCGAAGGCATAAAAATTATATATCATTGAAAGTTTCTTTTTGCGAAAAAGTGCAGAATCCAAAAATTTATTAAATAATTGCACTACAAAGACTAAAAAACAATAAAAGAAAATTGCATAATAAGTGCGAGCGAGAGCCAGAGCGAGACCGAGTATTTGCTCACGACACTTAAAAATTCACGACACTATAAAAACAAAATACAAATGAATAAAAACGTTTTATTATATTGTAACGTTTTACCAAGGGTTCGATAATAAAACTTATTTATTTTTATAATTAACCGTCAACTATTTCCTTTACAAACCAAACACACTTTACTTCACTTCAAATTATTTTATTAATCATTAATCTCAATAGTATTCAACTTAAATTTACTTCCGGATACTTTTAACTTCGAACTTTACACTTCCGCTTTCAAAAATAAACTGTGTCTGTGCTCAAAAAGTTTCTCCTTATATAGTGAGCTGAGAGGTTCGAGACTCTATTTGAAAGTACTGGCACAAAAGTCATCTAGAAGGTTCCATTCCAACAAGAGAGATGGCGTTCTTTCCATTCAGCATAAAAGCTCCATCTTTCTTAAAAGCTCTTTCTTAAAACTCCACAAAATTATACAAGATGGCGCTGATGTCACATGAGAGCATATTAGGCGGTAATTTAAGTCAAGGAGTGGTTACATCGTTACAATATGATACAAATGAATAAAAACGAATAAAACCAAATAAAAACAAATAAAACTGTTGAAGCAACTGAATAAAAACAAAAGAAAAATAGGTAATTTTAATTTATGTCCAAAAGGGCAAATTCTTAAATGAAATAGCACTCACCTGGGTATGGTTTCACTGTCACCATTCGTTGAAATTACTGTCTCCATTTGCCGCGATTCCGCTGCCATTCAACGATTTGACTTTCGTCTACCATCTGCATTGTGAACTAAGAACAATTAAATATATATCCGAAATATATTAGAGACAATGTGTCTAATTTTAAATTTATATTAGTTATATATTCAATAAATATAAATGTTAAAAGTCTTACATATTCCTCCTCGGAATCGGAGTTTATATATGCGATTGCTGGAATCTTCTTCCTTTTAGGGCCTGGGTCGCATCTCGGCACATACTTGGCACGCACCTGGCTTACGTTTTTCCTTTCGACACTCATTCACCATGTGCTCGAGCGGGTTGCAATTAAAGCAGCGAATTTGTTTTTCGCTGACGCCTGGTAAAACCTGTCGTGATGATGAAGTCGAACTTTAATTGTTTTTCGAAACGTTCGTATGAATCGCCCGAGTTAAGTTAAAAGACGGGTCGATTGTGAATGCCGGTTGATTTATTAATTATTATTTCTTAATTTAAATATTGCTTACAAATTAATATAATAAGATCAATGCATCTGTATCGATCGCTCATTAACTGGGAGGAATAAAATAAAAACCAAGAAAATAAAACACAAGATTTTTATAGTGGAAAAATAAATAAAAAACCACTTCTTCTCTTCCTCTTTATTGAGTATTCTTTCGCAAGCCAACCATTCAGGTTGAAGTCTGATCTATCACTGTCAAATCTATTGGCTTTTTACAATCTCGTCTTTCTCTATATATTCTCTCTAAGTTCTTTCGATATATTTTATTTAAAACCTTTAAAAATTTCTAAACATCGACTGCAGAGTTGCCAGACTCATGGAGTTCGATACAGCATCCACTTTCCGATGATCATGGAATATACCAATGTTTACAATTTTAGCGGAATGTGGTGTTGACTTGCATTTGTGTAACTCCCGCAGCATTGTCTCATTGGTGAAGTTCGACATAAGCTGAAAATCAGCAGTGCTCGGATTAGCTTGCAACACTGGCAGCTTAGTTAAATTCCTGAGTAGCTCGCGGCAAGTTTGATATTTTGTATGATAAAGCTGGATGAGCCTCTCTCCCAACCTTCCATATACATAGTTGTCATCTGTCAGCTGCCACTCACCCATGGTCATTGCTGCCATCCCTGATTACGAATTACTGAGGTGTTTTTTTTTTAATGTCATGGTAGTTTGTATGAGTTTTGCAATATTAAAAAGGTGAAGGGGGATCAGAAAATTTGTCACCATATAGTGCTTTGGCCTCGTTTGTAAGAGGAGTGTCTCCCTCTGTATGTCCAGATTCAATATAACGATGAGCTGCAATCTTCTCATAGTTAAATAGAGATAGATTGCCGCTAGATGACAGGATAGCCATGTTGCGAATCTCTGTCCCTCTTGCAGTTTCGGATAGATAGGCCGCACACATAATGATTAGTCTAGTATTTTGCTGCGTTTTAAAACGCTGGAAATGAGCCTGATTGTTCAGACGACTGAATCTCCAAGAGATCTGATTATGAAGCCTATATTCTTTGTCTAATATTTTCACATTGCCAGGAGCATCTCCTGACTGCTTTAGTAGAGCGCATACACTGGCCAAAGAATCTTTGACCAACTTTGTGCAGATCAGATTGCAAAATTCGGATATTTTGAGTCCTAAAGCAATAGAAGTTTGCTCAACATGTTTGACAGGTGCAAGCCCATACATGCCTATATGGGTCAAACATGATCCATACAATACTCCTTTGACAGATTGATTAGGTGTCAAACTGGCATTCTCCATGATAACTTTTCCGACCATGATGGAGACCAGCTCCAGAACTTCAGGACCACAAGATCGAAATACAACAGACATGCTTTCTAATGACTTAATATGCACGGGAACTAATTCAGTCGTCCACTCAGTGTATTTGTAAAGATCCGCGAAATGTGTGTTCATGCGTGTTGACATGGATTTCTGGGTGAAAACTGCAGTTCTGGTTATCAATTTGATGCAATGTAAACATATCAATCCCAAGATGGTAGCGGACATGTACCCCTCTTTCTTGCCATCTCCTTGAGCTGCTATTTTTTCCAGTCCGGAATATAGAGCCTTCCAGAATCTAGTCAATTTCTCAGAAGGATAGTCAACTGCTGTAGATACATCTTCTTTAACAACATCAGAGACTATAACGTGTTCCGCCAAACCAGTAGCGACTTCCTCATTTTGGTTTCTAGGAATTGCATTAGCATGATAGTTTGTCAGATCTGGGCTTTTCATCTCAAGAACAGAAGATCCAGCTGATTCAGAAACACCCAAATCTTCTCCTTCAGAACCCAAAAACTCATCAAAAAACAAGTGTTCTGTATTAGCCGGAGATCTCATTGAGAAAATTATAAGTCTGAGATCTTTCATCATACCGCTATACAGTCCAGTACCTCCACAAAAGAAGTTGATTAGTTTCATTCCTGCCGTCTTTCTTTGGACATCAGATGGGGATTTAAATTTAGACTTGATCATGTGTTTTTCAAGAAAATATTTTTCATTCCATATATTTAGTTCGGAACCCTCTGCACCAGCTGATCCACATTCGTTGATGATTTTAAAGAGTTCAACTTCTGTCAAAGGCTCAGTGTGTAAGATTGATTGTTCTTTTTCTGCCATAATTAAGTACTAAAGTCTTGATAAAAATTACTGAATCCAAGTAATAAATTACAAAGCTTTGAGATGGCTTTTTTGTTCTACTGATCAAATGGTCAATTTTAATGAGTTTTTGTCAATAATAAAGGAAAACTTTATGTGATAACATATAGAAAAGTCAATTTGTTGCAAAGAACAAATATGGAAATGTTAAAATAGTGTAATTTCCTAGATCTGAAGATTGGAGAAATGTTGGATTGTTGATATTAAGAATTATTTTATTTTATTTTATTTTTCTTTGAAACTTGAATGCAGGTTTTATCTGGTCGTTGTTATGTATGGCAGCCACGAACTTATCATGGAACCCCTGCCACTTCGTTAATGACCCATTGAGCTCGCCCCAGGTATTTCGAATATCTTGCTGATGAGCTGGCATCCTAACCTGCACCTCAATGGGTGGGTTAGCTGTTGTACTAGCTGGTGCGACATCCTCCCTATTCATATCTCGCAGACGACCACGAAAAACTCCTATGACTTCTAAATATAGCTCTTTAGCTTTCACCATCTACTCTTCGGCTTGCACTGTCTGGTCAGCCTTTCCTGCTAGCGCTTTGGTGTGGGCATACAAATTTGATTTTTGGCTTTTCTGGAACTGCAAATTAACTGCAAATTTTTGAGCCTGATTTCAATGTTATAGCTTTACTGGTAAAAAAAGGGCATGATCTGCTAACTTCACAGTGAAGTTAGCAGGTCAGTATGATTTTTTTTTGAAAAATGGACTTCAAAATTTGGATTTAGGATTTTCTTGAACTGCAAAATGAACTGCAAATTTGGAGGCCAATTTCAATGTAATAGCTTTACGGGTTGCTGAAAAAAGGGCATGACCTGCTATCTTCACTGTGAAATTAGCAGGTCACGCGATTACACCCACTATTTTTTGTACTGCAAAATCCGGAATAGAAATGCAACAAAAATGCAAAAAACTGAAAATTCCTGTCTTGGTCCCAAGACTGCGCGAAAAATGTCCTGCCAACTTCACAGACGTCCTTTTGAGGGTTCCTAACTCTCTAAATTTTATAAAAAACAGAAGAAAAATAAGTTCGACTTAATTCTAAAAATTGACCTCGAAAGTTCTTGGCATAGGAGTTGGTCTTCTTGTGCGCAGCAATAGAGCGATGAGAATCTTAATCATGCTTGCCGTTCGGACTCTGCCAACATCTTCAAAGTATATACCAACACCATCATCAAGTTTTTGAGTATTTTTTTGCTCATGTGTTGCCGACTGACATAAGGATGTGGGTATCATAAGTACCAAAAGCAAGACTGAAAGTAACGTAATTTTTGTTGGACTTCTTGATCTTAAATATCTCGTGCTTCTTGTTTGTTGGAGACTGGAGCAGCCTGGAATTTCATCTTTATTATCTGGTTCGTCTGTTGGAAGTGGGCAAAGATTATTTATCGCTCGTTGATACGTTCCAGTTTGTGTCTTTACATTAGCCACGCGTACTTTGTTATCACTTCCTTTAAATGTCTCAACCACACGTCCTAGTTTCTAGCGCATCGGGGGAGTATTTTCTTCTTTGATAAGCACCAATGTGTCAGGCTTCAGGTTATTTGATTCAGCCTTCCACTTAAGTCTTTGCTGCAAGAGATGCAAGTACTCATCCGACCACCTTTTCCAGAAGTGCTGTTGTATGTGTTGTATTTGCCGGAATTTATTTAGGCTGCTTATTTTGCATGTTGCTTTATCTGGTTCTGCCATTGCCGTAAGAGGACTCCCAATTAAAAAGTGTCCCGGTGTAAGAGCTTCCAAATCGTTTGGGTCAGATGATAACGGTGTCAAAGGTCAGAATTCAATATTGCTTCGATTTGTATGACCATAGTTAGCAACTGCAACTGTTGTCGGGAGATGGCTATCAACGCTCTTTGTGAAGCGTGCATGTGTTTATGATGTAGATGCGTTGAAATCAATTTAGTTACTATATTAATTTTTGGAATTAAAATTTGATGCTTAGCATCTGGAGAGATCTTGGCATTTTTGTTAACCTTCCACCAACTCGGATTAGTTTTGTGCTTTCATCAAAATATGGAGTAAGAGATGCTATAGATGAATTTTTACTTACAACTTTCCTTTCTTCTAAAGCACGATATTGATCTGGGAATGACACTCTTTGTGTGTAAACAAGTATCCATCGGGTCCCTTCTCTTAACTCCTCAACAGTTAGCTGGCCTGTGTTTCTAAGTTCATTTGGTTTTCTGCAACTATAGTAAAATCTAAAACAGAATGAAAATAATTTTCTTAATGTAAAAAATGAACTTCTATAATTGATGTTTTCGATCAAGTTAATATCGTTTTGGATAAGATATATTCACCTCTCTTTTTTATTCAAATGGATAAGATATATACAAAAAAAACAGGTTGTACTGTAATATGCCTAAAGCAGTTGTACCGTTTTTATAATTATTTATGTTTGTGCTAACGATGTAACACAACCCTTATGTTTATGCTAATGAAACAAAAAAAAAATTGTATGCCCTTAAGCGGGTTTTACTGTTACTGTGGTAAATGTGGTTCCAACATAGCTCTTAACTCCATATTTTTCTTTCGAAACAACGAAGAAATTTTTTTTTTTTTTGATGAAAAGGCTTAAAGCGACCGAGATTGGACGCATGGTCGGGTAAGTTAAGTTAAATCACCCATGCTGGTAATGGCAATGGCGGTCATCTCTTTTATAGACAGAAATCGCACATGTAGCCAGGTGGACTAACATACAGCGTGAACCCAGTCTACACAGCGTGTGCACCTGTACCACAGCTCGTTGTTGCGCCCAAATTCTCCACAAGTGAAGCATTTGTTGCTATTGCTACCATCTACTATAGAGTCATCAGAGTTATCATCCACAATCCTTTCAGCGCTAACATCAGACTCGGAAGTAGATTCTTGAAGAATCTTTTTTGTCTCCTCCCGAATCGCTTTTGTTTTGTTTTCCTCCTTTTTTTTTGTTGGCTGTTCCTTTTAGTTCTTTTTCTTCCAAATATGATTAGCGACAGCTTTTTTTTTGGCAATGGGAGAAGAGTTTTTATACTTTCGTTCAAGACAGCAGATGAAGTCGAAGGGGCCGATGTGGGTAAATTTTTCGGGGCTTGCAAAACAGGATTTGGAGTTTGTTCTTTTACTGATTCGATAAATTCAATAATAATGGGTAAATTGCATTCGTGTCTGTACGCTGCTTTTGGTGGACCATAAAAAACACGTCCAGTGGCTGCATCCTATGGGAGCTATGTGGGGGGGGGGGGGGGTGGGTTTGAGAGCCAATATTGTTTTTGCGACAGTATTCGTATGCTTAAAGTGTTATGTGACTACAATGAACCAAATTTGGCAGTGATATTGCTGAAAAAGCAGATAGATTTGAAGAAAGGGTGATCAATATGAGGTCAACAACTCCCTCCGTCGTTGTTTCGAAGAATATTTTGTTCTTTTTTTGTTTTAGATTTTAAACTTTGGTATTTGCGAATGTTATACATTTTTTAATTTTATTTACTTCGACTTGCCGGGTTTGATTAATTAATTCAAACTAATTGAATGCATTCACCAGGCGCACAGTGCAATATTTTGGTCTAAAACCTCGCCAAAAATATTTGAGCACATTTTCTGAATCAAATAGATACCAAAGCACTAAAAAGTTATTTAGAAGGATAAATTTTCATTTTTTTGGTCAGTAAAACCCACTTAAGTGCTTACCCACTTACCTCCCGATTAGCCGGGAGAAAAAAAATTTATTAAAAACCAAAAAAAGCAAAAAGCAACACTGTGCTATAACTTTTTTTAAAGCTAATATTTTATTCTTTATTTTTTTTTTGATTCAAGTTGTTTCATTAAATAGTTTTTGGGAAATTAAGTTTTAAAGATGATATTTAAAAAAAAAATGTTTTTTTGTCGTTTTTTAATTGTCTTCATCTTCAAATTTCTGCTTGTATTGGCTTTGAGTATATCCATCGCATCCCCACTTATCTATTAGCTCTAAATCTGTTCTCTCCCTGTTTTACTTTCGGAGTTCTGGTTCCAAATATTTACATAATCGCGATGTTGTGTGTTCCACCAAATCTTGTGCGACGTTTCCACGAAATTACATTTGTCGTGGTCACGGGTCAACTGATGGCTTGTGGGTGGTAGTTTTTTCTTCTTTTTGTTTTTATTCTCTGTTCCGAAAATTTTACCGTTGTGTTGACTGCATTTGAGATATTGATTGTTGTTGTTCTAAATGCACTGTTTCTGGTTGCGATGATTGTTGTTGTTGTGAATTTATATAAGCTTATGAACAAGCAAAGCTTACAGGTTACAGCATTAGTTAAAGGATTGATTTGATATTTGTGTATCCCATGTACCAGACACGTTAAAGCTTTGGTCCCGATTGAAATTTGTATGTACTTTTATTTCAATGGCTTCTCGTACCAATCGTGATACATAGAATTTTTCTGTTGCAATAGATTTCGCTTTGTCAAATCTTATGAGATGATCATCGTTATACGCTAAATGTTCAAAGATTGCGGACTTGGTAACTTGTTTATTTTGTGTGGCTTTTATGTGCTCATTCAATCGAGTTTTGAATGTTCGTTTAATTTCTCCAATATAAAAAGAGCCACAGCTACAGGGGACAGAATAAACTCCTGTTTTCTGTATTTTATATTTTGGCGACCGCAGAATTGACGGATTTTTGCTGGTGGCTTAAAAATGGATTTTATGTCATGTTTCGATAAAATTCTCTCTATTCCTTCAGAAACTCCTTTTCTGTAAGGTAGGAAAGCTCTTTTTACGTTGCTTTTAACTACGTTGTGTGTTTCTTTAGGCTTTGGTTTCCAAGAACGTTTTTTGGAGCTGTAACCATTATTTAAAAGTACTGTGTCGACGTGTTTTAGTTCTTCATTTAGGTGAACATTATCACAAATTGCATTTGCTCTGCTGATGAGCGAAGATACGACGGAGGTGAAGTTTGAAGGGTGATGATGTGAAGCGGCATGTTAGTATCTGTGTGTGCTTTTTCTTTAGACCGTGTGATCTATCGTTCTGTCTTGTTTTTTGATGACTTACATCCAAAAATGGTAAAACATTGTCCTCTTCGAAATATGGCCATTCGCGTTTATTCGTTCCCGAAAATGTTGGCAGCTCCTGCACATTACTTCTGTTTAAAATAGTAACTAGACTGGCCATATCGGAGTGATGAATGGACGATAAGTCTTGTAAACTTTCATGATGAGGATCGCTAGTACGAATCTAAGTAGATTATTGTTGAACAGAATTCTTTAATAGAGATAGATGGTTGGCTTGAATTCGCTTTATCATTTCTAGCCTATCCTGAGAAATTGCCGTTATAGCTCCAGGTTTAGAAAGCGAAGGTCCTTTTACTGGAGCATTCGTATAACTAGGAACTTAAACACAAGCAAGTTTCTGTTTCGCTGTCGTTAGCTCTTTTCGCAAGAAAACTAGCTCTGCATCTTTTTCTGCGGCAGAGCCGCTTGAGCAACTGCAGTAGCCTCTAATAATAGATATACCGTAGCCTCTACTTCTAACCTCTTACCTTTACTATGACCCTCCTCTATATTATCTCCACCAAAACTCGGTTTATTAGGATAATCTTCTCTAGGTAAGCAACCATATTTCTCAAAAAAACCCTGGAACGTCAGTTGTATTAAGTCCTGGTTGAAATTGGCACAGGGAAAATGCCAACATCGCTTACACGTCTCACATGCCACCATCTCATATGTGTCGGCCAGGTCACATATTTCTGAAGAGCAACTGTATTCCGTCATAATTCCAACCTTTGATTTCGATCAATTAAAATAAAATAATGTTGCTGCAACGATGATATTCCAAATAATAAATATTGGCACAATAGAAATTGTAATCAATTCAATTTTATTTTCTACGGAAATTCATTAAATTAATTTCATTTTGAACATTAATTTGTAAAATTGCTTACAATTGGTAGTTCTATAATGCGCAACGATTAAACAAATTTATTCTTATCAAACATTAGTATGTGTAGGTCTTTGAAACTATAATAATTTGTACAATAGTTAATTTTTACCTTTGATCTTATTACTAATAAAGAACTATAAAATATGAACAATGCGGGAAACTTTTCTTAATGTTTAGTTTAGGATTTTATGATACTTAATCGTTAATGCTCTTCTTAAAAAGAGACGAAAGTATTTTTCAAGTTATACCAAAATTAAAATTTGGAGTTACGAGAGTTGCCGTTCTATCACGATAGGTTTTTTAGTACTGATACATTTTAAGAGGTTAGGTATTTAAGGCTATGGTAGATTATAGAGGCTAGGTGATACTATTACTTTATAATCAAAAAACATTCTTCAATTTGAAGCATCATGCTCATTAAAGTAACGAACAGTTCTTCTTTTCAAGGGATTTCGTTTTTCTTCAATTTAATTCATCGATATATTCGAATTAAAAAATTTGTCTGGAATTTAACACATCGAGCTTGTAACGTGTGTAAGGTACCTGTACCAAATAAGGCCCACCTAATATGTTTTCCCTAATAACTCCATTATTGTATTAGATATGAAGGAAAACTAAATGAATTATAAAAATTAGTTCAATTATACAAAATAAAACGGGAACTTAAGTTCAAAAAAAGTTGCTCAATATATTTTTTTCGATGATTTAAAAAACCTTCCTTTGGGCCTTATTAGGAACTTGATGCCTCACTCCTTTTTGTGTAAGTGGCATACCAACTTGAGCCAATCTCACAATTCTGTTACACAAATCCTTTTCCTGTTCGGCAGTGAATGTGGGTGGGCGACCCAATTTTTTTTTTTGTTGAACCGCTCTTTATGTGGTTTCTGAGAGTCCTTCTAGGAAAATTAAAGCGCGCCGAGGCTTCGCGTTGTGACAATAACCCTCTTCTTACAGATTCTATTGCATTTTCAATATCGGCTTCGTTCTAATTTGCCCGTTTATTTCGCTGTGCCATTTTTGCTGAAAATAAGTGAAAGAAAAATGAAATGAAAATTTTCATAAACTTAATAAGGCCCTCTCCAGATTTTCATGGGCCTTATTAGGAACACGGTAGACTTTTGTTTATAAAATTAGAAACTAAAATCTACCTGGTAAACAAAAGTTTTTTTTTGTGAAAAATGTATCTTTACATTATATATTTCACTAAAAAAAATAAAAAAAAAAGTACTAACCGCAAAATTTTGTCCACAAAAAAACAGGTTTATTATTTATTTTTTATAAGAACACGCGCGCGCACAGCTTCGCGAACTTCAATGAACTGCCAGTCTCAACACGATCGAGAGAACCGGTTTTTTTTTTGTTGTGTGAAGTGCAATGAAATGCGAAGGGTTACACATGCAAAGAAAAAAAAGTCCCGTTAGTTGTTGATTTTGTTGTTTTCTGTCTCTATTAGTAGTAGCCGTGGCGTGATGGTTAGTGCGATGGACTGTCATGCCGGAGGTCTAAGGTTCGATCCCCAGCCTCGCCACCTATTTATTTAAAAAAGAAAAAACGGCTACTGCCTCTTGCGAGGAATTGACAAATCCTCCAAGAGTATCTCCTGTCACAGAAAAGTGCCGCTCGTTAGCCGTTCGGATTCGGCAATAAACTGTAGGTCCCCTCCATTCCTGCAGACACGCACACAGGAATGGTTGAGAGTTGTAAGTCACTAGGCCTTAGTTCTTCATGAGCTGTTGTGCCATCAAATTTATTTATTTATTTTTTCTGTCTCTATTATTCTCTATTATTCTATCATATACAGATATACATATAATTTGATAAAATTTTAATCTTAAAACAAAAGATAATGCTTTCTTTTTGATTTGTTTTTTTGAAATTCAAAAATATTTCCTTATCCCTCATTTACCTACCTTCAGATCGTAAATAGTTACAGATCTATGCCGGACTGACCCGGTGGTGATTGACAAGGTTGTTCTGATCTCCATTGTCACATAGGTCTGCTGGTCGTTGCTCACCCTAGCTCGCCGGATGCGGTTGGGATCTTGTAACGGGAGATTATCAGACCCGTATCCATGATGTAAATTGGCAAAAAAAAACTTATTTAAAAATGCTGAGCCCGAGTAATAGTGAACGAAATCAAAAAAAGATAATTCTTCATTTTCTTTAAGGATAGACAACCGAATCTAAAAGTGGGGAAACATAGTCGTTAGTGTTTCAATCTATGTACTTATTTTTAATAATAATATGATTTCTCTTTACAAAATCTTTCAACCTATTGGTTGTTGCTTTAATAACATTTGTTAAATCAAACGGTTCTTCAAAAATTGATTTCTCTTTAACATTGAATCTTATTCTTGATTAAATACTTCCTAAATCAAAATATTTTGTTTCCAATTAAAGTGGTTCTACTGTTTATTTTTGTTTTTACGTACTACTCTAATCTCATATAAGTATGTTGTCTGTTTTTCTTTTTTTTTTTTATTTAGTAAACAAATCAACGTTATTTTAAACCGTATCAGCAGGTAATAGAAATTAAAATTTAGATTTCTTTTTCTTTTATTTTTAATATCAAAATTCGTTCCTCAATTATCAACATTTCAAAGAAAATTGTACATAATAAAATATTATAATAAACTTACCGATCATGTCTGATGAAGTGCACTCCAGATGAGATGTTGGTTTTCGCGTAATCCATAAATTTGACCAATATCTTGAAAAAAATGCAATTTTCGTTTTTTTTTATAACAATATATGTATAACAATAATTATATAATTTTTTTTTGTTATTTTTCATCTTGATTTTCCTTAATTTTTAACTTTTTTTTTTTGTTATTTTTTTCTTGATTTTCTTAAATTTTTATTTTTTTTTGTTTAATCCCGCCCGATAGATCTTTTCTTTTACGCAATAACTCTCTTTTCTATTATTTTATAAATTTACCACTGTTCACATTCTGTTTCACTTATCTTTGTAACCGTATGCTTATCTTTACTACTTAGGTAACTAATTTACAAATTTAAAATAACTTTTCTTTACACATATGCACTCTAATAATAGGTATATTTAAATTTTCGCTAGTCACTTATCTTTAAAGCTTTTTATTTCCTTTTAACTAATTTAATTCATTTGTCACAGATTAATCTGCCCTATTTTCGTTTTTGTTTTAGTTACACTTTGTTTTTGGTTTGCTTTTCCTTTCCTATTTCTTTATTTCATTTTTTTTTTTTTTTTTTTTTTTATTTGACAACTGCGACGATACTACGAATTGTAGACTGGCTATAGCTTCGTTCGTGTACTTTCTGCACTAAAATTCACAGTTTATCAAATATTGAGGAGTGAGGATGAAATTCTCTCAGAGAGAAGTAAAACTTCGAAATAGTACACGAACGCTTTGAACAAATAATTTTTACCGGTTTTATAACGTTAAATATTTGAAAACAAAAAAAAATAAATACCGTCATCATTTCTTTGAAAAGATTTTTAAAATAAAATAAAAAATGTAAGAAAAAGTTAATTTATTACATTAAATTAAATAAAACAAAATACAAAAAATTATTGCATACATATATTTATTTAGAAAATGGAAACTTTGAATAAAGAAGACATTAAAATGTTAATGGAGTGTGTAAGTGGTGAAGAAACCGATATTTTAAAAATTATATTGGATGATTCCGATGATGAAGGTGGTGAAGAATGTGTAGTGGGAATCATAGGGCAAACCATTCAAACATAAAGGAACTGTGTAAGGAATTATTTGGAAGTGATCGTTCCATTATATACTGAAAATGAGTTCGTGACACATTTTCGTATAAAGCCTTCCTTATACGAAAGTCTTTCTGCAAGGTACGAGTCTTCAGAGGAGTATAAGAAACTTCGCCCAGACAAACGAGTTTGTGCACGAAAAAGCAAAGCGGTTTTTTTATGGTTCGCTGGGCACCAGGGTTGTTGCTTTAGAGACCTGGCAGATCGTTTTGATCTTTCGATTTCAAACTGTCTCTGTAGTTATAGAAAGATTGACAATGTTTATAAACATCCTCAGCTCAGAAATAATTACGTGGCCCAATGAAGACCAAAAAACACAGAGCAGTGGATTTTTTAACATGAAAGCTGGGTTTTCCGAAGCCATTGGTAAGAAATTAGGATTTGGGTTGCATACTTTGTTTTTATTTTCTTATGGCATTTTTAAAATATTTGTTGAGCAATAAACTAAAAATTCAAACGAAAAAACTATTTTGAAAATTTCAAATTCTGTTCTTTAAATTTTACAAAAAAAAGTTCTAAAAATCGCACGAAATTTGTATTATAGTTATCCTCGGTTCAAAGGCTAAAGTCGATAAAATAACAAAATCCGCTGTTAGAAGAAATTAAATCCATACATAGTTTTTGCGTTTGCAACTATTAAAACATCCCATTTGTTTGGAAATAAACTTACAAAACATAAGAATATTGTGTAAGTTTTTAATATTTTTTTTTAAAAGGTTGCATTGATGGAACCTACGTTTTAATTGATCTACCATCTGTTAGCAAAGACGAGTATATAGACAGGAAAGGGAATACGAGCATATGTGTTCAAGCAATATGCAACGAAAATAAAAAATTCACAAATGTGTTTATCGGATTCCCTGGTTCGTGTCACGACAGTTGGGTGTTCCGAAACTCTCCGATTTACGAAAAACTAAATACGTGCTGTGGAGGTATTATGTACAGGAGATCAATAGACGGGATGTACACCTTAAGTTTTTTAACGTACGACACAAAAAGTGACGATTGAGGAGATTAAATAGGTAAAACGTGTAGAGAACAGGCAGAAGAATTTGTATTTAGAAGTGTCCTACGTTAAAAAAAATTTAGGTGTAAAACCCGTCATAGCAATATACATATTTACTAAAATTAAACATTTGTTTAGATTATTACCTGTTAGGTGATTCAGCGTACCCATGTACGAATCATTTGGTCACGCCATATAGAGACAACGGACACCTAACAAGCGATCAGAAAAGATTTAATGTAAAGCTTAACTCGAGTCGTGTTGCCATCGAACATTCGTTTGGAATTCTTAAGCAAAGGTTTCGACAGCTTTACTACTGCAAGCTAAAAGGAATTCAAAAAATATGCCACTTCATCCGAGCCTGTTGTGTCCTTCACAATATTGCAGGCGAAGATGACCTTGACTTTGACTTCGAAGCTCCCCAAGACCCTATTGAAAATGTGTAGTTGCGGCGTGGAGAAATTTCAAGAGGGAATCCAGTGCGGGATGCAATCTTGCATCATATAAAGCGAACGTAAAGGAACTTTTAGTTTACTTCGAGTCTCACCAATTTTGGCGGATTAACTGTGGTTCAACGATGGTTCAGGCATGTAATTGGCTTTTAGTACATATTGGAACCTTGAACCATCTGTTGAGTCGGAACTGTTTTGAACCGACTGGCTGGACAGGGTACATAAACCTTGACCAAACCGTGGAACATACAAAAGGTTCTTGTACCTTTGTATGGTTGTTAAATTATTGCGATGTTACTGTTCAGAAGTATTATTGCCCCTTACCACTGGTGGGGGGAAGCAATAATATAATATAATTACACTCGACAACCTTTTGATCAGAAATGATAAAATTTTATTAGCTTACAATACTATTTATACAATAATTATGCTTACTTAGCTAAATTTACAAATACCTAAAATATACAAAAATACTATGATACAGAAATGCAAAAATGTAACAAATACATTAACGTTGTCGCTGTCTGTCTGAAAGCAGAAAACTGCTGACTATCATGGGAACTATCAATTGAAAATAAAGCATACAGAGAAGCTGTTGCTGTCGTTAATTATATTATTGTTATAGGGTATACATTGTTGGCATATCATAATCTGATGGATTACAATATACATTCTCCGCCCGTTGAACTATGTTCAAAACTATAGCGCCATTTCGAAGGCTATGTTGCTGGGATTCTTGTCGTTGGAGTCTTCTTTTATGCAGTCGAGGTTGCCCCGCGTATCCACCGAAGTTCTATTGGGATTTCGTTCGTCTTTGGAGGTTGCCATCTTGTGTTTGCAGTAATAGCAGTATGACCATCGTAACAAGCAGATTAGGATTATAATGGATGTAAATAATGCAACGTAGCTCACCGCAAATTGGTGCACATCGGTTTGATACGTTATAGCAGGCAACGCCTTAGTAATATTTATGAGTTCTCTCTTGAGTGCATCCAATTCCTCTAAATGTTTTTTGTAAGGCAACGTTCCATAAGATGCTGTAGTCAAATTGGCTGATAAGGCATAATTGGATAGATTTGCAGCTGGAGAGAGTGACATCCTAGAGACCATTCTTTGTACAAAGTGGCCACGCAATGTTATGAAGTCGTCTTTCATAACGCAGCCTGGTTGAATTTGCAGAATTCCAGAACCTTCTAAAATGGTCTGTGTTACGGTGTTATTGCAAACTACATTAAGCGTAGTTTTGAACCTTAAAACGTAAATCCATTCGTTTGGCTTGTGCAGTTTGACCCAGTAAGGGCCATCGTTAGCGCTTATAACCTTGCATGCAGGAGATTGTTGACCGTGGTTTAAGAAGTTAATTTCGCAGGAGCTTACTTCGGATCCACGTCTGTAAATCGGATGCCGCATATGGCAGAGATGTCTTTCTTCAGTGAGGGAAAAACATCCTTGAAACTCTATTGTTGATAGAGGGTAGTACTGGTCCCGGTGCAAGTTGATCATGATGTACTCGGTAGACGGTTGTATCTTAAAAAATGATTCTCCGACAAGAACTGGAACCGGAGTGACCTTGAAGAGTTCAAATTCATCAAGACTTAAGAGTGGCAATTCAATTTTGAAGATAATGTGTTTTTTCAGAGCCTTGCCATAAATGCTCATAAGATGATAAAGCTTTGGAATTTCATCTGGAGCCACTGGAAGCCTGACTGAAGAAGGTAGGTTTGCTTTTATCTTTGTGAGCTCCTGTTTTAACTGAGTGGGTGAAATAAGCTGAGGATTTATTTTTCCATGATGAGTATCGATCATTACGTCTATTAAAGAGGCTTGGGTCTTTTGAAATTGTGAAAAAACTAATATTAACTGCAATGCAATTGAATTAAAAAGCTGACGCAGTCTTTCCTGGTGGTATTGCTGTCTTATGTCGTTAATAAGTGCTGAGAACTGGTTGAGGTTTTCGTCTATTTCTTTGAAGCGGGAACTTGTCTCTTGCTCACTTTGTTTAATTATGTTTATGGTGGCATCAATTATTGAAGTTTGGTTTCGAATAAGGCTAACTATGTGACCTTCATCTTGTTTAATTGTGCTTATTGTAGCAGATATGTGGTTGGCGTATTCATCATCAAGGACCCCAAACAAGGCATTGGCCACATTGCCTACGAAATTTAGAGCTCCTCGCCGAACTCTCTCGACTGGCTGATGTTACGGATAAGAGATCATTATCCTTCTTGATTTCTGCGTTTATCCGGTCAAATTGGAGGAGTGTCCCCTTGCAAGTTTCGTTTTTATTTGGAAGCAATTGACAGATGTCTGCTAGCTTGTTACTATAGGTTAATATCGAATAATATTCGGTCCAATAAGGGCCCATGTCATAATAGGTAATTATGTTCCAACTGCTTGAAGTTATGGCTGAAGATAATGATTAGCTAATTGGGCTTTAGGTCAAATGAAACAATATATTATAATGTCACTACGTTTCGTCCATGCATATGGACATCATCAGGTGTGAACAATGTTTTCTATATTTATGTATAAAAGATAATTATGTTACACAGATTGTTTACATACAAATATTTTAAACTTACAATTGTTACATTTATAATGCACTTAAATTTAAATATAAACAATTTTTGTTCAAAATGAACAGTCCACCGGCAACAAAGTAAAATTGACAAGTAACAGTTTCAAGCAAAAAAATTTAGTTTTCCATTATATAAATATGTGTGTATGTATATGTGGATCATTTCTTCAGAGCTTTTTCTTCCTCCTCCTCTCCAATATGTGTTTGTAGTGTGGCAGGACACAAGTCTGATATAAAAAGTAGTGCACAGCAGAAGACAGCACTGGCATCACACTGCATTTCCCTTAACCACTCTCCCAACTTTGACGACATCAAAATATTACAACGAGAAGACCATCAAAACAAACGGATGATAATAGAAACCCTGCATATAATCAACGATGACAGATCTATGAATCGACGCACCGACATCGACAACGTTAGCCCACACTACAAACACATATTGGAGAGGAGGAGGAAGAAAAAGCTCTGAAGAAATGATCCACATATACATACACACATATTTATATAATGGAAAACTAAATTTTTTTGCTTGAAACTGTTACTTGTCAATTTTACTTTGTTGCCGGTGGACTGTTCATTTTGAACAAAAATTGTTTATATTTAAATTTAAGTGCATTATAAATGTAACAATTGTAAGTTTAAAATATTTGTATGTAAACAATCTGTGTAACATAATTATCTTTTATACATAAATATAGAAAACATTGTTCACACCTGATGATGTCCATATGCATGGACGAAACGTAGTGACATTATAATATATTGTTTCATTTGACCTAAAGCCCAATTAGCTAATCATTATCTAAGAATAAAAAGGTCACATATATCACAAGTTATGGCTGAAGTTCCGAAATTTTCAAAGTAAATCCCTGGCTGTGACAGAAACGATTGAATCTTGACTGGAGCACACGCTATCATAGGAGCAAACAGAAATACCAATAGTATAGCAAGAGTTGCTGATCCAATTGAATGCTTGAACTTCTTTTTCGGTACTGGACCATCATCACACTGCTGGTGGGAAAGTGCCAACGTTGATGAGCGATGATCAGGGGACATATCATTGTCTTGAGTTGGAACTGGAAGTGGAGCCAGTCTGTGTATGGCACGCCGGAATGTCCCAGTACTTGTTTTCACATCTGCTACTCGAACCAGCCCGTCGTCTCCAGTTATAACGTTAGTTATACGTCCAAGTGGCCACCGCAAGCTTGGTGTGTTGTCTTCCTTGATTATGACCATCATTCCAGGCTCTGCATTCTGACATCTCTCCTTCCATTTATACCTGTGCTGTAGCTGATTAAGGTAATCACGTGACCATCGGCGCCAGAACTCATTTTTGAGATGATTTACAAGATTCCAGCGAGCAAGTATCCCTGAATCATTTGATGCGGCTGTGGGATCAACATTGCTAATTAGAGGTTCTCCGATGAGAAAATGGTCTGGTGTAAGAGCGGTAAGATCATTCGGCGAGTCGGACATTGGAATTATGGGCCTTGAGTTCAATATGGCTTCAACTTGAGTGACAGCTGTCTCAAGTTCCTCGTATGTTAAGGACGCTCCTGCCAAAGTGTGCTGTAGTAAATGCTTTGATGATTTTACCGCAGCTTCCCATAGACCACCAAAATGTGGTGAACGTGGTGGGATAAAATGAAAGTCACATCCTTTGGCAACACATGAAGATGTTATTTTCTCCCTTTCTGTGTCGGATTGCATGAAACCCATTAGATCCGATAGCTGGTTCTTAGCGCCCACAAAGATTGTTGCGTTATCGCAGTATATGTTTCTGCAATGACCCCTCCTGGCCATGAATCGTTTAAGTGCCCCTATGAAGCCTTGTGCCGTTAAATCAGTTACAAGTTCCAAATGGCAGGCCTTTGTGAAAAAACAGCAGAAGATTGCAATATAAGATTTTTGAGGCCTCTTACCTCTTATCTTGTAGTGTGTAGATATCGGACCGCAAAAGTCAACACCCGTATTGATGAATGGCCTTACTGGTTGAATTCTATCAGCAGGCAAATTTCCCATTTGTTGAGATAAAAGTTTTGGTGCGGCTCGAGCGCATTGGACACATTTGTGCAAGACTGATCGAGCAAGAGTCTTTCCTTTCACTGCCCAAATGGTCTGTCTAGCAATTGAAAGCATGGTTTGCGGCCCAACATGATTGTTGTCCTCGTGAATTCCAACAAATAGCATCTTGGTGAATGGATGATTATACGGTATCAGTATGGGATGCTTGGCATCGTATGGCAACGATGATGCTTCTAAACGACCACCCACACGTATCAGCCCTTCTTCATCTAGAAAGGGTGTCAGACTCTTGTATGGGCTTTTATTTGGCACTTCACCCTCGTCCTTTAGATGTCCGATTTCATCCTTAAATTGGTCTTGCTGCATGTATTTGAAGATTTTCTTTTTAGCTTTACTTAGTTCCACAATTGATAGGTGACCATTTGTCAGCTTGATTTCTGCCAACCTCAACTCAATTTCTTTAGCTGACAATTCTTCATTTTTCTTGATTTTTGTCTTTATCGCCCTTTGTCTCAGGTTGTGTACGTACCTTAGTATAAATGCGACTATTTTTACCGCAAATTTGAAGGAATTTTTATGGTTGAGAGTAGTTAAAATTCCTTCTTGATGCGGGGGTGAATGGTGAACAACGGTTCCCACGGATAGATTGTCGTCAATTGGTTTGTACTTAGGTGGCCAAATTGAAGTGGCTCCATGTAGAAATTTTGGTCCGTAGAACCAAATGTTGCAATCTTGAAGTCGTTCAGGTGCTATCCCACGTGAAAGCACATCAGCCGGATTTTCTTTTGACGGGACATGATGCCATTGCTGAAGTATTGTATTTTGTTGAATACGTGATACTCGATTGGCAACAAAAATAGGGAGCGAGGCGGATGATGACGAATTAATCCAAGCAAGAACAATTTCTGAGTCTGTCCATAAGAATGTTGCGTCATTATGAATCTTTAAGTCTCTTTGTAAGCGAACCAAGAGCTCAGTGGCAAGGCAAGCGGCACATAGCTCTAGTCGGGGAATAGTTGCTTGTTGGGCTAATTTTGTTTGCTTTGATGGTGCCACTCTTGATTTGGAACATAACAATCGCACCGTGATCGTGTTATTACTGCTAACGGATCGGACGTATACTGCTGCCCCATAGGCCTTTTCCGAAGCGTCAGCAAATACGTGATATTGCACGTTTTTCGGGTTTCTATGTGAAAATATGTGCCTATCAATCTTGATGCTGTTCAGTGATTGTAAGCCTTCACGATACTTAACCCATGTCGTCTGCATTTCTTGAGGTAATGCTGCATCCCAGTCAAGCTTCAATTCCCATAGTTTCTGGAGAAATATTTTTGCAACGACGACCACTGGAGCCATGATCCCCAGTGGATCAAATAAATGTGCGATGTCGGAATATGCAGATCGTTTGGTAACTCGAACCTTGTCAACCCAAGATGTCTTGACACAGAGTTGATCAGACTTCGGCATCCACGTAAGTCCTACTGTTTTGATGTGCTCATCAATGTTGCTGCTGAAGTCAAGCTCCGTTTCCCTGTCCTCGAGCGGAATGCCTTTCAGGAGAGATACATGATTAGCGCACCACTTCCTTAACTTGAAACCACTTTGCAAAATTGTTTGCAGTTCTGATTGTGTTGTCAGTAACTCGGCAATTTTGTCAGAGCCAGTTAATACGTCATCCACGTAAAAATCTCGTAGCAGGGCCATTGATCCCAATGGAAATCGTTCCTTGTTTTCTTGGGCCAATGTCTGCAGGCATTTTGTGGCTAAGTATGATGCAGAGGTGGTGCCGTAGGTAACTGTCTGCAGTTTAAAACACTTTACGGCATCATTTGGACTGCTTCTCCACCAAACCAGCTGGAACTTCTGATCCTCTTCGTTTATGAGCACCTGTCGGTACATCTTCTCGATATCTGCAGTAAACACATATCTTGGCATGCGGAATCGTATCAGGATTGAGAATACATCGTCTTGAATTGTCGGACCAGTGGAAAGAACATCATTAAGTGACAAGTTTGTGGATGTTTTAGCTGAGGCATCAAATACCACTCGTAGCTTAGTAGTGCTGCTGTCAGGTTTTTGAATGCAATGATGTGGCAAGAAATAATATGGTTTAGTAATTGTATGAAGCGCCACTTCTTGCATATGACCCAATTGCTGATATTCTTCCATGAACTGCCTGTAAAGCCTTTTGAGCTCCGGTGAATTCGCAAGCCTCCGCTCAAGCGCAATAAATCTTCGGAACGCAATGTCCTTTGATTCTCCCAAGCAAGTGGGTGCCTCTTTGAAGGGTAACCGAACAACAAAGCGACCATTGGCGTCTCTTGTTGTAGTTTGAACGAAGTGTGCTTCACTGCGTTTCTCGGCTTGAGTGAAATTATCTGTGGCTGAAGTTGCCTCTTCTAGTCGCCAAAACCTCTCAATCTGTTGATCAAGAGCCTCATCGGCTGTGCAAATTCCGCAAGCTCATCTTCTATGCTTATTTGCCCAACAACCAAAGTTGAATAGAAGATTTCAGCACCGATGAGCAAATCTATCGGTCCTGGCCGATCGAATTGTGAATCAGCCAAAACAATATTATTTGGAATATTCCAAGTTGATGTAATGATGGGCCGTGATGGCTGTGGTGAAATAATTTTTGGAAGAATATGTGCTTCCACTCGGGTAGAGAATCCGTTGATTTTTGAGTTTATTTCAACGTTAATTCTTCGATGGGACGCCTGCTTGCTTTGGCCGATACCTTCCACCAATAGCGTTTCATAAGTCTCCCTCAGACCTAATGATTTCGCCAGCTTCTCGGTTATAAGATTGACTTGTGATCCAGAATCTAATAACGCTCGACAGGTTATTTGTTTTCCTGTCTGACTTTTTATGTGAACAGTGGCTGTGCCAAGTATCACGCTTGTAGATTTGTGTAGTTTGTTAACGACACTGGGACTGGTCCCCGCTGCTGAAGTGCAAAGGCTTGCTGAATCTGCCGTGGACGCTGTTTTGCCTGGTAATGCTGCCATCTTCGAATTTTTGGACGACCTTGTTGCCTCATCAAAATGAAGAAGTGTGTTGTGTTTCTTGTTACATTTTATGCAACCTCTGGAGGAACAATTATTTGCAAAATGTCCTGCTCTAAGGCAGTTTGTGCAGTGCTTTGATTTTCGCACTAGGCTTGAGCGCCTTGATGGGCTTAGTTGCAAGAATTTGTCACAGGAGTATAACTGGTGATTGCCCTTGCAGGAGGCGCATTCAGATCCTGTTGCTACTAAGGTTGTATACGCCTTATCGGGTCTTGTGCGTTGCCGTTGATCCTCTGAACCTCTTTTTGAGCTTGTCCCCAGCGCTTCTAGGGATTGAAACCGCATCTCTAAGAATGACATGAACTCATTCAAAGATGGTAATGCCTTTGGTTGCTAAAGCGACTGCTCCCAAAGCGTAAGTGTATTTCTATCAAGCTTCTTGATCAACACGCACATCAGAAGAGGGTCCCAATTGGCAGTGTCTATGCCTAAACCCTTCAAACTGAGCATGCACTCTTGTGTGGTGTCATGCAAGACCTTTATTGCCTTCGCGCCTTCACTCTGGATGGCAGGTTGCATTAGTAATCTCTGTACATGTGCTGTTACCAGTAGCCTAGGGTTGTCATATCAATCCTTGACTACTTGCCATGCCGCAGTATAGTTGTCATCAGATGTCGTAAAGTGCCCTATCAGGCTCTCTGCCTCACCTGTCAGAGTCGTCTTTAGGTAAAACAGTTTTTGACAGTTGGCTATGTCTTGCTTATGTACCAATTCAGTGAAAAGATCACTGTACTGCTTCCATTTCGTGTAATCCCCATCAAATTTGGGCAAGGTTACCTTGGGTAACTTGAGGGCTTGCCTTGATGTGCTTGCTAAAGGAAGGTTCAAAGCTGGATTGGATAACAATGGGCTCTGGGCGGTCCATTGTTCAATTCTGGTGGTTAGGGAAATCACGAATTCTTGGACATCGTCTTCCAAGTTGTAGAATTCATCCAAGTTATATCCATCTCGTCTTGGATCTTCTGAAATCTCATAAATCAAACGATGGGTTTCTTCAAGTTCTGTCCAATACTTTTGCAGTGCGATTAATTTTACGCTACAAAAGGTTGAACTCCAAGCGTCTCTCGCAGTGGCCTTAAGACTAGTAAGCAATCTCTGGTAGTATTTTGTCTTCTTAAAATCCTTGTTAATTCATATGCTGGGGCCATTGTGGGCTGCTTTCCTTCAATAGGTTTGTATTGATCATCTGTGCCTTTGTGGTGTGGTAAGCTATCAGCCCCAGCTGACAGGTCGCTGCCGGCATCTACAGGGGCTATCGATTCCAAGTATTGCTTAAGCTCGACGTAAGCTCTTTTTACCTTCTCGAATGTGTTAGATTGCACATACGGAGTGTCTGCCTTAACATAAGCTTTTATCTGCTCATGATTATTAGCAAACTCCAACCAGAGAGCTTCTAATAATCTTAATTTCTTGGCCTTATAGTCGACTGTTTTTCTGTCAGGACCATCTTTGCCAACATTGGTCTTGAGTCGTACCAAATCTTCTGCTATGGCCTTCTGCCTGGCCACGATGGTGAACACCTTCATTTCATCCATTTTGATGAGTTCTGTCTATGACCTGTGGAGACCGCGGCTGTTTGCCTTTGTTGCTGAAATAGACAGGAACTCTGGAACCGTTTATACTTGGATCTCTGAACGACAGACCAAGTGCCAATATTCACGTGCTGGTGGACTCTGGAACACCGGATCGCAGGAACTGGAACACTTTGAAACTGGAACGCTGCAAAACTGGAACTATGCGAAACTGGAACACTACTGAACTGGAACTATACGAAACTGGAACACTGCTGAACTGGAACTATATGAGACTGGAACACTGCGGAACTGGAACCTTGTGAAACTGGAACACTGCGGAACTGGAACTTTATTAAACTGGAACACTGTGCAACTGGAACTTTATGAAACTGGAACACTGCGGAACTGGAACTTTATGAAACTGGAACACTGCGGAACTGGAACTTTATGAAACTGGAACACTGCGGAACTGGAACTTTGATTACGAACTACCAGTGTTTTAAAGCCCTGGTAACGCTTTTTTAATGTACATATGTATATGTACGGTTGTGTGCAAGAATTGTCGAGTGTTCTTATATGTATGTAAATCACGTCGGGGTCACCAAATGTTGAGTCGGAACTGTTTTGAACCGACTGGCTGGACAGGGTACATAAACCTTGACCAAACCGTGGAACATACAAAAGGTTCTTGTACCTTTGTATGGTTGTTAAATTATTGCGATGTTACTGTTCAGAAGTATTATTGCCCCTTACCACTGGTGGGGGGAAGCAATAATATAATATAATTACACTCGACAACCTTTTGATCAGAAATGATAAAATTTTATTAGCTTACAATACTATTTATACAATAATTATGCTTACTTAGCTAAATTTACAAATACCTAAAATATACAAAAATACTATGATACAGAAATGCAAAAATGTAACAAATACATTAACGTTGTCGCTGTCTGTCTGAAAGCAGAAAACTGCTGACTATCATGGGAACTATCAATTGAAAATAAAGCATACAGAGAAGCTGTTGCTGTCGTTAATTATATTATTGTTATAGGGTATACATTGTTGGCATATCATAATCTGATGGATTACAATATACACCATCGTTGAACCTCACTTAACCCGCCGAAATCGGCGAGTTAAAATTCCTGAACCACGGATCAAAATTTAAACCACGATTGTACAACTGGCACTCACTTATCTATACTGAGGGTTTAAATTGCTAAACCACGGTTCAAATAATAAGTTATACATAACAATACAATACATGGAGTAATAAATTATACATAACAATACAATACATGAAATAATAAGTAATAACATACTAAATAACAAAAACAATATGGTTAAAGGATATTTCAAAATTTACTTCGAATTGCATATTTCTACAAGCCTTTGTAAAATGACGTTCCTGTCTCTCTCGATTCGATTTTTTTCAATAATCGCCTCAAGAATTTTTCGATTGAAGTCCATTTTATGGTTTTGATACTCTTTTTTGGTATCTTCCATATCATCGTGGTTTTTCGTCTTCCCAGAGGGGGAATATCTAGATCATCAACGCCTTGACAAGAAATGAAAATATTGTAAAATATAAATATAAACTTATAAATTTATGTTAAACCTTCATTAGATGAAATGCTTGCATTGCTGAGACCGACGGCACCAACAACATCATCTCGTGAAGATCCGACCGCATCGTTACTATCAAGGACACATTCCGGATGAAGTCCTCTTTTGTCTCCAAGGATTTTATCCAACTCGCTAAAAAAAAAATGTTACGTAGCTAACTAGTAAAGCATTTAAGAAAATCTAATAAATACGACTGGATATAAATAAATTTAATCTTATTTCTTATAATAACGTCATGGTTAAGAAACAAATATGTACGACTGAAACTCACCTCTCATTGGGACAGGTGATCTTGTTTCTTCCAGTTTTAGCATTGTGCAACTTTGTTTGCTTATATCTACTTTCCTTGCACCTGAGCAACTGTGAAGGAATACCCCTTTTCAGAAAGCGTTTTTTGGATTTGCTTCCACATTTTAGTTTTATTCTTTAACGCAAAGGTTTTTCCAATTTTTGGTAGTAGATGCTCCAAACTGGACAAAAGTAGTCCAGTCGTCCAGCCTGAAAATTCACTTTCCTCAAGATTTTCCTGAGGTGTTTCATCTAAGTGTTCTTCATTGCGTTGTTCAGACAAATCATGTTCATAGTAAGGAGCGTTCTCTGTATCTATTTCTTCAATTATTAGCATGTTTGGATCGGAATCCATTTCACCATAGCTTTCCTCTAACAATTCGTTAATTTCTTCGCTGTATACGCATTCTAGAAAATAACAATTATTCTACTTGTGCCAACACAAAAATAAGTGCATTGAAATTTTAATAAATTTATATTTGTTTTTTACCTGGTTGCATTCTTTGGAATGTTCTCGATAGAATGTTCCATGATCCCATTGTAAGTGTGTTATGTTTATTCCAAACAAATAAGTCTTTCTTTTTTATTAAAAAGTATTTTTTAGTTATTACGAGTAGGTATTTTGTTTATATTTTCTATTATTTTCTTTTTTTTTCCGATGATGACTTAGGCAACGCACGAAAACGATTAAAATAAAAATACCAGTTGGCAGATACCACAGAGTGTACTAGGCAAAGATACTGAATAATAGATAATTCAGTATCTTTGGTACTAGGTGTTTTTAGAGATGTTCTGGCAAATGTCAAAGTGACTTTTGACTGAACTCATATTTCTGCCCGAAGAATTTCTTTGGGCTGAAATTAGCAGAAAGGGGAAATAATTTACTCTCTCGGGATCGCTCTCTTCTGCGAAAAACTACACATTTTTTGCGTACACGAACACAATTTGAGTTAAATTTGTAGAAATTCGTAGATTTGGGGAGTACGCGAACGAACCTTATATGACGACGTATTTCTTTTTTTGTTGTTTCTTTCTTTCACTTCTCCTTTGAGGTTTTCCTCCCTATATATTATGTTATGCCTTGAGTACCTAGGCAAGAAGCATTGGTTCGGTATCCTATCTACGTTCCAACGTGGCAGACATTCTGGGGTGACTATACAACGATTGAAATACCCTTATATAATAGTGTTTTTCAGTCAAGTATATAAGCTAAAGTAAAACACGAATGGGTGTTGGAGGGTGAAAAGACGTTGTCTAAGAAGATCGGTGCAGTTTGATTCCTTTTGGTTTTCCGTTGTTTTTTTCTTTCTTCTTTCTGCTATGCGATTTTTTGTGGTTGCTTTTTTTTTACATTTACGTGATAGTGGACTTTTTTTTGTTCATTTGTTCTGCACTGATTTATTTTGATCAACTTATTTTGTAGGCATCTTATAAATGTATCTCCTAATCAAGAAAAAAATATAGTTTTTTTTTTTCGTAAACCTGTTAATTTTACATTTTTTTTATGATTTTGTTTAAGTTATTTTCTTACCTTTTCGAATATGTATTTTATTTCGCGTAGCATATATTTCTATTTCCTAGTTTTTTCTACTTAGTCTTTTTTCTTGTGGTATTTCCCTTTTTTTTTTTTTTTTGCTTTATTGATCGTTATATTCTTTCCGCCTGTTAATTTTATATATTTTTATGATTTAGTTTAGTCATGAAAATTATTGAAGGTTAAAGGGATGGTTTATTCCACAGTTTTTAGGATTCCCTGTTGAAAATATCAGCATATAAGTGTATGCCTCTATAACATTTCATTCCAAAATATTACAAATTAAATTTTGTTTGTAGTAACCAAAAAAATGAAAATCAATTCCAACTTCCAATTCAAACTATTCAATAGAGCAAATTCCTTGGAATGGCAAATATAAAGATAGCATATCATGGCAAAATTCAGACCTCAAATACTTTCAAAATTTTTGTAAAATTTGATGTAAAACCATAGCTGTGTTCATCAATTGCAAAACGCAGTAGGTGAATTTTTAAATTTTTAGCGTGATTGTATTTTGAAGTGTGACCCCCCCCTAACTCAAAGTCTGAATCCGCACTTGTAACTCCAGGTGTGTACCATTAACTCAGGAAGTACTTTTTAAACAGATCGACATGACAAACTAGCAGGTTAAAATATCGTAAATCTAAATCTTAAACCCGAGTTAACTTACTCCATTGGGAGAGTTACTTCGGATTTTACTTTAATCTCGCACTAAAAATCTGGCCTTCAGTGGGTAAGTGTGAAAGGCCTCTAATATGAATAAATTGATCTGATTTGAGTCTTCATCCCTCCCTTACGAAAAAACATTGAACTGCTCACGGTATTTGGAGGGGGGGGGGGGGGACTAGTGTGCCCTGATATAACATGCATATTTATAATTATTATATTATAATTATTATTATTACATCAAAATATTTTTTGTAACTTTACCAAAATGGTTGAACCATTAATTATTCGTCTTTCGAAAAATGTTTCCTCGATCACGAACCCAAAAGTTGGGGTGTTATTTTGTGGGTAATTGTAAGCGAAAAGGTAAATTGTTTCCACTCTAAAGTTTTAACCGAATAAAAAAATTCTAACTTTTAGTATTTTTAATTTTCTTCAATTATTATTTTAAACTCGGCTTCTCATACTATTAATTATTGGATTTCTTATTTTGCTTATGTCTTTAATCAAACTCTTTCAATTTTTCAATTTTATACTTAATTTTAATTTTTTTTTACTGGTGGATTTCAATAAATGTACTTTATATACAAATTGTCCATAAAAATTGTCATAAATAAGCCACTGTTTGTACATATTGTACTCAAAAACAGAAATATTTTTGTTTTAATTCTAAAAAACAAAAACAACTTCTATAAATTTTATATATACATAAATGTAAATTAATAAGTGTCCTTCGGAAACAAATTGATTTTAGTATTTAAAATAGTGTGTTCCTTAATTTTTAATCCAAATAAAATTGAGTTCCTTATTATGATTTAATATTTATAACAACAAATTTTTTATAATACAATAGGTTGGGAAATCCGTTATCAAAAAAACTACAATGTATTTTGTGGTTATTGTTATAGTGACATGTATATTATGTCTAACACTAACAATCTTAATGCCAATTAAATTTTTTTCTTTTCAAAATTTTTAATCAGAATAATATTTAGAAATTGTAAATCGAAAAAATTTAAACATTAAATCAAATAATAAATAATGTTAATTTAAAAAAATGTATTGAATTGTTGCTTTTCTACCAATTTTCTGTTTCTTAAACTTAATTTTAAACAATAAAGAATTGTAAACAAAAGAACTTAATTTAAAATTGGAAGCAAATATAAACTATCGAACAAAAAAAAATGAACTGTTAACACAAACTATATTTTAAAATGTTTTTATTTATTTAAAAAAAACTTAGTCTTTAAGTACAAATTTTGTTAATAATGTTTTCACAATAAATTATTATTTATATAAAATTCAAATGAAGTGAGTTAATGTTTATTCTTAAAGTCTTTCTTTGGCAATATCATCAAACCAGAGGTTTGTTTTTCTACTTTATAACTGACATGGCAGATTGATTACTTACTCTAACGCTGGTATATCGTATTGGTGCTATACCATAATCATCACGTTTCAGTCGTCGGTGTATAAAAACTATTGAAAAGCCTACTAGAACGCCTATAAAAAGAACCAACGATATTGTCACAACAGTCGATACAATGTAACGGCGGCGCAAGAACTTAGGCGGGTCCACTTGTTCTGGTACTATATATTCCTCAGGTAGATTGCATACAAATTCGGATGTCAAATTTGAGATTCGAATGCCAGAAAGTCCGAAGGGCCAATGACATCGTGCATGTTTGTCGTTTTTAAATACTTCTTTACCACAAAATTCAAGAATTCTCATCAATTTGCAATCACATGTCCAGGGATTGCCGACAACTGCTATGGATTGAAGTTTTGGCCATTGAGCAGTAAAATTTGTAGGCAACGCACTAGAGAGGTCTACATTGATGCTAACTGTTTCCAATTTGCAATAAGAGACATCTAACTGCAATCAAGAGAATATTTTTATAGGTATATTTTTAATTTTAAATACAATTGCTTACTATTGTTAAATTTCTGCAATGTAGAAGTCCATCGATGTCGAAAGAATTGAGGCGTGGATTTTGACTGCAGTATAAATTTTCCAAGGATTCCAAATGGCTAAAAGTTCCTTTGTCTATTGTGGTAAGTTCACTCAAAGAGCTAATATTTAAATTTTTTAAAACTTTAAGTCCATTAAAATTAGCTTCATTTAAACTTGTAATAGGATTGTCGGCAAAGTTGAAATGCTCCAAAGTTCGACCGATTAGGTTTAAATTTGTTGGGATTGCTTTAAGCTTGTTACCTTGAAGCAATAGTGAATTCAAGGCTATGAGATTTTTAAACAATGTCGATGGTAAAGACTCCAAGTCGTTGTAAGATAGATCCAGGAACTGAAATTTAAATTAAAAGACAGACAAATGGTTTACTCAAAACAGGTTTAATAAAACAAGTAAATTCCAGAATATTTTATTGAATTTTGAATCTCGTGCTAAGAAATATAACTAACAATGTTACGTGGCATTATGGATAGCTTAATGGCATACATATGGAATTTGAATCGAATTTAAAACATTTCCTTTAAACTGAACGATTTTTCGCACCGAAAACATTTTCGCACTTCAGGTGAAGTCCATTCATCTCAAAATCATCATCATCGAAAGTAAGAACTTGATATTTCTTTATATTCACACACAAACAAGTCATGATTCTTTTCGAAATTTAATGAATTCGAGGGTTAAGCCACATACAAGTCATGATTCTTTTCGAAATTTAATAAATTCGAGGGTTAAGCCCGATCATTTTTACCCTTCGCACTCATATTCTTGGAAAAATAGACTTTTACAAGGAAAAAATTAGTTAGAGGCTGAAATTTGGCATGGACGTTGGTAATGAGACTCTTTTAAAACTGAGAAAGTTCCTCATCGATCCGATGACCTCCTAGTCAGTTATAAGGGGTCCAAGGGTCTAAAAATGAGTTTTTTGCAAATATCTCAAAAACAGTTTATTCTAGAGAAAAATTTTGTTCTTCAATCTTGTAGCTGAGGCGATTTCCTATTAAAATAATCTTTTCGGTGTATTCGTAGCATTAACCGTTAAAAAAATAAGCAAACGAAAGTGGAAGTGGGAGTTTTTTTTAAATATCTCAAAAACAGTTTGTGTTAGAGAAAAATTTCATTTCCCAATCTTGTAACATTAACCGTTAAAAAGTTACAGCAAACCGAAAAGTCAAAATATCTCTAAAAAAGGGGCAAAAAGTCATGAAAGTTTTTAACAAATAAGTATCTCAAAAACGGGTTGTCATAGAAAAATTGAATTCATCTATCTTATAGCTCATGTTATTTCCAACAAAAATGCATTTTTACTTTTTTCGTAGCATTAACCGTTAAAAAGCTGCAACAGATGGAAAAGTCAAAAAATCTCCAAAAAAAGGGGAAAAAATCATGAAAGTTTTTCTCAAATATCTCAAAAACGGTATGTGCTAGAGAAAAATGTTATTCCGCAATTTTGTAGCTCATGTAATTTTATACGAGATTTAAACGAATTTTTTGAGATTTTTGGACTTCGATTTGCTGTAACTTTTTAACGGTTACTGTTACAAAAACAAGAGCAACTATTTTTGTTGGAATATGGTCTCCACGAATTGCGAATACAGTTTTTCTCTAACAAACCGTTTTTTGAGATATTTGCAAAAAACTCATTTTTAGACCCTGGACCCCTTATAACTGACCTAGTAATCATCGGATCGATGAGGAACTCTCTCAGTTTTTAAAGAGTCGCATTACCAACGTCCATGCCAAATTTCAGCTTCTAACTAATTAATTCCTTTCTTGGGCATTTTTTCGTCTCTTCTTACTGCACTATCATTACACTTCAAAAAGAGTCATGACTTTTGAGGGACGGTATAATATTTGATTATGAAATGGTAGTGAAATACAAAGTTTTTAAGTTATCCGACAGATGGCGCTGAATTAATATCTTAAAATTTTTCATAAATTTTCACATTTATCTGTAAAACCCGTACGAAAAAAAACGAAGTGTTTAGGAAAAAGTCTTATCAAACGACTTTTTCCTAAACACTTCGTGCAAAGTATAAAGACTTACCTCTAACGAAGTTGCAGAAGATATAGCAATCAAAGTGGTTGTATCGATCATTTTTAAGCTATTAAATCCCAAATTCAGTTTGGAAATATCTGGTGTATGGTCGAACAGTAGCTTTTGCAATGAACTTATTTTATTGTGACTCAAATCAAGATCACGTAGTTTAATCGGTTCATAGCCTGTATTATTGTAAGGCCCTCGAAAAACATCAGGTGACAATGTATCCGAAGTCAGTTCATTCCAACTCAAATCCAATCGACTAATATTAGGAACATCCATAAATGTTGGGGCTTGTATGTCTTTGATGCTGCAATGTCTACAACTAAACAACAAAGTTCCATTTGTCGCAGGCAATTGTTGTAAAAGTTGAATTTTGTTGCCAGAAAATGTAACAACTATGTCCACACCTAAAGACAAATAAAAAAGCCAATTAATAATCTAAAACTATTTGTAAAGTCTTTCAAACTTTGTTACCTCGATGATTTGAACCAAACTCTTTCGGCCATCTCGCAAGGATATGATTGAAGTTTTTCACCGAACAGTCCAACAGATGGTGGTATTTTTTATCTTCATCCTGCGCATTCATACAGGTGCATGTTTCACAAATGTTGTTTACATTTTCATAGGGTATATCTTCGTGTTGCGCGAGGGATGTTTGCAGATAAATCACAGTAAGCAATAATAACTGAAATAAAAACACACAAATATGATTAAAACTAGATTTAGACACTAATGGCGTTATTAATTAGATTTTTGACTGTTAAAAAAACTATGTCTAAGTATTTTGAAACAGTCGGAAATATGCTTTTTTAATAAAAAAAAATATTGCATTTCTCTAGGTTTAGACAATAGATTACGTTGTCTAAAGCAAGATAAAAGGATAGATTACCTTAGCAAAAATTAGAAAGGTTTTTCAAAAGCTTGGACGGTTGTCTAAAGTTAGACAGTGTTTATTAATAAGACCATAAACCTTCAGATTTAGAATTATTTTAATGTACTAGGTGTCCCCTAATTCGTGCTTTATATGTTGGCGGAAGATTCCCGAGATCATTCTAAGAAAAAAAATTGTATGAGCAAAGAGCTGTATCTCCTCCATGAAAAATTGATTTTAAATGGAAAAAAATTACTGGAATTAAATAAAGTTTTGAACAAAGTTCAACTTAAAAAAATGCATATCTTTTTTCAAAAATGTTGACTTTAAAATTTAATTTCTCAAAAACTATTAATTTAAAAAACTTGATTTAGAAAGCATTATAAAAAAATGGAATATTTTTTTTATCAAAAAAGCTATAGCATATCGTTGTATGTACTATCTTTAATTTTTAATATTTTTTTTTCCATTTTATGTCAATTTTTCAGAAATCGCCCCTTCCGACTTCACGGGGCCCCTCAACCCATTTGGCCACCATTTTACAAAAAGGGGTGGAGTAAAAAGTTCTTGAGAACCATCCATCACACAAACAAAATTTTAGCACGAATCTATGTATATTCTGTAGATTAGTTATTTTTTCATGACTGAAAAAGTCGATTCTGTTAATCGAGTATAACGGCCATATTATCCACATTGGATTTCAATTGGAGTTAAGTGTATTTTAAATCAAACCAGATTTATTCAATCCGAAAACTTAAATTCATGTCCATATTATTCACTCTAATATTTTTTTAATTTTCCACTTTTTCTTACTTTTCAACTATAATTTATTTATTTTTATATCTTAAGTATGAATTCCTTTTTTTCTGGAGCGCAAAAATCAAACTTTTCAAACTTGTGACGAATATAAATTGAGTTTTAATCTGGATGTAAGTTCTTAAGCTGTCCTCCGGAGAGCATTTTTATTTAAATTGGATATATTGAATCTGGGATTTAAAAATTTGGATTTAACTTTGTTTAAATTTTATTTGTTTGTTTAAATTAATTTGCATCTGGATTTAAATTTAAATCTGGAATAAACTAGTGAATAATATGGCCTTAAGAGTCAATTTACTTTATTCCTCGGGTATGTATAACTGATTGCTTAGCTGACGATTGAAAAAAACGACTCTAAAACAAACGAATAAAAAAACAACAATTTTATAACTTCTGGAAACTTTTCGATAACTCAATCGGACGATTGTCATTTGGCCATAGAAATGTATGGAGCGTCGTTTGTCACACATACAGTAAACAGCGGCCGCAAATTGATCCATGAAACGTCAAATTGTTTAAGTGTTAGTGCGTGAATCGAAGAAACGAAGAAATAGGTAGGTACAAGCTAAGAATTTTTATTTAAATAATTAAAATTTAGACAGTATCAAGTATTTAAAGTAAAAAAGTTATGGATTGTTTATATCTGATTTGATTTTTTGGTAATTAGATTAATGAACAATTAAGCACTACGTTTTAAAAGGTTTAGCTTTTAATTAAGTGAATAAATTCATTTAATTGTTGAAAATCTGCACATATTTTTCTTGTTAGAATTCGTCTACATGAAGTGTCAAAACGCGATTCTTATAGACAGGGACGCATTGTTTTTTTTTTGTGATTTTAAGAAGCAAGGCCCTATTAAGTGCCCTTTATATGAAGGAATTATTTTCTTGTTACTAAATATGATTTTGTACGTTTTTAATTTGCGCCTATGTCAATATGTTCACCTAGGTGTATTTGAAAAATTTTATTAGTTCATGTTTATTTTAAAAGGAATGCATCAATTTTAATAAAATTACGAGTAAAAATTAAAAATTGTTTCTGTTATAGTTTGATTGTTATTTAAATAAATCAAAGATTTATAAATTTAAAACCGGAATTTCATTTTTAGTTGCTGGTTTCTCTATTTTATTGAAACAAAATAGGTATGTTTTTAATGTACCTACTACTGGAAAATATGAAATAATTGGAAAATATGAATTTACTAAATAATATTCTTAACTTCCTTGGCGTCCTACTGAATTATTATCAAAAGTAAGTATTTATTTTTAGACATAACACCGAAACAACTCAATATGCAAAATAATTATTCTAGAGCCCTAGTACCTAGGTTTCCATCAAAGAACACTCCGTCCTTGAGGTAATGCATTTGTGTTAGTGATAACTCACACTATTATAAAAACTAGTACATCCAGCCCTCGAAATCCGAGTGCCAATTATATAATCTTCTAATCAAACAGATCATAGATATCTTCATCGACAGCCATGCGGCAATAAAAGCCATTTCCTCAGTCGTCCACAAAGTCTAAGCTGGTAAACCGTTGCGATGAACTGGCCAAAACCGGATCTTCTCTTGATCCGAGCCAAATTGAATCCTCTGTATTCATGTCACTGGTACAAGAAAAAAGTAGAATACGCCAGAGTTTCCTAAAGGCCGCCAACGACAGATGGTCAGCGATTGATACTTGTCGGGTTTCGAGGAACCTATGGCCGGATATCTCTAAGAAAAAAACAGACTACCTTCTTAAGCTAAGTAGACCTCAACTGTCCCTCTTGGTTGGAATCCAAACGGGTCACAACTCAGTGGGAACTCACATGTGCAGAATGGGTATAGCCACATCTGACTTATGCAAAGGATGTTATGATGAAGAGGCGGAAGAGGGCTCTTATCACTTCCTTTGTGAGTGCCCCAGCTTAGAAAGAACCAGGAAGACAGCCCTCGGAGAATACTTCTTCGTTGAATTGGGCGACATCTCGTGTTTGCCACTGAAAAGCATCATAAAATTCATCCAGAATTCAGGATGGTTCAGGGAGGCACCCCACACCTAACACCCAGACTCCACTAAGTCCTTTCCTCACCCGTCCTTATTCATTCCCTACCCATCCTGGAGAGCACAATGGATCCACTGAGATCAGAGTGAGATGACGTGGCTTGCCGTATCATCACCCCTTAAAACCTAACCTAACCTAATCAACAGAAACTTTGACTGAAGCTAAGAACTTAAAAAGTACCTACCTTGTATGTATTTACATATTTTTTCGTGAATTTACGCCTATTAAAACCTATAAAAGCCCTTGACCGAACCTACAATATCCAACCAAATGTATTTTTGTTTTTGTTATATACGACGACCAATGCGACGGTGCAAGCTGCCAACTCCACTTTGACTTTGTATTCAATCTCGCTTCCACTTTTACCTATCTACCCAAACGAAACACATGCACAATAATTGTGTTGCATTGTTTCGTGGTTGTTTTTTTTTTTTTTTTCTCTTTTTTGTAGGTGTAGTTGGTGATGATTTGGTGTATTCCGCTGAAGCTTATCCGTGGTCGATGAACAACCACCTTATTGTGTTTTTTACAAATAGTCTCTCTCGCTCGCTTCTCGCTCCCTCTTAATACGAAATTTTCTTTTGTTAATTTAACTTATTTGCGGTTTAATAATTTAATTAATTTATATTTTGTGCACTTCTGTGGCACAAAACCTTTCCAACGGTATATAATTTATATGCCCTCGGCTTTTCTTGACCGCCTAAATTGTACCACAAAATTCGTGTTTGCAGTTTTATAATATGATGATGATGCTGCAATCATTTCGTCTAAGGGCAATCTCTTAAATTTTATGTTCTAAGCCCTCGGTTGCTAAACTGTGTTTTCAGGGTTCCGCGATTTTAAATAATTTTTGTAAGTTAATTTCAAACAGTTTTGCGCAAAAGAAATATTTGACGTTTGTATTTTTTTAATCAAAGTATGACCCATAATTTAAAAAAAATGATACTACTTCCTCCTTCCAAAGAAAATTACGAGCCACCCGTGTGAGTATAGATCGCGCATACTATTTAATAAGGTTCAGCACACTATTGCACAATGAATGAACATTTTACACAAAAATGCATGGGTGTGCGTATCGTTCATATACAGCTGTAACTGCATAACTGCTTCACAACATTTAAGACTTTTTTAAAAAGTATGTCAAAAAGTGAAAAAGTAATCTATGTATATATAAATAGCCTTAAATAAATTTTGTGGTTCATATTGTAGTATATGTATGTAATTATAAGTGAGGTTCGTCAGGTAATTTTTTTTTTGTATTTTAATTTTATTACCACGAAAAATCAAATGGCAACAAACGTAGAAATGATAAACAAAAATACTTAATTATGGATTAAGTTTGACAACTGACAGATAAACTGGAAAATGGAACGAATTGTGAAAAAGCTATGATTTGTTAATCAAGATGAAAAAAAGTGAACAAACACACTTTGATTATCACGGATCCTTAATGATGGATTAAAAAGAATCTATGATAGTCAAATTGTAGATTTAACCCACTGTGAACAAACTGGCCTGTGAATAGGCACATAAGTAGATTCATTTTCAAAATTGACATTTATATGGTTTTAATTCCTTTAACATTTAAATAGTTCAGAGAACCTGTGTTGTTTTCAAATTCCGCTTAAATTAGAACTTGGACAAAGCAATTCATCTGTGGGGATGTAGCTCAGTGGTAGAGCGCTCGCTTCGCATGTGAGAAGTCCCGGGTTCAAACCCCGGCATCTCCATACCAGACGTATAATTTTTTTTTTTTTTAATAAAGTTATATTTATATTGTTGAAGAATCTGGTGGTATTTATATTTTAAATAGGTTTAATGAGCTTAATTCACACAATGCAAGATAATATGTTTTTACCGATTTCAATGTTATTGTCCATGCTTTAAGATAATCCATGTATATGCAAGAGGGAAACATATAAAAGTGTAGGGAGGGTGTCGAATAAAAATGTTCAGCACTCGCCGAAAAAATAGTTTATGGAATTGTATGTCAATTACAAACTAAGTTTCTATCAATTACAGCATAATGTAATTGGCACTCGGGCTCCGAACGACTATAATGTGAGCGGCCCTTTTCTTTGACAAGAGATACACTTGGAGGTTTTGTCAGTTCCTCGCCGGTGGTGCGTTCTTTTATGTTACTGTGGTTTACTATAGTTAACTATAGTTAACTTCGGTCGTTCCTTTAATTCAGAAAAGTTAATTCGAGTAACTTTATGACGTCATAAAATCGTTCCTAAATTCCAAAGTATCTCCAACTCATCTCCTCGATATGAATTGAAATAGTTGATCTGTCAAACACAGCTGAAATGCAATGGTGGATGTTTTGTTTACTTTTTGCCCATTTGATTTGGAATTGTTTTCAATATTTAAAATATGTTTTTATCAATCTAATCGATTTTTTGTTGTCCAATTTGATTTTTTGAATAGTTTTCTTTTATTTTCTAATGCATTTTCTTTCTGTCGGCATTTTCTTCTTTATATTTGGTTAATTTTTCATCAAAAAATTCTGTGCCATTAGCAATGAAGAAAATTGCACATGTTATTTTGAATTCCTAATAATTATTTTTGCAATAAATTTAATGCAATCATATTTTTTCTTGGTTATTCATTCCAAATACAATTCAATTTTTTTTGTCAACCCCTTTCGTTTGACAGATTAACTATTGTTAACTCTGGTCGTTCCTAAATGAAAAAGTTGCCAAGAGTAACTTTCTTAACTATGGCACATCAACTTTTATTTTTGACACATTAACCACAGTTAACCACAGTAACATAAAAGAACGCACCTCGGACGAACTAGTTTTATTTAATATTTAACTGCGAGGCCCTTATTTGTATTAATAAATAACAGAAATGGGAAGAAGTAAGTAAAATTCACTGAACGCGGCCAATATTTCTTTATTTCAGTATTAATAGAGAATACAAATAATATTGTACATACCTACATATGAACATAGTGAGTTCTAATAATATTTACAGTAGAAAAAGAGAAATTCTTATTCTCATAAATATCTGTATGACAAAAAGAAAAGTTTTCTTTTTCTACTGCTAATATTAATTAATAAACCTCCATTTCAATTATTCAATAATGAATTTTAAAAAAACGGAATGGTTAATCCAACATATTCCGTTGAATAAAGAACTGAAAAATGCTAATTCAAAACATTAAAATCCGAATATTCCCATTAAATAATGAGAAACACTATAAATTTCGAAGGACTTCAATTTAATATTTAATCTAATTTAATCTGTAAGCCGTAAAAAAGTAGGTATTTAACGAAAAAAACACTCACCAGTATTTTACTTATCTTATTGTTATTATCCATAATAAGAAGTTTTTCGAGCTTATAATTATAATTTCGTATGTTTTTTTTAGGACTCCTCGCAATGCACTTATAGTTTTTGTTTTTGTATATTATTTAATATTAGAAAGTATTTTCACAGCATTTTCTCAAATTTACTTTAAACTAAGGAAACAAACGCTTTTCTGTTTCTATTTTGATAAGGAACTGAATAATGTTTTATTATTATTAGGTACTACAAAAATAATTCTTTATCATATCTACGTAGAAAAAACGATAAGATACCTTCTTCAATCTTTTGCTATCGTTTGTTATTTTGTTATCATATCCCCGTTTAACTAAACCGTAAAATCATACCTGGTCGAAGCAATTACCTCTCCCCTTCTTACTTACACCAAAATCTATAAATTATTGACACGACATCCATATTTAAAAAAAAAAAAAAAAAAACAAATCATAGTAGATAAGAAAAAATAAAATGCACGATTGGATCGCACGAATTTGATCTTTTTTTTTTTGAATTAGTAGAACAACTTTTTAAAATGTCTTAATTTCGAAACAAGGCAGGAAATGAAATCCATAACAAGTTGGAGAGATCTTTCAAAATATTTACATATTTCTCAAAAAAATGAAGAATTTAGAATTTTTTTTTAAGATCCAACCAATTCTTTTTTTTTTTTTGAGAATCTTTATATGATAGTTTCCATTAGTTCATGAGTTCCAAAATTTAGAAAATGTTTTGATGCGGAAGTTATGCCTACATTTTTCATACGCATCACCAACGCAAACTTGACGTTTTGTAGAAATATTATATTGCATAAGTCTGGTGTTTCGGAATGCAAAAAAAAAAAAAATTTTAATCGAAGCAGGTAAAACATTTTTGAATGCGCAGTTTGCGCAGTAAATGCGCATATCTGATGAATTTTGGAACTCAGCCACACTTTTTTCAATTTACTTGACCCCCGGCTTAGACCAAGCGAGTAGAACTAGTAGGATTTGTATCGTAGTGTTAGTTGTGTAAATGTATGTGTTACTAGTAGTTCATTGCGCATTCGATCAACTAGTATGATAATTATTTCATAAAAATTCAAAAGGAAGATATTCGAAAAAAAAAAAATTAGAAATAGGTATTACATCAAAAATTAGAAGAAGTTCAAAATGCTGAAAAAGAAAATAAAAAAAACAAAAAGATGGATAAATCCTTTTGATTGTTTCTGTATTTCTACGACACGACAAATTCAAATCGAAAAACTGCAAAAAATATATTTCCAACGAAAAATGTTTCTTCGATTGAAACGGAAAACAAATACTGCACAAGTGTAAAAAGGAAAACAATACACAAACGTCAAATCACTAGCAGGCTAATTAGCAACCAACTCGCAGGCAAAAATATTATGCTATTAAAGCTACTAGTCGGCTCTTTCGTGTACGGATACACTAACACACATAAAGGCTACTAGTTCTACTCGCCTGTCTAAACTGGGGGTGATCGAGATGTCGAGTTAGATTTTTTTACGAATCCAAAACTTACCCTATAGACCAATTATATCACAAATACAAACAACAAAGGCTGCAGGACTTCAAATGACACTTTGAATAAAGGTATAATTTTAATCTAATAGTTTGTTGAAAGTTAACATGTAATTAAAAGCGATTATTATGCCAAATACTTCTTATAAATCGCTTCAAATTTATTATTATCAGAACAAAGTTCACATTTTTACTTTCTATATAGGTACTATAGGGCAAGTTTAGGATTCGTGCAAAAAATCGAACTCAAGAACAATCAAACTTGACATTACGATGATAACGTGAAAAAGTGGGTCCCGCAATTCCGTCTGTCTATAGGGTGTCTGTATGTTTTTCCACGGCCTACAGCTTAGTCCAATGAAACGATTTTCTTCAAACTTAGAGCATAAGATTTTTGAGTGATTCTCTAGTGGGAAAATCATAATGTAGCTCAAAAAATAACGGTACTTTGCCATACATCCGTTTTGAAAAAAGTTATTTATCTCAAAAACGACTCTAACAATTTTTTTTTTAAATTTTTGTGCTTACTAGTTATGGTTGGTCTGCATTTTTGTGAAAAAAAATTACCAAAAACTGTTATTAACGGTACTTTCCAAAGAACCATTTTTTTTTTATTTGCGAATTTCTCGTTAACCGCTTAACTAATTTTGATAAAAATCTTAGGAGATCCTATCAAGTTAGAATAATACTGCGTACCTACATATATTTTCCAAAAAAAAAATATTTTTTTTCGATTTAAAAAAAAAAAAAAGTTAAATATTTTTTTTTGAAAAATCATTTTTTTTTTTTTGAAAACGGGTTGATGAATATTTTTTGAAATTATGGTTTTACCTGTATATTATTATATTCTTAAAGATGGCATACCAATTTTTTTTTTCTAAAAAATTTCAAGAAATTTTATATATACAAAATTGTTTTTTAAGAAAACCGCTCCAACGATTTTTAAAATTTTTTTCTCTGCATAAATTCACATTTTTTCAAGAATTCTAAATTCTGATGGCGTTCTTCATTCTGAGATTAAATCATTTTAAGTACTTGTTTTATCAATTTAAAGAACCTGTTTCATGCTTTTTTCCATATTCAAATTTCCATTCTTCAATCTATTAAATGGATAAATACATATATAATTACTAATTATGTGTTTTATATATATTACACTCAATCTTTAAAATTCGAAGAAAATTTTACTAGAAAAGCAAGTTCGTGCGACCCAGTCGTGAATTATATTTACTACATTATATATATGTAGTCAGAGATAACAAAAAACAAAACTTTGCTTATGCTTATGCTTTTAAGTAGATTACAACGATATCACTTTTCAGCTTTAAATTAAGAAAAGGATCAATGGATGCGATCGATTCGAAATGAGGTACAAAGATCACACTATGCCGGTGTATCACGAAAAAAGTACAACAGAATTTTTGTTTTTAGCTGAAGATAAATAGAGGTAAATGAGCCCTTGATAGAGACCATGCCAATTTATAAAACAATTTACCAGCGTGAAAAAATTTAATCGGTGCCTAAAACATAGACAAGACATAAGACCAAGATTGATTGAAATGGGAAGAGATCTACATAAATCATCTTCATCTGTATTCTTATGGTAGAAGGTGGACTAACTTGTACCTTCATTCGAGCTCTGCAAAAAAAGGTAAGATATAAAATTTTCATTTTTTGCTAGCTAAGACTAAAATTCAAACGATCTCGATAAATACAGATTTTATAGAAACATGGGAAACAAAAACATAGTGAAGACTTGTAATGATACACTATGACGCTCTTTCCCTTTCAGAAAGTAAGGGTAAGTCCTAAAATAATTTTATTTTTAGCGTTTAGCCTAGTATGCTGCTGATGCGAAACGAAAAATTCCATACAAAAATGACACAACGAAATCATAAACGAAAAATTTCGTACTGCTTTTCGTTTTGCGGTACGCTGTTCGATAAACGAATTCGATAATTGTAGCAGATTATTTGGAGAGATCTCCCCTCTGTTTTCGCACATAATTAATTGCCTGTACCATTAATTGTGTGCGGAAAAGTGACATTTGCTCTCTATTCTTGTTTGTATTTGTTGTTTCTTTCATCACGACATTGCTTTTTGTGATTTTTATGCGTTTTTGTTTGTTTTTTGTTTTTGCAAATGGTGACACTTTTAAGGGGTAATTTTTCGTTATGGTTTTCGTAAGCATTTCGTTGTCATGTTGGAGACCAACTAAAAATTTCGTTTCGTATCAGCAGCGTACGAGGCTTTTGACTAAAAATTATTTAGAACAGTGAAAGTCAAATTTATACAGTGGCGTAGCGTCCATATAACACGATTCCTATCGAGTTACCTTTTCAAACATGTTTATAATGCGAATAAATTAACAAGAGGAAAGAGAAAAATTTGTCCAGAGAGAAATTTTATAAGTTCTATTTGTTTTTCTTGTGGATTAAGAAAAAAAAAGGATGTTGTATGTATCTCGCTGCTATATGAAGTTCATTGAACAGGGCAGGCACATACAAATATAGTGTATTGTGGTGTAGGCAGAGGTATGCGCTTCTGTTCGTAAAATTCATTTTAATTCGAAAAAAAATAATACGCTTTTCCTCGTCTTATTTCAATAATTTTGTATGTGCGCTTCGATGCTGTGTAAAATTTGCTGAGGAAGTCATGTCGGTTTTTCTTTAAAAAATTCAGTCAATGTACATATTTATTTTATTGTAATATTAAACTTTTATTCTCCCCCTTTGATATGTACCTAATACGAATTGTATAGTCTATCGAAATAAGGTATGGAGAAAAATGGAGGCGGAACAAGACAGCATACTTTAAGGCGCTTATAAAAATGCTGATGCTCCAAATGTATTTGATAAACAAACAACACATCTCGACCTGTGATTTCAGTGGTCATAAGCGATGGAATGCCTAGTGCATACGACCTCTAAGACTGAGCAAATCTGATATGCGTGGGTTCGACTCCTATGGTGTGCATGTAGAAAGTTTTTCACGATAAAATTGGATTAAAGCTCAGCACCACTAAAAAAGGAGACTGATGATAGGCGGCTCGGCACCCCTTGAAAAAGCTATATCTCCAGCCAAACAAAAATATAAACGGTAGCACCTTTAAGTTGTTGTTCAAAAATTCAATGAAATTGACAAAATAAAGAATTTTAGTATGAATAGTACAATAAATAATAATATTAAAATTTTATGACAAGGGGAACCCCCCGGGGCATAGCGGGCACCCGGGACATAATGGGCCCCCCTTGTATTCCTACGTCAAATAAAGGGTCAGCTCCAAAACGCAATCTACCAGTTTCAATACATCAGTTGCTCATCAAGTACTATCCCTGACCTTACTTGTATAAGTAGTTACATATAAAAAAAATCTCTTAGCTCAAAGGCTAAATTAACCAAAACTTTATAATGCAAAAAGTCCTATGGCAAAAACTATTAATTATTCAAAGATAAACTGGGTTTTTGCAGCTTACCTTCAATATTTTTTGCATTGATATCTTCTTCTGTTTTCCTTTTTATCATTCCAAAACTTTTTTTGCTAGTAAGTTAAATGAAGATCTAAATTAACCGTTTCATAAATCCATAAAATATCATAATGTCGGGCACGTGACAGTTCAACTGTTTTAATATGTTTATTACTAAATTGATGTTAATTGTTTATTAAAACTATGCTGTGTAAACAGCACACGCAGTCAACTATTAAATATGTAATTTTGAATAAATTAACCGTGAAAACCGAGTACAAGTGCGAAAAAAATAAAAAAATATCGCGGAAAAAAACCGCAAGATCCTGGGTATTAAAAAAAAGGAAAACAAAAGATTGAAATTACTAATATCTACGGAAAAGGAGACAAAGTTTGGCAAAAATGGGGCGTCAAAAGTTGAAAATTAAGAAATGGAAAGAGAAAAAAGAAAAAGAACTGAGGATAAGGGCTCAAAAACTGTCTGAATTAAGAGATGTGATTGTGGGCAATATAAAAGCCTCGAGAGGCAATAAACTATGACTTAAGGCAAAGTGTTGCTATTCAAAGTGCTGAAGATTTTGGGGCATTGCTGGCAAAGCGGTACCGACTTCAAAAAATTATTTACATCTCCAAAACCGAAAACACTGAGCGAGAAAGTCGGTCCCATTTTAGGCATTATGTCAGGAGCGAATTGACCAATTTTGATAAATTATTCTATACGGAAAACGGAAGTTTCAATAAAAGCTTCCGTTTCTTTCAAGAAGTTTGCATAATACAAAATATACACCCTTTTTTGGAGATTCGATACTTTTCTTCATTTTAATTTTAGTGTTATATTTTGAAATTCTTAGGAAATACAAAAGCAAGTACATGCGACTATGTCGTGGATTTTATTTTTACTTGCATTCAAATTGAAGGGTTGCTGAAATCCATTTAGATTCAGTCCCTCGATTTCTCGGAAAAAAAACAACGTTAAGATCTTAAAAGAAATGAATCACCCAAAATGTGAGTAATTTTGAATGGTAAAATAACTTCTTTGATGCATTGTTTTTTTCTTTGATGGTGTCTGAATATTTTAGATTTGTCATAAACTAACTCATATAAGGATTTTGTGTTTGTATGACTATTATTTAAAACAAAGGAGAATCCCTCAATCTGATAACACAGGACAATACAAGTTTTGTGTCTGAGATTTGATTTCGTGTAAGTATGTACTACATTACGTATGAGTAATAATTTTCATCTTTCTTAGTACTTTGGCTTAAGAAAATTTGCTTTTGTATCAAAGGATTTTTAAATATTTCTGATCAAAATAATAAATATCAACTACATACATATTAAGAAAGTGGCTTTGTGCACTTTTAGTTTTGTTATAATATTTTTGTACCGCTATTTTAATTTTAAACACCTACATAATTAATAACAATTTTATTTTCCCTCAGATCTCATCCGGGTTAATTTGCATACCAATAAATACATTACATATGTAATTACAAAATCAACACAAGATCCAGCTTCACTTTTATATTTGGATTTTCCAATTCATTTTTAATCATAGACCTTTAGTAATACCTTGCAGAATTAATTTTTGTTAAAAGTTAAAAAGACAACAAATATATTAAAATAAATAATCAATGATTTTTTTAATCATCAATTTCGTACCACCTTGCCGTCCCTGGCTAAGTCCCTGGCTGAAACCTATGTATGTAGATGTATTTGTAGAGTGTTATCGACAAAATCGTTAGAGCCGTTCCCAAGAAATACCCTCAGTTCATAAAAGTAAACAAGCTAAGAAATCACTGCTAAAATTAACTAAAATTAATGGCAAACAAATGGTAAAATGTAATGGTGAAAAATATAAAACGACAAACATGAAATGTGTGATACATTTTGTAAGGTTTATGGCGGTAAGGTTTTGTAGATTTAAATTTTGTGTTACCATCATAGATGCTGACAAAATAAAAAATCTTGTAAATTTAGCCGTTAAGGGAGTTAACGGTTATTTGAATTTTGTGTGGTTTTATTATTTTTATCTCTTAAATGTGTGGGTTAAGAAGTCTACAATTTCAGGAGATGTTATATTATTGATTTTTTGGTGAAATATTAAAAACTTATAACTAATTGTTAAATGGAGAAACTAACAGTAGGTAGATACTAATTTGCCTTAAGTGTGTGGATTTGCGAAAGTTAATAAACTGATATTGTTCGTGCACTACAAGCGTATTAACTTTAATTTCAAATTAATTAAAAAATAAAATAAAACTCATCAAAAAATTAAAAAAAAAAAAGTATATAAAAAATGCTGAGGATCGTTTTTCGCAGACTTCTGAAATCTTAATTTTCTCAGTTGTCAAATCAATAACAACTGATTCAACTCCAACAACAACAATTTAAATAAACTAAATTGTACCTTATTATTCAACACACAGCTCAAAAAAATATATGTTAATTATAGCATTTATTGTTCTTTAAATCTTTATCTCTGATGGAGATGGCTTGACGAACAAGCTAGCAGAGTAACACGCAAATAATCTATTAAGAGTATTATCTAATGCTGCCACAGGGCTCAAAACAAGAACCACTATTATTAAAAATATTATTGTACATATTACTGATATGCTATTATACAACTTCCGCTTAAAGTCAACTCACATAAGCTTTTGTAGACATTACATTTTTTTAATCTCTACCCTAATTTAAGTCACAATTTTTAATCCACAATCTAAAAATAAAACGAACTTAGTTGTTAATTGATTTACCTCCATAATGCTGGACAAAAAACACACACAATAAATCTGCATTCGTATGCCGGTGTAATCGATGTTGGGTTAGATAAATTGACCCTGTTTTCCACTCACTTTTGTTTTGATTCACCCCTAAAACAATTTCCTCTCGTCTCTTACCGGCATACATCTGGATTTAATCCACTTCAGCACTTGCAATTACGTACTGTACAAACATACAAGTATGTATATGGTTCCCTTTGGTAAGAGTATAAACTTTAAAAAAAAAATCGAATTAAATGCACGCTGCCGATTGAGTGAAATAATGCAGTAGACCCGATGCAAGTTTCATGATTGGCCTCCGATCACGTTTTGAATGAACTGATTGTGAGCTGAAGCTTGTTTATTGCCATACCGATACCAGGTAGGTGCCTTAAGTGGTCTGGCCACTTGGTTCCTCGGTTGTTGTTTTGACCCGTTGACTTTCTGTCTTAAAGAGGTATAGGTATTGTTCTTGTTCGCCCCATGAATTGTATGTATTACGTAAAGCATTTTGTCACTAAAAGTCATCTAACTTTTTATGACAGCTGGCCAATCAGTATCTCCAAAAATTCAGAAATCTGAAATTTCAGATGTAGGTTGAACGCACGGAATTTAAAAGTTGAATAATACTATGCAAAATAATAAAAAGCGAAATAATGAAATGCGATAGAATAATTAGCGAAGTAATATAATGCCAAATAATGAAATGCGTGGTACTGGAATGCGATATAATAATTAGAGAATTATTTTTTGGCGAAATAATTAAATGCGAGATAAAAATTTGTTATGTGAAATTTGCAAAAAGATGAATTGCGAAACAATAACATAGCGATATAAAAACTTGCCAAACAATGCGAAGTGACTAAATTGTAAAACAAGAAATTGCGAAATGATCATTGCGAAATGAAAAACAGCCAAACATAATCTGCCAGATGACCCCTACCTGGAAATAACGTTATCTCATGGATGGTTTAAAAACAAACTGATTTAGGGCCAGTTTTTCAGTGTTGGATTTAACTCTGGGTTAAACCAGAGTTAGTTGATCCTGCAAATAAATTGAGCCCGAGGACGAGTTAACTCACAAGCAGTTTTGTTAAAATATGTCATTATTTGCTGTAAAACCAGAAATTTTTAAGTTTACATTAATATTAACTGCGTTTTATTTTCTGCGGATCTGGATCTGTATTACAACACGTAATACAAAAACAATTCGGGATCCTGCTCTCTATCTGGATCTATTTCGAAGATCCAAAAATGAATTCTTACTTTGGCGGGTAGATGGCTTTTATGGTAAGGTAGCGTTTGTTGTAGTGCAAAGAAAAGAGACGGGAAACAACTGAAAATAATTAAAACGTAAGTAAAAATGAGATGGTTATATAAAACAGCTGTCATTGTGATCTATATCGTTTTATTTTCAAGGGATGATCCTGATCCAGATCCAAAGATAATAAAACGCGGCTATTGTTACTTTGGAAAAGCAAAATGCCCAAAATTGTATTATTCTAAGTCTATAGGTCTCTTTCGTTACTTTGAAACTCTGTGATTTTCTGTGCATTTTACTGCCATTTTATTTTATTTTTAATCAAAATTCACACAACGTTGACTGAAATTCACACAAATGCACAGAAAATCAGAGTTTCAAAGTAAAGGAACTAGGTCTATGTTTTGAAAAAAACAAAATTTTGAAAGAGAGAATTTTTAGAAAGAAAGTCCGAATTTTGGAATTTGGACATGTCTTTTTTAACAGCGCAAACATGCCGTATGTCATCGCAGCAATTGATAACTTCCACCAAACGTCAAAAACTCTAGATGGGGGGAAAACAAGCACACTATTAAAGGCGCGAACAGTATCGGTGTGTATTTCTATTTGTTTGTATTGTTGTTTTCCCCCCATCTAGAGCTTCTTTTCGATTAAAGAACTGTCAAAATTAGAAAGAGAAAAGACAGAGTCAGATTCTGGAAAAGCCCAATACTACGACCATAATACACCTTACCTTCAAAATGAAAGCAAAAAATTGTAAGTAGTAGAACAGAGCTCATGTCTTGTTCAAAATTAAGTTTTCGTCAACACATTCATGACATGGACATGGATTTTTGTGCCTCCATTGGACTTTTTGTAGACATGTTCATAATCCTGACATCGTTTATGGACTGTGGAGGCGGCATGTACTTGCCTGCTAGAATATATCTTCGGGCAGCTGGGTGGCTCTAAATATACGCTGTTGTGTGTTTTAAGGCCGCTTCTGTTTTCAATTTTTACACTGGAAGGAAAATAATTTTCTTATCTCATCGCATCCTCGTCCAACAAATGCAAATGTTTGCTTTGTTCTCAATAAATAGGGAAAGTAAATAAGTTATTAAAAAAATTAATCAAAAAATGTACAGTAGATATAAGTTGTGAAATCAAATAACAATTTGGTCTGCCCTTCAGACTTTCACGAAACAAATCAAGAAATTTGTAAAAATAAACAATACGAATAGTGGGAAATTTTACAAATACAAAATTCCAGTGGAAACTGATGACATTTTGCATTCACGTCAAAAAAATTTACAACCTAAACCGAAAAGTCAACTTTTATCTTCGGAAGTTTTTTGTTTTTATTTTTATTAATTATAATGAGTAGCTCAAATTATGATGGTAATAAAGCAAAACATTAAATAAAAAATTTAGTAATCATATTTTGATATGATTTTGATAGCACTCCGTAAACAAGCAAGAACTCTAGAGAATGAAATCGATTTAAAACTCGTCGCATTCAGCAAAATTGGGGCAGGCTCCTCTAGTTCCGGTGGACATAGTCTAGCAGATACATCACCGCTCCTTGGCGAACATGTCTTCGACTCATTATCAGAAGAAATTGCCCAAAAGCTAGATAAGGTTTGATTGATTATTTAAAAATATTTTCCAAACTAAATTTACACATGAATCACCAATCTGCAAATTTAGCTTTCATCACTAAATGAAAACATGTCGGAACTCCCAACTTCAGGGGCAGCTGCAATACACACTTTGCAACGGCACCGAGAGATTCTGCAAGGTTACAGACAAGAGTTCAATAAAATATGCGCCAATCACACCACACGCATGGAACGCGAAGAGCTGTTGCGTGGCTCTGGGCTCTCAACAAATCTCAACAGTCCATCCAGTTCTGGACTAAGCAGAAGAGATATGTACTTGAAGGAAAGCAGTCACATCAACAGGTGAGCTGCGTACATTTTTGTAAAGTACAATCTGAAGATACCCTCCATTACAGTTCGAACTCATTGATAAACGATCAGATCAGCATCGCAATGGAGACAAAAGAACACCTTCTCTCACAAAGGCAATCCTTCAAACGGCTTCAGACCAGATTCAATGACATATCAAATCGATTTCCTTTAATTTCTAGGTAGGAACGTTCATGATTCTTTATCAGAACACTAATGTCTTTTTTTTTTTTTTTTTCGGTCCATAGCTTAGTCCAACGGATTAACATTAAGAAACGTCGGGATTCGATGATATTGGGACTGGTCATTGGAATCTGCACTATTCTCTTGCTGCTTTATGCTTTCAACTGAAAATACACCAGGCAGTGTGAATAGGAAAATGGATTTAAAAGTATAGAGCATTCAATGGAAAAAAGCTCGTTTGATAAGCATAAAAAAAAATTATTTTATTCCAAAAAAAAGTAACTAAAATTAGGTCTATGTAATTTGTGATAAATTCAAGTAAAGCTAATGATATATTTTACGTAAACGTATGGATTTTAATTTATGTGTACTAAAATGAGCAAAGGAAAGCAGCCCGTTTACGCCCCTTATAATGTACTTACAACTTGGTTGATAGAAGTTAAAAGTAATCGGATGGAAGGCCTCATGAAACTAAGTCGAATGTCCATTGTTCTAACAAAATGTAAATCACTTAACGAAACATTCCTGATCGCATGGCAGATCGCTAAAGAAGTTTCATTTCTGTAACGTTTACTGAGTTGCACAATGCAAAAGTAATTTTGACTTTGATTTGAAAGATTTCTCTTCCTGCATAGGTTTCTTTAGAATTGCATCTCTTCAAAAATTGAACAACGGGCCTATTGTAAATAGACTTCAGATCTTCATTGTGATGTTAGTCAGAAATTATTAGACAATAAACCATTTTTTTCGTCAAAATATTAATATTTTTTTTAATCTAACGGCTTGCGAGCAATTCTAAAATTTATGTGGCCAAGCAACCATTTTGGTGGCGTTGTCTCGGTTGACTGATGGTTAGCTTTCGACAGACAACTAGTTTTGATCTATAACCGATTGGTGGATCTTGTTTTGTATAGATCTGCCGAAAAATACAGATCTGCAAAATTTATTTCTGATAAAAAAAAAAATAAAATAAAATTATTTGCCCATTGGAAGGCGAAAAATCGGTGTTTCGACAGACCTGGGTTTAGAATAATTTTTGTTAGCAATTTATTGTTAATTATTTTTCATAAAAGAGCTGAGTAGTCTAGACATGACTATGCCACACCTCTTAGGTGGGGCCTTCTGTATGCAAGACTCACTAAAAAAATGCTAAAAATCGATTTAACAGATAATTGCGAAAGCAAATTATCATGCAAGACTTGCATATTTGCATATATAGAAAGTAAAGATCTATTTCTAAACACCAGTGAAATTTTGGTATCATTCACACCCAAAATTTGCCAAAAATATTAAAAGTCAAATAGATAACTACTAGCTGACCCGACAGACGTTTTCCTGTCTTAGCTATGAATTCGAACTGGAATATATAAAAAAAAGACTGGGTACATGCTTCTAGAGGATTTACCATCAGGTGAAAAAGGAAATAACCAAATGTTGTGAACCTTAAAAAAAGTATTGCCAAACGTGTTACACACTGATAAATTTTTATATTTCCATTTTTTTTGGGATCTTGTAATCTATTACATGTACTCTTTATTATTCTTTGCCTGTTTTTAGTTCCTATGTATAACATTACAGACCCTTTAAAATAAATACTACAAAATAAGCATTAATGGGGTCACTGTGGCGTATACGTACTTTTTTGTCAGCATATTATTACACAAAATATTGCACTGCGCTAACTCGCCAAGCGCCCTTTCAGGTCAGATACGGAAAGCGAACTCAACTCAATACGTCTGCCTCACTTGACGAGCTGCCTTGTGCAGTCCTACTCTAAACTGTTATACCTTTGGCGAAGAGGGATTTCCCTGCTCAATAAGTTATACTGATCTAAAGGACGAGTTACACTGTGGATTACAATATATTAGTTAGACCTAAAACCTGTACAGAGCTTTACAGTTCATTTTATATAATTAGAGTTAAGTCAGAGTTTGTTGTTAAAAAAAAATTGGAATCGATTTCGAAAGTTATCCCTTTACTTCCTTCCTTTTATTCCTAACTATCCCTTATTACTTCCTTCGGCACATATATTTTTTTGTCTTTTAATCACTGACGAATAGGTCAAATTCTTCGCACAATTTGTATATATTAAGCGTTTCTTAGTACCACAAATATCTACATGAAGAACTACCCTAAATTCTACATCAATAGAAACAAACAAGTAAAACTTTTTTAAAAAGACTAATTAAATTATGAATATCCCTTCCTATAAAAATCTGTTGATATTCGGCCGAATTATGCACGTATAAACAACAAACCAATTCAGAAAGTATGGTTTTTACAATTTATCGGCTTTTCCGTGCACATTTTTTAACTTTTGGCTTCGTAGTGTACTTACCTGTTTCAATACGAAACGAATCCAACAAAAAGATACCTACATACATTGGATACAAAATAAATATTCAATTCAAAATACTTTTGTTGTGCTAAAATTGAAAAAAAAAAAAAACAGCAATAATTTGCGCACTTTAATATTGGCATTATTGCGAGAGTCTAGGTATTTGGAATAAAACAATCAATACAAATTTGAAATAATCAAATAGAAAAATATTAACGATAAGATTTTTAATATAACAACAGTATAAATTAAGTCTATTTGAATAATCTATTTTTAATAGACTCTCGCAATAAGCTTCTATACTAATGCACTACGTACCAATCACCAATGTAGAAACACCGTTCGACCAAAAAAAAAAAAGAAAAAACTATTCAGAAAGTATGTAATTTATTGTTATCACGACTTTTCTGGCCTGATTTTCCAATGTAGTGTGTTTATCTCGTTCAATGCAAGTCCAAGAAAAAAATGCCCATCCAATTTGGATGATCTTTAGCCGAGTTATGAGCGTACGAAAAAAATAACTAATTAAGAAAGTTTGAAAGTTCAAGATGTTTTTACGATTTTCTGATTTAGCCGTTAGAATTTTCTAATTGTCGGTCAAATTTTCGGCTCCGTCGTGTTTTAATCTGGTTCAATACAAATTCAACAAAAACATCCCCAACCAAATCCGATGAAGTTTAGCTGAGTTATGCGAGTACGAACACAATTTCATTTCAATGTGTTTTCAGGATTTTCGGACTTTTTGGGTCTAATTTTCTGATTTTCGATCAAATTTTCGGCTCCGTTGTGTTTTAAACTGGTTCAATACAAATCCAACAAAAAAATCCACAACCAAATGGGAGGATATTAAGCCGAGTTATGCGTGTACAAACACAATTTCTTCACAAATTTTGAAGTTTCAAGGTGTTTTCAGGATTTTCCTACTTTTTCTATGGAATTTTCCAATTTTCGGCTCCGTTGTGTTATAATCTGGTTCAATACAAATACAACACAAAAAATCCCCAACCAAATCGGTTGTATGTGATAAATAGTAAAGTCTAAGGTATAATTACTTATCATACCATTCACCCTTATTCCGAAAGGCATTTTTCTAAAAGGCCAACTGTCGTTTTTGGAGTCGTGTCGTTTTTTTATTGCTATTCCTTAGCTAAAACGCCAGCGTTTTTGTCGCTCTTACATTCCACAATACGATCCACCAAAAAAATCTGATATTTGACATATCAAATTGCTTACAAATTGAAAAATTTGGTTTTTGAAAAACATCGTTAATTTGTTTTATACATATGTAAGAAAAAAAAATATAAAAATGTATAGTGTAGCAAGTTATTTTTCTTGGAGCAGCAGCAGACGACGAAGATGAAGAAAGAAAAAAGAAAGATTTGATACTGCAGAGGAGGTGGATTCCATCTAAAGCAATTCCTTTTCGATCCATAATTTTTCTCAGAACCTCTGTTTTTTCGAATACATCCAGTTTCTTCATTTAAACGATTAGAATAATTTGACATACAAAAAAATTATTTGGATAAAATCTATATGTAGCCTTTTTCCTCAGCTCGAAGCTATGAAAAAGGGTGTTTTTTCATTAAATTCTAAACTTACTTTGAGTTGAGGAAGAGGACTAAAGATTCTATCCAAACAATTATATTTGTTATATCAAATTATTCTAATTTTTTAAATGCAACAAACTAAATGTATTCGAAACAGCTCCATACTTTGACCCTCCGCCCTAGCGCTCATTTCCCTCCACGAGCTCTATCACTCGTCGCTTTTGAATTTGGGTTGTTATTTTTACCCTAAACAAAGAATTTTAAATTATAAAAACTAAAATAAGTTTTTAAAAGTCTTACATTTTTACTCCTTTCGTCAATAAATTTCTCAACGACAGGTTTCGATGTTTTTCTAACTAACGAAATACAGAAAAAATACAGTGAACGCGTTCCACAAGAAAGAATCGACAAATTGACGATTATTTAGCGTTTAACGCTCTACGTAATACCAAGTTCACACTGTCGTTTGTTTTTTGGCGTTCAACGCCTTTACAGAATAAGGCTGATTGTACATTGTGTGGCGATAAAAAAGCTCTCGTCTATTTTTTATAGAACTAGTACTGAAATTTATGTTAAAAATAAGATACAACAACGGAATTCAAATACTTTTGTTTTGATTATATTGTAGTCACACTGAATATGAAGAAGTGACAAATATGGTTTTATTTCTAGAAATATACACATGTAGTGATTGTTTTTAAATATTTTAAAAGAAATATGTCTTCTAACAATTTTTATGGACATTGCGTCTGCATAAGAGTGTGTGTGTATTTAATTCTTCAAAGATAATCTTGTATATATGATTTTACCTAATGTGTTGTAAAAGAATTTTGATGTAGTTATGTATAATGTATGTATATATATATGTATAATATGTGAATTTTAAAAATTACATTTATACATTCTTAGGCCAAAATGATAAAACCTGATATCATCACTCAATAAATTTTGTTTAAAACCTAAATATTACAAAAAATTTTCTAGAATTTAGTGCTTAATTTTTGTTTTTAAGAGAATACATTTTGTGATATAAGAAAGATCTTAATTATTGCGTCATTTTGATTTTAAAGAAAAAATGTTTTAATAGTAAAAAGTTTATAAAAAAATAATGAAGTTATTTACCAAAAAATGATATACTACATAAAAATATAATGATTATTTAAAAAATAAAACAGAGCTCTTGAGAAGTATTTCTTTTTTTTTTTTCAAAATAAAATACAAATTTTGCTCTTCTTTTTCAAGTATCAAAAATGTCATTTTATCCATACAATTCCTTGTAGCAAAATATAAATTTCATTCGATTATGTATATGATTTTCTTATGTATGTATATATATATATATTTATTTACTAGTGTTATAAAAAAATAATATAATTTCCTAATTATAAAATTTATAGTTGCCGCTACTAGTAGAATTATTGATGTCTTATATAAAAATATATGTTTGTATATGAGTGGTATGTAAAATGCATACTAAGTCGTGTTAAAAAAAAAAAAATTAAGTAAGTTTTTGTTAGTGGAATGTATTATTTGTTTTTAATGTACATCATGCGTGTATAAGAAGATTCTTTTCCTTCGACCAACAGGCTGGAATATGGTAACATATTTATATAAATTTTGTTTTACTGCACTATATAATCCTTATGGCTACGTAAAGATTTAAGTTGCTTTTTAAGTTTCGTGATTAGATCGGAAGGTTGAACAAGAATAGAAATATCACGACCAACACAGTTAAGTCGGTCACGAATTTCGTTCTCTTTGAAGAACAAATTCAGTGGCCTGCCATTGATTTCGGTTAGCACCCAAAATGTCAGGGTTGTACCATCACATGATTGAGTCTGAAACAAAAAACCAAAAAACTTGTATTGCTTTTGATATTTAATAATGATGATTAATTTTACTTTCGGAGGAAGGCCATGACGAGCAGCCAAACTATTGGGCACAACATCTACAATTGTCGATGTATTACCATCGCGAATTAATCCTAGGCATTGGCCATCGCGTTCCCTGCGTATTGCATATCCACGCCCAAATGGCACTCGCCGAATTAAAACTTCAAGCTTTCAAAAAAATGTGGAATTATTAAATTATTAAGAATTAGGAATTTCAGTTAATTAACTTACAAAAAGAGTATTTGTGTTACGAATCACCTTGTTTGCTTCATTTGCTGAGCTAATTGTTATCCCAGCGATAGAGATAAGTTGGTCGCCTATATGAAGAGCGTTGTATAGCACCGGATGCTCTTTTTGTTTCCAACCAGCAACCCTGAAAATTAATTTTTTATTCTCAATACTCTCACTTAATGTCCTAGTAAACTTACCACACTCCTCCGAACGCATCGACCCATGCAATAGACGCGATACAGTCTTTCCGCCGTAATTGCAATCTTACCCCACCTGGATGCATAATCTCACGACGTAACTGAAGAACTTGTTGTTCTCGCAAGGTCATACGTTTTGACGATTGTGCATTAAGAGCGTTTTCGTGCGCCAAACGAAAGGGTTGAGGTGGCTGTTGCATACGTGTGGAAGCCCGAGGCTCATTATTATTTGTTCGTGGGCGTGGCGATGGGGCATCCGATGTCGAAGAGCTCCGTCTGCGTTGCTCCAAAGACTCCGAACGAGTGCGTTCGATCGGAGAAGGGGTTTCGCCATTATTATTCGAAAGTTGATTGCCTTTGAGGTGTGAAGGTCTATTCATGTCCTTACGACTAGGTCGTGCAGTTATCACAGCTTCAGTAAGTCCTCTTGTAAGGAAGGGTCGATTAGCTAGAGCCGAAGGCGGACAGTTCTCTCGGCCATCTTGTAGCAGTCGTTTTCTATGCATAGCTGGACTGGACTTTGGGTTTCGCGTAACATGCACTGGAGATGCATTCGATGTAGACGGAAGTTGTGCACCATTATTGCTTGCTCCAGTCGTAGAAGATGTAGTCTGCGTTGCGATACTCATCCGATTTAGTTCAGCGGTGATTGATTTTTTCTTCAGTCCAGCTGAATTCGTAGGCGATGATGTTGATGATTGGGGAACACTGGATTGACTAGCCATATTCTTTACTCGTGACATTTTAGGTGAACTTACCAAAGAAGCCGCTTGACTAACGTTAAGATTTTCACATAGCATCGGTGTCGATATGGGAACAGTTGATGTTAGAAAAACCTTTTCGTAATGTGCCGTCTTTTGTTGGACGTCATTATTAACTGCAATGTTGGTCACCCCGGAAGTGTTTGTAGTTAAAATGATTTTCTTTGAAAGTTTTGGAGTTTGAGACGATGAGCTAGGACATACTGATCCATACGTATTAGATGTACTACTTCCCGCTGTCACTCTTACCGTTGTAATTTTATGATTTTCCAAATGTGAAGACGGCGCTGGAATTATTTTTTTAACAGCATTTGGTCTTGCCGGCGAAGAATATTGATTAGCAATTGCAGCTTTAGCATGAACGGGAATTGTACTAAGATTGGACGGAATAATTTGAACATTGCTTTTGTATTCTTCATCTTGATTACTAAGCGGATCGGGAAATTTAAATATTTCAGGTCCTTTATTGGAAGATGGCAACGGATTTGATACTTGAATTATTGTTATGTTCGTCGAGGAAGACTCCGAAGAAACTTTTTCTAAAGGGGGGTTATCGTCTAGGTCTTTTTCAACATCAAATTCGGTTATGTTGTTGTTTATAGTTGTAATTTCAGGAGTTGTTTCTGATATGGAAAGGGAACGCGATGTTTGAGCTCTGAAATTAACATTTTCATTTTGTGTTTAACTATTTTGTATAGGTAAATGTGGTTGTTGTGTTGGTAAAACAGACACAATAAGGAAACATTTTTGAACATTCGGGATCGTTGAACTGTTACGCCGGAGGTCTGGGTTTGATTCCCAGCCTTTGACACCTAAACACCAAAATTGTTTTTCGAGGTTACTGCCTCTTGCGATGAAGTGACAAATCCTCAATGAGTATGGATCTTTTCATAAACGTCTGACTAACCAATTTCTGCAATTGCAAAATTGATAAAAAACCTTAAAACCTTTTCCTTACTGTTAACATTCATTTCGGGGAGAATATAATGCCATTGACGGCTTAAATTTCTACCCATATTTAGTAGGCGAACGAGAGCAATAAGGCGGGAAACGTAAGGTGAAACCACTGATCTCTATCTGTATTATAGAGATCAGTGGGTGAAACCCTTACAATAAGACTGAATTCTTTATATATTTTTAAATTTTTCGTTCTTAAAAATAAATAATGCACTTGCACTTGCCGAGAAACACTGACGGAATGAAGTCAACCGTAACAAACGAATCCTGTGTCAGTATATTATTGTTTTTATTTTTTTACTTTTTATGTCGACTACTTTAGCCATCGTCCTTCGGAGGAACTTCCGAAATTGAGAAGGCAGCACTTTACATTAGTGCAATGATAATATGATTTCTCACTCATTTTGAAGCTATTAAAACATTCAATATAAAAGTTTATTCCAGATACAAATTCTATAGCCTAGTGGAAGCACAGGCGGCTATTAACCAGAAGGTCGCGGGTTCGAATATCAGATGTACAGAATGAAATTTTTTCATTTGCATCTCCCCCTGTTCAAAATCCTATAGGATTCTCAATTGGATTATGATACATTTGACGAAATGGAATTTGTAACTGGCCTTATTGTGAGTTTCGCCTGAACAACATTCCACCCGGAAAATGATTTTGCCTACTGTAAGTTTCACCGGAAAAATATTCCACATTCCGAAATTCCCCTTTTTAGTGAACATTCATTTTAGAGAGAATGTAATGTCATTCAAGGTTTTTATTTTCACTTATTTCTAGTAAGCCAACGAGAGACAAATCAGTCGCAAAATGTTAATTTTATCCAGGCGAAACTCACAATAGCTTTTAAAATTTCGGGCGAACAAAATATTTCAAGGTGAAATATTGTTTGGGCGAAACTTACAATAAGTCTGAATATGTTTTCAATGCACATTGTGCATGTGACGGATTAAAAAAAAATATATATTAAAAAAAAAATGTCACCAGCTGGATTCGAACGCCGAACCCTTCGGTAAAGAAGCAACCAACTATCCCATTGCGCCACTATGGGTCGAAAAAGATCTGTCGTTTTTTGGATCTTCCCCCCAACCCTGGGCTAAAGAACTTCGTTTTAAAAAGTAGTTTTTCATTCGTTTTTGTGATTGCAGAAATCGGTTAGTCAGACGTTTATGAAAACACCCAATCTCCTGTCATAGAAAAGTGCTGTAGGTCCCTTATATTCCTGCAGACACGCACACAGGAATGGTTGAGGGCTGTAAGTCACTAGGCTCTAGTTCTTCATGAGCTATTGTACCACCAAATTTTTTTTTTTTTTACTACTTGTTATACATAGGTCACAGATCCGAAATTCACAGTACGCGATTTTATGCCTTGCGACATGTTCAAATGTAAAAAGTTTTTTTAATTTCATGCGTATTATAATATAGTCTTTATTGAAATAAGAAAACTAATTAAAACAAATAACCAGCCAAAAAAAAAGGCGGATAGATTATACTACGTTTTCACCGCAAGTTAATCTCGTTTAGATTTCATAAATCCCAAACAGTGTTTTCACCAGAAAAAAAGATTAAAAAATAGATTTATTTTGACAGAACCTTTCAAAATGCAGATGGTGGGTCATTTTTCTTATGAAGTGGAGGTGAGATGGCAAGTTTGCTTTAGCAGCTTGTATTGCGCTGAATAGGGGAATAGGTCTGTTCGAATTTTACCTATGAAGATTTAAATGAGATTTATTTTAAATCTTGATTTGAGGAGATTAAAATTTGTATGGTAAATCACGGGATTTGTGAAGAGATTTGTGGTAAATCTACCTAAATCTCGGTTTAGTGGTCGGTGAAAACGTAGTATTACAATACAAAAATTAAATTTAAACAAAGCAAATCGTCCAAAACAAGCTTGTGATTAAAAAGTTTTGTCCATGGAAAAGACGGTACAGACGATGACGCCGAAGGAAGCTTTGCGATGCGCAACGGGATGGCATCGACTCGCAATCGGCATATATTGACACATAACGAAAAAGGCAATGTAATTAAAAATACTTTGCTTGAGACATTATTTTTTTTTTCATCTTTATTTACTATGATTTTATTTTTGTGACTTTGTTTAATATTTTGTAAGCAAAATAGTCAATTATATTTTTTTCCATATATATTTTAATTAAAAAAAAAAAAAAAACATGGAGAGCAGTTTCGAATTTGATCCAGAAGTGTTGGACAATTTATACAAACATCAATTACAACAGCTAAAAGAACTTACCATTAAACTTGATGACACTCAAGATATAAATCTTTGTCGCAAATGGTTACAAGTTCTCAATAAGACTTCAGAAGATGAGAAAGTCCCAAGGAATTGTCTTTGTCTTTTGTTGTGCCAGCAATTGAAAAACGAAGGCCGACTATCAATACCATTTACAGATTTATCAAATTGTAATCGTGATCTTACTCAAGTTTTAGCTTCTTTGGATAAGAGTTTTTCGGAAAATTCAGTTGTATCATCTTCAAGAGAAATTGTTTCTTGGATTCCTGATGAGAGATTTCAATTTCAAGAAAACGAAATCGTAAGACTTAATCAAGAACTGATGGAAATACGTGACCAGATTGGCAAGAAAGAAGCAAAAATTCAAGAGCTTAACAAAATAATTGACAAATGTAACCAATGTTCAATGGAACATGATATAATCGACCACATATCCCGAATTTTGCAGAACTTTAAAAGCGAAAAAATATTGGAGAATCTTTTTATATTTAGTAAAATTTTTGCTGAAGAGAACAATTTGGATTTGGAACAAAAGCTTTTCGAGTTGGACAAGGAATTACAAAAGATTTTGCAGGAAATACAAACTGCGCAAGTTTTGATGACTCAAAAAAAATTAACAAAAGTCATCAAATCCAAAGAGAAACGTTTGAAAAACTGTGAACAAGAAATACGTTTGCAGAAATGGCAGCAGAAACTCAAAACCAAGGTTGCCAAATTACAATTTTGTTCGGTTTTAAGTCGAATTTTTCTCAAAAGCCGACAAAAAAGCCAAACTCAATTCATTGAAGTGTTGGACAATTTGGAAAACAGGTATAAAGATATTATTCTAAAGTTCTCCGAAGGCTTACCTTATGACTTGTCGTCCTGGTGACAGTGATTTTCGATCTGTAAAGGACAATTTTATTTTATATGTTTTTTTTTTTTTTTAATAAAGATAATTTATCTAACCTTTTTCTTTGTTTGCTATAGAGCCGATATCCAGTCGAACGCTGAGTGCATCTGTTGTTGTATTTTGCAATTCTGTCAAACTACTACGATTTAATGATTCGTTTAGGCTACTTCTGGGCGATAGAGCGGCATGAGCGATCTTAGTATGTGGTATTAGTTTAGGTCGTGCTAGGCACATCACAAATTCTTCACTTAAATCGGAAAAGTCTTCTTCGTCATCATCGGCGCTAGTGCCTCTACTATAATTTCCCGTATTAAGCTGTTCACTGTAATTGCTTATGGGATCCGAGAGCATGTTCAATAAATTCTGAGTAAGAGTATTTGACATTGATGTAAGACATGCTGATGTTGAAGGAACTACCACCGAGACATTACTAGTATTGATGGTATTTGTGGAAGATGTTGATGCTATTGTAATCGAATTTCTAGGAGTGTCTTGCAGATTTAAGGTTGCTGAAGTTGATGGGGCTGCAGTCGACGATGATGTTGTGGCAACTTCTACGGGTGTTATCGTCGCCGAAGAAGAAGTTGATGAAGATGATATAGATGGCACAACACGTTCAACACCAGGAACAATGGCTGCTGGAACTGGTGGTGTAGCAGGTAATGGTGATGTTGGATCTCTAGTTGGCAACAATGGTGCCCGTACCTCTGGCAGTTTTGTGTAGAGATTTTCGCGTGGTGAAATTATTTTCATTTCTCGTAGTTTCGATCTTAAAGTCTCAACCCATTCCTGCATAACTTCCCTAAAAAGATTTATGTTAATGTTCTTAAATTAATACTTTTAACAAAAGAAAAAAAAATAACACTAAAGTAAAAAGATAACTTGGCAAGTAAACATAACAAAATTTTTTAAGTAATCATTGAATAAAAAATTTCTCTTGTAATTGGAAGTTGTTCCCGTATCACTTTACAAAAGTATTTAATTAAACCTTTATACTTTTAGAACTTGGCGTTTTTTATATATTCTGCTAATCGATTCACGTGAATGTTTGATTAAAATTGCCTTAAATTATTTATTAAAATCTTCAAACCTTAAGAATAAAAATCTTAATCGATATTTATTCTTAAGGTTCTCTAGAAAATCTTTTTGTTTAAATCGATATTTATTATTATATTTCCCTCGAACGGATAGCGGAATACAAACTTTCACGCGAACGTTTAGTAGAATAGGCTGCCTGTTTTACAAAGTTTTTTTTTTTTTTTTTCAATATCTTATTTTTTTTTTCAAATATTTCCTGCATCTGATTCCTAACGTCCTACCAAATTTAAATATTGTTCAAGTAGAAAAAATCTATATAATTTATAATAATTACTAGAAAGTGGGTGGCTATCTTACCCCTGAATAATAAGCAGGCCCCATTTCTACCAAATTTCATCATTCTACAACAATAATAAGTGCTCAATATAATTAATAACAATTATAATAAATTGGCCGGATACCATGCCCGCGCCCGCTCCCTACATGGAAAACCCGAAATTTTAGATTTTTTTTTGCACCACAAGGCCTACTGTTGTGCAAAATTACAATGTAAGATCTAAGGCATCGAAAAGTACTCAATAATTTTGATAACTGTCAGTCAGGTACGGTTTTCCTCATTTTTGAAGTCCTAGTCGTACATATTTCAGTAGCCACTGAAGCTAAGGAGTTGAAATTTGGTGAAGCAAGTTTGAATTGTCCTTTATTGGTTTGTTTCGAAGTAAGAGGGGGTCGAAAATGGCTTGAGTTTGTTTCTGTAAAAAGGGGTACCTAGTGTCAAAAAATTGCCTGGGCACTACGGTGCCCTTTGATGTAAAATGTTTAATAAATCAAAACTATACGTTGCCCCTTATGACTTTCTGCAACATAAAACAATTAAAACTATTTTAAATGTACCAAACACAATAATCTACTTAAAAAATCTCAGTGATAATAATATAATCCACCAACTAAATCTACCTTGACTCAAATATTTCGTCATAGAACAACAATGGAATACAAAAATAAGCTTTGAAAGGCCAGTTTCTATTTTGGATTCTACCAAAATAGACAAACAAGACAAGCAGTGACCAAACAAAGCAATCCATCATTTAGCCTAAAGCGTTGCTCAAACAATTATTAAGGTAGAAGGTACTCAACTCATTGCCAACTTACCATGACATTGCGTGGAAACGCACAACTTCATTACTCAGAGTGACTACGAATTCGAATTCATGCGAGTTAGGTATGAGCGCGTGCGATATATGCTGTGTATCTTGCATTGAGACCACCCACTCAGGATTATGCGATGGTGCCAGCCTTGGTTCTGCATAGCCTTCCAACAGAGCCTCTGTATCGTCGTGAACGCAAAACACCACCCAGCTTCTATCGGATTTCTACAAAATAATTGATAACGATTTACTTTTGAATGCGTCCATCTCCTCGTTACTTCAGAGGAAGGTGAATGTTTTTTTATATCGTTACCTTGGGACCAATTGTAATTTTTTTACCATCAGTTGTTAGACGTTTGAGCCAACTATTTTTATGAATTTCTCGAAACAATGCACCGCGGGAGGAGCTCATTTTTATTATGCACGAATATGGAGTTTTTTTTTCTTTATCATTTGGATGTTGAATGTAAATTGCATAGATATATTTTTGCAACTAACGCGGAAACAAAGCAAAAAAACACATTTCTTTATGGTTGGAATAGTTATTTTTTCAACTTCTTCTTTGACATGTCATATTGGACTTGAAAAAAAAAATATGTAGAAGAACATAAAATTCTTCTATGGAAGTACTTATTTTTTTAGAAATATTAACAGTTAAATCAAAAACCTTAATTATACTAATATCTTTATCGATTTATTTATTTAACTTAATTATTGCACTGCTTGCAAACGGAAACAAACAAAAATGAGTTTGCATTCACAAAAATATAACAATTTAATTGCACACCGCCATGTTCGCATTTTACTGCAACTGTCAGTTGCTTGACAGTTGAAAAAAGTTTCGCTTTCCAGTTACTTCCAGTAAGATGGAATTCTGTTCATCATTGCCATCAGATTATTTAAGCAACGGCTACACTTGTATTAAAATTAATAATTAATTAATTAAATTAAATTCCCCGCTTTACGTGGATTAACTGAGGTTTAACGATTGTTGATCAAGCTTCAAATATGTGATAATAGTTAAGTACATGTCTGAACCATCGCTAACCCTCAGTTGATCTGCCGAAATCGGGGAATTCAAAATCCTGAACCACGGACCAACATTAAGCGGGCTTGAAGTTCGCTTCGACCCTTTGTATACCAGCATCCTGAGCAAAAATACTGAATAAATAAAGATATGAATCCTCGGCTGTCATTTGAGTTTGACAAGCTCTATGTCCCCTTTCACACAAGGCAACTGAGTGCCGACAACATTTAGTTCATGGTCGAGAAGGGCAGGAAGAAAGAGGGGGAAACGAGATCTCCCCGGTCAACAAATTCCAGAGATTTTTTTTGAACATTTCTCTTCACACTACGTTTGTGTGCGTTCAACCAAGGTAGTTTAAAAGGAAAATAAAGAAAATCTCCGGGTATTTGTTGCTTGCGTGTGAAGGTACAAGGGATTGTTATTGAGATTTAAAGAAAACGTCAAAAAAATCTCCAGCAACTAGTATCTTCTTGTGAAAGCAGACTATCAGATAAGAAATAAGAAAGTATGTGTAAAAATGACGGTATAAACTCTCCCATTCACAGTATTTATCTTCACAACTAACACATTCACAGTATTTATCTTCACACCACCCAGCTATATTAGCTGCATTTTATTTTCCCCCAGATCTAATCCGGATCAGATCATGATAATAAAACAAACTGGATCACAAATTTATTTATTTCTCACAGTTGGCTTTATTTGCACAATAAAATTGACAGAAGGAAAATTTTCACAAATATTATTTGAAATAATATTTGGTATTGAATGTTTAAAATGGAACAGTTTTATTTTTTTAGTTTAATTTTCATTAATTTAATAGTTTTTATGTATTTATTCCGTGCCTCGCGACGCGTCGTCTCTATTGAATGAAGAAAAACTCATAAAAAAAAATTGGAATGATGGCGGCATTTGTTTGATTTCGAGAATTTTTAATTTTATTGAGTTTTTTCTGTAAATCTCAGCAGTGGTACCAACCTTTAAAATTAAAATATTGCTAGGGAAGTGTTCAAAAAATGGATTTCGAAATCCAAATCTAGAAGCAGACCTGGATCTTGTGTTGTTTTTGTATTACTTGTATTTATGTTTCCAAATCCAATCCGGATCAGATCTGGGGGAAAATAAAATACAGCTATTGTTGTCGGATTTCACATCTATTCATCGACACAAAATTGAATTAAAATACAAGAATGTAAACTAATTGGTTTTGGAGGGTGAAACGTACGAAAGATTCATATATTTATATTCAGTATTTTTGATCCTGGGTTGGGGATAAACACCATTAGGCCCTGTTTAGATTGGGAAGATTGAGGCCGGTATCACGGCAGTTTGTTCTTTGTTGTTAGAAAAGTGGGGGACGAAGTATCTCGTGAGGCACGAAGAAGACATAAAAACCAAACTATTGAGTCTCTTTTGTTGTTGTTTCACTGTGTGAAATATTTCCGAATTAAATTTCTTTACACTGAGTTTATGACGTCATAAAGTTAACTGCAAGTAACTTTTCTGAATTAAAGGAACGACCGAAGTTAACTATAGTTAACCACAGTACATAAAAGAACGCACCACATTGCCATTTTGATAATGTATGAACGATCTTTATCTAGTTCTTGTGTGAGAGGGCGAAAATGACATTCTTTATTTCAGACTGGGCGGACCAAACAAGCCACAGTGACATGGGGTAAAGCGATTATTCAATAGATGGTTAGTTTATTCGCTCTAAATTGTGAAGGGGAAATCACCTGCTTTAATTTAATTTTTTTTAACTGCCTAAACGGATACAAACATAAAAACTAAATTGTAGTGGAGCGATCGTCAATACCTTTCAAATAAAAAAATATGAAAATATGTTGCCATTAAGTTAGTTAAAAAGCGTTGGAAAAAATTCTTGTTCACGTATTAACATAAATAGATTTCATACTGTTTCGAGATACTTAGACATAGTTGTCAATGATCAAATTGATCATTGATAAATATTGAAATTGTTTACCTTATAATCCGATTAACTAAAAGGTTGTTCAATAATTCTTGTATAATTGTTAATTTTCCTGTAACTCATAACGGTCCGCGTAATTCTCATTAATAAAAAAAAATTCTCAGAACGGGTTTCAAGAATCGAATTTTGATATTTACCAATGATCAATTTGATCATTGACAACCGTAATAAGGCAGATAGTTTAAACAACCAAAAATCTAATAAATAAAACCATAACAGTTTATGTGTTGAAAATAATTTAGGTACTAATGATTATTTATAGAAAGTCTCATAAGTACGTTCGGTTAGGAAGTTCCATAATATTTCTTTTATTCCTTAAGTTGATTCTCAGCAATTGAACTTTTTTGTAGTTATTTTTCGTTACGTTCGCCTGATGAAAATTTGCATTGACTTATACATTATCAATCTCTTATTTTTATGTTAACTTTTATTTCGCTATACTTTCGATTAGTGGAGAATCTCACACAACTTTTCTTTCTCATAAAATTAAACAAAACGTGTGAAAATGACACCTAAATAGCTGTCACCAACAAACCGTAGCAAAAAAGTTATAGTCAATTTGATAAACACCTTACATGGAGCAAAATCATTCATTACGAGATTCCACCCCTGATTCTAGCAAAAACTAATGTCCTGACGTTAGAAAAAAATAAGCAATGCATTCTGAGAAGAAAAGCCTTTTTCAAAACAGAACAGGAAACATAAAATATTCTAATAAAAGAAAAACAAATTTTGTTAACCTATAATACTTTTTTTTGTATTTTTTTATAGTATATTTTTATCACACATATTTTTTTGTTGCTGTTTACAGGGACACATACATATTGCTAATTTCTTTTAAAAACAAAGAAGAGTTAATAATAATGATAAATTATTTTCTATACAATTTGAAATGGTGTCAAGACATTCAAAAGAAAACTAAAAAAAAAAAATGATTAATATTTATAAATAGTAAATACATAGATAATGACGTCATAAGTTTATCTACATTTATAACGGTTTAAATTTTGTTCTCATTCATATTCGAAATAAATGTTTGTATTAAAAAAATATTTTAATACGCTATTCGTATATTACAGTACTAAACCTCGAGACTTAATTTTTAACATTGAAAATTATAAATTACAGTTTCTTGTCTATCAAAAAAATATCACATTTAAGTTATTTAATAAAATAAAAAAAAAAAAAAAACCAACACAAAATCTTTACGAAGCTATTAGTAAATAAATAGAAAAAGGTCTCAGTTCCAGTTTTCTTTTGCTTAAAGTTCTTTGCCAATTTTTCATTTCTCAAATTGGAATGGCCATTTTAATATTTTCTTTTCAAAGTTCCTTATGTTAAACAGCATTTTTGATTTTTCGTTAATTGGAAGTTTTATGTTTTTTTTTGTTGTTTTTTCTTTAATTTTTTGAACTTTTTTTTTAAAGATAGTTTCTCTCTTACAATGTAGAGTTTTCTTTTTTCATTTTATTTTTATATCTGATTTTTATGTTTTTTGTATTTTTTTAATATTTAAATTACAATTAAATTTAATGCAAGCATGTTCAGAAAAAATTCGATATAGTTAAATAAATTTACAACTTTTTACTTTTAAGTAATTAAGTTTAAAGTTTATGGAACAAGGATAAGCTTGACTAAAAATTTTCAAATAAAGTGAAAAGCTGATAAAGAATTTCTTAATACTTTTTTGTAAGAAATAGTTTCAATACTTAACATACCACCAAGGTGTTCTTAAATATTAATATTAAGTCTGTCTAACCATTATTAAGAAAGAAGTTCTGTCGTTATCTCTCATGCCTGCACTTTTGATTCTTGTAATTCAGTTGTAATTTTTTTTTTGTTTTTTTTTTTTTTTTCTTTTAAAATATATTTCAATTTTTACTCGATTCGGGGATGAACTGATTGATTGTTGAGGGCGGGTTCCAGTTATTTAAGGAATATTTCAGTTTACGATATTATCAAATCTATAAAATAGTTTTCCATTGGAATGAATTCATCGGCCAAGGGATTAAGCGATGAGTTTTCAACATTGCAGTCGGTAACGGCAAGATCGGAAAGTGCTTTATCTAATTGTTCTGCCCTATTTTTCGTTTGATACAAAAATTAAGTTAGTTTAATAAAATTCATTACAAATTAAATCAAAAACTTACTTTTCTTTTTGCCACTCGTCAATTTCAGCTTCAAGTTCATCGACGAACATTGCTTCTAAGCATTGTTGCATAATTTCCTCTTCTTCGAGTCGTTGTAATTCCTATAGTTTGAATTTTTTTTTTTTTATTTTAAAGTAAACTTTTGATTTGTAACAATTTTCTTACATCTTTGTCGAATTCTTCTTCATTTTCCATCCATAAATACTCAGAGAAATCAGTCTCTTCTTCTACTTCTGATAGAGAATCGTAGTCATCTTCAATAACATCAAACTGATCGGACCAGTCGTTGGATGGGCTTTTCATAATCATTTTTGAAATTCTTAGAAAAATAATAAAAATATAAATTTATCAAAAATGAATCATTTCAGTGATAGAACGAGACTAACAAAAATATTTCATTCAGTTGGGATCTTAAGGTTTTATTAAAAACTAGTATCACCTATTAAGATGGCAATGACTAATAGGTTGTATACATGCCTGTGCTGGATATTAACAGTCAGAATGAAGGCTACAGTAAAAATGAAATCTAAAAGGGTTGCGCTGATGATAATTTCTTACATCAGATGAGTCATAGCCAGAAAGCTTTTTTAAGAGGCTACATGAAATTTGGCCCCAAACAAATAATAAAAAATAGCCCCAAAGCTGGGACTCATGAAAAATGACCCCATTTTCAAAATGAAAAAATTGCCCCAAACTTAATGAAAAATAGCCCCAAAATAAGAAAGAAAAGCTTAAACCAAAAACAAAAAATGGGCCCAAAAATACCTATATTCATAAAACAACAACAGATAAAAGTGGGGCCATTTTTCATAATGAAATTCAACCCCAAAATGAAAAAGCCCTAAACAAAAAAATTAAAAACTACCCCAATTCACAAAATGTAGACAATTTTTTGTTGTTGATGGTTTTCATATAAATTTTTGGAGCCATTTTTCATTTTTTGTTTGAGGCCATTTTACATTGGGGCCAAATTTAATGCAGTTATTTTAAGATCACCTGTGATTACAATCTTTTTTGAGCAATTTCAGCAATGATATTCTGTAGAACCATCAAAATTGAATAAATTTTAATCATCACAAATCATCAAACATAATTAAACTAAACAAACAAGTGTTTATCGCTACGGACTTCACAATTTATCCAAAACAAGTTCAATAGTTCATTAAACTAATATTTTCTTTAGAACAAAAGAAGATAGTAATGTTTTCTTTATCAAATTTGGTTAAACAATAAAAATAAAAATTAAATAAAAACATTTAAGTAGAGGGTACCTACATATATCTTTTAAGATTTTTTTTCCATAAGTATGCTTAGGCATTACCTACCTATTTATTGAATTAAAACAAAAAATAGATAGAAATTAATCATAAACGCTAGGTAGGTATTTTTTGTTTTATCAATACGTGCATTGACTTCTAGATTTTTTTTGTTTTATTTTTAAAAATATTTCAATGCATAAACAAAAAACCTTGACGGGTTTATTTATCTACTACAAATGGCAAGGGGCTGATTGGGGAAATGACGGGGTTGTATTAAAGAGGAAGTCGAACAGAGTTCGACTGAGGAAGAGGAAGGCAATTACACGAATAAAAGCAACATAGATATCTTGCAAGCTATTAAAAACCAATATACCTAGTTGGCGTTTGAATAAAAATAAACACTTGTAAGGTAAAGGCCATAATAAAATATTAAAACAAAATAACAAAACCACAATTTCCACCAATGCCTGTGATTGGAATTTTTGTGTTTTCTTTGTCTTACTATAACTAGGTACCTACATATTATTATGTGGTATAATTATTCGATTTCGTCATTTTGCAATATTGAAATCCGGTATATTATCTATATATTTAACGTATGGCTCTACCTACCCGCTTTCGTCATTCTATTTCTAACTGTAAATTACCTGTAGTTTGCAGGTTGTAGGTAATCAATTCGTTAGATCTAATTTAATCTTTTAATATAAAATACTATATGAAACAAAAATGATAATCGGGAAGAAGTAAAAACTTTCTAGGTCAAACGGAAAGCAATGAATAGTGTTTCTGTTGTTTGATACCCATTGCCAATGTTATGCAAATAATGAGAATATCTCAGAACCAAGATAAAACTTGTATTTGCGCATCAGAACTCAGAAATGCAAAAATATTATGTAGGTATGTTAATAATCTAATCAAATATAAAATTTCCCAACAAAATGGAGAATACAATAGTACCTACATAATGTATATACATATACAGTTACATATAAATCATAAAAGATCACATCACCTTACCTTTAAACAGTTTTATTCCAAGAAAAAAATATGCACTTGATTCTCCTTTAATTGTAATTTATGTATTTCAATTTAATTTTTTTATACACACAAAATTTTGTATCACTAGTTATTTTGATTGAAAAACTACGTGTATTTATTATAGAAAATTAGAAAGGTATCGGCTCAAGTTAAAAATATGTGAAAATTGTACAAGAAAATATACATATGCATATATTTATATACTATTATATTATTATTTTTCTCTCTTTTAAACGCCTTTATAGAAGATCAAATAGGCTTGTATTGTATAATGGATGAGAGTGCGAAAACGTATTTGGTTGGATTAAAATCGAATGATGGATGGAAAGTTATTTATTTATAAAACAGTTTGATATGCTCCGTATTCCAAATGAATGTGTGAGCAGGATACATACATTTCTTAAAAAACTCGTTGTCTTTTTTTTACTCCAACAGTATATTTCCAATGCGAAAAATTCCAATGGGAAAATCTAAAGGGGGTTTAACACGGTTGCAGTTAAGGACCCTGTTGAGATTTGGGGTTGGGCTAGTTCGAATTTTAAAACTTCAAGATTTGTTTCAAATCTTCTAGATTATAAATTTATATGGTGTTGCGGTCATTTGGCGTAACAGAAACTAAGTTTGCAGCTTTCTGAATAATACTATGTTTCCACCGAAAGTTTATCTCAGTTTAGATTAAATAAATCTATTTGGTGTTTCCACCGCACAAAAAGATTAAAAACTAGATTTATTTTGACAGTTTGCAGATGTTGTTTCATTCTTTCTGATGACGTTGATGTGAGGCAGAACATTTCATGTATGTCCACTTTCCGATGAATGTATTCAGTGTGAGAAAATATAGGCCAGTTCGAGTTGTAAGACTATTGGCCCTATGAAGATTTAACAAGATTTATTTCTTTATTATTATTTGTATTGTATTATTTATACTAGAATGTCAGTTTATTAGACTTGACCATTCTTTATTCCGTCAATTTCATTGAATTTTGAACAACAACAACAACTTAAAGGTGCAATTGCTTAAGCCAGGTACGCAGTTCAAGCTTAACTAAATTTTATCTCTACAATTCTTATCTCTACAATCGTTTGCTAAGAGCACAAATGTCAAAATTTATCTGTGAAAGAATGCGTTGAGCATTATTTCGCGCGCTAAATTAAGTGGAGACTTTTTGAATTTAGCGCGTGAACTGCGTACTGCCTAGCTAAATGTCCTCGCTAAAATTTATCTTTGGAGGAAATTTGTATGGAAGATAAATTTTAGCGCGATCTGCGTACTAGGCTTTACGAATTAATTTTAGATATTTTAATTCGTTTTATTTTTGTTTGGCTAGAGATATAGCTATTTCAAGGGGTGCCAAGCCCTATCATCAGTCTCCTTTATAGTGGATTAAAGCTCAGCACCACTCTATAAAGGAGACTGATGATATAATTTAAACTGAGATAAATCTTCGGTGGAAACATAGTTGAAGTTTAACTAGATTAGTTTCAAATTCTAGATTAAAACTTAAATCTGGATGTAAATCATACAAATTCAATGTAATTCATCTGAATTTAAATTTAAATCTGGATGTATCGAGTGAATAATATGGCGGTTAGGAAAAAAATTTGTATGGTAAATCTTCGGGATTTGAAGTAGCTTTGGTAATACTACGTTTTCACTGCAAGTTTATCTCGTTTAGATTTCATAAATCCCAAATAGTGTTTTCACCAGAAAAAAAGATTAAACAAAAGATTAATTTTGACAGAACCTTTCAAAATGCAGATGGTGGGTCATTTTTCTTATGAAGTGGAAGTTAGGTGGCAAGTTTGCTTTAGCAGCTTGTATTGCGCTGAATAGGGGAATAGGTCTGTTCGAATTTTACTTATGAAGATTTAAATGAGATTTATTTTAAATCTTCATTTGAGGAGATTAAAATTTGTATGGTAAATCACGGGATTTGTGAAGAGATTTGTGGTAAATCTACCTAAATCTCGGTTTAGTGGTCGGTGAAAACGTAGTATAATGATGGATTTACATGCATCTTCATCTGCCCACATCAAGAAAAGTAGAGCGGGATAAGTTTATACCAGAAATCCGAATGTGTGAAAGAGCACCACTATGAAGATGAACTTGTTCGTCTTCGCTATAATCTTCATCTGCGTTCCCTTAATCAAGATCTCTGCATTTTGCTCTTCTCTCTCTATCCAACAAACATGCATTTAATATTTTGTATCCCTTATTTTTTGCAGAACTCGCATGAAGATACATGTAAATCCACCATAAATCTACTTAAATCTCGGTTTTGTGGTCGGTGGAAACGTAGTATTTGGCCTATTCGGCGAAATCTTTTATTATGTTATTCTGCTATTCTGTTATAAATTTCCATACAAAAGTTTAAGCTGTCAAAAAATCTTTTATGAATTATAATTTTGGTATTCGGCATGCCAAAATCTGTTATAAAAACTGGTACAACATCTTTTATGAACTGTCAACAATTCAAATCGAACTGTCACAAAATCTTTTACTAATTCCATTTTTGATATTCAGCAAGCCACAATCTGTTATGAAATCTGCTATAAATCATAAACGAATAAAAGCTCTCCCAAACCAACGCGATTAATCGCCGCGAAAATAAAAAACAATAACAACAACACGTGGTTGTCAAACGAAACAACACGTTGTTGTTCTTGTTTTCTATTGTCGCGGCGATTAATCGCGTTGGTTTGGGAGAGCCTTAAAAGACAAACTTTTTTGACTTTTATCATAAAAAATTTGCAAGTACTTGCTTAATAGTATGTTCTCACTGAACGAAATAGCGAAATTTTGGATTATTTTTCCGAAATCATCTTCAAAACTGCACAATCTCTCTTTCTTGCGATTTTAACTTCGCGACGTTCAATCTTTTCACAGCATCCGCTCATCGTTGTGGCGTCTACCACCAAGTAGTGATCCGAGTCTATGTTGGCCCCTCGGAACGCTTGGACATCCAGGATACTGGAGGCATGTCTGGCGTCTATCGCAACATGATCAATCTGGTTGACGGTTCGTTGATGCGGAGACCACCAGGTCCCTTTGTGTATATTGAGGTGTGGGAATCGAGTGCTTACAATGATGGCATTTCACCCCGCTGCAAAGTCAATCAGCCTGAGTCCGTTACCGGAAGTGTTGTCATGCAGGCTGTGTCCTCCGAATATCGAACCAAAGATGCCCTCCTTTCCGATCTTGGCGTTGAAGCCGCCAAAAATAATCGTGGAAGGATTCTGCAATCTCCTCGAGGATACGTATACAAGGTGCCACAAGTCGTACTTGCAGAATCCTTCTTTTTGGTTGAGTCATCTTATTCTTCCGTTGGGGCATGGGCACAGATCAACGTGATGTTTTTGAACTTTGCTTAGATGCGGATTGTGACTAGGCGCTCGCTTACATTTCTGAAGCCCAAGACTTCTTGCCTAAGTCTTCCCCTTACCACAAAACCGCAACCAAAGAGCCGCTGACCCTGCTCCTTGCAGCACTCGCCGAAGTATAGATGTCACACGATTACATCCTTCGTATGCCCTATCCTCCATCCCATCGCACTTCCTGGATGGCTGTTACATCATCCTTTAGCCTATCCAGGTTCTCCACTAATTGTTCGGCTGCACGTGGCCTGTTCCGGACATTCCACGTGCAGATCCGAAATTCATTGTCCTTGTTTCGTTTGCCGGGGTCGTCAACATCATTCATATCCGAGGCTTGTGGTTGTTTCGGAACCGTTTAGTTTTTCCGTGGTAGGGAAGCTACCCTGACGCACAACCCCTGACCTGGAGGAGCAGACCTGCAGTATACCTCCAAGTGTGGGGAGCCGGATACATCGCTCCTTATAGGCCTGAGCTAAGGTGTTCATTAAGTAGTTCAACCTGACTGGAACTGTAGACGCCACCGTTGATTCCCTCTAGGGAATTATTCCGCTGCCGCAAGGTTGAAAAGAAGTGCCTTAGTAGGAACACTCCCCCCCTCTCTCTCTCGTTTGCTGCCGCCTAAGACCGTCCACAGGGATTGGAACCCCATCTTCAATAAAAGGAAGACACCCGATGCTCACCACTTGAAGTTGAGAGTAGGAGTTGATAGACATACATAGGTGCGCTTTGAAAAAAGCTTGTGGACGCTTGTGTTCTCTTGAATCCACGTATAGCATTTGAACATCAAAGATTTGCAAGTAGAGTTAATTGAAAATTGAAAAATTGCCGTTAAAATTATCAGTGATGTGTTTTTGTATGTATCTGCTTTAAAACCACCTTTTAAAAAATTGTTATAAGAAACCGGCAGGATTAAGATGGGTCTATAATCTGATAATTTACAGTTTTGCTTGTTCGGAATTGGGATAATCTTAGCTTTCTTCTATTCCGAAGAGAAACAGGATGTGGTCAATATGGAATTAAAAATATGGGTACTGTTATAACGTAGTATGAGAGGCAAACAAAGTTTAACAAACAGGATACAGGATTCAATCCATCCAGCCCAGTAGCATTAATTGATTTAACTGACCAGAGTGCCTCGTTAACATCAGTTTCAGTGAAACGCTGGAAGAACAAGCATCCATCTTGAAAGTCATTACCTTCGAAGTCTAAAACTATTACCGTAGAACTATTATTTGATGTAAAATTTGAGTTTAGAAAACCGTAGTCGATGGATTGAATTCCATTGAATAAAAACAAGTTTTAGCTTTTCGTATTTCATAAGTTACCTTTATACAAGCCACCATCATAAAAGTTTTAAAATTGATTACCCAGTTAGCGACAAAAAATGTTTCCATGTAGTTATTAATTCTAGCGACTTTTCTTGCGATATTTAATAGGACAAGCTTTTGGGCAAAAAGACTACAATAAAGATAAGCCAGAAGGTTTCTTATAAAATATATTATATCACACTTCTTCTTTGGTAAGTGTAAGATTCCACAAAATCAATCAATCTAACTAACATAAGACTAATCTGAAGCACTATTAGTCTCTTCACCCTTGTCATTGCTTTTGAGACTTGCATTGCTTGAAGAACGATGATAACCTCGCAACTTCAGATACTTTATTCCCATTGCATATATTTTTCCATTTGCATCCTTAAGTGCATTGGTAAGGTCTTCGTTTTGTTGAATTAATTGATCCTAACAAGAACAATTTTATAAAAATATTCTTTCGAGGCCATACATACGTTTTGGAAGTAATTACAACAACATTTGATCGTTCCCGAAGATGCATTTTGATTTCATGTAATTCTCTTAGCAATGCACTTCGTTCAAGAGCTTGGTTATTCCTATCAGCAACTTGTTGCAATCTCATATCTTCGTTAGTTTTCTTAAGATCGAATATTTCCGTGACTAAAAAATGTTGCTCTTCTATCATTTTCTTCATTAGAACTTCCATATTTTCACCTGAAATCCTATAACTTGAAAGATCTCTTTGAAGTTTATGAATTTCCGCTTTACAATTTGCCAATTCTGATGCGTTCACTTCACCAGTAATCACTTCGCTATTATTATTTAAAATAAAAACTCATCAATTCAAAGTTCAAAACTTTAATTGGTTTTCAATTAACGAGCGCTTACCCTTTCTCATTTCCGTCGTTGTCTTTGACATCCAATGAAGCCTTGGCACGCAGTCCTAGCTCAGTTGCAAAATATTGGCATAGGCATGGCATGTTATCACTTACAACATGTTTGTCATGTGGGTCCCTTTTCACAAAATGACTTTTATAGAATTTTGATACATATTTGCTTACGTCCTTGCTTGAGATTTCCTTGAACTTTTCAGTCGTTTTTTAGTATGTTTATTTTGTATTTGTTGTTGATTTTAATTGGAAGAAAACGCAGTGAAGTATTTAGGTTGAGGGGTCGGGCCATTTAATTGGCATATTGTGAACTTATTTAGTTTATTTAACTATCGCGATTTTGCTCTGTTTTATGAAAATTATGTCTTAGGTATATGCTGATTGTTGGTTTATTTCATATTGAAATTTATTCCGTCTGCATTCTTTCAGGTATAGTTAAGTCAAGGTCTATTTAACCCATTTATCTTTCTTATTCTTGTTTTTTTTTTTTTTTAATATCAAAGAGAAAAATATTGGTTTCTGTTTGATCCTTCTGTTATTACCTAAACTGACAGAGCTTTATTCAAAACATTAACAAAACTACTGATCGGACAAGTTTTTAATAGTTTCTTCGGTTAGAAAATGCTCTTTTCCAGTTGCATTTAATGCTTAATATACCTGCCTTAAGAATTTTTTATGAGTGGGGTATCAATAAAAGGTAAAACTGCCCTCTTTATGGATCCAGTGGTCGGACAGACTTTTGGTGGTTTATTGGGGCGAGTCCGACCAGTTTCTTTTTTTTGTACTTTTCGTTTAATGTAAGATGTTTAAATCTTTTTTCGGTAAAGGATGCCGAATAAGCTATTTAGTATAGTTTAAACAAATTTTTCACATTTTACAAAATGTTCGGGCACGCTTTATTAATCATCAAAAGTATCTGTCCGACAAGTGGATTTATCAAACTCGATTTACGTACGCTTTTTCGCACACAAGCATTTCTACCGTACCTTTTTCAAAATGTGTTGAATGAAGTTAAGCCCAGAACTTGACAAATTTAATATTTTTTTAATTAAATAAAGCATATTTCCGACTATTTCGAAATACTTAGGACTTAGACACTGTTTGAACAGTCAAAAAATCCAAAAAATACGACCATCAGATTTTATCTACATTTTGAGACCTTGAATTCAATACAATTTAAATTTTTAAGGAGCTTCAACTCCACACAAAGTATAAATAAAGCTATATGAAACGGCTTTAATTGTATAGAAGTATATTTAGACAGTTCATGTTTCTCAAGATCTCTGAGATCTCAGAGATCTTAGTCAGCTCAGCATTCTCAGAAATATGAACGTAATTCTTTAGTACGATTCCTTACTTTCGTTGTTAAAAAATCTGAGACTAATATTTTTTGGATTCGCTATTGCTCAATTATTTTTTGTCGCAGTTGCTTAATTAATAAAAAAGAGATGAAAATTGGTTTTGACTTCTAGCGGAGAAATGTTGTTCTGGTTTCTCCACCAGCTCCACTGAGATCTCAGAAACGTGAACTGATGGCTAATTTTTTTTCTATTTGACGTTTGGGACAACAACAAATTGTTAGAAAACATTTCATGTAAAATATGGCGTCAAGACTCACATATTGAGGGTTAACAGCTGTACCGAACCAAGTCATACAAAAAAAAAAAAAAAAACGCTTTAAATTAGTATTAAATGTTGGGTATTTTTAAATCAGAAGAAAATTTAGAGAATAAACTATTAATTTGCCTGCAATACAAGTAAGATATTAGTTTAGTAATTAATATGACAGTGTATTTGCCTAACCTGTTTAAATATCTTCGAATTTAAGCTTTTCTGACTTGGTTTGCTACTGCTGTTAACCCTCCATATGAGCTTGTGTCAAAAAGTATGGCTTGGCCAATTACTTAATTTTACCATAAGTCTACGGGAGATTGTGTAACGACTGCGAAACAGCCAAGCTATACTTTTTGTTGGGCGTATAGTTAGGCCTGTTAGAGTTAAGGGCATGGCTCTTTATGAGATCTCATAACTTTTTAATAGCGAACCGCGAAAGCGTTATGAGCTTGTGAATCTTTTGCGACCTCTTTTACATGAAATGCTTTTGGTGGGATTTCATTTATTTTTGTAGGATCACCTATTCTCCGTAAAAAAAACCACCTGAACCTCCTTTTAATAGATATTTCACGGTGGGACCCTGCTTCCAGTGAAACTACTTCAGAATTCATCCCTAATAGATATAGTATTGTCGTATGTGAAAAATTGAGGTTACGTTATTTGAATTTTTCTCTACAACCTAGTAAAATCCGTTTTTCGATATCTGACTTTAGTTTCCAAGATAATTCATATCGTTAAAATTTGTCGTATGTGCAAGTTCGCGAACATTTAAATATTTCTTTGTCGTATAAGTGTATACAAAATGCTACAAATATGACAAAATAAAAACATACCACATTTTTTTTATACAAAATATGTTCAGTGAAAGTTTGGTAAAAAATTGTCGTTATATATGTCATTTGTAATGTACATACGACAATATTTTACTGAATTTCCGGTAAAAGTTTGTCATATCTGCATATGTCTCATAAGCAGGGCTAGGATTTCCATGTGAATACATAGAAGCAAACGAATAACATAGTTTTACGAATCAGGAAACTTCAATAAAAATGGCATTCAATCGTTAGAGCATTTTTTTGCATATTTTAATATACATAAATGCATTTAATGCATTTTTTTGATATTTTTATAATAAATGCATATTTTTCGTGAATATTTTTAAAATATTAAACAAATTAAAAAATTGAATTTCTTATTTTGACGACAGTGCATAAAAATATATGCATCAAAATTTTAATTCAAACTTATGTACATGGAAGACTTTTTTTCAGACCTAGTTCCCTTTTACATGAGGAAACTGAGTTTCCAGCAACTTATAGTTCCTGTGTGAGAAGAGCACGAAGTGGATGGACAAAATCTCCTTGTTGGACGATTTGAAATTTTTTTTGACATTCCTCTTTTTAAATATATTTTTTTTTCTATTTTATGTTCAACTCAAAGTAGTAAAGTTTATTTATTTTAATAAGTAATTTTCTTTTTACTTTATAATAAAATAATAATTTCCATTCAAATTTTCATGTATTTCATTTTTCGTAATAACTTTTGTTTAAAGCATATTTTCATTTTTTTAACGAATATTTCTCATATTAAGTGCATATTTTATGCGCATATTTTGTGTATTTTAGCACATAAAAATCCAAGTCCTGCTCATAAGATAAAACACAGCCTGGTGTAATTTCAGTCGTGTCGGGATCAAGATGTCGCAGAGGTAGGACGAGTATCCGCACCAAGTTTATCGGAGAAACTCTATGCGATAAGGCAAAAAAGAGCTTTGAAAAATTTCTTTTAATTTGTATGTGATATGAATTAATTATTTATTTTTTTTAAGAATCATAACTATTTTATTTTTAGTTTATTTGTTTTTTGCGTTTTTTTTTTTATTTACCATTTCTTTTTTTTTTAATTTACACAGATTTTGATTTATTTTTTGGCATTTCGTCGAAGTTGAGCTTTGTCGTCATACCAAATCGTCATTTCGTGAAGTTTTGTAATTTTTTTTTCTTTTTTAACTGTTTTTTTTTAAAATATCTATTAAACGATCTGCGGTAATCTTTTATGTACATGTTTTATACGTGTTTTTTTTTTCTTTTTGCTGTAGTATGACCACTGACGACTACTAACAACTCAAGAAGAAAAAAAACTACTTACATATTTACATAATGTACCTTACCTATGTATGTTTTTAGTCGGTCTCAAATCTTTAATTTTGGATCATAATTATGATGAAAAACTATATTCAAGAATTTTAATGTTTTCCTACTTATTTATTATGCCATTTTCACAACGAAAAAAAAAATGGAAAAAATTAGTTCTAAAAAATAACCACTTTATTAAAACAGTTAAAATTAAAATACATTTTTATTTTTGACAAAAATTAAAAACAAAAACTTGTATGTTTTTTAAGTGCAAGCTTTTTTTGTTTTATTATTTTTGATTAAATTGCGTGTAAATTTTAATTTATATAAGTCCATGTGATTTTTTATTATGTTTGCAATTGAAAGTGATTTAATATTTTATTCCCAACTTATTTAATAAACATATACGTACCTACAATCACAACATAATGTCCTTCTAATTTATATAACACTTCCATTAATTTAATATTTAATTTTTTGTATAGCTCGATGCGATAATTTTAATTAATAAAATAATGTAATTTTTAAATTGAGCAAATTTTAATCGAAATCATAAAAATCAATAAGAAAGAAAAGAAGAATATTTTATATTTAAGTTAAGCTTTTAAAAATATTCATAAAACCTTAAACTCGAATAAACACTAACGCCAACTGCTATAGATCCAACGCATACAAGGATATTGGAAATTGCTTGCAGAGTACCTGTACGAATTAAAACAAAGAAAAAACAAATAATTTCAAAAAAGGAACAACGTTTAATAAGTTTTGTACATCTACTACCTCCATTGCATATGCTATCCAGAGCATTCTCAACATAGCCGCTTTCGTTGTCGCAAAGGCACAGCTTAACTTTTGATGACATAAACTTTGCCACGCCTATCGTCCTATTAGCATTTTCCATGGTGCATACCATATTCGGTTCGCAATCACTGGTACTGGAGCATTTATGACGAAGACCTGTGTAAGAAAAAATGTGTTGTATTCATAGTTACGACTATACATTAAATCTTAGCAGGCACAAAATCGTAGGTCCCCTTCATTGCTGAAAACTTTCAACACGTATACGTAAAGGTAAATTTACTTGTGAGCCTCACTGACTCTTATGTAAAAAGTATGCACTGAAGATTGCATGGTATAACCATGAATCTCTATTTACTGAATAAAATGTACGCGTGTTTCAACTCATTCACTTTTTGCAACAAAATTTCATATAGGCAAAGTGGCCTAGTGGACGTGTCCTAGCTTCCAGTTTAAATCAAAGTATGTAAGAAAAATTTGTTTTAAATAAATAAAAATTTCAGTGTAACCACCGCTAACGAAGCTAAGAATAAAGAGATGGCTTAAAAATATGTAATGAGTACATAAGAAGCTGTACACATTACAGCAGCGAGGTTAAGAAAGAGGTGACTCACAAATATGTAGTGATTACAAGTGTGATGACTAGAGTGTTTGTACTCATTACATATTTATGTAATCATTACATTTTTATTTACTCATTACATATTTATGTAATGAGTACAGTGGAATATAAAATGACTACATATTTATATTATTATCAGTGTTTATACATTCATTACATTTTTATGTAGTCATTACATATCGTGTCTTTATCCAAAACACGTCGATATCACACATTGCTTGTGCGCAGCCCATAGCTTGCTATGATGAACATTTCTTTTTGCGGATGGATAACTGCTTCGAAATGATCATGGAGTAATTAAATATTATTAAAGATTTTAAATTGACCAATTCTTTTGATGTTTAATGGTTTTTATATAAGTTGTCAGGCTTTTTTGGTTTTTGTAATTGTGATAAAGTTTTTATTTTTATGCTTTTGTTCTAATTTATTTTAAAGCTAAACTTCATAAATTCAATTAAAATACTTAATATATTAATAAATGTAAAGACCTTATATTTTATGTAAGTTTAAAATAATAATGTAATAAGCAATAATTTTTTTTCAGATTAAATAAACTAACCCTGAGAAAGTTGGGAAAATCCAACGAAAACTTGAGGAAAATTCTGAAATAAAGTTTTTTATTTGCATAAAAGAGAAGTGTGGCCAAAAAAGCCTGATAAATTATATAAAAAGTTTAATTAAATATCGTTTTTATCCAATAAACGTCGATACAGATTAATCGCACGTTGCTTGTGCACATCACAAAACTTGTAGTGATGAATACAATTTTTTAGGTACCTAAATGGCTAGCCGGTTTTAAATATTTATGTACTCATAATAACTACATATAGTCAATACAGAATCATGAACTCATCGGAGATAACTGACACATATTTTTGTAATGGGTACATATTTATTTATTGGGTACATCATTGCTAAGAAATGAATGTAGTCAGTAAATATTTCAACATGTAACGAGTACAAAAGTTATGTGTGCAGAAATCTATGCTATGAGCAAATCTATTTATGTGTTGAGTACATACTTTTTTCCCTCAGTGCACGGATCATTATTTGAACTACGTTTTGAGAACTCTGGCGCTAACATATTTCAGTCGTTCCCAAAAAGTGCTAAATTGTCTTTTCCGTAAACTTTTACACAGTAGATGTGTCTGGTTACGCGAAATTTCAAAGATTTTCACAATTCGCTCTCAAAATCCATAGGAAAAAAAAAACAAAGTTTTGAACCATCGTTGAACCTCAGTTAAACCACCCCGAGGGCCAGTTGTACAAAAGTGGTTCAATATTTAACCCGTGTTTCAGGAAATTTAATTCGCCGATCTCGGTCGAATCGGTGAATTTAAAATCTTGTACCACGGATCAACTTTTAACCCATGATGATTGTACAACTCTGGCACTAAGGGCGAGTTAAAATTGCTGAACCACGGATTAAATTGTGAATCAAATTTTTGTACAACTAGCTTTATAACGTATTATCAAGAAATAAGCTTCATCGCTGAACAAAATTTTAGTCGAAAACAGTCTTTAAAAATCCTGAAACTGTTAGGTTAGGTTAGGTTGTTGGGCAGATAGAGGATCTTGTTCCTATCACACTTAGATCAATGTAGATCCCTTGCGATACTCTGAAGGATTGGACGCTCCAAATAATAATAATTTAACCTATAAGTTTCCATGGACCATCTAGCCATCTAGAGGCATTGATGAATTTCGAAAGTTGCACACCAAATAAGTTGGAGAGCTCTTCTAAGTTATTGAAGAATTAATTTCCTAGGTGTTTCTTAGTTGCGAGAGTTCTGGGCAGTGACATAAGAAGTAAAGAGAGTCTTCATGTGCTTTTTCATCGCCACAACCTCTGCATAGATCATCCGTGCTGAGCCTCAGTTTTTTCATGTGGTACTTCAGCAGATTGTGTCCAGTGACTGTACCTATACCAAGATCCTATCTGTCTTCCCCTTGTCGAAATACGGCCAAAGTTTTTTGGTATTCGTGCAGGAGTCGAGAAGGGTCCACCTTACATTTGTTTTTCAAGAGTTTTCTTTGCCACAGTCTGTTTGAACAAGCAGATTGGTGCATATATGTTCAGTTCAGCTTGGTTTGGATCAATCGCTGATCCAATTCGTGCCAACTTTCCTATATGGCCAGGAACCCAACAGAGCTTTATCTTGTACTGCGAGCCAAGAACCTTGAGCTCTTCGCGGCAGCAGGAAACGAGTTTAGATTTAATTTCGATGGCAAATAATGCTTTTATGGCTGCTTGGCTGTCAATGAAGAAGGTAATAATCAGTTGGCGGTGTCGCCAGCATTGACAGCCGTTCCGCAGCTTTGGTTACTGCCAGAACTTCAGCTTGGAAAAAAATGCTGCTGTCCGGGAGTCTAAAGGAGCTGGCTAAGTTTAGGGTTTCCGAATAGAATCCCGCACCAACTCCACATTCCGTTTTAGACCCATCGGTAAAGACTGCTACCGTTGGGTCATGTGGTTGAGTGACTTCCCACTCCTGCCTACTAGGGATGTTAGAAGTGAATGGTCTATTTCTTGTACAAATAAGTCTAGAGGCTTAAGCTTAAGTATAGCTTCAAGCTCCGCTGTCGGGGTGGTTCTCATTGCTCCTGTGATCCCAATGCATGCCATTCTTTGTACTTTGGTTAAAGTTTTAAGACTGGTAGCTTTTTCTAATCCATTCCACCAAACTATGCAACAATAAGTTAGTATCGGTCTTACTATTGCCGTATGCATCCATAGAATGATTTTTGGATTGGGTCCCCAGGTTTTACCGAAAATTCTGTTACAGGAGTAGATGACAAACATTGCCTTCTGAGATCTTTCTTTAATATTCAAACTCCAGTTTAGCTTTTGTATAGGATTACCCCCAGATACTTTGCACTATCTGAAATCTTAAGTCGAATGCCGTCAATTTATGGAACATTGAAGACGGCAAAACTGAAACTGTTACAATTTGGGAAGGTTTGCTGGCTAATTTTAAAATTTAATTTATTTTTAATGGCCAAGTCGTTTTCTTAAAAACTTATTTTGTTTTATGTTTCACATCATAGATAGGGATATGTATAATAAAAACTTTGTTAAAACGGAACTCAATAACAATGGTCCTTGTATTAAGAAAAACTGCATTATTATAATAACAAGCTTCTAACATTATAAATAAGACGTTTCATGATATGCAGTGCATGCTCGTTTTTTGTACCCAATAATGCACAAATTTCGTGCTTATCAGAATCTAATTAGATCTAACCATGAAGCATAGGCATTCATGATTAAAATTACTCTTTAGATTTTCACGAATATTCTTGCCCAAAGCCAAAAACCAAAATTCGTGCTAAATTCTTTAACCTAAACACGAACCTAATAAAATATGAAAGTACTTAAAACTCAAAGATTTTTTAATGTCAATATTTTAATTGTATATGTGCATCGAAATAACTACTAGAGTAAGTCTTAATATTATACATATTTTAAAGCTTATATTTAAAAACAAAATAAGTAGGTATAACCTCGAATTCCTAATAACATGAAAATTAATTTTAATTGTATCTCCGTTGCCATGTTAAACATTTAGGCAAAGTGAGTCACCCTGGTGCCTGGTGCTCACCTCCCTCTCCGCTTTAAGAAACAAAAAAACTCCACCCATAAGTAGGCTGAACAAAGATCATTAGCCTTGCACAATAGCAAGCATTTCCAAGCTCAAGTGCAAATTAAACAAATATACATCCCAAGAAAACATAACGACAAAAAAAAAACATACCTACTCACAGAAATAAATAATGTTTTAGCAAATTTAAGGTTTTACATTTGATCCAGGGACTAAAATGTACCCAAGTAAGATATGCTATAGAGTAGTGTTCTCATTCTATTTGCTTGGAATGTACAATTTGTGTTGGAATTTCGTGACACAGGTGCCAATTTAAGACATGCATGGTAAAGGACTTGTTATGTATGTCGTACGCCTAAGAAATCGCGTATTTACAAAAAATTAGCTATGACCTATTCTGGTAACACAACAGAAAAAATAGTCCTCACTTGAGTCACTTGTAAGCGCATATACAGCATTATAAAAGTGCTAAGTCAAATATTTCACGCTCAGGTAAGTAAACAAAGGAAGCAGAAATAAAAAGAAAACTCAAGAATTTTTTTTTAGTCTAATTAATCGTGTTTTACGTCTTTGCTATTTTGGGTTTAAAATTCATGAAACTGGCCTTTATAATAAATACTACTGAAAAAGATTCATGGTTTTATGATACTGCTGCTATTTTATTTTATGCTATTCTTTAAGGTACTGTAAGTACGTACCTTATTATTATAAGTAGTCTAATACTACGTTTACACCGACCACTAAACCGAGATTCAGGTAGATTTACCACAAATCTCTTCACAAATCCCGTGATTTACCATACACATTTTAATCTCCTCAAATCAAGATTTAAAATAAATCTCATTTAAATCTTCATAGTTAAAATTCGAACAGACCTATTCCCCTATTCAGCGCAATAAAAGCTGCGGGAAACCATCTTTGTTATCGTTTGACACAAAGCAAACTTGCAATCTCACTTCCACTTCATATCATAAGAAAAATGAATTAAATTTGTGAAGATATTTGTGGTAAATCTACCTAATTCTCGGTTTAGTGGTCGGTGAAAACGTAGTATTAGGTACATGAAAGAAAAACTCGGATAAGAAAAATACTCTTTGGATTTTCAGATTTTCTTATATCGATGAATTGCACAATGCACATTGTGTGTGGGTACGTTCAGAGGAAATAGGCGACTAGACTAGGTATGTAGTCAACTACGTTCGTTGAACGCAAATTCGAATAGAAACTAGTTGATGACTAGAGATGTCATTAATGCCAAACTATGAACTTTACTTCAAACCTTTACCTTACGTTGATAGGAAAAAAGTACTTTTAATAATATTTTTATCTTACACAAGGCACAAATCAGTTAGGAATTTTGTAATATAATTTTTAAACTTTTCTTTTTAATGATACATTTTTTAAATTAAGGGCTTGTTTCACAATGTCTGATTAAAGTTCCCCATAAACTATCCGACACATAAATTATCCGCAACCTAAATCCTCTCATTAAAAAACTTTGCACAATCTTAAATGTATGTGCCACGTAGCTAGTTGTCAGTTATTCCAGTTTTCCAAAGAATTTGACTGATTGAAAATAATCAATCAAATAATTATTTAGCCAGTTCACGTTTCTAAGGGCCAGTTGTACAAATATTTGACCCGTGGTTCAGGAATTTTAACTCACCAATTTCGGCGGATTAACTGTGGTTCAACGATGGTTCAGGCATGTAATTGGCTTTTAGTACGTATTCGAACCTTGAACCATCGTTGAACCTCAGTTAACCCGCCGAAATCGGCGAGTTAAAATTCCTGAACCACGGTTCAAAATTTAAACCACGATTGTACAACTGGCACTAAGATCTCACTGAGATCTCACTGAGCAAGCTCCGTCAGCTCCACTGAGCAGAAAGAGCGACCTGAACAAAATTTCTCCGCTAGAAGTCAAAACCAATTTCCATCTCTTTTTTATTAATAATCAACTGCGACAAAAAATAATTGAGCAAGCGAATCCAAAAAATATCAGTCTCAGTTTTTTGACAGCAAAAGTAAGGAATCTCAATGAGGAATTACGTTCAGATTTCTGAGATTGCTGAGATCCCTGAGATCTCAGTGAGCTTGAGAAACCTGAACTGGCTTATTAATTTATTCTCAAGTTGTGAATTTTAAAGTGTCTTAATTAAACTTTTTGGACCCAGAACTGGTAACAAACAACATTACTTTGGTGTTTTAAGGCCCCTTACAGCAATTTGATAAAATCCAGTTAGAAATTGTGTGTTGATATGTGAATGTGAGTGATTTAAAATACTTTAGTGCGTTTTGAAGTTGCATTTTTATGGTGTTAAGGGGTGGAATTTTTGTTGTGAAGTATTTAAGTAATTGGGTTAACGCATACAAATATCCGTCACTAGTCCAAACTATTGATGTATTTGTTGACTGAGTCACATTGACAGCTGTACATATCTTATTTGCCAGTTTAATTTTTTAATCAGCACTTCAACTGGCCTGTAAAATATTCAGAACTTTAAGTGCCACTTAGACCTATTCAGACATTGTGAAACGTAAATGAGGTTTTTAAGTGACGAATAAGTTCCATGTAGCTTAATTGGAACTTTAATCAGACATTGTGAAACAGACCCTAAATCTTCTTCATTATATTTAATAAATATCCTCTTCACACAAACTGTTAAAATAAACGTGAAAAAAAAAACAAGCCACTAAAGAATAAAGTTCAGCTTGCTGTTTAATGACAAAATGTAATCAAGAGGCACACCACAGGGAGGGGTAATCTCACCTCTCCTCTAGGTCCTCGTTGTTAATAAAATTCTTACAAGTTTTAGATATAAAGTCACCAAAGCAGTGGCCTATGCAGACGACATAGTAATTTTGATATCAGGTAAGTTTCTTACCACTATCAAGGATATAATGGAATCTGCACTTAGTGAACTATCTTCATGGGCAGAACAAAACGGTCTCGGGGTCAACCCTGTAAAAACTGAACTTGTTCTGTTTACGAAGAAAAGAAAACTAGAGGACTTTACTTCTCCCAAGCGAAATGAAATACCTCTGAAACTCTCCAATGAAGCCAAATATCTTGAAGTAATCCTTGATTCAAAGCTAACCTGGAAACGGAACACAGAGGAAAGAACAAAAAGAGCAATTTGTGCCTTCCACACATGCAAAAAAAACCTTCGGTACACGGTGGGGCATGAAACCGCAGGTCATCCAGTGGATGTACACGGCGATCGGTCATGGGTCTATCTTGCCAAGGTATACCGATCTTGATGTGACTACGGACTACGCACCACCTGTAATAGATTTCAATAGAAACTTCTTCAACTTAATATCCGAAAGGCAAGGATGGGAACCCAACTAGCTAATTGGTGAACAGTGCCTACGTTCTGTAACTCTCATATCGAAAAACTCAGTCGAGAAACGCTGGAAAATGGAACAAAACTCATGTATTTTGTTTCAGTTTTCATCGTTTCTCGACCAATTTTATGCATGTGAGAATAACAGAACGTAGGCACAGGGTATCCCATTTTACACAGGTGGGTCAAAAATGGAAGAAGGAACAGGAGCTGGGGTGTTCTGTTCTGTGAAAGTCTTAATATAAGAGAATCATATAAAGTCCCACATGAGTGTAGTTTCTTTCAGGCTGAGATTTTCGCTATTGAAAAAGCAGCCGAAATGATTCACAAGAAAAAACTGAACTCGTCGGAGATCACATTTTTCGTGGACAGTCAAGCTGCTATCAAAGCAATAGCCAGTGAGACAGCAAGATCGAAAGCAGTTGCAAAATGCAGAGGCTTAGGGCCCTACCAATAGTAGCGACTTAAATATTTCAGTAAAATGGACCATAATGGAATGGGCTCTAAATAATAAACCATGCATGGTATTATCTAAATATTTACGTGGACTATAAACAATGAACCATGTATCGAATTGACTCCAAAAAATTGAGAATTCAATGTATGGTTAATTATTTAGGATCCATAACGTTAAGGTTAATTTTATTGCAATATTTATGTCATAACTAAATTTAATTATTGGTAAGGCCCTTACTGAATAATATTTGCAACACCAACCAAGTCAAGCTCTGCTGGGTTCCTGGACATAGCAATATAGAAGGGAATGATATAGCGGATGAACTGGCAATGAAGGGGTCATAGTCATTATAAAATATAGACAGTAGAACCCAATCTGACACGAGACAAAGTGTCCCAATTGGTGTTATTAAAAGGAAGATAGACCTTACAGCGAAAGGGCAAATCAACAACTCCTGATGGATTACCAGGAACGACTGCGTTACCTCTAGAAGTTTATGGCCTAGAATTAATGAAAAAGATACTCGGTATATATTATCGTTGAGTAAAAAAAATATAAAGACCCTGATAGGTGTACTAACGGGGATTGTGCCATTGGCACAATGGCCAGTAGATTGGGAGTATTCGCACCCGAATTCTGTAGGAGCTGTCAGGATGTCGAAGAATTTGAAACCATTAAACACATGCTCTGTGATTGTCCAAACCTCCAAACAAACCACATCTGCTATTTTGGAAATAGGTTTGTTGGAGAACTGAACGATAGAGCACGAGTCTCAATGGTAAACATGAAAAAATATATTGATAGCATAGGCTGGTTTGCTAATGAACCAATCTATGTCATCTCATCTTATGGGGATCACAATGGACCATTAGGCCCCCGTGTATGCAGCAGCCTTTGGGCTGGGCACGCCCCTCCTAACCTAACCTAACCTAATCAGCTGATATTCCGACACAAAAGCACTTATTGCTCACCTAGCTTTCCAGCCATTTTCCAATCAAATTTGCCCAGATTGGAATGCATATTTTTGACAGCTGACCAATCAGAAACTAGAAACTTGCCTAGCTTCCTAGTCACCTATGTCTTCTGAACGTGCCCAATGTGACGATAGTTCTGTGGGTAAGATCGGTGAAGAGCTTGCCAATCTCATCAACAAAACCATTTTCATGATGTAGTGAAAAGTCGCAATCTGCCATCCAGTGCCATCAGCTCTTACGACAAAAACAAAAAAAAGCATTAATCAACACGTAAGAGCTCAGAAAGTAAGAATACACATAAAGCCTTAACTACATTGGCCAAAAAAGTGAAAAAGTACAAAAGTTAAAATTTTCAAACTCATTTTGGAATAGTGTTTCTCACTGGAAAACTTAGGCAAAAAAGCTTCAATTTTGGTTTAAAAATAAAATGTGTCAATTTTTTGTCACAAAACAACTGCGCTAGCGGGAAAATAATATTTTTACTTTTGTAATTTTGCAAAAAGTGGCCAATTTAGTTAAGGCTTAAGGCATAGCAACCAACAGGTATAGAGTGCAAAAAAATAGTGAAAAGAAAACAATGTTTAATGTTCATAAACCGACCCTGGCTTTGCACGGGAAGCACTTTAAAAAAAAACAAAAAAAAAATTTTGCTGATCTGACTGCTACATCAGAGAAAACCAAAGACGGGAAAAATATTTTTTACTTTTGTAATCGTTCCAACATCAATAAAAGTTATGCACGACTGAATCGCACGAAATTGCTCTTGTAGTTAAAATCTATGTTATTGTATCCTTAAGGCTTAACTACATTCAAAACTTATTGCAAAAAGTACAAAAGTGAAAAACTTAAACATGCCGTAGAAATGCCAGCAAATATGCCGTTTTTTGATAGATTTCACAGACCATACACAATTTTTTCGCACACAGGCATCTCTATAAGCATATTTTTGTGTATAGGTATAACTTTTTCCTTGTTTGCCATTCTTTTTGCAAGAAGTGCTGAATGTAGTGAACCCTTTAATGCAAAAATATAAAAAAAAAGTCTATCTTTACTCAAAAGGTAAAGTGGCCAAAATCGTTTTTTTTTTGTATTATTAAAAAAAAATTAAAAATTAGCTACATTTTCTGTGTATTCGGCTTATTTTCATGTCACCTAGAAGACTCTTTTTAGTTTTGTTAAAATGGCCTAATTCGATGACAATAAAAAAAAACGACATTGGAATAAGGACTTAAGTCCATGGTATTAATTATGTGCAACTGTTTCATGTCTTATGTCTAGACTTATTTTCAATATAATTTAAACTGCAGTTCAAAGTTCAATGACAAGAAAAAGACCCCTAAGTTCAATTAGGCCACTTTTCCAAAATTAATTTAAAGATTTTTTATTTTTACAAATTAGGTATTTCAAATCGCGTATCGTTCTGAACTAAACCTTTTAAGGCTCTCCCAAACCAACGTGATTATTCGCCGCGACAAAAGAAAACAACAATAACAACACGTGGTTGTGAAAACAAAACAACACGTTGTTGTTATTGCCATTCCATGAATATACAAGTGTTGTCGCGGCGATTAATCGCGTTGGTTTGGGAGAGCCTTTATCATTAAACCTTTATTTTGAGTTAATATTGATTAAGGTTTACGAGTTTTGAATCTAGTATAAATTATTTCTTTAAACTGTCTCACCTTTTGGTACGTTTGGACAAAGTCCATTTTGAGGTGCAGAATCGTCACCACAAAGACAGCGAAGCTTGTAATCATTAAGATCCTTCACACAACTGGATTTATCGATTGATACGCAATCGTCATGGCTGGAACATTCACGTCCTTTAACTGAAAATAATTATAAAAAAAAAAAAAGATTATTAGGTAGGTACTAAACAATTAAAATTATAGTAAATGTTGCTTAGAACTACATTAAATTGAACTACATCAAATTGGGGCATAGCATAAATATAAAACTGGTTCAAGGTCGAGTTTTTTAAATGGCCATTATTCAAAAAAAATGTTTTTAATTTACGACACCTTTCTCTTTAATTTAAAAAAAGCGGGTTGAAGCGGGCTGACATCTATAGCCCTACAGTCGGAAAACCATAGTAAACATTGTAAACGTCGGAAATTTTACGAAGTCGTCAACGAACCGTACAAATTCTCATGGGAAATCTTTTTCGACACATAAAGAATATTCATGCCATGCAACGTATTGCGGAAATGATGTAGTAAACCAATCAGCTGATTAATTCAATTTTATAATACCATTGGAAAAAAAAAACATTTCTTTTTACCATCTTCGTCTGCGACGTTTACGACGCGAATTTTTGTCGGAAAGGTTACAATTTTTTGTAAAAGATTTCCCATACAATATTTGGCATTTCGTGATAAAAATAACAATAATTATACTCCGTTCAACAAAAATGTTAAGTACAGGAAAGATAGGATATTTGCCTTTCTCCCTTACAATTATGGATTTTAGGAAGCTATTTCACTGTAAAAGCTCTCGTATGATTGTCGTACTGAGCATTATCAATTAGTTTAATTCCATCACAAATGTAGACTGGGTTAACCAACTGTTTACTATAATTTCATGAATATAAAAGTATTGACCGTAAACTAAAATAAAATCTAAGCAACACTAGCCGTGTTTTTTTGCAAGCCCGAAGGGAATTCGGTGAAAAAAACGATCTCGGTGCTCAATAGTTTACGTGTTAAATGCAACAACAACTAAGCCCATTCGGGTTTAGCTAAGCACGGAGAATTTTCGGTGATTAACTTAAGCACGGAGCAAAACTGTGTTACCGGCATGAATTCCATACATGTTATCGATAGTTTGTATGGAAACTCCATGTTTTTTCTGTGATGGCGTCGGTAATCCCCGATATCGTTTTTTTCGACCAATTTTCTCCGAGTTTGCAAAAAAAACACGGCTACTTTTTATTATTCACAACTGTTTAACTCCACTGCAACGAATATTAGCAAATAATTTCGAGACTTTGAGAAAATAATTTATTCTTTCTAAGAGACGAAAAGCGAAAAAAATTTGAGTGCAAATCCCGTTAAAATTTTCAGAACAACAAACAAACAAACAAAATTTAATCGACAACACTTAACCTTCCTTGTTGTTCTCAAAAAGCTTATAAACAGAAAGCTCTTTGATAAAATCCATTGAAAAAAGCTCTTTGGTACTGCTTTCAATGACAATGGTAACTCTGTTGGAATGCATTTTTTTGTTTTCATCTCACACAGCGATCAGCGAGCGAACAGAAAAGAGCAAGCGATCAGTACAGTTACAGTATGGTTGCGTGCTGAAAGGTCGTGGAGGGTGTATGACATTTTCCAAGGATATATACACAAGTCAGCGGCGTGCTAGGTTTTTTGTGGAGCAATTTATCTCAATTCTATGCATCAGACGCTACTGCTCTAAAAAAGCTTCCCCATAAGGCCTTTGCTGAACATTATTGTTAAACGGAGTAGTTTATATTGACCATGCCCTTCTTTCAAACTTTATCTATGTATTTTAAAAGTATTTCTGCAGCTTCAATAATATCTACAGAAAATTCAGTGAGCGTAAAGTAAAAATTTTAAGCAATTGCTTTCTTTATTTTTCAAATTTTAATATTGATTTCATTCCCACAGGTATGTTCCAATGTTGCCTTATAGCTGTGGAGTTTTTATTTAATAATGTTCAAAATTTACAAATTCAATTCAAAATCATCTCATTGGTCCATCTCACACTGGGTCAATTTTAAACCAGAATAACCCCTAGGTAGCTTTTGCTTCAATCGAACACGGAGTAAAGAAAGCTGGCGCAAAATTTTGTGTGTATGAAACGAATTTATTTGTATAGAAGTATTTTTTTTCTTTTTGACGTTAAGAACAACAAAAAATTGTTCGGTTTTAGAAAAATAACAATTAAATTCCGCATAACAACAGATTTTTGTTTGCTTAGAAACAAACAACTTGTGTTTGTATTAGTAGTTCAACTTTGTTATTCCTCTCAAAACAAGGAAGAACATTTTGCCCTAATTATTCTACACACTTCAACTCCCTCGCCAAGAAGCTTCAATTTCCCCAGGTTTAATTATTGCTCTGGTGTGTGATAGCCCATTTCCCATACAAATTCAAATTTCCAAATGAGGTAATTTTAACCAAATTTGCACGAAATTCAGTAGGAAATTACGTAAAACTTCTATGAACACACCCAAATGGATTCCATTCAAAGTGGAACCCATTTTGAATGACAGAATTCAATGTAAAAAACAACAAAAACAAGCGATTAACAATATGGGCCTTCAAACAAAATTAAGAAATTTGAAATGTGAACACTTTTTTTTTGTAATTTGCCATATTACCTCATTTCAGCTCTAATGAAAACGCAGTATAAAGTTTTACATATTGGCCGGCTTTTCTTTGAATTTCTTACGAAGAAACTACTCATGTAAATAGAAATAATTTTTTGCGTTTTATTGATACGTCTTTAAGCTTTTAAAATATATGTAAGACTGCTTTTACACACTGCAAAATTCTATTGCGATTTCTCTTTTGGTTTGCTTCTGATTGCAAAGACGCTTTTATACACTGCGAATTTTATCTCTGCGTTTTTTATGACTTTTCCTTTTCATTCCATCTTCGTATACTTTGCGTAAGTGAAAAGATTTCATCTATCTGCACTCTTTACTCCACTTGATTAAGCGAAGTTAAAAGTGTAGAAGACGAATTTAAATAAAACATACTCCAACAATAACGAATAACACCAAAGAAGAAAGGGCGATAACGCTGCAATTTGTTCAACCTCTGCAATTTCGTCTACCCCGGGCACCACATACGTCCCTCGCCGTAGTTTTTCAAAATCGCAAGGGAATTTCGCAACGCGTAAAAACAGTCTAAGTTAAAAATGAAATACATTTATTTTCATCATCAGCATCAACAAAAATATTGTCGGTTCGGAAGAAATACGACACAGCTCAACAAATGAAATCTTTGAGTTAATATTGCAATTTTGTGAAGAAACGAGTCTGGTATTTTTCCAATGAACGGTTTCAAATGCAAAATAATAAATGTTATTCGATTATTGAAAGATGCGCTGTTGGGAAATGTATTTAAACATTTCGCAACAGTTAAATGCTTAAAAATAATTTTTGGCAAGAATTCATACAGTCGGCCCCTGTATGAGAAGTTATAAACTTTCCGACGTTTATGATCCCTTCAGGATTTTTAAATGCCTTCACCCATTGATAACGGTGACTATATTCTATATCAAAGGCGCCCGATGTCAGAGGACTTATGCTTAAAAATGATTTTAAATGGTTTGTTTACTGCATTGACAAAAAAAAACCTTTAAACCAATAATTCTTACAAAATTAATGCACAGCAAACTATTAAAAAACACACTCAACTATCAAATCACAGTAAAACACCCACAATAAGATATTTTAACTAATTTCGTCCCTCAAAACAAAACTTATTAAAATAATAGTGCGTGTTACACGAAAATGCCCCTTGCTAATAAGACAAAGCATAATTTTTGGTATCTAAATCACATTCCATTTTCCGATCCTCAATTATATTACCTACCAAGTGTACCACATAGGTCAACTCTGAGTAATAAATCAGAGTCTAGATTAAAAGATTAGTTAGAGTCATATAAAACGCAGTCTAGCTAGCTGGCTTGTTGGTGAAAAAAAAAAAATGCAAAATAATCATATTTCGATAAATAAATTATTTTTTCTTTTTTACATTTCATGTTAGCCTATTTGAAGAAGAAAAATGTTTAACCACTGACCACATCCTCATTCCAATCCCATCATCTGAAATCTTGATTGTTTAATAGCTTAAGGAAACCAACTTCATTGAAATTAATTTGTTAACGTTTAAGACATACAATTTATATCGCACAATTTATTGCCACCAATAAAATGGTCGCTTTATGCAACTCATATCTGCGGGCAACTAGTTAATTGTGTATTTCGCCTATTTATGCGAAAAATGCCGTCGTCGTTGCGTCGCTCGTCGTGTGTCGTGTGTCGTCAGTTCTTGAACTGATAAGATCTTGATTTGCCCTAGTCACGCGCTTACACTTTAAATATTCAACCTTTTTCAACTCTTGTTTTCAATTAGTCTGCGAAAGTATTCAAACACCGAAGGACATTCTTATGATCATTGCTACTCCTTGGGGTATAATAAATTGAGTATGTCCTCTGTGGAAATGGCCTTTACTGATGGACTAAAAAAAAATACCGCCTCGCGGCCATTGGCCGACACATATGCAGGAAGACATTAGTTTACATTGCAACACACACTCCTTTTTGCGGAAGGTTAACTCTTTTTATTGGGGTTATAGGAGTTAAAGGATTTTTCTACTTAATTCAACCGTTAGAGTTGAAAAAAAAAAAATATTTGCATACAACCATCCTTTGGATAGCCTTGCCACCTTCGTATACAGAATTTATGTTCTATATGGTCAATGTGGGCTGCTTACTTACTGCTCAGCTCAGTGTTTGTTTTTTCTTTCGAAGCTTACAAGTAGAACGGACATAGTTTTGCATTGATTTGCAAACGTCTAGAACAATATTGTTTAGACTTCGGATTGGTGGCTTCGGGCTTATTAGCATACCTTAATTTAAGTCAAAGTAGGGCAATTGTGCGTTGTTGTATTGGCTGTATAGTTTACGAGCCTCACTCACGAGGTCTCTACCATTTATTCTTATTTTTTTATTTTCTTTTTTAAGGCTCAACACTTGGTGCCTATACTGTTTGCGAAATTATAAGTTTTTGTCGATTTTTTAATTTTTATTTTGATTGCATGTTTATTTAGTGGAAGAATTTTTAACTCTTTTATCGTTGATATATTTATACACATGTGTCAAGCCGTCAAGCTGCTTTTAGTCTTGACTATTTTTATGGAAGCAACCTTTATGCGTTCGTACGATACGAGTACGTATGAGTGAAACTGCTTTACATAGAGTTAGACTCCTTCATATAAAAATTAAATAACGTTTGGTCATGATAAAAAAATGCAATTCATATACAAACTACTATGGAGTCAGTTAGTACATGCCAAATATTTCCGCATATTTTTTTTTTCTGTACAGCTCTTGTTGAAAGAAGTATGCCAGTAAATGTGAGAATTATAAAAAGAAATGAAATCTTTATTTTGTTTGTTTGTTGAATTTCGAATGCGTCATAAAAAGGACTTACATTTTAGAAATACAAAAATAAGCCAGCAGTTCATGTATTGAGTTATTGAGTTTATAAGAGTGGCAGAAAGATGGGGATCTGCCCGATCCCCAATTTATCCCAAGCTTCAACTTTACTTATTCCCAAAAAAGTCCTTTCTTTAGAATTATAAGAGGATTAGGTCTTACAAGGTGTTAATAGCGTTTTTTTCTTTTTGAAAGAACTCTCTGGGGGGAAAAAATTGTCCAGTGTCGTGGAGCTCAAAAGGAGAGTCACATTTATCATGAAATTGCAATGCAACTGCTCTGAACTGCAGAGGATCTGATGGTCGATTGAAGTTAAGGTAAAAGTAATAATAAACAACTTTTTTGCTATGTCAAAATATTTATTTCCATGTACATACATATCGACCCCTTTCCACCAAATTATCGTAAACGACATTTTTATATTGTTACATAAAGGCTCTCCCAAACCAACGCGATTATTCGCCGCGACAAAAGAAAACAACAATAACAACACGTGGTTGTCAAACAAAACTACACGTTGTTGTTATTGTTTTCTATTATCGCGGCGATTAATCGCGTTGGTTTAGGAGAGCCTTAAAATTAATTATATCAATTTTTCTGCACAGAAGCAATCGGGCCTTTTGGTATCCGTCAGTAGCATAATTGTGAATCATGTTCAATGCTGAAATTTATAGCCTAGTTGGTTTCGTTGCTGAGCAAACAAAAAACAAAATGTCGCTTGCGATACTTTTATTTTTTGTCGCTTACGATAATTTGGCGGAAAGGACTCGATATATGTATTAAATTGGATATATTTTTGAATATATGTAGATAATTTATTTAATAAGCAATTTCAGGCTCAGTGATATCAAGTTATATTAATTGAATCATTTACCTATTACAAAATGGACTACCAGGAGCCAACTTCACGATGGTCTCATTTAAAACTGTACGCCAGCAGCGCCCCTTGGAATAAAGCGGGAAAATAAAGTGTAGCCTTTGACATTTGACTTTTTTATTTGTTTTTCATAGAGGAAAAGAAATCTTTTTGAAAAATCTTAAAAAAATAACAAACCCAAACGAAAGATTTCGGTCTGCTTTTCGTTTTGAAGTAACGCTGTTGGACGACCGAAATTGATATTGTATTATAGCGATTGTAATTTTGTTCGCACAAATTTAACTGTATACAAACCATATTTGGCGTGTTTAGGAAAATGAGATCTCGGATATTTCTTCACGTCAAAAAGTGAGCAAGCGAATCCAATTTTTTTTTCCTCAGAGTTTTGACAGCAAAATTGAGTAATTTTGCTGAGGAATCTTGTTCATGTAACTGAGATTGCTGAGGGCTCTGAGATCTCATTTTCCTGATTTCCTGATGATTTTCGCTGTAGTTTTCGTAAGCACTTCGCTGTCATGTCAAAGACCACACAAAACATTTGTTTTGCCTTAGCAGCATACTAGGCTTTAAGTGCCACCAATTGCAAATTGATAACAAAATTTAGTGCGAAAAGATTGCTGAGACCTCTCCAAAAAATCTGCTAAAACTACTTTCCTACTACTAATCTGTATATCTACTTTCTAACAGTGTATCTATATTTTCGAGGAAGTTATGTCTTGGTAGCTTGACGTCAAGTTAGCAGGAATCCCATTTTGTCGCAAATCAAAAGAGCGATTTATTTTTTATAAATAAATATAACAATACAAATGGCATGGCTATATTATGCCGTCTGCAATAAGTCCTGCCGAATTTATACATATAAATGAATTCTACTGTATTATATTTTTTTCGAACAAAAAGAATGTTACACATACGCCATAGAGACCTGTGGTTTCACTTATAACATTCGGTCCATTCGTACGTCCGTCCACTTCGATGTCTGTTCTACGACTGCCTAAATGATGTAATGAACCAAACTCTTCCAGCATATACTTACTGGCTGAACAGAATAGAATGACGGAACTGAAGCCGCAGACGGAACTGGAAGAGCTGTCAAAAAGTGTCGTACGTTATTTTTTTTACATGTCCACAATGGAGCTGTACAGCTTTGAAAGTATTTTGAAGAAAAACAAAAGAATATTCTTGTGTACAAGCTCGGAATTCACATTTTTTGTTTCCAATAATTTTCCTTTTAATAAATAATTTTTTTCGCGATACAAATAACCACAATATTTTTTTTTCCGACCCAAAAAGTTGTTTTTTTCTTCATACGAATTGAAACGTCAAAAGTGCCGTACGTGAAAAGTTAAAAGTTGGTGGTCGTTCCTTTAATTCAGAAAAGTTACTTCGAGTAACTTTATGACGTCATAAAATCGTTCCTAAATTCCAAAGTTAAAGTGTCAAAAAGTAACTTTTTGTAACTTTTTCCAACTCATCTCCTCGATATGAATTGAAATAGTTGATCTGTCAAACACAGCTGAAATGCAATGGTGGATGTTTTGTTTACTTTTTGCCCTTTTGATTTGGAATTGTTTTCAATATTTAAAATATGTTTTTATCAATTTAATCGATGTTTTTTTGTCGAATTTGATTTTTGTAATAGTTTTCTTTTATTTTCTGATGCATTTTCTTTCTGTCGGCATTTTCTTCTTGTTATTTTGTCAATTTTTTATCAAAAATTCTGTGCCATAAGCAATAAAAAAAATTGCACTTATTTCTGTTCGATTTATACAAAACTTATGTGTAAAGAAATTTAATTCGGAAATAGTACACATGTTATTTTGAATTCCTAATAATTATTTTTGCAAATAAATTTAATGCAATCACATTTTTTCTTGGTTATTCATTCCAAATACAATTCGATTTTTTTTGTTAACCCCTTTCGTTTGACAGATTAACTATTGTTAACTCTGGTCGTTCATAAATGAAAAAGTTACCAAGAGTAACTTTCTTAACTATGGCACATCAACTTTTATTTTTGACTCATTAACCACAGTAACATAAAAGAACGCACCTAAGGCGTTTTTCTTTTTTAGTTCAGAGGAGTTCAGATCTTAGCCCGAACTGTCAAACAAAAATGTTGTGTTTCTTTTTGAATTCAGATCGCATTCAGAGCGTGTTCCATGAGCTCAGAATAAAATAACCGAGCAGACGGAGTAAAAAACTTAGCGCGGCCAACTTAAGTTTCCACGTAATTTGACAGATATGACAAGTATAAGAACCGAAGCCTGCAAGGGTTATCAAGTGAACATCAGGGTATTCGAAACTGAGGATATTATTTCAGAAGAATTTATTACGGCGATGATGAATCAAATTCTGTAGCTATAGGCAGATTGCACTACTTAAGGTAGACAACGTAGACCAGCGACTTCGTCAAAGTCAATTTCGACGAAGTAAAAGACAACAGTTAATCTAAACTACAGTCGAATAAAAACTGAACTCATGTAAGAGACGCAAGTATGTAAAGATAGAGACAACTGGACACTTTCATAATCGAAGTTAGTGGGGCTTGAATGCCACCATATTGACCCACTTACCAATATGGTGGCATTCAAGACTACGTTTTCACCGCAAGTTAATCTCGTTTAGATTTAATAAATCCTGGATAGAGTTTTCACCAGCCAAAAAGATTAAAAAGTAGTTCTCTCGATTCTCGAATATTGTATTGCGCTGAATAGGGGAATAGGTGTGTTCGGTATTGGTCCTATGAAGATTTAAATGAAATTTTTCTTTTAAATCTTGATTTGAGGAGATTAAAATTTGTAAATCACGGGATTTGTCAGGATATTTGTGGTAAATCTACCTAAATCTCGGTTTAGTTCTCGGTGAAAACGTAGTATAAGTCTCTTGAGTTGAACACTTACCGTCATATTATTCACTCGATACATCCAGATTTTAAACTTAAATCCAGATGAATTTACATTGAATTTGTATGATTTACATCCAGATTTAAGTTTTAATCTATATGAATTGAGTGAATAATATGGCCGTTAAGTGTTATGTACCACTTATTCATATACTCTGTGTAACTAGCATAAAGTCCCAACATGGGAATCATTCCATTAAGTATGCACTATGGAATCGGCCTAAGCATCTCCGCCATTTTTCATAATTTTTTTCAATTAATTTTTTTCTTCTCATGGCCTAATTTACAAAACTTGGCGGTTTTTATCTTATGCGAATCACCCAGGATATTTCCTGTGATGGAACTCTTAGATATTTTCAATAGAACAAAAATAGTGTCCCTAGATATTTTTATTATTCATTTCAGTAATGCCCACGGATGTATTTTTGAGACAAGAAACTTTGTAATTCTTCAAAAATTCTAACTACATATATCCTACGATTGACTTTAATAATTAATGTAGTTAAATGTGATTGACAAGGCATTAATGGGTAATTAATGGTTATTCGAATCAGTCAATCACATTCTTTTCTTTAACACATACATACATACATATTTTATCGAATATCGAATTTTGTCTATCTCAGTCATCCTAAACGAAAGTATTACTTTATTATTCAATATTTGTCTTGACAACTTTTCGTGTAAGTAGGTACATATAACGACAACTACTGTTTAAGTGCATGCCTGACGGTAAACCTTATGTTAACGCCTAGTAAATACATAAATAATGAATGACATAGTACGGTTCAATAAAAAATTATTCTGAGCAAAGTTTGCTTTCCACATAAACAACAATGACGGTAATTCAATAAAATTGTTTTTTTTTTTTTTTTTTTTTTTGAAGACCTTATTGACAAAGCCATTATGAATGAAAATTGTTTGATGATATGTAAGTGGTTTTTCAGGGAGCCCCTACTTAATCGAAAAGAATAGAACTATTTAATTATTTAGACATTTTCTATTTTTATGAGAGGTAAATGTATTAATTAATTCCTTTATTATGTACGTATCAAAAACGATTTTCCCATTAGTTGGTTGTTAGTGATTTTAAATTACGTCTAAAGAGTAAATATTGGTTTTCTGTAAATAGAAATTCCCATTACCATTGCGATATAGTTAAGAAGTCTAAGGAATTAATTTAATTAAAATCCCTTGGGTCATGCGTCCGGACTTTTGCATACCTTTCGAAACAAAAAATCGTATCATTCATGAAGTCTTGAAAAAAGTTTAGTTTACAATGGGAATAAGGAGAAGTATGTATTTTTCATTTTAGTACATTTCAGCCTCGCCACCTATTTATTTAAAAAGAAAAAACAGCTACTGCCTCTTGCGAGGAAATGACAAAACTTTCACATAAAAGTGCCGCTCGTTAGCCGTTCGGATTCGGCAATAAACTGTAGGTCCCCTCCATTCCTGCAGACACGCACACATAAATGGTTGCGAGTTGTAAGTCACTAGGCCCTAGTTCTTCATGAGCTGTTGTGCCATCAAATTTATTTATTTTATTTTTTACATTTCAGAAATGTGGCATACCGCATACTATGTGTATAAGTAGAAAGCAAAGATAAGATAACAAATATCTTAAATGATAAGAAAGGAGATGCTCCGAACTGGAGCAACTAGAGAGAACGAAGTCCCATCTCAAATAGTACTTGACTACTGTGTAATCCCTTATAAACTGTCAGTTTAGATTTAGACTAATCAACCATTTTCGATCAAAGAAAATTTTGGAAAAAACTGAAATCAAAACACCAGTGCAACTCTTTATAGAATTTAAAGCCGAAAAATTACCGCACCGATAGGAAAAGTTCATATATTTGTTATTTCTGTTAAGCGGAACCATCATTGTACAATCGTGAGGAATGCCGCGCCCTAACTACAGCCGATGCGCGTCGGCCTTGACACGCCCGACGCGGCTCGGCAACGCGCCTTGACGCACTCGACGCTACCAACGCACCCGATGCGTTATATTTTATTTCGTGAGCTTTTAAACTTTGAAATTTTCTTTTAGGAGAGGAGATAGACCAAAATGACTGTTTTATGAAGAAAACAAAAATTACCATAGGTAGAACAAACCGTATACTCTAACCCTAGATATCTAACGTTCCAAAACTACCATGAAAAGCTAATCATTCGACATGTGACGAACATTAAAAAGCTTTTTTTTTTTTTATAAATTATTAACTTTTATTTAAATTTATAGTATTAACAAGAAAAATTATTTATAAATTAAAGATAAATATCATAAAAATAAATATTCCTTTCATTTTTAAATGCTTCAATCATATTTTAATTGGACATGTTTCTTTGAGATCATTTTAGCACTTTAAAGCTGGCCATACACGAGGAGCCAACGGGCCAAATGGTCCCGTACCGAGCCAAAATCCATCGTGTGTGGGGAAACTCAAATGGCCCGATGTGGCTCGGTAAGTCCACCTGTATTTTCCGCAAGTCGAAAATCCATGAGCCTGAGCCATCGAGACGCGGTACGGGTTTATGTTCAGTTTTGTTTTTTCCTAGTTTGGATTTATTTGCCGTCTTGTCCATTTTATTCGTATTTATTATAGTTAGATTTGTTTAATATTGGCCAGTAGTCATACAAAGTTGACATTTGCTTATGAAAAAAATCAAATTGGCTCTAGATCGATCGTGTATGGGACCCCAAATTGGACCGTGTCCAAATGGACCTGGTCCAAATTGCTCCGAGTCAAATGGCTCTATCGTGTATGGCCAGCTTAACAAAGTCAAGCGTATGTTCGTAACAAATAGGAACTTTGCACCTATTGCAACAATTCTTCAATTCTTCAAACAACTTAGCCTAGTACGCAGATCGGGAAAATTTTTTTTTTTCATACAAATTTTTTCCCAGGACAAATTTTGTCTTCAGTTTTTTTCCAGACAGTACGCAGTTCCCGTGCAAAATTGTGACGTATATACCCGCTGTAGGGTGAAGTCTCTGCTAAATTTTGCCAGGAAAAATAATGTTCCAAGCATTATTTTACACGATAAACACGATCTACTATTATTTATCGATAATTTTACAAAAACAAAAAATCGAAGAAAAACATTAATGTTGAGCGATTTTTCCAACGTTTTTGTAGAGATTAGAATTGTAGAGATAAAATTTGTCTTTTCCCGATCAGCGTACTAGGCTTAATAAGCAAAACACATACGCCACGCGAGACAGATCACCGGCAACTGAGTTGGCGCGAAAGCACAATTACGTTGGTAAAAAAATAAAAGAGATAGAAAGCATATGTTTGTTGGATGCTCGTCATTTTGACGAACGTTAGCTTTCTAGGGCTAAAGTCGATGTTCCTTATTTTTTTTTTATTTTTTTTTGTAAAGCGTTTTTAACCATGAAACTTAAAAAGAAATACAAAAAAGCTTAGACCCTTTCAAATTAACGAATGGTAGGTTTAAAGTATAAGAAAAAATTAGATTTTCCAAATTGTAAAGGCGATGTTTTTATTTCTATTTTATTTAATATTCTTAACTCATTTAGTTTTACATAACAAATTATAACAAAAACGACATAAAACAAAGCAGATAATCCAAAATACGTGACAGTAATAATGCCCAGCATATTTTTAGACGTCAACAAAAAGTAAACAAAAGATCCTCCTAATAAAAATAAAGAAACAAAGCGAATTTATTTTTTAACAATTTTAATTAAATTAGAAACGAAAGACACATTTAATTTAAGTCCAAATTTTTTTTTTTTAAATTTTGGTATTCAATATTGAATTTAGACCATAAGAATAGTTTTTGTTCATAATATTCTAGATAATGTTAAAAAACTGCTCCATACTAAGTTTCGTAAAAAAATGACCAAGTCGTTTTTGAAATACATATAAAGTTTTGAAAAAAAAAAAATTATTTTTTTTAGAAATAAAAAAAAAAGATGGAAGTTGGTCAGAATTCTAGGTTTAAAATTCTGTATGACCAAAATCCTGTTTAATTTATTTTCGAAATTACTGTACCTCTGTACGAGCAAAATTCTGTATTTGAAAATACTGTATATCTAAATATATGTAGGTAAATCCAAAATGCTGTAAGTGTAAGATTCCATTTTCCGAAATTCTGGTTATGCTCAAGTTCTTTATTTTAAAGAAAAGTTTGCATATAACAATATACAACTTTTTTCAATATCATAATAAAAGCACGTGAAAGAAATTCTTGCATTTACCTGTGCAAGAATTCATTCAAATACGATAATCTGTTTAAAAACGAGAAAAAGACGTATTTTTAACCAACGTTTTTTTGACTCTAAATTCGTGAATATGTTTCTCTACTAAAACCACGATATGTGGAAATTGTAGAATCTAATGATGAAGATTAGAACTCTTCAGCAATATTGGTACAAGTTTTATTTGCAAAATTCATTACAGAATTTGAGTATTTTGAGGTTCTACATTGGTTCTTATAGGTACAAAATGGCTACATGAAATTTGGGCCCGATAGAAAAATAGCCCTAAACAAAAAATCAAAAATTCATGAAATTTTGTGAACTTTTCATTGTTTTGGGGCTTCTCGTTATTTTTCATTTTGGGTTCCACTTTTATGTGTTTTTGCTTTATGTACATACATACATATATGTACATATGTATATTTTTGTGGCCATTTTTTGCTTTTTGTTTAAGTATTTCTTTCTTTGCTGGACCTTTTTTTTCATAAAGTTTGTGATCAGTTTTCCCCCAAAAGCCCTATTTAGGCCATTTATCACTTTTTGTTTTGGGTCGGTTTTCATTGGGGCCAAATTTCATGTAGCCATACAAAATACATACGTACATACTTATATATGAGTTCAGCAACGTTCGGAATTTTGTTTCCTTATAATTTGATAAACATTTAGAAAGCAAAAGAAAAATTGTTGTATATAAGTTCATTCAATTCAAACTTTCAAATAATTTAAATGTTATTTATTTAACCAATTCTGTATTTTAATATTCTGCTTTTCAAAATTAAATGGTAATGTAAAAAAATTCCCTATTTTTTTCATTATCAAATTAATTTTTTTTCAAATACAGAATTTTTCAATATTATGAAATACAGAATTTTACTCATAAAGAATTTTGACCATACAGAATTATAAAATACAGAATTCTGTATAACCAGAATTTGGAATTGCAGTATTTTGAAGTACGGTATTTTCAAACAGTATTTTGACCTCAGCCCAAAAAAAATTGAAAATTTTTGTAAACAATACTATTTAAACTTTTCAAAACATATTAATCGTTTTCGAAATTAAAAAAATTGTTCTATGAGAGGTACCATTTAAAACTATTTTTCGGAAATATTATTTTCAGTGAAAGGTAGCCTACACCTATTTAAATCTATTGATTCTTTTTTTAGAAACATCTGTGAAGCCAGTTTTGAGAAAAATAGTAGTTTTCAAAAAATCCAGATACCGTTATTTTTGGTCCTAAAAAAAACGTGTTGGGAGAATGTCCAAAAAACGATATCTACCAAGTTTAAATAAAATCGACTCATCCGTTTAGGTTGTAGTCGAAACAGACAGACGGCCAGAATTGCCGTGTTCTGAAAACAAATTTCGTGCCAAAACCGCTGCACGGTTTCTCCACTATGATAATTTGCATTTAAGGGTAATTTGCAGTTATATATCTATAGCTTTGAGGGTGAAAGACAAATATTTTCCTTGGTCCAATGCATTAAACCTTCATTTTCATCGTTCCAAACCACTCTTTTCGAAAATTTTACAGCTTTAATGCTTCAATGCGAGTGTCAGCAAATATTTATACGGGCTTCGAAATATATTTTAGACAGCTGAGAATTTCTTTTGCTGAAGCTTCCATACAGCTCGTATATTCCTTTTCTAACAAGTTTACTTGAGATATCAAGATTTAATTTTCTATTGATTTCAGCTGCACATAACCTTTTCCTATAATGTTGGATTGGTCAACTCGGATTATAACTTTGCGATGGTTAAGCTTACAAATTTTGTACTTTGTTCGAAAATTTGAATCGACTTTTACCAAATTAACGACATTCTAAGCCATTTTACACAAGCAATTTAGTAATTAAATGGTATTGAGGAATTAATACGTTGTATGAAAAGTTCATACATATTACACTTCTTTCACACTTATAATGGGACCCCTTTTTAAGTATTTTTTAAGCACATATCCGTTTTAACACAAGCAACAAAAAATAGTAATTATCTGCTGGAACTCTTGAAAAATGAAAGTTTATTACAATAATCTGCCATTTCTTCATCCACTTGAAAAAGGCTTTGTTATGAGATAAACCGAAATAATATGAGGATGTTTGGGGCTGTAATTTTTGGTTTATCTGCAATCAACGTGCCTAGAAAAATTCTGGTCAGCCGTGGTTTAAAATAACAGAAAATAATTTTTCTCCAATATGTGCTATTTCTCTGTCCATAGCGTAAGAATTTTGGTGAAACAATTTAAAAAAAAGTACATATTTCAAAAATATATGTACATATGTCATTTTCATATTTTTGTACAGGTGTTTTTTGAAGGTAAAATTCCACATCAATATATCGATATTAATCTTCAAATTTTAGGAATAAATCTATCTCCCCTCCCGGCTATTTGGCGTTATTATTTCACTGCAAAGTATAAGTGACTAAAAGGACCGCATAATATTCCTTTAAAACTTAAATTACAAAAATTATGATTCTTACCAATTGGTCCAGGTGTTGCAGGTGGTGTATTTGAGTTTGTTTTACCAAAAGTTGTCAATGCCGTCGAACTTACTCCGAAAAGCACAATAAAAACCACAAACATTATTGTCAAACTACCACATTGTGTATACCTTTTAAGTGGCTGCATTATGAATTAGTTTGTAATTTATTTATTTTCAACTTCAAAAGTCACTAAATTTCAAACACTCTTTTTATAACACAAAGCAGAATATTTATAATTTTTGTTTATTCTTTTTTTGTTCGCAACGTATGTTGATATTATTCTTCGGCGGAAATATTTCCAAACCACTGAAAAAGGTCTCATTAAAAGTTCTACAAAATCACCAAGACTATTTCTTTTTGTATCCAAAAATAAAATTAAAAAACAAAACAAATAAAAAAAATGAAACCCCAAAATCAAGAGAGTATTTTAGTCCTTGCCCTTTTGATATCCTTAATTCAACAATATTTCCTGTAAAATTACAGTTATAAGGCACTTAATAATTCTTCCATTCACTTCAAACTATAGATCTAAAGTGCCTGATAAAAAAAAAAATATTCGAATTTGTAAGTTATGGTCGGCACCATCAACAATTTATACTCTGCGCGATGGCTGTGGTGTGCTTTACATAAAATGTTTTTTTTTTTTTAAGGCACGAACAATAACATACGAAACAATAACAATAAAATAAAGTATCTAAAAACACTAGCGTGTTAAATGAGTTCGAAAACTAAATCCAACCGGCTTGCTTAAAACCCTGTGAACGATTGAAAGATATCTCGCGAGTCCGAAGCTTAAGTTCATTTGGAGGGAAGTCTGAGAAAACTAACACACAAATATGATCGAATTGGTGTAGCAAAAATGTGTTAGTATTTGTGGTAGTTTTTTTTTTTAACCGGAATCATGCTGTGAAAGTGAAAGACTTTGCTTTCGCTTTTTTTCGTGGCCTGAGTCTAGAAACCAGCCGAAGAAGTTTGACCAGGCTTAAGCGCATGATTGCAAAATAACCAACACGGACGAGCGAGGACCACGACGACGACACAATAACGTGAAGTTTAAGGATCAGGGTTCCTTCGTTTTTTCTTGAATTCGGGGGGATGAGATTATGTATAATTATACTTGAAATCAAGGTTGGAGGGTTGTAGCAGGCTTAGAAAAAAAAGGACAAAATGTCTAAACTGAATCTACTTCCATTCACTTGGCTTACCTATAGTTTTTTCTGGATTTATTAAGCGTTTGACTGGTTCAATAACAATTATTACTAGATTTCAGAATAACTTAACACTCATTATATTTATCAAGGACTGCAGATCAATAAGGATATTATAAGACACTTTTACTTGCGAGTCATTAATTCAAACGCAAGGTTCTTGAACTTCAAAATGAAACCAAAGAAACGTAATTTGTGTTTGGTTTTTCAGTTGCTGCCAAAAGTGTATATTGCCACACAAAAACAAATAAGTTATAAGTATTTAATGTTACCAAGAAAAGATAGATATGTATGTTCATATACTTATTGATTGAAATTAGCTTTCTTGTCAGAAAAGTATTTTTTATGTAAATTAAGGGATGTAATTGATGTAGTCTTATATGGCTGGTAATATTGATAAAACAAACGAAAAACTAATATAGCCAGAAACATTGACTTTTATTACCAAAATGATAGTAAAATGTAAGGAATTTAACACGAAATCGTAGGAACAACAAATAATATAAATCGAATTATGGAGTCTTTTGCATATTTACTTTACATTTATGTTTTATTATTATTCTTTTTTTCCTGAGCCATCTACTTCTATTTTTAGAGTCGTTAATTATAGTTTACCTTATGGGGGTCCTATGCAGTATAAGGAGCAAATGTCTTTAAAGGAATAAATAAATAACCATATGCTTCCTTACTGCAGTTGCAAATTATTTAAAAAAAAATGCAGAGGTTCAACAATCTAAAAACAAGTAACATACATTTGTGGTTGGTTGCTGAGTGAGCAGCCCGGGAGCTCTACGGGCAAAAACGAAAAGAGGAACGCCGACTTCTTAGGAAGCCAGCGGTCGAGTCTATTGAGGACTGTAGCGGCAGGAGGGATGTTCGAAAGTTCTACCGAAGGGGGAGGCAAACTACCCAGAGTTACAAGGCCAGAACGGAAGCCTGTCGAGATGAGAATGGCAATATGGTGGTAGACACACAGTCGGTGCTGAGGATCTGGAAACAACACTTCTCTAGACTGCTAAAATGCCATCAAGTGGTACACTGATGGATCGAGAACAACTGTAGGGACTGGCGCAGGAATCTTTGGGCCAAGAACCAAACTTTCCTTACCGATGGGGCAGTCTTCTAGCATTTTCCAAGCGGAAGTCAATGCCATAGGAAAATGTGCAGAACAAAATCTCGAAAGGAACTACCGTAACCAAAATATTGTCATTATGTCAGACAGCCAGGCTGCACTTAAAGCTCTGAGCTCATACACCATTACTTCTAAATTGGTATGGGACTGTGTGTGCAGACTAAACGAACTGGGCAAAAGCATTGGGTACCAGGCCATGTGGGTGTCCAAGGCAATGAAGAGGCAGACTCCTTAGCAAAAATGGGTGCAACAACACCCCTTATGGGTCCAGAGCCCTATTGCGGAATAGGAGAAAATGTGATTAAGAATAAAATCAAAAAACAAGAGGAGGCCAAAAGATTACAAATCTGGAAAGAACTCCCTAAGCTAAGACAGGCAAAACTACTACTTGGGAGCTACAACCAAGAACGTTTCATATCCTGCATTAGCTTAAGTAGAAACAACCTTAGAATAATTACGGGTATCCTCACTGGCCACTGCAAGCTAAGGAGACACCTCAGAATTCTTGGCTTAGCAAGTAGCGCAACATGCAGATTCTGTAACACTGAGGAAGAGACACCGGACCATATTTTAGGTAGTTGTGAAGCAATTGTGCAACAAAGACATAGATATCTGGGTCGCCACCAGATAGAGAAGAGCGAACTGCCCTCTTTAAAAATACTACAAATACTTAAATTTCTCAAAGAAATTAATTTGGAGGAAGAGCTGTAAATGAGCAACCTCATGCGGCTCTAAATGGGGGCACAATAGATCTTAAGGTCGCAGTGCAATAAAAACCCCAAGTATAATTCATTCATAGACTGCTAAACGGCGAAGATGACCGCTGTAAGACAGAACACTCCATTTAACCTGGACGATGATGGTGAAAATTTCCGTCTACCCGACCTAAATGAAGTGCAGTTAGCAATAGTCAAGCTTAAAACGTACAAGGCTGCTGGTGCGGATGGCCTGCCAGCCGAGCTATTCAAAGCAGGGGGAGATGACTTGGTAGGGAGTATACACCAACTTATCTCCAAAATTTGGTCGGAGGAAAGTATGCCCGATGAATGGAACCTCGGTATAGTGTGCCCCATCCAAAAGAAAGGAGATGCTCTGACCTGTTCCAACTACAGAGGTATAAGTCTCCTCAACGTCGCATACAAAATCTTGTCATCTGTACTGTGTGATCGCTTAAAACCGTTTGTCAACGATCTGATCGGCCCCTATCAGTGTGGTTTTAGGCCCGGCAAATCAACCGTCGATCAAATGTTCACACTCCGACAGATTTTGGAAAAAACCCAGGAGTTTCAAATCGATACACACCACCTGTTTATCGATTTTAAAGTCGCATATGATAGCGTAGACAGAGACGAGCTATACAGAGCCATGGCGCATCTCGGTATCCCTGCCAAGCTCGTCCGCTTGTGCAGGATGATGATGAAGAAATCTCGCTGCTCCATCAAAGTCGACAAGAACACCACCGAACCCTTTGATGTCGAGAAAGGTTTGAGGCAAGGCGACGCGTTATCATGCAACCTGTTTAACATCGTTCTTGAAGCAATTGTACGCAACTCGCAAGTCAACAACAGAGGTACAATTTTTCAAAAGTCTGTTCAACTACTTGCTTATGCAGATGATATTGACATCATTGGGAGAACGAAGCGAGCTGTTACCGGCGCGTTTGCAAGTATTGAATCGGAGGCGGCGAAAATGGGTTTGGCTGTTAATGAGGACAAGACGAAGTATATGCTATCATCGAGAAAGGAATCTCAACATCGTCGGCTCGGGCAAAACGTCACGATGGATAGATACAACTTCGAAGTCGTCAAGGACTTTGTCTACCTGTGCTCCACTGTAACATCGCAAAATGACATCAGCGCAGAGATCAAACGAAGAATTACTCTTGCCAATCGCTGTTTCTTCGGGCTAAGAAGGCATCTGAGCAATAAAGTCCTCTCTCAGAGAACCAAGGAGACCTTATATAAGACCCTAATCATCCCGGTCCTGCTATATGGGGCAGAGGCATGGACCCTGTCAAAAACGGATGAGAATCTGCTTGGGTGCTTTGAAAGGAAGATTCTTCGGGTGATTTTCGGTCCAGTCTGTATCGATGGAATATGGAGGAGAAAATTTAACAACGAGCTTTACGGACTTTACAGCGACGTCGACCTGGTCAAGAAGCTGAAAACACAGCGGCTTAGATGGCTGGGACACGTGGAGCGTATGGACACCGACGCACCAGCCCGACGAGTCTTCGAATCTACCCCTGACGGTCTGCGCAGCAGAGGAAGACCCCACCTTAGGTAGCGCACACAAGTGGAGAACGACCTCAACCAACTTAGAGTGCGTAACTGTAGGCAGCTAGCTAATGACCTAGCTGGCTGGAGGGACTTGTTGGTTGAGGCCGTAGTCTATCCTGGGCTGTGAGCGCCATCTAAAGTAAAGTAAGTAAAGTAAGTAAAGTAAGTAAAGTAAGTAAAGTAAGTAAAGTAAGTAAAGTAAGTAAAGTAAGTAAAGTAAGTTAAGTAAGTTAAGTAAGTAAAGTAAGTAAAGTAAGTAAAGTAAGTAAAGTAAGTAAAGTAAGTAAAGTAAGTAAAGTAAGTAAAGTAAGTAAAGTAAGTAAAGTAAGTAAAGTAAGTAAAGTAAGTAAAGTAAGTAAAGTAAGTAAAGTAAGTAAAGTAAGTAAAGTAAGTAAAGTAAGTAAAGTAAGTAAAGTAAGTACAGTAAGTAAGTGTAGGATAATATGTATGTTTACTTCGGATTAGCTGCGTTTAAATAATTAAAATTTAGCGAGTGTAATACTCTACTCACTCTGAACGTTTTGCTTTAAGGACAGTGGGCTGACTGATATCAAAAAATTTTGTGAGCATGAGCTTGCCTGGAGTTTGCCTGACAAATAGCTATATCTCCAGCCAAACAAAAATAAAACGAACTAAAAAAAATTAATTCGTAAGCAATTGGTGGTAGTGCCTTTAAGTTGTTGTTCACAAATTTAATTAAATTTTATTATTTAAGTCAATAGTTTTTAAAAAAATTCGCATGCAAACTCAAAATTTTGATAACAAAAATTAAAAAAAAAAGTTTAGCCCAAAAAAGTTAGCACAAAAAAAAAACCGAATGGTTTTATATACCTGTTACCGACACCAAAACTCAGCTTTGGCAGCACAGCAGTAAAACGGAAACTTTCGTCCGCCATCTTTCTGCGAACGAAAAAATCAGCTGTCAAACTCAGAAAAATTTTCATGGTCATTTTTTCCTTTTCGAAGAACTTCTAGAATCACATGGGCTTACATAAAACTAAAAGAAAACTTAAAACCTAGTATAAATAAAAGCTATATTAAAATAAAACTTATACCTATTAAACTAAAATTAAGAAAACAAATCTCTAAAAGAACTAAATGTAAGATAATTAAGCATATATACTAACATAAAACTTAGAAATTAAAACGCTTTTGGAAAGAAGAAACAAAGATTTTTCATTTCCGATAGGAGTTAAAGATTTCGGCATCAAATAGAGAAACAATAATACCTATACTAGTTTTTGAGAAAATTGGAAATTACTAAAACTACTTTTTAAGAGAAATAATTTAAAAAATTAAAATAAATTATAAGTTTTTGTTTTTCAGAATTTTTTGATTTTTTTTTAGTAAGAGCATTATTATTTTATAAAAATCAAAAACTTTTAAAAATTCGAAATAAATTATAAATTTTTCTTTTTGCATGAATTTTTGGATGTGGTTTTTTAAAAGATAGTTAAAAAACAATAATCAGAAAAAGATTAAGAATAGCTACATAAAAGTTAAAAGTACAAAATCTCCATATAAATTTGTGTGGGAAAGGTATGGATTTAGCGGAAGAGGTAATGACCTCCTACAAAATTTTTGTTGGTAGATAAATTTTTCGTAGCACATAAACTTTCGATTTATTGAGTGGCCGATCCAAAAAAAAAAGAGTTTGGGAAATAACGGACACCCTAATATACATAAACATTGAAAAGCCTTCCCAAAAAGCCATAACCTCAATCTAGTGTCTAATTTATCAATTGGTAAAGTGGAGCAAGTGCATTCTCGTATATCACTTATCACGATATTAGGTGTGGTATACTTAAGAAGGGTTATACATAGTTTGCGGTTAAATCAGTTCTTTATTGAAATCAAAACTAAAGGTGATTTGTGCATATACATATGTAATGTATGTACATGTATGTATCTTCTATATATATAAAAAAATGGATGTATGATATATCGATGTTCCTTATAGACTCCGAAACCACTATACCAATTGGGCTCAACATTTCAGAAAATCTTATTTGAAAGTCGAGGGGTGTCACTGTGCATGTTTGGTCAACGTTAGTCTAGCAGTATGCCAGCAAGATGCAGCAGTGCATGCATTTTCGGAATAATTTCAGAAGATAGGCTACAATTCTGTTTAAAATTACACAAAATATTAGGTGGAACTAAAAGAGTGTTCCTCTGTTTGTTTGGTCAAAATCGGTTGACCAACAATGCAGCAGCGCATATGCATTTTCATACTAATTTCAGAAAACACGGTCAGATTTTGTACAAAACTTAAGAAAATGTAGGGCGAAAGTCTGAGCACGTTTCTGTGTGTATTTGGTCAAAATCGTCCTAGCAGTTTGCCAGCAAACTGCAGCAGCGCACGTGTTTTCGTGTTTGGTAAATGTCAGTAGCAGTTTGCCAAAAATTGCACATGTGCATTCATTGTTAGTATAATTTGAAAACTTGACAAAATGTTAATTGGAAATTAAAATAGTGTTTCTGTATGTTATTGGTCAAAATTTGTCTAGATGCAGCATCACATGCATTTTCGTACTAATTTTAGAAAACAAGTTTATATTTTGTTAAAAATTCAAGAAAATCTTCAAATGTACCTTTGGTAAAAATTGTTCTAGCAAACGAGGTGCAACAGCGCATGCATTTTCGAATTAATTTCAAATTAGATATTGATAAAATTACAGGAAGTCTTAGATAGTAGTTCAAGAGTGGCCATGCGTGTTTGTTCAAAATAGGTCCTACAGTTTGCTAACAAGTTGCAAAAGTGCATTCCACATTCCAAATACTTTTTAAAAAAATTAATTTAAAATACTTATCGATAAAATTTAAAATAAGTTTAATTTATAAGTAAAGTGAGAAACAGATTGATATAACTGTAGGTGCTGTTGCTGGTGGCAATCTGTTTGAGAAATTTTTGCTGGCCAGCGTGCTGTTTGCTGTTGACGGTACTGGTGCTGTTTCTGGTTTAATCTATTTCACGCATAATATTTTTGACAGACAAGCATTTTCGAAAAGTTGTGATTCGAAAATTAAATAAAATCATAAGAACTTGTAAGTAGCGAATTGATTAAATAGAAAGGAAGAAACATTGGATGCATACAAAATATAAAAAATAAAAAGTAAGTTGTTCATTATTATTATAATCAATTAATTATTTCTTTTTTCATTTGTTCTTTAATTGTTTAATTTATTTAATTCAAACTTAACCAATATTTTTGTTCCACATTTTGCCAAACATATTCATATCTACCCTATGTTTTAAACTATCAATTTTTGTATTTCCAGTTGTAATGGAAAATTACTCTCTAGCTGTAAATTATTCTCTTAAATTGTTAACTTCTTGTTTGCTTTCTCCGTTAATTCATACTGTCAAATAATACGTTATGTAAAATCTTTCTTTTTCTATTAGACCACCAAGCTGTGAACATCTCTCACCTCTGTGTAAGAAACTACCTATATTTAATAAATTTATTATAACGTGATCGAGATTGCTGTGTTCAGTTTGTATTTTTTGTTCTCCACAATCAACGTCGCATGAATGTTTTTTTTGTACGGTCGCTTTTATAAGTCCATTGATTCAACATAAGTTCTTACCATAACTTAGAAAATTCCTCCAAAAAAATAGTTATTGGGAGCTAAGTCAGTAAGAAAAGGAATGAAGAGTAGAGGCAAAATGAATGATAAAAATGGCAAAATAATACGAAGACCGTTTAGGAAAGAAGAGCGAATGAAACGCTCTATACACACGTTTCACGAACTAGAAACTTTCGAGTCAGTGTTTTAATTCCAGAGTAGCTGAAACCTTTTTAGATTTTTATTAAGAAACTTGAAACCTTATCTCTTAATTCTTTAATGTCCATTTTTTTAAAGATATTTTTGATTTTAATTGATCAAATACTAGCAATGAATATAATGTTTGTATACCTGCGTCCTACGTCACAATCATAATTTGAAATTTAATGAAAAGTAGAAAAAATTATGTTAAAATTATTAGGAGGTCTCTTACTAAAGGGAAGATAAATGAAAACAAAAAATAATTTAAAATGCAAAAGTTTATGAAAAATAAATTCTTTTAAGAATTCGAAATATGTATATATTTTTTTATTTTTTTTTTTAGCTTATCCCCAGTCCATCCTTATCTTCCAAGCTCTTGCTCTACCAATTCTTATTACAATCACTTCACCATCCCAAGGGTATTTCAGCTTAGCTAAACCAGCCTACCAGGAAAAAGTAGAACATAAGCGTTTAAGTTGAACATAAATATTTAAGTTTCGTTTCAGCAAATGGCCCTAAGAACAAAAAATAAATAACTTAAAATATCGTTAAAGAATTAAGAACATACCCGACATATATAATTAAGAAAATATATATAATTAAAAAAATAATGTATGTATGTCAATTATATATAATTGAGTATGTCAATTTGAACAAAAATAAAATTGTTCAATTTATATTTCAGAGCGCTCAGTAATTTTCCTCCGTCACTTTGAAAGAGCAGGAGCATTAAATATAAACAAGATTCCTCAAAAACACTTGCTTTTCCTTTCATTCTTATTTGATTTCTGCGACAGAAAATAATTGAGCAACGAATCCAAAAAAAAAACCTTCCTCAGTTTTTTGACAGCAAAATGGAGAAATTTTTGTGAGGAATTGTGTTTATATTTCTGAGAATACGGATTCCTCCGAGATCTCTGAAATATAAACTGGCCAAATTAAAACTTTGTGAGTGTGTTTCTTTATTCATCCCGGATAAGGAAAAGAATGGATGGAATAGACGAAATGTTTATCCAGAATATCCAGAATGGAATGAATAAAGAAACAAAACTAGAACAAAAAGAATGGCAATCCAGTTGTTCGGTGAAATGTCAAAACAATTGAAGAAATAAATGTTTTTATTTTGGATATTTATGTATTCTCAAAGTCAAAAGTTTAGTAAATTTTACATTAAATGCATAAAATTATACTCTGGTACAATAATTCGCGGTATTATGCTGTTTTTAAATAATTAACACCAATGTGAATCTGCCATAATTGAGTTTAAGAACGTCAATTATACTGAACGCGCCCAGTATTCTTTTTCTATTCTTTTTATTCCACACTTCACATGGAATAAAAAGAATGCATTCCAAACGTTCCGGAATGAATAAAGAAACAATAAAATAGTTTATCCGGAATGTTCCGTGGAATAAAGAAACGCAAAACTGGTATTCCGAATATTCTGGACATACCGGAATGAATAAAGAAACACACTCTGTATGAAACAAGAAAACTGAAAAGTCATGTTTATATATTGCTAAAATCAAAATAGCAAACTGTACATGACTCCTTTGAGTGCCCACTATGTAATTTTTGTTTAGAATTTATCAATTAAACAAGTTGAGTAGGATCGGTATTCTTCTAATGCACGATGTTGGGAAAGTAGAATCATTGGCCGCGTTCGGGGGGCAAGCCAAACCAATCCGGATAGGTTTGTGTTGTTGTAATCCCTTGTTGAAAAACTTCTGATGTCAGCTGATGCAACAACAACTCAAGGTATCTGAAAATTTTTGGGATAGGTGGATAGCCTATCTCACTACCACCCGAACGCAAGCAGTGATAACGCAAGTAGTTCTGTTGGTAGTGGTATAGAAATTGCAGTGAAACTAGAGGCAAAAATAAAAAATGTGTTATTTTGAACTCCAGTTGTTGAACTGTGGTGCGTTTTTTATGTTACTGTGGTTAACTATAGTTAACTATAGTTAACTTCGGTCGTTCCTTTAATTCAGAAAAGTTACTTCGAGTAAATTTATGACGTCATGAAATCGTTCCTAAATTCCAAAGTAAAAGTGTCAAAAAGTAACTTTTTGTAACTTTTTCCAACTCATCTCCTCGATATGAATTGAAAGAGTTGATCTGTCAAACACAGCTGAAATGCAATGGTGGATGTTTTGTTTACTTTTTGCCCTTTTGATTTGGAATTGTTTTCAATATTTAAAATATGTTTTTATCAATTTAATCGATTTTTTTGTCGAATTTGATTTTTGGAATAGTTTTCTTTTATTTTCTGATGCATTTTCTTTCTGTCGGCATCTTATTCTCTATATTTGGTTAATTTTTCATCAAAAAATTCTGTGCCATAAGCAATGAAAAAAATTGCACTTATTTCTGTTCGATTTATACAAAACTGAGTGTAAAGAAATTTATTTTGGAAATATTACACATGTTATTTTGAATTCCTAATAATTATTTTTGCAATAAATTTAATGCAATCATATTTTTTCTTGGTTATTCATTCCAAATACAATTCAATTTTTTTTGTCAACCCCTTTCGTTTGACAGATTAACTATTGTTAACTCTGGTCGTAACTTTCTTAACTATGGCACATCAACTTTTATTTTTGACACATTAACCATAGTTAACCACAGTAACATAGAAGAACGCACCTCTGTTGTCCACTATAATATGTCAAATTTATTAGATATCTAAGCAAAGGTAACGTGTATTATCTAAGAAGGAAACGTAACAAATTGATGAATTAGTGAGGATACTGTTTGTAGTGTAAGAGTGAAATAACAACTAAATTTTAAATAAAAGAAGTCTTCGATAAGTTTGGAGATTTAAATGTTGCTAAAATTTTGCTGATTATACTGGGAACAAAAAAATATGTTATGTTATTTCAAAATTGAAATTAAAATAGAAAAAAAAATACATTCATACCCAAGGGCAATTCTGGCTATGTATTTTAGTTAACTTTAACCTAATACTTTCTTCTGCCTAATACTAAAAACCGTTTAACATTTTATTATTTTGTGGTTTTCATATTTTCCCATTCCCTTTGAATAAATCCCCTTAACTCATGTACTCGTAAAATATTTAACTGCCAAACGGTGACGAAATTTTTGTTCCTTAGAAATTTTATATTATTTTGGGCAGCACTTTGTCAGCAAATTGTAAGGTTTTTGGTTTTGGTAAGAAAAACGCGTAAACTTTTTCCATTGTTTTGAACATGATTTTTGTTTTTGTGCCACAGCTATGTAGTGGTTCAAAGGACTTACTAGTATGTTTGTATATCTGTATACATTTCAGATGGTTCTCGATAGTAATATACCGACTAGTTGAAGAGGTATAAAGAAGTAGCTGATGACGACCTGACACGCGATCGATTACATCATTCATTTTCATTTGCGGCTTAATGTGAGTGAGTTAAACTTTGCGAAGAACCCCTTCATATAACATTGCCCAGGGTCAGCGGGTGAAAACCTCACAACTCACAATCCGCCACACATAGTATTTTCTATAATGATTATTTTGATTGAATGCATCATGACTTTGGACGAATGTAAGTTAGTAAAGCAAGGGGTTTTGATCAAAACTATTTCGTTTTTAGACGGTTTTCTTTCTATGGAATTGCGAGTTATGAACTAAGATGGTTGTCGCTGACAGGAAGAACTATATTTAACAGCGACATACTGTAATCAATTGTTGGTAAGCTCGTTAATGGTAAATAGTTTGAAATCATTTTATTTCAATGATTGGAAATGCTGACATTAAAAAAAGTTATGGCTAATTGAGTGCTGGAAGGGGCTGCTTGAGTGGTGTTGGCTGAAATGAGCAACTATTTGTGAAGGTCCTTTGGCAAACACTTATAGAACTAAGTACATAAAGAAAAATAATTTTAGTCTTGTTTCGTAGTGATTGAACGTTATAAAGTTTTGCTTGTTGTACACGAAATTCGCGTCAAACTTCGATCAATCATTGTTATGTTTTTTTTCTTCATTTAGAATACAAAATTAACTGCTTAACAAGATATTTTTTGCGTAGGTATAGTATTTAAAAAGGGGAAGTTTTTTTGTATAGTATGAGATTAAAATTATTAAGTATAATTGCTGTTTGAAAAGGTCAGGAGGCCATAATTAGGTATAGTTAAAAAACATTTTTGAAATCCGATGTCTAACTATGTATATATATAAAAATGAATCCCTTTTTGTGTTTGTACGCACATAACTCGGCTAAACATCATCCAATTTGGTTGGGGACTTTTTTTGTTGGATTTGTATTAAATCAGATTAACAAACAGTGGAGGCAAAAATTGAAAGATTTGAACGAAAATTAGAAAATTCGACCAACAAAGTCAGAAAAACTTGAAAAAAATCTTGAAATTTCAATCTTTTTGAATTAGTTTTTTGTTCGTACGCAAATAACTCGGCTAAACATCATCCAAATTGGATGGAGATTTTTCGTTTGGATTTGTACTGAACAAGATAAATACATTACGTGAGTAAAAATTGGAAATTTAGGCCGGAAAAGTCAGAAATCGTGATAACAATTGGAGCTTGCTTGGCTTTCGAAAGGAACATTAATAATTTAATCAATTATAGGTTGAACGGAGTTCGCTAGGTCAGCTAGTAATATATGTAGACGAAGAGATAGATTCATAATTTTATAAAAAAAAACTACAGAAACTGGCATAAAATTAATTCAGACAATAACTCTAAGTTGCCAGTCATGTAAAAAAGCAAATTAAAAAAATTAAACTTATGTCTAATTTCCTTTACCAAAAATATTCGATTTTTTTTTAAACAGAATCGATTTTTTTCTTTTAATACAAGGGATTTGTCCAGAAAAGTCGATTTTTTTTTTAAACAAATCGATTTTTTTCTTAAAAGAAATTCGAAAATTCATTTAAAATAAGAAATAGCGATATTTTATTGCAGCTTTTAAAAAATTGTATAAGTTTGTTCGGCAGTTGCCATTTAGAACGTTGTGAAGCTGTGAGCGGGACAGCATGTTACTGCCAAGAAATTGTTTTCTGTATAGCCTTTGAAGATTGGACAGGTTCCAAGGAAAAAATCCATGTTACAAAGTATACAAACCCATCAGTATCCTTTGAAAAAAAAAACACCCTTCAATTAAGACTAAGCAGTCCACAACTACATTTAAAGATGAGAGAAATGGGGTTTGAGTCTTAAAAGAAGTTGCTCTACTCATCTTGAAATTCGGATTGTTGTGGCGTTGGTGGTAAGTTCAATCCAATGTTTTTCTCGAAGCTTTTTAGTAATAATAATAATAGCTTTAGATAAGCTTCATGATTATCTGCCATTAGGAAGAGATCCTAAATGACGTTAGAAAAGAAATCCGATATTCAAGTATAACCGCCATATTATTTCACATCCAGATTTAAACTTAAATCCAGATGAATTCACATTGAATTTGTATGGATTGACATCCAGATTTAAGTTTTAATCTGGATGTATTGAGTGAATAATATGGCCGTAAGTAAAATAAATGGCTGGTTTATTTTCGTTGTGTAGTTAGTAGAGTAGCTCGTGGCGTAATGGTTAGCGCGTTGGACTGTCACACCAGAGGTCTGGATTCGATTCCCAGGCTCTGCCACCTAAAAACAAAAAAATGTGTTCAGGGCTACTGCCTCTTGCGAGAGGAAGTGACAAATCCTCCATCCTCCTGAGGTCCCCTCCGTTCATGAAGACACGCACACAGGAATGGTTGAGAGTTGTAAGTCACTAGGCCCTAGCTCTTCATGAGCGGTTGTGCCACCATATTTTTTTTTTTTAATTGTTAAAATGATTTTCTTGAAAACAGACAACAGTTAAACAGTTAAAAACTACGAAGGAATGCTATCGACTCCGGGATGATTTAAGTCTACACACAGTGCCACAGCTGATAACTGATAGACTTTGTAAAAACATGTAGGTAATATACGGTAACAAAAATACAAAAGAATAAAAAAAACTCATAAAAATTGTTGAAAAATGTTTGACGGTTTTTTTTTCAAAGCCAAAAATAAAATTACAAAAGAAACTGCTAAAAATTGTTGAAAATGTTTTTTGAGTCGCAAACAGAGCAAACAGCCCAATTTTTGTCTTACCTTGATTGCACAACTGATAAGGTTTTCAAAGATTTTGAATTTGTATTTTTCTTATAAAAAATAATATCGGGTATCGAGTTTCAGTTCCCGTGCGAAAAAAAGTCTATGCTATAATTTTCGCATGTCAAAATTATTGAGGTGGATACCAAAAATTCTTTTTAGCATGCTTGGTTTACTGTTTCATGGAAAAAAAATACCCATTTCTGTTATGAAATGTTATAACAAATATTAGTTTAGGTTTCCAAAAAAAACATGTTTGATTGGATTCAGTTCACACTTCCGAAAAAGAAAATTAAATTTTTGAACCTTTGTTTACGCGGTTTAGATCTTTTCTGTCAACTTTATCCATATTTAGGGGCTATTATTGTATTCGAAGACATAATAGCCACGGTAGTATCCCTCAGGTTATGTGAGTGGGCACAGCATCTGAGGGGCTGTTGCGCCTCGCTCCCTCCTCAGTTGAAAATTTTGAAACAGCTTACCAACAGGACTAAATTCGGTTTTTTTTTTTTATTTTATTGGACTTTGTAAATATCATCCGGTATGTTTAACGTATATCAAGCATCGGGCACTATGGCCCCCACGGCAAGCCCCAACCCCCCCCCCCCCCCCCCCAAACCCACCAACACGAGCTATGACTTGATCAATTCTAGCATATGCCACGCTGCCGTGGCCTTAACACCCTACCTTTCCTGCTTCCAGAATGATCCCATAGTTCATGTACGCTATGGATTGTAATGGTGGTAAGAGAGGGGAAGATTTCAGGTTCTTTGATAGGTTGATCAGACTATTTGCTACTTGTTTGTGATAGTGAGTTTTAGAGGACCTCTAGGTTGAGTGAGATAAGGAATCATGCCGACTATACAAATTATTAAATAATAAATAAGGTTAATTTACGAGGAAAAACACTCATAAAATCGCCTTCACTTTTATTACACTTTAGGCCTGTCACCCACAACCAGCAACTTTGATGCCAGCAACATGATGTGTAGGTATGGCTGAGTTCGTAATTGCAAGCTTTGTTGCCCATGCCTTCCCTGAAATATGCTTCAAATACATTTATGTACACTATACACTACTAAAACAGCTGTCTAAACTACTACAACAGTATGCTGTCATCATGTTTTGATTTAAAAGAGGTAATAATGTTTGTTAAAATAGACATTATTGATTGATTAGATTATTTTCCAAGAAAAAGTGGGCGTTAAAATTACTAAAAATCAGTTTTTTCTCACTATTTCACCATAAGAAATTAAAGATAAGACCGAAAACGGAAGTGCACTTCAGCGGAACTGCACAGCAACAGAACTTCACGAAGTGGCAAAATCAGCCGCCGCCGCGAGAAGTGACGCTTCCGAAAAAAATTGAATACAATGGGACGCGCGAACAGTGGATGGAAATTATTGTTTTTAATTGATTTTTTAGTTATTTTTTAAACTTTTATTTTGCAGTTTTATTGTGAATATGTATATTTGAATTTTTAAAATAAAATAGATAATAAAGAAAGTTCCGAGATGCCATTAACTGTTGCGGTGGTTACTCTTTCTCCTTATCTGTCGAACGCCGCGTGGCAAAAGTTAAAAGTTGACCAATGTCTAGCGTCGCGGCTCGCGGTCGCGGCTCCATTGTATTCACTCAAACTAGTTTATATGCATTTTAACTTTGACAGAAGTGCCGCGAGAACAACCCTGCAAACCAAAACTCAGTAGTTTGCTTTAAAACACAACCACAAACAAAACCCCTTCTGTAAATGTATGTGTTTCTTTATTTACCAAAAACTCTCCCCTCAAAAAAAGTATTTTTGTTTCTCTTTAAAAAAAAACAACTCTTCTATCGTAAAAGGAAAGAAAGAGTGCGATGTATACGATGCACATATAGTTTTGTCTCATTTTGTTATCGGCAAGCGCGAGTGATGGTTTTGTTTTCAGGATTTTAATTTTTGTGAAAGTGAACTGTGGGAAAATATAAATATTTTAATTGTGTTTATAATTAAATAAAAAATACAAATGTTTTATTAGTGTTTTACACTTTATTGTTATAATGGCATTTCAGATTCATCAGGGAAACCATTTTCAACGAGCGTCGCAGCAGATTGTTTAATAAATTTTTTATATGTGTGTGTGTGTTTCAGAAGGAACAAACAACTTCTTTTACGTACAAGTTTCACCAGTTATATTCGTACTTCTAGATTGTAAGGCGTTAGAAGTACTTTTAAAGGACAAGTTTCAGTGCTTTCGCTATGGTTAAAGAAACTACTGGCGAATAAACATTACATACATACTCTTGAAGTACCTTTGTCAGTACTTCAATGGAGGGGAAATTCACTAAATTTCGCATGCTAGAGAGGGATAGCTGCTTCATGTATTCTCATGTATAGGAGGCATATAACTGAGTTTTTTCCCGAGCCCCTATCTTTTTTCAGTGGAGAGGAAGTACTTCTTTTACGTACATATTTTACCGGTTATTAATGTAGTTCTACTTTTGCTGGGAACCGCTCGAACGACCGCGCGTCTATTCTGTTCAGCCAGTAAGTTGCCATGCTCATGCATAGATAATGCTGTTTATTTACAACTATGAACGCATTTTTTGCAGTATTTCAGAAAGGTTACAATTACGAACTCAGCCTATATTGTATTGCTACGATTTTCCGCTGGATCACAGCCAGACAGCCTTTCGGACTAACAACCGCCACCCGAACGCGGCAATTCCATCCAACGGAACGTAACGTCAACGTTTTTTAATGTATGTTAAAGAATTTGTATCTGGCAATTATGTTGGCTCTGTCAAACAGCTGTTTCCTTTGACATTTGGCAGTCGACACCGGTAACCACATTCCACTTTCCACATACCAAACCTATACAAAAATACAACCTCTTCAAATCAAAACTGCACGCACAATTTTTGCTTTTCTATTTTTAAACTCGCCTCAAAATAAAAATATTAATACTAAAATAATAAGAATACATTTCCAAATTGACTTGCATTCAGCTGTTTTTAAAAATTATGCACTCCGTTGTTTTATACTCTTGGTGACGGTGACTGGTTATGGTGATTCCTCTTATTATTGTTCTTTGATCGAGGTCATTGGCGCGGCAATATTAGAATTGTACTTGTACATCTCTTGCATTAACATACAGAGCTCTCGAATGGACGGGGTGAATAATTATTATGCACTTTATTATTAGCATAAACAATAGGCTATTATTTGGTTAAGATCTATCTCTCTTCTATAAGCAATCTACGTGCTGTGAGAAAGAGAATTGATGAAAAAATGCGCGAGAGACGACTTTTCAATGTTATTTTATCGAAACATGTACATACAATTTTGGGAATTCAATGTTTTTATCTTGTATCTCTGCAGAGTATAAGCCAAAAGTTGAACAACTGAATGAAGTGCTGCAGCTAACAAAGGGCCACTCGTCATAGGCACACGATCGCCTTTGGCACATTAGTTGTGATCATCCATATCTTGAGTTCAAATCAAATGCACCAAGCGCGAAACACAAACAGATGACAAACAAGCGAACCGTTTTCATAGTTGTGGCACTGGTCACTCTAGTGGTGATTGTTGCTGGTGCTAATTTCTACTTCATGTACTATTTAAATGCAGAAGAGGGAAAGCTCAGCAGTATGCGAGCGCTGGAGAATATGATTCGCAGCAAGATGCGCCATCTAAAGCCTGTCTATTTAAACCGTAATCCAAGGTTTTTTATGTATCGCAATAAGTTGTTGAGGAACTATAAGCCAGCGCCGTATGAGAATGCAAGCATACTTTGGGACATTGCCAATTGGGTAAGTTAATCTATGTAGTTTTTCCAGTTTAAATATTAATGTTATGCATTTGCAGTGGCCCCAAGAGAACGAAATCTATCCAATGTATGACTCGTCAATGGGACAGTTGTTGCAGTCACTTCGTCTCGAACCGATTACGAAAGCACAAAATTTACCGAGAGGCACACAATTAAAAATACTTCTCAAATTGGCAAACCAACAGAAAATCATATTTAAGCCACAATGGTATGATAGGGACGTGGTCATTGATGGGCCTGTGTACGGTGGCAAGGATCGACATACTGCCGAAGTGTATGCCTTTTATTTGGGAGCAGTACTCAACTTTCGATGGACACCTATCGCAGTGGGGCGCAAAATAGATTTGAAAGAGATGTACGAGAAAGCTGACTCGGAACTTAAGCATACCATGACTATTACAGGTAAATGTATTGTTTTTTTTTCCTTTGTTTCAGGAAAATAATAACTATACAATTCAATGCTAGATAATAGCAATGAATTACATGCCAAGAAAGCACCAAGTGTCATGACAAGTTGTGTATGAGATAATTGGGACATCCGTTTAATGCAACTTTTTTTTTTTTATCGTGAAGAGGTATTGTACAAATTTTGCAATTAACACGCTAAAGGGATGTATGCGTGTATGTACGTTGTCCAATTAAAAAATATTTTTTCTTATAAGACGTTGGTGTAATAGTCGTACATAGCTTGTCCGTTCAAATTTTTTTAGGTTTGAAAAGATCATTCATATTGTTATACAGTTATACACTTGTGGGAAGGTGGGCATAAAGATTCTACTAGTAAATAGTTCAGTTCTTGTAACTTTCGGGCTTAGGTCACTTTTTCATTTTAATGTCTTTAATTAATATACCTACTAAACAAAAAATTCTGGCAACGGCTTTTAGTTTTTCTATTTTTCAAAATTTTAATATACGCCTATTATGGATGACAACTCAACTAGGTTTAGTTGTCTCTACAACTTTTTGACTTAAAATAAATGCAATTAAAATGAAATGTATCTTTTTATTTCAACTGAAATTTGGGGTCTTCAGCACTACGAACAAGTTTGTGTGGTTTTCTTAAGGCTCAACTCTCGTAGAGACATTTAAATTAAGGTCGAATTTTTGCATAGAAAACTAACTCAGTTCAGTTGTCATACATAATAGGCACAATAGGTCTATTTCCTTACTTCTTGCATAGTTTGGGAAAAAGCTTGGACAAAAGTTCGGGTTCGAGCCTTTTGATGTTGTTGTTGAAATTGTTTACCAGAAATGAAAAGTAATCATCCCAAATGATTCTGGTTCCTTGCAGTGTAAATGTCACATTTCACGACAGACAAAACATTTTTTTAAGCGAGCCTTTTAGGAAGCCAAAATCAGAGAATTTACGAAGAGTAAGATGGCAGTGTTGATCATGAGAACATATTTCAATTTTATGCACTTACCATTCAAAAACAGTTTTGCGTTCTCATAAATTAAATTTCAAAATTTTCGATCAGCTTATTTCTTCCCATTCGTCTACCAGTGCCGCTTTCGGTTCATTAATCGTTTCAGGAGCTGGATCGGGTTCTAACTCTTCATTAAAACTCGTCCCACAAATTCTCGATAGGGTTTAAGTCTGGGCTTAGCACCGTTATGTCATCCATAATAAGGGCACATTATATACGTTTCTCGCCATCAAAACTATTTTACTATTTCACAAAATAACAAAAAAATTCTGAAATTTTCCAGAAGGAGAAAACTCAACGGAATATTGTGTGTTTGGTAAATGTCACTATTGCAACGAAGATGAAACCGTGTGTGGTGATGAAAACAACATGATCGAAGGCGTTCTTTTATACCTCATTCCTGGATCTTTAGCTAAAAAGCGGTCTCCATGGCAGCGAACGTACAAAGATGGCGTCAGAGCTCCATGGGAAGATGATATGAATTATTGCAAGTAAGCTTTCCAATTTTCTTATTTTCTGTTTAAATAAAAAATACAATTTTTTTTATCAGGTCACTTAAAAATAAATTAGAAACAACAAGACTATTAGACTTAATTGATGTTGCCATATTCGATTACCTGTTACAAAATGGAGATAGACATCATTATGAGACGCGTGAGGATCGTATCGTTCTTATCGATAATGGAAAAGCATTTGGAAATCCTAATAAAGATTTTCTTGATATATTAGCACCACTTTATCAATGTTGCATGTGAGGTTTTATTTTAGATTTTGTTTGTTTGATTGTTATTATAAGAAATGTATCCATTTTTTTTAAAGGTTACGCAAAACAACATGGGATAGGCTACAAGTTTTTTCTGGGGGTGTATTAACAGATCTCATTGATCGTCTTAGTAAGCCCGATCTACTTTATCCGTTGATCACAGATAAACACAAACGAGGTGTCGAACGAAGGTTGTTAGTGGTGTATGCCGTTGTTGAATACTGCATGGATATTTACGACGATAAAATGTTTAAGACGTAAATTAAGTTGAAGTGAATTGACTTTAAAAAAAAACTCTGGGAATAATATATTTATTTTTAATAAATCTCTTTTTTATTTGTTAACATTTTTTCCTCTTAAAGAATTCCTCAGACAGATTTAAATAAATACAGAGTGATTCACCTAAGGGGTTACAAAACCCTAGAGCTTCTATGGTTGAGTCGTGACAAGGAAAAGATCGTATGAGAGGGGGCGTCTATTTCCCCCCGTTTAGGCGCGAGGGGCAATTTTCAAAACAAAAAAAAAACTACTTTAAATATCATTAGTAAACAACGGGAACACTTCTCGTGCTATTTTTTTTAAAAGCCAGGGCCCCTGGGGTCCTATTATATATTACGAAACGAGCGGCAAGTAAACGATACTAAAGTAAGCGATAGACACGACAAAGAGCGATTATATAAAATGAGAAAGGTTTAATAAAACTGTTGCCTAACGAGATCGAAAAATAACATGTATTTTGAGGCAAAACCAACTCCACTCCTACTCTGCATTGTCAAAACTAAAAAATGCTATTTGGCTATCGTTTAGCTTTTGTTTTCGTTTTTTAATTTTTGACAATGCAGATTAGGAGTGGAATTGGAACATCTTTATTAAACCTTTTTCGTTTTACATAATCGCTCTTTGTCATGACTATCGTTGACTTTAGTATCGTTTACTTGCCGCTCGTTTCGTAATACATAATAGGGCCCCCAGAAGTCCAAGACCCCGCTCCCATACTTCTTTTTTTTTTCTTGTATCGACTCAGCCAACATGCTCTAGCTTTTTGTCACACCTTAGGTGTATCATATATCCGTTTTGATGAGAATAACCGCCATATTATTCACTCAATACATCCAGATTAAAACTTAAATCTGGATGTAAATCATACAAATTTAATGTAAATACACCTGGATTTAAGTTTAAATCTGGATGTGTCGAGTGAATAATATGGCGGTAAAGTTTTGCTTTGTAAAAGGCCTAGTCTAACTTTGAAATTCGATTCGAAAGTTAGATATGTTCAAAAGTTGGGTTGTTTCCGATTCTAATTTGATATGGCACTCTGATTCAAATTTCACAGTAGTAACCCATGATGAACGTCCTATGTAAATGACAAAAATAAACGACAATTAACACGAATATAACAGGTTTGATTAAAATGTGGAATTTAATTTTTTTATATTATCGCAATTTAAAAAAAATGAAAAATGTAATTTAGAAATGATGAAGATATTCATGTGTACATTATTTAGGTTAACATATCATTATATTTGTTTTATTTGCTGCTGCAACACAAAAAAAAGAAAAACAAAAAACAAAACCATTAGTTTATATAATGCGTATAGAAAGTAATTTGTCTTCGGTGTTTATTATGTACAATATCAAAAAAAGAAATTTGTTTACAGTTTTATTTCCATCTTACTAAAATAACAATGATACAGCCTTAAATTTAGATTCTTCTCTTCTCTGAACAATATTCTCAAGCAAAATAAATTAAGAATAATTCTAGAGAATCAAAGACTCTTGCATCTGTCGGCTGAGGCTTTAAAACAAGCCATTTGCCACTAAATCATTACGACAGCATGTAATATAAAGTGCCATCAAACCGATAAAGTGACAAAACTCATTTAACTTAAAATGAAGTTTTTGATGTTATTTTTTTTTAATTTAAAACAAGAATCAACGATGATTAGCCAAGTTCAAAAGAAAAATAATAACAAAAAGATATATTATGCACTGTTTTTTAAAAACTCACATACGCTCACATTGGTTCGCATTCACACAAAAACTAAAATATTATTATTTTTTGTTTACCAAAAATAATGATTATTCAAACACACACTTCTTAAAGCCTACAAGGGATAAGATTTTAATTTGAAGTTTTTTAAACAAAAACAAGGTATACTGGAGATGACTACTTCGAAAGGATTTTAACCATAAATTATCTAATATATCGTTCGTCGATAATGGCTATTATTATTTGCCTTGCGTCGTCTATCCAAAACTATAGCCTTTCATTGGATCTCCCAATGCTGCTGGATCTGCTGTCGGTGGTTCCGGATTGCGGAACTCATCGGCTTGCATGCGTGTGAATAATATATTAACCCCTTCAATAAGGGCAAGAATAACTCCTCCAATTATGGCACTGCCTGCCATTGCTGGTACTCCTTTAATAAATATATATTAATTAGAAAAATGTTAATAAATAATCTTAATATAAATTACCATTTCTAGCTGCTAACATTCCACCGGTGGCAGCACCACTGATAATTGAATTCCAGGGATCTTCCTTCTTTCGCAAATATACCAAAGTACAATCGATGGTACTAAACATTCCACCCCAAATGGCAAAGCTACCGGCGGTAACGGGTGAACTTTTTTTTATAGCAGATAAACTTCCAATCTGTAAAAATAATAATAATAAGACATTAATAATACTCTATTACTAATTTTAATACTTGGGCCTATACAAAAACAACTAAAATTATAAGTTATTGTTTAACTTAACAACATTTAATGCCCTATCACGGTAGTTACATTCTTCCGTTGACAAAAATAAATCAATTGAACTATTTGACGACTAGAAAAGTCAAAATGCATTACCTGGTAGAAAAAAAAACAACAATGTCTATATCCCGTTGCTAAAATTCCCCGCTAGAGTACTGCCTTTAGACGTTTATAGGTTCTTTTTATTGTAATTTCACTTGGTGAACAATAACAAAACCAAAAGTGCCGATAAATTAGCCAGTAAATTAGTGAATATAAAATTGGATAAATAGTGTGGACTTGAACCTTAAATGCCGGTAACGTAGTTTATTTTCCACTTAAAAAAGAGTATGAACACATCCAGAGAATAAAAAGTGGACATAAAAGTTGATATAGCGTTTTATTGAACTTGTATTGCTGCGCTAGCTAAGAATTACGAATAAAACGCACCTAATATAAGCTTTTAATTATAATCATTGGGGTCTAATATGAATTATACCTACCCCCCTCCCCGTTTAATCGGGTGGGGCAATTTTATAAAAACTTGACTGAAAACAAAAAAAAACATTAATAAAAAATAACAGTAACACTAACAATTGCAAACTATACCTTTTTAAAACCAGAAATCGATTCCTATGTTTTGTTATTAATAAAAGTAAGCTAAATTTGAAATCAATTATTTAAAAATTTTTTTGATGTTATTAAGCAATTTTAATCAAACGTGAAAAAAACAAGTCACGAAAGAATAAAGTTCAGCTTGCTATTTAAAATATAATCAGCTGATATTCTGACATAAATGCACTTGACTAGAAAATGTAGGGAGATATTTCTCACCTAGCTTTCCAGTCATTTTCCAATAAAATTTGCCTAGATTGGAAGGCATATTTTTGACAGCTGACCAATCAGAAACTAGAAACTTGCCTAGCTTTTTAGTCACCTATGGAAGGCATATTTTTGACAGCTGACCAATCAGAAACTAGAAACTTGCCTAGCTTTTTAGTCACCTACGTCTTCTGAATGTGCCCACTTTTTATAGTACAGTGGGATCATGCATGCACATTTTTCTTAATGGATTTTAAAATTATTCCTAAACTTTTTTATGGAAAATATTTTAAAAATCTCGATTTCGTGATTTTAACTTTTTAAATATCAAAATGTTAAAAGATACTATAGATATAATTAGTCCTGTACTGTTACGTGTTATAAATGTATCTTCAGCTAGTGGCATATTTCCTGATTCTTGGAAATAATCATTGATTGTCCCTATAAAAAAAGTGTACAATGCCAATTGCTGTAGAGAGCATCGTCCCATAAATATGTTGCCAATTTATGAAAAAATATTAGAAAACATAGTTCATATACCTAGAATAGTAGAAAATATTGAGTTAAAACATTATTACAACTTATCAACTTGGATTGAGAGCAAATCATTCCTGTGACACATGTCTTAATTTTGTAATAAGTGATTGCAAACAAGAAATTGAAGAAAATATAGTAATAGTGGCGGTCTTTATTGATTTAAAAAGAGCTTTCGAAACGGTGAATCGTAATTTACTATTAAACAAATTAAGCAGATATGGTATAAGGTCTTCGGAGCTTAAATGACTGTGTATCATTCATGGCTGAGACTTTAAATGACTGTGTATCATTCATGGCTGAGACTTTAAATTGGCTCAATATAAATCAAAGACTGTTTATGTGCGCTATGGTATTCGTTTATAAAATTAAAAATGGAATATGTCCAAGCTATCTTCGACAAAATGCATCCACAAATGAAATCTCTGGGCATAACTTGAGGAAGAGTCATGACTTAAAAATACAAAGAGTACGAACAACAAGAGGACAACGAACGATACAGTATATGGGGTCTCAATCATATAATAGCCTTCCTGATAACAGATTGTATATCTTCTTTAGTTCTGAAGAGGTGTTTTTCCACGCTGGCAAAACCATTACGCAAGCTTTTTTATCTATCCTACTTTTCTGGACTCTTTTCAAGCGGATGGAAAACGGTATTTGTTCAGTCAGTCCCTAAAAAAGGCGAATATTCCTTTAAGGCCGTTCAATTCGAGTTGTTTTGGACGGTTTCAAGTCTGATATTCATAAAATAAATGCTGGTGTGCCCAAGGCTCCATTTTGTCTCCGACTTTCTTCCTTATCTTCATAAATGATTTTTTATGTGAAACTTCTAATCTACTGCATTGTTTTGCTGACGACAGCACCCTCAGTTTTTCATATTCATTTCCTGATTCACATCCCTGTTCTTCGGTTGTTGATCTAAAACGCCAGTGTATGATAAACTCATTAAATTTCGATGTTGACAGCATTATACAGTGGGGTATCAACAATCGCGTTGAATTTAATGCTTCGAAAGGCATACAAATATTTCTTGTCTTTCATTGTAATATAAAAAATATTGATTCAAAAAATACGCACGTAGTCTTTGCTCATTGAAATTTTTTTTTTTTCAAATGAAGTCGAAGGCGAAACGTTCGCAGAATGTGAACGCCAGCAAAACGACTCGGGTCATGTGGAACATGCCGTTTAATATGAACCCCCCCTATATAAACAACATTTTACGCCAGCTTTCTTTACTCTGTGTGTGATTGAAGCAAAAGCTACCTAGAGGTTAGTCTGGTTCAAAATTAACCCAGTGTGAGATGACCCATTACAATAAAAAAAAAATTGAAGACAAAAAAAAGTAATCAAGCACATTCGTACTAAAAACATGGCTTTGTATAACAACTTTGAACAAGCCAACTAAAGATAATGAAGAATAAGATTTTATTTATCCAATAAATATTGTACCTAAGAAGAGGAATAACAAAAATAAAAGAAAAATATTTTTGTTGTTGTTTAGTGGACTGTATTGAATTAAATTCAATTGGAAGATTTTTTGCGACTTTTAGTCCAATGCGTTTCGCCCAGGCACGACAGTTGGGCTCATCAGTTAGATGCTGTCGTACCTTTCTAAGACGCAATATTTTGGTCGATGGCTACCATGTTCCCCTAGAATAATACAATTTGCAGTGTGTATGCGCTGTAGATATTATTAAGAGTCGGTAGCCATCGTAGTAGCCGTGGCGTGATGGTTAGTGCGATGGACTGTCATGCCGGAGGTCTAAGGTTCGATCTCCAGCCTCGCCACCTATTTATTTAAAAGAAAAAACGGCTACTGCCTCTTGCGAGGAATTGACAAATCCTCCAAGAGTATCTCCTGTTACAGAAAAGTGCCGCTCGTTATCCGTTCGGATTCGGCAATAAACTGTAGGTCCCCTCCATTCCTGTAGACACGCACACAGGAATGGTTGAGAGTTGTAAGTCACTAGGCCCTAGTTCTTCATGAGCTGTTGTGCTATCAAATTTATTTATATTTAGCCATCGACCAAAATATTGCGTCTTAGAAAGGTACGACAGCATCTAACTGATGAGCCCAACTGTCGTGCTTGGGCGAAACGCATTGGACTAAAGGTCGCAAAAAATCTTCCAAATATTGTACCTATTAATTCAGAATCTAAAGAATTCAACTTACAACACGTTATTAAATATTACTCATGAAATTTTAAAAAGGGAATAACTCCACTACAAAATATGTATAAGTGTGTGCCTAATAGTACAATTCCATTAAATTAAAATAAATTTAGTCAGATTTTTGTTTCACCTAAAAAATTTTATAAAGTGGAGTATTGCATATCCCTTTTTATAATATGCGATTCAATAATTGGGCCTTACCAATAATCAAAACGCTATGGATCCTAAATAATTAACCATACATTATATTCTTAATTTTTTGGAGTCAATTCGATACATTGTTCAATATTGTAAGTATTTAGGTAATACGATGCACGGTTTATTATTTAGAGCCCATTCTATTATGGTCCATTTTACTAAAATATTTAAGTCGTAACTAAATTTGATTATTGGTAGGGCTGTCTTTACATGTTTTTGGCCTAGTGTATTTGAAAAATTAATATTCAATCTTAAAATTTTGAAAGCAAAAAAATGAAAACAAAGTTTTTTTTTTTTTTTAATTGTACGTTAAGTATTTAGCTACTTCAGGTTTCTCAATCTCCCTGAGATCTCAGAGACCTCAGCAATCTCATAAATCTGAAAGTATTTCCTCAGTGAGATCTCACTTTTGCTGTCAAAAAACTGACTGATATTTTTTGGATTTGCTTGCTCAATTATTTTTTGTCGCAGTTGATTAATTAATAAAAAAGAGATGGTAATTGGTTTTGACTTCTTGTGGAGAAATAAGTTTCAGGTTTCTCCTCCTGCTCAGTGGAGCTGACGGAGCTTGCTCAGTGAGATCTCAGAAACGTGAACTGGCTAATTGTTTCGAATGTCTCATGCTCATATCAATTTAAAGTCCAACACTGAAAAACAGATGCTTAAATGTCTTTTAGTTTTTGAGAAAATTGTAAATAACTATCTACTTTACTACTAACTTATTGGAAAAAGGACATATGGAGCAACAAAATACATACCGTATTGAAGTCGAATTTAAGGAAAACTTACTTTGGTTAAAAAAATTCATAGGAGCATGAAACATAAGAAACTAAAATACTTTATAACGTAACATTTTGAACAAAATCAGTTTGAACAGAATTTTTTTTAATTTTTTCTCAAAATTTTGTGTTTGAAAATTAACTTTTCAAAAACTTCACCAAATCACCTTTTTAAAAAGGAATAGCATGGCACTGTAGTGTTACCGTTGTTTTTTTTAAATTTTTTTCTGTTAATTTTGTAGAAAATTGTCAATCCCTGCCCTACAATTTTTTCAGGTCTAGACGAAACCTACACCCCCTAGCTTTTTGTCACACCTTATGCGACTAGGGCAAAAATTAAAAATGTAATGAGCAAAAATATGTGTGCATAAAAACTGTGTTTTGTCTGTAGTATCAATCTGAAATGATATACTTATCAAACATTATGCCTGTTCCTTTACTTTAAAACTCTGTGATTTTCTGTGCATTTGTGTGAATTTTAGTCCAACGTTCTGTCAAAGTTCATATAAAAAAAATAAAATGGCAGTAAAATGCACAGAAAATCACAGAGTTTCAAAGTAAAGGAACAGACATATTATTTCCGCAGGCTTTTTTTCGCACACAGGCATTTCTATCGCACGTTTCAGTTTTTCACTTTTGTACTTTTTGCAAAAGGTCTTGAATCTAGTTAAGCCTTAACTAGAGTTCTTACTCATATTAGATTTTTAATGAAATTGTTGACTAAACTTACCATTCTTCTATTGAATCCAGATGGGGCATTTCGAAAACCCTTAATTGAGTGGAAAATACCACCTCCAATGCACCCCATGGCAAAAGCTCCACCGCAATCGTCAATGATTCTGAGAGGACATGGTTCTCTGCTGTATTCGTCCATTTTTATTTAAATTCGTTTTGTCTAAAAAAATCAATCAATCAATTCAGATTCTATCTAGATTTGTAATAATATTAAATTATTCTAGAGTAGGTAATTCGTTCTTCCGCAGTAGTGGTGAACAAGGAAATTATATAATTATTGATACCATGCATTTAGTTAATAAATTTACAACTGGTCTAAAGACATGAGCCATAGAGTTTATTTAAAAATAGTAATGAAAGAGTTCTTTCTTTTTTTGTTTCTAGAAATCACTGTTTTAATTTTTCTTATTTTTTTTTTTGGTCACATGGAATATGCACTCGATTATTGACGGCAGATGGAATTTTTTCTGAGTAAAATTCAAACTTACTTTCTTATAACAACTGCAACTGATCGTTAACTATTTCTGATAATTTAGAATTTGATAAAATTACTTGATTAGATCGGCTCCTACATTAAAAATATAAAAATTAAGGAAATTGAAAAAGACGGTGAACACGAATTTCGCAATGTAATGTCAAAAGAGGGTGATGAAAATTCTGAAATGTGCGCCGTTAACTTTTGAGAGTTGGTCAAACTGATTTGAACACAGAGCCATCTATGATGACATAGATAAATCTCATCTGCAAATTAAGGCTCTCCCAAACCCCTTTCACATGAGGAAATTGAGTTTCCAACAACTTTCAGTTTCTTTACGAGAAGGGAAGTAAGAAGAGGTAAACAAAATCTCTCAAGTTTTTTTTTTATTATTCACTTGCTTAATCCAGTGCCTAAGTTCTGTAACTGCCGCATTTACACGACTGAAAAGTTGCCACAAATTCCTTTCTTTTATTGCCTTTAATGACCAAATAGTGTAATGCCAGATCATGAGTGCCATTATTTGACTACGTGTAAATAAAAGTCACTAACCGCCATATTATTCACTCGATACATCCAGATTTAAACTTAAATCCAGATAAATTTACATTGAATTTGTATGATTTACATCATTTAAGTTTTAATCTAAATGTATTGAGTGAATAATATGACCGTAAGGCATTGATTATGGCAATTTGTCAGTCGTGTAAATGCGGCATACGGGTCAAAAGAACACGGCTATTACACGCCGACTCCACAGGACATACAGATGCCCAACATCCAAACCACAATCCAATCAACAATCAGTTAATTTTTCCGCACTGGGCAAATTATGTCATGTCGTTAGTAGATAAATAATAAGTCAGAGCAAGAGAACACACAAAAATTCCTTTCAGTACTACTTCTAACTCTCTCACACACATGGAACGTCAAATCTCTTGGCCAAGCTTTGAACAAAGCTCATGTCTTGTTCAAACAGTAGTTTTTGTCAACATGTTCATGACATGGACATGGATTTTTGTGCCTCCATTGGATTTTTTGTAGACATGTATGTTCATAATCCTGACATCGTTCATGGCCTGTGGGGGCGGCGTGTATGCCAATATGTTTACAGCTTTATTTTCTACTGTCGAGTTTATTCTACACAAAATGGTAACTTGGCAATGCTTTTTTTCATGCTTTTTTTTGTTTTGTTCGAAATAACCTCACTTCACTTAAGCCATTCACGTCTAGGATAGAAATAATTTAAGATTAATTTTGTATCATTTTAAATAGAAATAATAATAAAATAAATCGAAAAAATGAGTAAACAAAAAAACAAGCAAGAGGTGGCTCCAGGAATAACCACAACTACGCCGAAGAAACCTAAGATTGAGCACAAAATTGGAAATCAAACTGTCGATGAATTCACAAAGGTTCGTCTTTGTAATTTATTCATTTAATTCAATATAAAATAGCAGCATACATTAGAAAACAAAACTTAAAGAACTATCAACAAAAAACAATAATTACAGGCAGGATTAGCTAAAATTATAAATGCAACTAAAATCGTCAACGCATTTCCATCGGGCGCTTCAAGAGATTTATATTGCGCTTACCCGACTTTTGGAAAAATTGTGGACTCGCAGTCGTATCGCATCATGGGTGTTATTTCAAAGGTTTTGAAATTCCAAAATGTCAAAGGAAACATACAAAGGTGAATAATTTGATTTTAAAGTGTTACTAAATGTAGGTAGTTAATTTTAATTTTATCTCACATTACAGACGTCAGCAGGATGAACAATTCGAAATGCTTCTCGAATGTAATGATGCTATGCTGGAAAGAATCAATTCAAATTTGGATGAGTTGGCTGGAATTAAAAAGAACCCACAGACAGTGGTCATTGAGTCCCGCTTGGATGGAGCTGCAACGGGTAAAGGAGCTGGAAGTTGGAATACAAAGAACAGAAATGAACCAGGTCCAATTAAAGCCAGGTAAGACTATAAAATATTCTCAAAAAACGCCCTTGGGTTTTGAATTGTGTTGTTGATATTAAAGCAAAAAAGAACTTCTGTACTTTTTTATTATTTATTACATTAACAACTTCACTGTCCCCATAAAAATTTATTGAAACACGTCTCTACGTTCAATATTTTTCGATCAGAAATAAAGTCATTTAGCCAGTTCAGGTTTCTCAAGATCTCTGAGACCTCAGCAATCTCAGAAACCTCAACGTAATTCCTCAGTGAGATTCCTTACTTTTTTCGTCAAAAACCTGAGACTGATATTTTTTGGATTCGCTTGCAGCAATAAATAATGGTGAAAAAAAATGAAACCAAATGCCGTTCTAGGTTATAATGAACCTAAAAAGGACATATATAAAGCAGATCAATAATTATAACTGCATTTCATTTGTCATTACGAAAAAGCGTGGCGTGGTATAAAAAAGCTTCTGTACACCTTTTGTTACGAGTTTCAGTCATTAATACCAAGATGCATATATAACAAATTAACAGACGAAGGTCCAATATCAATGTTAGAGGCTCTAGAAATGCTGTTGATAATATTGCTTGTTCTTGTGCATCCGCAACAAATGTTTCAAGAATTCCTCCGACTATATTAAGTGCAATCCAACACTATGGTAAAATTGTGCGCAAGTGGTGTGCAATAAGAACCCGAGAAAAGACGGTCATAGATGCCTTGAAAGCAAAACAGGTGCATGCACACAAAATGCAAACAATGCAATAAGGCATTCTACTTAACATGTTTCAACTTTACACAGCATAAAAGGACAAATGCCTAAACTTTAAAAAACGTAAATTATTATTCTTTGTAAATTTTCACATTTTTGTATTACTTTCTTATTCTTTTTAAATTAATTTGTTCATAATAATATAAAGATTCATTGATGGAAAAATGCGTTTTCTTAAACATTTTTCCAGTTCTGTTAAGGGCCTTTATGCCTTTAAGACAATGTTTTCACAGAATATATACGTTATTAAAAGCATTATGTTTATGAATCAAATGTGATTCATGGACGCTGTAAACTCGGTACAAAAAAAAAATCTATGTATCAAATGTGATTCATAGAACGTGATATTGATGTTTTCTTTTTTAAACAAAAAAAAATATGAACGTAGAGAAGTCTTTTGATCACTTTCTATGGGGACGTAGTATAATTTTGGATTAAATAAAACTTTTGAATCATATGTGATTCATGGACGTAGGAAAGGCAGGACAAAACAGATTTCATGAATCATATATGATTCACTGGACAGTGAAGTTATTAACATTATAATTTTATAAAAAAGAAGCGCTAGCCACCAGGAGTTTTCACATAAGTAAAAATAAATAAAAAATAAATAAATAAAATAATATAACTAACCTCGAGTTCGTAAAAGTAAACATGCTCGATCACTGCTAAAAACAATTGCAAAAAAAATGGTAGTAGTTATGTACATTTTGGGCAAAATTTGATTTTAATGCTAAGAGCAAACATCAGCGCTTCTAAAACAGTAAACACAATTTGAAACGGACTTCATTTGCCTGCAGAAATGCGACTTGCATGTGGCAGTTTTGCCGAAGTTTTACTTTTATGAACTCGATCTAAATTTATGTAGGTATGTATGGGGCTGTCGGGGGTCGGCGGGCTCAGGGAGAACACAGGCTTCCGAAAGCCCCACATATTTCCAAATAAATTGTAAATAGTTTTGTTATACAGATGCAGTGTGTGGCAATTTCTAAACAATTGACTTAAAATGGAAAACAAATATTTTTTAAAAACTAAAGAAAGTACATCAAACTCATATTCGTACAGTAGGCAATATGCATATCTAAGCAGTATCCAAATCAAAGCACTTGATTATTAAACTCGTACAAATAACGCATCGTAATTTGCGAAATTAGAAAAATCGACGAATATTTGAACCAAACTTGCGGAGAAAGTTACATCAAATGTAAAAGCAAAAAACGTGGAAAATTTGTGTTGTTTCAGATAACCTTTAAGAAATCTACAGATATTATTGTCCGTACAACATATTATGAATATATATCGTTAATCCTCCGTTATCCTGTTAATCCTCTTTTTAAAACTCTAAATAAGTCATAAATCGGACGAAATATGGTCGAGTTAAAAATCGTTGAGTGCGGGAGATCACTTTAAAACTGGTTTTTAACAATAAATTGATATTTTGAGGGTATAGGAAAGTTTCAAATATAGGTTCGTGATGTACTCAAATAGGCCTACAACCTCTACTAGGTCGCTTCAAAAGTTCGTGCAATTTTTTTCATTTTATAGCACAATGTTATTATTGTTAAGTTCTTAAAGATAAAAAAAAATCCAACTAACTAACTTAATTATATTCAATCAAGATCTAATAATATCCAAAACATACAGCATCATGTTTGTGGACAAATTATTTCTACAGACCTGTTAAAGTTATCTCACCAATATCTTGCGGAGAGCGTAGAAATAAACTAAGTAGTGTCATTTGATGTGAAATTTCACAACATATATGTATGTAATAATTGCGTATCTGATCAGACTTATAAATTTAAAATCAAAATATGAAATTTTAACGAAATTTAATTTTTCTGCTAAAAGTTATTATTTGATCTTTGTGATATATCAATAAAACGATCATACGGAATTGTTACATAGGAAAAAAAAAATCTCTGAAATTGTTAAAATTTATAATCGACAACAAAACATTCATAAACATAAAAACTTTTATCAATATTGTTTTAGATTGATAACCGCTAAGAACATAGCACGGCCACAGATAAAGTTTAAGATGACAGTAGACAATAGCGCCAAAACACCTTTTATACCACAAATCAAAGAAAAACCCAATTCTCTCAAGCCTCTAGCGGTTCTGCCTGAATACGACGAAGATGGAAACATTGAAAGCTATCTTCATCCCTATGAATTTGAGTTGATGAAGTTTGAGCCTTTAGCTACACAACTAAAGAAAAAAACACCAACTACTCCATTGCCACTTGAAAAGACAGAACTTGTGTATGTAGACACCATCGATAAGTTAAATTCAACGCTTCAGGATCTAAAGAAATTCAATGAAATCGGCATCGATGTTGAACATCATTCTTATAGAACTTTCCAAGGTATAACGTGTCTAATGCAAATATCCACTCGGGAGAAGGATTACATAATAGATGCTCTAGAGTTGCGAGATGAGCTGCATATTCTGAATGAATTTTTTACAAACCCAAAAGTTGTAAAAATATTACATGGGGCTGATTCAGACATAGAGTGGCTGCAGCGCGATCTTTCACTTTATATCGTGAATATGTTCGACACCCATCAAGCTGCCAAAAGTCTAAATTTAGCCCGGCTCTCTCTAGCGTACTTGTTAAAACACTACTGTGACATAGAAGCTGATAAGACCTTTCAACTGGCGGACTGGCGTATTCGACCGTTGCCTGAAGAGTTAATAACATACGCTCGTCAGGACACCCACAACTTAATATATATTTACGAGCGACTAACAAATGACCTTCTTGAACAGGCAAACAATCAAACGAACGTAATTCGTTCCGTCTATCAACGCAGTGCGGAAATATGCAAGAAGCGCTATAAGAAACCAAAAATCAGTGACGACTCTCATATGGACATCTTTCAAAAATCAAAGAGGGTATTCGACAATAGGCAATTGTTTGCTTTGAGAGAGATTTTTCGTTGGCGAGACGTCATTGCGCGTCAAGAGGATGAAAGTTATGGATACGTTCTGCCGAATCACATGATGATGCAAATATCGGAGAGTTTACCAAGGGAAATGCAAGGCATTCTAGCCTGTTGTAATCCCATTCCACCGCTTGTGCGCCAGAATTTACATGCTTTGCATCAAATAATTCACAAGGCTCGGGAACAGCCTTTAGTCAAGGTATGTTAAATTTTGAATATACATATGCATTGATGGGTTTTTTCCTTGACTGTTTTATTTCAGCCAATTTTAGAGAGACATAGTGTGCATCGATCAGTGGTTTCAAATGTTAAAGATTACAACAGTAAGCTATACTGTCCTCATGATTTGTCCCACTTGGAAGAATTCCGTGACGACCTTCCAACTCTCTTGAAGTCTTCTGAAAATCAAAATGACAACGCGACTGAATACATCAAGCTATGCAAACCAGCATTAAGTGTGTTTGACACTCCCGAGAACTCCGAAGTAATTCAGAAACAATAATTCCTTTAGCAAGACATTTAGTTTTTGTAATAACTTTTCAGGATGACGAAGTTAAAGAAAAATTGAAAAAGTTACAACAAATGCAATTTATCAGTCCATATGCCCGCTACGTTGCTGTGCTGCCATTGGTTGAAATTGAAAAGCAAGAAGAACTAGCAAGGATAGAAGCTGAAAATGCTAAGAAACAACTCTGCCCAATTAAAGCTGAAATGGTAATTTAAAAAAAAAAAATATCATAACTGTAAAATATATAAAACAAAAAATTCATTTTTAGCCACTAAAGACAGAACCGATAGTAAAAAACGAAGTTGATAACATGTACAGTGTTCCTCTTAAGGAAACTCTTAAAAGGAAAAACCCGGAAAGCTCACATCCCCGAAACAACCAATCGCCACAAGCAAAGCGAGTTAAAATCGAAAATTCTGCTGCTGATGGTGGACATTTGAAATTTGTAGAGGTCAAGAATAGTACTCCTGAAGTTTCAAATACAAAACCTCAGCAGCAGGAGATTATAGAAGTCGACCAGGCATCATCCACATCTAAACCAACAAAACCAGAATCAGGACCAAAAACCAGCAATGGCAAATTTAAGAAGAATAAAAAGAGATTCAGAGGTAATAAGGTTGCACAGTCTTCGGATAAACCTGTAGCTTTTGATTATAAGAAAGTAGACTTTAAAAAGTTTCAAGGTGGCGCACAAAAAGCAAAGGGCACCGAATTGAAACCAAAGTTCCACGGGAAGGTATGTTAGCGATATTGGATAATGATGGATCAATAATAAATTTATGTTTCTTACAGGGTGCTAACAACAAGGCTAATAATAAAAAATTCAATAAACTTTTTACATTCAGTAATGTAAAAAATAAAAAATAATTTGTTGTAACTTTTGTTGTTTATATATTTTTTAAATTGAAATATATTCTGAAAACACGGAAAACACTGTTAATTTTAAGCTCAAAAAACTTTTTTACGTGTGTCATTTCTCAATTTCTTATGTCTATAACCTTAGTCTAGTCGTTCGGATTCCCCTCCATTCCAGCAGACACGCACACACGAATTATTAAGAGTTTTAAGTCGCTAGGCCCTAGTTCTTAATGAGCTGTTGTGCTGCAAAATGTATTTATTTATTATTTTATTACACGTACAAGAACGTCTATAACACGCACAAGAACAAAGAAAACAAACCAAAAACACTCTTGAGATCTCTGTATCGAACTGCATGAGTCTGGCAACTCTGCAGTCGATGTATTTCGATGTAAAACTTGACGAAAGAATAATTTTGCTCTATGAAATGTATGAAATGACGAAAGTCACTTGGAAGAACTAACTCAAACTGGAAGGTCGAAGGGCGATGGATAAGAATAAAACAGTGGTTTTTCAATTAGTTTTCTTTTTATAGCGATGGATGATTCCCGACCTGGGAATCCGGTTTGTATATTTAATCATTAAAGTTCCACTGAGCTACGAAACAATCTCTTCTCTGCGCCGTCATCGCCATATTTTTTTTTTTTTTAAATGAAAAATTGGTAATTAACTTTCTTATGGAAATAAAACGGCGTTATTTCATAATCAGCCTTATCATCGTACCGGATCGCAACGAATTTTTCTCCGTTTTCTACAAAATGTACTAATTTTGTACCATTCTAGCCGTTCCGATAGGCCAATCGGACAGATCTACGAAACAAAATTTAATATGCGTTGAAAATGTCAATTCGTGCGTTGCATGTCGATGAAATGGCAGCAATACATCACAAATTCATGCGATGTGTGAAGATATTTGCTTTCCGGTTTCCCCGACAGAAAATTTCCCGTAACCGTACGATACGATGCGTATACCATGAACAGAAAAAATCGTCCGATCGGAAGTTTTCTCCGATTTATTACATTATACTACGTTTTCATTAGAGCTGAAATGATGTAATTTGGCAAATTACAAAAAAAGTATTCGCATTTCAAATTTCCTAATTTTGTTTGATGATCCATACTGTCAATCGCTTGTTTATGTTGTTTTTTACATTGAATTTTGTCATTTGGGTGTGTTCATAAAAGTTTTACGTAATTTCGTACCGAATTTCGTGCAAATTTAGTTGAAATTACCTAATTTGAATTTTTTTGAGATGATTTTGAATTGAATTTGGAAATTTTCAACGAAATAACCTCATTTGCTCTAATAAAAACGCAGTATTACATTTTATATAAACTTACATGAATAACAATTTAACAACATTCAATTATAATATAGAACTCTTAGGGCCACTTGGACAAAAGATTTCTGACAGCAGTAACCTCTGGTTTATAAATATTTCAGAGCTATCTGACTGATTTGATTCAAATCACGATGTAGCAAAATATTTTTTCTATATTTGATTTTAAAAAGTTATCTTCTTGTTCTCTGGATAATTATTTAAAATCTGAATAGCTCTCATGTCAAATTATAGAATTTTTCACGAGAAAGCAAGTCAAGGCGTTAGTGTTTTGTGTTTGTTTTGTTGTTGATTCTGGCCAATCAGAAGCTCCAAAAATTCAGAAATCTGAAATTTCAGATGTAGGTTGAACGAACGGAATGCCACGAGAAAACGATACGTCAGCGTGACGAAATTCTTGTAATCTTCGAACATGGCGTTTGTCCTGGTGACCCCATCTCTCGTGGTATAACTGCAGTAATGGTTTTGGTACAACTGCAACGCTAACATCTTGAATTGGAACTATTGACTTTATGTCTGCTTTGAAAAGTGATCTTCCTATTTGCCGTGTTCCTTGCAGTACTACTTTCCCATTTACTTTTAACAAGCAGTTAGAAGGCGTGGAAGTAAATATACTATTTGGGTTTCTATCTTGTGCTGCTAGTACTGAAAACAAGTTTCTAAATATTTGAGGAACATACCATACATCATTAATAGTCATCCTCAGATTTTGCTTTCCAACTGTTGAGATGATCTCTATGGTACCTTTTCCAAGTGCAGCTAGGCTTTCTTTTCCAGCGGATTGTATGCTTACACCATTCTTAAATTCTTGAAAATCCAGTTTGAAATGAATAATTTATTAATTTTCATTTTGAAACAATATTAAAATCTAACTATAACTTAAACAAGTATTTAATATTAGAGTTGATTTCATATTAACAACTTCAACAAATAATACCTGTGTTGGGGAAAATTTCTTATGGGGTTTTCCATTGGTAAATTTAGATTCCAATGAAAAAATTGATTTATTTTGTGGCGAATGGAACACAATTTCAAATTGATTGATTTTTGTTACTGTGTTTGTGCATTATAGCTTCTATGTCAATATTTCAAAAAAATCTTCATCCCTCGATTTACTTTTAGAAGAGAAATATGAACTTGATAAAGTTGCCGGTTCATTTTAAACTGTTACCATTTATTTACTAGCAATTATTTTCCACATTTTTCAACATGATTTTCGCACCCGAAATATCAACGAAAAACATTTGCAAACTGACAGCTGGATTTATGTTGGTATTAGTACAAGGAGGGGTAAATCTGCCGAAAAATTTAGATTTGCAAATTTGATTTAAAATCAAAAATAAATCAATTTATTTTGCCCAATGTAAAGCAAAAAGAGGGGAAATTGTGTTTTTGACAGATCCAAATCAAAAATAAATTGATTTATTTTACCAATGGAAAACCCCATTAGTTTTGCTGTTAAAAATTCTGAGGAAAATAAATTTTGGATTCGCTTGCTCACTTTTTTGTACTTTAAAACCTACTTTGTGTTAACTTGAATAAAAATGAGTAAATGTATTCCATGTGTTGAGTGTTCTTCTTTGAAATTCATTTTATGAGAAGGAAATTTTAGTAACATTCTGCAATAGTTATAGGATCTCATTCGGATCCATGCTATTGTACAAAGTATACAACTTTTTACTAAGCACTTCTCCGATACGTCTTTCCGAAGCGAGCGGTACAGCTCCACGACTAATTTTTAAGTTCGCTAAGGAAGTCTGACTGTCTGGTTTATTGAATTCCTAGAAAATAATTAATATAATAATAAAAACAGTAAGTAAATCCTTATAAAATTTACCTCCAATAGTTTCTTTGGACAAGAATATTTGTTCTGAATTGACTGAGCAACATCTAAGGTGACTAATGGCAACCTATTAAGGTGTTGTTGCCAAAGTCTACTCAATCCATTGGAACCTTCAACGCGAACACAGTCTTTATTATCATTTAAGAGATATTGGTTCGAACTAGCAGCTACTGAGGATTTCTGTTTTCTAAAATGATCAGCGTATATTCGTGTAATTTTTTTCATAAATTGTCGTTTTACCTATATGGTATTTCAGCAACAGCTTTTGTAAAACGCACTAAAAGTTCGGCCAAGCCTTGTGTATTGTTCACAAACAGAACACTACATTCATATAGAATTTGCAATTCTACAAATGCTGTTTCTCTTTCAAGGATGTTTTTACACTTAGGTAAGACACCCACTATGACTAAAGATAGTTTCATATCTGGAAAAACAGTCTTTAAATTGCGAATAGTTTCGTGAATTTTGTTGTCTTCTATGAAATCATGGAATTCATTGCCGCTGAATATTCTAAGCAATTGTGATTCCAACTCGTACTTTTCACTTAAATTGTACTGCAAGTTATTTGTTAGCGTTTCAGTCCTATAAATTATGTTCTTTAATCTTATGTTAATTTCAACTTACAAACAAGTTATTATCTTCTAAAGGATTGAAGATTTGTTGACCAACATTACGTTCCCATACAATTGTCCGACAACACTTTTGCTTGCGCAGAACATGCGAAATTGTTAAATCAGTTAGCATGCTTAATAAAGACTGACCGACCTCTGGTTGAAGAACATCCTCATCTATAACTGCTCGGACGTACTAGAGTTAATAATTATATTTGAGAACAAGTTCGGAGGAAAGCATGTATTCAAAATAGAACCTTGAGACACTCGCCTGGTTTGATCCGTTTTTGTTGTTCTTGAATAAGTTTCTTCTTTAATTTATCTGAGCTATCAATAAGTTTTTTAGACATTGCAATACGGTTTTATACAATTACTATCTAAAAATTCGTATTATTTCGTATTTAAAAATTGTAAATATTCCAATAGAGCTTATTACCAATGTGACCCTCTCGTTTTTTCACACCGTTAAAATTAATTAATTAAAATTAAATTGTGGGAACTTAAAATTTTGTATCTTTTTTGAATTTGCTTTTAAATTTTGTGTATTTTGTGCGATATAAAAATGAAAAAAAGCAACTTTATTTTAACAAAAATCACTATAAACAAACTTCGTTTTGCAATTTCACATCTGTTTACTGACTGTCACCATGTTAAGATTGAGCACCAAAAATACTGAATATAAATATATGAATCTTTCGTACGTTTCACCCTCCAAACCCCATTTGTTTACATTGTTGTATTTGCAATTTAATTTTGTGGCGATGAATAGATGTGAAATCCAACAAAAATATAGCAAGGTGGCGTGCAGATAGGTACTGTGAATGTGTAGTTTTATACCGCCGTTATTACCCATCCTTTCTCATTTTTTATCTGATAGAGCTTGTAGGTAAACGCAAATGACAGCCGAGGATTCATATCTTTATTCAGTATTTTTGGTCTGGAGACGCAAAGATGAACAAAACGAAGGTGTAGGGAAAAAAAAAATGACGACTGTCTGTAGAGAGGATTGCAAATTTTTGTAGGTGTGCGTGAAACAACAGTTTTCCACAGAGCCAAGAAATACAGAGAAAATATGGTCATGGTCAGTGAATTTGCTTATATGGTAAATCTGGGGGTTTCGAAGAAGATTTAGGTACCTATGTAAATCTACTTAAATCTCGGTTTAGTGGTCGGTGGAAACGTAGTATGGCGCATTATAAACTTTCGGCCCTATTCTGCTAAACATTCCCATGAAAGTTTGTATTCTTGCTATCCATCGGAGGGAAATAATCGCCCCAAATTTTGTATAAATTTCGATAAAAACAGGATTTAAACAGACTCTTTTAAGAATTTCAAAACTAAATATCATTAGGTACTTATGTTTCCAACTTCAGCAACACTGCCAAATTCAAGTCGCATTTCTGCGCAAACGCAGTCTGTTTCCAATTGTGTTCACTGTTTTAGAAGCGCTGATGTTTGCTCTCTATTGAAATCAAATTTTGCCCAAAATGTGCATAACTACTACCATTTTCTTTCAATTGTTTTTAGCAGTGATTGAGCATGTTAAGTTTTACGAACTCGGGGTCATATTATTCACTCGTGTAATCTAGATTTAAACTTAAATCCAGATGTAAATTGATTTAAATCTAAAAACTAAACCCAAATCCATATTATTTACTCGTTAAATCTGCAGTTAAATCCAAGCTTTTAAACCCAGATTCAATAAATAAATTATATTTGTCACAATATTCAAGTATTTGATTTAAGCGCTCCCAATAAAAAAGTTATTCATACATAGGATATTAAAATTAATAAATTAAGCCATAAATTGGCCAGTTTTTGCAAAATTACAAAAGTAAAAATATTTTTTTTCCGCTAGCGCAGTTGTTTTTTGAAAAAGAATATACCTACACATTTTTTTTTTAAACCAAAATTTAAGCTTTCTGCAACATTTGTATAAGTTTTCCAGTGGGAAACACTATTCCAAAATGAGTTTGTAATTTTTCACTTTTTTGGCCAATGTAGTTGGCTTTATAGTTCAAAAGTAAGAAAAAGTGGAAAATTAAAACGTCAGATAGACGTGTTCATTTTAAAATTAGTTCTACACTTACATATTTGCTAAATGCAAAATTTTTTAACGGAATTTTTAAAAAAAGGACTCGAAAAATCTCCAAACAAATTCTGCTGATTTCCCAAAAATAAAAATTTCAGTTTTTCTGAAAGCAGCATGTGTGCCACTTTAATATTGTATTAGTAAATATAATCTATTTTATTGAAAAAAATAATTATTGGCAGACACCTGGTGCAGTACTTATTTTTAAACGGAATTTGAAAAAAAAGGACTCGAAAAATCTGCATACAGATTCTGCTAATATCTCAAAAACTAAAATTGCAGTTTTTCTTTAAGCATGTCTGCCTCTTTGATATATTAATAAATTAAGTCCATTTTTCACCTCCAAAAATAACGTAATAAGATTTTTGTGATCTTTTTTTGAAAATTCCGTTACTCGTGTAAGTACTGCAGCAGATGGCTGCCATTATTATTTTTTAATAACGGAAACTATATAGTATAACATATCAAAGAGGCAGACGTGCTGCTACCACGTTTTAGAGTTCGATTTATTTGGACCTTTGGGACCCCCATTCCCAGAGGTACTATCAGCTGAAATTTTGAATGCCCATTTGATGCTTAGGAGGTCTAAAACAATGACTACACTTAATATGAATTGTGCTGAAATACCGTAAGTCTGCCTGCCACTGGCTTTTGGACTAGTTGTTGTTTCATTTAACACATAAATTGTTTATCTCAGCATCGTTTTTTTATTTTCATCCGATTCAAGCACCGTTCATGCGTGGAGACAATGTCATGTTAATCAAGGATTATTATTTTTTGTTTTAATTAGGTTTGGAATTCCAATGTTCATTTGCAAATACAAAAAAGAGTACCATTCGGAACAATTCTACGATAGAAAAAGGGCAAGATAAATTTCTTTTTTTTATGTCCGCTTTTCAGCCAATTTTCATCTAGCTTTTTTTTACTATTTCAACAGACGTCTTGGAATAAATTTTGCAGTGTAAAATACTTCTACCTTTAAAATTTCAAACTTCCTATACGCAATTTTAACCTGAAATTTAACTTCAAAGAGGATTGCATGTGTTTTTATGTGTTTTTTTACTTGTGAAATGTAAAATTTTAATAGTTATAATGTATTGTTTTTGGTTGCTTTTAGTTGGCTATTAAGATTTCCAACGCGGAAACAACATCACCTCTCTGTTCCCTTAACACTTTTTCTGCTTGTTGTTTCGATATTAGCATTTCAGTCATCTAAATAGAAATAAATTTGTATTTCAATTGCCTTTAAACGTGTGGGGATATTTTGATACTCACAATAAGTTCAATATCCTCCTTTTTCACTTGAACCTTCTGAAGCTCTCGTTCTTTAGCTAACTTTTCTTCATCTTCCTTTATGCGTTTATCGCCGAATTGTTCAACAGCCTATGGTGAAGGAAACCAAAAGAAAAGCATATTATATCAGCCCTATAATTGTGAAGAGGAACGAGCATAACTTACACTGGATATGTCTGCGGCTGAGATTTCTTTTTCTTCGGCATAGTCTGTTACTCGCTCTAAATCTGCTGCGCCACCATCATGGCGTGTGGCTTTCTTTTGTTTCTTGTCCTGGACATCGTCAGTACCATTTATTTCTGTGTTTTCGGTCATTTTTTGGAGTGTTGAAATTAAAATTATTTTAAACAACGAGGTGCGTGTAGAAAAAGCAGAACTTCAATGTTCAAATGTCAAAAATGACAAGTAAAGTACAATACACCTGAAGTTGACTGCATTTTGTTAAACCGTTTATAGATCTGTTTGCTTCTGTGTAATTTTAAGGCCTGGTCAAACAGAACGCGGGCCGACGGGACGGTCAATACTTCAACATGGAAGGAAAGAACGCGGCGGGCAAATTTTGTTTGTAATTTCTTACAAAGACCGCCGGACCGCGCTCTGTTTGACACGGCCTTTAAAGAAGTAGAGTAGGGGTGCATACATATCACATAATTGAGAACTTCCACCAAACGTCAAAAACAAGATGGGGGGGAAACAGTATCGGTGTGTATTTCTATTTGTTTGTATTATTGTTTTCCCCCTATCTAGAGCTTCTTTTCGATTAAAGAACTGTCAAAATTAGAAGGTGAAAAGACAGAGTCAGATTTTGGAAAAGCCCAATAGCCGTGTTTTTTTTTGCTAGACTGAGGGGAATTGGATGAATAAAAAACAATGTCGGGGCTTTAACAGTTCACGTGTCAAATTCAACAACAACTAGCTAAGCACAGAGAATTTTCGGTTCTTAACTTACCGGCATGAATTCCATACATGTTATCGATAGTTTGTATGGAAACTCCATGTTTTTTCTGTGAAGATGTTATTTCCCGATGTTGTTTTTCTTCGACCAATTTCCTCCATGCTTGCAAAAAAACAGCCTAACACCAAATAATATAAATACAAATTTTCTACTGAAAATGCCGGGTTCCAATGTTGGAACCCGCATTTTGGCTTTTTTATGGGCTTTTCAATAATTCTCTCACAGCTTTTAAAATGAGATACCACACACATTGAAACAGTCTGCTTTTTGTCCTTGAAAAGCCCATAAAAAAAGTGACAGCTCTGGGAGCAGGCCGCAATATTGGAACCCACCATATAAAAATGTGCGTTAGAAAAATTGTATGAGATGCGCCTTCTTGGTAACTTTATATTCTTTGCTAATACCTTCTGCACATGAAGCGTCTCTTCATAGACGCATTAGGACGATTGTTTGTGGCTTGTATTGGATGTAGCTTGTGTGTATCTCACTTTTGATTTCAATAGACAACTGCACTCGAGGCGTAAGCTGCATGTATTCGTAGCCTCACAGAAACTGCAAATCGCAGAGCGTACAGCAATGCCAGTTGCCAGGCGTATACAGCTTCAAGTTATGTCGTTTTTATTTTGCAAATAGGGATTTTGATCCCGGATTACGAATTTTCTTGGCAAAAGAAACACAGATTGGATTTGTTTTTTGTTTGCAAATGTGTGTGTGGGATGTCAAATTTAATTTTGTCAAAAATAGTTTTAATTTAATAAAGCAAAAAATAATTTTGATAGGCAAAGAATCGAAAACGAAATGCAAATGAAAAAGAAAATCACAGAATCACACAAAAGCACAAAATGACGTTTTATAAATAGTGTGTGTGCAAGTGCGTGTTTCATGTAGGTGGAAATCTCTCTTTAATTCGGGATCAGAGATTTTGATCCCGAATTGTCAGGGATTGATTTTTTTTGGTTGAATTGGGTTGAATGAAATGCAAAAACTTGTCCGGGATCAAAATCCCTCACAGGGATCAAAATCCCTCACAGGGATCAATTTTTTTTGGCTGAAAGAAAAACGACATAAGCTAAGCGAACAGACCGAATTGTTGACACAAATCTGGCAGCTGTCAACACAAAAAAAATGAATCAAAAGTTGTTTGTTGTTCGCTTTCTACCAAATTGAACAATCTCATTATTAATAATTTAAATATAATCCTATTTTAAAATGGCAACAAATTTGAAAATTACTAAAAAGAAATACACACAGAACGATTTGAGACGTTTGATGCAAGAACAAAAATCCAAAACTCAGCAACGTGTGGTCGAGCAAAAGATTGACTCGCCCCTAGCAAAATATCCTTTTTAAACGAAATCTACATTTTTCTAATTATATTTTATTGGTATTCAATATTTATTTTCCTTAACCAGTTTTCTTTACGTACAACGATCAAGGTCAACTTATGTGCATTCTTTGCAAAAGCATCGTTCGCTCGGAATCCGTATGGAAAGTTCACATAAACACGAAAGCACACAAAGCTAATGTGGAAGTCGCAAAGCAGCTCAAAGAACAACTAGAAAAATCTACCGCTAATCAAAACCAACTTAAACGAGCTTATTTGGCAGCAGATGATGTCGCTTCGAAGGAAAAAAGAATTAAACTGGCAAATGAAAAGTTGCGTGAACCAGCTCACGGCAATGGTGGAATCCCAAGTGATTTCTTTGACAATGCAAATACAACAAAGATAAAAAATGTGTCAATCCTTTCCAAAGGATCCATTGAAAGTAGCACAACTGAAACAGATGTCGATGCTAAAGATGAGGTTCTTCCCGAAGGATTTTTCGATGATCCCATTAAAGATGCTAAAATCCGAAATTTAGAATACAAAGATCCCCAAGACGAAGAATGGGATCGATTTCAACGTGAAATCAAAGAAGCAGCGACACTTTCAAATGAAATCATTGCGGGCGAGCAGGAAGAAGCAACCGTTGAAAGACAAATCAAAGAGATAGATGAACAAATCGAAAGATGGTCTAAGGTATTAGATTTGGAGAAAAAAAAAGAATATGTTTCGAGTAAACTTAAAGAAAGACCTATTAAAATGGATGAGGATAGTTCGGACGAAAGTGAGCCTGACGATGGTAATTTCGATGAATTTCCTGATTGGAGAGCAAAAAAGTTTCATCGATAGACTGATTAAAAACTGTTTTTGATTTAAGATATTTTTGTACTCATTTGTTAAGTAATGTAGTAAATTTAAAACCAACTAAAAAAATTTATGTATTTCTATTAGGTGACAAAACACTGACAAATATTTGCAAGACCATTCGTAGGGAAAGTGGATTTGTTGCTTCACGTTAAATTAGGAAAACCAGTAGATGTTGGCCTAAAGGACCTCCGGTAATCAAAAAGTTCCCATATATGTACATTCGTTTTTGGGCGACTTAAGTTTTGTCTATCGAAATTCATTCAAAGTAGTTGCAAGAAAACTACATTAAAAATTCTCATTCTCATCATGGTTATGATATGTTTTGAAAAATTGCCTTATTTTTGAGTTATTGACGTATAGCTTCTTAATGGGTGGACTAAATAAATTTGGTGGCACAACGACTCATGAAGAACCAGGGCCTAGTGACTTACAACTCACAATCATTTCTGTGTCCGTGTCTGCAGGAATGGAGGAGACCTACAGTTTATTGCCGAATCCGAACGGCTGGTGAGCGGCGCTTTTCTATGACAAGAGATGCTCTTGGAGGATTTGTCAATTCCTCGCAAGAGGCAGTAGCCCGGAAGAAAACTTAAGGTAGAAGCGGCTGGTATTAAACCCAGACCTCTGGCATGACAGTCGATCGCACTAACCATTACTCCACGGGCTACTACTATGGGTGGACTGATTTTGTTAAAATTTAGCAATCTGGTGCTTCCAAGTAGTTCAAACAATGCATTGAAACATTTTGAAACAAAAAAAAAATCAAACAAAACAATTTTTGTACTACTTTCGACTTTTTTAACATTTTCTTCTCTCAAATATCATAGCGTTAATGAACCGTCAACATAAGAACATATGATATGCATAGCCGCTACATTATAGTTTTTAACTACAAGAACAAGTTCGAGCGATCCAGTCTTGCATCTTTTTTATTTTTAATCCAATTTTTAGAAAGTTTCACCTCCCGCCTAATGGGATAAATACCACTTTCCACTCATATGATTTTGTTGTTGTTCCGGGTTAGCCTATACGCCCTAGACTTTTGTTGCATTTTATGCGAAACACCCTGTGATATGTATGTATATGGTGTTATTCTATTTTTTACATTGGGCCACAACTTACGTCTCACAGCAAATTGAGAAACTACTAAGCCTTAACTACATTCAAGGCTTTTTGCTAAAAGTACAAAAGTTAAAAACTAAAACATGCGCTAGAGATGCCTGTATGCGAAAATAGTTTCATATAATATATCATTTCAGACTGATACTACAGACAAAACACAATTTTTTCACACAGGGATCTCTATTTTAGCTCACCACATTTTCACTTTTTGCAAAAAGTCTTGAATTTAGTTAAGCGTTTAGGCCGGAAAAGTCTGAAAGTCGTGATAACAACTGGAGCTTGCTCGACTTTCGAGAGGAACATAAATAATTTAATCAATTTATAGGTGGAACGAAATTCGCCGGGTCAGCTAGTTTATAATACTTTTTTATTGAGGGTTCCAACATTTGAAAATTTGTTATGAATCATCTGCAATTTAACAGTCATGTGTGAAAAACCTATATTTTTGACTGTTTACTGATTTTTAAAATCGTAAAAAATATCAAGAATATTTTTGTAGAGAACTCTGTGTTTTACAAACTGAAATTGAGATATTTAGTATCAATAAAAATTAAAAAAAAAATTGATTTGGTGGCACAACAGCTCTTGAAGAACTAGGGCCTAGCGACTTACAAATCTCAACCATTCCTGTGTGCGTGTCTGCATGAATGGAGGGCAACTACAATTTATTTCCGAATCCGAACGGCTAAGGTGAGCGGCACTTTTCTATGACAGGCGATACTCTTGGAGGATTTTTCACTTTCTCGCAAGAGGCAGTAGTAGAAAAACATTTTTAGTGTTTAGGTGGCAGAGGCTGGAAATCTAACCCAGACCTGTCGTCCAACGCACTTACCATTACGCCACGGGCTACTACTATTTAGCATCAATACCAGCAAATTAATGCCAAAAATGGAAAACCAATACTTTTGACTTTTTACCAATTTTTTAAAATGATAATATTTTTTAAAGACATCGCTTTTGGAAAAAAATTTAAATGTAGTATTGTGGAGGAACATATTATTATCTACAAACTTGACATAGGATACTTTTGGATAACATTCAACGTTTAAGAAATATATGCGAAAAACTGATATTTTCGACACTTAGACTGTTTTAAAATCCCGATATCTTATAAATGACAGCATATCCCAATATGAAACTGTAGAACTTTCGCCAAAACGTTCGACTCGCGAATCATAATAAGGCTCTAAAACAAATAAAATATATATTATATATCAACTTAAAATTAAAAGTCGGTTGGCTTAGGTGGCTAGGTGGGTAGGGTTGGCATTTAGTTACGGTGGTAGGCTGACCCTATGCCAGCGTAGGATGAAACGGCTGCTTCGTCGTTGTCCGTAAAGATATTGGCATCAAGGGTTTCCATCAAACTGAGGTATCTTGGCTGGGGATGTCTGATTAGGGTGATTGACTGAGTTTTTCCTAAGCTTGCAAGACTATACCTAAACTTAACCCTGAAGTGCGGCAGCTACAGAGACATCAGTCTCTCTAATATCGCCTTAGCCAACAACCTAACGTGGCAAGCAAACTAAACCCAGAACATCCAATTGAACTTACTTTTAACTTAGCATAAGCCAATGCATCGAAAATCACCTCAAAGTTAATTATTTGGAAACCAATAAAAAGCTGAATTTGTAGTTGATTTCCCTCTTTTAAGCCAAAATGATTCACAAAAATATTTGAATATTATTGTTGAGTAATCATTTAGATATAAAACAATGCAACTTTTAATTTTATGAATCAAAATTTATTAATATCAAAAATGTTAATTATGTATAATGCTTAAGTCTTTGAATTGCTTGTTTTTTTTTTATTTATTATGATTAATACCGTCATTGTCACATTGTTTTTGGCATACACACAGTTGAATTTAAGGCCAAATTTGTTGTAAAATAAAATTTAATATAATTTGTACAAAATAAAGAGAAAGAAAACAGTCTTGCTTCGGTGAAAATATTATACACAATTTTTTTCTTCTTCTCAGAAATAGTTGGTAGTTATTTTTATTTTAATTTTTTTTTTGTATTCCCCAACAGTTATGGTGAAATTTAAATTTATGTAGTAAAACATGCTGCTGTAAACTAGGTTAATATCCGTCGTATTTAAGAAGTTAAAACATTTATGAGTAATATCAGTTTCAAGTGCCAGCCTCTACTAAAAGTACTTCGTGGTGCATGTGTGGCATGAGTGTGTGATTATCAAAGTAAATTTTCACTGACGAATATCTCGATAGGACTGGAAATAGGTCCCTTATCTATGGTTGCATTCTTATTTTTTCGCTTCAGCTCAAGCAATTGTTTGCGTTGTGAGTCACGCTTTTGTGCCATAAGCAGAGCGTTCGGGGATGTTTTAATTGGGGTGATCACGTTATTGTTGCTATTCTTAAAAGCTGATTTCTTCAAGAGCCTTGACCCAGTTGGCACGAAAGGAGAAGTGGGATCTTTGGTTGGCTGCCAATTATTGGCTTTGATAAGGTCAAGTTCCTTGAACAAAGAATCGATATGCTCTATCTGAAGGTTAACCATGTCCCAGAAACCCAGCAAATCTGCAATAGTTGTTGGGAATTTCTCATCGGGTGTGGGATTCAAATTACTATGACATAAACCTTCAAACTGCTTAAACTTTTGTGATACCAATAATTTTGTTTTCCCCGAAACCGAACGTAGGATGCCAAATACTTCATCAGAAATCTCATTGTTGGTACTCGCATTTGTCAAGGCACACATGTCACGTTCTGCTTGGTCGGCCATAGTTAGTAAACGTGATTTTTCACTCTGTAGAAGCTTTAGGAAGTAGTGTCCATCTTTTTGGTAAGCCGAAGTAGGTGTTGACTGTAGGCAGCCATTCTCATCTATTGTTACTTGTGATCCATTTGGTGCGGGAATAAGTTCATGGCGATTATTTTTTTGTACAGCAATTGCACAATCGACAGCATCGCTGCCACTCTCAGGCGAATGTAGCATTTTGTCTGAACTTGTGTTTTTTGTCTTCGTCAGATTGCTGATTTTTTCTGAATTTTTTGGCTCATTAAGGTCATGCGCTATTTGTGTTGGCGTTGTTGTCGCCGTCAGTTGGTTGTTCGTCATTTGTTTTATAATTGTGTTTGTTGTTGGTTTATCTGCAAAAAGGCAAAAGTAAATACTCTATAGAAATGATTGTACCTACACATTTGAATTCAAGGTGGTTATTATATCTTTTAGAATGATTATTTGCATACAATGAAGCCTTATTGATGTTGTCGCAATTTTTGCTTTTAATAGCGACGAGAGTTAGAAAAAGAAAGTAGATTTCTAATTTTTAGTTTACCCGCTTAATGTGTTGTATCTTTCAATTATTATTTAAGATTGCACTTGGAGACAACTGGTATCTTATCTGAAATGTTATTATCACGTACAGTAAAAGTTCTTGCCCCTTCGATTGAAAAAAGTGACGTTAGAATTGTTTTAATTTTATCAAAACAAATACAATATAGGTACATACATTCATACAAAATATAATTATTTTGTTTTGATTGCAATCTAGTTAATGATTAGCCAATTAGAGAAATCTATTTAAGTTCTGCTTGAGCAAATTCGATTTAATTTATTTTCAATATGAATTACATCATGATTAATACCATTTGACCGTTAATGAAACCAAATTATTTGTCAAATAATTTTTATTTAAATAATTTAATGTAAAAAAAAAATTAATATGATTGCAAACTCTCGTATATAACTTCTTTTTTTTAAAGCAGGATACAAGCATAAAATATTTTCGAGCCATTTCAAAACTAAGCTTACTGTAAGGCAGAAAATTTATTTTTATAGATATCTCCAGATATTTCTATTTTTGCGTTAGAACTATGTACTAAAATATTGTACTTTATTTGTTTTTAATTTACTTTTTTTTACTTTATATGTTTGATGCTCTAGAATCGGTTTTCAAGTGAGAGTTAATTTTGAATAGGCTTTTGATAGCCTTTGTCACTTCTATTAAAAAAACTCCAAAAAATTGTTTTTTTTTTTTATTCGGATTATTTGTTGTTGTGTTATTGGTGACTAAAGTCAAAAGTCTCTATTTATTTCATTCAAGTCAGATATCTCAGGCAAAGAAAAACCTTAAACGATAAAAAATTAAATTAAATCAACATACCAAGATATTCAGTAACAGTAGAGAATGATCCAGCGAATAGAAAAATAGAGTCATCTGACAAATGCTTTTTATTGATTTAAAAATAATCAAGAAAATTATGCTTTTGAAAAATAAATAAAAATAAAAATAATTCTCATGGTTAGGCAATCGAGATATCAAAAAACACACAGATGCACCACTGATGATTGTTCCTTCAATTTATTTGCCTAGTGTATATAACTGCCATACGATATAGCATGCCTAGTTCTACTTAATCTTAATATATGTAATGGTAAGAAGTAAATAAATTAGTATTTTCATGCATATATCCAATTATTACGGTTCTAATGATTCTTTCTAAAAATGAATAATATTTAAATTATAATCAAAATGTAAATAGGTACATATAACATGATTTATTCAATCACAATTAAAATTAAAACCTTAACATAACTTGATTTGTACTAGACCTAAGCAGTTAAGCAATCTGTAAACGGAAACTTGATAGAATAAATACATAGCCATTTAAACATCTTTACAGACATGAGAGAAGAAAACAGAAAATGATTTCAAAAAAAGAAAACAACACACTAGGCTTTAAAAAGACTACAATATAAAATGTTTATCGAAATCGGTTAAGTAGTTAACGCGGAATTCGAGAATTTTTTTGGTAATTTTGTTTATGTACCAAAGTTCAGACGATACTTACAGCAGTAGGTGGGGTACACCCAATTTTTTCTATAAAAATTTCTTAGAGCTACTTTTGAGATAACACACAAAGTAGGAAGGTTATTAAATATGTGCATGAATAGTACTGAAAGTCTTATTATTTGTCTCTAAAATCACAATTCGTAGAAAAAAAACGTTATAGACCGAGAGCCGACAGCAATTTTTGGGTGTGAATTATAGCACAAATTCAATGATGCAGTAAGATAGGTCTTTACTTTTTATTTGCAAATATGCAAGTCTGGCAATACGTAGTTGGGGCGTTTGCAAATAATTCTGCATTGAAAATGCATTTTTTCTGAAATCCCAGATAAAAGATAAAGATATAGCACTTAAAAAATTATATTTAATAAAAGAGCTGAATACCATAGACATGAATATGAGGGTCCAAGACTTCTTAGGTGGGGCCTTCTGTATGCAAGACGCATTTGAAAATTCATTTTTATAGTGCGTCGTGCATACAGAAGGACCACCTAAGAGGTCTTTGACCCCCATATTCATGTCTATGGTATTCAGCTCTTTTATAAAATTTTAATGGTATACCTTTTATCTGGGCTTTCAGAAAGAAATGCATTTCTATTGCAGCAACGCCCCAACCACAGCTTGCAAGACTTGCATATTTGCGAATAGAAAGTAAAGACCTATCTTATTGCATCATTGAATTTTTGCTATACTTCACACCCAAAAATTACTGTGGGCTCTTAGTCTATTAGCTTTTGAGATTTATATACGAAGTTCTAGTTGTAGCTTGTAGGTACGCAATTAGTAGAAAGAAAAAAATTGAGAAAAGAATATTAAGATTAAGTTTAATTTTTGTTTGCCAAAAAGTATAATTATTATATTTTTTTTTAATTACTGCAACAGCTGTTAAGCAAAACTTAAAGCAATAAGAATGCAGGTAGGTAGTAAGAATAAAGTCCTGTGGGCATTACTCTACTGTGATCATGAAAAAAGACTACAAAACTCAAATAATCGAAATCTTTGCTAGCAATCAAAGTTTATTTCGTAGTGGAAACAAAAATTGAATAGGTATGCAAAAGAATCAGGCTGAAGGAGAATAATGCTTCAACTTCAAATATAATTTTAGCTAGGAAGTGGATAAATTTTTCAATGAAAAAGTCAAACATACCATTTATTTTCGAATGCATTCCGGATTCGTGTTCTCCTTCCATTATCTGGACGGTAAATGGCGACTCCGTTAGATTTTTTTGCAATGCAGGGTGTTGCATACTGGAGCCGTTAGCTTGAAGCGATGCGGATATAATTATTTATTATAACAACAAATATGGACAAACGAGTGCTGCACTTTAAAAAGCGAATTTTTTTTATAACGGAATGAACCTAGTCACAAATGTTCACTGTCGCTTTGTCACCAATTTTGATGTTATTTTTGTATGCAATTATTTTCGAGAGATTACGCGAGTTTTTAAATGTTTTCCCTTTGGTCCAATTGGTTGTAAATTCGTTCCCGCGGTGCCTCTTGCTTTCTTTGTACTAATTAGTTTTTTCCTCACACTCAAAACTTTTCTTTTTAATACCAGAAAACCAGCTGCAGTTTGGAAGTTGTAAAAAAATTTATTAGAAGACAAAAATGTAACCGAGCGACTCGAATTTTGAACTGGTAGCATGCCCGGAACAATCCAACAAAAAGGAATAAACCACAAGGGATAAGGTGTTAAGGTTCTATATTTATAATTAGAAATTTAAAGGGCGCTTAGGCGTGATAGCAGTCGTAGAAATCTAAACTCAATTGGCACAGAAATATAATAAAAATAAAGAAAATCTAATTGGTCTGTCTAGTTACTTTTCGCCTTCTCTTTTAATTTTCAACTCAGTTTAATATTTTTAGAATTTCCTTTTAGTGATGTTTTTCGCCCTCTGTTAAGTTTTGTTTTGACTTTTTGTTTTGGTTTCAAAATGACAACCTAACAAAAGTAAAACAGAGTGCTGCCACTTGTAAAATTTTAGTTTCAGCCATATTATTCACATTGGATGTAATTTTAAATACAACTGGATTTATTGAATCGGAAAATTTGAATCCATGTCCATATTATTCGGTCTAACGGCCATATTATTCACATTAGATTTGAATTAGACTTAAGTGAATTTGAAATACGACTGGATTTTTGATTTAAGATTATTTTGATCGCGGCTCTGAGACATTTTTAATATAAAATCTTTTTACGGACTTACCACGATTGTTTTGAATAATAGTTTCCCGACGTTTCGACAGGGTTGCGCTTGTCGTGGCCACGGGTTGAAAGATTTTATATTAACGACTGTAATTATTCAATCCGAACATATCAAATCCATGTCCATGTTAGTTACTCTAACCCATTTTTAATTTTTTTTTTTAATTTTTCCATTTTTCTTACCGCCATATTATTCACTCGATACATCCAGGTTTAAACTTAAATCCAGATCAATTTACATTGAATTTGTATGATTTAGATCCAGATTTAAGTCTTAATCTAGATGTATTATGAGTGAATAATATGACCGTTACTTTTGAACTATAATTCACATATTTATTTTTATATCCTACCTATGTATAAATAACTTTTTTTGGAGCGCAAAAATTGAAACTTGTAACGAATATAAATTAAGTTTTAATCTGGCAGTAAGTTCTTAAACTGTCCTCCCGATAGCAGTTTAAATGCAATTGGATTTATTGAATCTGGATTTAAACATTTGAATTTAAAGCCAGGTACGCAGTTCAGCTAAACTAAATTTTATCTCTACAATCGTTTGCTAAGAGCACAAATGTCAAAATTTATCTGTGAAAGAATGCGTTGAGCATTATTTCGCTTGCTAAATTAAGTGGAGACTTTTTAAATTTAGCGCGTGAACTGCGTACTGCCTAGCTAAATGTCCTCGCTAAAATTTATCTTTGGAGGAATTTTGTATGGAAGATAAATTTTAGCGCGATCTGCGTACTAGGCTTAACTGCGGATCTAGCTATATATATGGATTTTTTATTAAATAATACATATTTCCGACTGTTTCGAAATACATAGTTTAAACAGTCACAAATCTAATAAATACGACCATACATTTATATTCTGGATCGAGACCTCGAGTTTCACTAGGATCGGATTTTTGACCCAGGTATATCTTCCATAGATTTGAGAGCTCGATATTAGGCATTTTTCTTTTTTAATTAAGCCTAGAGTATGCAGATCGTGCTAAAATTTATCTTCCACACAAATTTCCTCCAAATATAAATTTTAGCGAGGATATTTAGCTAGGCAGTATGCAGTTCACGCGCTAAATTCAAAAAGTCTCCATTTAATTTAGCGCGTTAAATAATGCTCAACGCATTCTTTCACAGCTAAATTTTGACATTTGTGCTTTTTGCAAACGATTGTAGAGATAAGAATTGTATGGATAAAATTTAGTTTAGCTTGAACTGCGTACCTGGCTTTATGAGCAGTTCATAGCTGAATCCGAACTGTCAAACAAAAATGTTGTGTTTCTTTTTGAATTCAGAGCGCTCAAAGCTCGGAATTTGTGTTTCTTTTTTCGTTCAGAGCTAGCTCACAGCGTGCTCCATGAGCTCAGGATAAAATAACCGAGCAAATGGAGTAAAACGCTAAGCGCAGCGAACTTCATACAGTTTTCACGCAATTTGACAGATTATGACAATTCAGTGCTCAGGTAACACAGGTATTAAATCGGAATGCTCTGAGCACACCCTGCACAGAGTTTACTCCGCTCGCGCAGGTTCTGATCTGAACCAACTTTGAACTAATTTAGAAAAAACGCCTATTGAGTTGAGTTGAAATGGTGTTGAGATGACATAATGGTGTTTCTCATGAGATGACATAATGGTGTTTCTCAAGTTAACTCCTCAACCCATGTTTTTTAGCACGAAATTCCGCTCTTGAAGCGGAGTCGAGTCGGTTCAAGTTCATTTCAACTCGATGTGGGTATACAAATGGTTGAAACGAGCTTCAAGCTCGCTTAAATACCACATGGAAACGTAGTAAATTTGCGGTTGCCGGTACGGTACAGAATGAAATCTATGACATCCCCGATGTGAAATTATTTGACATTTTCCCACCTCCTTTTTTTCTCTACCAATCTACTACTTCCTTTTTGCTTGTTTGTTGCACAGCGTTTTACAATCGTACATTTGCATTTCAAATTATCTAATTTTACAAAATTTTGTTTGGTAGACACAATTAAATTAATTATTTCTTCTAGAAAATGTTGTGATAAGTGTTTAATAAAATTTGTTTGAATTCCAAAAGTGCCTTTCACAATGAAAAATTTAATATTTTTGTGCCTTTTTGGCCTTTTAAGCCAAGGTACAAACTTGCAATCTCAGCCACACCCCAAAACATTCAATTTACGTTATTGACTTTATATTTATTCTAGTTAATTGTTTGACTGATGGAAAAAGATGTTCTATGCCCCAGATCCTGCGGGGATCATGGTTCTCCTGGGAAGAAGGTTTACCAACTCAAACAGTAATCGACGCAAATTCAATGTCAAATCGAGGCTTTTGCATTGACTTCGAACACCACGGTGCCGATTACTCATTCGTGTTCAAAGGAAAAGCGGACTGCTACCATTGTGTCAAAACATTTCCAAGAACATTAAACGTCTTCGAAAAGTACGAAGGTTTGTTGTGCTATGAGAATTAAGCTATTTTTTAAAGGCTGCTTTATTATTTATTAAATGTGGAAATTTCAGGTCCTTGTGTATCACTGCCAAATGGTGTTGACCCATCTGTAGGTAATGTGTGCAAGGGCGTCAAGGAAGACTCGCAGTTAATCACACTATTTAATGAGAATTTCATTCCGATTAATTGTCGGTCGTCACTGGAAGGTGTATGGCATTTTACTTATCAGGTATGTACATATAGAAATGGTTTGTTTCAAATCGTTGCAATTATTTTAATACCTATGTATGTGTTATGATGAAATAGTATAAACCCTAGTTGTTTTCGTTTTACTCACTACCGCATTATTACTTGGAAATTTCGCTAATGCATCTTTAAAAGTAATTACACGAACACACAATTCATTTTCCATTTTCATGAAACTCGGGCTTCGTATTGATTCTTTGTTTTTCTTTCTTTATTGGATTCATCTGATAGAGATGGTTTTGATATTCGTTCACAGGTTAACTTAATGATCAAGTTTATATCCATTGGGTCAATTAAATATTGACAAAAAGCTATAATTCTACCTATTAGTTTGCGCGTCCCCAACTGTTAAGATTGTTTAAGACAGAAGCTTCCCACTCTATGCTACATATTAAAAAACAAAACTAAAAAATATAAACTAAGTAAATGCATTAACAGTTCCGATCATTAAGTTGTGGAGTTGTATTTGATAATTAAATAAAATTGAAAGCTAATACGGATTTCGTTCGAAAAAAAGCATCAAAAAATTATTTTTTCTCTTATTATAATAATTATTGTCGGCTAGAACCTGGGGCTTGGATTATTGTCCATTGGAAGGATGTGGCTGGCCGGGTTTCTTAGCGCGCATACTAGACTAGTCACAAATGTAGCAGCGGGTTGTAGCGAGGGTACTCGATTTTCACCATCGCCACATTGAGCTCCCTCATGAATGCTTTCATGTGCGGCTTTGAAGTCGAGGAAATGATGCGAGATTCTTGACTTGAAATGCGTTGGTTTTTTCTTGGATTCGAAGCAGGCAGGTCGATCTTCAATTTGATAATTACCGATTAAGGTGATGTAGACTGACTTTGTTCAGATGAAAGTCAAGTCATCGAATATGCTTCTTTTTGTTACGTAACCTTAATCTCAGAAGATTTCCACTAGTGTCTTGATCTTCCTAAGTCTTCTCTTCAGGTTCGCTTCTTCCATACTGAGTAGAGGAACTGGATCTTTAATGACTCAAAGTAATTAATCTGAACGTTTTAAATACTGAACTAATTTATAATGACTCTGAAATGTTTGCACTTCCATTATTTTATGTAAAATTTGTATTCACTTTTTTTGGTCTTTTAAACATGGATTTCATGTCTTTCTCGGAGACTCAGAGACCGATTGCACTACACACGACATATCCTACATAATACCGATCGACTGAGGAATATGGCGTCCATGTTATACAGTCATCGCGTTAGTGGTAAATCGCAGCTCAGTTTAATTCCAAGCGCCATTGCTTTGGATCTACGAGTGCCACTGACGATATTCATATATTTCATTGGAAATTGCTTAAAAAGGTTCTGTTTCTTTCATAAAAACCATAAAACTACTCTGAAAATTTTAGAAACAGCAGTTCTTAAATATCCTTAATTAATTTTATTCCCATAACCTAACAAAACAATACAGAAATGTAATACATTGTCGTTAGGTGACATGACGATCTACCAAGTTTTTATTATTTGAAATAACCACCGCTAAACTATTGCTAAAAAAACTCATATCTCACGCCCAGGCACGAGTTAAGATTTCTTTTATATAAATAAAATATAATTATCTTTTGTGTCTCAGTATGTCAGTGTTTATATATCAATTTCCTTTTCAGAATCGGTTCCGTTTTACTGGTGTATGCAACAAGCCCGATGCTAGAATTCAATCATGTCAAACAGCAGGTACTCAATTTCTGATCACGAATCAAAAATTCAACATATCATATCAGCAATGTGAAGGCATGGAAGGTACATTTACCGGCTCTGTTGAATACAGTTGCCTTGGAGATTGGTTTATTGGCAAAAATCATTATTTTGCCGTAGCCAACACGAAAGAATCTCGAAAAGATGAAAAATATCGTTGTTTCCTTAAGAATCGAGATGATGATTTATACATTGGAGTCTCTATTACCGCCCAGTGTAATACATTAAAAACACCCGAAAGTTCGCCGGAACGTTTAAAACTCACACCAGTAAAATCTGAAGTTGTTGAGCCGGGATGTTCTCTGCCGCAGAACTTTAGTGGAGAATGGGTGAATACGGCCAATATTGATGCCGATGTCCAAATTAGTGAGACGCACATTAACGAAACCTATTATCCCGACAAGTCTCGTTACCGTCGAACGATTTACGTCTGCCGCGAACGAAGGGGCACTCGAATTATGATGGCTCGTCTTACTGTGGACGGTTGTCAAAAGGATTATGTTTGCTTCGACTTTATGCCACGCCATCACAACGTCATTAGATATCGTAAGGGGCTGGCGGTTATAAAAGACGACTTCAGCACGGTTTGCTCTTGGGTGCAATTCCCGAACAAAGAGGCTTGGAAATATAATTTCTTCTTAGCAAAAAATCCAGTCCCAGTCAGATGTCCAGTAGCTGGAAAATTTAATTTCACTCAACGCGGGGAGCATAAGTTCAAAACGAGGTAAAAGATTGATGGGATGAAGATAAAAAGTTAGCTTTTATTGTTTTTTTTTTTACTAGAATTCTTGGCGGTGTAACTCTGAGTCCCAGGCCAGACATTCATTGTAAACAGAATATTTCGGATCTATCAGTTTGTGATACGGATCAGAAGGAAATGGCCATAGATGAAAATTACTGCCTTTCAGTTGATCATTTAGGACGTCCTGTTGACATTTACAGTAAGCACTCAAAGTCAAAACTATACTTTCAATATGTTCTTAATTAATTTGCTATTCTGTTTAGGTGATCCCGATTTTAGAATGAAATGCATTGGCTTCTGGAAGGAAAATCTCAAATCTTACCTTATAACTTATGATGCCTTGGATCCGCTTTCGAAATATCGCTGTTGGGTGTACCAGAGAGCTGATCTCAATCGTGTTCTTATGTCACAAGGTAAGTTGATTATTAGACCGAAAAGCTAAGGAAAATATGAAGGGAAATTTTATTTGTAGCTGTTGGTGCATTTTGCAATCTCAAACAAGATGTTACTTCATGGAATTACACAGAGGGAGCTGCTGTTGCCATTGATATGACAGAATACGAACGTGAAAGAGATCAATGTCCGATGCATTTCGACGATGGATCCGACCCATGGGTTGAATCCGAAAGTTATATAAAAATTTTCGATTGGGACTTTTACAAAGCTGGCGCAGATCAATTAACAAAACATATGAGCATTGGCATGTTTATGTCTGTGACAGCAATTATTATTGGAAGAAGATTGATTGATATTTTAGTTTAGTTCATACTTACTAATATAAAGTATTTTACTTTATAAATCGAAGCAGCATTAAAAGAAAACTAGAAAATAATTCCGTCCACATTATTAAATTTAAGAATTGTTGTATATTATAATTTTATGACAAAACAATAGTTGAAAGTAACATTCCTTTAATCTCATTTTAACTTTTTAAATAAAATATACATAAATCAGAATTTGAATTATTAATACAAAAAAGTATAGGCCAAGTTCATAAATGTAGAAATGCATCAGTCCTGCAAGATTTGCGTTCATAAAAGCAAGATAACAGTCAAATTGCGTTCACGTTTGTAGTGGTTTTTGTTTTTTTACCAGGTTGCTGGAAGAATAATTTTCATTTCTGCCATAGTTTAGTTTGTTTCGTTTTTTCTGCCACATACTCGCAGAAGTTTTTCCTGTCATAAATGTATTGAATAAATATTTTATGCATGGCATGTGCAACACTTCAAAGAAACGTCAGGTTTTTGTGATGCTATGACCCTAGTAAGGTACATCATTTTAACTTTTTTAAAGTTAAAGTAAATTATTACTTTAATGAAAAATGGCAGTTTATTTGCTTAACATTTTCATATTCCACTTTTTCTGGGGCCTATTCGGCCCTATCGAGGTATTCAGCGCTATCGAGGTATCCGTTTGGAGGAAAATTTTGAGAATTTTCAATCGAGGTATCCGTTCCGAGTGCCACATCGGACAGATCTTCCGAAAAAATTAAACGCACTTCATCGCAGTGCTCTTTACTTAACGCATTAAGTAAAGAATATTTGACAGATTCGCGTTAAATTTCTTCCGACGGTCTCCGATAAGAAATAGTTGCGGAATAAAAATTGAAATTTTTTCAAAATTTTTATTAAAAAATTATTTACAAATAATTTGTTGTCTTTAGTGTAATAAGTGTGTATTTGAATAAAGAAAACAATGACTAGGCCTCAACAGAGAGCGGTTTATGGATATGCTGCAATTTTATGGTACCCATTTTTACTTACGCTGCATCTGAACGTTTTTTTTTTATATTCGGTTGATCTCTTAAAACTTGTTATTCCTCTTTCTGTCTTTTCTTTATATTTAAGGCTTCGGCTTCCAAGCCTAAAGCAACACTATTCATTTATTCATTTATTTGCAAACAATTCTATAAATTGTTCAACAATTTTTTTTTGAATGAATTTTTTCGCTGAAACAAAACAGATGAAGCTGACTTATACGTATGTCAAATGAAAGCGATTGCATGCTTCATTTATTTTGTTCCGAAACGGATACCTCGAACGCTATCTATGTTACGATCGGATTTGACTTTCGTATCGGAATTTCTTCCGAACGTATACCTCGGTAGGGCTGATTGCGTCGGAGGGGAAAATTCTCCGCGATGTCAAAAATGTCACTCAAAGACACACCTCATCACAATGGCCTCGTTCAGAATTGTATCCAAAGCGATCTGGATAGCTTTGTGTTGTTGTAATCCCTTGTGAAAAAAACAGCTGATGCAACAACAACTAAACGAATCTGAAAATTTTTGGATAGGTTGACACCGCCTTGGATAGGTTTCTGAACGCGAGGAATGCAATGCAAAACACCGGTGTGCGTTCCATAATTTTGGGAAAATGTTCCGAGCAGCCGTTCGAAAAAATACCTCAAAGAAAAAATCCTCCGATTCGTATGAAATCGGAGAATTTTCCGCTCCGACGGATACCTCGATAGGGCCGATTATGTAAGACGATTATCGTTGAAATAACTTTGTTATCCTTTAAATGCGATTACGTATAACAAGAATAGTTTTAGTTTTAAGGATAGATTCACATAAGAGTGCTACCGATACCGGGCTACCTATACCTACCGATACTCGATACTATAAAATATTTTCATAATCATTAGGCCAGTCCCACGAAGAAAAAATCTCTGAGCGCTCAGAGATTTTTTAAAGTGGGACAAAAAATCTCACCTTAAGCGCTGAGGTATTTTGCGGAGATAAGTGAGACGAAAATTTTTTGGATTCATTTCTCAGTTTTCTTTCTCAGCTAAAACAGCTGTTCTTCTGACAATCAAATTTAAATTTTTTTGTGGTGCGCAAGTGCAAAAGTGGTAAATAAATATAAAATAAAGACGGAATGCTAATAAAAACTAAAATAAATTGAACTTTTTGTTATTTCTCATTCATTTCAATAAGTTTTCTGCTTCAAAAAATTAAATATTTTAAGCAAAAGTTGAATGTGATTTTTCAGGATTTCAGTACGAGAATTATAACACCTCATGGCGATTTCCATGCAACAAAAAAATCGGTTCTGCTTAGAAAAAAATCAGTTTGTTTAGAAGAAAAAATCGAATTTTCGGGACAAATGAAATCTTTCGTTTTTAGCAAGATTTACACGGATTTGCACACACACTACGAAGATTTGACATTTCTCAGGAGTTAAAAGTTTTTTGCTGCAGTGTTTAACAAATATTCACAGTGTTCGTCGTGTGTTTAAATAGATTTAAAACAAATATATCTATAAAAATGTGTTTTATTTATCAAATAAGTGTGGATAATGAATTAAAAGTGATCAACAGGTTTAATTAACTGTGAAATTAAGTGCCCAAAGTCCATTTATCCCAGCTTGCCGATGCGTTCCTTGATTGATGATTTTCGTGTTGGAATTTGTTTGTTTTTTCTACTTGTATGAACGCACAACTAGTTTCGTTTTATTTTGCAACCAATTCCTGATATATATTTGCTTTAAATCGTACAAAACCACACGTAAAATTGAGTGCACTTTAAATAATTGTTAAACACTTTGTGCGTGCAATAATTGTTTACCTTTTTGCTTCAAAACTGCTGTCAAACGGTACACACACAATCACAAAAAAAAAATCGAATTTTTTACAGATTCCTTGCAGCTAAAAAAAATAATCGATTTGAAATTGTTGCATGGAAATCGCCATCAGTTTTTTTTACAATTGAGCGGAGAATGTTGTCCCACGAAATGATTTCGCCTCCGTCAAATTGACATTGAGCGCTCAGTGAGATTTTATTTGGTAGGACACGCCTATTGTTTCTTGTGTACGAATATTTTATCGTATTGAGATTGGTTTTGGTTTTGGCACTATAATGTGAATTTGGTGGCATAACGGCTCATGAAGAACCGGGCAAAGTGACTTACAACTCTCAACCATTACGCCACGGGCTACTACTCCCCGCATATCTTTTCGAAATAAAAGACACAAAAAGCACTTTATTGTGTATCAAACACAATTTTAAGTCATTATTTACAATTAAAAATAGATTTGACACATGAATTCATTACGAGCGCGCGGAAAGATTCGCAAATTTTCTAGTTGTTTATGTTTTATTCACAAAAAGATGCGTTCTGGATGAGTCCTGACGACGACAGATGCGATCTCTTTGTCCCCTTTTACACAAGGCAGCTGAGTTGCCGCCAACAATTAGTTCATAGGCGAGAAGGGCAGGAAGAAAGACGGGGAAATGAAATCTCCCCGGTCACCAAATTCAGGAGATTTTTTTGACGTTTCTCTTCACGCTACGTTTGTGTGCGTTCAACCAAGGTAGTTTAACTGGCTGAACAGAATGGTGACGCAGACGGAAACGGAGACGGAGCCGGAATAGCTGTCAAAATATTGAATACACGCAAATTCAATGTTGCGAACACAACGGAACGTAGACGCATACGGAGACGCAGACGCAGACGGAAGAGTTCACCAACTTTTAACTTTTGACGTACGGCACTTTTGACGTTTCAATTTGTATGAAGAAAAAAAACAACTTTTTGGGTCGGAAAAAAATATTGTGGTTATTTGTATCGCGAAAAAAATTATTTATTAAAAGGAAAATTAGAGGAAACAAAAAATGTGAATTCTGAGCTTGTACACAATAATATTCTTTTGTTTTTCTTCAAAATACTTTCAAAGCTGTACAGCTCCATTGTGGACATGTAAAAAAAATGACGTACGACACTTTTTGACAGCTCTTCCAGTTCCGTCTGCGTCTTCAGTTCCGTCATTCTATTCTGTTCAGCCAGTAAAAGGAAAATAAAGAAAATCTCCGGGTTTTTGTTGCTTGCGTGTGAAAGGTACAAGAGATTGTTAAGGAGATTTAAAGAAAACGTCAAAAAAATCACCAGCAACTAGTATCTTCGTGTGAAAGGGGACTTTAATTTGTCCCCTTTCACACAGGGCAACTGAGTTGCCGGCAACAAATAGTTCATAGGCGAGAAGGGCAGGAAGAAAGAGGGGGAAATGAAATCTCCCCGGTCAACAAATTCAGGAAACTTTTTTGACGTTTCTCTTCACACTACGTTTGTGTGCGTTCAACCAAGGTAGTTTAAAAGGAAAATACAGCAAGTCTCCTCCAACTTCGTATCTGCGTGTGAAAGGTATAGGAGACTGTTAAGGAGATTTAAAGAAAACGTCAAAAAAACCACCAGCAACTAGTATCTTCGTGTGAAAGGGGACTTTGGGAGATTTGATCTGCGTTCACGAATACATGAAAATAAGCTCTCATGTCAAATTGAAATTATCTTTGTTCAGTCAATTGAAAGTCTATTATGTGTAAACAATAGTCACCGATACTATTAAAATATGGGCTGACATGCTTTGAAGATGAAATTTTTCTATGCCAACATGTTTTATTCAAAAGATCAATTCTGGAGTTTAAGAAGAGATTTTACAGATTGCAATGAAAAATGACATTAGAGTACAAGACACTCAAAAGGCAAAATGCATTGCAACTGACTTTAACCCGGCTTGGTTAAATTTATCACCAACTGATTTGAATATTAACTGAAAGGTACGTCGCACCATCTGTTGTTTAGATTTAAAAGTAATTAACGATAACATGGAAATCGAAACACATCACTAGAAATTTAATTGACATATACGTCAAAATTGACACTTGTAAATCCAAATAAAAAAACGAAGTCGATTCTTTTCCTCCTTGCCTCGGTAATCATCTTTTAAATATACAATAAATTCGAAAACATAACTAATTCAATTTATTTTATAGCTGAAAATAATAAAACATGGCCATGTCTCTTGTTCTCCGAAATGCCTGCAAAGCAAATGGTAAGTGTTGGACGTAATAGAACTAAACAAAAATTTTGCACATGAATTTTTTTGTTATATAACTTCTTAACTAAACAAAAAAATAAAAATCTTAACATTACCGTCAGGCATTAATCTACTTAAAAATGTTCGTGCAACTCCTCTAAAGACTTTCACATCTTCAGCTCTGCTTGCTCCAAAGAAAGAAGTTCAACTAAATCTCGTAAAATCAGTCCAGGTAATTCTCAAATACATTTTATTGCGTAGTGTGCCTCATTAATATACATAATGTATGTACATAATTTGTATATTTATTTTTTATAGAGGAATATTTCTGTCACAGCTCCAAAGCTATCATCAGGTGGATCACATTCCGGAATATGGGTAGCCGAAAGGGGTATTTCCGTAGCCTTCTTGGGAGTTATCCCAGCTGCGTTCTTGTTTCCTTCCCAAGCGTTAGATGCTTTGTTGGCAACTTCCATTGTTATGCATCAACATTGGTTAGTTAAACAATACCTACTTCGCTTATGTTTTCAAAATAAACTATGTTCAATTTGTTTTATACTTTCAGGGGACTAGAAGCTATGGTCATTGATTATGTGCGCCCAGTAATTTTCGGTAATGTCGTGCCAAAAGTAGCACAAGGAGCTCTATTTCTAATCTCTGCTGCTACTCTTGGTGGCCTTTTCTATTTTATCTATAATGACATTGGTATTGCAAGGGCTGTTAAACAACTGTGGTCAATCAAGGCGGCCGGCTCCTCAGAGAAATAATTTATTATTTTTAGTGTTCATTTTAAAAAAAAATTTATATATTAAATTAAAGACTTGACGATTGTTAAATATGTATAACTTGATTTTCATTTTTTGTTGGAAAACAGAACTTTACTTAGCAAAAAAAAAAAAAAAAAAAACTTTTTTCAACAACTATTTCCCATTAAAAAAAATCCATTGATGGTTAACCCTCATCAAACAAAACATTTTAATACATTTTAAAATAGGTTCAGCTTAGAAGGGACCTACTACACACATAATTTTGTTTATAGTTTCGGTGTGTATTTCATCACAAGGCGAAATATAAAGAAAAAAAATGGAGTTTTTCGTTCGAATCGGAGACATTTTGCTTCGAGGTAGTTCTCCGATCAGCAAAATGTCTCCGATTCGTAGGAAATCGAAGAGAATTTCGTTCCGACGGTTACCTCGATAGGGCCGAATAATCAATTGTGTGGAATACAGAAAATAGACGAAAAACTCCTATTTTTTTCTTTATATTTCGCCTTGTGATGAAATACACACCGAAACTAAAAACAAAATTATGTGTGTAGTAGGTCTCATCCAAGCTCAACCTATTTTAAAATGTTTTGTTTGATGAGGGTTAACCATCAATGGAACAAAAATATTTTTTTAAAACTGGTAACAATGTTCAAGTTAATAGACCTGGGCCGTATTACGATTACGAATTATGTATGTACAATTTAAGCGTTTAGAAGATGAAGGTTCTAAGCGACATTTTTAAGATTTTGAGTAATCAGCATTCAAACGATTTTTAAAAATAATAAAAATTTAAAGTAATGTTTATAATCTTACTGCATTAAAAACAAATGATCTGTCGGATATTTAGACTATCGCCTTAATTTATTGTTATTTTTTATAAAATAGACGTTTTTTTTTATAAACAGACGTTTTTCTGTCTTAATTATGATTATTCAATGGAATAAATAATAATAAAAAATGATTTCAAAAACATATTGTTTATTAATGATTTTTGATACACCACATTGTTAGTCTTCTTTTCTGGTGCATAAATAAATAATGTTGATGGTTTTGCGAGGGGGGAACAGGTCACAATTTTCCATTTCAAAACTTAAAAAAAAAGATGAATGAAATTGGTAAAGTCCTTCTCAAGTTATGGCATGACCAATGGAAATAGGGATGTTGAATCAACACCCAAATCTTGCTCTTTAAAGTTTGCGGCCATCTATATTCCACGAAAGTTAACACCATGCATAATAATATAAAAATATATATATTATGTATATACCTACAAAAAGATGCATAAATAAAAAATTTAAATGGTTGATTGATGATTTTTATTATTAAGCAATTCAGAAAATAAGCCATTTCGCATTTTCACGATTTTCTGACTTCTTCGGTCAAATCGGATGAGGTTCAGTTGAGATATGTCCGTACAAACGGAAATCCAATTCAGAAAGCATGTAATTTCGCGATTTTCCGACTTTTCCTTAAGATTAACTGAAGGAAATCATTTGAAAATGATATAATCTCAAAGAGCGCGTTCAGATAGATATAGAGAAAAAACAAAACAAAACAAAATGTAGGGAAAAACTTGGGATTGGGAAGCACACTTCTAGAGGATTTACCATTAGGTGAAGAAGGAAATAACCAAATGTTATTACCCATACAAAAATGTAACCGAACGTGTGACACACTGATACATTTTTATATTTCAAATATTTTTAGGACCTTATAATAATTTATTACATGTGTTTATAAGAAGAAAGAAGGATAAACAAATTCTATTAGTTAATCTTTTCCTGTTTTTAGTTTTTATAACATTATAGACCCTCTAAAATAAATAATACAAAATAAGCATTAGCAGATTCACTGTGGCGTATACGTACTTTTTATATCAGCATTTATTAATATTATTATAAGTTTATTAACCATAAATTAAACTACATTGTTAATAATTTTAAAATATAAAGCTGGAGCTGTTAGGGCTTTCAGCTAGTAATAAGGTTTTTAAAAGTTTTTCTAAATTAAGTGCTGACATTAATTTATATAAATTGTTTACATCTGATAATTTGTTGTAACAAGAGTTTGACTTTTTAAATGGTAAACGTTTGGTTTTCGTCGCAGAAGTGACAGAGCGGGAGCGTTTCGTTGGTGATGAGATGTTTGTGTGTAAAGTTAGTGTGACCCATTCGCAATCTTATATAAATTTGTATCTTATTATTTGATACGTCTTTAGGGTAGTTGGCTTTTTCAGCTTTAGGGTTAAATTTGGAGTAGGTGTGGTGATAATTTAACCAGTTAGTTTTCCTCTTGTATTTCCATGTCTTAAGTAGATTGTTTTTTATGTTTCTTTTGTTGTAGGTATAGAATGTAGTAAGAGGTTCTTTTAGAGCAGATTTAGCTACAGCATCTGCAACTTTGTTGCCATTGATACCTTGGTGCCCTGGGATCTATGCAATTTTTAGTTTCCCATTTCTGGAGATGAGTTCATCGCGAATGGACTCGATGATTTCCATATTTTTATATAGCTTTTACAGAGGAAAGACTGTCTGTAAATATGATAGTCTTTTTGTTCTCGGATTTTTCAATTGCACTGAGAATGGCAAAAAATTCAGCCGTGATATCAGCTTTTAAATCAATACATCACAGCTTTATAGTTCATTTAATATAATTGGTATGAGATATATTTTAAACAGCCAACCCCTCAAGTCAAAATTATGTTTTTATGTGAGTTAAGTCAGAGTTCGTTGTTTAAAAAAATAAAAACCAATTGCTAATTTTTTCCCACTATAAAATTTTACTTCCTTCATTGTGGAGTGGCGGGAATTTTAGTGTAGAGAAATAATGTCGAATTTTTCTCTAATGCCATGTCTTATTCCAGATATCTTTTTTAATAACAATTCTGAAGGGAATAGCGAAGAAATACGGCTGACATTTGATATTCAGAACAAATGCTGACTCACACTTCACTTTCTGATCCTCTGTATATGGGAATTAGGTCTACTCTGCAAAATAAATAAAATAAATTAAGTGAATCATCAGTTACTCTTGGGCTTTGCAGCGACATCGCTCCAGTCAAAGACTTTTAAAATTTCTAAATGACTTAAAGCTTATGAAACACTTTTGGTAACTAAATTCTTAAAGGAAGATTTGTTGAAAATTAACGAATAATTTACTTCAAGATTTCCTTACAATGAACTGTTTCTGAAGTTACTGAAAGTTGGACTTTATTTAATCTTTTTCGCTGACAAAATTAAAGGTTTAAAAGGTTGTCGAGCTTCGCGTGATGAATCGATGTAACATTTTTTGATAGAGATACAAATTAAGTACGCAATGGATTTCTCTTTTGCTTGCTTTTAAAATCCAGCTTGAAGCTTACACAATAATGGCTTCTTATTCTCTTTTGTTAGATCTGCTTCTTTATCCGCTTGCGGGCTCCCGTAGTATCACAAATATACCCAAAACGTTTGTTTACTTTTTTCTGACACGAAAATGCTAGATCTTTTAATTATTTTTTCATTTACTTCATTTCTCCTCTAGCAAAAATCTACCCCAAAAACTTAGCTACTGCACTTTTCCACTTGTCAAACAAAAAATTTAAAATTTAATTTGTAGTTTTATACATACATAAAAAAGTGGATTTGAATGGTAAAAGTGTAGAATGAATGAAATAATGTATTGTTTTTCATCACTGCTATCTTCCTCTTCATTTATTGGAACTGATTTTGGCTTTCTCACTTTTAGAAAAAGGTTTTTGGCTTTACATTTACCCAGAGAGACACAAAAAAATATCTAAAATGAGTTTCTTTACTTTTCATTCGTAGTACAACATCAAAAAGCTTGAGTCCAAACTTTTCGTGTATTTTCGTCCTTATTGGTATGTACTAACATACGAGTACTAGTTATTGACAGTTTGTATGCAAACTACATGAATTCCTTGTATGATGGCGTCGTTAGTTGCCGATGTCGTTTTTTCAACCAGTTCCCTTCGGATTGAAAAAAAAAACGCATCTAATATTAGGTAAGCCGGCATATTTATTGGTACTTTACTAACTAAGCGGAATAATTATTGTATTATTTTTTAACCGACGTACGTACATAATGTACATGCATAAAAAAACACACACATATTGTTAATACAAATTTTATTTGATACTAGTTTGATTATATAAAATAATATCGTTAATTTTGTTTTTGGCAACATAAAATTTTAACAAAAAATTTACTTACATACATATGTTCGTTGTAATAACAACCAAAAAATAAAACATACAAATTGGAAGTTTGATTGTCAAGATTGGTTTTTAACGTTATTTTTATAAAAGGTTCTAAGAGACTCCCAATTTTGTCTGTGTATTGCAATATGGGGGCGTAATTCACGCATATAGTGGACAGCTTGTTCTGGTGTCCAATTATTTCTCTAAAATAAAATATAGATTTAAATAAAAATGTATGTAAATATGTATATGTAAGCTCATTTGAAAAATAAAATTAAATAATTGATAATTTTTTTTTTTTCATTAGGAATTCTAATTACCATCATAAGATAACATCCAACAAGAGTAGAGCTACGTGTTCGTCCAGCTTTACAGTGTACGTAAACAGTTCCAAAGTTCTCAGGCAGTGAACTTGTGCTTAGATTTGGTATTCTATCGTTTTTGGCTAAGAATTTATTTATGAACTCGACACCTTGATAGAGATTCTCCTGACTGGGTGATCCAAAATCAACTGTAGCTAGTTGTAGAAAATCCACACCTAGTCGTGCCCATTTGGGTGCATCATTTGAAAATACCGACAGCTCATAGTTTTCGTTCATTGACACTACAGCTTTAAGGTTTTCTTTTTTAACAAGCTTTAATGTTTTATTAGTCAAATACTTTGAATTTATTCGTCTTCACTTACATCATCAGCCATTGATCGGAAGGGAAGAGCCCCTAATATTACATTCTCATCGACGCGATCGAACCAATTTCTAGATGTAGTTTTTTCGACCACAACATTGTAAAGCAGGGATGGGTAGAATGAGACACGTGCGAACATTTCCTAAATTTAACAGACAAAATATTGGTTTAGAAGGTGAGAAATTTTTCAGTTCCGAATTAAGTTTTGTAATGGACGCTGTCTCAAAAAATTTTATAGGTATACTCCATACCTACTTAAAAAAAGAAACAAAACGATACTTACAGCCATAATTAAATTTGCGTTTAGATTCACTGGGTGGAGACAAGAGAAGAAGTTGACTCAAAACAAAAACTTAAAACAAAACAACGTACACGACAACGACCTAGACCTACTCTACTCTACAAAAAAAATTAGGATTCATGGAAAAAGAAATTTACAAAAAAACAGCTGATAAAAAATGACGTTTACAAAAAAACAAGTCAAGGAAATCCTTCCAGTATGAATTCCAGTGTATTGGAAATTTTAAAAGAAAATTTTGAGCCCCTCAACACAAGCGGGTCTTCACGTATCGCGTTTACTACGGTGTGCGAATTGGATTGAAATCGCAGTCAGACGTGTTTAAGGCAAAAATACTGAATATAAAGATATGAATCTTTCGTACGTTTCACCCTCCAAAACCCATTTGTTTATATTGTTGTATTTGTAATTTAATTTTGTGTCGATGAATAGATGTGAAATCCAACAATAATATAGCAGGGTGGTGTGAAGATAAATACTGTGAATGTGTGAGTTGTGAAGATAAATACTTTGATGGTCTTATTAATTAGATTTTTGGCTGTTTAAACTATGTCTAAGTATTTTGAAACAGTCTGAAATATGCTTTTTTAATACAAGCAAGATAAAAAGATAGATAACTTTAGCAAAAATTAGAAAGGCTTTTAACAAAAACCTACATATGTTTATCAACTCCTACTCTCACCTCCAAGTGGTGAACATCGGGTGACCAGTACCTTCAACTGAAGGTGGGGTTCCAATCCCTGTGGACGGTTTTAGGTGTCAGCAAACGAGAGAGGGGGGGGGGGGGGGGGGGGGGGTTGAGGTCTACCAAGCAATGCTGCAGACAACCAGAGCTGCTGCTGAGCGAGCAGAAAAAAACGAAGGGAGGAACGCCGTCTTCTCAGGAGAAAAAAGAGAGAACATGCGAAGCGGGCGGTCGGGTCTATTGAGAACTGTAGCAGCAAGAGGATGTTCGAAAGTTCTACCGAAGGGTGAGACAATCTACCCAGGGCTACAAGACCAGAACGGAAGCCTGCTGAGATGAGAGTGGGAATATGTTGGTAGACACACAGTCAGTGCTGAGGATCTGGAGACAACACTTTTTTAGACTGCTAAACGGCGAAGATGGCCAAAATTCCGTTGTAAGACAGAACACTCCATTTGACCTGGACGATGATGGTCAAAATTCCCGTCCACCCGACTTAAATGAAGTGCAGTTAGCGATAGCCAAGCTTAAAACGTACAAGGCTGCTGGTGCGGATGGCCTGCCAACCGAGGTATTTAAAGCAAGGAGAGATGATTTGTTAAGGAGTATACACCAACGACCAACCTATCTCCAAAATTTGGTCGGAGGAAAGTATGGCCTATGAATAGAACCTCAGTATAGTGTGCCCCATCCACTAGAAATGAGACGCTCTGACCTGTGCCAACTACAGAGGTACAAGTCTCCTCCACGTGCGTCGCATAAAAAATCTTGTCATCTGTACTGTGTGATCGCTTAAAACCGTTTGTCAACGATCTGATCGGCCCCTATCAGTGTGGTTTAAGGCCCGGCCAATCAACCGTGGATCAAATGTTCAAACTCCGACAGATTTTGGAAAAAACCCAAAAACCGCCTCTTTAGCGATTTTAAAGTCGCATATGATAGCGTAGACAGAGACGAGCTATACAGAGCCATATCACATCTCGGCATCCCTCTTGTTCGCTTGTGCAGGATGACGATGGAGAAATCTCGTTGCTCCGTCAAAGTCGGCAAGAACACCACCGAACCCTTTGATTTCGAGAAAGGTTTGAGACAAGGCGACGCGTTATCATACAACCTCTTTAAAATCGTACTTGATGCAATTGTATGCAACTCGCAAGTCAACGACAGAGGTACAATTTTTCAAAAGTCTATTCAACTACTTGCTTATGTGATATTAGCTCTGTTCTTTTACTTCCCAAAACTGCCAATTTCTACGAATTTAAGTGCAAAGTTCTGTCAAAGTTCATATAAAAAAACATTAAATGGTACTAAAATTCGTGGAAATAGGCAGTTTTCGGAAGTAAAAGAACAGACGCATTGACATCATTGGGAGAACGAAGCAAGCCTAATAAATTTGTGTTTTATTATTTATATTTATAACAATTTTCATTTGCTTAGTTTTGACGCGTCTTAGGCGAGTCACTACTTGCGTTTTTTTAGCTATAAGTTTTGCCAGCAAAATGTGGAAATTTGTAAAAATTTGCAATAAATTTCACGTTACCAAACAGACTGTTAGTTTTAAATTTAGTTTCAGCCCTCGATAGTCTTCCCGACTTAATAATCATTGGAGGAGATTTTAACTCATGTTATCCCTTAAGGAGAGATGACAAAAAAAATTTAAATGATATTCATTTCACCCACTGGTTCACTGATCACCGATTTCTTGATTATGACTTCGAGCAGCCGAAGGACCCAATCGTCGGAGCTCCGTCAAATGCTAATATCGCCTGTCTAACCCTAGACGCCATTTCAGATCATTTTTCGGTACACATACTAACTGCCGTAATATTCACGCCGTTTAAAACTCTGTTTAAAAGCACTTAAACCGACTACATTTAACCGAACTAAACCGATAGAATTTAAACGACAAAATCTCGTTTAAATCGGTAATATCTTTGCCGAAGATAATTTCTTAAAATTTTAAAATTTTGCATCAAGTTTTGCATTTTAAAAATCGAAAATCACATTGATGGCGGTTTCAAACACCCCTCTTGTGCGAAATTTGTTACCCCTCTCCAAAAATTTGTATCCAAAAACGTAGCCTGATATTTTGGCTTAATTTAAAGACTCCAATCTTGAAGATCCGATTATAAAGACGTAAGTTATAGCCAACAATATAATTATTCATTATTTTTCACTTCAGAAATAATTCAAAATAGAGCAATATGGTTGGCTTTCGAAGCTATAACTTTCGTCCTAGTAATCGGATCTTTAAGATTAGAGTCTTTAAATTAAGCCATAATATCAGGCTACATTCATGAATACAAATTTTTGAGAAGAGGTAGCAAATTTCGCACGAGAGGGGTGTTTGAAACCGTTATCAATGTGATTTTCGATTTTTAAAATGCAAAAGTTGATGCAAAATTTTACAATTTTAAGAAATTACCTTCGACAAAGATATTTCACCAACCCTTCTCTACAAAGTTGTCATAGTAGATTGATAGAGTAAGTGCCACAGGAGAGGCAGGAGGGGTGTCTTAAAGCTAAACATTCCATTGAACCCCATTACATATAGGTGAACTTTGACAAGCTATAACTTAAAGATGAAAAAAGTCCCAGAGATCGTTAATACCTCATTTTGTAGGTATTTTGATTCTCTAAAAGTCTTCAATTGGCCATTTTATTACAGAAAAAAATCTAGTTGAGTTATTTAATGAAAACAAAATGGCGAGCTGTTTCAATATGGCCGCTTTTTCCTAGCCCCTACCACCCCGACAATTTTTTTTTATAATGTGGACACATACTATAAAAAAATATTTGCCCGTTAAAACATGTAACTTCAATAAAAAAAATTTCAATAAATCCAGTACACTATAAAGTTTGTGCACGTTTTTCTCAAAACCTTTTGATTGTACGAAAAAAAGTGTTATAACATTTTTAATGTAAAATAACATAAGCTACAACTTTTGCCTTCACATTTTTTTAAAAACACTGATGGTTTTTGAGAAATTAGCGAAAAACTGAAATTCAACCCTTTCACCCCCCGTACAAATTTTAGCCCCGAACAAAATTTAGAGTACTTTTTGGAAAATGCTTAAGGTACAAAAATAAACATCTCCACCAAAATTCAGCTTTGTCGGAATTTTTTCGTAGTTTTGCCATTTTTTTGTCTAATTTTCCTGGGCTAATAATCTTTTTCTTTCAAAAAAATTAAAAAAGCATGCATCCACAAATACAGTGCTAGCACCCAGCACTACGGCGTATAAACAGTATGGTATGTATGGGGGGCATGCTGCCCCCCTGTAACCCCCCTGCTTGGCCCACTATAGGATTTGGGGTAGGTGCGAGGTTGGGTGTATACAAAGTTTCGTTTGCATTTAAAGAATCTGAATTTTAAGAAACTTTGAATTTATCCAACTTTGTATACACCCAACTTTGCATACACCCAACCTCGCAGCTACCATAAATCCTATAGTGGGCCAAGCAGGGGGGTTGCAGTGGGGCAGCATGCCCCCCCATACATACCTCATTTGAATTAGTTCTCTTTTCGTATTTTCAAATGTGTATAGAATTCCCATTACAAAGTGGACTTCGTTCTCACCTTGCTTGGGAATAAAAACAACTTTCAAAAAGTGGACTTAGTTTCTGGGGACTTAGTTTACGGCACCGTTTGAAAAGTATGAAAATCTACAGCAAGGAGCGGGTTTAATGTAAAGGTTTTTTCCAGGTTCACACATGAAATGCAGGTAACTTTAAGTTCATTGGTGAAGTGGATACTAAGTAAGAGAATAAAAGTGAACAAAATATCTCTAGTCAAAGATTTGAGGAGACCTTATGACATTCCTCTTCCACTTCGCGTTCAACTAAGATTTCCTCCCACTCCAACTCCCACTACAAGAGATTTTAGAGGAAATCAAAAAAAAAAATATTTTTTAACAAATTTTAGCATTTTTTTCGCAGTTTTTTTTGGCCTAGAAAAAAAACCGTCAATTGAATTTTTTTAAAAACCTTATTAATTATTAATTGTGGTATTGTGTGTAGACTAAAATTATTCGGGAGTTGATATCATTAATTGTTCTCGAGACATTCGAGCCGAAAAACATTTTTTAACAATTTTTAGCATTTTTTTTTCAGTTTAATTTTATTTTTTTACAAACTCCACCGGTTATCAACTATAACTTTGTGTATTAAATAAAATTAACCTGAAGTTAATATCTTTGTTTGTTCTCAAGATATTCGATATTTTTCAACAATTTTTAATGTCTTTTTTAAATTTAAACAAAAAAAAAACTGCGAGTTGTTTTTTTTTTTAAGTATTACCAATTTTTAACTACTTCATTATGCATAGAATGAAATCAGACCGAAGTCGATAGCATTATTTGTTCTAGAGATATTCAAGAAACAAGCCATTTTACAACTTTTTTTTTTGTAAATTACTGTAATAAAAAAACCGCTAATTGAATTTTTCTGAAAATCATTTTTGCACGTTATGACCTTTTTGAAGTCGATATCTCTATGCATTTTCGAGATATCGTGAGCGAAAAAAAGCTTCCGAACGTACGAACGTACAAACGTACAAACGTACGTACACAGACATCTATCTAAAAACAATGTAATCCGAATCCATAGACCTCGAAATGTCGAGAAATGTCAAAATTTTCAATTTCACAAATCGGACCGATTAAAACAACTTCCAATCGGAAGTTAATAAGCAGTGAAGTGGGTATGTATTTTTAAATTTTAGAACCAATTCCAACTTTTTGTATGAAAAGTCTAGGGTAAATTTAATACATATATGTATTTTTTACTAGGTGCAATTAGATATATATATGTATTTATATGTGTCGTGTGTATGTATTGTATACATAATTCTAACTCATGCACGATACCATAATGTAGCGTTGTACATAAATATGTTAAATGTATGTTCTACACATGTTTGCAAAATTTCGCCGATTCCAAAAATATCTTTCGTTTTTTAGTTGAAAAACATGTACCTACATATGTACGTAAATAAGCATAAAGACAATTTTTCCATTAATTGGCACACGTTTATTTTCAGAATGAGTTTGATGTTCTTACTATCTTCAACTATTAGTTTTTAATCATGTTTTCCGTTTTTTTTTTTGTATAGGCTAATGGCTAAGTTATTAAGTAGATACTTAAGGGAAGAATGAACCTTTTAAGTATTAAACACTTTACCTAATCCAAATCTTAAACTACACTGAAAGTTCCAACTCACTAAACTTAATAAGCTTAAATATTCGGTAACAGCTACTACGACGGAACGTGTCAAATTGAACAAAATTCATGCATTCTTACGTTATGTATATTTGTGTGATCGATAAAAAAAAAAACTTTAATTGTTCTTACAACTACTAACCGAATTGCATCTTTAAATGCAAAAATAAAAAATAAAATGTACTGCGTTAAAAAAAAAAAAAAATTGATCGTCTTGCAATATAGCCTAGACATGCGTCATTTTCAGCTTTGCTATTGCAACTCAGCAAAGCTATGCATTCGTTGTATAGTGATTGCCAAAGTCGGATTTAGCTTGCTGGTTCTAAGATCAATTCACTGTCAACATCACTTGATGGAAACACCAATTTCACCTCTGTGGCCTTCATGGCGTCTTGTCTATACAATATGTGCGTTCTTTATAATGGTGGCACAACTGTGCATGAACAATGCACCCAATTTTGCTATTTTGTGCATGATAAAACCCAGTGAAGTATAATGAATTAAAATTAACTATAAAGAAAAAAGTTTTCCCACGCGGCTTATAATGGTTAAATTATTACAGAATCGGACTTCAGTGATAAATATAATTCGATTACAGGATAACTGTTCATATGGCTTTAATGAAGAGGATATAGTGCAGGATGATATTCCAGCAAGTTTGAACCTAGACATTTCAATAAAACATTTTTAAAATCTATCTATTTTTTTTTTTTGATAGAAAGGAGAGTTGAAATGGTCTAAGCACTGGGAATGGATGTTTTTAAGCAGCTATTTTTATGGATATATGGTTGTGCAGCCGATAGCCGGTCGCTTAGCCGATAAATTTGGTGGAAAGCTCTTTCTTTTGACTGGACTAATTGGACAAGCAATCATGTTTACGCTCATTCCAGTTATGGCAAGGACCCATTATTGGCTAGCGGTTACAACAAGAGCTATACAAGGATTTCTCGCTGTAAGTTTTAAGCATTTTACCATACTCATTCACTTGTATTTTGGTTCGTAAAGATTTCAAAATTGATTAAATTGCATCCTTTTGAATTACATTAGCCGTGTTTTTTTGCAAGCACGGAGGGAATTGGCTGAATAAAGCGACATCAGGGATTATACTGACGCCATCACAGAAAAAACATGGAGTTTCCATACAAACTATCGATAACATATATGAAATTCATGCCGGTAACACAGTTCTTCTCCGTGCTAGGTTAAGCACAGAAAATACTTCGTGCTTAGTACTAGTTGCATTTAACTGGCTGAACATAATGTTGAAGCTGCAGCTGCAGCATGCAGCACTGTCAAAGTTTAAAGATACGAAAATAGTATACAGCGCTACAATGTGAAGCTGCAGCTGCAGTAAGAGAAGTCGCTGCAGCAAAAGTTGACTCAACTTTAACTTTTCTACTCGCTACAAGCTGCACTTGAGATGGCATATATGGAATCGTTCAACGCTCTCTCTTTCTTACTCAAGCTAGTCGTGATGTAGTCGCGCTACACCATTGTAGACGTTCTTTGCTACATGAATGAGCGATTTTAGTGACAGCTTGTGCTATAGCGATTCCTATTGCTGCAGCTACATCTCATTGTGTTCAAGGGCTAACGCGTAAACCGTTAAACCGCGATGTCGTTTTTTTCATCTAATATCTTTTAGGCTTACAAAAAAAAAAAAACGGCTATTATTTTAAAGGATGCGGTTTCGTCTCATTGGTGTAGCATTTTTTGGCCAAAATGATATGAATGCAACTACTTTTTATTTTTGCGCAAGTATGTAGCTCGTGTATTCGTGCAGTAAATTATTATAGTCCATTGTAAGAACTATTATCCTGCACTATAACTCGTTATGTGCAGAAGTTGTGTCTAAATCCCAAGTGTTTTAACACTTTTTAACATACATCATTATGATAGGTCTCAATAAGTTCTATTTATGTCTCTGCAGGGAAAGTGTTATAAAGCTTTCATTTATTCAATAAAATAATCAATACAATTATCTTGATCATTCTTTTAATTAAAAAAAAACAATGAAAGCTACTATGATGGGATGTAACACTTTCCCTGCACAAAATACAAACTTATGTTCTTTTAACAAAAAATTGCACTCATTGAGATTAAGACCCTTCCTTATTATGGTAAAAAGTATTGCAATACTAAGTGCCCTATTACACGTGGCAAGTAGCGCCATCTTGTTGAATCCAAATGTCGTCGTCGACATCAAAGTCTATAAATTCAGAGAGAAAATATGTATTCCGTTGTCATAATGCTATAGCGGTTTTGAACAGTTTCATTTTCAAAGATATGTATGTAGGTATATTGACCGATTGTTCTACCAGTGGTGCGTTCTTTTATGTTACTGTGGTTAACTATAGTTAACTATAGTTAACTTCGGTCGTTCCTTTAATTCAGAAAAGTTACTTCGAGTAACTTTACGACGTCATAAAATCGTTCCTAAATTCCAAAGTAAAAGTGTCAAAAAGTAACTTTTTGTAACTTTTTCCAACTCATCTCCACACACACAGCTGAAATGCAATGGTGGATGTTTTGTTTACTTTTTGCCCTTTTGATTTGGAATTGTTTTCAATATTTAAAATATATTTTTATCAATTTAATTGATTTTTTTTTGTCGAATTTGATTTTTGGAATAGTTTTCTGATGCATTTTCTTTCTGTCGGCATTTTCTTCTTTATATTTGGTTAATTTTTTATCAAAAAATTTTGTGCCATAAGCAATGAAGAAAATTGCACATGTTATTTTGAATTCCTAATAATTATTTTTGCAATAAATTTAATGCAATCACATTTTTTCTTGGTTATTCATTCCAAATATACAATTCAATTTTTTTTGTCAACCCCTTTCGTTTGACAGATTAACTATTGTTAACTCTGGTCGTTCCTAAATGAAAAAGTTGCCAAGAGTAACTTTCTTAACTATGGCAGATCAACTTTTGTTTTTGACACATTAAATATAGTTAACCACAGTAACATAAAAGAACGCACCTCAGCCAGGTTAACATATGGGCTGGTGGTTAATGCCATTGGAGGCGGCAAGTTACTGTAGCAAAATTTGTTTTCTTTTTTTTTTGATTCAGGAATTATATTTTCTAATGATAAAATTCGTGAACAAAAAATGTTAATATCCTTTTTGTTATACAAGTAAAATTGGTAATTCTACCTAACGACATCCAATTTACTTTTTGAAAAAATCTATCTGTGTGCAAATGCAAAAAGAATGGTTTTCCATGTAGGTATGTTTTGTTTGGGAACTAATGAGTGAATTAAATATAGGTAGATGCTAGTATGACCACATGACGAAAAAGATATTAGGGGTATTCACGATCCGGTGCAACTGGTCTATTATCGTTGTAAAAGTGCAAAAGTGTAACATTTTCTTAAGCCAGGTACGCAGCTCAAGCTAAACTAAATTTTATCTCATCAATTCTTATCTCTATATCGTTTGCTAAAAGCAGAAATGTCAAAATTTATCTGTGAAAGAATGCGTTGAGCATTATTTCGATTGCTAAATCAAGTGGAGACTTTTTAAAAATTCTCGCTAAAATTTATCTTTGGGAAAAATTCGTATGGAAGATAAATTTTAGCGTGATCTGCGTACTAGGCTTAAGCCACTTTAACAACAACATATACTGAATACAATCAACACTCTTGCACTTTTACTATATCTCAACCCTATTGCAACAGCAAGCCAAATGTCATTCTTGCTGTCAGCTGTTGTTCGTGTGTGTACTTTCTGCAGTGTTACAACGGAATATACACAGTGCGTTCACGATCTACTAAAAAAAAAATAAAATTTTGCAATTTTACTAGACTCTTGTTGCACCGGATCATTATATTATCAAATGTTCTTCTATAGACAAATTTAATTCGTTTCTTGTCTCATGAAAAAGATTATCTTCTTACAAATTTCCTGTATATTATATTGATATTGTACATTGTGGCGTATGTGGAACATTTGTTTTAAATTTTCTTTTGGTTTCAAAGGGATTCTCCGTTCCTTCGATTTATCAACTTTATACAGTGTGGGCTCATCCTTCTGAGAGAGCAGCTTTAATGTCATTTGCTTATGGTGGATATGCTGCTGGCTCGTTGTTGGTTTTTCCTGTTACCAGTTTATTGTGTCAAACTGGATGGATGATGGTTTTTTATGTCATCGGTAAGGAAATATAATTCATTTCGAAATAAGTGCAAATAATTTGTAACTTTACTGTATCTATAGGTGGACTTTCAGTTATTTTGGGTATAGTTTGCCATATTCTTATTCATAGCAGTCTTGATAAACACCCATGGATCTCATCAAATGAAGTTGAATATCTAAGAAATGCGCGCGACAATAATAAGATGGTAAAAGAATGTTCGCTAAGTCTTTGGATTTTATTGAAAATCGTTATATTCTTCTAGGTTCCAACTATTCCGTGGAAACAAATGTTTACATCATGCCCCATTCTCACATTCATAGTCACGCATATTTGCCATAGTTATGGACTCATAGTGCTCAACTTGTGTTTACCCAGATACCTAAGAGATACCATGCATTTCAGTATGAAGGAGGTAAGGTTGGTATATCTGTGCTAAATTGAACAAGTGTACATTTTATTTCTAACTTTTCAGAATGGATATTACTCATCAGTTCTATATATAGGTTCGATTACTTCCAGAGTGACTGTGATGCTAATACTTAGCAAACTTTACCGTAAATCCAAGTTAAGTCAAACAGTGTTTCGGAGGATAGTCTATTGCGCAGGTATATTGTTAAAAGAAAATTCATGAAATTTGGTTAAAAAAAAAATGTGTTTCTTCCAAGGAAATCTAGTAACAGCTCTGGTAATTTTTATGATAACATTGCTTACTTGCGAACAACGGATGCTGATAGTTCTTCTCATCTTTATTGTGGGAGCTTCAATAGACGTATCATTTACCGGAGCATACTGGATAAGTTGCATCGACATGGCTCCTGCTTTTGCGGGACTCTTAACAGGAGTATCAAATTCAGCAGCAACTTTGAGTGGAATAATTGCTCCGCTTGCCATATCAAGTGTTGTCACAGAGGTGAGTTAAACTGTTTTCCAATTTTCTAATATTACCTGCGTGTGTTGTGATATGTAATGTAGTCTATTTATGATATTTTTATATTTTTTTAGGGCAATAAAGGTGAATGGAATTATTTGTACTATTCAATGGCTGCCTCTTATGTTTTCAGTATGTTGGTCTATGGAAATTTTGGAAGCTCAGAAAAACTGCAATGGGGTGATTTTATTAGTAAAATAAATAAACCTGAAGGTGAAGTGCCTGCTATAAAAAAGTATTAATCAACTACATAGTTAATTCCAACGCGATGTTAAAAAAGAGAGATGCAAAGTGATGTTATTATTTATGATTGAAATAAAAAAAAAAAAAACAAATAAGAGTAGCAAATTGACTAAAAACATGATAAATGGATTCAGATCTAATTGCGTGTGCACTTTTTAAAGGTTATGTTTATTTTAGCAATTTAAAGAATGAATTCCAAGCTTTTGAACATTTTTTTTAATAGTGTGTGTTTGGTAACGCCAAATTTCTTAAAATTTTTCAAAAATGTTGAAAATTTTTCTATTGCAACTCATAGGACAAAACAAAAAAAATTGTTTTGGAAAACTTCGTAGGTCAAATATGTGGAATGTACTCTTTCAGATCAAAAAAAATTACTTAATTCAATTATCAATGCCTCGTGACTATGATACCTTTTGTCTCTACCAACCAGGTTTAAGATCCTAAAGGCTTAACTACATTCCAGACTTTTTGCAAAAAGTACAAAAGTGAAAGACTAAAACATGCGCTAGAAATGTCTGCGAAAAAGCCGACGAAAATAGTGTTTGATATATCACTTCAGACTGATACTATAGATGAAACACAATTTTTTCGCACACAGGCATCTCTAGGCATATTTTTGCTCATCACATTTTCACTTTTTTCCCTACTTTTTGCAAAAAGTCTTTGATGTAGTTAAGCCTTAAGAACAACATTCTAGTTATTCACTACAAGTAACGGGTGTTTTTTTTTAGAGGTATAGAACTTTAAGTTGGCAGCACTGTTTTCATTGACAGCCATTTGGTCAATTGTCAGTTCTTCAATTGTATTTTCGTTAAAATTTAACTGGGAACTTTGGTAGAATGGACTTTTAGAATAAAAAGTGGTCGGGGCAATCGATATATGTCATTTTAAAAATTAACCAGGCTTGCCTTAAGAAAATGGGGATAATTTAAGACTAATGGCCAGTTTCATAAAGCCCTTTTAACTATTTAACAGACTTTTAAATCTTTAATTGACGTTTTTTTCCCTACTAAATACGTCATTTAAAAATTTAAAAGCCTGTAAAATAAACAGGACAAAAGTCAATTAAATAATTGATATCTTTTAAAAACCAAACGATTTTAACCCATTTTCGACGGCTACCCAGTTCCAGTTGACTTAGGAACTTGAAATTTCACATACTGTCTATTTTTGGTTAAATTAGAGGAAATCCGTAAAAAAAATTTGGAAAAGGCTCTGGTTTTCCAGAAAATTCACGTTGCGTTTTTGCAACGCTCGCCGAAAGGGGTATATGAAAATTATTGAAAAAAAAAAAAAAAAAATTGTACATGGAATGTGAATTAACTTTATTTGAATTCTTTTATGAAAAATTAATTAAATATAGATAAACTGGGTAATGAAAAGATAATTGAAAATTCAAAATTAAGAAATTTAAATAAGGTTTACATATGTTTACAAATACATATATTACGTTTACGAAGAATTGGTTTTTGTGTGGTATTCATCGAAGCATTTTGGATGAAGCGGGATATTACATTTCTTGCATGAAAAAAACGGTTTGGCTGGAACACTTGCGACATCGAAGACTTTTTTCTGTTTTGATGACTGTATGCTTGATGATATCAAAACGAAATATTGAATTGGGGTTTCCTTCTGTTTGAATCACAGGTTGAATATTTGTTTCCGATCGCAACAAGGAATATACAACAAATGTTCTTAATTCTAGCTGTGGCATTGGTGTTTCCTTAGCAAATTGTTTGCAAACGCAATGCATCTTCCATGCATTTACCAACGCTGCGTCCAGTGCATTTGATAAAAATGGCCAGTATCACTTCTTTCCTCGAATTCGAATGCGATAGTGGCTTGTAGCGTTATCAAATAAATCAACTCCACCCATATCGTTATGTTGTACTCACGAATTGCATTTGACATTTAATCATCTTTGCATTAGGGATGCCCATAGAAAAAATACATCGATGTTTTATTAGATATAATACATCGAAGTAGTAGTCTGGCCCACATATCATCATCTTATTCAATGAGTGGTTTCCATGCCGGTCCTTCCTTGTGTAATGTAGGCGCAATAATTTTAATGATTGTACCATCCACACAACCACACACACAAGAGAATCCACCCATCATAAAAAACTTTTTAGCAAAACCACTGACGTCATCGGGCCACCGCACTGTGTTTTGAAATAAAGCCTCTATTATAACGTGTCGGCAACTCTATGGACGGTTCTGCAAACTGTTGATTTTGCAACACCATGCATAGCTGGAACTCAATGGTACTGGCAACCATTTCCGAGGCAATGCAAGCAGAGTAGCCGTTGATTTTCAGCCAACAAATCACGACTGCGCTGTGTTTTGTGCTCTAATTTTTCTCCAATTTTATTTAAAAGGAAATCAACTCGAATTCGATTTAAACGAAAACACTCTTTTAAATTAAAGTTTTGTAGTCCCGAAAAATTAATTCGGTCTTTATAATTTCTTGTTATAACCGCGTCTTCACTACCGTCGAATAAAAACTCACGTCTTAACATTTTGAAAGCTTCACTAGTTATAACAATATGAATTTGTAAAGCGATCGTTTACCATGCAAACTTTTGACAAACTTATCAAAATTTGCTTTGCAAAAATAGAATTAACAATTTTTGTGGAACGAAACAGCATAATTATTTGCAAAGTCTTTGCAAATTACACTTTTCAATATTAACTTTGCACAAAATGATTCACACAAAAACACCCCAGTATCTTTTCGAAAGAATAAGCTTTTGCCATTATTTTCTAGAACAGGAAATATATTAACACCTTCATTTAACTTCTTAAACTTGTCACGGCTGTTTTTTGTTAATAGCATTCGCCGTTAGAATTCCTTGCCTGTAAGAATTAAACAAATAAAGGAGATTGCAAACTTCAAAAGTGAAGCATTTAAACATTTTTCGGGTACTAGATAAATGAATTACTTTCTTGTATCTTTTTATCGAAACTGGGAAGCGAAAGAGAAGGGAAAATGAAAGAAAATTTATTCTGCATATAATATTTATTAAAAAAAAAATTATACATAATATTTTAGGTTTCATATATCATATATATGCTATATTTAATTTCCTAAATCTTTTATATTGTATTTTTAAACTTAAATCATAAATTAAGCCAATAAAATTGAAATTGAATTGAATTAAATTGCACTTTGTACAAGAGAACGTACGTGGAATAGAAATTGAAAAAAGAATATAAAAATTGCAAAGACTTTGCAAATTACACTTTTCATTTTCATTACTGATTAAATTTTTTTGTTCTGAGGAACATAAAGTTTTGCAAATTGACGAAAAATTTGTTAAGTTCAAAGTCAAAAGTTGTTTTGTGGAATAGGGCCCGCAGTTATTGTTTTATGAATTACTGTTGTTCTCTACTAAAAAATTTTTTCTAGAAGTAATTTTAAATATTTACATTTAAGTGCGGAGTTAACTGATTATGATGGTTTTGCTCACTACTGAAATACTGGGCCTATGTCTACAACATTTTCAAAATTTCTAAATTCCTTGTTTTCTTAAGTAAAATTAAGCGTCATAAATATTATGTAGTATGCGTTAACATTTGGCAGTACCTACCTAAAAAAAAATAAAATTAACCTTATGGTTCAGCATAACATAATCAGTACGAGTAGTCCTTTTGATTAAATAAAAACAAAAAAAAACGTTTAAGGGCCATTTGCACAGAAGTTTTTTTGACAGCAGTAACTCCTGATTTATAAATAATTAGAGCTATCTGACTGATTTGAATCAAATCATGTGGTAGCAAAATATTTTTTCTCTATCTAATATCGAATTCCTTTTAAGAAAAAAATCGATTTGTTTAGAAAAAAAATCGGATTTTTTTTGTAAAAGGAATTCGACATTAGTTTAAAAAGTTATCTTCTCCTCGTTCTCTGGATAAATATTTAAACTCTAAATAGCTCCCACGTCAAATTTTAGAATTTCTTACGAGAAAGCAAGTAAGAGCGTTAGAGTTTGTTTATTTTTCAATGTGTTTTGTGTTTGTTGTGTTGGTGATTCTGAAATAATATTCTTATCCGGTTGTTATTTATTTGTCGTTCGTGCATTAAAAACGAGAAGTTTTTATTTATTTATTTAAACTGGGATAGTTATCCTGAGTTTTATGTATTTATCCGTTCGTTTGGTGCAAGTGGCTCTAAATGTTCACTTGGGAATTCCTAGGAAATTCATTATATTTGCTATTCGCAGTCTGTTTACATTCATACATATGTGTTATATTTGTTTTGCTTTTACCCGATGGTTATTTTATTTTATCCTTATTAAAAATTTATTGTCATTTCAGCTATTTTAAGAATGCAATTATTTAGTCCAGTGGTATATAATTTACGTTATGAGTTAGTCATAGTCATTCCTCAAATATATACACGCCATACGTCCACCATTGATCAAAAATTACAAAAGCGAAAGTTTTAATGTAGTTTCCGTGTGTAAATTCTATTCTAACGTTTATTATGGACGAAATAATAATAACATCATGAAGGTGGTAATAAAGCTTAATAAAAATAGAAATGAATGTAAACATGTTTTATTTCTATCACGTAAATAAATATAGGAAATATCGTAACATTTGGCATCTGTACAATAAAATGTTGACCTAATCCTTGTGGAAAGAGAATATACACTCACAGGCACAATTATCCGCCCACCTGCATTTTTCGTCACCCTAACTCTTTAAGTTCACTATAATATATCTGCTGATTTGTTTTTTGTTTAGCGGATATTTTCACAAGAAACAAACCCTTATTTCGCCCGATAGAATTGTCATCGAAGCATTTTTTGCAATTTAAGCGATTTTAATATTGTTTCAGTTACTTAAAAAACATACTGAGAAATTGGTTTTGCATCGCTACTGAAGCTCGTAAACGTCTTTTTGAGGTGAGGAATGTTGGTGTGAGTGAACGCGCCATCATAAAAAGGTTGGCAGAATTAAATTTCAGAGCTTTCCGGCCAGCGCGCGCCCCAAATTGCTCCCACAGCACCATACAGCAAGACTTCGTTTTGCGCGAGAATGTGTTAACTGGACTGCAGAGGAAGGATGGGACGTCTTAACCTCAGACGAAAGCAGAATAGGTCTACGAGGTCCAGATGGACGTCAGCATGTCTACAGGCGAAAAAACGAAAGGCTTACTTCATGCACGATAACCTAAACAGTGGGTTACAAAGGAGGGTCTATAATGGTTTGGGGAGGCATCAGTTATGAAGCTCGCACGGACCTTGTTGTATTCGATGGAGGCAGTGTGAACGCTCAGATAAACGTGGAAAACGTTTTGCAAGACAATGTGATGCCTTTCGCACCAATTTTTGGTGAACACTTTCGGTTAATGCATCATGACAACGCACTCTGCCATACCGCAAATTCTGTAACTAACTACCTAAATGGGGTCGGGATTCCAGTTTTGCCATTTTCATCTTGCGGTCCAGATCTCAAACCTATCGGTCATCTTTAGGACAACCTTAAAAGACGTGTCCGAGCGAGAACACATGTCCCTACCAATCGAGGAGAGCGTAAGACAGCTGCAGTAGAGGAGTGGCACAACATCCCTCAGTCGGATGTTCAGGACATCATTGAACCGGCTCCACGAAGTAATTAGAGCCTGCGTCGCAAACACCATTATTAAAAATTAAGTTTTTCAATAATTTTACCACTTTTTTAACAACAAAAGATAACATCTTTTTCAATATTATTGTTTTTTTTTTTTATGTGTTAATTCTTTAATAAACGTGGTTTTTTCTCAGAATATTTGTTTATTTTTTAATTTTTCAAACTTTGCTTTCAACATAACTTACTCCCAATGTGGTCTAAACTTAACGGTTTCTTTAAATTTACAGAAATACGAGGTGGGCGGTTAAATGTGCCTGTGAGTGTAGTTTTACTGCAACTATTGCAAGCAATTTGTCAACTTATACCTACACAAACATAAAAAAAAATAATTTAAATTATTGAAGACAAAATATGGTTGGTAATTGGTAATGGATTTAAACGTGTTAGTTAAACATTGAAAAATTTTAATACAATAGATGACGGATATAAGAAAGTCTCATATAAGAAAAACACGCTTATAAGACAGACATTCGAAAACACTATGCACATTCCCATAAAGATACGTGTGAAATAAACCTCATATAAGAAAAACGTTTATAAGAAAAACACTGATATTCTGATACCAAATCTCATTTACTAAATAGAAAATTAAACTTTTATAAGAAATTTTCCCGTCTAACTTTCACAAAATTTCTGAACCCACCCTTATTGAATTGCCCGAGAAGATCGCCGAGAAAGAAAAAAGCCCATGCATTTGACATTTCTTATAGGCATTTTTATTTATATCAGAAATTTTCTTTCTTATATACCATTTTTTGTATAAGAAAACACGGATATAAGAAAGGAATTCCTTGAATTTTTTGAGTTTCTTATATCCGTCATCTACTGTATAAATATATCGACATTTTTCGAAAAACTATCGATAGAGTTGATAAAAATGTTGTTTATGACCAAAATCAAAAGAAAGATGCTTATTAAAAAAGCAAGTGTACCTATGTATCTGGAGGCATTGTAGAGGGCCCACCGCCAAGATGAGACAAGATGAGAGATGGAGCACAGCCTATCTTTTCCCGGAGCGTTTCGTCGTATTTTCAAGCCCTCATTACTTATACTTTACTCATCTTGATTTAAAAAAATATAAGACTTCTTTGTGGGCTATCGTTAATTTTTACAAAAAAAGATCACAAAATAGGAATAATTCCTCTATTCCATGCATATAAATTTCCCTCTCCATAAATTTCGATTTCCATACCAGTGTTGCCACGACCACAAGATCAAAAAGTCGATGTATTGGTTGAAATTGTGGAATAAAAAAAAAAAGTCTTTGAAGTCACGATAAAATAATACAAAATTTTGTCTTTGAGCATATACATATACATCTCCCAGAGATCTTAAGACATCACATCGGCGTGCGCAGGGAGGGGTATGGTTGGATGTTCTTACACCCCTCCCCACACAGTACAATATGTGTACTAATTGGCATTCATACTGAATCTTTTGAGTGCTCGAACCTCTACCTACCAAAATATCTAAAAACTGGAATAAAAACTAAGAAAGACCAACTTTCAAGTAACAACCACAAGTTTCATTCAATATTTTATGTAGACATCCTAAGTCTTAACAGCATTGAAATTTTGAAATTAAATAAAATTACTCCGTATGCGTTTTAGTTGAAAATAGAATTTTTTAATTTTATTTGGATCAATCTTCTTCCGAATTTACGGATAAGTGAAGCTTTACTGGCTGAACAGAATGGTGACGGAGACGGAACTGGAGCCGGAGCTGGAATAGCTGTCAAAATGTTGCGAGCACAACGGAACGTAGCCGCATACGGAAGAGTTGACCAACTTTTAACTTTTCACGTACGGCACTTTTGACGTTTCAAATTGTATGAAGAAAAAAAAACAACTTTTTGGGTCGGAAAAAAATATTGTGGTTATTTGTATCGCGAAAAAAATTATTTATTAAAAGGAAAATTATTGGAAACAAAAAATGTGAATTCTGAGCTTGTACACAAGAATATTCTTTTGTTTTTCTTCAAAATACTTTCAAAGCTGTACAGCTCCATTGTGGGCACGTACAAAAAATAACGTACGACACTTTTTGACAGCTCTTCCAGTTCCGTCTGCAGCTCCAGTTCCGGCATTCTATTCTGTTCAGGCAGTTAGTCAATCTGAATACTTGTATTCAGGTAGGGCTATTTTCACTTAACTGCTAAAAAAAAGTATCCAACTCGTGCCAAAAAAGCAAAGCCACGTACTCAATGACAACGCTGCTATTGAGTATTTTTAAAATATTCATTTCATCGACAGCAAAATGCGTTTGTGTTCGCTGACTTCTACATGCTATCAGCGCTGCCGCCCGAAATAAAATAAACGTACCATATTTTCTGAAAAAAAACGTGCCAATTTTCGTACCATTTGAAAAAACCACATATTCATCTATTTTGTTGAAAAATCTAATCAATTTTATTACAATGTGTAATAAAACAAAAAAAATTATTTGGTCTATTCGTGCTTTTCCAAAAAATATGTGTTTCTGTCCACTTTTTACGGAATTCGGACGAATTTTCATTAAATTTTGTTTAAATTTGCTTCATTTTAAGTTAGGTAAATAATAAAAATAAATATACGCTGCTAATACGAAACGAAATTTTTAGTTGGATAACGAAATGCTTACGAAAATCACAACGAAAAATTACCCCTTGAAAGTGACACCGTTTGCAAAACCAAAAAAAAAAACACAAACGTATAAAAATCAAAGAAAGCCATGTTGTGATGAAAGAAACAACAAATACAAACACGAACAGAGACCAAATATGTCACTTTTCCGCACACAATCAATGGTGCAGTAAAACCCGCTTAAGAGAAAAACCCGCTTATCTGAAACACTTTTTTCATTCCCGAGTATGTTTCGATCTTTAAAACACTCCGCTTAGGCGAAACTTGCTTAATTGAAAAACCCGGATACCTGAAACATATTTTCAGTTCAATTTTTCATTGAGAAAAACCCTCTTAAGTGAAAAAAAAATTGAATCGCACAGAACGAAAAATTCGCTGAATTCTTTCGTTTCTTCTTCATTTTTCACACCATTTTCACCACGAAAATGACGTTTGAATTTCTGCTTATTTCATAAATGTTTACATTTACATTTTATAAACAAATTGTTTTGTCCTCACAAACAAAAATCCAAAACAACATTTCAAATAGCTCAAGAGGTATACGTATTTTGATATTTATTAAAAAGAAAACTACATTTTCATAACTCAAAGATAAATAAAAGACAAATACAATTGTTTCTAGCATTAATTCTCCGCTTAATGGAATTTTTAGATCCGCTTAAGTGAAATTTTGTTCACTTAAGCGGGGTTCGTTTAAGTGAAAAACCCGCTTAAGTGAAAGAAAGACTATGACATTTCGCAGTTTCTCTTAAGCGGGTTTTACTGTATAGGCAATTAATTCAGTGCGAAAAAAAGAGAGGAGATCTCTCCAAATAATCTGACAATTATCGATTTGGCTCATCGAACAGCGTACCACAGAACGAAATTTTTCGTTTGTAATTTCTTTGTGTCATTTTTGTATGGGATTTTTCGTTTCGCATCAGCAAAGAAGTAAAATCAAAATGAGCAATTCAATTTTAAAGTTCTTTAAGGGCCAGTTGCACAGAAGTTTTTTTGAGAGCAATAACTCCTGAATTATAAATAATTAAAGCTATCTGACTGATTTGAATCAAATCATGTTGCAGCTAAATTTTGTTTTCTCTATCTCAGTTTAAAAAGTTATCTTCTCCTCGTTCTCTGGATAAATATTTAGCCAGTTCAGGTTTCTCAAGCTCACTGAGATCTCAGAGATCTCAGCAATCTCAGAAATCTGAACGTAATTCCTCATTGAGATTCCTCACTTTGCTGTCAAAAAACTGAGACTGATATTTTTTGGATTCGCTTGCTCAATTATTTTTTGTCGCAGTTGATTAATTAATAAAAAAGAGATGGAAATTGGTTTTGACTTCTAGCGGAGAAATTTCGTTCAGGTTTCTCCTTCTGCTCAGTGGAGCTGACGGAGCTTGCTCAGTGAGATCTCAGTGAGACCTTAGAAACGTGAACTGGCTAATTTAAACTCTGAATAACTCTCACGTCAAATAATAGAATTTTTTACAAGAAAGCAAGTCAAAGCGTTAAAGCTTGTTTATTTTTCAATGTGTTTTGTGTTTGTTGTGTAGGTGATTCTGAAAAAATATTCTTATCCGCTTGTTATTTATTTTCCGTTCGTGCAATTAAAAAACGATAAATTCTTATTTATGTATTTATTTAAACTAGGATAGTTATCCTGAGTTTTATCCGTTCGTTTGAAGCAAATGGCCCTTAAGGAGCTAATAAAACAAAGTGTCATAGTTCAGGGCATCAAGATTCAAACAAATCGTTATCATAGAGGGCCCACCAACAAAAAAACAAAAGCCCGAGGTATCACAATCTAGTGAAAACCGTAACGTAAATTTCAATTTATAATTGAAGCGTTTAGTAGAAGATGAAGGTGCTAAGTGACAGTAAAATTCGTGAGCTGCAATCTGCGAATGCGAATAAATAAATCTTTTAAAGCAATTTTTACAGCTAATATTTTTTTTTGTTCTTTTAACTTTGTGACGAGGTGAATAAATGAACCAATCAACAAATTTATATAGAAACCATAGTGTAAAAATAGTTTAAATTAGAAAATTTTGCATTTTAGTTTTAGCAGTGTTCTTTTTTGTTACTAAGTAGCTACTAATTTTTCATTTTTAACGCAAAACAAAAACAAATCGAACTACTCAGTATTGGTTTTGTTATTGTTTTAGAAATAAAATGAGAAAATGAGTAATTACTAAGTAATACAAAAAACTCGGCTATTATTTACGCGACTAACAACTTAGACTACTATTACACGATGACTCTAGAGTCATGACTCTTTCCAAAAGTAATGAGTGCGAAAGAGAAAAAGAATGAGATGGAAAATCTTTGAACCGGAGAGTCGTGGGCTAAATTTTCGGCGACTCTTTTTGACGTTTTCCTTTTCTCTTGTTCGTTATTTTACTGGCTGAACAGAATGGTGACGCAGACGGAAACGGAGACGGAGCCGGAATAGCTGTCAAAATATTGAATACACGCAAATTCAATGTTGCGAACACAACGGAACGTAGACGCATACGGAACTGCAGACGCAGACGGAAGAGTTCACCAACTTTTAACTTTTGACGTACGGCACTTTTTCCGTTTCAATTTGTATGAAGAAAAAAAACAACTTTTTGGGTCGGAAAAAAATATTGTGGTTATTTGTATCGGGAAAAAAAATATTTATTAAAAGGAAAATTATTGGAAACAAAAAATGTGAATTCTTTTGTTTTTCTTCAAAATACTTTCAAAGCTGTACAGCTGCATTGTGGGCAGGTAAAAAAAATAACGTACGACACTTTTTGACAGCTCTTCCAGTTCCGTCTGCGTCTTCAGTTCCGTCATTCTATTCTGTTCAGCCAGTTACCATGTCGCTTCATTTCTGTTCGTTTCTTGTCGAGAGCACATGTATACTTGTATGGTGCGGAGACAAAGAGCATTAACACGGACAACAAAACTAAAAGAGAACTTTCAAATTTGAGTCATGAATCGAGAGTCAGCGTGTAATAGCAGACGCACAGAATGATTTTTAAAGAAGGAATCCGAAAAAAGAGTCATGACTCTAGTGTCAACCTGTAATAGCTGACTGACATATCTTCTGGACGCATTCTACAAACTGGCGAATAGAAGTCCCCTTTCACACGAAGATACTAGTTGCTGGTGATTTTTTTGACGTTTTCTTTAAATCTCCTTAACAATCTCTTGTACCTTTCACACGAAGATACAAATTTGGAGGAGACTTGCTGTATTTTCCTTTTAAACTACCTTGTTTGAACGCACACAAGCGTAGTGTGAAGAGAAACGTCAAAAAACTCTCCTGAATTTGTTGACCGGGGAGATTTCGTTTACCCCTCTTTCTTCCTGCCCTTCTCGCCAATGAAGTAATTGTTGCCGGCAACTCAGTTGCCTTGTGTGAAAGGGGATGAAAATTCGCTCGAATTTAACATCAAACTTTCATTTTTCTTGCTTAATGACAATTCGCCATATTGTCAGCGACCACTCACTCGTGTGATTGAAATGTCGAAATACGCGAATATTCGCAATTCTCATGTGATTTTGTAATCGATGTCCAAAAAGTATTGGACGAGTTTTTTTCAGTACCTCGCAGAATCAGTATCCTGAACAATGACACATAAATATCTGTACTTTCTTGTATGAAAGATCTTCTTGTCATTTTTAATGAACATGAAAAACCCTCCACCCCTTCGCACAATTCCTGCGCACTGGCCTGAAATATCATGAAGCTTTTTCCAATACACATAAACTACATCATCCACAAGTAGAGTCTTGAAAAATCTCAAATTCTAACGAAATCAGTTGGAATAGATCGATTTTTATACATTTTATGTCGTTTTTCTTTTGCAAATAGGGATTTTGATCCCGGATCACGAATTTTCTTGGCAAAATAAACGCAGATTGGATTTGGTTTTTGTTTGCAAATGTGTTAGTGGGATGTCAAATTTAATTTTGTCAAAAATAATTTTAATTTAATAAAGCAAAAAATAATTTTGATAGGCAAAGAATCAAAACTTAATGCAAATGAAAAAGAAAATCACAGAATCACACAAAAGCACAAAATGACGTTTTATAAATCCCAAATTGTCCGGAATTGATTTTTTTTTTGGTTGAACGAAATGCAAAAAATTGTCCGGGATCAAAATCCCTGGCAGGGACCAATATTTGTTGGCTGAAAGAAAAACCACATTAATGTTAATGTTCTGAAAAGTTAGCTTAGAAAACTCGGATGTTTTAGCGATTTTCTTGATTATTTGCAGAGCTTTCTAAGCTAAATTTAGCAAATTTGACATATTTGACATTTTTATAAATTCAACTTATGTCGTTTTTCATTGCAATCTGTAAAATCTCTTCTCAAACTCCAGAATTGCTCTTTTGAATAAAACATGTTGGCATTGAAAAATTTCATCTTCAAAAGCATTTCAGCCCATATTTTAATAGTATTGGTGACGGTTGTTCACACATATAGACTTTCAATTTACTGAACAAAGATATTTTCAATTTGACATTAGAGCTTATTTATGTGCATGTGTATGGGTGAACGCAGATCAAATCTCCCAAATTAAAGACGGTGTTCACATTGGACTTACTTCTTGGATTTTTTTTGACGTCTATATACTTTTTCTCGTTCCTACTCTGTGGTGAGAAAGAGAGAGGCAAGTGAGGCAGGATTTTTTTAAATTTTTTAAAAATTTGTGGATTTCTTTTGACGTTTTCCTTTTGTGACATGTGTTTTGTTAGTATTTAGTTTTTGTTTGGCACTTAAATACTACAGAATCGAAGTTGTTTCAATTATAAAAATATTTATTTAGTGAAATATTAATTTTGTGATTGAAAAATTTCTAGTTAAATTCTCCGGCGAATAAAAATTTTGTTTTATTTTAACAACTACTGAACGTCAGAGTGAATCGGTTGGGTGTGTCTGAACACGAGCTGACTGACTTATGCCAAAAAAAATTGTAAATCTGAGTCCAATGTGAACACCGTCAAACAGATCGCATCTGACGTCTTCAGAACTCATCTAGAACGCATCTTTTTATGAATAAAACATGAAACACTGGAAAACTACTTAAACGATACCTATTAAAATTTTCTCTTGATTTCTGGAATCCATTAATCAAAATTTGGGGGTCAGTATTTTTATTCTAGGTTTGGTTTTTTGGGTCAAAGAAGACAGCATTCTCCAACTTGTAGCATTCAAAATTGTGTAAACCTATACATAATGTATCTATTTCTTTAATACAAGAATCGTTAAATGAAATCTTCCAAATCCAAATTGTTTTGATGGAAAAGCTCACTATATAGTCCTCCGTTCATCTTCTTATACATATTTCCATATCAAAAATTACATAAATTCATATATTTTCCGTATCAACCCGGTTCAGGTGAAAAGGTGAAATGAAGATAATTATAATTTATAAATTGTTGTAGGTGGAGGAAATATTAATCGTTTATTTAATGATGAGTATAAAGTTCAATTAAAGTTCTGTACCTTTACTCACAAATAACATTTGTACCTGATTATTATATTAGAGGAAGAATTTGTAATCAAACTTGCTTCCATTGCATTTCCTGTGGCATTAGTACTGCACCTGACATAGAAAAGAAACTAAATCTAAAAAAATAAAAAAATACGAGTAGTTAATAGCTACTAAGCACACAAACACGATTTATCAACCTGACTGATGTATTCTTAGACATGCTTATCCTTTTACAATCAAAAACGAAGTTAATATCATCGTGTAGTGTAGTGTATAGTATAGAATGAGGATAAAGGAGATATAAGGAGGAAGATGAATACGACAAATGCGCTGCGCAGGCTGCACTTGTGTGCGAATAAGTGAATGGTAAACGCTGCCGCGGCTCAACTTAAAAGAACCAACAAACAAACACACAATCAAGTTAGTGGATGGTCAAAACAATATTGTTGGACAAAGTAAAACAAAAGGATGGGCAAGAGCAACATCAAGGTTGGAGTAAACTTACGAAGGCCCGAGTCTCATTTAGGTTCTTTACTTTAGCGAAGGGCCCTGATTTTTCAGCATTTTTATGCCTTACATCAGCGAGCACAGGCACACTGCAACGAGAACGAACTGTGTCAGTGGGTTATTGCTTGCGGTTTTGTGCTAAAGCCTAGTACGCTGCTGATAAGAAACGAAATTTTTAGTTGGTCTCCAACATGACAACGAAATGCTTACGAAAACCACAACGAAAGATTACCACTTGAAAGTGTCGCCATTTCCAAAAACAAAAACCAAACACAAAACGCATAAAAATCACAGAAAGCAATATCGTGATGAAAAAAACAATAAATACAAACAAGAATAGAGACCAAATGTCACTTTTCCATACACAATTAATGGTACAGGCAATTGAGAACTTCCACCAAACGTCAAAAACTCTAGATGGGGGGAAAACAAACACACTATTAAAGGCGAAAACAATATCGGTGTGTATTTCTATTTGTTTGTATTGTTGTTTTCCCCCCATCTAGAGCTTCTTTTCGATTAAAGAACTGTAAAAGAAAAGACAGAGTCAGATTCTGGAAAAGCCCAATTAATTATGTGCGAAAACAATGGGGAGATCTCTCCAAATAATCTGTTACAATTATCGATTTCACTCATCGAACAGCGTACCGCAGAACGAAAAGCAGAACGGAATTTTTCCTTTATGATTTCGTTGTGTCATTTTTGTATGGGATTTTTCGTTTCACATCAGCAGCATACTAAGCTTTATAGGAAATGATTTACAAATTCCCTGCACCAAATTTTAAATCAGTCCGTACCGTATATTTAGGCTCTAGCTTAAATATCAGTGGACGCACGGGCACATTGACACACAGGCCAATGTGCTGGGTTTCGTTTTAATGAGGAGTGCAGGCTAGTGCATAGAGTTCAAAAAGAGAACAATCCCGATTGTAACTCACTTGAGAGAAACTGATGTTGTTTTCGATTCAACAAAAAAAAGTTGACTTTTATGGGGTTAAGGCTCTCCCAAACCAACGCGATTAATCGCCGCGGCAATAGAAAACAATAACAACAACACGTGGTTGTCAAACAAAACAACACGTTGTTGTTATTGTTTTCTATTGTCGCGGCGATTAATCGCGTTGGTTTGGGAGAGCCTTTAAGTTGATCTTTTTCAGATTTCGCCTTCGATCGAACCAAAAAAGATCACTTTTTGCGGTGTCTATATTTTATTCGATTGATCTTTTAAATTTTTCAATTTTTCGATTTTATGGCAGATTTACATAGATTCTCACACGTACTTGCACACACACCAAAATAAATGGCATAACTAAACTTCAGTTTGACTAGGTATTAAATTTTCCATACGCAAGAATTTCTTTGTGGTCCGTGTTAATAATAAAATAAAATCAAAATAAAAAATGAAGTAAAATGTAGTCGATTGATTAGTGCAAATAATGAAGTTTTTTTTATCTTTTTTATGGAAAAACGTGTTTTGACATTCCAATCTCCACACAAAGCACTCGCACAGTTAAAACAAAATAAAAACAATCCAGATTCGTTCGATTCACCACGTTTTATCTGTGTTTTTATCCCCAAATCTGAAATGGTTGAATCGAAAACCACATGAATTTTGGTGAAATAGGAAGAAAATAAGAGGCAGATTTATTCTTTTTGCCTAAGGGCATGTGCGACGTTTTCACGTATTGATTGACTTAATTAAGTGTCAAAAATTAATCTTCAGATAAAATTAAAAGTGAAAGTTTAAAAGTTGATCTCCAAAAAAGTAAAAAAAATTGCAGTAGTTATTCAGCCATTGGCATTTTTTATGAATTTCTAAAGTTTATTTTGTTCAACTCGAAAAAATCATTAAAAAAAACTTTGGCTGATCAATTACTGAAATTAATTAACCTTTTACGGAGATTAATGTCGTTTTCGATTGGATTTTCAGAGTGTTTAACTCCTTTGCAGTTCCAATGAAAAACTCTCTTCCTATATATGTGTATCTATGTAGAAGTAAAAACTAAAATGAATTCTTCAATAATTTCAATTCCAGAACATCCCAACAAGAAGTATTTACTATTTTGACAATTACGGCCATATAATTCACTCAATACATCCAGATTAAAACTTAAATCTGGATGTAAATCATACAAATTCAATGTAAATTCATCTGGATTTAAGTTTAAATCTGAATTAAATGATCGAATAATATGGCCGTTAGTCCAACACATACTTTTAAAAGTATGAGTGTTTCAGAGTGCACTCCTAGCACTCCCTAATGAAATCCGAAGTGAAAAACACTCCTAAATCAGCACTCCGAACAGTAAATGGAAGGTTTTTGGAGTGTTGGGAGTGCGAATGGAGTGAAAAAAGAGTGCTAGGAGTGAACAACGGAAAACGACATAACTTTAAGCTTAGTACAGACGATTGTCAGATTTTACAATATTGTCAGATCTGTCAGTGAAAATACTGGTCCCAAATGTCTTGCAATCGTCTGTACAACACAATTTTGTCTGACAATATTGTCAGAAACGTCATAGTCAGGTAATTGCCAGATGACAATCTGACAAAAAATTGTCAGGTATCTTACAATCGTTTAAACGCACAATTTGTGCCATTGTCAGACGATTAGGACATTGTCAGATTCATTGGTCATTTTTAGATGTTTTCATTGAAAACATCTTACAATTGCTGACAATTTCTTCATTGTTCGAAATGTCAAACGGTTGGAGCCGAGTTGAGAGATTAAAAAAAACTTTTTTGTAGGAAATTTGTAGTTTTTCCACAACTGAATAAAAGAAATCTATAAAGCAACTGGACTCCCTTTTATATTAAATTCCTTGTGCTGTATATTTTGTTCGGAATAAATAAAACCATTGAAAGATATCTACTCAAATGAAGATTTAATACGATGAAAATAAAGTGAACAGGAAATTCCAACAAGTTAAAAAAAATTGGACTTCAGAATGACCAATAAACTATACGAGCAATCAAATAAATTTGAAGAATGCTAAAACGAGGGTGGACAGGAACACTACCTGAAAAAAAAACCAGCTCAAGCAATTGGTAACAATAGGCAGCCTGCCCCCAACTCGCACAGATCTAACATAGTCTCAAGGTCACTTTCTAAATCAGTCGAGCTCTCTAGAGTAAGCCTGCTGAATTTTTTGTACGCAAAGGTTTATTTTTTCTTCTAAACAATATAGTTCAGTTATTGCAAGATCTTCTCATTCTTGCGTCTTTCAAAAAATAAATGATTTAAAATTCTGGGTCTCGTATTGCTTTTCGGATTTTGATTTTAAAGTGCAAAAAATAATAAAAACAGAATAAATAATTTCAGACTTTTTTGTGCGTTCAGTGTTACGTTTTTCAGAACTGAATTTTTAGATCTGTCAAAAACGTGGTGATGAACGTGGCCATTGTCAGGTATCTTACAATCGTCTAAACGCACAATTTGTGTCATTGTCAGACGATTAGGACATTGTCAGACTCATTGGTCATTGTCAGATGTTTTCATTGAAAACATCTTAACAATTGCTGACAATTTCTTCATTGTTCGAAATGTCAAACGGTTAGAGTCGAGTTGGGAGAAAAAAAAACATTTTTGCAGGAATTTTGTAGTTTTTCCAAAACTGAATAAAAAAATCTATAAAGCAACTGGACTCGCTTTTATATTAAATTCTTGTGCTTTGTAGTTTTGTTCGGAATAAATAAAACCATTGAAAGATATCTACTCAAATAAAGATTAAATACGATGAAATAAAGTGAACATCAAATTCTGGAAACATAACGTTCTGGATCCTAAATAATTAACCATACATTATATTCTCAATTTTTTGGAGTCAATTCCATCATGGTTCATTATTAATAGTCCACGTAAATATTTAGGTAATACCATGCACGGTTTGTTATTTAGAGCCCATTACATTATGGTCCATTTTACTCACTGATCAGTGATTTTACTGAAATATTTAACTCGTAACTAAATTTTATTATTGGTAGGGCTGATTGTGACTTGAATTTTTATTGATCTGCCAACCGTGTGAACAGAAAATTTTCAAGCTGACAATATTGTCAGATATATAACTGTCCGAAAATTGTCAGACAAGAGTTGACAAATAAATGGTCAGACTTTGGCACAAAATCTACCAATCGTGTGAACGGACAATTTTACATTGTAACAAATTTGTCAATCGTCAGCTAATTGTCCGCTATTGTCAGACCATTGACAGATCTGACAAGATTGTAAGATGTGACAATCGTCTATACTTAGCTTTACAACGACCGTACTGTTGGCTAGTTATAATTGGACTCACCTGAGTTTCTGAGAGCAACCTGGAACTTCTTGTAGAACTTCCAAGACGCATTACTCAGCTTTGGCCTACTGAGATTCGTTCTCGAAGTTGGCTTGACCCATTGAGCGTTGCGTCACATTAAGTGTGACACAAAGCTGCGGTTATGCATTACTGTATGTATTGAATACAGTATAGTGGGTCAGCTCTGGGTAATGTAATATGGGAATAGGGGCATAACACGTGCATGGTATTACCTAAATAGTTACGTGGAGTTTAAATAATGAACCATACATCGAATTGACTCTAAAAAATTTAAAATATAATTCTTGGTTAATTTATTTAGAATCCATAATGTAATGTTTATTTTCACTGCTTCTAAATTGGTTAGTTTATATTTCAGAGATTTTTTTTGATTCGTTCGTTGGTCAATTATTTTCTACCGCAGTAAATCAAATAAGAAAAAAAAATAATAGAAAGTGTTTTTGAGGAATCTTGTTTATATTTAATGCTCCTGCTCTTTCAAAGTGACGGAGGAAAATCACTGAGCGGTCAGAAATATAAACTGACCAAATATGTCAAGAGGCATAACGGATTCGGATAAACAGAATGCATTATCGTAAGTAGTTTCAAGGTTTTTTCATTAACACACCTCCATCACTGACTAAATATTTCAACCAATATATTGATTTTTAAAATGTAGAAAACATTAATAATCCAGTGTAACCTTGTCGTCTCATAGAATGGCGACCTTTGCGTTATGTAGATCAGGTAGTTCCGATTTTTTGCTTAGTAGTTTATGAACTCGAACTCGAACATCCCAACGCATCATGGTCAAAAATCCAAAAAACCGCGAAATGTTTGCGCTTTTATCAATTAAGGCAATTTTAACCCCAAAGGACAAGTTTTTCGACTATAACTTCGCTCAACGATTACAAAGTAATTAAATTTTCTTCAATTTGAGCCTAGAACCATCTGTGTAGACCCAACAGTTTCGAAAATACAGATATTCAAAATTTAGCAATAATAAATTTATAACAACAACAAGTAGTATAATTTTCAGGATAGTAAAAAAAATGGTTATTGGCACAAAGATGCATAAAAAATACTAGAGCGTATAAGTGGGTCAAAAGAAGAAAAAAATCCTCTGGAAGGAGTCGTCTATATCCCCCCTTTTCAGTGGGAGGTGCAATTTTTCAAAAAAATTGACTTGAATTAGAAAAAGACTCATAGAAATCCAACGACAATATTTGGAATAAAATCCTATACCTTTTGACGTCAATGCTTATTTTTAAATAAAGTTTTTTTCAATTGATAGTCTAAAATATATTTCCAAACTCAAAATTTTGAAAAAAATTACCGTTTTTTATAAAAACTATTTTTTTTTTTAAATAAAATTTTATGTTTTGAGCATTTGTTTTCTTTTCAAAATTCAATGCTATTTTCAATTCTAGGTGAAATACCAAAAATAAAGATGCCTAAATGACTCATCGTTTCTGAAAAAGCTTAATATGTGATTATCTTTTTTGATGCCAAAATATAACTTTTATTATTTAGTAAAAAACATATCGAATTTTGGCATAAAACAGGAGCCCTTAAAATTAAAGGCCCCAAGCATGTGTTTTGTTGTATATTAGTGGTGATCCACTATCGTCTCCATCGGCGCCCCACTAGCCCTCCACGATGGAGATAGTATAGAAATTCCACCTGACCCACTTTAAGTGGAGCTCCGTTCATTTGTTGTGGTAGATATATTCATATTTAAACAATATTGTATGGGTTTTTTTTGTTATCGGTTTTACTATTCCATTCGTTAGGTTGACTCCTTGCTGGTTGTGTTGTCCTTATTTTTGTTCTCTTCGACGCGTCGCGCCATTTGTTTGAAACAATTTGAAAAAAATAAAACTAAAAGTTAAGTGCTCAGATTAGTCGGCAAAGTTAATCCTTTCGAGAGAGTGAAGTCAGTTCTATGCGGTGCGTTTTGTTGGATAAAATGTTTTGTGCTCCCATTCCGACCTGAAAAGAAAGTAAAGTGCTTCTGTCGAACGGCTACCAGCATTGATACCATTAATTTTGCATTTAAAATTCAATTGAAGCGCGTGTGTGTGTGATTTTGATGTTTCATTTTGAAAACAAAACGTGCTGTTGATCACAATTATCTCAATTAAAGTGCAAATTTGAAAAAAAAAAAAAAAAAGCAACAAGGTGACGTGGGCTCTAAAAAAGGATACACAATTATTGATATTTGAATCACAAACAAAAATTACCAGGAAAAAGAAATCGAATAATCAATCGAGCTTCCAGGATTTAAGTATAATTCCCGAAGGTAAAAATTCATGGATTTCATGTTTTTTTTATTTTTTTCTATACCTGTTATCGGAACGAGGAATTATTTGTGCTGTGTCAAAATTTGAATAATTTTCTTAATTCTTTGGTTTTGTTTATTTTATTCAAACTTTGTGTTTCTAAAAAAAAAAAAAAAATTAGTAAGGAACTACGGGTGTCACACAAATCTACAGGTTAGGCAAACACATGATGGATACTTGTGCATGAGAGAGGTATAGAAAGTCAAGAACTCAATCCAATACATAATACATAGTTACAGCAAAATATTGATTAGGCTATTATTGAGGTAATATTTTATTCATTTGGTATTTTTTATATGTGTACAGTATAATATAGGTATGTAGTTGGTATAGTAGATGATATGGTAGGACTCTATTACATACTATCGTGCCTACATATGGGATATAATTAAGAGTGTATATGTTATAATTTACAAAATAATGTAGCTGTATGCGAGTGAGTGAACTTGTCGCGTCGTTTTATTTTTCCAACTTAATGTGTGTTCCTAACTTCGTCCTTTGCCACATATCAATAATAGTGTAGGTATGTGGAAAAACACGTCTATTAGCTCAAGGACATTCTTTCAACCAGGCCAGGTAAATGCCGTGGTGAAAAAGAAATTCAAATGTTTGTTTTGTTTTCATATTTTCTATGTCTAATACCTACCTACTAGTAAATAGTAAAACCTTTCTTTTGGAGAAGGGGGGGTATTCCCAGGAAGCTGACTTATTTCTAAAAAGACTTTTGTTAATCGACAATTCGTGTGGATTATTTTGTAGTTGTAAAGGTATATACTTTAAGATTATTAAAAAAAAAACGACAGTAATTTAATTTCAGTATTTATAGTGTTGCTATATAAGAAAATATAAAACAAAATTTCTATTATAACAACTTATGATGGTTTGTAATTAATTAGGTACTACTTTAATTTCAACGCACATAATGGATGTGTGGATAAAAAACAAAACCCATTATCCACCTTCAAAGATTTCTAGTAAGGCCGTGTGCGAATTCGTTTAAAATTTCGATTAAATTTGATCCCACATTAAATTTTGAAGTTTCATCAGTGGTGAACACAATTTCATCTTTTTTCTGTGTGAATTCAATTAAATGGGATTTTTTAAATTTGAATATTTTTCTTCCGTGCGCAAGTTTTGGAAAAAAGTAGAACACATTTTTTGGAAATTTATTACAAAAAAATGTAATTTAACTCTGTGCGAGTTAAAAAATAGAACACCCATTCTAATGAGTTCAAAGAGAGTACTCTTACCCTGGGCCTGTTATAAAGAACGCTTTTGGTTCGTATTCTGTTGCAAGCAGCTGCAAATCAAAAACACAAGACGCAAAAAACTCGGGTCGTTTTTGGTGGTCACGATGAGCTGGCAACTTTATTTAATTGCTGCAATTAGCAAATGTTGTTCTTCAGATGAATGAAGGGGACCAATCCATTCATCTTTGTAATGACCATTTGTATGGAGACTTTTCATTCAGAACGATGTGTTATTTTTCTAAAAATTTTATTTTAACCAGCAGATCCGGGGTTCTATTTTGCGTCAATTCAAACTCGTAGCGCAAAAGAAATTGTATATCCAAGAGAACAAACAATGTTCTACTTCTACTTCTAGCTTCTATTTCTCTGCAAGCAGGATCCAGTATAGTCTTCATTGTGGCTCTAGAAACAAGATTACACAAATTGGCATTGAACTTTTTCTTAATATTTTTAGAGTGAAATCATTTAATTATATTTTAATGCATCTTCATTGAATATGTTCTTTTTATGCACATGAAAACAAACAAAACCTTTCGTGGGTGCTGGATGCTGGTAAACGTCAAAATTTAATCTAGCAGCATAAATTTAACGTGCCCCCGAACCATGTTAAATTTTGACGTCTTATATTCACCTCAATAGTGTCAAAATTTAATTTTGGGATCAAATTTAATGCAATTCACACACGGCCTAAATCGAGAAAATATAATTATTATATCATAACCTTAACCAAACAGTTTTTGAGAACTTTGATTTTTGCAAGAATGATTAGATTAACATTCCTCATAGTTAAAATGAAGGTATTATGATTTGAGGATTTTTGTTTTTCGAGTTACAGCTTAAACAAATAGATTTAGATTTTAAGCCAAAAACGAGCAATAAAATTAGAAGCATTTAGCATTGGCGTTATAAAAGTCAATAGGCCAAATGTCTTTAATGAACTTTTGGCCCACTTGGGTGGGTAATAAGTCCTCAAATCAATTGTGGACATTTAACCCCATGCGCCAAAAGTCCACATCACATGAAATTCTTGTGAACTTCTGGCTGATCGATTGTGTAGATTTCTGACATTTTTAAATGGGTTTATGTTCACAGGACTCAAAAATGGATTTGTATTAAACCCAGGTTAACACACAACGAAGTCGAAAATTAGAAAATTCGAACATCTTGAAATTTCAAACTTTCTTAATTAGTTTTTGTTTTTTTTCGTACGCGCATAAGTTGGATAAACATTTGGATTTGTAATGAACCAGATGAACACACTACGGAGTTAAAAATTGAAAAATTAGGTGGAAAAAGTTGAAAAGTCGTGATAACAACTGTGGACTCGCCTACAGCCTAAACCCATGGGCTGATTTTAATTAAACTTTTTATAAAGTGTTTTCGGGACATTACCCTGACATGTTTTTTTTTTCTTTTGTTTTTAGGACCAAAAATAACGGTACCTACCATATAATTTTTTTTTAACATTTTTGGAAAATCTTATTTTTCTCAAAAATGGCTCGACAGATTTTTCTAAAAAAAAAAAACAATACATTTAATTGAGTATATGCTACATTTTAGTAAAAATTAAATTTCCAAAAAATGGTTTTAAATGGTACCTCTTATAGAACCATTTTTTTTATTTTCGTTTTTCTAGAAAAGGAATAGATTGACTTTGATAGTTTTTTTATGGAGAAACTTCTGAAAAATTAATAGTTTTGTATACCCAAATTTTCCAAAAATTTTTTTTAGGAATTTTCAAAACAAGTTTCAAAATTTTTTTTTGAAAACCAAATATTTCGAAAACGACTTTTTAATTTAATTTTAATGAAACTTGGTAACAAGGCTTTTTGAACATTATCTAAAATATTTTGAAAAAAACTTTTTCTTACAGTCAAAATTAATGGTACCTTCCATATAAATGTTAAAAAACCGTTACAGAAAATATAAATTTTCTCTAAAACGACTCCTACGATTTTGATAAAAATATTTCTAAATACTAATATTAGTATGGTCTACGATCTAACAAAAACATAATTTACAGTTAACCATTATTAACAATACTTCTTATAGAACCATTTTCTTTATTTTGAACTATCTCATTATGTGTGTAACCGATTTAAATTAAATTTTTTATACAAAAGCTTCTCAAAACTTGAAATCATACTGCATATCAAATTTTTCAAAAAAACAAATTTTGGATATTTAAAAAAAATTTCAATTTTTTTTTTGAAAATTCGGTATTTCAAAAACGGGTACATAATTTTTTTCGAAATTTAATTTTTAATTCAACATAAACAAATACTAAAAAATTGTGTACCAATTTTTGTTCTTAAAAATTTTTACAAAATTTTATATATAAAAAATTAATTTAAAAAAAACCGATTTCAATTTCAATTTTTTTTTTTAAACAACAAACACTGACTTAACTGGCATAAAGACTTATTTTAGCTTAAGAGGGTTTGTTATTCAAAATATATCCAATTTTATTAAATGAACTGTGAAGCTGTGATGTACAGATTTAAAAGTCTAACTAATACAATGGGTTGCCATATTAATAGGGACATAAATATATTTCATGATTTTGAATTCAAGAGTTTAAGATAAAATTTTGATGTCTTTTTCCTTCAGTAATGGAGTCACACTCGCTTTGCGACAAGATGCCAATTCACATATAAAAATATAGAATTCTCCATTTTGAAAAAAATGTTCAGCCTAGGGTTGAAGCCGACTTTCCAGTAATTCCTTGCTCTGGTCCCAGCTCAACCAGTTAAAGGCGTCCTTAATTCTTGGCAGCAATATGTTAGACAACACCATTATAGGTTAAAGATCCGGTGAGCCCTTATATTGTCGAGGGGCCATGAGGAATGGCCAGAAAAAGGAAGAATTTTAAAGTTGATTTCTACCCCAGGCCACAGAATTTTTCCAAATGGCGAACCCTATATTTTTATGCGTGAATCGGAAGCCTGTTACAAAGCCAAGAGCCTAACAGCATTCCTGAAGGATAAATCAAAGTTATCATCAAAGTTATCTAAAACTATTAAATTCATAAAATTTAAAATCATGAAAAATAATGATGTCCCTATTAATTTGGTAACCCACTGTAAATGCTGGTAAAATAGTACGTATACGCCACAGTGACCCCATTAATGATTATTTTGTATTATTTAGTTTAAAGGGTCTATAATGTTATACATAGGAACGAAAAACAGGCAAAGATTAGTAAAAAGAATTTTTTTACCTCTCTTTGTACCTTTCTTATATCCACATGTAATAGATAACAAGAATGGAATGGAATGGATAGCCACGTTTAGCTATATTTATTTAAGGGTCATAACATTTTGTTATTTCCTTCTTCACCTGATGGTAAATCCTCTAGAAGTAGGTACTCATATAAATAGCTAAGACAGTGCAACGTCTATTATTTGGTTTAATAATCGAGTAAAAGCCGTTTTTAAGAGGCTCTAAGAAAAGTCACTTTTGTCATGGTTGCAAAAGATCGAAAAAAAAAACTATATTTTCATTGAAAAGCAAAAAAAAAACTTTCCAATCTTATTATAAATAAAATAAATAAATTTGGGGGCACAAACGGCTCATGAAGAACCAGGGTCTAGTGACTTACAACTCTCACCATTCATATGTGTGTGTCTGCAGAAATGGAGGGGACCTACAGTTTACAGCCGATTCCGAACAGCTAAGGTGAGCGGCACTTTTCTATGACAAGAGATACTCTTGGAGGATTTGTCACTTCCTCGCAAGAGGTAGTAGCTCCGAAAAAAAAAAAAATTATTATTAAATGTAAAATAATGAAGAAACAAAAAAAAATAAATAAAAATTGCCTCCATGTCACTCCATACAAAAATTCTACTGGGCCAAAGTTACACGTACATACAAGCGCCGGTCTCACATACCGATTTTTGGATAATACCCACCCTGGCTTCCCGCCCAAAAACTGAAACCATACTAACTGGCTGAACAGAATAGTGACGCAGACGGAACCGGAGCCGGAGCTAGAATAGCTGTCAAAATATTGAATACACGCAAATTCAATGGCCGCGTTCAACAGCACATTTGACAGTTCTGAACTGTCATTTTTAGAGCTTCTGATTGACGTCGATTGACATTTAGTTACGTTTCTTACGTTTTTTTTTTTAAATTTCAGATGAAAAATTCTAATCTGAAAATTCAGATGACAGCTAAAAGCAACAAAAAAACAGTTCTTGATCCAGTTTTTTTTTTGTGTGTGGTCTAATCGTCTGAGTCTCGTATCGCTTTTCAGATTTTAATTTTAAAGTGCAAAAAATAATAAAAACAGAATAAATAATTTCAGACTTTTTTGTGCGTTCAGTGTTACGTTTTTCAGAAATGAATTTTTAGATCTGTCAAAAACGTGGTGATGAACGTGGCCAATGTTGCGAACACAACGGAACGTAGACGCATAGTGCCCTATTACACGTTGACTCTTTTAGAGTCATGACTCTCGAAATTAAATGAGTGCGAATGAGAAAAAAGATCGGATTTCACCTTCGCACTCATTCAATTTCGAGAGTCATGACTCTAAAAGAGTCAACGTGTAATAGGGCACTATACGGAGCTGCAGACGCAGACGAAAGAGTTCACCAACTTTTAACTTTTCACGTACGACACTTTTGGCCAAAGAAACTGAATATGAAGAAATGAATCCTCGGCTGTCATTTGAGTTTGCCTACAAGCTCTATCAGATAAGAAATGAGAAGGTATGTGTAAAAATGGTGGTATAAAACTCATACATTCACAGTATTTATCTTCACAACTTACACATTCACAGTACTTATCTTCACACCACCCTGCTATATTGTTGTTGGATTTCACATCTATTCATCGACACAAAATTAAATTACAAATACAACAATGTAAACAAATGGGTTTTGGAGGGTGAAACGTACGAAGGATTCATTTCTTCATATTCAGTTTCTTTGCTTTTGGCGTTTCAATTTGTATGAAGAAAAAAAAACAACTTTTTGGGTCGGAAAAAAATATTGTGGTTATTTGTATCGCGAAAAAAATTATTTATTAAAAGGAAAATTATTGGAAACAAAAAATGTGAATTCTGAGCTTGTACACAATAATATTCTTATACCATAGCTGTACAGCTCCATTGTGGACATGTAAAAAAAATAACGTACGACATTTTTTGACAGCTCTTCCAGTTCCGTCTACGGCTTCAGTTCCGTCATTCTATTCTTCAGCCAGTAAATTGAAGATTTAGACAAATAAATAAGCTACTCAGTAGAAGATTACAGAAGGATGAACCGTTATTTAAAAAAACGCAGAAAAGTAAATTGTCGGTCTGACAGACAAACGCGTAGGTATAGGAAGATTTTAAACATATAGTAGTATTAAATACAAGCGAGACGAAAAAAATTTTCAACAATTTTTATTGGTTTCCCTGTAGTTTTTTTTTTTGTTTAAAAAATGTGTCAGTTTTATTTGGCATCAAGATGGCCTGAAGTCAATATCATTGTGTTTTCTCAAAGATAGCTATTCGAAAAGAAAATCATTTTTTTTAACAATTTTTAGTAGTTTTTTGTTTGAAAAAAAAATATACCAGTTAAAGTTTTAACAATTTTTCATTACCTACATCATTATGTATAGAATGAAATTGAGCCGAAGTCGATATTATGATTTGTTCTCGAGATATTTGAGGCGTAAAATTTTTAATTTTTTTTTTTTTAATTAGGTACTGTCATAAGAAAATCGCTAATTGAATATTCTTGACCACATTCAAAATGTGGCCTTATTTCTATGAACAAACTGAAATAACGCCCGGTTGGTCTTATTTCCAACGAATCATAGAAATAAGACCGCATTCAAGTATGGCAATGTTGGAAGGAATAGAAGGATAGGATAGATTTTTGTTAGCACAGTGGATTGAGAAATAAGGTTTTGATTATCTCATTAAATCCCAGGGGTGGCGTTCAGTTGAGGGAATATAGAAAAGAATGCTGCCTAGACTGGGGCTCGAACCCACACATCCAGGTTAGCAGTCAAGCACTACGTCCACTGCGCCGGAACCACCCCCTTTTCTTCTTTATTTTCAGAGCTTTTTATGCTAAATTAACAAAATTACCTTTAAATGAGCTTTTTTCGATTATTTGCAGAGCTTTCTAAGCTGAATTTAAACAAAACTGAGTTTTAAATGAGCTTTTAAAATTTTGATTAGTTTCGTTTTTGTAAATTCAGCTTAGAAAGCTCTGCAAATAATAAAAAAAAATCGCGCGTTTTTTTTGCAGAGCTTTCTAAGTCGAATATTCAAAAATAATTCCCTTCATTTTGAAATGAAGTGCCTAAAAATGGAAAGACAAAATTTTCCAAGATGGTTTTCAATGAAAGCTATATAACTAGCGCCTACTGTTTTTTTTTTTCATTCTTTATAGTTCTGTTTGTTCACTTTATTGGAAAATAATTGTTATAACTGTTATAAAACGCAATTTTGTTGGCAATTTCATTGAAATTGAGGTGATTTGAGATGATTTTGAAATTACGTCATTGTATCGGAAATTGTGAAATTTTGAAGATGATTTCACGAAAAATAATCCAAAATTGCGCAATTTCGATCAGTGAGAACATACTGAGTGTGTTTCTTTATTTATTCCAGATAAGGAAAAGAATGGATGGAATAGACGAAATGTTTATCCAGAATGGAATGAATAAAGAAACAAAACTAGAACAAAAAGAATGGCAATCCAGTTGTTCGGTGAAATGTCAAAACAATTGAAGAAATAAATGTTTTTATTTTAGATATTTATGTATTCTCAAAGTCAAAAGTTTAGTAAATTTTACATTAAATGCATAAAATTATACTCTGGTACATTAATTCGCGGTATTATGCTGTTTTTAAATAATTAACACCAATGCGAATCTGCCATAATTCAGTTTAAGAACATCAATTATACTGAACGCGCCCAGTATTCTTTTTCTATTCTTTTTCACATGGAATAAAAAGAATGCATTCCAAATGTTCCGGAATGAATAAAGAAACAACAAAATAGTTTATCCGGAATGTTCCGTGGAATAAAGAAACGCAAAACTGGTATTCCGAATATTCTGGACATACCGGAATGAATAAAGAAACACACTCACTATGTATTAAAATAGGAAATTTATTCCAGAAGTTTTAAAAACGCAATAAGACCCGACGGGCGTTATTTCGCAGCAATAATAATTGAAATAAGGCCACACGACTAATGGGGCTTTATTTCGTCGGGCGTTTTTTCACGTCACCGTCTTTTTCTCTAGATAGGCATCTATCTAGGTAATTTCTGTAGCAGTTATAATGAATTTGTCTTACTAAGCGTTTTTTTCCAAAACCCAAATAAATAAAAATTTGATGGCCATCAGCTCATGAAGAACCAGGGCCTAGTGAGTTATAACTCTCAACTATCCCTGTGTGCGTGTCTGCAGGAATATATTAGCCCGTGGCGTAATGGTAAGTACGTTGGATTGTCACACCAGATGTCTGGGATCGATTCCCAGCCTCTGTCACCTAAATACAAAAGTGTATTTCCAGGGCTTCTGCCTCTTGCGAGGAAGTAACAAATCCTCCAAGAGTATCTCCTGTCATAGAAAAGTGACAACAAATATATTGCCAAGATGAAAATTGGTATATTTTCAAGAATTATGAAGAATGAAATAAATTCGGGTCTGAACGCTGAACTGAAAGACCACTTACAACTTCAATCAAACAATCAAAAAAAAAAAAAAAAATACAAGAATGTTGCAATTTCTGCGATACATACGTGTATATACACATGTAGATACATATATATTAAGCTTCATTATCAGAAACAAGAACCTATAGTAAAACAGGTGTTCTTAAAGTACTTGTCATGCGAGAAGTTGTAAATTGATTAAAAAAAAGTCTCATTCTCACTTTTTACTTCGGATGAAATAAAAGTTCATCGTAATCAAATGATAAGATATTTCTTCACGATAAGATCAACAAATCGATGAATTTTTGGATTTAAAAACATAATATTAGTTAGTTTTTGAACTTCCGAAGCCTCAGAGCAAGACAATGAAGAAACAATTTGTTGCTTTACTAGTTTTTGTGTTTGTTTTAAAAGGTATTTTTTATAAATATAAAATTTTTATGTGTTGTTTAAAACGAAACGTAGCTTTTATTTTTAATTTGATTTTGTATGAAACAATCTATTTGTGTATCCCCCCTAAACAGGGGGAAATATAAACCTCCCCCCAAATCGAGTTTGCTCTTTTGTCGACCCAACTTTGTCTCATATTTTATGCAAAACACCCTGTATAATGTATATCCTTCTAGTTTAAATAAAGACTTATAAATTAAAAATTTAATATTTGGACCGTAATCTTCTTTGTTTTTGAATCCAGTTTACTACGGTGAAATATTAAATATTTTGCTACATATTGCATAATTTATTCTGACAATAAAACAAGCTTGAATATAATGTATAAATAAACTTTGTTAATTTGTTTCGAAATAGAGCCTGTGGTGTGTGAAATCAATGTTTCGAATTTAAAAGGCTTTTTTTATTTTAGTGTAGTGCTTTAAAATAAATTGCGATTATTTTTGCAAGTGTTTTTTTTTTTCTTTTCTAGCAAAAATAACAAAAACTTTATAAAATAAAGTTATAAAATAAAATTTAAAAAACTTAAAAGATTTTTTTATTTTTAAATAAATTTTTGAAAAAGAAACATTCCGAGTCAACGCATTTAAGCCCGATGATGGTTATCTAAAACCGAAACGCGTCGCTAAATTCAGTTAATTAATGTTGTGATATAATCGAATAAATTTTAATTAATTTAAAAATAAAAAAAATCTTTTAAGTTTTTTAAATTTTATTTTATAACATTATTTTAAAAATCACACAACATGGAGACTAAACCACAAATAAATAACAAAAACTGTTAACAGATATTTTTCGGCACGAATATCTCGAGAGCAAACACTGATTTTGACTCTGAGCTTGGGCAAACTTTGCATATTGATAAGGTTTTCGAAGATCTTGATTTTTATTTCTAAGAACAAAATAGTATCAATGGGAAGTTGCCAGAGTCAGTCGCATTATCTATCAGCCTCTTTTTTATTTAACAATTTAAAACTATTCATTTTTAATTGCGATATGTGTATCTATATGTTTATCTATAAATACTAGATATATGGCAAGGGTTGCATTCGTAAAAGTAAATGGACTCGTGATTTTGACATTACCATGATAGGGAAGACAAAAAAAGTGGGTCTCGCAATTCAGTCAGTCTGTCTGTCTGTTCGCCTGCAACCTAATCGCATCATGGGTCGATTTTATTTAAACTTGGTATCTAGCATTTTTTGGGCATTCCTCTGACAATTTTTGTTTATTTTTAACTGCCCATTGGAAGTTATTGTAATCGGTCCGATATGTGAAATTGAAAATTTTGACATTTCTCGACGTTTCGAGGTCTTTGGAGTCGGACTACATTGGCGCAAAATTTTAGACGATTTAGTATGATGTTAGAGCATTTTTAGTATGATGCTAGGTTAAAAAGATGATTTTTCAAATTTTAAACGAGTTTAAATCGTATTATCTTTTTAACATTTTACTAAATTTATAATATTCAAATGGCTGTTTTATCTTTTAAGTATCAAACTAACTCCAAATGTAACTTTGACAATTACGAGTGTGAAAATTGTGTGATCTGTCACTTTTTTTAGGCGTGGTTAGCTGGATTTTTTTTGAGGAAATTGGTTTAGTATGATACTAGTTAAAAAATATTCAAAACTAAAAACATTAAAGAGCTTTTAAGTTAGAATACCTTAACATGGCTGTTTAAATTTTTGCGCCATTATTTTTAGAGAGATGTCTATGTACGTACGTTCGGAAAGCTTTTTTCGCCGACGATATCTCGAGAACGCATAAAGATATCGACTTCAAATAAATTTTATTTTATAGATAATAAGTCCGTAAGGTGCAGAAAGGATTTTCAGAATTGGCGATTCAATTGGCGATTCTTGTATTACAGTAATTTAAAAAAAAAGTTATAGAATGGTTTGTTTCTCGAATATTTTTAGAAAAAATAATGCTTTCGACTTCGGCCTGGTTTCATTCTATGCATAATGACGTAGTAAAAAATTGGTCATACTTAAAAAAAAATCAACCCAGTTTGTTTTTTTTATAAAAAAACCATTAAAAATTGTAAAAAAATATCGAATATCTTGAGAACACACAAAGATATATTAACTTCGGGTTAATTTTATTGAATACACAAAGTTATAGTTGATATTCAGAAGAAATTGTAAAAAAATTCTATTAACGGTTTTTTTTCTAGGCCAAAAAATCTAAAAAAAAATTTGTTAAAAAATGTTTTTCGGCCCGAATTCTCCAGAAAAATAAATGATATCAACTCCAGGATAATTTAAGTCTACACACAAAGTCATATTTAGTAATTCATAGTAAAAAAAATTAATTGACGGTTTTTTTCTAGGACAAAAAAACTGCAAAAGAAACTGCACAGTGATTGCACAACTGATAAGTTTTTCGAAGATTTTTAATTGGTATTTTTTTTTAGTTTGTATCATTCTTTATTCTTATAAAAAATAACATTGGGTATCGAGTTTCAAAGGAAACCAATGGGAAGTTATCAGTATGGGTCAAACCACGCCTCTTTTTTAGTACCAAAAATAAAAGTACTTGCAATATAATTTTTTTATAGCATTTTTGGCATTTTTTCTCAAAAAAGGCTCCAAAGATTTTTCTAAAAAAAATTCAATAAATTTTGTTGGGTATAGACTTCCTTTTGGAGAAAATAAAATTTCCGAGAAATGGTTTTAAATGATACCTGTAAAAACATTTTTATATTTCGTTTTTCTCGAAAATAAATTAGCTGATGTTGCTAATTCTTTCTTATGGAGAATCTTTTAAAAAATTCAAATATAGCATTCGCACATTGAAGTTACCCAAACGCAAATTGAATTAACGCAATTAAACGCAAATAGAATTAAACCAAACGCAAATAGATTTAACCCAAACGCAAATAGAGATCTAACAAGTACTTCTTGAGTCTTATGTATTTTAGCGCCGTCGATTCAACATGTATCGCTCACTTTTTCTGCAAGTTCTTGAAGAAAAGAGCAAAACTTGTTGGAATTGCGTTTGGGTTAATTCTATTTGCGTTTGGGTTAATTCTATTTGTGTCTGGGTTAATTCTATTTGCGTTTGGGTTAAATCTATTTGCGTTTAGGTTAATTCAATGTGCGATTGCTATACATAGTATATATACTAGAGGGAACTGGAAGAGCTGTCAAAAAGTGTCGTACGATATTTTTTTTACGCTTTGAAAGAATTTTGAAAGAAAACAAAACAATATTCTTGTGTTCAAGCTTAGAATTGAATTAATTAATTAGGTAATAATTTTTTTTCGCGACTCAAATAACCACAATATTTTTTCCCGACGCAAAAAGTTGTTTTTTTTTTTTTTTTATACAATTTGAAACGTCAAAAGTGCTGCACTTGAAAAGTTAAAAGTTGGCGAACTCTTTCGTCTGCGGCTGCAGCTCCGTATGCGGCTACATTCTGTTGTGTTCGCAACATTATCGGCCATATTATTCACTCAATACATCTAGATTAAAACTTAAATCTGAATGTAAATCATACAAATTCAATGTAAATTCATCTGGATTTAAGTTTAAATCTGGATGTATCAAGTGAATAATATGGCGGTAAGTTTGTGTGTATTCAATATTTTGACAACTATTCCAGCTGCGGCTCCGTCTTCATTCTGTTTCCGGCAGTTAGTACGAACCAGTCATGCATTTTATTTATTTTTAATTACGGGATCATGGGTTTTCGGGTCTTATGGATTTTGGGATTTTTGAATTTTGTATGTTTGAATTTTGAGCTATATCCTATCCATTAAGGGTCTAGATTTTGGTTTTTTAGTTTCTGTCCTATACTTCCATTTTTCTACAGTTTTTATATACTCTAAGGTACTATTTCATAAATCCAATTCTTTTAAAGGTACTTCAACAACACTTCGGCTCGTTATGAATAGGTACATCATAGTTCAAAAACAACAATTAATACAGTTTTGTATTTAAAAGTTTTATAAACTTTTATGATTGACTACAATTTGAGTTCCTCATGTGTATGGTTTTTTTTTTAACACCTTATAAAACTTTAACATTTAAAACACCATAAGAAAATCTATATCTTATCAGTACCTATCCAACAGGTGTAGCTAAAACAAAGGTTTTTTTTATCACTACACAATCCATTCTTCGATTAGTTCAAATACCTATTTTATTTGCTTTTATTGCTGGGCTTCAGATTATAAGAACCTAATCTAATGTATTTTGCAACAATGTTCACAAAAAATATAAATTTTAATACTGCACTGATGACTGATTATTTTTTAGTTACTCTAAAGGGCAAGTATTGGTTTCATTGTCTATGATCAGGAAGTCCGAAAAAGTGGTTTTCGCCATACCGTCCGTCGACTGTGCTTCCGTGTGTCCACTGTAATTAGAACTAGACGGGTGGTCCGATTTGGTACACAGCATTTTTATGTGGTTCGCTAGAGGGGAGATTCGAATTTTTGATGAGCGCTTCCATACTTTGTACCTAAAACGACCAAAGTGGTTGTAAGTCTACTATTACACGATGACTCTAGAGTCATGACTCTTTTTAAAAGTAATGAGTGCGAAAGAGAAAAAGAATGAGATGGAAAATATTTGAACCGGAGAGTCGTGGGCCAAATTTTTTTCGGCGACTCTTTTTGACGTTTTCCTTTTCTCTTGTTCGTTATTTTACCATGTCGCTTTATTTCTGTTCGTTTCTTGTCGAGAGCACATGTAAACTTGTATGGTGTGGAGACAAAGAGCATTAACACGGACAACAAATAACTAAAAGGAACTGTCAAATTTGAGTCATGAATCAAGAGTCAGCGTGTAATAGCACGCGACTCACAAAATTATTTTTTAAAGAGGAATTCAAAAAAAGAGTCATGACTCTTGAGTCAACGTGTAATAGCTGGCTAAGAAAACTGCGTTTCAAATTGTTTCTATAAAAAAAAATCGACTAATGAACAAGTTTTGGTAGGTGACTCAGCTCCAGAGTCAAAAATATGCTGGATTATGTTCGGTCTTTGCTCTTCACTCGTGTCTATTTATCGTAACTTTGGCTATAAGATTTTTTGAGTTGAGATACCAAACCAAACTATAAATCTCTAAATATTTCTAAAACTGATTCCGAATAAATAAAACTAAAATTACATACATTTTAACGGATTTACCTTATTTTAGACTAGCAGACCCGCGCTCGCGTTGCTTCGCAAATAAATTGTTTCATAAACTTGCTTACTAGTTGGCGCTCACAGCTCAGGATGGACTACGGCCTCAACCAACAAGCCCCTCCAGCCAGCTCGGCCCCTAGCTAGTTGCCCCCAGTCACGCACTCCAAGTTAGTTGAGGTCGTTCTCCACTTGATATGCGCCAGCTAAGGTGGGGTTTCATCTGCTGCGAAGACTGTCAGGGGTAGATTCCAAGACTCGTTGGTGTCCATACGTACCACATATCCCAGCCATCTCAGCCGTTGTGTTTTCAGCTTTTTGATCACGTCGACGTCGCTGTAAAGCCGAAAATCACCCGAAGAATCTTCCTTTCAATGCAACCAAGCAGATTATCATCCGTTTTTGTCAGGGTCCATACTTCTGCCTCCTAAAAAAAGGACCGGGATGATAAGGGTCTTATATAAGGTCTCCTTGGTTATTTGAGAGAGGGCTTTATTACTCAAATGTCTTCTTAGCCCGAAGAAACAGCGATTGGTAAGAGTAATTCTTCATTTGATCTCTGCACTGATGTCATTTTGCGATGTTATAGTGGAGCCCAGGTAGACAAAGTCTTTGACAACTTCTTAGTTGTACCTACCTATCCATCGTGACATTCTGCCCGATTCGACGATGTTGAGATTCCTTTCTCGATGATAGCATATACTTCGTCTTGTCCTCATTAACAGCCAAACCCATTTTCGCCGCCTCCGATTCAATACTTGCAAACGCACCGGTAACAGCTCACTTCGTTCTCCCAATGATGTCAATATCATCTGCATAAGCAAGAAGTTGAACAGACTTTTGAAAAATTGTACCTCTGTTGTTGACTTGCGAGTTGCGTAAAATTGCTTCAAGTACGATGTTAAAGAGGTTGCATGATAACGCGTCGCCTTGCCTCAAACCTTTCTCGACATCAAAGGGTTCGGTGGTGTTTTTGCCGACTTTGACGGAGCAGCAAGATTTCTCCATCGTCATCCTGCACAAGCGGACGAGTTTGGCAGGGATGCCGAGATGCGCCATGGCTCTGTATAGTTCGTCTCTGTCTACGCTATCATATGCGACTTTAAAATCGATAAAGAGGTGGTGTGTATCGATTTGAAACTCCTGGGTTTTTTCCAAAATCTGTCGGAGTGTGAACATTTGATCGACGGTTGATTTGCCGGGCCTAAAACCACACTGATAGGGGCCGATCAGATCGTTGACAAACGGTTTGAAGCGATCACACAGTACAGTTGACAAGATTTTGTATGCGACGTTGAGGAGACTTATACCTCTGTAGTTGGAACAGGTCAGAGCATCTCCTTTCTTGTGGATGGGGCACACTATACCGAGGTTCCATTCATCGGGCATACTTTCCTCCGACCAAATTTTGGAGATAAGCTGGTGTATACTCCCTAACAAGTCATCTCCCCCTGCTTTGAATAGCTCAGAAACTATGAAACAATTTATTTTAGTAATTAATATAGCATCAAAACAATGCTCATTGCAATTTCTAACATATGTATTATTGACAAAAATTTTACTAAATGCTTACGTTTTGAGCAAAGATCAATGCGATCTTTTTAAATATCGAAAGCTTTTTGCAATTTTTTTATTTCAATTATATTTAAGGTTAGCAGAGAAACAGAATCTTGGCAACCCTTTTTCGTTTTCTTTTAGTAATTATTTGATTGTTAATATTCATTAATTTTTGTTTTACAAATCCATGAATTACTCTAAAATTCTTAGGTAGTTCTACGCAAAAGAAGAAAGAAACAATATCCCAAATACCTATGTTCCCCTCTGTTACAAAAAAGTCAAGCATTGAGTGGAGTCAGCAAGCTGAGCAGGTCAAAGAAATTGGAGGAAGAGTAAATAAAAAACGCAGCTAAATTACCCCTATTCTCTTATGTCGTTTTCGATTGGATTTTCAGAGTGTTTCACTCTTTTTGGATTCCAATGGAATATGAAAAACTCTTTTCCGTAATATGTGTATCTATGTAGAAGTAAAAACTAAAATGAATTCTTCAATAATTTCAATTCCAGAACATCTCAAGAAGAAGCATTTACTACTTTGGCAATTAATCCAACACATACTTTTAAAAATATGTGTGTTTTCAGAGTGCACTCCTACCACTCCTTAATGAAATCCGGAGTGAAAAAACACTCCTAAATCATCACTCCGAACAGCCAATGGAAGGTTTTTGTAGTGTTGGGAGTGTGGATGGAGTGAAAAAAGAGTACTAGGAGTGACCAACGGAAAACGACATTACTGTTCAATATCAACCCAATTCTAAATATTCCCTGGGAAAAAAACTCCCCGGGAAACGCATTCTGTCGGGAGTAAAATATTCCGATTCCGAATTCTTTGGTTGAATTTTCTTAACTCTCGATAGTGGGAATGAGTTCGAAACAGCTTTTTTTTTAGTATTTGACATATCAATCAAAGTGTAGAAGAAAAATCATTTGTTTTCCATCCTTTCACTCACGCCCATTTGGTTCCAGTGATTAACTTGCACTCAATTCATTATACAAATGCAAATAATTTTTTTTTGTTATTGTGTAAGTGTTTGATAGACTGAACCTAAGCCACCAACTTTTGAATGTTCTCAATCAACATAATGTATGATTGTTATCTCCCGCTTGATATTTTTACGAATCCAATAGTTTCCGTTTTATATGTAGATCCAACTCATATTCCACGCAGGCAAGTAAAACGTTCAACAATTGAGTGGAAGAGCGAATAATTGAGTCGACAGAGATTCAAAAGCAAACAAACCAATGAAAATGCACAAACACCGGAACGATAATGAAATGGAACAAAGCAGCAACCCATTAATTGCGATTGAATCGGACTCATAGATGCAAAAAAAAGTTGATAAATTTATAATTTGTTCATAAATTTATTTATCAGCTTATAAGTACAGTAAGGAAATGATTTAGGGCTTAAAATTTGCATAAAATTATTGGCTTTATACAAAAAATCTTATTTTTATAAAATATCAAGAGGTTTAAAAACATAATTGAATACGTTGATCAACCTCGAAAATATATTGTACGAACATATATAACAAACAAAAAAATATCCCATCACACATTTAAAAAGAATAAGGAAAATTATAAAATTTGTTTCAAGTATATCGGTTGAATACTTTCTGAGATTACCGCGGACAAACTAAATATTTGTTTCGTCTTTATATAATAGTAATGAATGAATAATGATAGAATGTTACTTATAAAAAACTCCTTTCTTACCAGCAACATAATAATTAATTACACACTTACAAAGTACGTATAACTATGTATGTACCTATACATGTTTACGGGTTTTACACCTAGATATCAGAATTTATCTTCAATTAGTTAATCAATAAATATAAATGATAAGTTTTGGCTTTTTTTAGGTAATCCCTTTTCCTATGCCAGCGGAAGAAAAACAATTCATATACTCGTAATACCTTCTTCGTATTGGTATACGTACAATGTATATACATATGTATTTTTCGAATTGCCACACATCAACAAATAATATATCAAGTAATTGAGTCCACAAACCCAAAGGTTTAACTAGGTATTGATTGAATTATTTTTAATTTCAACTCTGGTTCAATTTAGAACAATAACGAACGCATCGTCACGTCACCGCTGCCGCCCGTCGTCGTGCTTTTGTATAATAACGCGCTACTAGCACAATAATGTTAAGCCATTACACCACTTCTGTCTTATGGTGTGTAGGCATGAAATCGACATCAAAACAAACGGAGTGTGATGATTAACGCAGGATATACGAGTAAAGGAATTTCCCATTTTTTCAAAATTATTTTTATAATACAGATTGTTGTTGTGTATAAAACAATTACCAGTGTTGCCGCAAGCATATTGAAAGGCGTCTGGAAATCGCTTGCAATTACATTGAATTAATTACACTTCCCAAAAGACCATAATTATTTGGTTAGGGGAGATGATTTATCTGTATTTAAAGAGTTATACATATACGTTACAGTAAAAAGCCGAAATAATGAAATTCTAGAATTTTTCCCGTAAATCCTAGATAAATATAGTGCTAGCAACCAGCATTATGGCGTATAAACAGTGTGGTATGTAAGGGGGGGGCATGCTGCCCCCCTGCAACCCCCCTGCTAGGATTTGGGTTGGTGCGAGGTTGGGTGTATGCAAAGTTTCTTTTGCTTTTAAAGTATCTGGATTTAAAGAAACTTTGAATGTATCCTATGTATAAAGAGTAGTGAGGTATGATTTACCGGTAAATTCTAGAATTTTAATATTTCAGGTGCGTCAAGATGGCGCCGCTACAGACGAAATTCAAAAATCTAATGATGCAATAATTAAGACCTAATGAGGAGCTAATTAAGTGCTGCAATTTTAGCTGAGCACTTAATTCTCTTCCTCCTCAAACCTGTGGCGTGGCTAACTTGACGTCAAGATAGCGCCGCCACAGAAGGAATTCAAGAATTTATTGATGCAGTAATAAGGATATAATTATGTGCTAATAAAGTGCTGCAATATTAATTTAAGTGCTCTTTGATTTGACCTTAAAATGCATCTTAACAATTTAGCAGAAAATACTAAAACTTTATTTGTGGTTTAGTCTCCATGTTGTGTGATTTTAAAATAAAGTTATAAATTAATTAATTAAATTTAGCGACGCGTTTCGATTTAAGATAACCATCATCGGGCTTAAATGCGTTGACTCGGAATGTTTCTTTGCCAGAATATTTTTGGTTGCTGTGTTATTTCTTGTTCTTGGTTGATACTAGTGTTTGTATGTATGTAATTGTTCCTTCATTCGGTTAAGTTTGCTTGTTTTGGTTATTGATTGCTGTGTTATAAAGTGTATTGGTTTTGATTGTTAATTTGTCATTTAGTATTTTGTCTTGTTCTGTCTTCTAAGCTTTGTAAATTTCACACTCTTCTAGTGCGTCTAGTTTTGTCCCTAAACTTAAGACACGCGTCACTAAATTTAATTAATTAATGTTGTGATATAATCCAATAAATTTTAATTTATTTAAAAATATATAAAAAAAAAAATCTTTTAAGTTTTTAAATTATATTTTATAACTTTATTTCAATACTAAAACGCCCAAAAATGAATGCACAGTGAAAAGAATGGTATCAAATTAAAAAGCTTGTCAGGTCCTTTTCAAAAATGTACAAATCCACCTCTTACCCCCACTCCTTCGTGTCTAAATTGCCTTGTGGAACCTTGGTGGATCTTGTGGAACTTGTGGCGGCGCTATCTTGACGTCAAGACACGAAGATACTAGTTGCTGGTGATTTTTTTTTGACGTTTTCTCCTTAACAATCTTGTACCTTTCACACGAAGATACAAAATCGGAGACTTGCTGTATTTTCCTTTTAACCTACCTTGGTCGAACGCACACAAACGTAGTGTGAAGAGAAACGTCAAAAAAATCTTCTGAATTTGTTGACCGGGGAGATTTCGTTTACCCCTTTTTCTTCCTGCCCTTCTCGCCTATGAACTGATTGTTGCTGGCAACTCAGTTGCCTTGTGTGAAAGAGGACTATGACTGTCAAATACAAAAAGTCAGCCATATACTCCGGTTTGATCAATTAGCCCATTAGTTCAGGTGTTGTTCTTTTTACTGAACTGAAAATTAACACCTTATCGATCGAACCGAGTGTTATACTGTAGTTTTTTTTTGTAATCAAAACGTTGCTATAAGGATTGGCTGTAATCCATAACAATCGTGGCGTATTAAGGTAAAAGACTGCCATTAATGTTAAAATTGAACAAATTATGTTACTTCGAGAATGGAAATTAGTTATTAAGGCCCATCGCCCACTAGGCTCGGAGTTGCTTGCCATCGGAGTTGCTTCCCATCGCTCACTAGGCCATTTCCGAGCAACTTTTGGGTTCAGTATTTTTAATTTAAATGTTAAATTGACCTTGTATTTTTGATCAGTGACGATACAAAATTCGTTCAGTGTGAAAAAATGGTTAAAAATGATGTTAAAAGCCTCTCATTTGGCAAAAATTTTGGAAAAAAGTTCCGAGAGCAACTCCGAGCAACAATAAGTTGCCCAGTGGGCGATCTCCCATATAAGCTAATGTATTTGGATTGGGAGAATGGGAATGGGAGATGGGCCTAATACAAGACGTAGTAAAAAAAAAGAATTTAAATTAGAAATAACGCTCGATTTAAAACAAAGCGTTTTATTTTTATTTGTATTCGAACCATGTTTGTTTGGATTTAAATGGTTATAACTTTCGATCTAAAGCTAGCTTTAGTAGGTTTTATACATAATGAGAAACTAGTAATTTTTTAAAATCAAGAACCAATATTTAGTCTTACGAAAATTTTTCAGTTTGCTCTTTTAAAGATTGAAGTAAAAAATAAATGTTGATTAAACTATTAGTTTATCTAATAATTTTAAGAACAAGGGCGTACAAAATCAAAATTATTTTAATGCACAAAACAGATCTTTTTATTGGTCAATGTTTTAGTGTAAAAATAAAAAATTAAAAAAATCAATTATGGACGAAATTGTCCATGTTCATTTGAATAAAAATGTCTAATACATGTATGTACATATGTAGTTTTTTAATAACACATAAGGGCTTGAATGGCACTATTTAAGAAGAAGACAGGTTGTATACACGCAGTGGGAAGATGACCTCAATCAACTTTCCGTGTGAATCTGGACTGGAGACAGCTAAGGAGGGACCAAGCTGGCTAGAATAAGCTTGTTATAGTTGGTACCCTTTACAAATTGTCAACTTTCACATTTGTAAATTTTTATAAAATAAGGACCAGGTCCACTCGGAACAATAAAGCCGCCCAGAGTTGATGAGTAAGTTCAGAAGTATGGTCTTCCTAAATCAAAAAACAGAAAATGGCAACATGAAAATTGTCATTTAGGTCGTTGTGGTAACTCTGATACTAACCATCTTTTATGCATACAGATAGGTGGCTCACGTCATAATGGCAGGGCAGAGTTTAATTGCACCAATTCATGCATACATTATAATCAATCGGTTTAATTGTCATAAGGGAGCTTGTCTATGCGATAGCTTTAAATTCCGTGCACTTGCCAGGAACTGCAACACCTATGACAACGTAATTAAAATGTTCTTTAACAAAAAAAAAAACTGACGATTTAATTATATTCCCTACAAATACGCAGCCTTGTCTATTACTCTTCGAGTTTCATGAAGGAGTAAATTGTTTGGCATGTTTGAGGCTATATGTAGTTATCCTACACCACATGGAATAAAATCGAGGATAAAAATAGCAACGATTTTTTGTTTTGACAACTGCTATTCGCATATAGAGTGATTGGTCATGGTTATATTTATATCCGAGTGACTAAGGTCCAGTTGTACAATTGTGGGTTAAATGTTTATCCGTGGTTCGAAATTTTTAATTCACCGATTTCGGCGGATTAACTGAGGTTTGACGATGGTTCAGTCGAGTAATTAGCTATTATCACTTCCTAGAACTTTGAACCATCGTTTAACCTTAGTTAATCTGCCGAAATTGTAGTAGCTCGTGGCGTAATGGTTAGTGCGTCGGACTGTCAAGCCAGAGATCTGGGTTCGATTCTCAGCCGCTGCCACCTAAAAATGTTTTTCAGATCTACTGCCTTTTGCGAGGAATTGACAAATTCTACAAGAGTTTACCTTGTCATAGAAAAGTGCTGCTCACCTTAGCCGTTCGGATTCGGCAATAAACTGTATAGGTCCCCTCCATTCCTGCAGACACGCACACAGGAATGGTTGAGAGTTGTAAGTCACTAGGCCCTAGTTCTTCATGAGCTATTGTGCGACCAAATTTATTTTTATTAATTTTTATAATCCGCCGAAATCGGCGAATAAAATTTCCTGAACCACGGGTTAAATATTGAACCACGTTTGTACAACTGGCCCTAAATACTATTGTAAAGTTTTATACGTTTATTTTAAGTTTTCATATGTATGAAGCTAAGTTTGAATATTTATTTTTATATGTATATTTGCAGCATCACAAGGTCTTGTCTGGCCATGTAATTCGAATGAAGAGTGCACTTCGGAGGAGTCTACATGCTCAAATTTTGGAACTTGCCAATGTGATTTTGATCATGTCTTCTCATCGGACTATGCAAAATGTCTGAAGACGTCACTGTATAGTGACACGTGTGAAGAAACTGGTCAATGCAATCTTATGCCATCTGGAGCTAAATGTAATAAGAGGGTCTGCGAATGCAATGATGGTTACACCTATGTACGGGGACGTTGTAGGCTATTAAACGGTCTCGGAAATTCATGTCAAACGGTAAGTTTTAATTAGTAAAAGTTGGTCTATTCGCTCGCACACTAAAAAATCACACTTATTACGTGTGATGTGTCATGACGGAATCTATTCCGATTGCGCCATACCAGACGCTGTGTCGCAAACATTTTTTTCTATGTGCGGGAAAGAGGTACAGTGCTTACGAGTACAGAAAAAGAATAATTAAAAAGGATACCAACATAAATGTCAGTTTGTATCACAGAATGGTCGATTCGTGTGCACATGCACAGTCCACAACACACTACATGATAGGCTTGTGTAGTTCGTGAACGAACTAGTTCAATGAACTAGTTCACTTTAGTGAACTACTGAACTTTTCTAGTTGAATAGTTCACTAGTTTAATTAGTTGTCAGCAAATTTGACTTTTTCACTAGTTTATCTCTACTTATATTTTCTTTGGATAAAAGGAGTTAGAGGCTGATTACACGAATCATTTTTTGATTTTTTTCTTCTTTCGTTATTTTGACAGATTAGGTGAGGGCTGTAGAAACGTAGATAAATTCCCCTTACATTTCTTTACCTTTCAACCGGTCTGTCAAAAAGACGAAACAACCGAAAAAAAAAAACTTGTAGTCAGGCTCTTACTAGTGTCTGTCTATGTCTATATTTAAATTTCTACATTCCACTGGCATGTAAAAGAGATACACGATTTAGCTGATCTCTTCTGCCTTGTCATGATTGACTTCTCTGTTCTCCACCAAAAAGCACAGTGACAGTTCGCGAAACTATCTTACAACTAATTTGGTCAGTATATATTTCAGAGCGATCATTAGTTTTTCTCCGTCACTTTAAAAGAGCAGGAGCATTAAATATAAACAAGATTCCTCAAAAACACTTGCTTTTCCTTTATTTCTATTTGATTTACTGCGACAGAAAATATTGAGCAACGAATCCAAAAAAACCCTTCCTCAGTTTTTTGACAGCAAAACTGAGGAATTTTTGTGATTGTGTTTATATTTCTGAGAATACGGATTCCTCCGAGATCTCTGAAGTAACGACACAGCTACTTTTAGGAATAATTGAAAAGGTTAGATTTGCTTGCAGTTTTTAAATTTTCTGTAAAGTGAACTAAATTGAACTAAAATGAACGAACTAGTTCATTTATACGATTCGAACTAAATTGATCGATCACTCAAGTGAACTAAATCGCACAACTCTACTACATGAGTCATGTGTATAGTTCCAGCCTTAGGGTTCACAGTCAGCGACACAACACCCTACTTCACAACACACCATAAGAGATTCGGGTTCGGCTTTAAACACGTTTTTGAAGTTCTTTTAAAGGCCTTCCACTCTATCCCACTGAGTATTAACACATGTCAAAAAAGTGGGAAGTAAATCAAGTATAATAGTGTGAAAACAAAATATGAAATCACATCCCACACGACTTGACAGCCCATCTCACACAATTTGATATGTGTTAATAAATACAATTTTTTAGGATTGCTTCTAAAACCATCACTAATTCTATCCCAGTTGGGGGTTTGAGGTTATGGTGAATTGAGTTTTTGGATTCAAGTGTGGAAGCAAAATATGAAAATCGTTTTCTTCACACAAATTTCGGCAGTCGTAAGTAATTCTATCACACTTTTTTTTTGACATGTAGTAATACTCGATGGGATAGTGTGGAACGGATATTATGTGGTAACAGGTAACTCATGGCCTAATGGTTAATGCGCCTGACTGTCGGTCTGGGTTCGATTCCAGCCTCTTCCAACTAAAAAAACAAAAATCTTCTTCAGGGTTACTACCTCTTTCAAGAAAGTAACAAACCCTCCAAGAGTACCCCCTTGTCATAGAAATTTTTCCGCTCACTTTACTGGCTGAACAGAATGGTGACGGAGACGGAACTGGAGCCGGAGCTGGAATAGCTGTCAAAATATTGAATACACGCAAATTCAATGTTGCGAACACAACGGAACGTAGCCGCATACGGAGTTGCAGCCGCAGACGGAAGAATTGACCAACTTTTAACTTTTCACGTACGGCACTTTTGACGTTTCAAATTGTATGAAGAAAAAAAAACAACTTTTTGGGTCGGAAATAAATATTGTGGTTATTTGTATCGCGAAAAAAATTATTTATAAAAAGGAAAATTATTGGAAACAAAAAATGTGAATTCTGAGCTTGTACACAAGAATATTCTTTTGTTTTTCTTCAAAATACTTTCAAAGCTGTACAGCTCCATTGTGGGCACGTACAAAAAATAACGTACGACACTTTTTGACAGCTTTTCCAGTTCCGTCTGCGGCTCCAGTTCCAGCATTCATTTCTGTTCAGGCAATTAGTCGTTCGGATTCGGCAATAAACTTAGGTCCTCTCCATTCCTGTAGATACGCATGCAGAAATGGCTCACGAAGGAATGGTTGAGATAGTTGTGAGTGTGAGTCACTAGGCCCTGGTTCTTCGTAAGCCGCTGTGCTACCAAATTTATTTATTTTTTCTTTTAAGTAGGAATATACAAATATAGGTAATTAAAATCAAAATCAATTTTATTTACAGGATCTAGACTGCCATTTTGGATATGATCGTCAATCGGTTATGTGTAAAAATCAAATTTGTGAGTGTGCAGATGGATATTATAACAGACATGGAAACATTTGCCGCCGCAAATCAATGGGTATACATTTTATAAAACTCTCCACACACATACATATTTTGTAAATTAAAATAATGTTTGTATCTGTGATTTTTATTTTCCAGCGATTAATGACACTTGTGTTGTTAATACTGACTGTGATAAACTTGGCAGCAATGTCAAATGTGTAAATTTTGTATGTGCATCAACAAGCACAAACGGTGATTTTCCACGTAACCAAAGAGAAATTGCCGTTCAAACTAGCCTAGAATCGTACGAGTTAAAACCATTAAATACCTTTAAGAGAGACATTTCAATTGAAAATCCAACTTCATCGATCGCAACCGGAACCGGACGAATAACACGCGATGAAGAAGACAAAACATTGTCAACTTTATCGAACACCGACGATGATGTGGAAGAAAAGAGATGTATGTTTGGAAATATTGCGGGTTACATTTTTATTGTTTTTTTTTTTTTTATTAAATGTAATTCATAGATGGCAGCAGTTGCACAGACAACGGTAAGTCATGTCAAGGGCTGGCTCATTCAACTTGTGCCGATAATGTATGTTATTGCAAACAAGGTTACTACGCCAAAAATGGAAAGTGTTTCGCAGGTACATCTTAACATTCACATATACATATGTACATATGAATATTAATTAAAACTATTTTTTTTTTTTCAAGAGCTGGGAGAGATAGCTGAAAGTGCTGATGAGTGTGAGTTTGAATTCGAAGAAGCAACTAACAAATGTCTTTGCCAAAAGAACTATTTCTATGAGCGTAGTCTTCGTTCATGCAGAAAACGTGAGTAAAACATAATAGACCGTATTCACAGTTATTTTTAAGCTGTTGCTAAGTTAAAAGTGCGTTTAATTGAATTTTAAAGAGATTTATTGTAATTTTTCTGGTTGAATATTCCAATATTTGAAGTTGAATAATTTAGTACTCCTATTTTGATGATTACAAAATAGAATTTGGTTATAGTATAGATAGGACCGATATTCATTTATCAAATAGGTTTTAAACTGCAGTTTACTAATTCATGAGTTAAGCAAACGACTATGAATACACGCCAATGTGTATGATTTGGGAGGTAAAAATGCATTTTGAATAGTGATTTTATGATAACATTGACTAACATTTCCTTTTTCCATTTGGATATTAGATATCGTCAAATATTTTAAAAGGTGCTACCAAGTTTTAGGAGTATAAACTATCATCGAACTATAAGGAAATCAGAGTTGTAAAAACTGCAGTCTTTTCGGTACTGCAGTTAATTGACTAAAAAGACTAATTTCATTAAGGCCCATCGCCCATTAGGCAACTTCCAGTTGCGAAACTTTTTGTTGCTCAGAGTTGCCGGCAACAGAGAGCAACAAATGTTGCTTGCCATCGCCCACTAGGCAATTTCCGAGCAACTTTGTGGGACTAGACTTTGACTTTTGTCGCCATATTTCTTTTTTGTGATGGCTGCTTTCCGGTTGTCTGGCTGTGTATAATCGTAAGCTGGCAATGCGAAATAAATTAATATTTATAATTATAAAATATTATATTATTTATTATTATAATGTGTAGGTACTCACATTGTTGAAAAAAAGGAAAGCATCACATTCCATTTCCAGAAATTAGCCAAAATGACAGAGGGTAAAAAGGAAATGCACGCCATTTTGACTTCCACAATGTTAAGCGGAAACGCCATTTTGACATCATATTTTTGACAAATAGGAATTTAGGCAACTGCCCACTTGCTCAAAATTGTTATTAATTGATTCATTAAGAATGCTGAAATTCGGTATAGCGATAGGTCTTGCAATGCATGTAAAGGTAAAATATTAAAAATTTGAGATTTATCATTTAGGGGGCGTGGAATCCTCCCAATTTCTAAGAATGGTTACTAATTATAAAAAACACTTCTGCTTGTTGTAGAATGATGAAATTTGGAAGTGCGGTAAGGATCGCAATGCTTACAAAGGATAAAATCGAAAATTCAAGGTTTTTCATATAGAGGGCGTTGCATCCGCCCACTTTCTCAAAATAGATTTCAGTTATTTGGAGCACTTCTGATTGTTTTAGAATGATGAAATTTGGCATAGCGATAGGGATTGCAATTCTAGAAATTTCACTTTAACAAACAGACCAATTATTAAAAGCAATTGATTAATTTTTTGTTTTTTTTTTTTTGTACAGCCATCCAATATCACTTGTCATGTACATCGAATAGTCAATGCAGTCCATTTGGTGCCGTTTTCTGCCATCCTTCCATACCCAGACGATGTACGTGTGAAGAATATGCCGAATTCGATGAACCAAGCCAGCTCTGTGTGTATAAACAAGGTTTGGGAGCACAATGTGAGACAAACGATAGTTGTCCAGTTGAAAATTCTATTTGTTCATCAGAACACGTTTGTAAATGCAAACAGAGCTATGTTGAAGATAAAGGAGCATGTGCTAAAGGTATTTAGTCCGATTTATATCGAAATATGTACTTATTTGCTTAAAATTTAAGGAATTGGGGCGGAATGCACGGAAGATTCAGAATGTTTGCCTGACAACACAGTTTGCGAATCAACGGAAAGTAAAAGCGAGAAGTCAAAGGCGTGTCAATGTCGAAAAGGATATGTGCATTTTAAGGATGAGTGTTTAAAACAAGGTAAATGTGAATGGGCACGTTCAGAAGACATAGATGACTAGAAAGCTAGACAAGTTTCTAGTTTTTGTTTGGCCAGCTGTCAAAAATATGCCTTTCAATCTAGGCAAATTTTATTGGAAAATGACTGGAAAACTAGGTGAGAGATATCTCCGTACATTTCTAGTCAAGTGCATTTATGTCAGAATGTCAGCTGATTAAGGTCTGGTTGGTTACTTTTGTTTCTTTGCAAGTTTCGCAAAATTGGGTTTTTTTCCTATTGGTTTTGACAGTAAAAATTTCTAGTTAACAAACAGGCATTAAGCCCAAAACAGATGTGCAGCTTTTTCCAATGCAGCGAAAATAAATTTACACAGGTTCTTATGAGAGCTGTCATATTCCAGGCTCTGCATGCAGCCTTTGCTGCACGATATCTCTATTTCTAATTTCGCTGCATGGGAAAAAGCTGCACATCTGTTTTGGGCTTTAGGCGTGTCCTACCAAATAAAATCTCACTGAGCTCTCAATGTCAATTTGAAAGAGGCGAAATCATTTCGTGGGACAACATTCTCCGCTCAATTGTAAAAAACTCAGATGTTATAATTCTCGTATTGAAATTCTGAAAATTCACTTTCAACTTTTGCTTAAAATATTTAATTTTTGAAGCAGAAAACATATTGAAATGAATGAGAAATAATAAAAAGTTCAATTTATTTTAGTTTTTATTAACATTCCGTCTTTATTTTGTATTTATTTACCACTTTTGCACTTGCGCACCACAAAAAAATTTCAATTTGATTGTCAAAAGAACAGCTGTTTTGGCTGAGAAAGAAAACTGAGAAATGAATCCAAAAAATTTTCGTCTCACTTATCTCCCCAAAATATCTCAGCGCTGAGGTGAGATTTTTGGTCCCAGTTGAAAAAATCTTTTTCTTTTTTCTTCGTGGGACTGGCCTATTATATTTTGTCATTAAATAACAAGCTGAACTTTATTCTTTCGTGAGTTATTTTTTTTTATGTTTATCTTAATAGTTTGAAATAAATAAATAAATAAAGTTTACAAATATTACAAAATTCCTAATTGATTTCTGGCTTGTGTGAAGTGATTCTCAGATAAAAGTACTTTCGTCCTATCAACGGAAGGTAAAGGTTTAAATTAAAGTTCGTAGTTTGGCATTATTGACAATTCTAGTCATCAACTAGGTTCCTAGGTCAAATTTGCGTTCAACTAACGTAGTTGACTACATATGAAGTTCCCTATGTCTTCTGAACGTACCCAATTATTTCAGAGAACTATTGTTCAGTTCATAAATTTTTAACGGAAGCGCCCAGTTAATGGGAAGATCTACTTTTAAATAAAACTAATTTTATCATTATTTCTTATCAAATTTCCATCAGCTGTGGAACCGGATGATGAATGTGTAGAGACAGAACAATGTAAGCCACTTCTAGCCAACTGTGTAGATAAGAAATGTGTTTGCGATGATAAACAACATTTTAGCAGTGGAAAGTGCGTGGATCAGAAAGGTTTGTTTATTAAATGGATTTACTTTTTCTTTTGTTGCTTAAATTGAAAGAAAAATTATAAAATTGGGTAATTTTTGTTACAGGTTTGGGCGAAGCGTGCACCCGAGCTGGTGAATGTCACTTGGAAAAGGATCCTGAAAATGTCGAATGTAGAAATTCAATATGTCAATGCAAGATCGGATATCAGCCATCAATAGGACAAAGAACGTGCACACACGTAGGACCTAAGAAAAGTGAGTTTATGCTCTTTAAAACTGAATACAGCTTTACCCGAGAGCCCAGAGTATATTATTTGGTTTGGGCTTGTTGCATGTATGTATGTACACTTAAGATAAACAATTTTCTCTTCATTGCCCACATTTGAATAAATATCGACTGGGCTATCTAACTGGTGTTGTTTGTGATGTTATATTTTTGACAGCTCCACGAGTGTGTGAAGTTAGCCCCCCTTTTTTTGATTTTGTCATTTTTGAAAGTTTTACCCGGTTGTTCCGGATTTGTTCCGCATTGTTCCAAATTTTTTTTTCGAAAAATATTCAAAAATGGGGGTTTTAGACCCCAAAAACCGTTTTTGACCTAGCCCCCCTTTTTTCGAAAATCGATAATCTAAAACTTGTTCCAAGTTCCAAATCGGTCAAACCCAAAAAAATTGAAAATAAAAAAATTTAAACCTCATTTTCAAAAATATAATCGAGATTTCAATTTGTGAAATAATCTAGTTTTTATTCTTCCAATGTTCAATTTTTTTTCTCTTTTTTAATATTTTTTGGATTATTTTGATGATTTCCCTTAAGTATTTACGTATTAATTTGTGCAAAAAAAATCTTAAATCTTTTGCGATGTGCTCAATATATTTGGCTACTTGGCTACACCGAAAAATTTATACGTAATCTTCTTAGGGGAAAAAAATAGGGTTTTTTTTCTGGGAGCCCTGGATTTGAGCGAGTTTGAACTTGGAAAAAAATTTAGATTTTCGATTTTGGAAAATGGGGAGCGGGGGAGCATTTTGTTGAAATTTTTATAGCAAAAATCAATTTTAAGAAGCGAAAGCCTGGAACAATTTAGAAGAGCCCTAGAACAACCTGGAACAAGTTTTTGAATTTTGGATTTCTAAAAAGGGGGGCCAGTGCAAAGATAATAAGAATTTTTCATTTAAAGAACCTATTTTTTGGGCTTAAAATCTTCAATTTTCAATATTTTTGCATGAATCTTTGGAACAATTAGATTTGAGCGATTTTGAACTTGGAACAAGTTTTAGATTTTCGATTTTGGATAAGGAGGGGCGGGGGAACATTTTGTTGAAATTTTTCAAAGCAAAAATCAATTTTAAGAAGCGAAAGCCTGGAACAATTAAGAAGAGCCCTAGAACAACCTGGAACAAGTTTTTGAATTTCTTAAAAATGGAAGCGATAGTAGAGTTTTTATTTAATATCTTTTGTCTGCTTGGTGTGTGTTTAAAATAAACAAGATTTTGAAGCCGTTTAGATAATTGGTAATGAAATCATAATCAAGTTTTGGATTTTTGAAATTTTGAAAGGGGGGGGGGGGGGGGGGCGGGTCAGGGGAGTAAAAAAAGTGCTTTACTAGTTTTTGTTGGGGTTAAGCCCTTAGTTATTTATATTTTTGGATACAATTTTGGGATATTACACACAAAACAAGGTTTGACTTGGAACTACTTTGCGATTTTGGATTTTTGGAAAAGGGGGGCTCATGGAATTTTTACAAATTTCAAAAACATTAAGATTTTTTTTTGAAGTTGGTTTTCGGGATTATAGTATGCATCTAGGGATACAATTTTTTCTCTACACATATATATATAGCCAAATAATCCTAATCAAAGGTTTAAAAAAAAAAATATTCAAGAGCCGTATTTTGTATTTTTTAAAAAAAACTTTGAAAGGCCCTATCTTTAAAAATAAAATTTCTAAATTTTTAATTCTTTGGAACAATGTTCAGAACACATTTTGGAACCAGAAAAAAAATTAAAAAATTCGAATTTCGAGAAAAGGAGGGCTAGAATTTTTTCGAATTTTGCCCATAACTTACGATATTTTGAACAAAGAGGTCCAAAAAGTTGGAACAATGTTCAGAACAACTAGAACAACCTGGAACAACTTTCAAAATTTCGATTTTCGAAAAAAGGTGGGCTAGGTCAAAAATGGTTTTTGGGGTCTAAAACCCCCATTTTTGAATATTTTTCGAAAAAAATTGGAACAATGCGGAACAAATCCGGAACAACCGGGAACAACTTTCAAAAATAACAAAATCAAAAAAAGGGGGGCTAACTTCACACACTCCAGCTCCACGCATCGTGTTCAGTTAGAGTTGCCATTTCATAATATAAAAGGCTTATAACCAAGTAATGCTTATAAATTACTGAATTTTATTACCAATATTCTTTGAGTTCAATCTACCCTTCCCTATCTCACGCCCTTGAAAACTCAAGGCCATTTGTGGTTCAATATTTAATCCGTGGTTCAATAAATTAACTCACCGATTTTGGAGGATTAACTGTGCTTAATAGATGGTTCAGGCAAGTTATTGGCTATTATCACATTCTTGACCATAAACTATTGTTTAACGCCAGTTAATCTGCCAAAATTGGTGAGTATCGCGTATCAACTATTAAACCACGTTTGTACAACTGGCCGTTACACAATAAGAATATGATTTTACTGCAAAAAAAATTAATGTAAAAATTTTTAAGCGCAATTATCTTTATTTTGGCATAAGGAATACTACCTACATAAAAAAGGCTAGTGTCGAAACGGGTTTACATAAAAAGGTAAAAGTAGATGCATATAATGTCGAAAACAATGGTTTTTAACACATAACTTCTTAACGGTAAACGCTAGAGGAAAGTATTTTATGAAGAGCTTGTAGATGTTGAGATTTTCTACACAATAGATTATGACATTTTTCTTCTTCCGACTTTCCGTTTAGAAGACATGGCCATTTCAAAAGACATAATGACTAAATGTCGGTTTTTTGATATAACTTCTAAACGGCGTGGGTTTTGGAAAACATATTCAAGCTAAGTTTGGTTATTATGTGACCCTCTACAAGATATAATTAACATCGACGGTTTTAAAAGGTAACATCATGTCAAAAAATTGGTCAAATACCAAAAATTGTAGATTTTTGCCTTTTGATTGTGAAATATCGAGGTTTTTCAAAAATAAAGTAGGTATATGCTTATTGTAAGGCGTTGTGAAAATTCACAATCTAAACAGGGCCCATAACAGTAAATCAACCATACATTTGTGTAAGACTGCAAGTTTGCGAAACTTGGTGAATGTTGCAAAGAAACAAAAGTAATTAATTTCAATTCGTCTATTAAGTCTTAACTACATTGGCCAATTTTTGCAAAATTACAAAAGTAAAAATATTTTTTTTCCCGGTAGCGCAGTTATTTTGTGAAAAAGAATACACACAATTTTTTTTAACCAAAATTTAAGTTTTCTGCATCATTTTTATAAGTTTTCCAGTGAAAAACACAATCCCAAAATGAGTTTGAAATTTTCACTTTTGTAATTTTTCTCTTTTTTGGCCAATGTAGTTAAGGCTTAACTCTGTGAACTTTGCTTAATCAAGTGGAGTAAAATGTGCAGATAGATGAAACCTTTTCACTTGCACAAAGTTAATTTTCTTAAAATATTGCAGTGTTTAAAAGGATCTATGCAATCAGAAGGATTACAAATCGCTGTAGTTTAAAAGCTGTCGAAGTTCATAATAAGACAGCTTTAAATTAAATAAAATACGGCTACTTGTAATGAATTATTATGTCTGTTCCTTTACTTTGAAACCCTGTGATTTTCTGTGCATTTTACTGCCATTTTATTTTTTTATATGAACTTTGACAGAACGTTGGACTGAAATTCACACAAATGCACAGAAAATCACAGAGTTTCAAAGTAAAGGAACAGGGCTATTTATTCATTAGTTATTATGTTATTAAGAGCCCGATTCTCCCCGCCATCACTGATACCTCACTAGTCATAAGAGGTGGTGAAATGTGACTTTTTCGTATTCTCCCCCAAAGTCACAACTTGTGAGAGTCACAAAAACAATCGAAATTGTGATCTCCTTCAGAGCAGGTCACAACTCACAAATTACATGTGTTTATTGTCATTTTGATTTCACATTCTATATATTTTTTCCTAAAAATTTGCAACTTACAATATTTTTGTAAAACTAATCATTGCACCTACATCGCCGCCGTCCGACGGCTATTGAGAACTTCAAGAGACGCAAATTGCTTTCCAAACAATTTTTATTTCCATTTTGGAAAAATATACTACATAAACGTATTTATTCACTCACTTTATTGCTAAAAATAAATGGAACCTTGCATTCTATTAAGTTTTAAAAAAGTTTGTATGGCCCAATTAAATTTTTTTTATATTTTTTGTTTATCAGCTGTTCCAAAAATGACACAACAAAATTCAACTTTGGTGTGGTGAGTTTCGTTGTGACTTTTTTTGTGAAGATTGGGGGAGAATTCCAAAAATGTTATCGAGTCACAACAATCCTCACAAGAAATAGTCACAAGAGCTTGTGACTTATGACTCCTCAAAAGGGGAGAATCGGATTGAGGAGAAGTTTTAATTTAAAAAATTCATCATTGGTAAGAAATTTTTAAAAATTATGCCTTGTGTGAGGTGATTCAGTCTGTTTATTTACTTTCACAAAGTTTCGCAAACTTGGGTTTTTTTTCCTATTGGTATTGACAACAAATTTTGTGCCGTCGCGTAGTACGTACAAGGTTTCGAGCTAACAAACAGGCATATTATTTATAGTACTCTCTTCCTCTAGTTTCCTTATTCAAATTTGAGTTCAACGAACGTAGTTGACTGCATTATGAAGTCACTTGTGTTTTCTGAACAGAACGTAACCAATCATTGTCTGTTTGTGACACATCATGTGTTAGGATACTTCCACGATTTTATGAAGTGTTGTCATACCTTCAGTGGCAAAGACTGGAATTATTATGATATGTTTATTAATAAGAAAAGTTACGGACTAGTTCTCTTACCGTGTGCCAACTAACTGGCTGAACAGAATAGAATGCTGGAACTGGAGCCGCAGACGGAACTGGAAGAGCTGTCAAAAAGTGTCGTACGTTATTTTTTTTACATGTCCACAATAGAGCTGTACAGTTTTGAAAGTATTTTGAAGAAAAACAAAAGAATATTCTTGTGTACAAGCTCAGAATTCACATTTTTTGTTTCCAATAATTTTTCTTTTATTAAATAATTTTTTTCGCGATACAAATAACCACAATATTTTTTTCCGACCCAAAAAGTTGTTTTTTTTTTTCTTCATACAAATTGAAACGTCAAAAGTGTCGTACGTGAAAAGTTAAAAGTTTGTGGACTCTTCCGTCTGCAGCTGCAGTTCCGTATACGGCTACGTTCCGTTGTGTTCGCAACATTGAATTTGCGTGTATTCAATATTTTGACAGCTATTCCAGCTCCGGCTCCGGTTCCGTCACCAACACACACGTGTGTCTGTTCAGCAACATCATTAGAGAACCTCCAAATATTCCGACTGTGTAGTTAAAAGACTTGCGGTTTATTTATCTTTGCCAAACAAAATAAAAGATTACACAATAAAGAAGAAATTATAAAATTTATTTTTTTTTGAAAATTTTGGATTTGATAGCAGCTTGGCTATCTGAGAAGATATTATTTTTTTTTTATTTTTTTTTGGTGTTTTGGTTAAGAAGCGGAGAGTGATTTTTTATTAATGGGCTGTCAGTATATTTCACTAAAAATCAATTTGCCAGATAACTTTAATTAGATTTTATCGAGATTAAATTTTGATCTATTCGCAGTTTTAACTCACTAATATAAAAATGTGTGTTAATTTAACGCAAATTTAACCCAATTCGCGTTAAATTTGATCTGAAGATTAATTTTTGAGTTTAATGATTTATGGCGTGGAAAAACGTCAAAATTTATTCTTAATTTAGCCCGTGGCGTAATGGTTAGTGCGTTGGACTGTCATGCCAGAGGTCTGGGATCAATACTAGCCACTTCCACCTTAAGTTTGTTCTGGGCTACTGCCTCTTGCGAGGAAGTGACAAACCCTCCAAGAGTATCTCTTGTCATAAAAAAGTGCCACTCACCTTAGCCGTTCGGAATCGGCAATAAACACTGTAGGTCCCCTCCGCCTCCATTCCTGCAGATACGCACACAGGAATGGTTGAGAGTTGTAAGTCGCTAGGCCCTGGGTTCTTCATGCCACTAAATTTTTTTTTTTTTTTAAATATTTAATCAAAATATTAATCCCATTCGCACAGAGCCAAAGTTTTACAATGTTCACTAACCATTTAATAACCCTTTTGTGATGTTATACATTTTATATCCTTTTTTGTATAAAAGTTATATTAACAGAAAATGTTATTTCTTTTCAGATTCTTCCGGAAGGCCAAGTGCTCTTAAAATTATAACATTTATGTTAATTGGATCAGCATTTCTAATAACTAGTGCAGCACTAAAACAAGCATTCTATTAAAAAAAAATTCTCTTTATAGTTTTATTTTTATCAAATTGTTGCTAAAAAATCTTTATTTATATTTTGTTTGAATATGTACATTAAAACTTTTAAATATTGTATAATAGAAGAAAACATATTATTTAAGTATAATCCACAAAAAAGATACAAATTATAAAATCATAAGCAAGCAATACATTCAAATAATAGGTTAAGGTAAATCTTCTAGAAACTAAGTTCTTATTTATTAATCAAAAATCCGTTTGAATAAATAATTTTGAAAAAAGCTCAAATTCTGATCTCAATTTTTTGTGTAGAACATATTTTTCTCTGTTTTTTTTTTTTTTGAATATTATGTTTTTTTTAAAGTGAAACCGCCGGGTTTCAATGTTGGCACCCGCACTTTGGCTTTTTTATGGGCTTTTCAATAATTCTCTCAGCGCTTTTTTGTCATTGAAAAGCCCATAAAAAAAAGCAAAAGCTCTGGGAGCAGGCCGCATTATTGGAACCCTCCATTTAAAAATGTGCAGTAAAAAAATTGTATTAGATGCGCCTTCTTGGTAACTTTAAATTCTTTGCTAGTACACAATTCAAATTACAATGAAATAGTCATACAAAATTAAGTGTGTGTTTTTGGTGGTAATTTTATTGCTAGTGCAGTAAAATATCCTTTGTTGAACAATAACAAAAACCAAACGTTCCAATAAATAAGCCAGCAAATTAGTGAATATAAGATTAGTGAATGTGGAAGTGGATCTTAAATGTCGGTAATGTTTATATATTATTTTTCACTCACAAAAGAGTGTGAATAAGGCCACAGAAATAATGCCCGTAATATTCACGCCGTTTAAAATCGGTTTAGATTCAGAAGTCGGTTTAAAATTTTTAAACCGACTAATCGGTAATATTCACTCACTTAAACCGACGTTAACCAAAATTTTAAACCGAATGATCGGTTTAACTACGATAAACCGACTCCAACTTAAACGAGACATTTTCGTGTCGTTTAGGTACGGTTTAAATGGTTTTAGCTAATATTCAACATTTTATTGGTTTATTCAGTCAGTGCAAATCAATCATATGTGATTTTCGGCGATGCTGGCTATCCGAACACATCATATTTGTGCACGTTATTCACACATCGGGGTAGAGTTAACCAATTAACCAGAAAAGACTTATAGACCGAGAGCTGGTAAACGATTTGCTCAAAGTGTTTTATACCGCTCCAAATTTTGTGAGCATAATGTTTATATGTGTCCAAATTAAATGCCATCGGTCTGGCAGCAATACCACGGCCCTAACACTTCCATAATGACTTTCAAAATGCAACCAGAATAGTTCGTGTTTACTGTCCACACTGAATTTCATCAACTTGACAGTAATACCTCATACCTAACTACACTATAATGCACTTTCAAAATGCATTAATGCAAAAAAAAGGTGTTTTGAATCGATCCAATTTTATGTGTCCAAACTAAATTCCATCAACCCGAAAGCAGTAGTACATATTGGTTGTGTAATGTTCACGGTATCGCTGCCAGACCAATGAAATTCAGTTTGGACAGATATAAAATTTGGAGCGGTTAAAAAAACTTTTGTTGCAATTTATATGTGCATTATGTGGGTGTTTGGGCTGCGGTATTGCTGTTAGGTTGATGAAATTTAGTTGCCATCTTGCTTAATATAATATGATAGATATTGGACCCGAATTCACGACCGACGCGGAACTGCATCCAGATCATCAAGAAGAATTCAACTCGCAACAAATCGTTCATGGAATGTTTGGAAGACGCAATGCGGTGGACGTTATTGTTGACATTTTTTCGCAACGTAAAACACGATAAAGAGGAATGAAAGACATTTCTAATGCGTAATTGTGTTTGACACGAATTAATTTATTTATTTTCTTTAAATATAAAATGACAATTCAAAAAATAAATGTCAAGAAAAGCCTTTTTTGTTTTTTCATACTTGCGATGCTATGCGACGGTCGGTTTAAATCACAAATTTAAACCGACGTAAACCGAATGGAATTTTTTGCTTAAACGGAGTGAATATTACCGATTTAAACGAGATTTTGTCGTTTAAATTCTATCGGTTTAGTTCGGTTAAATGTAGTCGGTTTAAGGGCTTATAAACCAAGTTTTAAACGGCGTGAATATTACGGCGGTAAGGATATGAATTACCAATAAATAAGCGCGACATTTTTAATTTGAGTCCACAGCTTCTATTTGACTTCATGCATAGCTAATTTATTGTTTAAGGTAAATACATTTTTTCTACCGTGCATCAGCTTTTTCCCTTTATCAGGGGCGGACTGAGAGCCAAAGGGCCTACCGGGACTTTTAGGAAAAGGGCCCCAAAATACATAAATACTCTCAAAATGGTTAAAAATAAAAGTTGATATGCATAAATTGTTTCTTCATATTTCATTTTTTCTTGTTTATTAATGTTCAAATGTACAAAAATTTATTAATATCCATGTTCAATTCATTGAGTGTAGGTAATCGTAATTATTTTTTAGTTTCTAGTAGTTTCGACTAGCAGATTCATTTATTTCAGTTTTTGAACATAAATATAGATACCAAAAAAGTTTTGCAGGGCTTAGTTATTTGACATTAATTTTACGACGTTAAGAGGGTGTGACTTTCAGTTTAGTAAAAACAAAATTACATTGGCTAGTCAAAAAAACTAATGGAAATTTTTTTTTTTTTTTCAATTTTTATTAGTGTTTTTGGAAGAGCTGTATATTTGTGAAAAGTGGTCGTATTGAGATGAAACAAAAACTATTCGAAATATTCATATATAAGTTTTCAATTAGTAGAAAAATCCATAGGGGGCCCAATAACTGAATCCAGTGGGCATCCAAAGATCCATAGGGGTCTAAATTGACTAAAAGGGCCACAAACTTAATTTTTGGGCCTGAAAAGATCCAGAGGGGCCCACAAACATAATTCTGTGGTCCGCGAAAGATCCATAGGGGGCCCACAAACATAATTCTGAGGGCCTCGAAAAATACATAGGGGGCCATAACAGATTTATATTGACTAACAAAGAGGCCTACAATCGAGTTGTGGCACATACCATAGTGGGTTTCGAATTATTGATCAAGAAATTCATAAAAAACACTATATTTACTATAAGGTCTCTCGTGAGTGACTTTTATGAAAAAGTTTTCTTTAAAAAATGGAATTTTAAGTGATTTAAGAAATTTTTTCTTACCCGAGGGCCTACCGGGAAAAATCCAGATTGCCCGGTGGGCCAGTCCGCCTCTGCCCTTTATATCCCATATTCAAAAATTTAATTTAAAATATGTATGAACATAAACATTACTCCATATAGGTTCTGACAGCGAATTGTAATAATCTGTAAAAAAAAAAAAAAAAACAACAAAATAAAGCTCAAGTACTAAACACACCTAAGAATTCTCTTGCATATATCTGTCAAAATTAATATCATTTTTCAATAATAGTTAGTGTTGTATCTGTTGCTTCTGTTTTGTTTTTATTTTAAAAGTGAAAAACAATTGCTATGAGTTTTTCCTCATATATTCCTGAAAAACCTATATTTTGGATTTATGTGGGTCTGTATACATACTTTTTCTTGTCGTTGTTGGCTGATTGTCCAATATTTGCAAACTCGATAAATAGGTGTATAAGACATTATTCCATAACTTTCCCTATAAAAGGTCGTACTGAAAATATGAATCATTTGATTTTTTTTTATTCATGTCGATTATGGAATCCGCAAAAGTGCATCCGCAGTTAATCGCAGTGTAGTGCTCTCTTTTCTCTTCATCTTTTTCACTTGGAAAGAAAAGGGAACAGTCTACTGCGAATCACTGCGGAATGCGGATCCACTATTTTGTTTTTTTTTTTTAGTTCAGAGTTTGTTCAGAGCAGAGCACTGAGTAGACTCTGAGCGATAGGAGTAAACTCTGAGCAGAGTATGTTCAGAGCACTCCCATTTAATTATGAAACACACCTGAGCACTCAATTGTCATATCTGGTTGCGCTCAGTTTTCTACTCCGTCTGCTCGGTTGTTTTATTCTGTGCTCATGGAGCACGCTCTGAACGTGCTCTAAACAAAAAAAGATACACAAACTCCAAGCTTTGAGCGCTCTGAACTCAAAAAGAAACACAACATTTTTGTTTGACAGTTTGGGCTCAGCTCTGAACTGCTCTGAACTAAAAAAGAAAAACGCCTATAATCGACATGAATATCGTGAAGCTTCACGGCGCGGTATTTGTATGCAATCTTACAAGCGTCGCGTCGCGTCCTTGCGTCCCGTGTATTGTGTTCCAACCCATAAATACAGAGCAAATGAAGTTGTAGCTCAAATAAAACAAAAAAAAAAAAAAAAAAAACAGAGAACATTCCAAAAGCTACTGGAAATATTTGTCATTCCAATGGAATAATCATAATCTTGTGTAGTTTTTAAATGACAGTTTTCTTGTTTTGTTTTTTGTGTTGTTTTCAGAATTCATATTATCATATTTTTCTTCGCAATTTTTACTACAATTGTTTTTTAATAAATTTCATTTTAATTGACTACGAAAGACAAACATTTAATTTGAACTGCTACCTTAAAGTTATAGCTATCACATTACTCATTTCATTACTAAAGAATTAGCACAATGAGACGTCGAGCCGGTCTGGGTGCAATTCAACAGCAACAATATGAAGCTGAGAAGTACAAGGACAAAGGCAATGTGATGCAGGAATCCCAAATGGAGCATATGACCAAGCAATTAGAAGTATTTCGCGTTAAACTTGAAGAATTCGCAATGAGTCATAAGAATGAGATACGCAAAAACGCCCAATTTCGAAGGCAATTTCAAGAAATGTGTGCAGCAATTGGAGTAGATCCATTGGCAACGGGAAAGGGCTTCTGGAGTGTTTTAGGAATTGGCGATTTTTACTATGAACTTGGAGTTCAAGTGGTAGAAGTTTGTTTGGCATTAAATGAAAAAACAGGTATGGTTTTGGTTATTTATTTAGATTTTGTTAATAATACATATTATTGAAAATATTTAAGGTGGCCTTATGGAACTTGGTGAACTTAGGAATCGATTGGTAGCCTCAAGAGGAAAAAGTGCTGCCCATCAAGAAATAACACAAGAAGATATACTAATGGCTACCAAAAAACTTGATATTTTCGGAAATGGGTGAGAATCTTTTAAAATCTAAACAAATAAAAAAAAATTGCCCGGGTACGCTTGGTCTATGGTTCAAGACTTGGTGTCTGTATTGACATAGCTTTTAAAATTAAAAATTAACATAATAGGCCAAGCACCACTAATGGAGTCTGAAGGTCTGGCTGGTAGCCGTGTAACCTTACTAAAGCCTACCTATAAGAAGGTGGTTACAGCTAACTGAAGTGGTTGTTGTTTAACTCAAAACCTTCAATATTAATATTATGGTGCGAAAGCGACCTTAACTGCGAGTACCACACAAAACCCACTTTAAAAAATGCTTGTTTCAGCTCTCCAATACCACTCCTTTCGACTAAACGGAGTCGTAAAGATATTTCAAACAAAAATGAATACATCGGCTAGTTGTTACTTAACGACTTAAATAAGTATTTTTTGAACTTTGTTCTCGTACGTTTTGCATAATTTGTTAAAATTCCATCTTGTTGTATAAAATTTCCTCTAAATTTCTACAAAAACTTTCAACAGAAAAATAGGTGTACAATTTTCTCTGAAGAAAACCACTTTCTTTCCTATCCTAACTTATTTTCATTCCTTAATTTAAATTTTGTTTTCTCCCCAGCTTCACAGTTTATAAAGTCGCAAAAGGTAAGTACATGGTTCAGTCCATACCAGCCGAATTGAGTTTAGATGAAGCAGCTATACTCACTGCCGCATCCAGTAGTGAACAAGGCTTTGTTACCATCTCATCGCTTATGAAGCAGCAAGGGTGATTCAATTTATAAACGATAAAAAGATAAAAATGAAGTTCGAACAATTTAATTTCAGGTGGACTGAATATCGTGCTAAGCAAGGCATTGAAAAAACCGTTAGTGAAGGTTTGTGTTGGATAGACGATCAAGATCAAGAAACAACGTATTGGTTTCCCAGTTTATTCCCAGGACGAACTAAAACAATCTGTTTTTCTTAAAAACAATTTAGTTTATTTAAATTAATAAAAAAAAAACACATGAAATGTTTTAATAATTTGTTTTATCCACTTTCAGTCGTTGGGCATTAATTTCTGCCTTGAGGTTAGAATTTTCTTTTTGAAGTCTTTGAATTTCATTGCCGAATTTTTTTGTAACATCTTCGATCGTGTTTTTCCATCTTAAAAGAGATTTTATTTAGTTAAACAATTTTGTTTTAATTATTTTTCTTATATTAACCTTTCTTTCAATTGCTGATTATTTTCTATGTATTGTCTCAACTGTTGTTCACGCTCTTCACAAAACCTTTCTGATTTTTTGTCTGCCTTCAAAAGATTTTCCGTAGCTTCTACTTTCAATTCCATTGCTATCTAAAAAAATCCTGAACATTAAAAAAGAAACGTAAAACTATTTGTGTAACCAAATATTACTATAGCTTGAGAAGCAATTTGAAGTTCATTATCAAGTCTATTGTTCTCTTTAAGGACGTCGTTAAACTTTTTTTCGATTTCAATACAACGATCTTCGGCTACACGATTCGCCTTTATTTGTTTTTCCAATTTGATTATCACCTATCAAAATTTGATAATTCAAATTCACACTGAATGCACAAGTCTTTTTCTTAAATTCACCTCATTATGTTTTTTCAACAAAGCCTTCTCCTTTTCTTCATATTGCGCTCGCAGACTTTCTACATTCTTTTCAACTTTCTGCGCTGCTTCTTCCATTACCTGACCTATTGTTGTGGCTAAAGTTTCACATTCTTCTTTAATGACAAGTTCACGTTTAAGAGCTTCTTCTTTATCGGCAACAGCAGTTTCGGCAATAAGCAAAGCCTCTTGAAGTTTCTCCAATGCATTCTTCTCTCGAATAAAACGCTCATCGATCATACCCTTAGCCAGAGTTGTCGAAAGTTCAAGTTCGGAATTTGTGTGTAGGACTTCTTGAAGTTTTTGTTTTAAATTAGAATTTATTTGTTCAATTTGTTGATTTTCCAAAAGTTTATTCTCTTGTTCTGGAAGTTAAGTGTTTAGGAAAGTTTGAGCCAAAGAAAATTTCATTCACCTTGAATTATAGCTTGCAGTTCTTTTATACGAGTGTTAGTTCGACTTTTATCGTCGCCTAGATCATGAATTATTTGAGCTTGTTTGGCAAGATCGTTTTTCTGATTTCTGATTATATTTTCAAGATTTTTTATTGTATTGCAGTATTGCTGTTTGATCTTTATAATTAAATTAAATAAATTCTTATATGAATTTGGAATAGAAAACGATATACATTTTATACCTCTGTGAATGCACTGGGTTTAAAAAGTTGTCTGCGATAGTTTTCAATTTCAATTTCTAGATTAACAATGGTGTCTTGAGAAGTTTTCCATAATTGTTTAATGGTACTTCGTTCCTTAAAAATTATTGTGTAGGATTAATAGCTTGATATTTTTAAAATAAATAAAAAATAATAGTTTATAATGCTAATAGCTAAAATGTAAACAAAATGATCTAAAAAATTTCCATCAACGTGAACGTTCCATTTAATTTGACCTAATAACTAGGTTTTTAAATCTTCTATGTGTGTCGAGTGCAAAGTAGTTCCACTATTTGTTTTTGAATTTCATTTTGATCGCAATTTTAAAGCTTTTCCTATGATTTTGGAAGAACCGTTTTTCTCCGGGTGATAGAATAAAAACTTTAACGTTAATAAAAAGCAGAATAATGCTTCACGATTCCGGAGTGTTTCAGGTAGAAAAAATAAAAAGTATAGACCAGGTAAAATGCTTTTACACACCGTATATTTTAATAAATTTTAACAGGCTGGACTTCGAATTTTATTTGTCCTTATGGGTATCCCCCATTTTTATTTTTTTAATCGATTTATTTAAACTCCTAGTGGACGGAGATTCTTGGCAAGAGGCAGTAGCCATTTTTTTTTTTTTAATTATGAGGTGGCGACGCTGCTGGGGATTGAAACTAGACCTCCTCCATGACAGTCCATCGCGCTAACCATCACCATCCTACATTTAATTTTTTTTTCTCTTACATTTCCGGTAAATTCTAAACGATTGATCGATCATCTTTAAGGTAGGTAGGTAGAAATGGCGGCCCCGAGCAGCCTAAGCTCGGTGACCCAATTAGCGCTGAGGAGCGCCGTTTTGATACCATGACTCGTGTGACCTATATAAAGAACCGGTGTTATAAGAGGGATTCACGGATCAAAATGCCAGGCTAGGCAGATTGTTGGTTTCAGAAGTCCATTTACCACCTGCTTGTAGTCTATGGATTCTGACGGGGGAAATGGTGTAGTAGTAGTAGCTACTTAAAGAATCATCTTAGAGCCATTTCGACCCGTTGAGAAAGGAGATCAAGTCTTTGATCTTCAGTTCGGAGAGTTCACTGAGATCGTCAAAAAAGGCCTTTCCCAATGATTGTGTTCTGATTCTGGCCAGAGCGGGACATTTACAAAGGAAATGGTAAACAGTTTCATCTTTAAACTTGTCCACAACATTTTAAGTTCTTCTCTATATTAGTTTTTGGAACATTTTCAAAGAGGGTCCAAAAATTTACAACTGTGTGGGAAAAATAGTATTTGACAAAAAATTAAAGAAAACTTTCCCAAAAACCATTCGGTCTTAAACTATATTGTTTAAATATAATATAAGCTGGTTTCTAGGAATTTTACAATTTTTTTCGAGCCTTTCGGTAATACGTAAATGACTACACCGAAATTCCAATAAATTCACAGTTTTGGAATGTGGTTTTTCAAGTTTAAATCAATCGGCATAGGTACCTACCAAATTGTTTTCAAGAAATTAATAAAAAAAAATATGTTTACATATGTACATACCTAGCCCATTAGGCGACCCTTAAATTAGGTACTTAATGCACATCAAAAGTGAGCACTTATTGAGCTTAAGTCAAACATTTACAGAACCGCTGGTCGGACACGATTTTTTAAAATAAAGATGTCTGACCTTCAGCTATCCCGTAAGTGTTCATTTTTGTTTAACCGCGACATATCGCTGCACCGCAGAAAACCTACCCAACTGATAAACAAGGAGTCTATACAAAATATATTTTTTTTTCCAAATCGATTAAGCAATTTTCACTGGTAGAATGTAAGGGTGATATAAATTTTTTGTTTACCTCTTTTAAGTGCTGGACTTGTTTGTTTAAATTTGATATCGCATCATCAGTCAGCTGTGCGTGTTCACGCTCAGTTTTCCAACTCTCATTACTTACTGCTTCGGGCGGTTGAATACTATTGATTTTCGAATTAATACGATGATTGTTCTCTATAACATTCTGGACTTGATCCTTAAGTTTGGCTTTTTCCTCCTAGTCAAATAATTTAAATTTAAAAAATGTATTTATTATTATATTTAACTAATAAATAACTTTATACGAATCCAGTTCGTGTTCAATTTTATGAATTATTTTTTCGAAACTGGTTTTGATTTCATCCAAGTTCCTAGAAAGAAAATACTAACGTTTCTTTAACATTTCCATAATTTAAAATAAATAAAACTTCAATACTTATCAGGTGGCAAAATACTAATGCTTTCTGTCATAATTGACTCCAAAGTTATTTTTTCCAAAGTTTGCACATTATCTTAATTTTGCTACTCACTGGTATTTTGAAATTTGTATGAAAAAAAGGCTTTATTTTTTATTGAAGTTTGTTTATTTAATTTTGTTTTGTTGTGTTGGAAAACGTAACTATAGTAATAAGGTTGCAGTGCAACAAAAGTACAAAACAGGGGTTGTTATAAAATTAATTAATTTAGTTTCATTTTCCCAGAAGGATAGATAAGCTTAGTTAAACAAGTTTTTGTTTTTTTTTTAATAAGTTTCTATATTATTCATTTAAATAGAAAATGCCATTATTTAATAAAAAGTACGAATCAAAACCAACTCCTCTCAGAACAAGCCGATGCAACATAGGATGTCCACCGGTTTCTGAAGATTTGGATGATTACAAAAATATTTCTCTCACCCTGGGAAATAAAGAGCTCAAATTTTCGGAAGGAATATGGATACATACAAGCAAGAAAGGTGACATAGATGATGTGACCCAAATTAATCGAAAGCTAAAAAAATTGGAAGGAGAAAACAATTTAAATAAAGTTAAGGTGGAAATTTTATTAGATTTATTAACAGAAAATGTCCTGGAATTGAACGATATTCAAGGAGAAGATAAGATGTGAACATTCGATGTTGAAGTATTTTGTGTATTCTCTTCTTACCAGTTATGTATTTGAAATAAAAATTAAATTTTGAGCTTACTTTTTGATAATAAATTTGTAATAAATTACTTTTTGATATATTTTGAATTTTAATTCTTAAATAATGGGACTGGATATTTGTCATATGCATACATTTTATTTCATGCAGGTAAACAAATTTGCAGAAAAATAGTTGATGGTAGATTTAAATAGAGATGTTTCACATTAGAAAACCTATTGGTTTTATTGGTGTATTTTTAACTATTTTTAACAAGTTTTTAAGAAATCGAGAAAAACCTCTTCAAACAATTAAAAAAATGAAAGAAATACAAAAATTGTTGATTTGAGTTATTAAATAAACAATTCATTATATTTAATACAGGGTTGCGAGTTTTTGAATTAAAAAATCTTTAAGTCATAAGTCAGTAGGTGACTTATGAATTAAAAAAAAATTAAATCATAAGCCAGCTAGTGACTTGAGAATTAAAACAGATTTAATTCATAAGTCATCTAGTGACTTGTGAATTAAAACACATTTAAGTCATAAGTCAGCTATTGACTTGTGAATTTAAACAGATTTAATTCATAAGTCATCTGAGGGACTTATGAATTAAAAAAATTTAACTCATAAGTCAGCTAGTGACTTATGAATTAAAACAGATTTAATTCATAAGTCATCTAAAGGACTTATGAATTAAAAAAATTTAATTCATAAGTCAGCTAGTGACTTGTGAATTAAAACAGATCTAATTCATAAGTCATCTAGTGACTTGTGAATTAAAACACATTTAAGTCATAAGTCAGCTATTGACTTGTGAATTAAAACAGATTTAATTCATAAGTCATCTGAGGGACTTATGAATTAAAAAAATTTAATTCATAAGTCAGCTAGTGACTTATGAATTAAAACAGATTTAATTCATAAGTCATCCAAAAAGGACTTATGAATTAAAAAAAATTAATTCATAAGTCAGCTAGTGACTTGTGAATTAAAACAAATTTAATTTATAAGCCAGCTAGATTTAATTCGCAAGTCAATAGCTGGCTTATGAATTTAAACAGATTTAAGTCATAAGCTATATAGGGACTTATGAATCAAAAAAATTTAATTCATAAGTCTGTTGACTTATGGTGGATTTACATGTATCTTCATGCGAGTCCTGCAAAAAATAAGGGATACAAAATAATGTATGTTTGGATTTAGATAGAGAGAGAGAAGAACAAAATCAGACATCTTCATAAATGCAGATTATAGGAACGCAGATGAAGATTATAGCGAAGATGAGCATGTTTATTTTCATAGTGGTGCTCTTTCATGGTAAAATTGCAATAGAAGAGATACAAAAATTTCAAAGTTTTTACTAAAAAGACTATACCATGGTACATAAAAAAAGCATATTCAATAAAATACTGAAAATGGGTTAATTTGTGCTTTAAAACCAAAGTAACATTGGGTGTACGAATATGAATTTGTCTTCTTTCAACTGAGTATTTAAAGTTTTGTTAAAAAATGTCCTCTTTTTGTCAAGGGATGGTATTTTTTTTGGTCTGCAATATTGAATGGTTATCAGACCTTTGACTTCAAATCAATTACAGTTCAGATTTTGCTGTGATGTTGATGTGATGCTTTGAGTAGTTCAAAAAGAAATGCATAACTACCTACTGTACGAATATGAGTTTGATTGACTGTATATAAAATAAATGATTAATTGTTTGAAATGTCAGATATTTAAATATAAAAATTAGAAAAAACAAATAGGTACACAAGTTTTTTAGAATTATAAAGATATTTAAATATGCGAAGCAGGGCGAGCACGGGCCTCCTAGTTAAAAATTATTAACTTATGAGCTAGTTGGTAAATTAGAAATTTGTAAGCTTATTTTGACAGCATAATTATTATTAAGGAATTTCATGGGAAAAAAATCTTTCTACGGGCGCAGAAGACGGCAAGGCCGTGTTGTATTTTAAAAATAAGGATCTCACCAAAGGAAAATCCTTTAAGTCTTCTAAATTAGAGCAATTGCTTACTAAAAACTTCGTAACCTCAGTTTCCTCACTTCCTTGTGGAATGAGCGAGGTTATGACGCTGTTATTGCTTACATCGCCGAAATCATAAAAATCGTCGGTTGGTTGATTTGCTTGAAGCGTTTGCATTCTGGTTTTATTTGTTAGGCATTTCACCAGGTTTTTTATTTTTTGTTGCTTCTCTGTGTCCAGCAGATTTATCCACGCTATTTTGAAGCGAGGGTGAGTAATAGCAGCTATTGCTGCGAATTCACCCTTATCTGTTATTTCAAAATATTCTTGAAAACGAGAAACTAATGAAGTTTTTAGTTTCTCGACTATGGGAGCGGAAAATTGAAGCCTATTACTATTAATGAGAACTTCACAATGAAGCTGTTTTAAAAGTTTCAATATGATACAAACGAACGGTCCATTGAGTAAAGAATGCAATTGAAAACAGCTTAGCATTGAAACCAGGGGTAACATTTTAATTTTAATTTTTTTTTAATACATACCTTACAAAAATAGAAGTTGGCAATTGTATGTATTTTATATTGTTTTAACCTTGAAAATTAACTTTATTCACAATATCACTTTAATTAGCACATTCACTTGCAACGAACAACTGATTTGTGAATGATTGAACTGAACAACTGATTTGCGCTAATGATTGATATATGCAAGTTAGCATAATTTTTTGTTTTTTATGAAAAGCTTTTAAGAGAGAGAATGATAGCCCATTGGCTCTACAAAAATATTTTATCAATATTCAATCAGGTTTTAAGGACTGCATAAACTCACAAAAAAATTTTGAAAAGCTTGAAAACCACTTTTGTTATTAATAATTATTAGGCAGTCACAACAAGCTTACGAATTTCTAAATTTACCAACTAACTTGTACCAGGGTTGTAAAAACTGAAGTCTTTTTGGTATACTGCAGTTAATTGACTATAAAAAGACCAAGAAAAAGGATTCTGGAAGAGACTAACAAATTAGAAGATTATTATTCGTATCCTATTTTTCTATTCATCGTCATGTACTTGCAAGTTGCAACAAATAAATGCACAAACTAAGCATGATCGCTAAAATAATTCTCAACATTCGTATCCCTTTTCTCCTTAAAAAAATTATCAAAAATTATTTAGTTATTGATTCCAAAATAAGGGCTGGTTTGTAAAAATATAAACTCAAAAAACTTGTATCAGTTCACTTTGGACTATGACCCGTACAAAATGGAATGATGCCAAATAAACCATTCAAATTTTATTTTTAAACAATTTCTTTTCTTTTTATTCCGTTCTGTTCTTTTATAAGTACAAGTCTACAGTCTTTTAGTTAAAAGACTAAAAAAATGTAAAAGACTTACAGTTAATTGACTGTAGTTAAAAGTCTTGCTGACTAAAAGTAAAATCATCGCAGTGCAAAAACTTTTTACTGACTAAAAAGTACTTAAATTAATTAACTTATGCTCTGTCTTACACAATAATTTTTTTTTTAACATTCAAAAATCACTAGCTGCCTTATGAATTCATTTCTTTAAATTCTTTCATAAGTCACTTACTATACATAGCTTATTAATTAAATTTTTTAATTCATAAGTCAGCTGGTGAATTAAATTTTTTTAATTCATAAGTCCCTTAGATGACTTATGAATTAAATCTGTTTAAATTCATAAGTCACTTGCTGACTTTTGAATTAATTTTTTTTAATTCATAAGTCCTTTGGATGACTTATGAATTAAATCTGTTTTAAGTCATAAGTCACTAACTGACTTATGAATTAAATCTGTTTTAATTCACAAGTCACTAGCTGACTTATGAATTAAATTTATTAAATTCATAAGTCCTTTGAATGACTTATGAATTAAATCTGTTTTAATTCATAAGTCACTAGCTGACTTATGAATTAAATCTGTTTTAATTCACAAGTCACTAGCTGACTTATGAATTAAATTTTTTTAATTCATAAGTCCCTCAGATGACTTATGAATTAAATCTGTTTTAATTCACACGTCAATAGCTGACTTATGACTTAAATGTGTTTTAATTCACAAGTCACTAGATGACTTATGAATTAAATCTGTTTTAATTCATAAGTCACCCACTAGCTTGTGAATTAAACCCGAGCTTAAGCTAGGAAGTGACTTAAGCTTTTGCAACTCTGATTTAATAACATTTATGTTGAAAAAATTATGTCGTTATTAATTTATAGACACTTACGAGGTACTGCATTAAAATTTTCAGTACTTACGAGGTATTGCTATCAGTTCGAATCATCAGGCTTTTTCATGGCTAAATTCAGCATTAACAGTGCTGTTTAGAAAACTAATCATGAGACTAACGAGGTACTGCTTAATTTTTTATTGGATTTATAATACGAGTTTTTAAATTTAGTCATTCCTGAAAAATCTTCAGAACAATATTGTTGATCTGAAAATACCAAAAGATGGCTCTGAATTTCCAGTTTTGTTTGTATCAATAATCAGCCCTATCGGGAATTTCGTGGGAAATGTTTTCCCCTCGGAATTTTATCGTTCCCGGGAACACATTCCTGCTATCGGGAATTTCCCACGGAATTTTTTTCCTTGGGAAAAAGTTTCGCCAACATGAAAATAATAAACAAAAATTCGAACTTTATTTTCGAAGAGTTTGACAAGTGATTGGTGTCAACAATAAAATAATGCAAAGAATATCATCTTTTTTATTAATGGAAGAAATAGAGCAAAGAGAACGAAATGTACAGAAATTAATAAGGCGAAGTTTAAGAGATCATTCAAATCCTTTAGAGCTACCACAGCCATTTTTTCCAAAACAGCTTATGTTGTTATGCCTTTTTGTCGTTCTTTTGTTATTCGAGGAGTTTTAATTTTGTTTTTGGCGGTGTTTATTGTTTTTATTTCTTCCTGTTCAGTGTGTTTTTCTTGTTGTGCTTCTGGTTCTGGTGAATTCATAAGTACGTTCATTAGAAAGTTCTCTTCAAATGACTTGTCCTTTAATACATCAGCAGAACGGTTGGGTGTTGATAAAAATGAGCAATTTTCTTTTTCAGTTTTTTTATTATGATTAACGTCAAACTTTCATTTTTTTTTTGCTGCATGAAGGCAACCCATAAGTAGAAGCATTTGGACACCCTTCAACCGATTCTTTCATTGCACAAATTCTTATGATAGTTTCGTCCAACGATCTGAATGTATACTTTCTGTTAGGGCCTCCACCAGGTGCTTTTCTTTGTCTCAAGTTGCTAGAAATTTTTTTCCTTATAAACTTTTTTTTATAAAGCCAAACCTTAAATTAACTTGTCTAAAGAAAAACATCAATAAAAAAATGTATTACTTAATTTTTTCCATAAGGCAACAGATTTAATCGGTGGGCCAAAACAATTGAGATCACTTTCAACTTTCTTCCAAAATTCTTGAACATCTTCCTTGGGTCGTTTTGTTGTAAATCCATTTGCAATATCTCTGTTTTTTTTTCATTAAGTTAATTAAAACGTCAATTTGCTTTGAATTCGATCTTAAAAAGTAAGCCTTTTAATTTAATTTTAGTTTTTTTTTTGTAGAGAGCAACTTACATCGCTGCTTCCGTTTTCAATTCCTCTCGTTAAATGACAGGGGAATATTCCGAGGAAAAAAGCATTAAATTTCCCATAAAAAATATGTTGACGATAGGTATTTTTTCCCTGGGAATTTTTCCCTAATTTCGAAAAATGTTCCCGATACCTATTTCTCGAATATGGGAAAAATATCGTGGGAAAAGAAGTTCCCGATAACCCCAAAAGTTTTTTTTTTCAGTTTTTCGACCGAGGTTATGAAGTTTAACCGTCGATATATGAAAACGAATCTCTTTTTGTGTTCGTATGCGCATAACTCGGCTTAACATCATTCGATTTGGTTGGGGATTTTTTTGTTGGATTTATATTAAACCAGATTAACACAAAACAGACCTGAAAATTTGACCGAAAATTAGGAAATTTGAATGGCAAAATCAGAAAACCGTAAAAACATCTTGAAATTTCAAAGTTTCTTATGTCGAATTCCTTTACCAACAAAATTGAATTAGTTTTCTAAACAGAATCGATTTTTTTCTTTCAATACAAGGAATTTGTCCAGAAAAATCGATTTTTTCTTCTAAACAAATCGATTTTTTTGTTAAAAGGAATTCGACATAAATTAGTTTCTTCTTCGGATAAACATCATCCAAATTGGATAGGGATTTTTTTCTTGGTTTTGTATCGAACTAGATAAACACACGACGACGGAGATAAAAATTGAAAAATCAGGCCGGAAAAGTCGTGATAACTTTTTCTTTATACGATTTATACGAATTGATAGTGCATCGACACAGAAGCTTATTGCGAGAGTCTATTAAAAATAGATTATTCAAATAGACTTAATTTATACTGTTGTTATATTAAAAATCTTATCGTTGATATTTTTCTATTTGATTATTTCAAATGTGTATTGATTGTTTTACTCCGAAAAGGCTCTCACAATAAGGCCAATAGTGCTCAAATTATTGCTTTTTTTTCAATTTTAAGACAACGAAAGTATACATAATGTTTTGAATTTAATATTTTTTTTGTATCCAATAGTATATGTTACTGTAAAAAGCCGGAATAATGAATTTCTAGAATTTACCGGTAAATCCTAGAACAAATTTTACCAATGGTGCTGAGAAATTCTAGGATTTACCGGTAAATTCAAGAATTTCATTATTTCGGCTTTTTACGGTAACATATATAGGGATCTTTTTGTTGGACTCATTTCATATTGAAACAGGTAAGTAGGTACAAGCCTAAAGTTGGAAAATTTGCCCGAAAAAGCCGATAAATCATAAAAAAAACATACTTTCCGAATTGGGTTTTTGTTTATACGCGCATAATTCGGCTGAACATCAACCGATTTGCATAGGAAGGGAGATTTATAATTTAATTAATCTTTTTAAAAAAGTATAACTTGTTTGTTTCTATTGATGTAGAATTTAGGGTAGTTCTTCATTTAGGTGTTTGTAGTGGTACTAAAAATTTATGTGCCAAAGGAATTAATATTTTACTGGGATAAAATTCGCAATCAATTTCAGTTTTTTTTAAACAACACACTCTGACTTAACTCGCATAAAGACTTTTTTAGGAGGGTTTTTTATTCAAAATATATCCAATTATATAAAATGAACTGTAAAGCTGTGATGTACAGCTTTTTAGGTATAACTATAATATGCTGATAAAAAAGTACGTATACGCCACAGTGACTCCACTAATGCTTATTTTGTATTATTCATTTAGGGTCTGTTATGTTATACATACATAGGAACTAAAAACAGATTATAAAAGATGATTTTTTCACCTCTCTCTCTTCTTATATATATGAACATGTAATCGATTACAAGTTTAAAAAAAATGGAATTATAAAAATTTATCAGTGTGTAACACGTCTGGCTATATTTTTTTAAGGGTCATAATATTTGGTTATTTGCTTCTTCACCTGATGGTGAATCCTCTAGAAGTAGGTACTCCTTTTTTCAAATTCATAGCTAAGACAGGACAACGTCTGTCGGGTCAGCTAGTTTTTAATAAATCTTTTGAATAGCTTTTTCTATGCATTATTTTAAAATGTTTCCCTAACACGCCGACTCCACAAGACATATACAGCTGTCACACATCCAAACCACAATCCAATCAACAATCAGCTTGGGGCACTTCATGTCATGTCGTTTATTATCTAGATAAATTCCACTAATAAGTCAGAGCAAGAGAAACATACAAAAATTCCTTTCAGTACTACTTCTACCTCTCTCACACATGGAACGTCAAATCTCATGGCCAAGCTTTGAACAGAGCTCATGTCTTGTTCAAAATGTAGTTTTCGTCAACATGTTTATGACATATGGATTTTTTGTAAACATGTTCATAATCCTGACATCGTTCATGGCATGTGGAGCCGCAAGTAAACATTTTTGTGGCTTCTTGTTTATAGAAAGTGACTAGACAGTAAGTATACATACATATGTATGTATGTATGTATGTATGTAATGCTAATTTATAAAAGTTTTGTTTTTTTTTTTCCGGGCCCACAGGTCCAGGGAAACTTTGATGAATACATATCCACTTTTAATGTCGGAAAACTGTTATGAATCGGCATTTCTCTAGTTCCGTCCTAATTTTATTAGTTAGAGGATGATTTTTTTTTTTTAGAAAAATGCTTTTGACCATTTTTGTTTATTAAAGAATTTTTTGAAAAGTATAAATAGTTACATAATTATGTATAAGTACCAAAATTTAAAAAGCAATGGTTTTTGGATTTTTTAAAAAAAAGTTTTAATACCGACATGATCAATTAATCTAACAAATAAAAGTTTATTGTTTTTAATAGCCAGCGTTATAGCCACAGTCACAAATTGGGATTACTTCTATACGATTGCCGTTAAAGAAGCTCTTATCTTTCACGAAAACGACTTCCAAGATTGTTATTTCATTTTTTTTGTGTATGTACATAACATACTATGCCGTGGTTAAAAGGCACACTACTTAATTAATAATTAACGCGCTTTTATTAAGTTTTTGAGTTACTTAACTTTAGGTTTTATTTAGATTTAAGTTTTACAATTAGGTTTAAGTTTTATACAAATTAAATGGCCAAATACTAAAAAGCAATATTGAAGACTCGCCACAGTCACAGTCAAAGTCAGAAAAAAGAATGAAGGAAGTAATATGGCGAACGTCAAAGAAATTTTTATGTAGGTACAGTTCGCAACAAAACTTATTATTCATTTCAGTACAGTTCAAATTGAAGCTTTGATTTTAGTACAGTTCAAAGTGAAACTGTGGTTAGAAAAGTAGGTAAGGATGTAACGCGTTTACACGTTGATTTTCTTTATACGTGTAGACACAACTCATACATAAATGTACGTACTAATATTAGTAACATCTCACATTTAACAGAAACAAAATTTACATTAAGCCAATTTTTGTATATTCATTTAATTGATTTAATTGTAAAACAATGTACTTGTACTAAACATGGAATGAAGAAAGTACCGCACCTAATACAGCCATGTAAATTACTTACCTATAGTTATTAATCTTTATAATTGATTTGTTAGAAGCGAAACAATTTTCAATAAAATAATTTATAGGTAAACGTTCATTATATAATCATTATTTTCTTCATCCAGACTATTAATACAATCTAAAGACATACATCCATAGGCACAAGTTCGCCCCCATTCAGTATTGTAAATAATTATTTCTGTTTTCTATTAATTTTATTTTTAATTTGCTTTCAGATCACTTTTTAAAAAAGGCAAAACCACGCAGCTAAACAATTAACAGATCACAATCTTGAGGTGATCAACTTCTGGTACCGTTTTTTGTTTTTTTTTTTTATTTAACAATTAATAAGATATAATTATACAGGGTGTTTAATTTTGCAGGTCGATTTTGTGTTTAGCTATAATTTTTAACTTTCCATTGGTTATTTTAGTCGGTCAAATTTGTAGAAAACTTTGGTTCTGGATTACATTGTTTTTAGAGAGATGTCTGTGTATCATGTGCGTACGTACGTTCGTAAGTTTGTACGTTCGTACATTCGAACGTTCGGAAGCTTTTTTCGTCGACGTTATCTTGAGAACGAATAGAGATATCGACTTCGAATATATTTTATTTTACAGATAATAAATCCTTAACGTGCAGAAAGGATTTACAGAAAAATTTAATTAGCGGTTTTCTTATTACAGTAATTAAAAAAAAAAAAGTTGTAAAATGGCTTGTTTCTGTAATATCTCTAGAACAAATAATGCTATCGACTTTGGCCTGCTTTCATTCTATGCATAATGACGGAGTAAAAATTTATTAAAAAATATCGAATATTTTGAGAACACACAAAGTTATTAACTTCGGGTTAATTTTATTTTATACACAATCAAATGCTACAAAACTGCTAAAAAATGTTAAAAAATGTTTTTCGGCTCGAATGTCTCGAGAAGAACCAATGATATCAACTCTGGGATAATTTTATTATACACACAATGTCATAATTAGTAATTGATAAGGTTTGTAAGAAAATTCAATTGATTCAATTTTTTTCCAGGCCAAAAAAAACTGCATGAAAAAAAGACACAAAATTTAAATAGTGCTCTCTTATGGGGTTTTCAATTGGTAAATTTAGATTCCAATGAAAAAATTGATTTATTTTGCGGCGAATGGAACACAATTTCAAATTGATTGAATTTTGTTACTGTGTTTGTGCATGTCAATATTTCAAAAAAATCTTCATCCCTCGATTTACTTTTAGAAGAGAAATATGAACTTGATAAAGTTGCCGGTTCATTTTAAACTGTTACCATTTATTTACTAGCAATTATTTGCAAACTGACAGCTGGATTTATGTTTGTATTAGTACAAGGAGGGGTAAATCTGAAAAATTTAGATTTGCAAGTTTGATTTAAAATCAAAAATAAATCAATTTATTTTGCCCAATGTAAAGCAAAAAGAGGGGAAATTGTGTTTTTGACAGATCCAAATCAAAAATAAATTGATTTATTTTACCAATGGAAGACCCCATTAGACAGCCTTTACCTATGTAGGTATAAGTATACTGATATTACGCACTTACTGATATTATGAATTTAATCTCAATTATAAATTAAAATTTTAGAATTTGTTTGTACCTATCTAGGGGCCTTAAGCCGGATCCACACATTTCTCGTGTGGTTTGTTGTGGAGTCATATGTGCCGCTATTGCTTCAATGTATTTGATATTCGTAGATCCATATTTGTCTCGTGTGATGTGTTGTGAAGTGGTGTGCTGTGTCGAAATCTATTTTTTAACGATTGCTCCATACCACGCAATGGCGAAGAGAATTTTTTTAGTGTACGGGCAAGAGGAAACAGTGCTCTTTAAAACAGAATAATAAAAAATAAAAAATGTCAGTTTGTAAGACAGCACGCTTGATTAGTGTACTCAGTTCACAACACTCAAATACACGAGTCATATGTGGATTCGACTTTACAGTTACAATTAACAAAAATGTAGTAGGTATAGTGTGGCAGGCGCTAGCTAAGCAGTTCACTTTTTTAAGCCAAAGACTCTACAGTCTACACTCTACACCACCTACATATTGTTGTAAAATTTTATAAAACATGAAATCACTATTTACCTATGCACTTTTATTATGGCTGCATAAAACGAATCTAACCCTATTTAAAAGTTGTTCCAAAAAAAAACACCCTGTATAAACGATTTTGATATTCATAATACCATAATCTACTCGCAGATGTACTCGTGCTGTATTTCCAAATCAATAAAGCCAAATTGTTTTAAAGGTAAGTACCTACATGAATTAAAACTAAGCGTTTGTTTTTTTGTTTAATTAAAACTATGAGCTCTATTTTTGTGCTTTTCGCTCATGATCATACCCATTTTGTCTAAATACACCCTCTATAAACAGTCATTACTGACTAAGCGCCTCGACACTGGCGATGGTGACGACGACGACGATGACTATCCGATGTAAACGAAAATGTGGAAAATTGTAGGTAAATATTTTATTATTGCGCTGGACTGCGCCGCTGTTCTTATACTGATTTGATTAAGCATTCGAGGTGGATAAAGTTTTTTCGATAGAATTTATCGATCAATAATCATTTTTTTTTTGTTGTTTTGTGATTTTCCTTTTTACGAATTGTGACTTTTGCTACTTGAAAATAGACATAAAAATGCTACTTGGCTATTCGAATTTAAAAGTTAAAGGCTTTAGTATTCGGTTAAGTTCGGGCGTGTGTTCGTCGATGTTGGAATAATTTTTTTTATCTAAAAAGATTTAATAAATTGAAGAGGGGAAAAAATCGCATTTTATTGAATTCCACTCGATAGATTATTATAGTTATATTCCAGTGTCATTTTCGATAATCGAAACCATCAGTGAGTAAATATTTATCAATACCCGATCATAGTGATAATAGAGTTGTAGAAATAGCCCCACAAGTGGTGTGTAATGATGTTAACCGTTCGGTAGTTAGTTAGTTCTATGGAAGCATTCAATTCAGAAGCAAACATTGGCAATATCAACACAATTCAGGCTGTCAATATCAATTGGACTGCGACTCTGGGTGGGGGGGTGCACTGCTGTTCGTATAGATAAGTCGCGAAACGCGAAGGATTACATTATACCCATATTATAGGTAATGGTATATTGTGTTTGTGTTCAAAAGTGGAGACCTGGATAGAGTTTTCTCAGGCTTTGATTAATATAAACAGTGTTATCTTTGTTAAACGGAAATATTAATTGCTTAACTCCTATCTAGACGATAAGGAGTAGGTATATTGATAAAAAAAAAAATTATTAATAAAAACATTTTATTGCGTGTAGCTTATATTGAAACCAATTCAATCTATGAATATCACATCTACCATTATACCATAGACTACTGTTTTCGCATTATATTTGAACCTATGGTCGTTTTTTTTTTTTAATACTTTGTTGTTTGTGCTCTTTAAATTTGTATATCTTAATATTGTTGTATTTTGTTGATTATAAAGACTTATGAAATTATTTGGTGAGCACACTTGGAGCTTGTTTGTGAAGTGAATAGGTTTTTATGGTGTTTAGTAGTTATTCGGAAGTATTCGCGCAAATTAAGATTATAATTTTAAATTCAATCGCATTTTATTTTATTTTTGGTAAGTTATTAATGTGATAATATTTGATAAGATTCATAGTAGGTACAATACTGCCGAGTTAAGTGAGTTAAGGCGAAATTTGAAATCCTTGGATATGGTTTTTATATTAACAACTAACTGCCTGAACAGAATAGAATGTTGGAACTGGAGCCGCAGATGAAACTGGAAGAGCTGCCAGAATGTGTCGTACGTTATTTTTTTTACGTGTCCACAATGCAGCTGTACAGCTTTGAAAGTATTTGGAAGAAAAACAAAAGAATATTCTTGTGTACAAGCTCAGAATTCACATTTTTTGTTTCCAATAATTTTCCTTTTGATAAATAATTTTTTTCGCGATACAAATAACCACAATATTTTTTTCCGACCCAAAAAGTTTTTTTTTCTTTCTTTATACAAATTGAAACGTCAAAAGTGTCGTACGTGAAAAGTTAAAAGTTGGTGAACTCTTCCGTCTGCGACTGCAGCTCCGTATGCGGCTACGTTCCGTTGTGTAAGCATTATTGAATTTGCGTGTATTCAATATTTTGACAGCTGTTCCAGCTCTGGCTCCAGTTCCGTCTCCGTCATCATTCTGTTCAGCCAGTAAAGCTGTACCTCCCAGTAGGAAATTTCTAAAAATTCAGTGCTGAATAAGCTGCTTCTTCCTCGAGGAAAAGAAGCTGCACCCGATGCACTTTCTCGATGAAAATTCAACAACGAAATCACTGGTTCGTTGGGAGTTGCTTTTTCACCAGCTTGGAATATGATGAAAAATATGATGAATATTAAACAGTGAAATCCCTGCATAAATGTAACATGCTGATTCATCTGTTTATTTTCATCGATGAATAATGTGATGAAAATTCAATACTGAAATCATTAGGTAACTGGGAGTTGCTTATTCACGGACTTATTATTGCCCGAGGAAAAATGTGAGGAATATTCCATAGAAAAAGAACAACTAACTTGCAAGGAAAATATAAAACAAAAGAAGATTTCCAAAATGTTCAACAAGCCAACAAATAAAGCACGCGACACAAAAGAAATACAGAATAGAAGAAAAAAAATTCAAACGATCACGTGATCATGGCATGTTGAATTGAAAGGGTACATATTTTTGCACTACAGAAATCATCACATTGTTCGTACCAGGAAAAAGAAAGGGCAAGAGAAGAAGGTTATATAAAGCAGACGACGCGATTAAGAATTAAAACTGAGAGAATAAGAAGTGACTACTTTTCATTTGAAAACGTCGACTTTAATTCAGCATCAATTTCATATTTGTGGCCGAAGTCAGCCAAGGAGAATTTTCAAAACCTTTTTCCTCTCGCAGAGTATCCTTTACAAAGCAGACGAGTGGATTTAGAGAATGAACTGATGAACTTATGCATGACTTTTCGTCAATTGAATCATCGCTTAATGTTTCCTCTTTAGCCACTTTTAATTTCGTATTGAAATCAGTTGGCTTTTTTGAAACAAGTAAAAGAAGGGGTTGTTTGGAAATGGTTTCCCAGTGCAAAGCAGATAATGTGATGAAAATCATGAACTGCTGAAACAATGCATTACTTTTAACTGATGTAATCAGTGCACACTGTTTCGCCTATGAAGTGGTAGTTGAATTCAATGATGAATTCAGCTTAATTTTTCATTGGAGACGAAATTTCCTGCTGGGCTCAGCAGTTACATATACATACATACAAACATACACACACACACATGCATACATACATACATTTATTAAAAACTAGCCGACCCAGCGAACTTCGTTCCACTAATAATTGATTAAATTAATAAATTAAAATTGTTGAATTTTAGTTAAGAGTGTTATTTCAAATGAGTTACATTCGGGTTACCTGGGTTGGCTAATGTCTATTAGGAATAAAACAATCAATACAAACGAAAAAAAAAAAAAACAATCCAGAAAGTATGCAATTTATAGTTATCACGACTTTTCGACTTTTCCGGGCTAATTTTTCAATTTTTATCTCCGTAATGTGTTTTTCTGGTTCAAAACAAATCCCTTAAAAAGTCTCTTTTCAATTTGGATGATGTTCAGCCGAGTTATAAGGCTCTCCCTAACCAACGCGATTAATCGCCGCGACAATAGAAAACAATAACAACAACACGTGGTTGTCAAACAAAACAACACGTTGTTGTTATTGTTTTCTTCTGTCGCAGCGATTAATCGCGTTGGTTTGGGAGAGCCTTAATGCTCGTACGAACAAAAAACTATTTCTATAAGATGTTTTCACGATTTTCCTAATTTTTCGGTGGATTTTTTTAATTTTCGGTCGAATTTTTCAATTTTCGGGTTCGTTGTGTTTCTGGTTCAATACAAATCCATCAAAAAAATCGCCAACCAAATCGGATGATGTTTAGCCATTGGCGTAGTTAGAGATTTTTTCTAGGGAGGGCAACCATCCATCGATCCAAAAGTTCGAAATCATGGCTGTACCTACGGGGTACGGGGTTGTTTTTGTAAACGTAACCAAATTTTTGTTGGACTTTCAACATTATCTTCTGTTTGCTTGTGTGTACTTTATATAAGTACCACGTTTATGCGGTGTTGAAGCTAACTTGTTTTTACGTAATTAACTATCGAACTTAAGTTTAAAAATTGATTCAATTAATCGTTGGAATATTTTAGATCTACTTCTTTATAGATCTTAAGAAAAACACAAAAAATTATTTATTGCATAAAAAAGCAAATACTTTCAACGAAACAAAAAGGGGAGAGGGATGAAGTTCAAATTTGTGAAAATGCACAATCAAGGAGGTTTTCAACCCTCGATATCAGTTGTAGTTAAGCAGATATTTTATTTAATGTGCTGATGAGAGACAATTAAAAGAACTTTGCTTTTCTTATAATTTTTCGTTATTTTCAAACCGTGTTGTATATTTAAAGAAATAAGCCACTAATTTCCTTAAATATACAATTTTAGTTTAAATTTGATGCATTCATTATATAGCATAATAATTCAATAAAAATTGTATTCTTGTTTAAATTTTAGCAAAAATAGAAAAAGTTATCGTTTGGTGTTAATGCGCGCAATCATTTTGAGGGCAAGTTTGCGCATGGAAATCGTATGAAACTTCATATATTTCTGCTTAATTGAAGAAGATTGAAACGTTCTCGCTCCTATAGAATCCCTTTCTGTTCACATTGCCGCTCCAATACCGATACCGATTCAAAATTATTTATATTCATTTGTTCTCCTTTCTATTAATTTAAAATAGATATATCTAACTATAACTACATGTATTGTATATTTTTAATTTTTTTTCCATAGAAACTATATCAATAATGTTCTCGCTCCGATAAAATATTCTTTGCAATGAATCGAAACTGGAGCAAGAGTGTATCGGTATCGAAGCGGTATCGAAGGTGTGAATATACTCATTGTTTCTTGTGTAAGAATATTTTATCGGAGTAAGAACGTATCGAGACTGTATCGGTATCGGCACTATAATGTGAATCAAGCTTTAGTTTAATGTGGGTTTGGTATTTGTTTGTCAATAAGTAGATACTTTTTTATCAAGGAAAAATTCCCTCAGGTGTTACTGCGAAAGAGTACACAAGTTGAGTTTTGTCGATTTTTCGAGGGGGGGCAAGAATTTTTCTAGGGGGGGGCATTGCCCCCCTCTAACTACGCGCATGTGTTTAGCCGATGTTTAGGGCGTTCGCGTACGAACTCAACAACGGATTCATTTTTATTTATTTTTGTCATTTTGTTTATATTTAAACAAAATGACAAAAATAATTCTTGAAATTATGAAAAAAAATTAGATTAGATATTTTTAGTTATTACGGCAGACTAATAAGTTAAAATGATCAGCAAAATTACACTATTGAGGACCAATTTATAAACCTTCAATAATTAAAAACAGTTGTTTGTCGATTTAACTAAAGCCGTGTTAAGGTTATTAATTTTTTCCAATCTTTGGAGCGATATATCTCAGCGCTCAGGTTATAGATTTTTTGTCCCACTTAAAAAAATCTCTGAGCGCTCAGAGATTTTTTCTTCGTGGGACTGGCCTAATAATTTTTTTTTGTTGATAAATTAAAAACTCAAAACCCCTATAGAACTAGTTTTTCACTAAAACCAGCTTTGAGCTTACGAGCCGTAAGTTTCAGGTACAATATTATTGTATGTACATCCACATACATTATGTCAAAGTTCAATTTTTGACAGCAAAACTGAGGAATTATTGTTTTTATATTTTTCTGAGAATACGGATTCCTCTGAGATCTCTGAAATATAAACTGGCTAAATATTAATTTGACACTGACAGCTCTTATTTACTTTAAAAAAAATTACAGAAATTCAGTAATATATTTTCGCGATATGAAACGGATCGATTAAATATTAGAATTTTGAAATCCTTCTCAAATTTAAATACATATCTGCTTCCAAAATATTATATCTTAAGAATCTCAAATGCAAAACAAAACTTAAGGCTCCATATTTTGCTGAATCCAATCCACATAATCACTAATTTTTGTATAAACCCCTGGCCAACCTTGTAATCCACATGGAGTCGCTCCAAAAGACACTACTCCGGCAATGAAATAATAAACTTGCGTTTCATCTGACGAATCCAATCCAATGAGTGGTCCACCCGAATCACCTCGGCATGTGTCGACACCCTGTTGGCCACCAGCGCACATTTGTGAGCTTTGTAAGTCAAAGCTTCGTTGGCTATAAAGTCGCTGGCAATCACTCAAAGACACAACTGTAACTTCAGCTTTCAATTTAACATTACTGGATGTTCCATTTTCGGTTTTTCCCCAACCAGAAACGTACATAACGTTTCCAACAAAATTCGAACGCTTCAGGGTATCTTTAAGTGGCAAACAAATTGGTCGAATAAAGTCGGTAAATGTTATACTACGTGATAATCTCAGCAATGCAATATCATAGGGTTGACCTTTTATTGAAGCTTGATAGTTTTCATGGGGAATTGCTTTCTCGATGGTTACATCAATAGGAGGATCAGAACAATTCTCAAGGCCACGATCATTTCTATCACAGTCACGGTCTGTTGATAGATCCCATTCCCCTAGACGAACTCGATATGGGGTCCATGTTTTTGGTATGGCACTTATACAATGAGCAGCTGTCAAAACGTAACGGTCACTGATCAAACTACCACCACACTGATATCCGTATCTATTTTTACCTTTAACAAAAATTATACAAGGAAGGAAAATAAAACAAATAAGGCATATTGCATTTAACGTAGCTAAAGGATGTTATTACCTTTTTCATACTCAATCAATGCCATATATGGGTATTCACCGATTTCCGTTACGTTACCACCGTATATTCGATTTGAAATTATATTACTGTCACAAGTACCAGGCTCGGGAAGGTTCGCTCGCAATTTTATTTCCGAAGTATCTGGTGCAGTCATTTGAGCGCGAATCTGACGTTCTGGACAACAAATCTAAAAAAAAAATATGATACCAAATATTTTGTGCCCTTATACATATTCTTATAGTTCTTATACCTACCAAAACGTTTCCATTCTTTAAACCGCATTGGCTACGTTGAAGAAAAGTTCTATCAGCATCTAATATTGGTTTTTTGTTCAGCAGCTTGTACAAATATGTGCATTCCTCCAAGTTAACGCATAAAGCACGCTCTGAATTTGGCGTTAAGCATAGTCCATAGTTAGCAGTGTTTTCTATAGATAAATGAGGGATGATACATTTTTTTCATTCAAAAAGAATTTCGAGATATCAATTATTTTTAATTAATGTCGTTTTCCGTTGGTCTCTCCTAGCACTCTTTTTTCACTCCATCCACACTCCCAACACTCCAAAAACCTTCCATTGGCTGTTCGGAGTGATGATTTAGGAGTGTTTTTTCACTCCGGATTTCATTAAAGAGTGCTAGGAGTGCACTCTGAAAACGTATGTGTTGGATTAATTGTTGGATTAATTGTTAAAATAGTAAATGCTTCTTCTTCAGATGTTCTGGAATTGAAATTATTGAAGAATTCATTTTAGTTTTAACTTCTACATAGATACACATATTACGGAAGAGAGTTTTTCATATTCCATTGGAATCAAAAAAGAGTGAAACACTCTGAAAATCCAATCGAAAACGACATAAGAATTCGCTCGAATCATGTATTTTAGAAGTTGTTCATTATCGATTCTATAAAACAAAATTCAATAAAATATTGAAATCGTATGCTAAAGACAGGTATAGGGTACACTATAATATAAATGTGTCAAATTTGGGTTGGGTTTGGTATGGCCAAAAATAACAAAAATAAGTTCTGCCTTAATTTCAACTTCAAGATCTTTTTTCCACTAAGTAATTAGTAAAGTATAGATTTAGCTATTTTCAATTTTCGAAGATTTTTTTAATAATACAAATTCTATATACTACTGAAATAAATCAGCCAAGTAGAAGACTTAGCACTATTTTATTGGACTTGTTGAATTATTGATTCAATCTACTTGGCTGATTTATTTCAGTAGTATATAGAATTTGTATTATTAAAAAAATCTTCGTATATAAACATTGCCAGGCCATGGGCACAAAAAACTTCTAGCTTTAATGATTAGGAATTCTAATCTGGTTAGATATAGTTCACACTAGGTATTCACCATGAAATCTATGTAAAATGAACTGAACTTAATGGAAATTGCGTATTGACAAGGCCCTCACTAGTCAACTGATGAGTCCAAGTGAGATCGCCGGGACGAAACGCCAAAAATTTTCATGGACTAAAGGCCGTTAAAAGCTATATTGAATCAATATTTTCAATTTTCTCAAAATCTAGAAGACAACTTTGGATAGTTATTGCACAGAACGCAGCCATCTTCTATCAAAAGTAAAAACAGCATCTAACAAAAGTATAAATTTCTACGCCCGTATTTGGCTAATTTTATTCCAAGAAAATCTTGTACTCTGGGTTATTGTTTTAAGTGGTAGCGGTGACCACCAGTTATAAAATATTTACAGTTCCCAGCCTAGGACTATGAACTTTACCCCTTAAACACAATGCGATGTAGTTGCAGCAAACAGAACCGCTATAGCACAAGCTGTCATATAGCAGATCCGAACGACTAGCTTGAGTCAGAGAGGGAAAGAGTTCAACGATCCAAAATATATGCCATCTCAAATGCAGCTTGAAGTGAGTATAGAAAAGTTTCATAAAGTTGAGTCAATTTTTGCTGCAGCGACTTTTGATGCTGTAGCTTCACATTTCAGTGCCGTATATTAGGTCTGTTTGGTTACTTTTGTAGCACAAAGTTGAAAATCGGTCAAATTTTTAAAAGAAGGGGAAAATTCTCTCAGAGAGTAAAACCTGCCACAAACTTAACAAACATCAAGCACCTGGTTGCAGTTTGTGTGCGAAACGTCAAACGTTGGTTGCAGCAGCCCACAGTAGATATATAAAGTGCGTTCGCGTACAAGTCCGAAACTACCATTTTCTACCAGTTTTAGTCCAAATCTATTCGCGTATGCACATTTCGGGTAGTTTTGGGTAGAATAGAGCGCTCGCGAGAGAGTAAATTATTTCCCCTTCTTGCCAGATTTTACCAGAGAAATTTCTTCCGGCAGAAAATGGTAAGTTTGGTGTCCTGTCAAAAAGCTAGTGGGAAGAAAAAAACACAACAAAAATACAAAATGGCTGCTGTTTGTTTACTTTTAGTTTTAGTTTGTTTTTTGTTAGAAGTGAATATTTTTCTTTGTTTTCATCTTAAATTTTTTGATAAACCACTGAACAAAATTGAAAGGAAGTGTTTTAAGTTCAATTTAATTTCCTTACTTAAGACTTTCAATAAATGTATTCCAATGTTGTGGTCTTGTATACTTTTTCTTTTGTTTACTTTTTGGTGACGTTTAAAATCTAGCAGACATTTTTGGTTCAAATCGTTCGTGTACTTTTGGACTGTTTCCATTCTCTTTGAGAGAATTTCATCCCCACTCCTCTGTAAATTGTGGACGAGAGTCACTGTTATTCGGAAACACTTATGTTTTGTTTTTCTGAATTCTGACAGGCAGGTCACTGTAATTTTCGAAGATGCGCAATATATTACCTTCAATATGTGTACTGCGGTAAGCCCTTCTTTATTTTGGTACTGCCTCTTAGTCCAGTCGGAATAGACAAAAAATAGGCGTGAAATGGAATAAAATTAGATAGTATTTTTTTTTTTAATTTTAATCGTTAGGGGGGCTTATTAGGAGTCTACATTTAAGTTTTCGACCACCTAGCTCCATTGCGTTGGCCGCAATCTTGAATTTAAGGAAATTTGATTTTCGTTGAATAACTCGTTAATTTCCAACTTTTGACTAAAAATGCACTTAACAAAAGTTGTTCAGGTAGCAGCTAACGATAAACAAGACAGAACATAGAAGGTATGCTCATTAGGTACACCCTAGTCGCCATCTTTTTTGTGACGTCGTAATCATCTTTTTGTAATATGTATATGTCTTACTTAAAATGAAGAATATTACCTAGAATTTAGCATTTAATAAAATTGCTTTTAATAAAACAACAAATATATATTGTTTATAAATTATATAATATATATATATATATATATATATATATATATATATATATATATATATATATATATATATATATATATATATATATATATATATATATATTGACAGTTAAGAACTTTGTCCGCCATATTGCAATTTTAAATAAAAAAAAAACAACGAAATGAATATGAACTGACAGAAGAGGGCAGTTGCGGATTTTGACAGTTGCTAAACTCCTTGCAACAGGAAATTTGTGTAGCAGAAAGTCTCTCGTTGTGCTCTCTTCTGGCTACTTTCTGATTCTGATACTCTCTTGAGTAAAAAAAAAAAAACAGGAATTTGTGAAAAGTTGTGCGACGTCGTACGTATTCGTAACCAAACAGACCTATATTTTCGTATCTTTCAACTTTCGCAGTGCTTTATGCTGCAGCTACACCATTGTGTTCAGCCAATTATATACATGAAGGGGGAAAAGGCACCCTTTTTTTTTTGAAAATCAAGCATGCATGCATATGCATTAAGCCTTAACTAAATAAGCCAAAAAAGTGAAAAAGTACAAAAGTAAAAATTTTCAAACTCATTTTTGGATAGTGTTTCTCACAGGAAAACTTATAAAAATGATGCAGAAAGCTTAAATTTTGGTCTAAAAATAAAATGTATATATTATTTTTCACAAAACAACTGCGCTAGCTGGAAAAAAATATTTTTACTTTTGTAATTTTGCAAAAAGTGGCTTATGTAGTTAAGGCTTTAGTTTTGAAGTCTACACTATCTATGACCGTTTCCCCGACTTCACTTGAAAAAACATAAAATTTCCGATGAGCAAACATTACGCGGGTTTAATTTTTTTCACCAATATTATCGCATTAATTTTGATTTTTTATATTCTCTTTTTGTTGATTTAAACTTCGTGTGCTATCTTTCATAAAAAATAGATAAACGCTTGAAAATTAAAAACATCGGTCGATCGACATGAGTTCACATTACAAAAATCTGTCAACACGATACATGCTGATCAACATGTCTATAAAGGTTGAAAGTAAACCCCCTTTATAGATCCTGAAGATCATCATTAAATGTCGTTGCAATAGTTTAATTTTAATTGTTTAAGATTTTAAAATTGTTTCAGTGAATTCTCATTACCTAATACCTACATATCTTTTATTTACATTAATTTATAGAATACATTAGTCATTTCGTTTCGAAATGGGAATTCACCGAATCCTGTCTTTAAGGGGTTTCCATACCGCAAGACAAAAAAAGAGTTTTTTTTTTGTATGTCAGATTATTTTGAATATACACTGTAGTTCACTTGAATAAAGGCAAAAATAAAATAAAATAAAATAAAATAAAATAAAATAAAATAAAATAAAATAAAATAAAATAAAATAAAATAAAATAAAATAAAATAAAATAAAATAAAATAAAATAAAATAAAATAAAATAAAATAAAATAAAATAAAATAAAATAAAATAAAATAAAATAAAATAAAATAAAATAAAATAAAATAAAATAAAATAAAATAAAATAAAATAAAATAAAATAAAATAAAATAAAATAAAATAAAATAAAATAAAATAAAATAAAATAAAATAAAATAAAATAAAATAAAATAAAATAAAATAAAATAAAATAAAATAAAATAAAATAAAATAAAATAAAATAAAATAAAATAAAATAAAATAAAATAAAATAAAATAAAATAAAATAAAATAAAATAAAATAAAATAAAATAAAATAAAATAAAATAAAATAAAATAAAATAAAATAAAATAAAATAAAATAAAATAAAATAAAATAAAATAAAATAAAATAAAATAAAATAAAATAAAATAAAATAAAATAAAATAAAATAAAATAAAATAAAATAAAATAAAATAAAATAAAATAAAATAAAATAAAATAAAATAAAATAAAATAAAATAAAATAAAATAAAATAAAATAAAATAAAATAAAATAAAATAAAATAAAATAAAATAAAATAAAATAAAATAAAATAAAATAAAATAAAATAAAATAAAATAAAATAAAATAAAATAAAATAAAATAAAATAAAATAAAATAAAATAAAATAAAATAAAATAAAATAAAATAAAATAAAATAAAATAAAATAAAATAAAATAAAATAAAATAAAATAAAATAAAATAAAATAAAATAAAATAAAATAAAATAAAATAAAATAAAATAAAATAAAATAAAATAAAATAAAATAAAATAAAATAAAATAAAATAAAATAAAATAAAATAAAATAAAATAAAATAAAATAAAATAAAATAAAATAAAATAAAATAAAATAAAATAAAATAAAATAAAATAAAATAAAATAAAATAAAATAAAATAAAATAAAATAAAATAAAATAAAATAAAATAAAATAAAATAAAATAAAATAAAATAAAATAAAATAAAATAAAATAAAATAAAATAAAATAAAATAAAATAAAATAAAATAAAATAAAATAAAATAAAATAAAATAAAATAAAATAAAATAAAATAAAATAAAATAAAATAAAATAAAATAAAATAAAATAAAATAAAATAAAATAAAATAAAATAAAATAAAATAAAATAAAATAAAATAAAATAAAATAAAATAAAATAAAATAAAATAAAATAAAATAAAATAAAATAAAATAAAATAAAATAAAATAAAATAAAATAAAATAAAATAAAATAAAATAAAATAAAATAAAATAAAATAAAATACACGGTGTGTAATGGCCAGCTTTCATGACCATAACAAACTTATGTGTTGATGGTAAACAAAAGTTTTTTAATTTCTCCATATGGAATACACTTACAAAAATTATTTCCTTTTTTAAAGTAACGGACATTTTTCAAAGTTAGTAAAAATAGGTACTCAAAAATATAAGCAATAAAATAAAGGCAACAGCAAAAATTGTGGAAAAGTTCAAAATTTTGATTTTATTGATTCGTTTTTTTTTTTTTGGTAATTATTATAAACAATAATAAAACAAACAATTTAATAGTAGGTATGACCACCATTTTTTGAAATTAATTCAAAAATCCGATCTGGAACTGTGTTATACAAAGATTTTATATGATTCAGCGATATTTCGGCCCATGCAGACTTAATGCCATGTGTAAGTCCTTCTTTATTTTGGTACTGCCTCCTAGTCCAGTCGGAATAGACAAAAAATAGGCGTGAAATGAATGAAAAATTAGATAGGGGTCTTTTTTTAAAATTTAATCGTTAGGGGGGCTTATTAGGAGTCTACATGTAAGTTTTCGATCACCTAGCTCCATCGCGTTGGCCGCCATCTTAAATTTAAGGAAATTTGATTTTCGTTGAATAACTCGTTAATTTCCAACTTTTTACTAAAAATGCACTTTACAAAAGCTGTTCAGAATTTAATTATGTACAACTTTGGTTATGACAGTTTTTTTCCTAGGATTGATATTTTTCCAATTAATCCGGAAAAAAAAAGTACAATCGTTTTTGCATGTGTATTTTGAAGTTAAGCGCATTAGTTAACATTTTTTTAAATAAAAACAAAAGGACAGGGTGTTTTTTTTTATCATTGGGAAGGGGCATGGAGTGTTTATATATAGAAATTCTCGACCACATACTTCTTTGGCTTTGGCCGCGATCTTGAACACAAATTAATAGGTATAAATTTGGTTTGAATTCAAGATGGCGACCAAAGTTAAAGAGGAAATTGGAAAATTCCCGTCATTTTTGTGCTTTGAACATTAAGCTCCAGTGCTCTATAATAGGTGATCGCACACCAGACGATTACTCACCCTTTATGATGGCGTGTTAAAAATCGTTCCTCTTTGCGCAAATCGTGAAAATAAAAGTTGTAGCCATCCGGTCCATCTAAATTAATTTTCTTTTCGTCCGTGAAGACAACCACGTGGTAAACGTCTATATTTGCTTTCTCGGCTGTATTTTAAAAATTTTTGCTCTTCCCATTTTTTTTATAAATAAATAGTTTTAGTAATTTCCAATTTTCTCAAAAACTAGTAGCAATAAAACCATTCGGTATTTTGTGTTTGATTTAAAATTGATATACGCATTGACTACAAAAAGCCAATTTAGCACTTCATTTCACAATTTTGAAAAAAAATTAGTCTAAACTTTTTTTTTTTTATCAAGATTTTGAGTTTGCATGCGAATTTTTTAAAAACTATTGTCTTAAACAATTTAACTTAAATATAGGATTTAAGTATAGATTTCTGGCATTCAAACCAGGTACAGTATTTTATTGTAAGTTTTTTTTTTTTATTCAGTCATTTTTTTTTTAAATTGCCCTTCCCCCCCTACGGGGCGAGGTAGACCCCCCTCACATAGAAAAAAATACTTGTTTTTGACCCCTCTATTAAAAAAAACGTTATCAATTTTTGGCGCCTCAGTTATCGTACTCATGCCGAACCAAAGTTCTTTGCTTACTTCTACGACATTTTTTTGAAAACTTTGGAAAAATCGCGATTCTTGGTACAGCAAAGTGTTTTTTTTTTGGAGTGCATTCTCCTCAAAAGCTCTGAAACCTTATTTCACTTAAGAATTTTAATAATGCATGCAACTAACGGGTCTTTACAGTCGCTTTTATAAGAAATAAAATTTGCCTTTACTCAAGTGAACCGCAGTGTAAATCAGACACAAGCAAAGTTTTAAACTACGAGAATACAATACTCTTATAATATAATAATTTTATTCGCGCTATCTGCATACAATAATTTAATAGATGGAATATTTAAAATCGGAAACAATAAAAGATGATAAGCTACATACCTAAATACATATATACATAAATTTGTTATAATAAAATATTAGTAATAAAAAACCCGATTCTTAAGAACTGGTTTAAGTCGTGTTTATTTGGTTTTGTTATACTTTACTTCGGATTTATCATCAGCCTTAGAATTTTATTATTGTTATTTTTTTTTTTTTTTTGAAATTTGTTCCCATCCCTAAATTTTCTCTGCAAATTTTGTTGCACAAACAATTCAAAGCTGAAAATATTCAGCTCAATTTTTTGAGAAACATATTCTCGTTTGAAAATAAATATAAAATGTCGTAATATAAAATGCTAGTACGAGAAGCTATGCAATACAATGCGTGAGCGTTTGAATGCGAGAAAAGTTTTCCCTCAAAATAAATCAAAACAAATGAAAATAAACAACAACGAAAAAATCGCACTTGCCGCACTAAATATAGCTTCACTGTGAGCACTTTTCTCGCACTCGAGACGCTTCTCGAATCGCATCGCTTCCCGCACTACACTATTGTGGACGCAGTCTAATAACACGAGGTAATTTTTTCCAACATCATTTGTAACGGTTTCTGAAATTTCAAATTTTCTTCTTGAAAATTCTATTTAAAACATTCCGATAGACCCCGTTTAGATTAGGAAAATTGAGTGCGGACTGGTGAGGGTCGTTGTGTTTAGATTATAAACTTTGAGGCGCCTCAAAATACATTGATACAACAACAATTTCGAAATTTCGGTCATTGAAACAACAACAAATGATACTCGTTAGTCCGGTTTTTATGTTTTCTTTGCGCTTCATGAAACCCTATCACCCCGCACTTCTCTTTCACACAAACTGCCGTGATAATGGCTTCAATCTTCCCAATCTAAACAGGGTCATAAATCTCGTCTTCACCGGGTTAAAATCCTTTGAATTCAAAATGAAAAGCCCGCGGACGATATTTACTTTTATTTTCGGAAATATCACCCAAGGGCTTTATTTTCTCGCGTCTTATTGCACTGCACCTAATTTAACACACCACAATTATTTGAAATTGAAATTTAAAGAAACTGACATCTGGGTAATTTGACTTTTTGATTGATCATAGAATGACAGTTCCGGTTCTTAAAGGGAGAGAAAATTTCTCGGAATCTTTGATACAAATAAAGGCTCTCCCAAACCAACGCGATTAATCGCCGCGACAATAGAAAAAAATAACAACAACGTGTTGTTTTCTTTGACAACGGCGTCTTGTTATTGTTGTTTTCTCTTGTCGCGGCGAATAATCGCGTTGGTTTGGGAGAGCCTTAACAAATCAAAAAGGTGATTATAGAGAGCCCTCTCGAGAGAGTAAACATTGCCCCTTCCTGACAATTTAAGTCCAAGACATTTCTTCGGGCAGAAATTTGAGTTGTGTCGAAACTAATATTTAGAATCTATTTTAATATCTGCCAATTTTAGTTCAAAATTCCGTCAAAGTTTATACGTCCCTTATGGAAAATAAATGAACAGACCTAATATTGTTCAGGAAATTTGACCATTTATCACAAATTCCCAGCCGCGAAAAAACCAAACAGGCAGTAAACCTTCTTTTTTTATTTCTAATCCATTTTCGAAAGTTTTGAATAAAAAAGCGAAACGTTATCTTTCACGAAACCAATACACTTGCCTTGTGTTGCAGGCTATAGAGCAGGTTTAATTTTTTAATTTTGAATTTTAATTTTATTTTTAAGTCTTTGATTTTTTAAACTTACGTGCATTGATCAGTGATATTATGATACAGAAATGCAAAACAGCAGCAATGCTAATGGGAGATTTGCTTATCATTCTGAAATATACACCACTGGTCAAGGTTGAACAAATTAAAATCTAAACAAAAAACTTATGACTTCGTTTTAAGAACGTTGATAATAATTTACAATTTTTTTATTTTCTGCAACGAGATAAGTTTAAAAAGAATTAAATCTAACTTAATTCACAGGAAGCGATCAAAAGACTAAATGCAATTAATTTTTGTTGATGTTGCTAAGATTGTTGATTTTATACGTTACGATTTTTTGTCTTTGAATTTTTGTTGTTTCTCTTTAAGCTTATCTTCCTATTTTACACTTCGTCTTCACAGGAAATAATTTATTGCGAGAATTGTTTCAAAGAATAAAAACTTGCAATTGAAACTAAATACCTTTTTGAAATTAATATCTGATGTTCTCCTCGTGGCCTATATCTTTGGCAATCAACCCAGTAATAATTTTGACAAAATATTACAACTGGCATTACATACATATTTATCTAAGAGGCTAAAATTTCACCAGGCTTATTATTTCACTAAACTCTAAACAAAAAGCTAGTGGCATTGAAAATCGGACATTTTAATTTTTTTGAATCAGTCTAATATGTACATACAAGGTGTCCTCTAATCGTGGTTTGGGGGGATGATTCCTGGGATTATTCTAATACAAAAATGTATAGGCAAAAAATCTCCTCTCGCCTAATACCCAGCGTCTCCATTAGCAATCTTCGAAGCAATAAATTGCTTTCCTTATTGCCATTGCCTTGAATATTGACAATGGAGACGCTTTGGCAATGGCAATGGCAATATTGCCTGAAATATTAAAGTCAATTATTGATTTCCATCAACCAGGCAATAAATTTTGACGTTTCGTCTTTTACAAAATGGTTTCTCCACGATTTTGAATAATTTCTCCTTCTTTTTGAAACAAAAAATGAAAATATGAATAGGAGTGACCACAAATTAGTGAATACAAAATTTATATTATCAAAAACCGTAAATTTAAGCTGTTGCTGTCGCCATTTCTATACGTAAAGTTTTTGACAATTGGAATTGCCTGGCCATGAAATACCCCACCCGAGCAATAAATTGCCATTGATATTAAAATTGCCATCGCCTCAAATATTGCCAATGGAGCCACAGCGCCTTGTCTGGGAGGGCTATTTCTGAAAATTGACTTAAAATGGAAAACAAAAATTTAAAATTAAAGAAAGTAAATACAATATGATATGCTATATAGCGTTTTTAAAACCAAATATTCCATTCTTTTATTTGCTTTTCAAATCAAGTTTCTTAAATTAATAGTTTTCGAAAAATAAATTTTAAAGTTAAATTTTTTTAAAAAAAAGGTGTTTTTTTCCAAATTTTGCGTATTTAAGTGCCACTATTTTTTCTTAGTTTTCGAGAAATTAAAAAACACTTTTTTTCCTACAAAAAAAAAAAAAAAACTAAAAAAGGGTGGATTTAATAAACAATGGTAGTTTTTTTTGCGTTATAAACACAAACAAAAATAGATGAGTAAAAAAGATTTAAAATTTTTTTTTTTAGTATTTGACTAAAGATTGTTGAGGGCATTGAATATTAAAAAAAAACAGTGGCACTCAATCACGCAAAATTTCCAAATTTTTCAGTCTCTATAGCAATATAGCATATTCGAAGTCCACTCAAATCTCCGCATTGGTTTGTTTGTATATTCACTTTTAAAAGGGGGCTGGTGGGGAGGTGGAAGTTTTGGCATAATATAAGCATACGATATATGAGTTATGGGTACTTTTTAATGCCCGACCTTATGAAACCAGCCACCTTAAAATATGTACTTAGTTATAGTCCTTTTTATAAAAAGATGGTCGGGAAGCAGAACAGTTAAAATATTAGGAAATAATAATACACTCACAGGCACATTTAACCGCCTACCTCGTATTTCTGTAAATTTAAAGAAACCGTCAAGTTTAGTAATGTTGAACGCAGACTTTGAAAATTAAAAAAAAAAAAAAAAAATTCTGAGAAAAAACCACGTGTATTAAAGAATTAACACAAAAAACAAACAAAACCACAAAATACAGAAAAAGATGTTATCTTTTGTTGTTAAAAAAGTGGTAAAATTATTTAAAAACTTAATTTTTAATAATGGGTGTTTGCGACGCAGGCTCTAATTTCTTCGTGGAGCTGGTTTGAAAATCCTTCAATGATGTCCTGAACATCCGACTGAGGGATGTTGTGCCACTCCTCTACTGCGGCTGTCTTAAGCTCTCCTAGAGTGGTAGGGACATGTGTTCTCTCTCGGACACGTCTTTTAAGGTTGTCCTAAAGATGATCGATAGGTTTGAGATCTAGACCGCAAGATGGACATGGCAAAACTGGAATCCCGACCTCATTTAGGTAGTTAGTGACAGAATTGTCGGTATGGCAGAGTGCGTTGTCATGCATTAACCGAAAGTGTTCACCAAAAATTGGTGCGAAAGGCATCACATGGTCTTGCAAAACGTTTTCCACGTATATCTAAGCGTTCACACTGCCTCTATCGAACACAACAAGAAGGTCCATGCGAGCTTCATAACTGATGCCTCCCCAAACCATTATAGACCCTCCTTGGTAACCCACTGTTTCGGTTATCGTGCATGGAGCAAACCTTTCGTTTTTTCGCCTGTAGACACGCTGACGTCCATCTGGACCTCGTAGACCTATTATGCTTTCGTCTGAGGTAAAGACGTCCCTTCCTTCCTCTACAGTCCAGTAAACACATTCTCGCGCAAAACGAAGTCTTGCTGTATGGTGCTGTGGGAGCAATTTGGGGCGCGCGCTGGTCGGAAAGCTCTGAAATTTAATTCTGCCAACCTTTTTCTGATGGCACGTTTACTCACACCAACATTCCTCACCTTAACTACTTTTCATCTACGTACCTTGGGAGTTTTTTTGACTCCCAGTCACCCCCCTCCCCCCCCCCCACTTCGCAGCCCTGAGTACATTATACGCCATTTATATTTTTCTTTGAACGTGATTCAATGTGGAAGCTGCAGATATCTTGTTTTTTAGAACTACTGATTTCACTTTTCGAGAACCGTAGGAAATCTTACAATATATTTATGCATACTTATTGGGGCAAAAACAAGCTCTTATATTGATGACATCAATTTTTAAACTCACATTTTGAAAAAAAAAAAACAAATCATCACTTTCAAGAAAATTTATTTTATAGCTTTCATTCTTAACAATTTATTTAGTCCAAAAGTATCCACTTATTTATAATACCTACACATCAAATTTTGACTAACCCCAGTCGTAAAAAAATACAAATTTTTAAACAAATCAATCAATCAACAAAGTTTGTTATGTTTATTTAATATCAAATTCAAGCTGTATAGAAAGGTACATTAAACTTTTTTTGTTTTAGTGGCCAGCAGAATGTGTCGAAATGTTTCGACAGATTTTTATTTATTTACGTCGAGGTAAATTTTTTGAATGAATAATAACATCCCGTTTGTTTTTGAGATTATAATTTTAATATCGATTTATGTGCCGACTGAAAGATAGTAGTATTAATAAAAGATTAATGAGCAAAGTTAGTTGTTAAATTTAGTATTTTTAATATAAGAAAAACACTCCCATCGACACGCAAAGTTTGAAATAAGCCATTTGCCCGCCATCGATTGGTAACAACCTTAACTAAGTTTATTTTCGAGAATTGGAAATTTACACTCAATGAACTAATAATTTACAAATACGGCTGCAAAATTCTCAAATAAAATCAATAAAATGTTTAAATAATATGAAATTAATGAAAATAAACAAGTGAAATATATGATCATTCTCTCTATCAATTTATTTCAGCATCAGCCGGACTAACATTTCAAAAAGGGGATGAAGCAGTTTTAAATAAACACATCTTTGGGAGCATTTGAAATTATATTGAAAAATGTTCCAAGTAAAATAAACCATCATTCGCCAACTATAGCCCCAGATAACACCATATAGTCAATGTAAATATACGTACCTGCCTGCCATTGCCATCATAACGGAACCGAAAGCTTTCCTGGGGCAATATTATGGAAATTCTATTATACAGTCGAGGAGGAACAGATTTGTAGCTGCTGAGTAGAGCAGTTCCAACTGCGAGCCATTTCCAAATAAATTCATTGATGATAAAATTTTACGGTCGGGAAGAACGAATTCATAAACACTTGCGGAAATAGAAAACACACTTTAGAAAATTTTGGATAAATTAATTTAAAATCGAATATCCATGAAAAGCGCACTTGAAATGCGGTTGCGGGTGTGGTAAACACGAGGATGATTGAAATAAATATGAAACTATAATGGTAATTGAGCGATCGTTGTTATTGCACTTCATATTCTGGATCAATGCTGTGTGGGCTGTTTATACTTCATATATTGATTATAGTGGTAAGTTAAAAAAAAAAATCATGTTAACCTTTTTTTAATAAATAGAAATTACCCATACTACTTGAAGTATTCAATATTAATTTTAATTTTTGTATGTATCTACTTATGGTCTTATTAATAAACATTGTCTAACTTTAGACAGCCGTCCAAGTATTTAAAAAACCTTTCTAATTTGTGCTAAAGTAATCTATCTTCTTATCTTGCTTTAGACAACGTAATCTATTGTCTAAACCTAGAGAAATGCAATATTTTTTTTATTAAAAAAGCATATTTCCGACTGTTTCAAAATACTTAGACATAGTTTAAACAGCCAAAAATCTAATTAATAAGACCATTAGAGATTAACATAGCTTACAGCCATATTATTCAGTGACTTAAATCCAGTTTTAAATGTACATCTGGGTTTAAAGTAACTTAAACCAAAATGTCAAACCCAAGCTCATCATATTCACTCGTTATACCCGGAAATAAAAATAGATTTAAACCTTGTCAAGTTTAATTCGATTTAATTTAAACAGACTTCCAGAAAGCAGTTAAAGAAATTGAACTCGTGTGTAAAATCAAAATATAAAATACAAAAGCAAGCGACAAAAAAGAGTAGAAATATAATTACAAATGTCAAATTTTTGATATTACGCAGCATTTAAGTGAGATTTCCATTAAGTTTAATTAGCTTAACATACGGTTTACTCATTTTTATTCCATTAAAGGCTGATTTCCAATGCCGCGTCGGGCGTCGCTTTGGCAGATTTTTCTTTCAACGCGAAAGCTCACACATAGCAATTTAAGCAAATTGTTTACAATGACGCGTTGGCCGCGTTGGGTATTATGTTACGATTTGGCACCTATTAGCATGTACACAAACCAACGTAACATAAGCTACCTCAAAGTTAAAGTTGAAAAAAATCAACTTCAGCGTGCGTTTTGACAGTTCGAATTCCTTTCAACAAAAAAAATCAATTTATAAGGAAGAAAAAATCGGTTTTTCTGGACAAATTCCTTTTATTAAAAGAAAAAAATCGATTTTGTTTAAAGAAAATGGAATAGTTTGTTGAAAGGAATTCGAAATTACAGTTATGTAAGCTCATTTTGATTTTGAGGTTCTCTTCAGGACTTCAGGTCGTCTGTCATGTCGACGCGTTCGTAAAGCTTGTAAACGTATACGTAAGCGTCTCTAACGCGAACGCGCCATTGGAAATCAGCCTTAAGTTTGATGCTTTTTCTTTTAGTTAATATTTTGGACATATATGTAAGTGTAAATTGTCGGGTTTAAAAAATGCGGATTAAATTGATGAGTACAAAATTTATTTAAACCCAAACTATACCTCAAGTGAATAATATGGCTGTTAAACTTAAAAATTAAATTATAGAACGAAATATTAAAAGCTATATGTTTAGGAATTCGCTTCTAGAATAATGTCGTTAATTTGGGGTTCTTTTGAATAAATTTTAATTAAGTGTAAATCATTTAAATCAGAGGTCTGGGTTCAATACCAGCCGCTTCCACCATAAGTTTTTTTTCAGAGTTACTACCTGTTGCGAGGAAGTGACAAATCCTCCAAGAGTATCTCTTTTGTCTAAGAAAAGTGCCGCTCAGCTTAGCCGTTCGGATTCGGCAATAAACTGTAGGTCCCCTCCATTCCTGCAGACACACACACAGGAATATTTGAGAGTTGTAAAGGCTATGGCCCAATGACTCCGTCATGCGTTCGACTTCGATGCGTTTAACTGACAACTTCGACTTTAACATACTCGACTTTTTTTGATTGTCCAATGAATCCGTCGTGCGTTATGCTTTGTTGGTTGTCGCGGCAAAGAAGTTCCTGTATTTATTTTTAAACCTACATAAAGTATAAAAGTGTGAAATCAAAAAAGAAGACTTAATTTTATTTAAAATTAATTTGAAACGAAAACTACGATTTATACTAATACTTTTACTTTTATCAGAAGCCCATGAGTGTCTTTATTCCGACGAAAATAAACGACGTTTTTGAGTGCGCCAATTGTACCAAATGTTAAAGTCGATAACTGTGTGAAATATTAAAAATGTTTTAATCTTAACGCCGTCACGGACGTCAAGCGCGTTGCTTAAGGGCCATTCACAATAAGAATACATGGGTTTTAATCGAGCTGTCAGTTGAATGCGTTGAAGTCGAACGCATAACGGAGTCATTGGGCCATAGACTTAAGTCGCTAGGCCCTGGTTCTTCATGAGTCGTATATGTGCCACCATTAGATTAGATACAGATCTAATTGACAACAGTGTTGTATATACTCACCTCTTTTTTCCTTATGCCTATTTATTTTTCATGTATTTACCTGTACCTCTTCTTTAGGCGCCAGTTAAAGCTATCATTGAAATTCATCATTGAGAATTTTAATTATGTATTTTAGGACGTTTAGGATGCAAAATCTATGATTATTTAAATGACTGAAAATTTTAATGGTTAATTTTTAGTCGTTTAGGGTGAAAAATCTACGATTATTTTGATGTCAAAATAAAGCTTATGGCTTAATCAATATATCTAGCTAAAAAAAAATTTAAATTCGACCGAACCTTTCTCATGAAATAAACTTTTCTTATTTCAATGATCATTGATAAGGTAGTTTAATAATTGAAGTAATGAAAATCAAATTATGTAGAAGGTTGGACCCAAACGATTTTTTTTTCGCAATAAATATTAATTGAGTCTTCAACTTCACATTGGCATCAAAATAATTACTGATTTTGCTTTTTAAGTGCCCTAGATCTTAAATTAAAAATTTTCAATGATGAATTTCAGGGGGGAGCTATAACTGGCCCCTAACTGGCGCCTAACCTTACACTGAATTTCACACTACCTTACCATTTGCAAAAGGTACAACGCCATCTACCCGAACGGCTAAGGTGAGCGGCACGTTTCTATAACAAGAGATACTCTTGGAGGATTTGTCACTTCCTCGCAAGAGGTAGTAGGTCCGAAAAAAACTTAAGGTGGCAGCGGCTGACATGACAGTCCATCGCACTAACCATTACGCCACGGGCTACTTGCAGTTTTTTTGGCCTAGAAAAAAAACCGTCAATTGAATTTTTTTACAAACCTTATCGACTAATCGATTACTAATTATGACATTGTGTGAAGAACACAATTTATTCCGGAGTTAAATCATTGGTTGTTCTCGAGACATTCGAGCTGAAAAACATTTTTTAAACAATTTTTAGCAGTTTTTTTGCAGTTCTTTTGGCCTGGAAAAAAAACCGTTAGTTAAATTTTTTTTACAAACTACCGATTATTATCAACTATAACTTTGTGTATTAAATAAAACTTACCCGAAATTAATATCTTTGTGTGTTCTCAAGATATTCGATATTTTGTGGGTTGATTTTTTTTTTTTTTAAGTATGACAAATTTTTCTCTACGTCATTATGCATAGAATGAAACTTCCAATGGGAAGTTAAAAAGAATTAAAACTACTTAGGGCCAGTTGTACAGTCGTGGTTCAGCAGTGGTTCAAGTTTTGACCTCAGTTTAACTGCTATGAAGTGTTGTACAATCGAGGTTTAAGACTTAACTCACCGCTGAACCACGAAAAATTTAACTCGCCGATTTCGGCGGGTTAACTTGAGAGTCAGCCAGGGTTCAAGGATGTGATTGAGGGTTCAAGGATGTGATTGGCTATTATAATTTTTGATGTAGAATGTTTCTTGTACCTCTTCATGCTATCTCACTTCAAACTGAATTTTTTTGACAGTCACGATAAACAGATACAAGGTATGCTTATTTTATACACCCGAGCCGCCATCTTGGAATTTTTGTGTCACAATCTTATTTTTAGTATTATTTTCTTTTTCGATTGAGGATTATCATTAGAATTCGGCATTTAAAAGAATGATTTGAGCAAACCTTGTGAAATAACTCATGACGTTTGTGCGATAAATTCACAAATCGAGCAATCGACTGACATTTGACATTGACGTAAGCTATATTATATGCTCAATTTTTCTAGTATATAGACTTTAACTCAAGTTCAGTTAACTCTCACCTGAACCACGACTGTACAACGCACTCGAAGTTGAACCTGGTTCACGATTTAACTCGAGTTTAGTTGATCTGCGGTTCAGCGTAAATTTGTACAACTGGCCCTTAAGGAATTAAAAATATTTAAAGAGTATTTAAGTACAATAATTAAGTACTAAAGTAATCAGTCCAAATTTTTCAATGCTTTTGTTTAATTTTTAATTACAAGTACAAGTACCGGTCCTGGTACTTAGACATTTTAAGTACAATTTTCATAGAATTGTACTTGTACTTATAAAGTCGAAGTACAAAGCAATTGTACTTAAATTGTATCTAAGTTACAATATATTCCATTATTTTACAATTCTGCTTTTATTTACCTATAAAGTGAGCCCGGGTGTACTTAGGGCCTGTTGTACAATCGTGGTTCAATATTTAATCCATGGCTCAGCAATTTTAACTCGCTGATTTCGGCGGATTAACTGAGATTGAATGATGGTTCAAGTATGTGATAATACCCAATTATTGCCCTGAACCATCACCTAACCTCAGTTAATCCGCCGAAATCGGTGAATTAAAATTCCTAAACTACAGATCAAAATTTGAACCACGATTGTACAACTGGCCGTTAAGGTGCGTTTTCCTTGATAAAAAAAAAATTTGCGCGTCCATAATGTAAAAACTGTGCTTCAGAGCACAGCGTTTGTCTTAAAGTTTGATTTGAAATCAAAATCTTTATCAATTCCTATTCTGAACTCACCGAGATTATGATCAGATCAGATGTGTAGTACCTCAACTAGAAAAATTGAACTTGTTTAATATTTCGGTCTCCTTGATTTCGTCTTCCCGGATGATATGTAATAAAAAGATTTATGAAATGAATTAATAAACTCAAAACTGAATAATTGTCACATTCTGGCTTCTATTTTTTGACGAAGAACTATAAATTTGTGTTTTTTTTTTTTAGAAAACACAGAATTGATTCAACTAAAGGCTGGAAACGATATTAAACTTAATTGCGGAATCACCGGACTTCTAAGTGAAGAGTCAATAAATGGAATGCAATTTAATTGGTACTTCAAGGTATGGTAATTTAAAAAAATGACTCGATTTTTTTTTAAATATTTATAAACCTTTTTTGAATGTATAGCCATGTGGAGATGATTTGTCATATCAAAAATCTTGCCATGCTGTCCGATCTGAAATCTGGTCACATCTACCATGTGATAAAAACTATTGCCAATTATTACTTCACTTGAGAAATCTAACCGAAAAAGATTCCGGCCTCTATAAGTGCACAATCTATCCATACAAGCTGGACGATGTTACAACCCTAGATATTCAATTAGTTCGAACATATCAATTAGATGTAAAGAGTATGTTTGCCACTTGAGCACTGCGCTCGCACAAGTCAATTACTTAAACTAATCATACCGTTATTTGCTTTTAAATTAATTCTCATTGTAAATATAGATTCAACGGTAATGGTGCCAGAGTTTCTTGATGCATTTCCTGAAAATAAAACTGCATCGATTGGCTCCCAAGTGGTATTCCAATGCCGCGTGCAGAGTCAGGTGCATCCGACAATAAAATGGTTCAAACGAATTCCGGACATGGAAGCGGCCATGGAATACGGCTTGGGTCAAGAGAACTTCAACTCACATATTGTTCAGTACAATGGTGGAATTTACGAATTATTACAAACGGCACGCGAAAAAAGCGTCGACGATCAGATTTATTTGAGTAAATTAATTTTAAATGGAGTTCGATCGCAGGACGAGGGGTTCTATGCTTGCGTTGCAATCAGCTACAGAGGACATAGGATAAGAGAAGCCCTTCTACGGGTAGAGGATGATATGGACTACCAAGGCGATGACAGCAACTATTGGGATGACAATGATGTGGCGGAAGAAGGTCTAAGGACCGATAGATTTTGGATGTTTTTCTTAATGCCTTTGGGCCTAGCGATTATTCCGACATCAATTTGGCTGTGTTATATAGTAAGTAAGAAAATGTCTGATGACAGAAAGGGTTCTGAAGATGAAGAACAAACTCTGCAGTAGATTTGTTTATTTTAATTTAAAGGTAGATACTTTTAAGAATAAAGTTTATATTTATTAAAATTGTTGCACTACGCTTATTAGAAAATATTTAACTGTATAAACATACGATACATTTGATTATAAGGATTTTTTTTTTTATAATTTATATTGTAACCCAATTTTATCGAGGCAATATTGCAAAAAAAAAATTACTCATTGAATAAAATATTATTAAACTAATGAAAACAATTATTATATTCTTATAAGAAAATGTGGACCCTATTAATTGAAAGGAGTAAGGAGCAAGTGCAAGATCCAACGAAAAAATATTCCTTAAGCTGGCTACACACCACATTTATAAGTTTTCCAGTGAGAAAAACTATCCCAAAATGAGTTGAAAATTTTTACTTTTGTACTTTTTCACTTTTTTGGCTTATGTAGTTAAGGCTATAATCTTGGAGAATTTGTCACTTCCTCGCAAAAGGTAGTAGTTCCGAAAAAAAACTTAAAGTGGAAGCGGCTGTAGTGAACACAACCACAGAATTAAGAGTAGACATAGAAGTTGATATAGCGTTTTATTGAACTTGTATTGCTACGCTAGCTATGAATTACCAATAAAACGCACGTAATATATCTGTCTCTTGTTTTTACTCAAACGTTAAAAACATCACTTTGCGGCAACTGAAAACTGTATATCTGCTTTTGAAAGTAAATACTGATGGCCATTGTGTGCAATTTATAAACTAAAATAGCCAACTTCTTAAAAGATATAAAACCGGCTTTGAGTTTTGTTTTGCATTTTGGCATCTGTCAGTTGCCACAAAATGATGGCAGTCAATTTTGACGTTGATAGATAAATACAAAATTTGATGGCACAACAGCTCATGAAGAACAAGGGCCTAGTGACTTACAACTCTCAACCATTCCTGTGTGCGTGTCTGCAGGAATGGAGGGGACCTACAGTTTATTGCCGAATCCGAACGGCTAACGAGCGGCACTTTTCTGTGACAGGAGATACTCTTGGAGGATTTGTCAATTCCTCGCAAGAGGCAGCAGCCGTTTTTTCTTTTAAATAAATAGGTGGCGAGGCTGGGGATCGAACCTTAGACCTCCGGCATGACAGTCCATCGCACTAACCATCACGCCACGGCTACTACATTGTACATTGACGTTGTTAGATTCCTATCCTAAATTTCCTTACATTGGAGCTTCAAAAGCGTTCAGAAGCGCCATTATAATAAAAAAGAAAAAAGATAACAAAAAAATATGTAGTTTTAGTGAAATAGTAATGAAGTTCTGAAAAGACACAGTTCTGTGCCAACGTTCTGTAACTCTTAAATCGGTATAATTGGTCGAGAAACGATGAAAAATGGAACAAAACTCATGTAATTTGTTTCAGTTCTCATCATTTCTCGACACAATTTTATCAATGTGAGAGTTACACAACGTAGGCACTTAAAACCAAAGTTCTGAAAAGATAAACTTCTGAAATTCGATGTTCTGTAAAGACAAACTTCTGAAAACAAAAGTTCTGAAAAAGGCGGAGTCTATATTTGTATTACGATTTTAAACGGCAACTGTAGGTGGAATAGAATGGAATTTGGGCAGTATAAATATTAGGACATATTGAATTTGGTTTTGGATTTGCATCAGCAGCGTGCTAGGCTTTATGAAGAATAAGAAAAGCAGGGAACGGAAATGCTTACTCCTGAGTATTTAATATCTATACACTCAAAATTAAAAAAAAAATTCAAATTCGTACGTGTGTATTCATCTAAAATCAAATTATATTTTCTTGTCATTAATTTCAAAATTTATAGTCTAATTTTTTTGTTAGGACTGCGGATGCAATATATTTTATATTTTCGTTTATCTGATCAATTCTATGATTTTTGAGATATATCTAAATTTATATCTTATGCGGAATTCAGAAGTTCATTCAATTTTTATACGAATTAGCATTTGTATTCATAGAAGGTTGCATTAGAAAGAGAAGACATATAATGTCACGCAAGAGACCTCATCATGAAGAAGATTCTCAAAACAATTTGTACCTACTTCCCGGCTGTTATACACCATGTTTTTGTTCTCAGCAAAGCGATAGCAACGAATATTACAACATTTTCGAGCCATTATTAATTGAAGAACATTCTGTTACGGGAGATGGTCTTTATATTGCCGATCCCTTTGGAAATATATTCTACAGTAGTTATGTAAGTTATTTATGTTGTGATAACATAGTTCATTGTGCTGAGGCACAATTGGAGACGGATGATATAAGCGATCCTGAAGCAGAACGGGAAAGTAAGAAGACTCGTTTTGCAATTTCAAGTGATGACGAAGAAACAGCTTGTGGAATAACGACAGAGTCTTCATCTTATACTGTCGAAGAACCACCTGACGAATATGATTTGCCACGAACTTCCAAGTAATTCTATGTTTAGTGATTTGATGTATAAATGTATATTGTATACATTTAAAAATTCCTTTTAAGAATATGTTAATTTTTAATAAAAATATGCTTGAATAAAATCTGTGTTTTGTTAAGTATTTTTCTTTTAAATTTCATATTCGGCCCTATCAAGGGAACCGTCGGAGCGGAACTCTCTCCGATTTCCTACAAATCGGAGACATTTTGCTGGTCGGAGAACTACCTCGAAGCAAAATGTCTCCGATTCGTAGGAAATCGGAGAGAATTCCGCTCCGACGGTTACCTTGATAGGGCCGATTAAAGAATGAATAAATTCAGCCTGTTAGTACAGTAAAACTAGGTTTTGACAAAACAACTATTTGTAACATGCTGCATTTCATTTTTTCATACAGCATTAAAGCATACAAACAATTTTGGCCTATTCCCCCACCCTCAACCTTGACCATCCGATCAATAAAACAGAAGATATAAGTTCCGTTCCCGAGATTTTGCGGACTAAATCTGGTTAAAATGTCAAATTTGAGGAGTGGGGATGAAATGCTCTCACAGAGAAAGAAAACTGTCAAAATGTCGGGAACGGTTTTCGCACTATTGTACCAATTCTTACCAATTTTTAAACGTCAAAAATATATACTCGAATAGAGTTGCCTTAGATCAACGATGAAAATTTATCAACATTGTGAAGAATCACAACCCAACAAAATAAATTTTAACAACAAATAAACGTACCTGCTTATATTAATATAAAAAAATATAAAAACTAAAATATCTTTAGTTGTATATTTAATAGGTATACTCTATGCATTTAATCATGAAGCCCAAGTGTGTTTTTCTCAAAAAAACGCTACGATATATAAGAAGAACCAAATTGATAATTCTATATTTTTTTCTTCGGAAATAGTTTTGCTTAGTTACACATATTTTACCAGAATTATTACATTAATTAAAAGATGAACAATATAATAAAAAATATGCCCTTGTATCAAAACTAAAATAAAAATAAAATTAACACTTGGGCAACCCTTATTCAACATGGTTTTTGTTTTTTTTTTTGTCATCTGACATAAGTCAACCTGACATTTGCGAACTAGTACGAAATAGCCAGAACAAATTCCTCGGACCAAATCTGGTAGGGTGGGGAAATTTTTTACTCTCTCGAGAGCGCTCTCTTTAGCAAGAAACAGCACAATTTTTCACTTGCGGAACGACTTCGGACTAAAAATGACTAAATCTGGCGGTCTGAAACTGTTTGAAACTAGGTACGGAACGCAACTATAAGCTGTTCAAGCGAACCATATGGGTTTCGTTGGAAATTTTAGATAAATTGGTTTCCTTGACAGGTGGTTGGACGGTTATTTCTATGCATCAGTGCAATTCGGTTTCGTGTAAAATTCAAGGTTATAATCAACTACGATGATGAAGAAGTTCGAACAAGTAGTTTTCGACATACCGTCCGTGGGTCTGTGAATCTGTGTGTGCGTCCACTATAATTTGAGCTTAAGGCTAAACGAGTGGACCGGTTTTCTTCAAATTTGGTACAGAGGATTTTTGTGTGATTTCTTAGAGAAAAAAAATTCGCATTGCGAAAATAGGGTTTTGATGTTTTTTGATAAAAAATCCTTATTTTCGATATATTCGCGTATATCTTCTGAATAGGACAACCGAATTGGTTATATTTTTGCAATCTTGGTGCTTTTGAGTTGTTCAAACAATAGCCGTGTTTTTTTGCAAGCTCGGAGAAAATTAGTCGAAAAAAAACGATATCGGGGATTACCGATGCCATCACAGAAAAAACATGGAGTTTCCATACAAACTATCGATAACATGTATGGGATTCATGCCGGTAACACAGTTTTTCTCCGTGCTTAAGTTAAGCACCGAAAATTCTCCGTGTTTAGCTATGTCCCAATGGGCTTAGTTGTTGTTGCATTAAAAAAAAAAAAAATTCCCTTCGGGCTTGCAAAAAAACACGGCTAATATTGCATTTAAAAAACTTGAAAATAATTTTTTTTTTAACAAAAATAAAAAAAATCAAACACAAAATTAATTTTTCTAGTAGGTGCTTAATTTTGACGTTTTTTCGTACAAAATATCCTAACTTTAACTACAAGGGCAAGTTCGTGCGATACATTCGGGCATATTTTTTGTATATAAGCATGACTTTCTATATCCAAATAAAAACAACAATTTTTTGCTTAGAAAAAAAACTGCTACACTTTATCTTTGTTTACCCTAATTTGTCTAACTGAAATTTCAATTTAAAGCCTAGTACGCTGCTGGTGTGAAACGAAATTTTTCGGTGGTCTCCAACATGATTTCGCTGTCATGTTTACGAAAACCACAACGAAAAATTACCCCTTGAAAGTGTCAAGAAAGTGAAAGAAACAACAAATACAAACAAGAATAGAGACCAAATGTCACTTTTCCGCACACAATTAATGATACAGGCAATTAATTATGTGCGAAAACAGAGGGGAGATCTCTCCAAAAAATCTGATACAATTATCGATTTCGTTCATCGAACAGCGTACCGCAGAACGAAAAGCAGAACGAAATTTTTCGTTTAAGATTTCGTTGTGTCATTTTTGTATGGGATTTTTCTTTTCGCATCAGCATACTAGGCTTAAAACAAAAAACACGCATTTGAAAATTTGTAAATAAAATTTCCTTTAATATGGTATTTTTGTATGCCTTTATTACGTACCATCTAAGTTGAGTCAGACGATTGCAAAAATAAAGGAAATTGACATTTAAAGCGTGGCAACCCTATACCTTGACCACTTTACGACGCGTTAGGAAACCCAAATCATGTCTGTTTAAACTACCTAAAAACTGTATATTTTGTATCTGGTATCGCGATGAGGGTAGAGGTCCGACCTGTGGCGGGCTCTTAGACTAAAATTTTTTATCAAATAGGTATAATCACAAAAATGTGGGTTAAGTTACACCATTTTCAAACTCACCGCACAGCCTCAATATTAAGAATTGCTTTTTTGTAAATTTTAAGATTTAGTGAAAAGCTTATAGTTACTGATGAATCTTGTTTATAGTTTCAAAACATTTTGTTTTTAATTTTTTTTTAAATGTCACTCATACGCCATAGTGTACATTGCACCATTAATTCTTTATTTGGCTTTTTCTTAAACATGATGTTAAATTAACAATATTACACCATTTTACAAAATAAAACAATAGAGCTGCGAACTTAAATTTAACACACCTATTGACCGGTAACACTTGGCAAGTTTTTGGCAAGTTTAGGCAGGGCCCTGGCAAGTTCTCAGTAAGGAAAATCTAGACGAGCTAAATTTAATATATAGTGAATTTTTTTCATCTTAATCAAGAAAGAACGTGTTTTTAATACCTCCCAATCTCGTTATAAGCAACAGAAAGCACACCGCCGCAGAAGCACAAACGATGACACTACCTGGCGCTGTACGCGTTTAAACGGACATACATATGTAATTGTACATAAACGCTACGAATATAAGAACTATAAGTACTATGTAGTGGATAGGTCCAATCAGGATGACCATCAGCAAGCTGGAACGTCGTAAATAAACTGAAGTCTTCGAAGCAATCAACATAACAAACAACGAAAAGTATGCCTTTTGAAAAAACCATCCTGCTGGTCATGGTCAAGGAATCGTCTCCCGTCAACAAACTGTAGGTACCTACCAGACACTGACTGAAATATGTGAAACAAATCTAGTTTTTACTAGTCAGGGCTTAGGCAGAATTTAACTGACGAGGCAAAAAGTACATAACTGGCGAGGGCCTAGTGAATGCCTATAGTAACCCTAGCTAGACCATTGTTAGTAACTATGAAAAACTTGCCAGGGCCTTATGGAAAACTATAAACTCTTTTTCCCGATGGGATGTCACTTTTTTATTTGTATGACTCGAAAATAACATCATAAAAATTAGAATGGATATGTTTTCGAGACATGAATTTTCGATTGCTTTATTCAAAATCAGCTTTCAACCCATACATTGACCAAGGAATATCTAATCTGGTTATTGTTATTGAAAATCACATAAGCATAATACTTACTAATTTCCTAACTTTAAAGTGCCAATAAATTATTTTGAGTTTTCTTTCTACATGCCTATTATGTGAATCTTTTGAATTGAATTAAAATCCATGAAACGATCTTTTTTGTCTTTTGTTTTTAAGTTCCAGGCGATTTTTTTTTTTCATCGTTATAGGAATTTAAACGAAAAAAAGCTCCACAAATTTGTCAAAAAAAAAAGCTTCCAAATTTACTTACGCTTATGATCGTGAAGTTCAAAAAAGCGTTTCAAATCCAATCAGTCATGCAGTGACAGCTGCAAAAGCATATTCTATTCAACAAATTGAAGTTCGAGGTTTTATTAGAATGTTTGATTGGCTTTGTTTTGTGTAAATATTTTTTAAACAACACCTTTTAAATAATAAACTATTAATTTAGTTTTCGTTCCCATTAAACCTATGTACATGTAATGAAGTGTAAGACAACAATTATTATCGGTTTAGAGAAAACCATTGCCATTGAATAACATGTGTTGTGTACACATACTCGTACACATGTACATACATACGTAATCAAAGTTTACAATTTTTATCTTAACTATCGAGTGAATTTAATTGAAGTTGTTTTCCATTCGATTGGTGCACATTGTTAACCATAACAATAATCATCATGTCGATAGCAAAGCAAAGCAAATTTCAAAAACAATGTGCAACGAAAATCACAGTAATTGTTTTGGCGGGTGTTATTTTTGCAGTGCTAACGTCATACATTGCTTTCGGCGATAAGCAAAGTTTACATGAGAGTACAATTCGTATGGCAGCTATTGTGAGTAAATTCGATTTATTTGTTTACTATGTACGCATGTGATCACTTGACAGTGAGATGAAATACATGTTTTTTTTTTATAGTTGTTTAGACATGGTGAGAAGAATCCAACAAGTTTCTATCCTAATGACCCACATGCGAAAAGGGAATGGATGGGGGGACCTGGAGCACTTACTGCGGTATGTTTGCTACTTTGGTAGATTTTTTTTATTCGATCGGTAGATTTTTTTGACAACTGTTTCACATAGAAAATGATATTTTATTAACAACTATCTGTTACCCGCCCGCTTCGCTGGGCCACCACAAATCCTTTGTATACAATTTTCTTAGCAAAAACTTTCCACAGAAAATACCGAACACAAATTAAATTAAGCAAATCCATCGTGTCATTTATACAAACGAAAACCTTTTTATTTTTATATTATACAGGGTGTTCCACAGTCAACGATGCAGATAAAAACCAAAAACTTAAGAGGTAATTTTCTCGTTTTCGCTTCCTTTACGACTTATAACGGTTTTTATGATTTTTGGTCTCGTTTCTTTAACTGGCTCTAACATTGCACCTCACAACTTTTTTTTCCAAATGGAGTACGCTTTTTCCACAAATTCTTATCAAACCCATTTTTTGGCATTTTTATGTTGTTTTTTTTTTGACTTTGATATTATTTCTTGCAGAAAAAAAAACACGTAATTACGAGTATTATTTTTTCTCTTTTAACACCTTAACTGTCCCATGTATCATTTTTGATACACAAAATAATTTTTTTTCTCGTGCCGCCTACGTCCGTGTATCATTTTTGATACATAAATATGTATAAACTTTATAGCACAAAAATCGCCTAAAAACTTAATTATAATAAAATAAATTTGATGGCACAACAGCTCATGAAGAACTAGGGCCTAGTGACTTACAACTCTCAACCATTCCTGTGTGCGTGTCTGCAGGAATGGAGGGAACCTACAGTTTATTGCCGAATCCGAACGGCTAACGAGCGGCACTCTTCTGTGACAGGGGATACTCTTGGAGGATTTGTCAATTCCTCGCAAGAGGCAGTAGCCGTTTTTTCTTTTAAATAAATAGTTGGCGAGGCTGGGGATCGAACCTTAGACCTCCGGCATGACAGTCCATCGCACTAACCATCACGCCACTGCTACTACAAAACCCTAATTAAATATTATAATTTTCATATGAACGGGTAGGTAACGTCCTATACTTTACAAAACTTAAAAAAAAAAATGTTTGAGTTAAATAACTTTGTTCACAAGTGAATCCTTACATTTTTATGAGCATATTTTATTTTGCAAAGTACGTAAAACATTATTTATAATAAGTAAAATACTTTTGTTAGGTACATACATACATAACTACATAAGGTAAGGCCGACATAAATGAAATATTCATAATTTAACGTTTTTTTAGATGTGTCTATGAGCATTTCTTGTACTTGCAACATTGAGATTGAGTCTTCATCTGATAGTTTGTTGTACCTATTAGGTATGCATTTTGCACTTATGAATGCAACACGAAAAAAAATTCAACTGCAATTTTACCACTTCATGCTTTTGCAAATGATGGAGTAAAATGAAGGCAATTGATCTGTCATGTTCCTTTTTTAGCATACATCCTTTTGTCGAGCAATGCTCAATTGAAGATCCGACTCGATTTTTGCGCATTTTTCCAAATAAGTTTTTCGATTTTTCAAATAAATCGCCAATGGTATACTATTATAAGTAGTAGCCCGTGGCGTAATGGTTAGTGCGTTGGACTGTCATGCCAGAGGTCTGCGGTTCAATACCAGCCGCTTCCACCTTAAGTTTTTTTCGGAGCTACTACCTCTTGCGAGGAAGTGACAAATCCTCCAAGAGTATCTCTTGTCATAGAAAAGTGCCGCTCACCTTAGCCGTTCGGATTCGGCAATAAACTGTAGGTCCCCTCCATTCCTGTAGACACGCACACAGGAATGGTTGAGAGTTGTAAGTCGCTAGGCCCTGGTTCTTCATGAGCCGTTTGTGCCACCAAATTTATTTTAATTTATTTATTTTTATACTATTATAATAGTTATCACCGTAATCACATAATCTCAACAGAACAGACCCTGGCTTGTCCAGACCTTCCTTTGCCTAACTTTATCCCGAATATATTTCGTAGACGTATAGCTATCGACTGTGCACATTTTATAAATCCTTATACGGTATTGTTAAGGGTTGTTAGTTTTTATTTCAAGTCGACCATTAAATTTAACCACAGATTCCTAAGTACACCTAATAGGAAGGAGTAATAATGAACGACAGTTAGCCAATAATTTTCTTATGAAAAATCAATTTTGTAAGTCTTGGGTGTTGTTTCTTGGCACTTGCCGCACGCTAAAGCTGGGGGGGGGGGGTAATACATATAATAAGCTAACTTTTGCATTGGAATTTGTTAATTTCACTGACCCCATACAAACTTATAATCACCCATACGTCCCATGTATCATATTTGATACATAAAATTAGTAAGCATACGTCCATGTATCAAAAATGAACAAAAAAAGAAAACCTATTTTGTACCAACAGTGACCAAATTTTAATGCAACCAACCTCTTCTATGTGGTAGTAGCCGTGGCGTGATGGTTAGTGCGATGGACTGTCATGCCGGAGGTCTAAGGTTCGATCCCCAGCCTCGCCACCTATTTATTTAAAAGAAAAACGGCTACTGCCTCTTGCGAGGAATTGACAAATCCTCCAAGAGTATCTCCTGTCACAGAATAGTGCCGCTCGTTAGCCGTTCGGATTCGGCAATAAACTGTAGGTCCCCTCCATTCCTGCAGACACGCACACAGGAATGGTTGAGAGTTGTAAGTCACTAGGCCCTAGTTCTTCATGAGCTGTTGTGCCATCAAATTTATTTATTTTTTTAACCTCTTCTATGTTGAATCTTACTAAATAATAACTTTGTTTTTGAAAAAAAAAGTACTTGGACGTATGGGATTTTTAAAATAATTTTGGATGGGGACAGTGAAGCCGAATTCTATTCATGTATCAAAAATGATACATGGACGTATGCGGCACTAGAAAAAGCAAATTTTTTGTATAAAATATGATACATGGGACTTATTGTTGATGTCTTGAAATAATAATGGACGTATGTGTTGTTTTCAATCAAATTGTATGGGGACAGTTAAGGTGTTTTAATGTGAAAGCCCAATTTGTTCTTTTAAAAATTCTTAACCTTTTTACGTTTTAATTTACACTCCGCTCCACTTGAATAGAAACAAACTTTTTTTTTTACTATCAGAGCGTGTAGCGCTTTGGTAAATTCACCTTTTTGTTTAAGTTCTTTTACAAGGGATCTATTGCGAAAAAAAATGCATGGGCTGAATAATTCAGAAAAATACAATAAGGTTATTTTTAAACATTTTTCTAATTAATTCATTAAAAACACTGTTTTTCTTCTGTCACTTGGATAGAAACAGTATGCGATTTTTATCTATAGGTTACGGTTAAAAGAAAAAATATTTTTATAATAACAGAAGTGTAGACTAAAAATAATAATTGTTTGATAAAAAAAAAAATGGGGCGCGGAAAATCATTTAACACTGCAGAAAAAGCCAAAATAGAAATGCACGCGGAAAACAAGCTTTTCCTACGCACAATTGCCAAAAAAAACAGAAGAAGTGTGAAATTAGCTTGGTTGTTTCTTAGAAATAAAGAAAACAATGGAAAAAATATGAAAGGTAGGCAAGCAAGAGCCACAACAGATGCAGACCGAAGAAAGTTATATAAACTGATTTCCAAAATTAAGATGGTCCGGACGGATATAATAACTTTTTGGAGCGCCATCATAGCCGAGAAGGTGGTTATTGTGTGGTGCGATTTCCTGGTTTGGAACAATTATTCTGAAGTTTCCCACTGTGAAAATGACGGCAAACTCCTACAAGAAAATATTGGAAGAAGCTTTCAATAAGTTTTCCGATGTATTTAGACCAATACCATGGACATTTCAATAAGACAACTTACCAATCCACAACGCAAGAATCATTAGAAGTTGGATATCCGAGCAAAATGTTACCTTGGTTCAATGGCCACTGTACTCTCTGGACCTTAATATTCGGCCCTATCAAGGTAACCGTCGGAGCGGAATTCTCTCTGATTTCCTACGAATCGGAGACAATTTGCTGATCGGAAAACTACCTCGAAGCAAAATGTCTACGATTCGTAGGAAATCGGAGAGAATTCCGCTCCGACGGTTACCTCGATAAGGCCGATTATCGAAAACGTATGGAGATATGGATGGTTCGTAGGGTGTACGATTCTGGACGTCAATATTAGGAGAAAGAATCACTTACTGCTGCAATCAAAGAAGCATTGAGTGCAATTTCTTAAGATTATATAAAACAACTGTATGAATCACTTTCCAACAGGGTTTTTGAAGTTATTTCAAATAAAGGTGGTAGCAAACATTATTAAAATATGATTATAAACAAAAAACTACCCTTTTTTAATGCATTTTTTTCAATTTGTTTCCTTATTTAAGAGAATGTTTCTATTCAACTGGAGTAAACAAAAAAAAAATACCCTTGGTAGATCGCCTTGTGGCACCTACCGAGCATGGATTACATGTCTTATGTGCTATAACGTGAATTAACGATATGGGAAATACGCGTAGGGATGCCCTTTTTCAAACCCTTTCGAATGAGATATCAATGACGTCAGTGGCAATTTTATATCCGAAGAAATTGAGCTCAAATTAATTTGAGAACTCCTAATTTAGCTGAAATTTACCCCAAACGCGATGACTCATCACCTGAAACTATGAGGTGATAGCTATAAAACAATTCATCTATAATCTTTGCGCAATCTTTATCTATCAATTGGTATATGTAGGATGTCTGTAGTGCAAACAGTCACTTAGCAGTAGGACGCGAGCGGTACTTGTTTTCGTGACGGTCCTCTTTGCGCTACATCACACCCAACCGTCCGAGAAAGACATGTAAACCATGTCAAAACAGTATTTTTATTGAAGTAATTAGAAAAGTCGTAAAAAATAACCGAATGGTATTTTTCTTTTTTTTCGCAATAGATCCCTCTTAAAAGACCTTAAAAGAAAAGATTGATTTATAAATTTACCAAAGCGCTACCCGCTCTGATAGTAAAAAAAAAAGAGTTTGTTTCTATTCAAGTGGAGCGGACAAAATAATAAACAGAAAAAGGGAATTTCAGACAGTTTGAATTCTTGAAAAATTAACCAACAAAAACAAGCGTCAGCATCAAAATGATACTAATGAAGAAGAGAATACCGATTGGCTAAGTACTTTTTTTTTTGTATTGAAAACCGCCGCCCGATCGGGTTATTCGGGATTTTGTGTGTTTCGGATTTTGTATTTCGGGATTCTGAAATTCGAGATTTTGTAATTCGGGATTTTGTAATTCGGAATTTCGTACTAAACCCCATTTGAGCTCCGTCTAGAAATTTCACACGATAACAACGACAAAAAACCCGTCACTGGAAAGCTAGGAATTTGAAGAATATGTACTTTATATTTTTATCAAATCAAACTTATTTATTTTTTTTTTTTCTAGAAAGGCACATTACAAGCATTTAACTTAGGCCAGAACTTACGTCTTCGATATAATTGCTTGCTTACAAAAAAAGGCATGTATTCTCAACAGAATATGTTTGTTCGAAGTAGCTATGCAGAACGTTGTATAATGACTGCTCAAGCAATGTTGGCTGGCTTCATGCCACCAACTGAAAGTAATTCAATACTTCCTTTACTCTGGCAGCCAGTGTCAATTACATCAGTTCCTCGTCTTGATGATACAGTAAGTTGATTTTATTCTTCTCAATTTAATTCAAATTCAGTTTGCTTTTCTTTTACTCTCTAACAGTTAATTGCTCAAAAAAAGCCATGTCTCAAATATGAAACTATGCTCGAAGAAATATACTCAAAACCTCCACCAGACTTGGCTCAATTGGATGCTGACAATTTTGAACTTTATTATAATTTGACTGAACTAACAGGAAAGGTATGTATATGAATAAATTTTACAAAAATAAGGATTTTTAAAATGATAAAAACATCACTTTGTAGCCAATTAAAAATGTCCTTGATGTTGAGTTTTTATATAACACTCTCAAAGCTGAAGAGGACATGGGAATGGAGCTTCCGCAATGGACTAAAGGTATTTATCCTGAACGCTTACTGCCTTTAGCTGAAAGAAGTTACACAGTATTTACGGATAACGACTATATGAAACGCATTCGAGGAGGTGCATTTATTGGCGAAGTCTACAACAACATGGCAAGCAAAGTTAATAAAACACTCAATCCTAGTCGAAACCTATTTTTTTATTCTGGTCATGATGTAACTTTGGTGAATGTCATGAATTCAATGGGAATTCTCAATCAAACTTCAACGCTACCAGATTTTGCGTCAGCTTTAGTCTTTGAATTGCACGAAATACCAAATTTACCAGACCAATACGAAATTAGAGTAAGTATGAATAAGTTGATTACTTCGATCTTATAGTCTTAAGTAACCTTTATTCTAGGTAGTCTATTATGAGGACAGTACAGCGAAGAATCCTAATGTGGTTAACGTATTAAATTGCCCAAATCCCTGCGGCTTAGAGAATTTTAAAACAACAATAAGTCACTTATTGTTCGACAACTATGACGAGATATGTGAGAATCCAAAAAAATGCTGATTTACTTATTAGCATAATATTTTCCTATTTTAGTAATTTAGAATTGAAACATTAGTTTAGGTAGATAATTATATTGTTTAAAAATTAAATATTGAAATTTAAAAAAAAAAGGAAACGGTTGTTTTGTGATAACAGCCAGCTTTACACTGCACGCAAATGGATAATCTTAATAATAATGAAAGGAAGCCTGAGTTCATCCGTAATTCTGGATCAAAAATAATAGAAAATAATAGAAACTGGTGAGAAGAATGCGATAACCTGTTATAATAGTGAAGAGAAGCTCCGTGATGGTAACCTTGAGGTGATGAATTTTAAAACTCAGCAATCTCATCTTCAGATTATAAAATTTTCCGAGAATTTTGCTCGGCATATTTAAGGAAACAATGAAGTTTCGAAAACTCTTTCTTTTTTCATGTAGAATTATTAATTTCGGAATATCAATAGTCAAATAAAAATGCATTTTTCATAAAAATGGTTCAAACAGCTGAACGATTGGCATTAGTAAAGGTAGAAACATTTTAGAACACTATGCCAGGATTTTTTTTTTAATTCAAAATCAAATTCAAATCAAAATTAATTCAAAATCAAATAAGAATGAAAGGAAAAGAAAGTGTTCTTGAGGATTCTTGTTTTTATTCAATGCTCCTGCTCTTTCAAAGTGACGGAGGAAAATTACTGAGCGCTCTGAAATATAAACTGACCAAATAAATTCAAATCTACAATTGAAAATGACATATCTGTCGCAAATATCCCAGGGATTTTTAGAAAAACTAAAGTTTCCGACTTTTAAATTTCAACTCTTGAGTTCATAATTTGAGTAGTGAAGAAAAGCAATTTTCAACTTGCCGCCCAACTCTTGATTTGTGATCAACTCTAGAGTTGGCGAACTTCGAAGTTTTCTGCAAGTTAAAAATAGTGAAGAAAATCGACCTAAATTAACCGCTTACAGCGACTATAGAGGACGAAAATAAAAATCTGATGAAATATTTACAGAATGTTTGTTTCTTTAAACACTACTATCACAGATAATAGTAGTAGTCGTGGCGTGATGGTTAGTGCGATGGACTGTCATGCCGGAGGTCTAAGGTTCGATCCCCAGCCTCGCCACCTATTTATTTAAAAAGAAAAAAACGGCTACTGCCTCTTGCGAGGAATTGACAAATCCTCCAAGAGTATCTCCTGTCACAGAAAAGTGCCGGTCGTTAGCCGTTCGGATTCGGCAATAAACTGTAGGTTCCCTTCATTCCTGCAGACACGCACACAGGAATGGTTGAGAGTTGTAAGTCACTAGGCCCTAGCTCTTCATTTATTTTTATCACAGATAATAGAGTTACATGGATATCCCATCCCATACAAACAATAATAATAACTTTTTCATGTTTTTTGCTTTTAATCCCTTTTTTTTCTATAAAATCGAATCGGTTGGCCAAAATACTTATGTACTATAGCTGGTGTTTTGTTTTTATGTGTATGTGTGTGTCTCTATCTTTTATATAATCATATATAGTATATAGGGCCCACAAATTTGAATTAACTGGGACGTACGTCTACGTCCCAGTGATCATATTTTTTTTTCTGCATGCGACATCTATGGAACTATAGTGTCTGTGCTAAATTTATCTAGTATACAGTATCATCTAACAGTACATTTTTGGCTTCGAAGCCTTTTGACAACCTACCTCTTTGCAAAACATGGCAACATAACTTGATTGTTGTTTTTTTTTTTTCAGAAAAAAGTCCTTCGATGTTATTAGATGTTATTATTAAGAAGTTACTATAGAAATAAATATTAACATCAGGCCATATTCCGTACAGACGATTATATCAGCATCCAATAGCTTGTCATTTAGTTAAAACCGAGAACCTTTATCTTCTTCGTATAGAAAATAAATGGGTACATTGGTTTTTTCATCAACATGAACAATTTCCTTATGACTAATTAAGCGGATTGCAGCTAAACCATAGAACAACATCGGAAGACCTTCAAGAAAAAGAGAGTATAGAAAAACTTTAAATTACAAAATATAAACCTAAATTGCTTACCAAAATTGATAATCTTGAGAAACCTAAAAAATGTATCTTCAAGCGATAAATCTTGATACTCTCTTTTGCTGCAATGGTATTTTAGATATGGATAGCAACCAGTTCGCAGGATATGATAATTAGTTCCGGTATCTAATGTCCAATTGAAGTGGGATCGTCCAAATTGATCGTTTTGTACATCTTTCAACTGAAAATCTATAAAGCAATGATTTTTTGCAAATAAAGTAGATGAAGACTTACCTTGACGAAATAAGATGTCCATGGAGGTTCATTGCATTGTTTGAGATAAGCTGTCAGAACTTCTGAGGCTTTGGGTTTGAGTAATAATAAGCTTGTGAGTCTCATGCTTTAATTTATAAATTTTGAATGAAAAATTAAAAATTATATCACGCCATTGCCCAAAGAAAGAAAATTTGGTAAACAAAAATCAGCTGTCTGTCATCGCATAAAATTCATCGGGCTCGTTCAGAAATACACTACTGCCATTTCACACGCGGAAGGGGACTAAGTCCCCTTTCACACAGGGCAACTGAGTTGCCAGCAACAAATAGTTCATAGGCGAGAAGGGCAGGAAGAAAGAGGGGGAAATGAAATCTCCCCGGTCAACAAATTCAGGAAACTTTTTTGACGTTTCTCTTTACACTACGTTTGTGTGCGTTCAACCAAGGTAGTTTAAAAGGAAAATACAGCAAGTCTCCTCCAACTTTGTATCTGCGTGTGAAAGGTACAGGAGATTGTTAAGGAGATTTAAAGAAAACGTCAAAAAAATCACCAGCAACTAGTATCTTCGTGTGAAAGGGGACTTATGTCGTTTTTCTTTCAGCCAAAAAAAATTGATCCCTGCGTTTCTTTTTCGTGATCCGGGATCAAAATCCCTATTTGCAAAAGAAAAACGACATTAATGTACAAAAACATTCAGAACGCCCGATTCTGAACTTCCTGCAAACTTCAGAGTGAAATTAGCAAAAAAAAAAAAAACAACAAAATATAAAGAAAAAATTCCATTGTAGAAAAATTTTCTACGTTGTTTGCATTTTGTTTTTGTTTTAACTGTCAAAATTAGAAAGAGAATAGACAATGACAATTTTTGGAAAAGCTCTACCGTGGCATACGAAAGCGATCGAACGTAACATGCCGCCGCCACTGGACATGAACTATGTCAGGTTTATGAACATGTTTACAAATAATCCAATGGAGGCAAAAATAACCCTGTCCATGTCATGAACATGTTGAAGAAAACTAATTTTTGAACAAGACATGAGCGCTGTTCAAAGCTTGGCAATGAGATTTGACGTTTCATATATGTGAGAGAGGTAGAAGTATAGTGCTGAAAGGAATTTTTTGTGTTTTTCTTGCTCTGACTTATTAGTGGTTCTAAGGTAACGACATGACATAAAGTGCCAAGTGCGAAAAATTGTGATTGTTGATTGGATTGTGGTTTGGATGTTCGGCATCTGTACCGTGGAGTCGGCGTGTGGGGCAATACTGCCATTGTCGAAGCGTCTCCATTGGCAATATTCAAGGCAATGGCAATAAGGAAAGCAATTTGTTGCATCAAAAATTGCCAATGGAGCCGCTGGGTTAAGCCTTACCCAGTGTCTCCATTAACAATTTTCGAGGCAATAAATTGCTTCCCTTACTGCCATTGCCTTGAATATTGCCAATGGAGATGTGGCAATGGCAATATTGCCCGAAAGATGAAAGTCAGTTATTGATTTCCATCAACCAGGCAATAAATTTTGACGTTTAAAAAATGGTTTTTCTACGATTTTGAATGGATTGACCACAAATTAGTGAATCAAAATTTTATATTATCAAAAACCGTAAATTTAAGCTGTTGCTGTCGCCATTTCAATACGTAAAGTTTTTGACAACTGACCTGGCCATGAAACGCCCCACCTAAGCAATAAATTGCCATTGACTCAAATATTGCCAATGGAGCCACAGCGTAAATTAAATTGGCCAAAAAAGTGAAAAAATAAAAAAGTGAAAATTTTCAAACTCATTTTGGGATAGTGTTTTCAGAAATTCTTCACTTAAGCAAAATTTTCACATGCAAATTCTACCAACGACAAGTTAACAGCACATTTGCTCTTCAGTAACTCTATGGCTTAATGTGAAACATTGCAGAATCGGCACAGTAACTAGCTCTACAAAACACAACTAAAGTTTTTATAATGTAATAAAAATTTAACTTTTTTATAATTCCTTCGAAGAAATTCTCAAACACCTAAAGCACATCTCTGCTTTCGAACATGAAAAAAATAAGGAATTTGACAACGTCATCAGTTCGGCATCCATATAATTCCTCGCACATCTCTGACAAATAATTTCTTGTGACAGTTCGACCGAAAAAAAGAGGAACTTTTCTTGTCATTTCTCGCCTTTCGTTTGCATTCGAGGGAGTTTTTTCATTTTTCTCTCAGAAAAGTTGGCTCATTCTTATTTTTATCATAATTTTTCTGTGCTGCTTCTGCTGGTGCGTGCGCGAATAAGTCGGAAATTCTCGGAATACGTGTAAAATATACTACGTGTGTGTGTTTGTAGTTTTCTTTTTTTATTTCGTTTTTGTCCTTAAAAGTAGAATTCCGATCCCCAACAACAATTTTCCGGACAACACCGTCACAGATACCGACAGACAGAAAAAAGACCCGCAATGTTCAGTTTCCTTAAAAGAGAGCGAGCCAACCAAGAAGTCGTCGAAAATGTCATCGGCGAGTTGAAGAAAATCTATCGCAGCAAATTGCTGCCCCTCGAGGAACACTACCAGTTCCATGACTTTCACTCGCCCAAACTCGAAGATCCGGACTTTGATGCGAAGCCAATGATTTTGCTAGTCGGACAGTATTCTACTGGTAAGACTACATTCATTCGTTATCTCCTCGAACGGGATTTCCCTGGCATTCGAATTGGCCCAGAGCCAACAACAGATCGTTTCATCGCTGTTATGTATGACGATAAAGAGGGTGTCATCCCTGGCAATGCACTGGTCGTTGATCCCAAGAGGCAATTCCGTCCACTTAGCAAGTATGGCAATGCATTCCTCAACCGATTCCAATGCTCGACAGTGGCGTCACCCGTTTTACAAGCGATTTCCATAGTCGACACTCCCGGAATCCTATCTGGAGAGAAACAACGCATCGACCGTGGTTATGACTTCACCGGAGTCCTGGAATGGTTCGCCGAGCGAGTCGATCGCATCATTCTCCTCTTCGACGCTCACAAACTAGACATCTCTGACGAGTTCCGCCGAGCAATCGAGGCTCTGCGTGGACACGACGACAAAATCCGCATCATTCTCAACAAAGCCGATATGATCGACCACCAGCAGCTGATGAGGGTCTATGGAGCTCTAATGTGGTCACTAGGCAAAGTGCTGCAAACCCCCGAAGTAGCTCGCGTCTATATCGGTTCGTTCTGGGATCAACCTCTGCGATTCGATGCCAACCGTCGCCTGTTCGAAGATGAAGAGCAGGATCTCTTCAGAGACTTGCAATCGCTACCACGAAATGCTGCCCTGCGAAAGCTCAACGATCTAATCAAGCGAGCCCGCCTGGCCAAGGTGCACGCATATATAATTGCCGAACTACGCAAAGACATGCCCTCGGTGTTTGGCAAAGACAGCAAAAAAAAGGAGTTGATCAAGAATCTGGGACAAGTCTACGATCGGCTACAACGGGAACATCAAATATCACCCGGAGACTTCCCAGACTTAAAGAAAATGCAAGATCACCTCCAGCATCAGGACTTCACCAAGTTCCACACACTAAAACCACAACTGCTGGATGTTGTGGATAATATGCTCGCCAGGGATATCGCCCGATTAATGGAGATGATTCCACATGAAGAACAGCAATTGGTCTCAGAACCTAGTGTTAGGGGTGAGTAGTTTTTTTTGTTTTTAATTATTTTTGTTGTTTCTGAACGAAATCACGAAGTGATTCATAGAGAAAGTATTTTTTTCACATGATTAATACAATTAGCCCGTTTGTGATAATACGACAACATGGTTGGGATTTTTTTTTATTTGTTTGCTAAAATGAATTTCCAACTAAAGTTTGGAATCATTTTTTGAAACGACACAACATTTACCCAAAATATCTACTATCTTGTTCTATTTTCTGAACAAGATGCGATAAGAAACATTAAACTTGTTGACTCATTCTTTCTGTCTTCATGTGCAACATTAAAATTAAAGGCAATAAAATTCTATTGAACCCCTAAGTTCTTTCTGTGCAAAACCATCTACGAAGTATTTAAAAATAAAACCAGAGACAGTTGGAATTTTTGATGTTTCTTCCATTCAATACAGTCGCGCAAAGGTGAAATTGATTTGAATTAATTTGATTTGATTGATTAAATTTTGATGTTTGTGTGATTAATAAAAAAATGACGAGGTTTCAAAAGCTGTGACAAGGCCTCATCGTGAAAAAGAATGTTTAACAAAATTCTCAAGAGTGACTCATAGTTCAAAACTGTTTAGGATCTTTAAACTTTAAGTTAGCTCAAAAAATGTTTGCTTTTACTTCTACAGTATTATACGAATTTAAGAAACACTCATATAGTGAAAACTCGCTTATAATAAACGCAACTCAAAACACAGTGTCTTTTATTTCTCATATCCATTGTTTGTATTTAAGAAAAGCTCGGATATAAAAATGAAATTTCCTGGATTTTCAGAGCTTCTGATATCCCTGTACTGTAGTATTGTATAACTCCGGGTGGTTCTTGTTATTGACGAAGCTTAAGACAATTATTTTAGAAAAGTTCGTTTCCTTTCTGGATTGAAATATCTTCGTGGGTGCGCTATTCTGGTCAGACAACATCTGAAAGAAAATATGTCGAGATTTTTGCTGCATTAAACAACCTAACTCAGCTTGTTGACGAGCCTACTCGAATTCCTGACGTTGCAGGTCAATCCGCCAACACTTTAGACTTGTGTCTTACCTCTGACCCTGATAAATACACAGTAAGTGTACTATCGCCTCGAGGCACATCAGACCATATTGTATCATATCTGCTAATTTCTCGTGCCAACAAAACCCAGTTAAGGACAAAACTACAGAGAACCGTTTGGCAATACGAGAAAGCCAACTGGGACGGTCTTAATGATTTCTTCAGAAACTTTCAACTGGTCACTATGCTTCCTCGGTAGTGACGTAGACTCCAGTGCAGATATGACTACAAATTTAATTCTCTTCGGAATGAGAAATTTTATCCCGAATAGGGAAAAATCTATCAAACTGAAAGAGAATTCATGGTTTGATTCGAGCTGGAATTAGGTTATCAGGGTTAGAGAAGTAAGATTCCGTTGTTATAAAGCCAACCCTACTGAGGATAACCGGAAAAGGTTTCAACCAGAGATCAGAAATAAATCTCAACCTTTTGAAAGGTCCCTTAATAACTCTTATTTGTTGCTATTTTCAATAAAAGTCACAAAATAACCTTTATTCTAAAAAAAAAAAGTTTTTCGGTCAAGGTCTGAGCGAAACCTTTATTTTGTTTTTTTTTATGTTACGGTCAACCAGTGAGAGAAATCGTTGAGAGAAAAAAATAAATCTCATCTGCAATTTTATCAATCAGAATGTCTCTTAGTATGGCCCTTAGTTTTTCGTTAGCACTACATGCTGAAATGCAGCTTATTAGGCTTTATAGTCATCATCATCAAGTTTCCTGACATATTTGCTTGGCGTCCCAGCGACTGAATTCAAAATTGAAAGGGGATTTTCATTTTTAAATTTTATTTTTAGTGACAAAAAAGGACAATCTTGGGTCAAAAAAACCTTGAGAGTTTATCATTAGCGAAATTTAATACCATAAATTAAAAAAAACATAAAAACCCGTTGCTTCGCTTAGGGAGTTATGAGTCGCCAGGCAGGCGCCAATGTGAACAGTTTTCTTGACCAAAATACTCATTAACCAAAAATTTAATTTCTCTTTACAATCTTTTTTATTAAAATCACCTTGCCCGGCCTTTTTTGAAAGTTTTTGAAAAAAAAACTAACTATTTTTACCAACTTTTTTATTGATTTTTTAGAACTACTGGCGCTACCTAGATCACGAATATGTATTTTTGAAGTCGATAGATCGCTTAGTTTAACCGCAAGTCAAGTTTAAAGATGCAAACTTTGATGCCTCTAGCACGTCTAGTTTAGCCGCAAATCGTATTTAAAGATAAAAGTCGATTTTTCATATAATGACATGCATCAATTGAAAATGTGGCACTTCCTAGATTACGAATATGCATTTTTGAAGTCGCTAGGTCGCTTAGTTATATTATTAAAATTTATTGTTCGAATTAACCATTTTTGATTTATTTTCTACGAAAAAGGTTAAAGGTTGACCTTTTCCATTAATTTTTTCGTAAAAAACTCAACCATTGAGAGATATTTTAAAAAATAAAAAATAAATCTCAACCGATAACCGATATTTTGTTTTTCAATAAATATATCTCAAACCGTAACCGAAATCTTCTTAAAGAAATGTGGTAACTCTCAGAGAGAAACCAATTGAAAATAAAGGTCAACAGTTATTTCTGATCTCTGGTTTCAACAAGCTAGAAAGACCTGCAATGCTCATATTCGACGAACCAAGTTTCTGCATGACCAAAAATTACGGCAAAAAATACTACAATGTCCCAAAGGTAGTTAAAATGTTTGGTTATTTGTTAAAAATATACGATATACTACTTCATCCTCGGTTCCTACGCTCGTTTTCAATGACACTCCTTTTGTCAGGTCTCAAGAGAAAGTCAATTTGCTTGCAGCACAGTTTGCTGTTAATTCGAGGCTGCCAGAAAGTTTCATAACTCCTCCTGTACTTGAAAGCGAAAACGATTCTATGGGACAAATCTTCTTTCGCACTCGTACAGTTGCAAGAGTATTAAAGGATCTCGATGTACTCAAATCCGCTGGCCCGGATAGTATATCTCCTATTGTTCTGAAGAGGTGTTCTTCATCGCTGGATAAACCACTGCGTAAGCTTTTCCATCCGTCCTACTCTACTGGTCTCTTTCCGAGTGGATGGAAAACAGTATTTGTCCAGCCTGTCCCTAAAAAAGGCGAATCTTCTTCCCCCTCCAACTATCGTCCAATTGCTCTTACGTTCCTTCTTTCCAAGGTCATGGAAACGCTGATAAATTATCAGCTCAAGAAATATCTTGAAGAACGAAAGCTTCTTAATGACCGGCAGTACGGCTTTCGTAGCAATAGGTCCACTGGTGATTTGATGGTATATCTCACCGAACAGTGGCACAAATATTTACATCGTTTTGGAGAAAGTAAGATTATTGCACTTGATATTTCAAAAGCATTTGATAAGGTTTGGCATCAAGCTCTCTTATCGAAAATGCATGCATTTGGTATCGATGAATCTCTTCTTCGTTGGATTAGAAATTACGTTTCGAACCGTTCAATACAAGTTGTATTGGACGGCTTCAAGTCTGAAACCCACAAAATAAATGCTGGTGTGCCCCAGGGCTCCGTTTTGTCTCCGACTCTCTTCCTTATATTTATAAACGACCTTTTGTCTGAAACTTCTAATCCATTAAACTGTTTCGCTGACGACAGCACCCTCAGCTTTTCGTATTCGTTTCAAGATTCACGTCCTTGTCCTTCGGATGTGGAATTTCAACGGCAGCGTATGATAAGCTCATTAAATTCTGACCTTGATAGCATTGTCCAATGGGGAATAAAAAACCGCGTAGAATTTAATGCTTCAAAAACTCAATGCTGTCTCTTGTCGTTAAAGCCGAACCCACCCCCTATGCCGCTATCCATGAGTGGCCCTTGCATCGAGGAGACCGAACAGCTTTTAGTTCTCGGTATATGCATCACAGACCACCTTATGTGGAATGACCACATATTCGATGTCGCCAAAGCTTTTCTTCGTCGATGCAAGAAATTTGTTTCCCCTTCTGATCTGGCTATTATCTATAAGGCCTTTATTCGTCCAAAACTCGAGTACAACTCCCACATTTGGGCAGGTGCCCTTATAACACACCTGAGTTTGCTAGACAGAATTCAAAAAAGAGGCATGAAAATGATAGGTGATGAAAATATAATGAAAACATTTGTTTCTCTCGATCACCGCCGCAACGTCTCATGTCTATCGTTATTTTACCGATATTTTTACAAACAGTGTTCTAGTGCATTCCTCCCCTAAAACAATTCAACCGTAATACTCGCACTTCAAGGAATGCCCATCAGTTTACCCTTAAGCCCAACTTCGGACGTACTGTTAAGTTCAGAGATTCTTTCTTCAGCCGCACTACAAGAATGTGGAATGCTTTACCAGACTCAATATTTCCCCCCCCCCTCCATTGGGATATCCAGACATTCAATCCTCTCCAATTTTTCTAAACGCTCGCACTGTGTTTTAACATTTAAAGGGTAGTCGTAGTCATAACTTCTTGAGTGCGCGCTTAATAAAAAAAAAAAAAAAAAAAAAGAAATCTAAACGTAATTACTCAGTGAGATTCCTCATTTTTGCATTCAAAAAGCTGAAATATTTTTTGGATTCGCTTGCTCAACTGTTTTTTGTGGCACTTCATTAATTAATAAAAAAGAGATGATATTTGATTTGGACTTCTAGCGAAGAAACTTTGTTCAGGTGTCTCCTCCTGCTTAGTGGAGCTGATGGAACTGGCTCAGTTCAGTGGGATCTCACAAACGTGAACTGGCTAATGTCGTTTACGATTGAATTTTCACAGTGTTTCTTTTTCATTCCAATAGAATATGAAAAACTCCCTTCCGTAGTATGTGTATGCGTATCTATGTAGAAGTAAAAACTAAAATAAACTCTTCAATAATTTTAATTCTAGAACATTCCAACAAGAAGTATTTACTATTTTGACAATTAATCCAACACATACTTTGAAAAGTATGTGTCATTGAAAAATATGTGTCATGTGTGTTTTCAGATTGCACTCCTAGCACTCAGTGAAATCAGGAGTGAAAAAACACTCCTAAATCATCACTCCGAACAGCAAATGAAAGGTTTTTGGCAGGGTTGGCCGAATTAACTACACTACATTTTCTACATCATTTACTACGTGTAGTAAATTGAATAAACTACACGTCTAATTTACTACAATTTGTTACACGTGTAGTAAATACAAAAAAACTTCAAAATTTTAATGAATAAGATTTAAGAATGTTGAAAAATAGAATACAAAACAGCGTATAAATCCGATTTCAAAATTAAGAATCCAAGGAACAACTTTTTCCTTCATTTCTATTATCGTAATTTTCAATTTGCTTCGACTTTAAATCAAAATTAAATTTTTAAAGTGACAGCTGACAGATAATTTGACATTTGAAACTACAATTTGTTTCATTAACTACATAAACTACATTTAACTACATTAACTACGTTTAACTACATAAACTACGTATCAGAAGTAACAAATGTAGTTTTTTCAAAAAGTGACAGTTCGGCCAACCCTGGTCAGGAGTGCGAATGGAGTGCAAAAAGAGTGCTAGGAGTGACTAACGGAAAACGACATAAATAATAGTTGCGTTCCTTACCTAGTTTCAAACAGTTTCAGACCGCCAGATTTAGTCATTTTTAGTCCGAAGTCGTTCCGCAAGTGAAAAATTGTGCTGTTTCTTGCTAAAGAGAGCGCTCTCGAGAGAGTAAAAAATTTCCCCATCCTACCAGATTTGGTCCGAGGAATTTGTTCTGGCTATTTCGTACTAGTTGGCAAATGTCAGGTTGACTTATGTCAGATGACAAAAAAAAAACAAAAACCATGTTGAATAAGGGTTGCCCAAGTGTTAATTTTATTTTTATTTTAGTTTTGATACATGGGCATATTTTTTATTATATTGTTAATCTTTTAATTAATGTAATAATTCTGGTAAAATATGTGTAACTAAGCAAAACCATTGCCGAAGAAAAAAATATAGAATTATCAATTTGGTTCTTCTTATATATCGTAGCGTTTTTTTGGAGAAAAACACACTTGGGCTTCATAATTAAATGCATAGAGTATACCTATTAAATTTACAACTAAAGATCTTTTAGTTTTTATATTTTTTTTATTTTAATATAAGCAGGTACGTTTATTTTTTGTAAATTTTTTTTTTGTTGGGTTCTGATTCTTCACAATGTTGATAAATTTTCACCGTTGATCTAAGGCCCAATTCACATAGAACTGGCTTATGGTTTTGGTATGGTTCTGGCGTGGTGCATACATATGCCACGTTGTGGAATTTGCATGTTGTCTTATGGGACAATACACACACAGATGACGAGGCGAGGATATGGTGCGACATGTCATCGCCACGCCATATTGAAAACTCCAGTGGCCTACGTGAACCGGCACGCCATATTAAAATCACTTGACGATTGAACATGAGACCACTATTTTATTTATTTTGAAGTATTTTTATCACTTTGTTAGTGTTAAACAAATCTAAAAAAATCACAACGATTAGGAAAATGTTCCAAATACTAAAAAAAGCATTCCTTTGCATCAATTTTCATTAATTCACTCTGCGTTTTCAATTCACTCTGACAAATGTCGGTTCATTGTCACTTCTATGTAAATTGAGTACATCACACCCACTCCACTCCCGAAGCATGCCAATGACACACCAGAACCATGAGCCACTTCTGTGTGAATCGGGCCTAAGGCAACTCTATTCGAGTATATATTTTTGACGTTTAAAAATTGGTAAGAATTGGTACAAATTAGTGCGAAAACCGTTCCCGACATTTTGACAGTTTTCTTTCTCTGTGAGAGCATTTCATCCCCACTCCTCAAATTTGACATTTTAACCAGATTTAGTCCGCAAAATCTCGGGAACGGAACTAATAATAAATAATTTCAAGTGAAAATTTTGGAAAAACAAATGAAGTTTAAAACAAACGAAAACTTAAATCTGAAAAAATAAAAACTGGCTGAGTTATTTGCTATCTATCAGCAACAGTTCTCATGTTAAACAGAGTGCTTTCGTTCGCTTCTTTGATTCCTCGCGTTCAATCCCTTACGTTTTACATCTGAAATTTCCGATTTCTGAATTTTTGGAGCTTCTGATCATTGTATATAAAATCTATAGTACTATCACGTTGATGAACGATTAGGGCGCCACCTAGTGAGGTGACCGACATTTTCTCTTTTTTTCCATTTAAAATTTTTGCAGGGTTTGTATCTTGAATAGAAGAACGAGAATACTGTATACTAAATTTGTGAGAGTTCGAGGGAGAAAAAAAAGAACGATTTTGTATAGAATATAATAACAAGAAGGAAAGTGTAAAATAAGTTTTGTATAGAATATAATAACATGAAGAAAATGAGAATAATAGAAGAAGCAGAACATTGTGAACGAATTTATTGAGGGTTCAAGGGGGAAAGATTTTTTTTGCATTATTTGTTAGCTGCTTGTTAGTTTTGTATTCTCTCATACATATGTTGTTGTTTTATATTTTTTTTTATAGACAAATCGATTCAAAGGGGATTTTTATTTATTAAATTTTTCCTGTTTGTATCAGTATTCATAACGACATCAATACATAATTCTGTTTAGTTTTGAAATTTGTTTACAAGGCATGGGAAAAATGTATGTATGTATGCATCATTGAATAAATACAAATAGAAGTGACACCCAATTACTCAAAGCTCTATATGCTCGTCCTGTGGCGTTTTGTAGAAACAAATTGATGATGTAGAATTTTTCTGTACACAAACCGATTCAAAAGGGATTTTTATTTATTAAATTGTTCCTTTTTGTATCGGTATCCATAACGACAATTTTCAATATTCTGTTTAGTTTTGAAATTAGTTTACAAAGGCATGTGAAGAATGTTTGTATGGATGTATTGCCATTTAGAGGTATTGGTTGTTTTTTTTTTTTTTTTTTTGTTTATGACGATGATTTTTACAAGCTACGCTGAAGATTATATTTCCCATATTGAAATACAGAAAAAAACTATATAAGGATGAGGATATTTTGATTATTTTATTTGCTATTCAGACTTGAATTATTTTCTTGATTCTGATTACTTCGTCAAATAAGAGTTCATTTTTTTTATTTTTTTGTAACATTCCAGAGAAAGTTATTTTTTATTTTCAAAATCTTAATTTCATTTAAAAATCTTAATTTATAAAGGTAAAATCTATTGAAAATCAACTCTGTGTATATCTACATACATACTATGTATAAACCCTCGAAAGGTTCTACGTCCCGGATTTCTTAAAAAAAGACCGGCACAGGCTATATAAATACGGGATAGTCCCGGGAAAACCGGGATGGATAGTCACTTAGTGTATCCCATTATTTAGTAACATACTAGGACCTACATTTTATTGGTCCTTTTAGACTGAACACTGAAGCATAAAATTCTTTGGCGTCCTCGCTTTTTTTCGTACTTTTATCAATTTTATTATGTGAAATAGCTAATGAGCTCTACCTGGGGAGATGAGCCGACTGCCCATGCATTAGTGGACTTAACTATTTAAATTACATATATGTAAATGTTTGCCCCTGTCAGTACCTACTTCTGTTATATAGTCTAAAAGATCCCGCCATAGAACGATAGAAGGACCTACCCTCATCGAGGTACCAGATAAGAAGTATACAGCAGAGTTGTAAAAACTGCAGTCTTTTCGGTACTGCAGTTATTTGACTAAAAAGACTAATTTCATTAAGTCTTTTAACTTACAAAAATACTTTAACTAAAATCGAGCAGTCAGCAGTCAGTACTAATATTCCGACTGTGCAGTCAAAAAAAAGTTGAAGACTAAAAGCAGTTAAAAAGTACTGCAGTTAATTAACTTAGTTAACTTAGTTAATTAACTTTTTTTTTTACTTGCACAGTCAGAATGTTAGTACTGACTGCTCACTGCTTGTTTCGCAGTTAAAGTACTTATTTACAGCATTAACTTACATTCAATAGGTAAGTTAATTAACGGCGACTTTATTAACTGCATTACCAAAGTACTGCAGTCTTTTACAGCTCTGGTATACAGTCTTGAAGGTAGTGTCTCAGATGGTATGTCTTACGGACATAAACAAAATACTATGTAAAAGGAAATTTGATTTAAAAAATTCTAAATAGATGGTCTTTTAAAAATCGCAATTTCAATAGGGTAAATAAGGATAAGCAAAGATAAGTACAGAATCTATTTTCTAAACGAAAAATGATAGAGAGATGGCTGTTTTTGTAATTGATTTTCAATATACAAAGTTCATGGATATATACAACAACTGTGAAAAACTCGAGATATGGTTGTTTGAAATCAAAAATGTGACAAATAGACGTTGGGGGAAAAAATTATCATAAATCAGGGTTATGTTTTCTGGAAATAAATTTTATATTTTTAAAAAGCAGATAAAAAATTAACTGACCCCTATTTGCCAAATTTTCGATCTAACCTCAATTTTTAGCTAAATGAATTTTTGAATAATCTAAAATTTTTCCATGAAATTTTGGCGGGTTTTGATTTTCTTTAATTATCCGCGCATATGTATTTTCATTAAAAACAGTATCAGTGCAAGGACACATTAATACCGAGTACGATCGTCAGGTATATAGATACTATATTGTTTACAAAAACGTTGTCAAGAACTCAAAGTTGCTGCAATTTTAAATGTCAATATTTTGAAATTTCTCAATTTTTTAGAGAAAAACTTTGAGAGTCTCAAAGAACAAATTAGGAAGGTAAAAATAACCAAAATATAATGTAAATGTAATTTTATTGGTTAATAGGTACAAGCGCTATGATATCGAATAAGTTTGGAAGATTTTTTCTCAGCTTGCTTTGGTACCTCCCATTATAGAACCATTGTTTTTTATTTTCGTTTTTCTCGAAAAGCATAATTAGCAGCTGATTTTGATAATTTTTTATGAAAAATTCAAATGGGTAGTATTGTTATACCTATACAAAAGTTTCCAATTTTTTTTGTTTGGACTTAAAAAAAATCTAAATATTTCGAAAATTTCGATTTCAATTTTTACGAAACTTGGCACCAAGCGGTTATTAAACATTATCTAAAATATTTTTAACAAACATTTTTTAGGTAGTTAAAATTAACGTTGCGTTCCATATAAATGTTATTTTGGACTATTTCATTATCTGTATAACCGATTTAAATTACAAAGAAAACAAATTTTTTTCATAATTTAATTTCAAAAAGATCCCGAAAAAGGAATAATTAATTTAATTTTTATTTCAACTATAATAAATAATAAAAAATGGTGTACCAATTTTTTTTTAATGTACAAAATTTTATTTACAGGTGACTCACCTAAAAAAATCGTTTGTGAGGGGGTCCATTTTCTCCCATTTTTAGTATTAGAATCCCATCGATTTCTAGTAAAACACTTGCAACCGAATGCCTAAATTTATCTTGGTTTTTCATAAAGTTGATAATAACAAAATCTACTTTATTATTTAATTAGTAGAAATAGGATCCTTTTCCCTGGGGGCAACAAAATAACGGACGGAAGACGAATATAAGGAAAACTTACTTTTGTTATTTTCAATTTTCTCAAAAACTAGGATGCGTTTTGACATCTAGTTGTTAGTGTTCGACTAAAAATCGATGGGAGCATTGAATATTAAACACAAAAATATAAATTAATAACAAACAATTTTGAACAAAATCAGATTGAAGATTAATTATTTTTTTCAAAAATTTAAGTTTGAAAATTAATTTTTGGAAAACTATTCACTAGAATAGCTAAATATAAAACGAAAATAAAAGGAAACATTTTTTCATTATTTTTTTAAAATTTTTAATTAAAAATTTATTTTTAAAAACTGTTTTCTCAAATAATTTGTAAGTTCCATGAAGATACATTGTATAAGCTATATATGTATGTACATGTGCAGTGTGCTATAGTACGTGTTTATTTTTTTTATACTCACAAAAATACTAGGGACCGTCAACTTAGGCTCCCATTAAAATAATATATCTCCGAAAATCAGATGAATAGGCTTATGTATTCAGACTTTAAAGCCACAGTGTAAGAGCAACTTACTGCTACCCAGTTAATGCCTGCTTTTTTCGATATATTCTTCAATTTATTATATGGATAAATACACAAGACAAGAGATACTCTTGGAGGTTTTGTCAATTGCTAGCAAGAGGCAGTAGCCGTTATTTTTTTTTTTTTTTAATTTATAGGTGGCGAGGCTGGGGATCGAACCTATACCTCCGGCATGACAGTCCATTGCACTTACTATCACGCCACGGCCGGCGCGCGGCGGCGTCATAAGTTATTTTCGGGAATAAATTGCAGGTCCCCTCCATTCCTGCAGATAAGCACCGAGGAAGTGTTGAAAGGTGTTTCACTATGCTTTGGTTCTCCCGTATGCAGTTTTTTATTTCGTCCTCAGCCTTCGAAATGTTTCGAAACTATGTGCACCTAGGTATACAACACCCCCATCCTACCCACTATCCTTGACTTAAAATAATTTTGTTACCTACCAAAATTTAAGTACACACATTATGTTGTTATATTTCCTGCTACTTTCACTTAAATTATATCAGATGAGTAGAGGTAAGTATAGAGTTAGGTGTACGGTATACCTATAAACAATGCAGATTGTATTGAATAGGGCAAACAAAAATATGCCATGCCATACATTTTCGAAGAAATATGTGCTTAAAAAACAGTATTTTTCATTTAACGTATTTCTAACAGTCTTTTTTTTAAAGTGTTTTTAGAAAAAATATTTTCTAGCATATTTTTGATTTCCCTAGTAAATATCAATGTAGGTAGTGTTTTGATATTAAGTTAGGATTTAGGAATTGAAATCATAACGAAATTAATTTTCATCGACATACACGAATTTGTACATACATACATACATAAATAATTCTATTCAAATTCAAAATTTCAGACTAAAAAAACCACTTTCGTTTCCATAGAAATATACAAAAATAATGAAAACAAAACAAATTCAACATTCGTTTCCATAGTAATTAGAAAAAAATTCCCATTCGAATTCATAACCCTTTTATGATTAAGGAAGTTTTTTTTATTAAATACATCAACCTACCATGCGATAGCAGCCCTATATGGAAACCTTAGTGGCCGATTTTCCCGGTGTCTACTTCTATTTATATTTATTCAATGGTATGCATGTATGTATATTTTTATTCAGAGGCATTTGCTGTTTCTTTTTATTTTTGTTTATAAGGACGATTATTTTTTTAAGCTATGCTGAAGATTATATTTCGCATATTGAAATACAGAACAAAAACAAAACTATATTGGGATGAGGATATTATGTTGATAATATGTTCAGAGTTTTGAATTATTTTTTTGACATTGTCGACTGTGCTAGTATTCCCAGTCGACAAACATAAAAATTCATTAAAATCGCAGCAGTCGACAAAAATAAGATTTTCCTTTTTTTAGGTATTTACCATACCTTTATTTTAAGTTACTTTTTACAAATAAAAATAATTTATGTTTGAATTTTAACTAATTACTCCAATTACGTGGCGAATATAAAAAAAAGCTGTTTGCATGTTTAATAAAAATTGACCAGGTAGTTTTCGAAACAAGTAGTTTTCAAAAGAAAAATTGATTTAAAAAAAATCCTTGTCGCATCTTTAATTTTTTTTAAAGTTAGATCAGAATCAGCTTAACCATTTTAGAAAAAAGCGAAAATAATTATACTTTTTATCAAATTGTGATCTACGTCCTACCTAATACCTATAAAGTCAATTTTATTTATTTGAAAATTTCTTGAGGAAAATAAGATTTTCCTTAAGGAATAAAATGTTTTTTTTTTCCATTGTTTTTGTTCCTAAACAAAACAGGAAAAATAATTTGTAGAAAGGTGGTTACATACCTACATAAATACAATAACGATTAAAAAAAAAAGTTTTATCTAAATTAAATTCTAAAGAAACACAAAAATAACAATCCATGTACCTAGCTATGTATGTATATAGGTAGCTACACCTGCAGCAGGATGACAACACACAGTTGATGAGCATACCTTGTATCGGTTTAATGTGACATTGTGACAATGGGTATATGTAGAAACATTGCAACATTGCTACACAATTTCCGAATTGAAATATTAAATAGCGGAAACGTTGCTTTGATACTTTAATATACGCCAAAATTAAAAAAACACAAAAATAAATAACCAAATATAGGTACCTAGCTATAAAAGCAAGCAAAAAATCTATTCGTAAAATCATACAAATCAAACCGAAACCAACACAACCAAACAAGCTCACATCTGCATACAAACAAGTTTTTCTATTTTCTTGCTCACAATTCTTGTCGTTGCCATGACGAAAAATGATTTTACAAACATCTCGTTTACTCTCATTATTTTTGTCAGTATCAATAATAAACAACTCACTCGCTCTAATAGCTGTGTCTTCAACCTTTGCACTGAAAATTTGTGGCTACTACAGCGCCTCCTAACGAGAAGCCCCAACGTAAAAAAAAACGACTCCATGATAGTACTATAGATTTTATATACAATGCTTCTGATTGGCCAGCTGTCATACAAAGTTAGTGACTTTTAGTTACGTTTATTCTGAAATTTCAGACAAGAAAATTTCATCTGAAAATTCAGATGACAGTTGTTTTTAATGGTGGAAGTGTAAAAAGAGCTGAAGTGCTACACATTAAATTGAACTTTATGATTTTCGGTGTGGTTAGTGGTTGATGTGTGCTTATAAGTCTTTTTAATAAAATTGTAATATTTACTTATTTAATTAAAAGAACTTTTTGTTAATTGTTTAGTGACTCTTTGAATAAAAGGAATGATTTGCCTTAGAAAAGTATTCCCATAATTGTCCATCGGACTATTCTGGAACAATTTTGCATTGAAGTTATAATTTCATCTACAGAGCTCATGCTAAATTAACAATATATAAAGTTCTCTTTTATTTCGATTCTATGCAAGTTCAATAAGTGAATACGGGAATTTGACACAGTGGCTTTTGACTGAAATTTCAGATTTTTTTTGCGTTGAACGTACCCATTGCTTGAAATTGGTTTGACAGCTACGATGAGTTCTCGTCACGTTCACGTCCATTTTCATTTCCATTTCTTCTTCTATGTTCACGTCTCGTTTCCTCGTCGCATTGGGAAACAGGCTTGACAGTAGGTCTGTTTGGTTACTGAAACGTCGTACAAATTCGTACGACGTCGCACAACTTTTCACAAATTCCTGTTTGACGCTGATTACACGATTCTTTTTTTCGGTTGTTTCGTCTTTCGTTATTTTGACAGATATGGTGAGGGGTGTAGAAATGTAAGGGGAATGAAGTAACGAAAGCAGGAATGAAAATTTCAAGACTTTTTCTGGTTGAACATTTGACGTTCTGGTTTGACAACCGATTAGTGATGAGCGATGATGGCAATCGATGTAACCGGGATTCGTTATTCAAAGTAAAACATCGATACATATTTCAGTATCGATTTTTTGATAAATTGCATCTACCATACAAGAAAATAGAAACATGCAAAGAAAAAAGTTTGTTTAAATCAAATGCAAAAATGTTTGTTGTTTTCTATCAAGTTGTGTGTTCTTTCAATAAGAAAATTGTCATGTGAAAGCATATTGTAATTTTATTAATTTGTTATAATTTATTGAATTTGATGGGTTTTAAAAAAATTGACAAAAGTTCATTAGGTACTATTTCATGAAAAGGGAATAAGGATAATTTCAATACCCAAAGGAGTTAGCAAAGAGTTCAGCAAAGAGGGTGCGTAACAACTAGTTATAAATCAGGTACAAATTCCAAATTATGTCAATACCTTTTAACGACGACAATAAATGTTCACACCAAAGTTAGTCATAAAATGTTTTTTTAATAAAACGAGTGTGACTCTTCCCAATTGGTTGAAAAAAACCACAACACAGGTTGGCGAAGTCGACAACTCACATAGGTTTCAATACAAACAATCGATAACAAGCATGAAATTCACATCTATTCTTCGCGCTTAGATTAGAAGTCGAAAATTCTCTGGGCTTTTGTAAAAGTACTTAGCTCTGTTATCGCATTAAACACGTTAACTGTTAAGTCGTGTTTTTTTTTATAAAATTTCCTTTGGGGATTGGGGAAAACATACTTGGTGCGGTAAAATCATTTTTCAGGTTATGGTGGTATATTTTATGAGTTACTGAAGAAGTAAATGTTTTGATAGCTTTTTGTTGGTGTGATTTACATGTAAGAACATAGCTCAATATGAAAAATGTCTACATTTGTACAAAGAAGAAGCCTATGCTTTAATTTTTTAACTTTCCAAAATGTTATCAAATCATTTTTTTTTATTAATTAAAATATTGAAGATTTAATGGAGGAAAGTAGTTTATAAATTTTGAAAGACACCAATATTATTTTACGTTTTAATTCAAAAACACGTTTTGATGTGAAATTTTAACATATTTGGTCCTTAAAATAGAAAAGGAAGAAGTATTTCCTTTGTTTTCAAGTATCGATTTCGAAAAATACCGATGTTTCGGTTCGATAAATGTGTGTTCCGATTTATCGCTGAGAATTTTTCAATATGGCTCATCCCTAAAATCAAAGCATTATGCGAGGAACTTTTAAACTTTAAATTATAAGTTTTAACATTGCTTTTCATTGCTAAATAGGGTATACATTTGAACAAGAAGTGATTAAACCCCTTTTTTAATTATTATTAATGTTTATTTTCCAATAAATCCACCGCGGAGATTCTGAATGTCAAAATAACGAAACAAGTCTCACGAATGTAAAAAAGAATCGTGTAATCACGAGGATACGTACCTGTCAAAAAGACGAATAACGAAACGAACGAAAAAAAGAATCGTGTAATCAGGCTCTTTGTTAACTCAAAAAAGTTGCAGAAAGTAGCAAAAAGAGAGCACAACGAGAGATTAAGAAATTTCCCCTCCTTGGAACTTTCTGCTACAGAAATTTCTTGTTGCAAGGAGTTTAACAACTGTCAAAATCCGTAACTGCCCTTTTCTGTTCGTTCCGCTGTTTTTTTTTTTTTTTTAATTTAAAATTGCAATATGGCGGGCAAAGTTTTTAATTGTCAATATATAAATATTATTTAAAATTATATTTATAATATATATTTGTTGTTTTATTAAAAGAAATTTTATTAAATGCTGAGCTCTAAAAAATACTCTTCATTTTAAGAAAGAAAATAATACAAAAATATGATTTTGACGTCACAAAAATGCAAAGATTGCGACTAGGGTGTGTCTAATGAGCATACCTATGTTCTGTCTTGTTTATTGTGGGCTGCTGCAACTAACGTTTGACGTTTCAAACACAAACTGCAACAAGGCGTTTGTAAACTTTGTGGCAGGTTTTACTCTCTTTGAGAGAATTTTTCTCATCTTTTAGAAATTTGACAGATTTTCAACTTTGTGCTACAAAAGTAACCAAACAGACCTAAGTGTATCAACGCAAAAGTTTTCTCATACACTTTTTCCCTTGAACTTGAACATAAAAACAAAATAAAAAGGTAATAAGTAGGTAATTACAAAAATTTCCTGCTTTTTGAGTCATGAACGTGTATACTTTCCATGGTTGTTGATAATGTTTTAACTGTCACAATTTTTGTACATTCCTATTATAAATAAACATTCGTAGCATTATCATTTTTTTTTTTCATTTCATCTTGATTGGAAATTTTAAAAAATGTTAGAAAAAAAAAAAACAAAATAGTTGGTTCTTGAGTCATATAGCTTTTGGTACAAACTTGCGAAAAAATTAGTCATTGCTTGAATCAACACCACAACATTTTGTACTCAAAAGTATGATGTAATTTCAAAGTATATACTTTTAAAAAATAAAATAAAAAATCCTCTTATAAATTTCATTATAATATAGTTAACTAGCTGAAAATTCAAATACATACATTTTCTTAAAAAAAAACCATAACTATAAATGCTGCCGTCTTATGAATAAAACAATTAACCGAAATATATTCTTACGTAAATGCTTTCGTTTACGATAAACCTATATTTTATAAGTCAAACCTAGTTCTTATCTACCTATTCGACCACTAAACAGGTATTCTCATACACGTATGTACATAATGTTTGTTTAAATCTTTTGCAATTTACTTTACATTTTTCTTATCTTATTTTATCAAGATATTTTCAAAGAAAAATAAACTACACAAATATAACTTTAGTATCCGCCAAACATAGAAATATAAAAAGAAATTCTTATCAGATAGATAATTCTCGCATGACTACCAAAGCTATTTGATTCAGATGAAAACGGTGCAACGCCCTAGTCTGTTATCAAAAGACCTACATATTGCGTAACAGTCTGTTTTTGAAATAAAAATGTTGAAGTAATTTATATTAACTGTTTAAGATATCTTCAGGAAATTTTAAATGTCCAATTAAATAATTATTTAGTTCTTGTTTGAGATTTTTTAACTATAATCTAAGCTTGAAACAAAAAGAGAAAGAGTATTAAAAAGAGATTGTTAAGTGGGTCAAACCTTTTCACATTCAATTGTAAGAAGATAAAACAAAGTAATTCTGCACAACAATGCAAAAAAAGTAAATACCAGTCTCTAGAGTTGAATTATTTCATAATTCCTGGTTAATATGTCTGAATTCAGATCATTCACTTTACACTGTGTGTGTGTCTTGAGTTACTGCGTGTATGCTATCCAACGATGATGTGTCTTTAGTGCACATAAATAATAAATTTAAATTTACAAACAGAAATTATTGTATAAAAATCAATAACTTAAGGGTTTAACAATAGTTAGTTTATTTTTCACTCACATTTGCTATTGTGTTAATTTTAAGTCGATATCGACAAAGTACACAAGTTAGAAATGAGTCATTGAGGACATGTCACACATGTGAATGTTTATTTTTTTTTTTTGTAAGTAAAGAAACCGGGTATGTGTTTTATTTTGTAAAGAAACCGGGTATAAATTTTGTTTGTTTAAACAAGTTAAGAGTTAATTAACGTCATTTTGATAGTGGAGAAGACTGACTAAACTATAATTTTTTGTTTTTTGTTTAATGCAGTACCAATATATGTTATATGACGCGACACGCAAAATCTGTTTAAAAAAGACGACAAGTTTTCGTGTACAATCTTAACACACTGCACAGTGGTTTCTCCCATAGGCTAAAAAGTCAAATTTCAAGGTCAATCGAACTCATTTTTGTTAATGCAATTATTGTCTGCGATAGTTGGGCAGCAAAACGGTATTAAAAATTCTGTTCTAAAATAAGTTGTTGGCAGTCTGACGCGTCGCAAAGTTGAGTGTTTTTCACAATTTTTTAAAATACAGAAATCTGAAAATTTGACACTGCGGGTTAAACCTTTTTCGTCTATTTTTTTAAAGTTTATTCTAAAAAAGAGGCTGATGGATTACCATAGACATAAATATGAGGGTCCAAGACTTCTTAGGTAGGGCCTTCTGTATGCAAAACGCACTTGAAAATTAATTTTTATAGTGCGTCTTGCATACAGATGGCCCACCTAAGAGGTCTTGGACCCCCATAATCATGTCTATGGTATTCAGCTCTTTTATTAAATATATTTTTTCTTAATGGTAAACCTTTTATCTGGGCTTTCAGAAAGAAATGCATTTTTATTGCAGCAACGCCCCAACCACAGCTTGCAAGATTTGCATATTTGCGAATAGAAAGTAAAGACCTATTTAATTGCATCATGGAATTTTTGCTATACTTCACACCCAAAAATTTCTGTGGGCTCGAGTCTAATCGCTCATAGAAAAGTGCCGCTTAAATTACCCGTTCGGATTCGGCAATAAAGATAGATATCCCCTCTATTCCTGCAGACACGCACACAGGAATGGTTAAGAGTTGTAAGTAACTAGGATCTAGTTCTTCAGGAGCTGTTGTGCCATCAAATTTATTTATTTATTTATAAAACGCTTAAGATAAAAGTTTAATTTTCAAGATAAAAATTCTATATCGCGATTAAGCATAGCGGAAGCATAGAAGGCTGGTAACCAGAAGGTCGCGGGTTCGAATCCCAAATATACCGAGTGAACTTTTTTCACTTGCATCTTGCCCTGTTGAAAATGCTAAAGGATTCAATGGGATTAATGATGTGCATGTGACGAAATGAAAAATAATAAATGATTTGCAATACAAATTGTGCACGGTGACAGAATAAAAAATTGCGACTAGCAGGATTCGAACGTCGAACCTTCCGGTTAAGAAGAAAACAAATATACCATTGCGCCACAATGGGTCGAAAACGACCTGTCGTTTTTTGGATTTACCCCCCAACCCTGGGCAAAAGAACTTCGTTCTAAAAATACAATTTAAAAAAAAAAAGTTAGAATTAAAATTTTTAAATTTTGGGTTTTCTGTCCGTATTTATTTTTAGTGATGGTATTTCATGAATTCCAATGAACAATTAACACAATAGGAAAGTTCAGGAAAATGAGATCTCAACAAACAATCTAGCTTGCTTTGGGCTAATATTAGACACCACATGTCCAATTTAACAAAAAAAAAAAATGTGGTGGAAAGCTTGTTTATAGGGGATGGCTTTAGGGATATTTATTTATCAAAATGTTTTTAATGGCAGGGTGAAATATGGTAAAATTAAATCGGAGTCTGCGATTGAAAAAATTCGACCTGCTGTATTCCCAGCGGCTTTAGTGATATTCTTTTTCAAAGTTTGCTCTTTGTAAGCTGAAATGGGATAAAAAGATAAAAATGTATCCAATTAAAAAAAATCCTTTTGTGCTTGAAAGATTATTCTTAGGATATTGCTATTCGTAGGGTAAAAGAGGGTACAAAGAAAAAATGTATTCGATTTAAAAAATTTCTTTCTTCGTTCAAAAGCTTATTCTTAGGAAATGCTTTAGGAATATTTTTATCAAAATTTTTCTATATTTAGCGTGAAATAGAGCAAAAGGAAAAAATTGTATCTGATTTCAAAAATTCGTTTTGTGTTTGAAAGATTTTTATAAGGGGATGGCTTTAGGCATGATTTTTTTTTAAATTTTGGTATATAGGGTGAAATGGACTTCAAAAAAAAACCTGGTATACAATCTTAATTTTTGTTTGTACATATTTTTGAAACGTAATATTTAGAGGATGTACTTCAAAGATAACTTTAGGACTAGAAACTTTTCAAAACTTAGCTTGGCTTTCATCTGCCATCTGCGATAAAAAAAAAAAATAATATTATGTAATTAACACAAAAAGAGTAAACGTACCTTTGTGAAATTTAAATTAATTTTCTTTTGGTTTTTGATCTTAGAAATTTTGTCGTACACTACATAATTCGAATGTTTATATTTATTTACTTATATTCTGTACATTGATTTGTCAACCCAAGTGAAGCCGGGAGGGTCACGTAGTTCAGAAGGGTATTTATGCAATGGCTAAAGCAATCTATCGCAGAAATTACCATATGTTCTGATACAATTTGAAAAAGTCCATAAACTCCGTCTATTATCACAAAAGTATTATTCTTTTAACTTCTTTTAATATCAAGTTGTCGTTCTTCCTAAGATAGGGTTCTCATGTTTTACTATATCTTGATATCTATCGTATAGGTTCTATCTATAAGCAAATTTTATTAAAATCGAAGTTAATTATTAAATTATTTGCCTTCAAATATTGAAATGAAAAACCATTAAAGTTTAAATTAATGTCATAAAATTCAATTAAAGCTACGGCTTAAAAACGACTACGAATAAAGTCCATTGTTTTTACTTATCCAATCAGGGACGGATTAAGACATGTAGGGGCCCCTAGGCAATTCTAGCTTCGGGGCCCCCTCCTCTAAAAAAAATCAATTTATTTCTATTTAAAATTTTCAATTTAATTTTAGTTTTTGGGAAAAAAAATCAATACCTTCTTTTTATTTTTTTTTATTTATTTCTTCCGTCATTTTTTTTTTCCGGTTATCAACATGTCAAATTTATTGCTATAAGCGTTTACTCGATGCCATAAACCTTTTTCTCGTTAGGAAACCAATTGCTTGAGATTTTTTTTGACATTTTCTTTTGATTCTTTTAAAAATCTCTTCTTCATTTAGTACGAGAAATCTGAATCGAAAAAGCTTAAGTGAACGCCCACAGAACAATAGGTCAAGTTTTAGAAGAATAGAAGACGAATTTATATAAAACATAACCAATAGGAGAACACACAAAGAAAAAAGGAGGATCACTATTTTCAACCTCAGAAATTTTGTCTACCCCCGCCACCACTCACCATCGTGCTTAAAAATCGCTAGGAAACATTGCATCGTTTAAAAGCAGTCTAACGTGCAAACAAAACAATCCAATTTCAACTCGACAAAGGTATTCAAATGGAAAGAAGTGTAGTTCAAACGCGCTTCAACTATTCATTGTAACGACAAATTTCTCAAGTTATTTGTGGTCTGTGCTAGTTTACAAGTAGTTTAAAATTGAGTAACAATAGCCTTGTTCCTTTACTTTGAAACTCTGGGATTTTCTGTGCCTTTGTGTGAATTTCAGTCCAACTTTCTGTCAAAGTTCATATAAAAATATAAAACGGCATTTAAATGCACAGAAAATCACAGCGTTTCAAAGTAAAATAATTCACAAATTCAATTTATAGTTTATGTCGAATTCTTTTTAACAAAAAAATCGATTTGTTTAGAAGAAAAAATTAATTTTCTGGATAAATTCCTCCTACTGATAGAAAAAAAAATCGATTCTGTTTAGAAAAATAATCAAATTTTTTGTTGAAAGGAATTCAATTTTTTTTTCAAGACACGCGGGGCCCCAAGGCACAACTGGGGCCTCTAGGCATTTGCCTTTCTTGCCTTAGGCTTAATCCGCCTCTGTATCCAATAGTATATAATTCCAACACTCATTATAAAAGTGTTTCACTAACACCTTGTACCTGCCTAGTATTTTTTCCTTATATTTGTTTGAATCTATAAAAAGAATTGTAACTTAAACAAATCAATTATTTATATTGCCTTTCGAAATTCATCGTAAATAAAATGTTCAAAGTACATCCGAGTATCGTGTTTTTCATGCTTTAATTAATCGACGAAGGTCAGACACAGCAAATACGTGGAAAGCGGGTCATTTAGGTAATATGTACGCCGAGTCGGCTCCAGCATCATATATAAATAGGGTTGTTATATTTTAGTATAAACTATTTAATCACAGGCGATACGAAAGTAGCAGTGAGAGAGAGCTAGAGACAGTGAACAACAATGATAAATAACAATAATAATTCATCAATTGGTAAAGTTTCCTGTGGAGCATCTATCATACTCGCTCATGTTTAATGCATTTAAATTGCAAAACGTCTGCGTCCGCCTATAAGAAACTAGCCTCCTCCTCGACTCAAAATGTTCAGTTCCCCATGGCCCCCATGCACAACACATGTGCCAGAGTGTTACATAAAAATTAAATATGACAAACGATATGACATTCTCAAGCATACTGTTTGCTCAGCTAGTAGGTATCGCATCTTGACCACCTTAGTTTACATTTTCTTATCTCAATTTTCTGTTCTGTAATGCATGTCAAAATGAATCTTCAAACGATAGGGTTCTACATATCATAAAATGCTAATGGATTTGTTACTGACACAAAGCAAGACGTACGTGATGAACTTGTAAACTGCTTTGAGCAACGGGTGAGATTATGCACATATTTACTGCTAGATATCAACCTCGATATACAATGACAGGAAATTAAGTAATTTTCTTCAGCCAGATAATGGACGAAAAAGCAGGAGAGAGCTTATTTTCGGGAACATTCGTCATTCATGATCTAAATACAACGATGCGTCAAGTTCAATATTGAATCACTTGACAACTGCAGAGACATACAATGAGTTTGATGCCTCTAATTACACTTCAATTGGACACGCTGGGATACCCATAAACTCCGACAAACGTCGGTCGTTCGGATATCGAAAAAAAAAAAAAAAAAAAATGGCGGCGGCGTGGTCGTGGTGCTGCATTAAATACGCTTACATCGACATTGTTCTGTTTTTTTTTTTTTTTTTTTGTTATTTTCCAAGAGAGGGCAACTTTTAACGAACGATTAAGTTCATTCACTTGTGGTATTATTTTGATTTTCGTTTTTAACATTTTCTGGCTGAAATTGTGGATAGATCTAAAATTACATATTGGCGAGCAGTGATATCGTGCACGCGAGTAATTTAAAATTATCATCACATTCTTGTTTGTACGTTTGCATGTACGTAGTTATCTGGTATATAAATATTTTATTTATGTTTGGGTATTTATGAATGATGATCACTGATGAGCTATAATGGTTTTTTTTTTGAACAAGGTAAAAAAGTATAGTATAGAAGTAAAAATACATACAAACATTTTGGAGAGAAAAAAGTTAGTCAGATAATGACGTAACTTTTCACCTGATGCAATGGGGATGTGTAATTGATTTAAAGATCCAATCATCCAATATAACTTAAAAAATTCCATTCCATTAATTTGTATATTGAAGTTAGTAGCTATATGATATTATTGTTTGATGTATCTTCTATTTTGTTTTAATTCTTGAGGTGACCCCACTTTTTGAAAATTTGAAAATTGTTATAATGTTGAGTTGCCTATTTTTTTGTATAACAGTATAACTGTATATTATAATTAAATGCAAATTTTTTTAAAAAATTGCAGCTAAAATATTTTAAATTCACTTTAACTATTATTTTAAGTTACAAAAAATCAAATTTAAAAAAATAGTAATGGTTCTTTTTCTTTTTTTTCTTAGAAATTCCACTTTGGTTTTTGCACCTCTTCGGTTGTAGTAGAATTTTTGAGATCTCAGCAACTTGAACTGGCTTTCTCAGCCTCACTGAACATACCTAAAGTGTTGAGTTGCCTCACTGAACATATACCTAAAGTGTTGAGTTGCCTACGTACTTGTCATCTTCAATTATTGGAAGTAGAAAAACTGTTCTACTTTGTAGGGAATCCACTATCCAGTGGGCTTCAGCGGAGAATCGTCACGAAATACCTACAAAAAAAAAAACACAAAACAATTCAAGATTATTGGTAAAAGTGGGAGTGAATTTGATGTTTTAGTTGTTTTCAAACTGTTCATAAATTTAACGATGAACGATACGATTGTGATGTTATACGAAGGAAAAGTTTGACGACGTCGCTGAATACACTGAATACAATCGTTTAAAATTTTACATGCTTACATATCGTGTGCTAAATCTAAATGATTTTCCAAAACATCAATCAAATGCGTTTGCGTTCAAACTCCCGCAGGCACTTATAACGATAAATCATTCGATGATAAATTACTTTATATATGATAATTTTTTGATAGAAGTTTCCATGTTTAGCTTAGTGATGCAATGAAATCACAAACGAAAAATTTCGTTCGTTTTCATCGCTTTTTTCACAAAACCCGAATCGGGTTTCGTTCAATAAAAATACTTATCAGTGATAAAGGCCATGTTGTGATTCTGATTATAGCTTTGTTCGTTGAACTTTACCCAAAGTTGATCAAGGTTTTCTTGACAACCCCAAGAGTTGTCAAAAAAACTGGGTTTTTCGATTTTCAAAAAATACTTTGGGGCTCTCAATTGTGTTGTTGACATTTTAAGCAAGAAAGAATTTCTGCTTTATCATTATCATTTTACTACCTCATTGTTATTATTATCATCATCATATTATAAAACGGCAAACACGAATTTTGTGGTACAATTTACGCGGTCTAGAAAAGCCGAAGGCATATAAATTATATATCGTTGGAAAGGTTTTGTGCCACAGAAGTGCACAAAATATAAATTAATTAAATTATTAAACCGCAAATAAGAAAATTTCGTATTAAGAGGGAGCGACAAGAGAGCGTAATGGTTAGTGCGATGGACTGTCATGCCAGAGGTCTGGGTTCCATTCCAGCCGCTTCCACCTTAAGTTTTTTTCCGGGCTACTGCCTCTTGCAAGGAAGTGACAAATCCTCCAAGAGTATCTGCTCTCACAGAAAAGTTCCGCTCGTTAGCCGTTCGGATTCGGCAATAAACTGTAGGTCCCCTCCATTCCTGCAGACACGCACACAGGAATGGTTGAAAGTTGTAAGTCGCTAGGCCCTTGTTCTTCATGAGCCGTTGTGCCACCAAATTTATTTATTTAGTGGAGTTGGTAGCGTGCACGTTGCATCAGTATACAAATCGTCGTCTTGTATAACAAAAAAATACATTTGGTTGGGTATTGTAGGTGCGGTCGAGGTCTTATTATAGGTTTTAATAGGCGTAAACTCATGAAAACTATTGTAAGCAGGCACTTTGTAGGCTTTTAACTTCAGTCGAAGTTTCTGTCAATTAGAAGATAATTTAATTGGCACTCGGATTTCGAGGGCTGGACGTACTAATTTATTTTAAATTTCAAAGAACCGCCATATCCAATTTAAGTTTTGCGTATATTTTTTTTTTTTTGATATCTACGATTTATTTGTTCTCATTGATAAGAGTTTTCTTTTTTAAACAAATACAAATGCTCCCACTTATAATTCCTCCGACCAATTGTAACTAATTATGACCATTTCCATATTAAATATATGCAATCAACTGATATACCTAATGCTCCCGACTCCAAACGACCATCAAGCTTAGCAATCAGCAAAATGTCAACAGGTCAACTCAACGAATGCCAAACAAAACGCACAGCACATCAGCACCGGCACATTTCATCACAAACAAAAAAGCAATCTTCTATCATGATTTAGCATTACTATTCATTAAAATAGACGTATGTGCATATTAGATGTGTGTAATTCCATAATATATGTACTTACAATGACACATAACTGGGCCGTCACCTAAAGTAATCCACACGAGCCAAACACGCCGCCGCCGCCGACCGCGCACGCAAATCAATGACAAATACATTGGATCACTTGACAACATAGAACGTCATTTAATTTGTTGTTTTATTTATTGAATGAAAATAAAATTGAAAATTGAAAGATAGAAGTAATTGCAGCTTTAAAATAATTGAAATAGAACAATAAGTCAACGAATCTTATGTTTATAACGAAGCTTTATACCTACGGAGTCTTATAAGACTGAAATGACATGACATGATATCAAATTTACACCCCTGAAGCTGAGTTGGAATTTAAAACTCAACAATTCACTTTGAAAGTCACACAAATTCATAAGTTTCACCCTCTTTAAATCTGTTGTGGTGTTTGTGATTTTCAAGTGTGTTTAACTGCACACGAGAAATTAACGATCCATGATTAGTTCTGTTGTTTTGTTTTTCACGGTAAGTAAGCTAGCTTAGCTACAATGGAAAAAAGTAAAACTATCAAAGAGCATGAGTGTAGATATATAAAAGACGAATTAGATACATTAGTGCTGGATAATTTAAAAAAATACATACAGTGGTGTGAAAAACATTCCGGATTTTTTTGGTAAACTGCATTGATTGTTGGTTTGTGATATAAAAATGAAAAAATCAAATGTTTGCAATTTTTTCCCATTTTTATTGAACAATTTTATTATTTGAAACAAAAACCATGGAACTTTATCCATCAAAACAAAAAAAAAATTCAAAATTTTAATGTGACAAACTAACCGCATTTTATTTTTTTGCAATTAACTTTTATTATTTATTTAATATTTTGTCCAGTAACCCCTGTTTTTTATCACAGCTCGGCATTGACGAGGCATTGACTGGATTAAATTCTCGAAAACAGAAGTAAGAATATTCTCCCATTCATTTTTCAAAGCTGCATAAAGAGAAGTTGTTGACGTGTGCTTTTTTTTCCCCCAACCTGCCTTTTTAAAATGGCCCACAAGTTTTCTATTGGGTTTAAATCGGGTGATTGAGATGGCCATTCTAAGACACGAATATTTTTAGTTGCAAACCACTCTTTTAGCAGCTTTGAAGAATGTTTGGGGTCATTATCCTGCTGAAAAACCCAACGCAGCATTTCTTCCTCTGCGTATGGAAGCATTACTGACTCCAAAATGTCCTTATATTGGAAACGGTCCATAATTTCTGTGATTTGGTGTAAAGGACCGCAGCCTGCCCCAAACCATCACCGAGGCTCCACCGTGCTTTACTGTAGGGAGTACATTTGCAGGCTTTAATCGCGTACCTTTTGAGCGCCTCACTGTCCTTGCACCATCGGAGTAAAATAAGTTGAATTTGCTTTCATCACTGAAAAGCACACTCCTCCATTTGCTTAAAGACCGGTTAAGATGATTTTTTGCAAATTCAAGCCTGGGTTAAATTTTTTGATTAGGAATTTTAAGTCTTTCCCTTTTACGGATTACCTTTTTTTTACGATGTTTATCATTAAGAAGAGGTTTGCTGGTGGAAATGCAAAAAGACCGAAATCTCTTTCGGGTAGATTAAGTTCATCACAAATTGTCTTTGAAGTCGCAAAAGGGGCTTTAAGCACGAAATTCTTTATGCGCCTATAAGTTTTAATTGTTGTTTTGCGAGGGCGTCCACCAAAATGATCTGCTTCTACTGATTTTCCACTTATAAATTTTTTAATGATGTCGCAAACCGTTGACGTTGGAATTTTTAAGATTTCAGCGATTACTTTTTGTTTTAAACCGGCTTGGAACTTTTCTATTATTTCGTATCGAATCGCGTTGCTCTAACGTGTTTTAGCCATTTTATGCACTATATAATTTCAACTTACACAGCTCTCAACTTGTAAAAACGTTTTAATCTACGGCTTGAGTCAAAAGACTCGAAAAAACCGTTACTTTAACATCGAGACTCGCAATCTTCTTGAAATTCGGTTAGTTTGCACAGGCAAGTTACTGAGTAACTTTATCAAATAATTTTTTTTTATTGTCTTGTCATCGTAGCATTAAATTTTTAAGGTTATTGTTAACTTGTCTCATACTCTTTACAAATTATTAAAAAACTTATGGAAAGTTGTTAGTTTTCTACTTGGTATTAAGAAAATCATTACTATGGGAAAAAAATCCGGAATGTTTTTGGCAGCACTGTATATATTCTATTAGCGAGTTGTTGTGAAGTTAGTGAAATATGCATTTAGCTGTTTCTACTCTGATGAGTAGTACCTATCCATATCTCCAAAATGACAAGTTTTCAAATCGATGACGTTAAACAGAAAAAAAAATTTAAAAAAAAGAGTTGAGCTTTCATAACATGTTTTCATGGTTTTCACAAACCTGTGCTGTCTTGACTATACTTGTGATCTGAATTTTATCTCATGTATCAAATTTACTTAAAATAATTTGATTAAATTTGATGACGCGACAAGCCTAGTGACTTACAATGGAGGGGACCTACTGTTTATTAACGAGAACAAGTTTAAACTGCTCAGGTGAGAAACACTTACTCATGACAAGAGTTATTCTTGGAAGATTTCCTCGTAAGAGGCAGTAGCCTGTGTGCCCTATTACACGTTGACTCTAAAAGAGCACTTACCATTGCCACAACTACTACAGCAAATTTACCAGCACAGCAAAATTTATTTAAGCAATTCATATTAAATGCATTACCTTACTCTAGATCACACCTAATTGCTCATAGTTCAAGTGGCTTTAGTGCAGTTTTCTAAAGTCACTTGTTTGAAAAAACATCATCTGCCGGTGCAGATGTGCAGTAAAATAATCGAGTTGACGGAAATTTGTTGCTTTTTTCCTTAATTTTTTTTTTGTTTGATATCTAATAATTGTACCACAAAAACTAAAAAAAAACAATAAATTAAAATTTAATTATCAGAGCGAGTCACTAAACTCTATCTAGAAAGCTAGTGGTATTGAAAATTGGGGACATTTTAATTTTTTTGAATCAGTCTAATGTACATATGCATTTGTTTACCTAAAAAATTTACGATACATTCACATTTGTTTTAATTCATTTATTTTATTTACATATATCTTAATTACAAATGAAATGACACTTGATCAAAACAACTTTCCAGCACTAAGTGGACAGATTATTGAAATGTTAGATAGCAGCGTTCAGTGCTACAGAAAATACAAAAATTCACATCGGTAACAAGGTTCTTTCCACGCTGCACTGCATTTACACTAAGCAATTTTTCCTTGCGATTTTTTATTATGATGGCAAGGGGCGTATGTGGGGGCGGGGTAGACAAAATTGCTGATATTTTTATCGATAAATCGTATGCAAATGCTAACTTTTTTTATGAGCTGTCAACACGTTTATATTAAAAGGTGTGGGGGGGGGGGGGGGTCTTTTTTTGAGAAAAAGATGCACCTTCGTACAAAAATATTTTATTATGAAAATATGATTTTCTATACATTTATTGAATTACAAAGTGCTACACTAAAATTCCAGCGAAAATCAGACATCATGTTTGAATCCCAGCGATCCTGAAATCGTTCTTCCATATTCCGAATATCTTTGTGAAATCGTTCGCCCTGTTCTTCATTTATAAATAAATTTGGTGGCACAACGGCTCATGAAGAACTCTCAACCATTCCTGTGTGCGTGTCTGCAGGAATGGAGGTCCCCTACAGTTTATTGCCGAATCCGAACGGCTGGTAAGCGGCACTTTTCTATGACAAGAGATACTCTTGGAGGATTTGTCACTTCCTCGCAAGAGGCAGTAGCCCGGAAAAAAAACTTAAGGTGGAAGCGGCCTGTTCTTTACTTAAGTCATCTAAATTTGCAGTAAAACGATCTTAATGGTTGTGGAGCAAGTATGCTTTGATGCTAATGTTGCATCCAAGTCGCAGGAAGTGTGACAGCTTCTCTTCAACTTGCTTAACGTAATAATCACCCTTCTTACTACCAAAATGCATCAGATGTGCATTTACTGCGCACCTAAAATTTTTTACCTGCTTCGATTTAAAATATTTTTTTTTGCGTTCCGAGACGTCAAACTAATGCAAAGCATCAAGTTTGCGTTGCTGATGCGTATGAAAAATGTATTACTACTGCATCAAAACATTTTTGTTTAACATTTCGGAACTCAGCCGATCTGTTATTTAAGGAATTTTAAAATGGCTTCTAGCCGGATATTCTATAAATTAATATAAGTACATATGTATGTACATATTATGTACACTGTCAGACATATTAAGGGAAAAGGCTAAATCCACCCTTATTCCACGAATTTACTACACCATGGAATAAGAGTAAAGCTACGGATTAAAATTTTCGATTAATAAAAACAAAATGTTCGTCGAATATCAATGTGACGTTTACTGAAAATCCCTTAAGAAAATCTACTACAATAAGTGCGATGCCTGTTTGGTAACTTGACATTTTCACAAAGTTTTGCAAGCTCCGTATAGTTTCTGATAGCGAATTGTGAAATTCTGTAAAAAAAAACAACAAAATAAATCTCAAGTTACCAAACACACCTAAGAATTCTCTTGTATATAATAGGTTTGTTCGTGTACTTTCCGGACTAAAACTGGCAAATTATCAAATTTTGAGGAGTGATGGGGATGAAATTCTCTCAAAGATAATGGAAACAGTCCAAAAGTACACGAACGCTTTCAACCAAAAATGTCTTCTAGATTTTAAACGTCACCAAAAAGTAAACAAAAGAAAATGTAAACAAAACCAAAACATTGAAATACATTTACTGAAAGTCTTAATTAAAATTAAAGTAAACAAATTTAATTGAACTTAAAACACTTCCTTTCAATTTTATTCAGTGGTTTATTAAAAAATTTAAGATGAAAACAAAGAAAAATATTCACTTCTAACAAAAAACAAACTAAAACTTAAAGTAAACAAACAGCAGCCATTTTGTATTTTTGTTTTGTTTTTTCTTCCCACTAGCTTTTTGACAGAACACCGAACCTACCATTTTCTGCCGGAAGAAATTTCTCTGGTAAAATCTGGCAAGAAGGGGAAATAATTTACTCTCTCGCGAGCGCTCTATTCTACCCAGTGTTCCCAGATTGGTGGTTTTTGCCACCAAAATGGTGGGAAATTACGAGCTTGGTGGGAATATTGGTGGGAAAAATTTCATGGTGGGATAATATTGGAAATATTTTTTTATGGGTGGAAATATTATTTTTACCATAACCACAACTTAAAAAATTCACCACCTCTCTATTTTCCTTCAACTTTTTTTCTTACTGCACTCTCGATAAAAAATTATTTAACCTGTTAATCCGATATGTACACAGAGAATATGTCAACAAGGAGAGATACTTTTTAAGAAATAAAAGATGGATGGGATTTTTGTCGTTCTCTCTTCTTTTCTTATGGCTGTTCTCTGCATTTTATATAGATTAACTCATACCCAGAGCCAAATTTCAAGAACAGAAATTCTTTTTAACCGTACTACACGAATGCGAATTGCTTTAAGCTGGCCATACACGATAGAGCCAAATAGCTCTCCCCGCCAAATTGCAACATGTAAATGAATTCGGCCGAGCCATTTGGACATTTGGCAGGTTATAAATCCACCAGTCCAATTGGCACCGAGCCAATGGCCAATGGCCAGCTTTACTATACTCTATTTTCCCCTTTCGTAATATTTTTATATTTATTTACACATTTCCACAACAAATTACAGATCGGTAATGGACAAATCGCGGAGAATGAAAATGTATCAAAGGTATAAATTTATTTATTAATATTTTACTTAACATCCTGAACGAAGTCAAAGAATGTTTAAAATTAATTTAGATGTGAATTATGATTTATTTTAAAAAGAATGGCGCAAAATTTTTGTTGATTTGATATGATATTTATGCATTTTTAGTATGATTCTAGGTTAAAAACAGGATTTTCTAAATTTTAAGCGCATTAGAATCGTTTTATATTTTTAACATTTTACTAAAGTAAAAATTGCCAAATGCCTGTTTTATCTTTTTTTTCATCTTGTTAGTATCATACTAACTCGAAATGTCAGTTTGACAATTACAAATGTGAAAATAGCGTTAGCTGTCACTGTTTTAGGTGTGTTCAGTTTGTTAGGAAATTAGGTAGTATGATACTATTTAAAAAATGTTTAAAACTAATAAAATTTTAGTAAAGAGCCTCAAATTTAGAAAATTGTTCAGTAAAATTGTGCTAATACCTTAATATTAGGCTGTTTAAAATTTTGCGCTATTGTTTTTAATGTTTTTTTTTTTCTTCGCTGAAAAATCATTTTCAGTAGGTAAACTTTTTCTCAGTTGAGACAAAAAATGTAGAAGTAAGTAATTGTTCACAATAAACATTTAGGTAAAATTAAAGCAGAAAAAACATGGTGGTTTTTTTTTTCCTTCCAGTACAAAAATGGTGGGATTTTTTGTCAAATATGGTGGGATTTTAAAAATCTCATCTGGCATCACTGATTCTACCCAAAACTAACCGAAATGTGCATGTGCGAACAGGTTTGGACTAAATCTGGTAGAAAATGGAACATGATAGAAAAGTGAGATTCTCCTTTTCAACTGGAGATTCTGCAATGAAGTTTAATTAAAAAAAAAGAAAAAGGAGTATCCACCACTTACTTCCTAGTTAATTCAACAATTGCTATGAGTCCTCAGATTTTCCTATATATTTTGGATTTATCTGCTTTTACAATTTTTTTTTTCTTGTCATTGATGGCTGATTGTCAAATAGTTGCAAATGATTTAAGAACTCGATAAATATAGCGGACATTATTATTTTAATTCAAAATTAAATTTGTAATCTCAGAATAAATTCACACATCTGGTTCTTATTCCTTCGCTAAACCACCTTCTTTGGTGGTTTAGTTTAGTAAACGTCACTTTGTAGAAATTTTGTTTTCTGGATAACATTTTACACTTAGTCCACGGAATAAGGTCTAATCCTTCGCTTTTCCAGGTTTATTAATTTGGCTGTATGTTTAAGTTATGTTTAAGTTATACAGGGCGGATATACAAATTAATAATACAAATGGGTTTTTATGCGGAGTTAACACGTGATTATTACTAACAGTTGCCAATTTTAAGAACGAAACTCACGCTTTTGAATATTTTTTGAGCCTATATTATTGAACCTTAAAAAATTCTAAGCCAATTAAACTCTAGCAATTGCGTGCGACCTATAATAGTGCATTCCATTTCTGTTTGATTCCGTAATAAGAAATATCACGGGCATATACACATGCACAGCACATATGTACATATGTACATATATTTTGTTGTTAAAGATAAGATATATGTATAATTCTTTACCGGCAAGCCGAAAATTTTAAGACACCCATGCTCTTGTTCCAAATTTATTTTTCACCGTCACACTTAATTTAGCTGTTTCACACAAAATAATTTTATTGTATTTTAAATGTCAAAAAAATCAACTATTGGTTAGACAAATAGATTTTCTTATCATGTTTTTGTTTTCATTTTAAAACTAAATCTTCGTACATAAAATTACATACATACATATCAATACAGATTTTGGTGAATTTAAATTAGAAGATTAGAGATAAATGTACAAAATGCAAACAGGAATTTCGGATTGTTGTTTCTAAATAATCTGAGTATTTGTTTTCCATATATGTACATAAATAAACACAAGTTTCTATAATGCTGGTCTTTTAACTATACTTAGGTATTGTATTTTCCTGTACTTGGTATTAAAGCTAAAAATAGAAATCAGATTTGCTTTATTATGTGATTTCTGATGTACAAAATGTGTACACTATACAGGCAACACTTTGTTCAACATGAAAAAAACTACTTTCTCGTACATATGTATGTGTTTTGGAAAAATTTAAAACAACCTACGGGTTGAACAATAAAGGTCAAGTTCAAGAAAATTCAATGTGATGGCTTGAATCGTCATTGATTTACCCTTGGGGCCCTTGGCATTGAATGCGTGTGTCTAATTGTTAATGATTCAATTTTTTTTATTTCAAGCTAAGTTTTATGTGTTTTTGTTAACACTGAAGATTATTGTATAAGACATATAACCAATTTTTAGAGTCTGTTAAATTTTCTTAATTTGTCTTTCCATAAGAAACTTCTAACAAAGTATAAGAAAACTTAAAAAAAAAGTTGAACGAAATCGGTAAAGTCGTGGTCAAGTTATGGCGTGACCAAGGGAAAAAGGGATTCATTTTTATACAGGCACAGGGTAATCGGTATAAGATGCACCAAATTGCTGGAGCGAGTAGGTTGGATTAAGACAAGATAAAAATCGTATGGGAGGGGGGGTCTATTTCCCCCCGTTTAGGCAGGAGGGTCAATTTTCTAAAAAATTGACTTTAAACAGAAAAAAAAATATTTAATAACAACGGTACAATTTAAAATGCCATGCTATACCTTTTTGGGAAGCCAGAAATCTCTTCTTTGATTTTCATTTTAAATTAAGTTGTGTTAGTGAATAGTTTTTGAAAATTAATTTCCAAACTCGAAATTTTGTAAAAAAAAAAAAATAAAAAAAAAGCTTCAAACTAATTTTTTTCAAAATTTTATGTTATTAAGTACAATTTTTGTTTTCAAAATTCAATGCTCTTATTAGCTTTCAGTCAAAAACAGAAAACCGGATGCTAAAATGTCTTTTAGTTTTTGAGAAAATTGAAAATAACAGGAGGATCAATTTTCTAAAATAATTGACTTAATACAGAAAAAAAATTATTAAAAATCATCGATAATGGCTAAAACGACTTGCTATACTTTTTTGTTAAGCCAAAAATATGTGTTTTCATTTGTTTATAAATTAAGTTCTTTTAGTGAACAGTTTTTTAAAACTTAATTTTCAAACTTAAATTTTTGAAAAAAAAAATTTTAAATTGTGTTCAAACTGATTTTGTTCAAAATTTTACGTTATTTAGTAGTATTTTTGTTTTTAATATTCAATACTCCCATCAATTATTAGTCAAACATTGAAAACCAGATGTCAAAATGTAGTCTAGTTTTTGAGAAAATTGAAAATAACAAAAGTAAGCTTTCCTTAAATTCGACTTCCATTCGTTATTTTGTTGTTCAAAAGATCCTATTTCTACAAAATATGTAGTAAAGTAGATTTCATTATGTTCAATTTTCTCAAAAACTAAATGACATTTTAGCATCAGGTTTTCTGTTTTTTATTGAAAATTAATAAGAGCATTGAATTTTGAAAACAAAAATTATACTTAATTACATAAAATTTTGAAAAAAATTAGTTTGAAACTTTTTTTCATTTTTTTTTTTTTCCAAAATTTCGAGTTTGGAAATTAATTTTTAAAAACTATTCACTAACACAACTTAATTTAAAATTAAAATCAAAGAATAGGTTTCTGGCTTTCCAAAAAGGTAAAGCATAGTATTTTAAACTGTACCGTTGTTTTTAAATATTTTTTTTCTGTTTTAAGTCAATTTTTTTAGAAAATTGCCCTTCCTGTCTAAACGGGGGAAATAGACCCCCCCCCCTCCCATACGATTTTTTTCTTGTCCTTACCCAACCTCCTCGCCCCAGCAATTTGGTGCATCTTATGCCGATCACCCTGTATATGCATAGCTAGATTACTTTACAGGCCCTTTAAAATAAATAACACGAGTCACTGTGGCGTATACGTACTTTTTTATCAGCATAATTAATTAGATTTAAAAATCTGTACATATAATTGGTATGAGATATATTTTTAATAGCAAACCCCTCTTAGGCAAGGCGCTCACTCAAGTGGTGACGAAGTAGCAGGTGGAATTGGTAAAACCTATGTAATTAAATGAAGATTCGCTCATGAAAGTGGTGTGGTGGCATTATATTTTGTGTGGTGCCAGCATGCTGCCACATAACTCGAAAGCGTTTAATTTTCAAGTGGCAAGTGAGTGGTGACAAAGTGGATTTTTGTGCTACATACGAGTATGCTTGAGATTATTGACTTAGGGGCTTATTGCGGATGAAATAGAATCTTGTCGAATAGAATTAAAGTCTACTATCGTTATTTCAAAATTCTATTCGTTAATATTTTTCTATTTGACTTTTAATATTTGTACTGAATATTTTATATTTTTTTCTATTTGAAAAAAATTTCAATTCTATCAAGAATTTTGATCGACTTTTGTCCAATAGTCTTTTTTTTCGAATAGACTCCCGCAATAAACCCCTTATAGACCGAGAGCTGGTGAACGTATTTTGCCACAGCAGTGCGAGTTAAATCACTTTCATATCACTTCGCCGCCACTCCATCGCCAAGCCACTTGTTCACCACTCCACTGCCATTCGCTACTCCTTTATCACTCCACTTCGTCAACACTTCAGTGACCGCCTCGCCTGAAGTCAAAATAAGCCTTAATGTGAGCTAAGTTAGAGTTTGTTGTTTAAAAAAAATTTTAATCGATTGCGAATTTTATCCCACTAAAATTTAACCTACCTCGGCACAAATATTTTTTGTGTTTTGATCATTTTGGAACTGAAACTGAAACTGATATTGTGCTGAACTGTGATAGGGAAAAAATTCTAAGCTGCGATCTGCGATTTTTTTGAGTAATGGAACGAAATTCACAGAAAGGCATAGAAATTAACAGATTTTTAAAGTGAATATGAATGCACCTATTAACTCATACTTTGCTCACACATAGCTTAATCGGCTCGCTCAGGCTCTGCTCAGTGCTCTAATGTAAGTATGTATCAATGATTAGGCTTAGTCTAAGAGTTAAGAAAGAGGCATTTAAGTGACCATTACTTGAGAAAAAAAAAAACACAATATCTCAGTCCAGAGTAAGCGTAAAGCGTGGTAGACCTGATCAACCATGACCGACAGTTTTGCTCACGACAGATGGTGTCAATGATAGTGTGTACACTCTGACTGATTGTGACAAAAACAAGCGTAGATACTGAAGGTGTGTGGGATCGATAATGTCTACCCAAATATCGTTCATATATCGTTGATGTCAGACAAAACTTTAGTCATGATGAAAGTGTTCCACACTTTAATCTCCCATATTGGTCACTTAAGCGTGGTACACATTGACGACCATGACTGACAGTTTTGACTGATACCAGTCTTCCTCTGCTGCGCAAATCATCAGGAGTAGATTCGAAGACTCATCGGGCTGGTGCGCGCCGGTATCCACACGCTCTATCTGTCCCAGCCATCCCCGCCGCTGTATTCTCAGCTTTTTGACCAGGTCGACGTCGTCGCTGTAAAGCCCGTAAAGCATACACATTACATATACATTCATATATGTACCTATATCAAAACTAATAAGTATCTTTTTTCGAAACACCCTGTCTGTACGTACAGATTTGTTGGACTCTTGTCCTAACCTTATTTATTTATTAGAATTCGAATTCGTAAATTAAAGTTCATAATCTCTAAATGCGATAACGAGTGCTTAGTCTTAAGTCTTTATTTAAGAACACAGTAACAATATTCTTATCATTTGATAGTTAATAAAAAAAGTGTGCTAATTCAAAACACCTTCTATGAATTAACAATTAACATGCATATGTTATAAATAAATATTGCCTGTCTACAAAAAATAAATACATAATGCGCGATTTAGAGTTAAATTTATATTTGCTGTCTTCGAAAGTGATAGCTTTAATCTTCTTTTTTAAAAATTGTGAAAATTGAGATAAATTAATTAAATCAGACATTTCATGTAGGAAGAAATAATCGGCACACAAATTTCTTATCGCTTACTATTTTTTTTTTTTTTTTTTTGATTCATCTTGTTCGAATCAGAATATGTAGGTACTTATGTATTTATTTATTTTAACATTTATTTTAACAGAGCAAAAATGTGCCTTTGCTTTTAGACTATACAAAATTGCTAACAATTAACATATACCTAAGTACAGTACTGTCTCGTTAATCCGAACCCACCTTTAATCCGAATTTTGGGCTTATCCGAACCTTATTTTTTTTTCTATTATGTTCTTTACAATCCGAACCTACCCCGATTTGTGTAGGCTGTCAAGATTCAAGATTTTGTTTATTGAACATAATATGTATACAATTTGGTTAACTTAAAACTATTAAAATATAATGATTATAAAAATATTTTGTTGGCACAAAGGGGGCCTAACTATATACATTGACAAAATATCTCAGATTATGCTAACATAATTTGGCAAGGTTCATCTCGGGTTGTTCAATCCAGGTTGTCCAGATGGTGGGTTAGTGTTAAGTGATGTGGTCGGCTTTCAGCATGTCAGAAAAAAAAAATAATATATACTTAATTCGAGTTTGATGAGCTTCTAATAAATCAAAAAGATTTTGGTGAAAAAAAGTTGAATTGTTCGAGAAAACTCGAATTTAAGTTAGCAGAGCAGGCTTTTGTATGGAAAATTGAATTATTTTTTTTTTTTCTTCAAATCTTGGAAAATCTTTTGGAAAATAGGGTACTTAATTGTAACTAGATGAAATCTTAATTATTCAAGTATATTTATGACGAAAAAAGTAGAAAAAAATAAAAAAAAAAATATTTTTTTCAAAATTTTTAAAATATTTTTTTTTTTGTAAAAAACGATTTTTTCAAATTTTTTTCTTGATTCGTAGAGCACTTAAATAGCACCTAATTATGAGAGCAAACCAATTTTGTTTCCATGCGTTCTAACCAGTTTTCGAAAATTGCTCTGCTAACTTGAAATCAAATTAGCAGAAAATTAATTTTTTCCAAAAGTACTGGAGCACTTAATTTTGTTGTTGGGCACCTATTAAGCACCTAATAATGACATCATTAAAAATTTGTTCTGCTGACCTTGCTCTGCTAACTTGAGGGACATGCTTTCAGCCGCGGTAGAACGCTGACTCCTGGTCAGCATAGAAGGAAGCTTCATCGTCAGTTGGCATTTTCTCTAGGATATCCATTCCACAGAAATATCTCGGTTCGGGATGTCGTTCCTGGATGGTCATCCTTCGCAACCCATCAGTGGGTTGCAGTTTGTGCAAGGAACTAGTCCATTGGCTTGATATTCGCTTCTTCGTAGATTCTCCTGTTGGTATAGTGCTTCCGTCTTTGATGATCAAATTGTAGCCCAGTGCATATTCTGAGTATCTTCCTCTCGAATACTTGGAGTTTTTCCATAGCCAGTCTTAGATATTGTAAACCATATCGGAAAACTGTAGCTGATGGCTGGTCTTAGTAGCTGCTTGTATATCAGCAGCTTCGTTGGTGTACTCAGTCCTGTTTTCTTCTTCAAGAGGGGATGGACTCGGTGGAATGCATAGTTCGCCTTTGTTAGCACTGCCCTAGAGTGTGGGTTGAATCTCAGCAGCTCGTTAAAGTTGACTCCGAGGTATTTGGCGTTCTTCTTGGCATGAATCGTTGATCCATTCGGAAACTTCAGGACCAGGTTTCTGCACGTTGCCGCCGATCGACAGCGAATGTTATTGGTGACGGGCCTCCTGAAACATACTAATTCCGATTTGAAAGTGTTGATTCGGATTCCCCATTTCTGGTAATACTCGTAGAGTCTGCTGGTGTGGGCTTCAACTCTTCTGGCTGCTATTATTGGCGATATTGACGATGCATATGTGAGGGAGTCATCTGCAAAGAGAAGGTTCTCACAGTCGGTTGGCACAGGTGTACGCTGTAATCCGAATTCTAGCTTATATAAACACTGGTTTTCACATTTTAGTTTTTACAGTAATTTTGTATGTTACGAACTTCCAGAACTGATTTCGCTATAAAAACAGTACATACACACATTGGAATATCTAAATACATAAATGAATTTGTTTAAAGTTTTTTATAGTTTTTATAAAAGTGCATAGGTAAAAATCTGTTTATAATGCTATTTTTCAATTTTTTGTTTAAAAAAGTAGTAAATACGGATTTTTTGTGCCTAGAAAAAAAAATCGTTAATTTATTTTTTTTTACAAACTACCGATTATCAACTATAACTTTGTGTATTAATGGTTTAATGGTTTTTTAATTTAAAAAAAAAAAAAAAAAAATGTCGGTTGATTTTTTTTTAAGTATTACCAATTTTTCACTACATCATTATGCATAGCATGAAACCAAGCCGAAGTCGATAGCATTAGTTGTTCTAGAGATATTCGAGAAACAAGCCATTTTACAACTTTTTTTTTTTATAATGATTGTAATAAAAAAACCGCCAATTGAACTTTTCTGAAAATCCTTTCTGCACGTTATGGTTTAATTATCTGTCGATATCTCTATGCGCTCTCGAAGTATTGGCAGGGACGGATTAAGACATTTAGGGGCCCCTAGGAAATTCTAGCCTCGGGGCTTTTAATTCTCTTCCTATGATTTGTAATTTTCAGTGTTTCTTAAAGAAATCGCATTTTAATTTGACAATTGCGATTTTAAAGTTAAAAATTGTTTTAATCAAATTGGCAATCGTGGTTTTCAATGATAAAATCAATTTTCAAATATACAATCGTATGGTTTTTGATATGGCATTTGAAATTATCAACATGTCAAATTCTTGGAAAAAGAACTTTTTCATTAATTTTAATGATGAAAATTGTCATTGATGTAACACCATTTTTCGGTTTTGGGCGTATAGACATAGAGGTAGGAAATATTTAGATATATCTATGTATATTGTATATACAAAGACAAATTTCAAATATCTTGGCATTAAAAGGTTCGCTCCTTTCCTTTAAAACTCTGAGCATTCAGTTCTGACAAAGTTAATATCAAAAAAATGTAAAAATAAATAAAATGCGAGCATATGCAGATTGTCCCAAAAGGGTGTTCAGACGATATGTGATATACGTAAAAATGACGTCAGAGTCGCAAACGTATGCTAGTTTCATATGCCATCTGCTCGTAGCTTAAGATAGTTTAGCGAATAGGTTTCGAACAAAAAATCAACAACTGATTATTAGGTGTGTTTGATATCTTTTTTCAGTAAAATGTGTAAAACCTGTCAAATATTAAAATAAGGGAAAATTCTCTCAGAAAGGGGAAAACTTCCCAAAATGTTATAACAAATGCACAGTACCACCTTTTGTACACACGCCACACGTCTACATGAATCATTTTTTTTGTGACTTAAAATTTTTGACTACATTATTATTTCATATGTTTTCAAAAATTTCTAAAAAAAAAAATGGCGAAATAATGCCGTTATAGTCAGAAAGCGAAGACCAAAATACATTTGTTTACATTTCGCTGTCAAGTGGCATGCACTGTCAGTTAGGATTTTGAGAGTATAGTTACACTACTTGCACGCAAGAGTTACAACTTTTTCGAGTTAACAAACAGGAATATTTGTGATAATTAATAAAAATTTGTGCAAATTTTTAAGAAATTTCAAGTTTATAAACACAGCAATTCGTTTGTAACTGCTATAAGCGTTTACTCGATGTCATAAACCTTTTTCTCGTTAGGAAACCAATTGCTGGAGATTGTTTTGACATTTTCTTTTGATTCTTTCAAAAATCTCTTGGTCATTTAGCACAAGAAATCTATATCGAAAAAGCTTAGGTAAACGCCCTCAGAACAACAGATCAAGTTTTAGATAATAGAAGACGAATTTAAATAAAACATAAACAATAGGAGAACACACAAAGAAAAAAGGGTGATAACTCTGCATTTTTTTCAACCTCAGAAATTTCGTCTACCCCCGCCACCACTTGCCAATGTGCTTAAAAATTGCTAGGAAATATAGCATCGTTTAAAAACATTTGTGTGAATTTCAGTCTAACGTTTAGTTCAGTCAAAGTTCATATACAAAAATAAAACGACATTTAAATGCACAGAAAATTACAGAGTTTCAAAGTAAAGGAACAGACCCAATAATTCACAAATTCAATTTATAATTCGAATTCCTTTTAACAAAAAAAAAATGATTTGTTTAGAAGAAAAAAAATTCTTCCTACTGATAGAAAAAAATTGATTCTGTTTAGAAAAACAACCGAATTTTTTGTTTACAGGTATTTGACATTAAAAAAAATAAGAAGCAATACACCTATGAAATTTTTTTTTTTTTAAACAAGCGGGGCCCCAATGCACGGCCGGGACCCCTAAGCATTTGCCTTTCTTGCCTTAGGCTTAATCCGCCCCTGGGTATTGACGGCGAAAAAAAGCTTCCCAACGTACGAACGTAACATACGAACGTACTTACACAGACGTCTCTTTAAAAACACTGTAATCCGACTCCAGAGACCTCGAAACGTCGAGAAATGTCAAAATTTTCAATTTCACAAATCGGACCGATTACATAGCTTCCAATAGGAAATTAAAAAAAAATTATACCAAAGTCAAAAAAAAAAAAGAACCTAAAATTTCCAAAAAATGGATTGAAAAAAAATTACGAGAAAACCGTTATCTGCATAGAAAAAATCTATGAAGCGGGTAAAAACTGTTATCTGCTTTTGTGTAAAAAAGCAATAATCGTTTGCACTTGCCAAAGTTAAAGGCAGCTTAAGAAACGAGACGTGGCATAATTGTTAGTGCGTTGGATTGTCATGTCAGAGGTGTGGCTTCGATTCCCAGTCTCTGCCACCTAACAAAATTGTTTTCCAGGGCTACTGCCCCTTGCAAGGAAGTGACAAAACCTCCAAAAGTAGTTCTGTCATAGCAAAGCGCCGCCGCACACCTAAGCCGTTCGGATTCGGAAAAAAAAACTGTAGGTCCCCTTCATTTCTGCAGACACGCACACAGGAATGTTTGAAAGTTATAAGTCGTTAGATCACGAGCGGTTGTATCACCAAATTTGTTTTTTATTTTTTTCATTTATTTAAAAGAAAAAAGCGTTTTCATTTTTGTTCAAAACAGTGCATTTATTGCCCCTTCATTTGTCAAATGTCGATATTTTTTGCTTATTTCAATAATGCCTTTGGGGCACTCGAACAGCTAGATTGAATGTGATCTGGTGCAAAATGTTTAAAAGCCGTCAAAATTAAAATGAAACATCCCGTTTGACCATTATTTTTGCAAGTAGTACATAATTGCAACAGCACATTAATTTCGTCTCGTAACATTTTTACATTTCAATAAATAAATAATTTCTTTGCCTTACTCTTAACCTAAGGTCATTCCTTTGTAATAAATTTACATGTTTGACAAGATTAATGTGACCAAAGATCAAAACAGCTCAATATATTCATAAACAAAACTATTTACCAATTAAAAAAAAAAAGCTGCAAATTAGACTTTTTTTTCACACATCCGGCTTAAACTATGGCATACAAAAGAAGACCTAATATAGATTCATTAAGCAACGTGCGTTGAAAATAATGCAGACATTATTTAGCATCATCCTCGTGGAATTAGGTATAGCATCACGAGTTTCCTATCAGTAATGAAAGCTTATGTATGTCGTTCGATTAATTAAAAGTAAAGTAACCTTGTTATGATTACGAGTATGATCAATGTTAAAATTTCAATTACAGACAGAAGGTATGCTCTTTTTTCATTGATTCTCTTTTTATTTTTTTTTTTTTTATTTTATATCTCACTATCACAGTGGCTTGGCTGGGACTCAGCCAACATTTTGAATACTATGATTGAGTGAATAAATTGGACAACGTGGCTTAAATACTGTCATTAAAATCCACAACAAGTTCTGTTCTATTAAGATAATTATTTTGACAAAATTAAAGTAATTACTCGTAACCGTGACGAAAATTCAGAATTAAGAATATGAGATTTCGTTGTTATAAAGGTACCTACACACATACGTAAGTAAGTATTTTATGCTTTATTCCAGGTATCCCTTAAGCAAAAAATACATAAAAAAAACTTGCATAGCGCACAAATACATTTTTTTTCTTTAAATTTAATCAATTTATTTTTTTGAATAAGTAAATTTTTTCATTCAGAGCAGTGTTCGCATTGATATTTTGTTTTACTTTTTTTTATAGATGTTTTGTATGGTGAGGCCATTAAAAAAAAATAAATTTGAATAAAATTGTTTGCTGAATTTTACATTCATCTTAAATCAAATCATTTTTCTTCTAATTTGTTCATGATTAGAAGCGAAAATTGAACAAGCAAAAAGCACGTACTCGTGATTTATGTTATGTTCTATGTGTTATTTAAGATCTTAAGCGATGTATCCGTATCCATGTAAACAAACTATTAATTTTGCAATGCTTCTCTAAACATTTATTAACTTCAGAATTTCATTCTCTGATGTGTGTATCACAAATTTAAATAAAAATATAAAAGCCCTATAAAAAAATTCAAAACAATGTTAAGTAATTCCAGAGATTACCCGTTACACACACTTAACGTTGCTTATTAAATCCAAAATTTTAACCAAACATTCAAATTTATAATCTCAATCAAAGTCTAAGAATTTGATGTTCTTAGCACCACACCTTAAAAAGATAAAATTCATAATTTATCAGTGATCCACCAAAATTTCACAAATATTGACATTTCCAACGAATAATAAATGATTAATATCTATTATTTTCGGATTAGCTGCGTTTTTGAAATTTATGAGAGTGCACTTTTGTACTCACCGCATCAAATTGCATTGAGCGTGGTCACCGGGAAACTGTTGTGAGATGTTAGATGTTAGATTGACTACGCAAGTTGTAGCGATGCGTAGGTGGTTCTATCTCATGATGTTGTTGTTGTTGAGGTGCAGGTTGTTGGGAGCAAACTATACTAACTACATCGCAGGGTGTTTTAAGTTTAATACGGGATGGTGACTGTGAGGTGTTGATTACAGGATCCCAAGATCGAGATAGCTTAAAACTGTCGTCACGATTGAAATTTTGGTGGCGCTTGATTTCAATTGCCTCACGAGCTAGCCGTGGGATGTAGTGCTTTTCTTGAGCTAACACCCTGGTTTGGTCAAAGTGAATCCAGTGGTGTTCATCTGGATTATCCAAGATGTGTTCACAGATTGCCGACTTTTCACGCTGGTTTTTGCTCACAGCACTAATGTGCTCTTTTAAGCGGGTGGCAATGCTTCTTTGTGTTTGTCCAATGTAAGAAGACCCACAGCTACAAGGGACTGCATATACGCCCGGAGTTTGGAGAGGAAAGTGGTCCTTTGGTGACTGTAGGTAGTTTTTTACCTTCTTTGGTGGCATAAATATGGATTTTATCCCATACCTTTTTAACACCTTACCAATTCTATCCGTTACACCTTTGACGTATGGTAAGAAAGCTTTTTTGTCCAGGTTGCTTTCGTCCCTTTCCTGTAACACAACTGGTTTCCACGTTCTTTGCTTTTTTTGAATATCCATTTGCTCTTAGAACGTTGTCAACCAGATCAGCTCAGCCTTTAAATGGTCCTTGTCACATATTCTGTAGGCGCGCTGAAAAAGTGTCGAGACCACAGATCTTAAATTTGCCGGGTGGTGGTGAGAGGTAGCATGTATAGGTATCTGTTAGTATGTGTGTCTTTTCTATAGACTGTATGTCCCAATGTACCATCCATTTTTCTTGTTATCTTGACATCAAGAAATGCAATGGAATTGTCTTTTTCTTTTTCCATCGAGAACTTGATTTTTGGATGTTGTGAGTTCAGATGTTCCAAGAAACTCACGATGCTGGAGCTTTTTAGGATGCAGAATGTGTCATCGACATATCTCAACCAGATTTTGGGCTTTTCTACAAAATCGCGGAGGGCTCTTGTTTCGAAATATTCCATCCACAAGTCTGCCACGAGGGGTGCTAGAGGTAAACCCATAGCAACCCCATCCACTTGTAAATAGAAATTTTTGTTAAAACAAAAATACCCAGATGTCAAACAGAACTATAACAGTGGCATATAGTTCTCGTTAATGCCAGAAGTTGAGATAAGCTCACGTATAACAATGAGAACTTCCTGTACAGGTACATTTGTAAAGAGTGACTCAACATCAAAACTCACCATTACTTCATCCTCATCGAGTTTTAGGCCACCGATAATCGACACAAAGTGAGGAGAATCTTTTATGTGGTGTTCTGTCGAACCAATTAAAGGTTTGAGAACGTCTACTAAATACTTCGCTAATAAATAACAGGGTGCATTTATTTGACTAACAATAATAAATGGTCAAAAATAAATGGAATAATAAATGGTCATCAAAATACAAAAAAAAAAAAAAAAAAACATTCTATAACAATACCCCTGGACATTATAGCTTTTAGTTAAAGAATGTTTAGAATCTGTTTATAAGTTTTAGAGATTACTTGGTACATACGAGTATAAACAAACTTTACGTCCTTATAATATAAGTATAGGTAAAATCTTATGGGGTTGTAAAATCATAGAAGAAAAAATGGAGTTTTTCAGCCTTTGGCGGAGGTGGGGGTTATGAAACCCGGTTTTCGGAGCTTAGGTTTAAATTGGCTTAGGAAAAATAACGGACAATCGTTATCGTTAACTCAAAGCTCCAAAAATCTGGTTGCTGGTTCAGTTTTATTAGACTCGTTTTCAGTGTCAAAGTTTTCACCTTCTTCACTCTGCACTTTATAATGCCTGCAAATATTATGCAAAACGCAGCAAATATTTATTATATGTGGACTACCTTGCTGGGCTGGTATTTAAGAGAGCCGTCCAAGAACCTGAAACTATTTCTCAGGACGCCAAATGTACTTTCAATCACGTTTCTAGCCGAACAATGTTTTTGGTTCAATGTATGCCTTAAAGTTCCTGCTTCTGGATCTCTGTAGGGTGTTAAAAGGAAAGGCTCTAATGCATACCCCGCATCTCCTAAGAGCGAGGAGGATCGATCAACTAGTTCATATCTTCTTTGAAGATAGTCTCGAGCTTTGCTCATGATCCATACAACAGCATCATGACCGGATCCTGGTCTTCAGGTATCGACATGTTAAAAAAATTAAAATATTTACTTTTTGAAAAAAATAGATCTGAAGCCCACCTACAAGCATTGCGTTAACTGAGAAGTATCCCTTTCTGTTAAAAAATAGCATATGATCTTGATGTAATTGCGACATTTTAATATGTGTGCCATCGACACACTTCTATGAATACTAATGGGGTTTTCCATTGGTAAAATAAATCAATTTATTTTTGATTTGGATCTGTCAAAAACGCAATTTCCCCTCTTTTTGCTTTACAGTGGGCAAAATAAATTGATTTAGTTTTGATTTTAATGGCGATTTCCATGCATCAAAAAAATCGGTTCTGCTTAGAAAAAAATCAGTTTGTTTAGAAGAAAAAATCGAATTTTCGGGACAAATGAAATCTTTCGTTTTTAGCAAGATTTACACGGATTTGCACACACACTATGAAGATTTGACATTTCTCAGGAGTTAAAAGTTTTTTGCTGCAGTGTTTAACAAATATTCACAGTGTTCGTCGTGTGTTTTAATAGATTTAAAACAAATATATCTATAAAAATGTGTTTTATTTATCAAATAAGTGTGGATAATGAATTAAAAGTGATCAACAGGTTTAATTAACTGTGAAATTAAGTGCCCAAAGTCCATTCATCCCAGCTTGCCGATGCGTTCCTTGATTGATGAGTTTAGTGTTGGAATTTGTTTTTTTTTTCTACTTGTATGAACGCACAACTATTTTCGTTTTATTTTGTAACCAATTTCTGATATATATTTGCTTTAAATCGTACAAAACCACACGTAAAATTAAGTCCACTTTAAATAATTGTTAAACACTTTGTGCGTGCAATAATTGTTTACCTTTTTGCTTCAAAACTGCTGTCAAACGGTACACACACAATCACAAAAAAAAAATCGAATTTTTTACATATTCCTTGCAGCTAAAAAAAATAATCGATTTGAAATTGTTGCATGGAATTCGACATAAATCAAATTTTCAAATCTAAATTTTTCGGCAGATTTACCCCTCTTTGTACTAATACCAACATAAATCCAGCTGTCAGTTTACAACTGTTTTTCGTTGATATTTCGGTTATGAAAATTATGTTGAAAAAATGTGGAAAATAATTGGTAATAAATAAATGGTAGTAGTTTAAAATGAACCGGCAACTTTATCAAGTTCATAATTCTCTTCTAAAATTAAATCGAGGGATGAAGATTTTTTTGAAATATTGACATAGAAGCTGTAATGCACAAACACATTTACAAAAAAAATCAATTTGAAATTGTGTTCCATTTGCCACAAAATAAATCAACTTTTTCATTGAAATCTTAATTTACCAATGGAAAACCCTATAAATTTATCCATGAAATGTCGTTTTGATATACTTCGTTCGGTGTCTGACATTGATAGGTTTAATCCATCTTGGGCATATTTTTTTTTGTTTTTTTCTAACACTTTCATTACTCGTGATAAGATTTTTGAAACTGTACTTCGGACCATAGAAACATCAGCATCTTTCCCAACCGATTTTTGAAAGGTCCCTTCTGCAAAAAAAAAGCAAAGCAGCAGCCAGCTGCAATGTACAGGAAATGGAAGATTTTGCTAGATGCGGCGCAACAGTTTCCATCAACATTTTGAAGGCATCTTTATTTACGCGGAAATATGATACAAACCTGAATTAAATTTAATAAATTTTAATACATAATTTTTGTTGAAAATTTCCATTCCTACTCACGGCTGCATCAACAATTTCAAAAGGATTAGAAACTTCTCTCAACGTACATCTTTTAATTTTCTCTATTACAAATCTTTTCTTTTCAAGTTCCAAGACCGCAGGAATGAAAATAGCACCTCGTTTTTTTTTTTTTTAAATTCTATTGAAAGAAAAACAAATAGTATGAAAATGGAGCCATTGCTTGCGTTCGGGTGGTAGTGAGATAGGCTATATCCACCTATCCCAAAAATTTTCAGATACCTTGAGTTGTTGTTGCATCACCTGACATCAGAAGTTTTTCAACAAGGGATTACAACAACACAAACCTATCCGGATAGGTTTGGCTTGCCCCCCGAACGCGGCCTATTCAATCAACAAAAAAATAGGGAATTGTCCTACATGACAGATGTCAGCTGTTTTTGATTTCACTTGAAGTGATTTCGAAAAGTTTTCGAAAATATGAAATCAATCGAAATGTGGAACATGGAATATAAATTCACTCGATTTTTAATTTCGATTTTATTTTACGTGATTTCTGGAACCTAACTGATTATCTAAGTACTTTTTAAAATTATTTTTGTACTCAAATGTAGATTTTGCCTTCTTGAGACTATTAATTATGTGAAACGGTTATTCTTTCATGTTTCACATAATGCCTTAAATGTTTTTCAAATATCTAATATATGTATATCCACTTTCCTTTATGACACTGCGTTCAAATAACAGATGCATTAATTGTCTCTTTATCATTATAAGCGCTTAATACACGATACGACCTATCGCACCGACTTGGAGTTGTACCGATATCGCAGCCGTCTTCGCTCCATAGCATTCTACGTGCGATTTAGGTACAGCGGATACCTTCGTGTACACACACGATACAATCATCACATGCGACTACGATAATCGTATCGTGTATTAAGCGCTATACACCTTATTCACGCACAAATGTTCACGATCTACTACGACACGCTCGTGCAGCACGCCGCGTTGTCGCCTGTGTTAATTTTTAGTTTTCGATCTCGTGATAAGAAGATAACCGTGTCTCATTACAGTTTAATTGCATAAAAACCCCTTGAATTCATTAAACGAGAAATTTCTATTTTTGTTTTGTTTTTTTAATTTCAGGTGGAGCATTTGAAGGTATTGTCGATGACACAATCTCACCTTTCGGCTACCGAAAGGGTGAAGGTATCGATGCTGGATTTGGAGAACTTGATTGGATCTGCAGTAGGGACAAAGCACGAACAGATCCCTTATTTGAAGCACTCAACCCCATCGATGGCAAGATTTCTGGTGCTGGTAAGTTGATTGGCATTATTTTTAAGAGAAACCAGTTCGATAATTAGTATTATTTTTTTCTACTTCAGCTGCCAAACAGGAACTGATCAAATCAAAACTACCAAACTCAGTACTGAGTAAAATATGGAAGCTGTCCGATGTCGATGGTGATGGTTTCCTTGATGTCGATGAGTTTGCTCTAGCTATGCACTTAATCAATGTCAAGCTTGATGGCAATGAATTACCAAATGTACTGCCTGAACATCTGGTACCACCATCGAAGCGATGCTAATCCTAAAATGAAACACCAGCATCATTAATAGTTTTCTATATAGATATGTGTAAATTAATTTTTTTATTTCTTTTTTTTTTTGTAAACATATACAAGGAGAAGAAAAACTAAAAAATAATTAAACAAATTTTGTAAAGCCTAGAACGCAAGTTATGATACAAAGCAGCATTATTTACTTGTTGTAAATGAGTAAAAAGAACGTCAAAATTATTGGAAATGAAATATATACGAAATGACATATATATTTTTGTTTAATTAAATTATATCATTGTAAATTGTGGAATGGGATGTTAAACAGAAACAAAATGTGAATGCTAAGTGAAATAATTTACACTTTTGTGTTATGCATAATTTTTTTCTTCTAAATTTACAACAAATTTATACAAACTATTTTAAATATACAAAAGTAAATCGATATTGTAAAAAAAAAACAAAGATTTATAAATAAATTAACATATTTTGTTGATGTTTCCGCCTTTTAAAAGAAAATATAAGTTCATAAACTGTCCGAAAAGAAACTATTGTATTTATTACTTAGTACATAAATATTTATAATTAGCTTTTTTTGTTTAAGCCGGAAACACATGCATGCACAACATACATATTCTTTTTGTGTCTTTTTTTTTCTTGCTTTTAATGTAAAAACAAATTATTTTGGTAGGATATTTTGTTTCTTATTTGCAATATTATTTTTAATTATTTTTTATTTCAAATGTATCTATCGAGAGTGCAATTCATAATAATGATTATATTTTTGCTTCATTTATTTTGTATTTATTGTATTGCTTAAAAAAAAAAACTATACAACTTTTGAAACTATTCTATTAAACTAAATTAACTTCATTATGTGTTCGAAACGACTTTTTTTCTTTAGTAAAGTTAATATTGTTAAAGTTATGTTAGTTCACGATTTATTTTAGATTATTTATTATGTGAAAGAAAAATAATATTAAAAAAAATATATATCACAAATAACACCGGATGTATCTTAAATAAATAAAAAGAAATAATAAATAATGTCTTCTGTATACTTCGATAGTCTTACACATGCTCAACATCAGACCAAATATTTTCCCATTAGAATATCGCGTGGTATTTTGTTGAAAAGAAGAAAAAAAATTATTCAGCTTTATTGTGACTTTCACCCGAAAAATATTTTACGTTAAAATTTTCCGTTCGCCCGGAATTTCAAAGTCTATTGTAAGTTTCGCTCAAATCTTCGTTTCCCGCCTCATTTCTCTCTCATTCGCCTGCTAAAAATGGGTGGACATAAAAGCTGTCAATATTATAATTTTCGGCCCGAAATCATGTTCACAATAAGGGAAAATTTTGGAACATTAAATATTTTTCGAAAGAAACGCACAATAAGCGAAGAAAAAATTCGGGTGGAATATTGTTCGGGTGAGACTCACAAAAGCTCATTGCCTGTTTGTAGATTTAAAGGCAGCTTTTGATGAAATCAACAGGGGCCCTACTCTGTATTTCGTTCCGAAAGCCATTTCTATTCGAAAATGTTTTTTGTTCCGCTTTTGAATTGGTACCCTGTAACACTTTCGAAATGCAAAAAAATAGTACTTACTACTGTTCTCACTTAGTGCCAGTTGTACAATCGTGGTTTAAATTTTGATCCGTGGTTCAGGAATTTTAACTCGCCGATTTCGGCGGGTTAACTGAGGTTCAACGATGGTTCAAAGTTCTAACATGCACTAAAAGCTACATGCACAATTACATGCCTGAACCATCGTTGAACCACAGTTAATCCGCCGAAATTAGTGAGTTAAAATTCCTGAACCACGGATCACATATTTGTACAACTGGCCCTTACGGATTACTTTTTTCGAGCCTCGAATTATTTCTTTTAAAATCTGTCAAATTAAGAAATCAAAACGAATAACTAACAAGGCGGATAAGAACAAATTATAGTTTTTAAAGAAATAATTTAATATATGTACCTATGTAAAACAAAAGAAAATCGATTCGGTTGCACTTTGGTTTGAATGGCAAAGAATCATTTCACTGTTTAACTATTATTTATTATTTTAGTTTTGTATAGAGCTTTCACCTGTCGAAAAATACTTTTTTGTATGTTCTTAATTCAATGCAAGGTGACTAGCTGTAACTCTAAAGTTTTTAGGACAATGAGGCTATCAGCACCAAATATATATGAAATACATGACCATTGCATTGGCATGGCACAACAAAAAACATCAAGTTTTATTGCAGAAGTCTGCAGTGCGATAGGAAAAATATTGTGTCAAAAACACATACATTTTAAATTAAATGAAAGAAAACGACGAGAAGCCAAACAAATGAATTTGAAATAAAATTCATTTGGTTAAATTGTTATCATCAGTAAACTTTCCAAAAAAATACGTAATTTTTAACACATTCCTTGTTCGTTCCGTTATCACATTTGTTGTAGAAAAAAACAAATTTTCCGTATTTCAATGCTTTTGACATTCGGAAACGTGTTACCAGGGGCCCAACTATGTAAATCGATTCTACAGTCAAAATGGCCGAATTCGCAAAATCACAACTCTGCAATTCTATAGTAAACGATAATCGACCTGGTCTAGTGGTGCCAATTAATTTTTGTTTTGGTTCGCGAAGTTGGTGGTACTATGTAAATCGAAAATCAATGTCAAAGTCAGCCGAATTCGCAAGTTTTTGTTCTAATTCAAATGTGTTTGCGAGCAAAAGAAGCATCGAGAGTAATAAAATAAAATGTAAGTATCGATTGTCAATATTATTAATTGTAAATGATAAATATGTATTGAAATTCGCAAATTTTTTGACTTATGGTTGGCAGTACTTCCATTCGATTCTACTATCATACATAGTCCCATTTGATAGTAGAATCGCAAACATCATTCGAATAGATTCGAAAATAGAATTGAGTTACATAGTTGGGCCCCAGGTACGAAAATTCCACTTTCGGAATTGTCAATTGGGAAGTAGTAGATTTCATTCCGCTTTAGAAATAGAGAGTACAAAATATTCGTTTTCAGGAAATTTCACTTTCGGAACGAATTACAGAGTAGGGCCCCAGGAACACTATTATTTACAAAATATCACTACTACAAGCTAGATCGCACACTGACTGGGCCGATTATAGCAAAATTTTAATTATTTAAATTTCAAAAAGTTAAACTAATGATATTAGCTTCTGAAGTGGACTTTTAGGGAATTTTCAAAGGTTCTGCAGTTTTTTAGTCTTCTCAGGCCAACTTCATCTGGGCAGTTTGACTGTTTTAAAATACCAAGTTCGAGTTTATTATGTTAGAAACTAGGGCCTGCATGTTTACAGCTTTGAAATCTCTAAATGCAATTGTTTTGGTTATTGGGTTTAGTGACACATTGAAGGCAACAATGAGGTCGTGTTTTGAGAAACCCGGAGCATCAAATTGTTCGTAGCAATTCACGAAGCTTACAAGAAAAACATCTAATAAGGTAGAGCTGGTATTTGTAAAATGTTTTGGGTATTTACGGTTTATTGGAAAATGATTTACATTTTATTCCATATACAGTGTGTCCCACTCACTTCTCACTTCTCAACTGACTCTCTTCTCACTTCTTTAACTGATTTTAACCTTGACAAACTGCAACCGATTCTTGAATTTTGTTTTTACACAAGAGCAGTTTTTAGATTTTACCCATCTTACAACTTTTTCCTATGCCAAATATGATTTTCCAAAAATTTCTCATCTTATTATTATTTTTTTTTTTCACAAAAACACGTAGTTAATTATGTACATAGGTATCATTTTTTGTTTTCGTTTTTTATTGTAACGTACCTACGTTATCTCCAAAAAAAATATCTCAATCGGATCAAATATCCAAAAATTTTAAGATCAAAGAGACGAAATTTCAATGGGTAAAGGACTTAATTTCCAAGAAGTAATATTTTTTGCCATAATCTTCAAATCCCCAAAAATATCTACGTTTACCCAACACAGTTATTGCTATTTTGTTGATAGAAAATTTTCAAATTCCATAAAAGTTTAATATGAATTATCAAGGATTTAAGAATAGAAATTATTGTTGCTTACTGCCATAAATTAATGCTGGCGAAAATACTTAAAAAAGGGAATGAAGTTTGGAAAAATTAAAAAAAATTAAATGAAAGGAAATTTATTCAAAAATTAAGCTTTTTTAAACCTCTTCATAAGATGTATAATAACAAAAACAAAACATAAGTCGCCTATTTTACGCTTTTTTTCTATTTATTTTTTTAAATCGCGCGCACGATTTAATTGCTTGATTAACAACTCACACATCTTTATATTGAGATTTTCTCCGGGAGATTTTGATTCATCGCCAACTCTTTTACTCTTCAAAATACTTTACATTTTTTTAAAGTATATTTAAAAATAAGTAAAAAGAAGAACTAAGGCCTAAGGACTTACAACTCTCAACCATTCCTGTGTGCGTGTCTGCAGAAATGGATGGGTCCTACATATAGGTAATCTATGTTAGTGATTTTCAACTGAAATTTGAGATTTTGCGTTTTCAACCGTTATTTAAATTCCAATTGGAATTTTCAGTTTTGTATTGAACCCGGCCATTGCATGGTTTACTTATTTATTGCTGCTACTGTGCTTCTACGTTACGTTATGTGACAGGTAAATCCTAGCTTTTTCACATATGCGAATTTAAAACCGGCAAATTTGTTTGCAAATAGTTAAAACAATCCAAAATCATTCGCTTTGCATACCATAAATAAAAGTAAAAATTGCAATGGCAACTTATGAAGACATCAAAGACATTCCAAATCATCCAGAAGCATATCTCATTGATGTGCGAAATGCTGATGAGCTTGAAAGGACAGGAGTGATTCCTGGCAGCATTAACATTCCACGTAAGTTGAAATAATATACTAAAAGCATTAAAAAATTTTGATTTGTAGATAGACAACCAGTTACAAGCATTTTCCAAATGGTTATTTGTCTACCATAGCACTTATGCTTTTATTTAACTTATCGCAATAATTTTGTTCATGCTTTCTGGTAACCCGACTTTGAACACTAGTACAAGTGTTAGTGTTCCAAATAATGGCTGCATAACCAGTTAATAGCAATAAATTCACTTATTTTAGTTGGTAATGATTGAATACCAAACAGTCAAATGTTCCCCATGTAAAATCAAAGCTAATCCCATGCAGGAGGCAATTTTGACAAAATGACTTATAATTTTTTTTTCGACTGTATTTCCCTTTGTCCGCCGATACGATCTCAAGATAAATGGTAAGCTTTCTATCAAGCTTTGCTGATCCTAACAGACAAGTTGAGCTCTCCACTATTTGAAGTTGAAAGCTTAACCAAACACAAAAAAAAACAGGTTTTAAGTTATTTTTATCTTTTTATCTCTAGTTCCTGAACTTAAAACAGCCTTATCAAAATCAAATGAAGAGTTCAAAGCCACATACAAACGACCAAAACCCAAAGAAGATTCATATATCATTTTCACCTGCCATGCAGGTGGACGAGCTCATGGTGCTGCCGAACAGGCCATTTTGCATGGATATGTAAAGTAAGTTGCTTTTTTTTTAAATTTAAAATGCATTATATAAACACTTAATGTATTTTTATTTTCTAGTGCAAAAGCATATAAGGGCTCCTGGACTGAATGGGCCCAAAAAGAAGGCTTGTAAAAAAAAAAAAAAAAAAGTACAAAAATGTTCTTATAAACAAATTTTTAGTTTGTATAAAATTGGATAAACAATGTTATAATCAATAAAAAAAATTTAAACAAAATAAACACTAAAAAACTTATCTATAGCTTAACTTCTCGCAAATCACCCCATGATTTCCCGATTTTCAGCTTCACTTTCAATGGAACATTTAATCGTACACAATTTTCCATTGTGATGCTAAGAACTTTGGCAACCTTCTTAGCTTTATCTTCGGGAACTTCAAATATCAACTCGTCATGCAAATGAAGCACCAAATTAACACAACGACTTGTTAAACCAATCTTTTCGCGATATTTTGCGATGTTCTTTTTCATTCGGAGAATTGCACTCTTTGCTATATCGGCAGCTGATCCCTGAATTGTTGAGTTAACAGCCTGTCGTTCAGCTTGACCTGCAATCAAAATTTATCTCAGTTACAATCGAAATGAATAATTATTGTAAAGAAATTACTTTTCAACTGGGATTCAGCACTATTGATGTTGTCCAAATATCTTCTCCGTCCTGTTATCGTTTCGACATAGCCATGTTGCCGTGCATATTTCGTAATTTTGTCTGTGTATTGACTGAAAGTTAAATAAGAAATTACAACAACTGAATATGCAATGCAAAATATCGCGTTTTATCTCACCGGATTCCAGGATACGCAGCATGAAATTGTTCTGAAATAGTTTTCGCTTCTTGCTCATTGCATTTCAATGAGTCAGCCAGAGCTCGCATTCCCATACCATATACAATTCCATAGCAAATCTGTTTAGTGCCATTTCGAAGTTCTTCAGAGACATTCATCTCGGCAACTTTATTCCACTTGGCTGCAATGGCTGTAAAGACATCCTTTTCTGAATGCATAACTTGTAAAAGAGGAGGGTCCTGCAAATAATATTTCTTGGTAAATGAACCCCTCACAAGGAAGAAAAGGTATACCTGTGACAAATGAGCCAAGATTCTCATCTCCAGTTGGCAAAAGTCAGCAGACACTAAACACCGTCCGTTCGGGGGAAAAAAGGATCCACGGCAGGATATTTTTATCTTTTCAGATGCTAAACATTAAACAACAAATGAAGGTTGTTTTTAATTAGTTACAACATACTTACAACTAATAGACACTTCGAAGTCTTTTGCAACATTTTGTAAATTCGGTTCCTGCATAGAAATTCTTCCAGTGCTCGTAAAAGTTATACTATTACTTCGTATCCTGCGAAAAACACAATCAGCTAAAAACAAACCCAGAAACATTTAAAAGCATTTACCTATTCTCAACTATACATCGAAGTAAGGGTTGAATTGTTTTAGTTAGAGTGACGCTAAGTTTTCTATATGTAACAATCATCTGTGCAATTGGTGAATCGATCTTTTCTAAAATTTGTTTGGAAGTTGAAACACGGCCATTAGACTTGCGATGTAAACCGACAACCTTTGAGAATTTCAAATTTAAAACGTTACTACTTCATTCAAAATAATTTCTTACCTTTGCGACAGCAGAAGCTGATCCCAAATTAAACTTAGATCCATGAGTTTCATAGATTTTCTTTTCAAGTTTCTTCATTGTTTCCATCATTAGTTGGAAAAGTTGTCGTAATTCAGACTCATTTGCAGGGAATCCATAGATTTCCATTTCACACAGAGATATTTGCAGAGGCATTTCAAGGTCTTGATTCCAAAAAAAAAAAAAAAATTACATACAAAGTCAAAAGTTTTTTTTTTAGAAAATATAAAATTTAATTTACCAAGAAAAAACTTATGCAGCTGACCGGTTCCAATTCGTTGTAGGTTTTCGACTTGTCCTTTTAATATGTGAATTGTAACACAGGCTTCTATGGAGGAACGAACTTTAGCGAATATGGCACTACTCAAATCTAAACCGATGCTGTTATACCCACGGCTACTTCCCGATAGTTTAACGAGTGCTTTGCATTCAGGCGCAAATTGTTGGGCCTGAAAAAAATTTATTAAAAATACTCCTTCTTTTGTCAACTAATATAAATTTTGCCATATTTGAAACCGTTAGGTGTGTTTAATGAGGAACCGAAAAGATCAGAGAAGTCAATAAGTAAGAGCCTTGCTAAAAACTTTTCTACATTCTGTTATTCATCTTCTTTATCCATACACCTTCTGAGAATACCATTAAACAGGAACGGGAAATAAAACTAATTAGGGAGCTATCGTGCCAACCAAAGGTTTACTCTCTAAAGGCACCTTGTTTTGCAAAAATTTACATGGAGCGACGACGGGTGTTCTACATATTTTTAACATGTGTGGTGAAAAAGGTATAACTTCTCGCGAGTTGTAAGCGAGAGCTTTAGCTGGAATTTCCCTATTCCCCGGAACCCAACAACAGTGTATATTGAATTGTTGCACCATCTCCTAAAGAGATGATCGCCAGCTTAGGGATGTTCGAGAGCACGTACATATATAGAGACAGAGTCAATAAGATGAGGATATGAGGTTGATAAAACATTTTCTTTTGGCCAGTAGAAAACTTCTTTATCGTCAAAAGTTTCGCCTGGAGCAGGCTCCGATCATAGGATCGGAGTTTTTAATTTCGGATTCCTTTAAAACAGGCTACAGTGATTTTGAAGACGGAATGAGAGTCATAAATTTAGTATATCTGAGTACACGACCTTCCAAGAAAGCCATATTCTCTTAAGAGCCGATTTTTCAATCCTCAGTTAAACAATCAGTAAACTATACATAAACAATCGAATTTTTCAATCATGAAAATATAATCTACAGAATACTAGCTGACCCGGCTAACTTCGTTCCACATATAATAAATTGATTAAATTATTAATGTCCCTTCCGAAATTCGAGCAAGCTCCAATTGTTATCACGACTTTCCGACTTTTCCGGCCTAATTTTCGAAATTTATCTCCGTAGCGTGTTTCTCTGGTTCAATACAAATCTTACAGAAAAATATCCATTTTTTTTGTCGACTTTTCTAATTTTTGTTCGAATTTTTCAATTTTCGGCTCCGTTCTCTGTTAATCTGGTTCAATACAAATCTAACAAAAAAAATCCCCATGCAAATCGAATGATGTTTAACCGAGTTGTGCGCGTACGAACATATAAAGGGATTAATTTAATTAATTAATTTAAGGTAAATTGAATAAGACTATGACGTGAATCGAAACTTTCGATCGGATCGAATAGCAGAATAGGGCTGTATCACGGTACATATATTAAAGGTAATATCATTAGCATTTTAATTTTTGCTCTGTTCTGCGCATCTACAAAACTGGTGGATCCAGTGCCCATTTATGTACATGTCAAATTTCGATATTTGTTGTTTTAAATATTGCAGTTTTTGGGAGCACTCGAGCAACCATTTTTACTTGCGATATAGGTACTATAGGGCAAGTTATGGATTCGTGCAAAAAATCGAACTCGAGATAACAATCAAACTTGATATTACGATGATAGAGAACACGAAAAAAGTGGGTCCCGCAAATCCGTCTGTCTGTTTGTGTGTATGTCTGTCTGTCTGTACCTCGGCCTACAGCCTAAACCACCGAAGCGATTTTCTTCAAACTTGGAGCATAAGATTTTCGGGTAATTCCCTAGAGGGGAAATCGAGATTTTTTTAGCTCAAAAAATAACGGTACTTGCCATACAATCGTTTTAAAAAAAAAGTTGATTATCTCAAAAATGGATCTAACGATTTTTTTTTAATTTTTTGTGTGTACTAGTAGTGGTATGGTCTATATTTTAGTGAAAAAAAAATTACCAAAAACCGTTATTAACGGTACCTGCCATAGAACCGTTTTTTTTTTATTTTCGATTTTCTCGTTAAGCGCTTAACCGATTTTGATCAAAATTTTTACTTAGGAGGTCCTATCAAGTGTGAATAATACTGCATACAAATATTTTCAAAAAAATATTTTTTGGATTTTTAAAAAAAGTTCAATTTTTTTTTTTTTTTGAAAAATCATTTTTTTGAAAATGGGTTGATGAATATTTTTGATATTACGGTTTTGGCTTTTTATTATTTTATTCTTAAAAACAGCATACCAAATTTTATTTTCTAAAAAATAACAAGAAATTTTATATACAAAAAAAAATATTTTTTAAGAAAACCGCTCCAACGATTTTAAAAATTTTTCTGCAAAAATTCACAATTTTTCAAGAATTCAGATGGCGTTCTTCATTCTGAGATTAAAACATTTCAAGTACTTAATTTATAAATTTAAAGAACGTATTTCATGTTTTTTTTTCCATATTCAAATTTCCGTTTTTCAATTTATTAAATGGATAAATACATATACAAATTATTAATTATTAATTATGTATTTTAATTACATTATGCATTTTATTTAATTTCTGATAGTTTCAATTCTGACAACAAGTGCAGGATATACCTAGATTTGTGTACTGTGGGGCTGCATATAATATAAAGATTATAATTTGAACGTCTAATTTAATAAAATGTTTGTTTTTTTTTTTATATATATTTCAAAGAATTTAATTTAATTGAAAGCAATATTGAGGAAAGGGTGTTTTTGACATTGAAAATATTTATTCCTAGGAATAATTTTATATCGCTCTGAACCGAGCAGATAGGTTATTTTCAGGAATGATTTATACCTGACTAAAGAAAAACTAATTTTTGCTATTTCTTAAGTACTAACTGACTGCTTAACTGACCACTGAAAAATTGGCCCTAAGTGCATCTGGAAGGTATTGTAACTTATTCAATTTTAATGATGGGATGATGTAGCCAATGTTAAGGAAAATTTCGACTAATACTTTCACACTGTTGTATTAGTGTGCAAATGCGAAGCGAAGAAAGGAAGAGACCGAAGACGAAAAGTCAGTAACATTTTGAAATCGACCGCATACAGTCCACTTGACATCGTCGTGAGAAATAATTCAATTATTTTAAAGACTTTTATTAATTTTATTTTGTATTTTTAATTACCAACCTACTTTGTGTTAACTTAAATAAAACTGAGTAAAACTATTCTATGTGTTGAGTGTTCTTCCTTGAATTTTGTTTTATTGGAAGGAAATTTACTAACAGCCAATGTTATTTATACGTATGTATAACATAATCGGTCTAACTACCGAAATGTTTAGTCAATGCGTAATGCAGCGTTGCGTTGTCTAAGTTAAGACAACACTTCAACTCCAAGTAAAAAATAAATATTTTTTATTTTTGTCTCAGTTATCTAAATTAGACATATCAGTTTTCAGTGTAGATATTTGAGATTGTAGATGTATCAAAATTATTAAGATCGCCTTTTGTATTTTTTGTAGCGGAGGGAGTATACCCTTTCCAACGATTTCCCTTTGTATTAAGAATGTTGAGTTGTAGATAATAGGCGAATAGGTCTGAGATATTTCGAATTAATACATAGCAATGGAATATGGACCAGATTAATTCATCCATTGATGCAGATGACTTGTAGTAGTAGCCATGGCGTGATGGTTAGTGCGATGGACTGTCATGCCGGAGGTCTTGGTTTGAACCCCAGCCTCGCCACCTAATAATTAAAAAAAAAAAAGGCTACTGCCTCTTGCGAGGAATTGACAAAACCTCAAAGAATATCTCTTGTCGTTCGGATTCGGCAATAAACTGTAAGTCCCCTGCATTCCCGCAGACACGCCGCACACTGCAATGGTTGAGAGTTGTAAGTCACTAGGTCCTAGTTCTTCATAAGCCGTTATGCCATCAAATTAATTTTTTATGCAGATGACTTTTAAAATCGGCAGAATTTATATCTGAATTCTTTTGCAGAAGAGGTGGTATGATACTATTCAGCCCTACATATTTGTATGATTTCAAGCGTCTTAATGCCCATTGCTGTTTTTACCTTCTTAGCAGACCATGAAGAAAAATTATGGTACCGTTTATCCTGGGCCCGTATTGCAAAGAAAAAAGCGATGGCTCGGTTATCGTCGTTTTGAACATTGTATTCTCTATCTTTCTCTATACAAAAGATAGAGGAAGCTAACGTCAAAACGACAGTCAAAAAATCAACTATCACCTTAGCCGATTCCACCCCTGTATAGGTAAGTACTATTAAGAGTTTTGGAGCTACCTAGAAAATCAACCTCATTGTGAATTTCACCCAAACAATATTTCTTCATCTTAAAATTTTCTGTTCGCCCGGAATTTCAGAAGGTATTATAAGTTTCGCCCGAACGACATTTAAATTCCCCGCCTTATTGTCCCCTTGTTCGACTATTTCAATTGAGCCAAAATTTAAACAGTCAATGGCTTCAGTTCCGAAATAAATGCTCACGATAAGGAATATTTTCGGAACATAAATATTTTTCGAGTGAAACTCGCAAACTTTGTATTTGATTTTTTTTATTTTTCTCAATTCTTTCTTGTTTTTCTTAAGGAATACCCAACCTGACACTTCTCTAGTGCTTTTAGCTCAATAAAAAAGTTTCCTAAAATCTATTTGTAGTTTAATTTTTCCTAGGATTATGGCCATTGATTTTTTAAGGGCCGAGATAAGATCATTGACTTTACTGTTAAGATTGTTAATATTTAATGGAACACTTAAAAATGCAGTTTTACGTTCGTTTTGAAAAATTAATTTCTAAGATTTACAGGTATACATCGATAAAGTTATTTTAATTAACTTAATATTTTTTAATACACAACACTCACCAAATTCACCAAGCTCATCATATGATCGGGTTGCAATAGCCAATTTGCAACTTTCGGGTCTTCAATTTTACATTGGATTTCATCGATATGCGGCATAATTTTTCTCAAAACCTTGAGTTGTTCTTTTGCATCAAATATCTGCAATGTTAATTCGCAATTTTTGCATAATTCCTGCAGTGCTCCAATTTTCATTTCTCTAGTTACACCTTTGCAAGTATTATCGTTTTGTAAATTCAAGAAAAAAGCTACATTCTCATTTATGACCAGCGAAACACCAGACACATAGGACATATCATCAACTGGAAAATCTATAACTGCTTCCTTGTTTTTATTTTCCTTAGTGCCAATTTGATTGATCAATAAATTAGAACCAATCAATGGCTTTTGTTTGTTTGGCTGTTTTTCCAAACCAATTGAAAATCCGAGTGTTTTAACTTCACTTAGCTCTTTTATGAAATTTTTAAAAAGGATCTGACTTCCGCATATGTCTACAATTTGAATACAATTTAGTGATAAAGCATCTGGATCGGCTTTCGATGAACTCAAAATGTGAGATGAATTTAATTGAATTGGATTTTGCATTAGAGAATTTCCCAAAGACAAATCGGAAACTTCCAAGGTGTTTGATTTATTTGTTTGTGGTTTAGGTGGTGACGATAATTTACGAGTTGGAGGATCCATAATATCTTCTTCAGGTTCTTTTCTTAAAGGCGTTTGTCTAGCTGGAGATTCGGCTCGTTCCTTATAAGATCTCAAAAGACGAGTGCTTTGTGTTTTGGGTTGGAAAGTCATCTCTTGTGACGCGGCGATCTCATCTGAACTTTTGTTAAGGGATTTTCTTTGAAGAGGTTTTTCGTTTTTATGTTCCATAGCATTTGCAATTGCCGAATTCATTTCAAAAGAACTATCATCCAAAAAAAGATCATCTTCATGCGAAACTGTTGACGATTTTTCAGGAGACTTTTCAATTCTTGTTGAACTGGGCAAATGGTTGCGAGGACTCCGTCGAACTGATGGTGGGATATTTGATTTGCCTGCATTTTGAGGGATTTTATTATGTTTCCTTTCGTCGACATTAATTACTGACTCTGGCTTTTGTTGGCCTTTTTCTCGACTTTTAATATTCTGAGGCTTTTCAATCGCGCGTAAGAGTTTCGTGCTCTCTGGTTTGATATGGTCTTCTGCAACTTGTTTAACGTTTGTTTGTCTCGTGATGAGTTTGGTTTTAGCATTAGAGTAAGATGGAATTGAGTCATTTGGTTTTGCTGGATATTTAGATTCAAATCGCTCACCTTTCCGTGGATCTATGAGTGCTACATTAGCAGCTATTGATTTGGGATTTTGGCTTTCCGCAGGACCTTTTTTCAAAGGTGTTTTGCTTATATTGCTGCTTTCCATTGCAAACATTTTTGTATGATTGGTATTTACTGCCCTTTTCATTTCCCGTTCGACAGGTGTTTCTTTTGTTGGCAACTTATTTTCTTTAGCGTGTTCATTTTTTGTAAGTAGTTGTTTATCTGAAGCTGATGGAGGTTTTTTTTGATTGTATATCGGACTTATTTTGCTATTTTCTTGTTTTGAAAGTTCGGATGACTTCAATTTTGTTTTGCTAATTCTACCACTGTTACAATCGTTTGCAGAATTCGTTGTTTGTTTTTTATTCTCGATTTGATCACACCCCATATGATTTCCAGATTGTTTTGTTTCTTCAAGTTTTTCAACAACAGTTGATGACGGTGTTTCAATTTTTGGAATTTCATTTTGGGCGTTTTTTTCGACCTTCTTTATTTTTGGTGGCGATGAATCAACAGAATTCGCAGTGGATTTTCTTTTTAAAAAGGCAATATCACCAGATGTCTCTAAATTCTGGCTATTATTTTGTTTTGTTGCCTGTTTTTCTCTCTCTTGACTCCAATTTATATTTTCTACACCGATTTCATACTGCACAAATTGCCGTGCCCCATCGACAAGCATTTTAGCTGCATCCTTAACGGTAAGTCCAGCTTTTCCAGTTATATACAGATTTCTGATGTTATTCCTTTGATTATTTTCATAATCATTTTCGTTTTCCAACTTTTTTGCTGTATCAAAACTTAAGCTATTGTGTAGAATTTTTTCCACGGTAAAGACATCAGCATTAGCCAAGTCGATTAGACTCTGAATTCCCGAATCGAAGAGCACACGAGCTCGTTTGTAATTTAAATCTGGCAAACGCATAAGATCAATCAAATCACGATGAACACCAAAGAAAAGACGTTCCTTAAATTGACCAACAATTAGTGAGAGCATAGTCCAATTAAGTGAATTACAAAATGCTGTAACAATGCCAGCAAAAGTTGAAGCCATCTGCTGAAGACTTTGTAGCATGCCACGATTACACTTGTATTTAACTGCGACATTATTAACAGGAGTTTCATTAACTAGTTCCTGTAGTGCCAACGCCGTGTAGAACCTAAGCAAGTAAATTGATAAATTATAAAAAGCACCACCTGTATACAATAGACATACCTCTTATGAACCTGCATGAGTTTGTAATCGAGTTTAGTTTGTCCTCGCATTGCTCGCACGAGAAACGATTCCTTCACACCAACAAGTTCACCGACTTTTTTCATAGCAGGAGTTAATTTCTCCCACATATCTAAATACATCAGCCAATCCAAGTCTTGCAACTGATAGCAAACAGAATAGGGAGTGACCAGATAAACTGCATGCAATTCTGATTCCAAAACAAAACACCGTCGAGATTTTTGAAGTTCTGAGAATAAGATCAAGCCATCGGTTGGTGGCATTGAGGAGGCTAAGAACATATGAATTTGTTAGAAATGATACATATTATAAAAATTTTAAAAATACAAACCTAAACAAGCCATTCCTAAACGAGTTGCTACATAGTTTTCGAGATTTTTCTCTTCGTCTTTTTGCAGTCGAATGAATTCGAATTCAATTAGAAAATTAATCGAATCAAATATGAAACTCCGATTAGTATTGGTATCTTCATTTTCAGCGTTTTTTTCGTTGATTTCTTTTTGGGTGTTGAGAAGAGTGCAAGCAACAAAACTTTCAATGTCTGTTTTCTGTGTGGCCACACCAGATGAAATAACTTCAAGGAGGGCACGCTTTAAATGGCTCTATTAAAATCATTTAACAAAATTAATTTTGTAAGAATAATATTTATTTTGCAACTTACACTACTTTCCATTTCTAAACAAGATGAGATGGGATTTAACGCCGCACAAACTAGATCTTTTCCAATTCGAGAATTGCTATCGGTACATATAAGAATTGATTCACCTAATGTATCCTGTAAAGATTTTAGTTGATTTAGAGAAAGTTTTTCCATCTCATAAACGGTCAAGTGAATTGCAAGCCGGAGGTGGCCTCGGCGCAGTGGAAGTAGTGCTTGACTGCTAACCTGGATGTGTGGGTTCGAGCCCCAGTCTAGGCAGCATTCTTTTCTATATTCCCTCAACTGAACGCCACCCCTGGGATTTAATGAGATAATCAAAACCTTATTTCTCAATCCACTGTGCCAACAAAAAATCTATCCTATCCTTCTATTCCTTCTAACATTGCCTAATTTATAAGACCCTAGACAAGAATTTCGCAACATTTGATAAAAATTCAATAAAATAAAAAAAGTGCGTATACGCCCGAGTGTACCAATAATTTATCTTTGGGTTTGGAGGAAGCGGTCATGCCAACATCGTTTTTTTTATAAATACTGTTACGGTTAAGCCCGTGGCGTAATGGTTAGTGCGTTGGACTCTCATGCCAGAGGTATGGTGTTCAATACCAACCGCTTCCACTTTAAGTTTTTTTCGGAGCTACTACCTCTTGCGAGGAAGTGACAAATCCTCCAAGAGTATCTCTTCTCATAGAAAAGTGCCGCTCACCTTAGCCGTTCAGATTCAGCGATAAACTGTAGGTCCCCTCCATTCCTGCAGACACGCACACAAGAATGGTTAAGAGTTGTAAGTCGCTAGGCCCTGGTTCTTCATGAAATTTTGAAATGTTAAAATTTACCACAGAATTTTTCAGCAACATTGGTAAAAGTTCGAAAGGTTATGTTTCCATAATTCATTAATTTTTACCACCATGCGGTCCATCCGAGATATTAATGTCATTGGCGGTTCCTTGGCGACTTAACATACTCTACATAAGCGGTGCAACTGAGTTGCGTTAGTAAGACAGAGAAAGACCCAAAGAATGAAGTATGAAAACAATATATTTGGACGTTTACCAACGTGTCATCACTAAAAAAAATGTTTGTTTTTGTTGGTAAATACTATAATTTCCACATTTTGGAATTTTAATTTAACATGCATGTTAATAAAGAAGTCCCGATATTTTCAAGGTCAAATTATCTATATGAGATGATGGGGTTGTTCTTTTTTAATCATACTATCCTGTGGAAAATTCTAGTAGAGTAATAACGCCATACACGTTTCTTATAACAGCATCATACAAATAAAATAATAAAAAAATAAAGCAAAAATATATGTACCTTTCCTGTTCGGCCAGCTCGCCCAATCATTTGCTTGTAGGTCAACGAGCTCATTTGCTTGCCTCCAAATAATGGGGATCTAATGATTACCCGTCTAGCCGGTAAATTAACACCTGAACTAAGCGTACTTGTAGCAACAATAATTTTCAATGCCCCACTCTTAAAGCAAGCTTCAATTATGTCACGTTCCTCAGTTGTCAGGCCGGCATGATGATAGGCACAAGCAAAATTAATTGTTTTCTCCAACACCGAGTCAAGACCTTGCAAAAAAAAAATAATAATAATAATAATAAGAGTGAAAGCTATTAAAAAAAATAATAACAATCATACTAACCTGTTGGAATATCTTTCAACTGTTTTTTGACTTCTTCGATTGCATCACGCTTTATATTTGATCTAAGCTTGTTTCCGATATCGGAACCGCTTCTGCCGATGGTGTGAATTGCTGCAGCCAATTGTACACTAAGATTTTCACACCAATCTTTCGATGGGCAAAAAACAATAACAGAACATCCTTCAGCAAGAGTTTCAATACAAAGCTGTGCAACATGGTCTTGGTCATTGAGTGCCTTAAATTCAGATGTATCTAATTCTCTGAGAAATTTCAAATTATTGTCGTAGATTTTTGTTCCTATTTTGATCATTTCTTGCAAAGCAACAGGACGATAATTGGTGATATACAATTCAGCGTCAAGCCATTTTTTAAGTAATTCAACGTTAGCCAATGTTGCCGACATAGTTATAATCTGAATGTGTAAATCAAATTTCCTGGACATGTACAAAACTTTGGCTAGAAGTAGTTCTAAGATATATCCCCGACCGGGATCTGATATTAAGTGAATCTCATCAACTACTACTGTGCCAATTTCATCGAGTTTCCCCTGCTCTAGCAGTTTATTAACAATTGAATTTGCTTTTTCTATGGTGCATATGGCAACATTGATACTATCGAAACCTCCTGGAGGTGTATAGCCTCCGAAAAAACCTTCGACGCGATAGCCAGATGGAATTAGTAGATCTTGAAGGTAGAACATCTTTTCTCGCACAACCGATATAAATGGGAGAATCATGATTACTTTTTTTCCTCGCTCCAAGATTGTTTTGATAAGGAGGATTTCACTAACTAGAGTTTTACCTGCTGATGTTGGAGCACTATAAACCAAATTGCAGTGTTCAAACAAAACCTTAATTGCAAAAAAAAAAAAATCGTATTTATGTTAGGTGTAATAGTGTACTGTATTTTTAGAAATTATATTAATTACATATTATGTTCAAATAATGTATTTTCTTTGCAAACGAGGACTTGATTTTTTTAACAAATTTTAATTAATAAGAAAAATAAAAAGTAAAAACAGTTTTCTTTTAATTTTTTTTAAATCAATTTTCCTAAAATACTAAAAAAATGTATATAGCAGATGACGTTATTTTTTGTCATAAAAAATGACAAAACGACATATAAAATCAAATGAAGTGCTCGGAAATGCTACACAGAAAGAAAAACAACGACGGATCAGTAAAAAGGAGTCAGGACAGGCTTATAATCCTCAAGTCCACAGAAAAAGAAAATTGAAAAAAAAAAAAACTTACCTTTGGATTGCTAAGACATTCAATTTGCCAATCAAACATTTTGTTGATCCGTTTCTTTTCGTATTCCTTTAAAACAGATTTGGGTAAATTCCAAGCTGATATTCTCTTAAGGTCTTCTAGATCACGTTTCATTTCGTATTGATCAATTGCTTTTGATGAGGACTTAACTTGACCCTGCTCTTTTGGTTTTACAGATGAATGAGCTTCCAGTTGTTGATTCATTTTAACAAAACTTTTTTCACTTGTTGATGCATCGAATGAGTTTCGTATTCTCATGCTTGCAAATTTCTCTTCTTCAAGCGCCAATTGGACCTCTTTTCTGATGTCCTGTATAGTTTTTTCGGCTAAGTCTTTTCCTTCCTCATCGGGACAAATGAATGTGGCATCGTCGATATTAATTATTTCTTCAGGTGCATCATCTGCGTTCATTGCTTTAGGTGAAGTAGGATGATCTTCCTGAAACTCTGAGAACTGGAGTGACTCTTTCCAGTCATCATCAGACAAATTGGATAACTTCAAGCTTTCATTGTTCTTTGAATGATTACTATCGCTCAACAATTCTTGAATGTCCTCAGAAAACACTGGGCAATCAAGAATCTCTGGTATATTTGCATCTTGCGCATCTTCAATGGGCTGAGATTGGAGGTTTGCAAGTATTTCGGAGAACATTTTACTCTCTTCGAAGCCAAAACCCACAGGATCAGCTCCATTTGATTGGCGATCTTTGGCAACATTTTTATCGAGAGCAGCTTCAATCTGAGAAGTCGTCACAAACTCTGGCGGTTTGATACGGCTTTGTTCTATACTAAATTCACTTTTGAAAAAATCGGTATAGTTATCGTCTTTTGAGCAATTCTTCGGCGACCTACCCAGCCGATCAACCATCGAAGATTTATGATCTAGCGTTGAATCGGATCTACTTTTGTGGAACTTTTTCCGCCTTTGTGCACCGTAGGTACTTACTTGATGTCGAGAACGTGATTTATTTGGTTTTGCCCTTGAATTAGTTGGAGATTCATCAATTATATCCATGGAACTTGGTTTTGGTGGTGCTTCATTTCTATTTTTGGCATTGTGTGTTTCAACCTTGAGGGCTTTATTCACTTCACTTTCTAAATTCATAAAAGTACTATTTCCTAAGCCAAATGACTCGGAGAAAGCCATGGCTTAGGTTTAATTAAACTAAAATAAATATTAAAACAATTTATAAATTTTTAACAAATTTGTTTTAAGCATTTGAATTTGTTTTCAATTTTGGATTTTGAGTTTTGACAACAACGAAACACAAAGAACTCTTTTGTGAAGGCAGCGTCCTCTAGTGGAGAGCATTTTCATTATATTTATCAGGGATGCTAAAAAGTTATACTCATTCAAGTCCAAATGAAAAATTGAGAACCAAAAATAAGTACTATTTAAAATTTTCACCAACCAGTTTTCGTCGAGAAACCATTTTGTAAAAAACGAAACGTCAAAAATTATTGCCTCGTTGATGGAAATCAATAATTGCCTTTTATTTTTCGGGCAATATAGCCATTGACATTGCCAAAGCGTCTCCATTGGCAATATTCAAGGCAATGGCAATAAGGGAGGCTGGATCGAGAAATTAAAAATGTCCCGTACATTCTGTCCAATCACCTATCGCCGATTTAAAAACAAAAAAAACATCGTGTCATGCAAGTTAATCACATTAAGGGCCAGTTTTTCAGTACAGATTAAAGTTAAACCCGAGCTAACTCCAGGATTTATATGCATGCTCTACAAGCGCCAATTAATTTTTGTCCATAATTACTCTGGTGTCAGATTCCGGAACACGAAAAAGATCGAGGGGTTCCTAATGTTAAGGCTCTATTGGAAAAATCATATTCTTCCAATTCTCCAAGTTGGATTTTCAAAACAAGAAACAGCAGTGTAGATAGTATCTCAAGGTTATGAAAATATGTCATTTTCCATTTATAAAGCTAGGTACCAGTACCATATAAATTATTTATAAGCTAGGTAAGCAGTTCAAGCTAAACTAATGTCGTTTTTCTTTCAGCCAAAAAAAATTGATCCCTGTGAGGGATTTTGATCCCGGACAAGTTTTTGCATTACATTCAACCAAAAAAAATCAATCCCTGACAATTCGGGATCAAAATCTCTGATCCCGAATTAAAGAGAGATTTACACCTACATGAAACACGCACTTGCACACACACTATTTATAAAACGTCATTTTGTGCTTTTGTGTGATTCTGTGATTCTGTGATTTTCTATTTCATTTGCATTCGGTTTTTGATTCTTTGCCTATCAAAATTATTTTGTGCTTTATTAAATTAAAATTATTTTTGACAAAATTAAATTTGACATCCCACACATACATTTGCAAACAAAAAACAAATCCAATCTGCGTTTCTTTTGCCAAGAAAATTCGTGATCCGGGATCAAAATCCCTATTTGCAAAAGAAAAACGACATAAATGTTATCCCTACAATTCTTATCTCTACAATCGTTTGCTAAGACCACAAATGTCAAAATTTATCTGTGAAAGAATGCGTTGAGCATTATTTGGCGCGCTAAATTAATTGGAGACTTTTTGAATTTAGCGCGTGATTTGCGTACTGCCTAATATGCTCGCAAAAATGTATCCTTGGTGGAAATTTGTATGGAAGATAAATCTTAGCGCGATCTGCGTACTTGGATTAAACTGAAATAAAATAAAAATCTTTGAATAAAAACTAGTTCTTGTTTGTTTTTGAAAAAAAAAAAAAATATTTTATTTTTTAAGTTATTTAACAAAAATAATCATGACGTACAGCCTGTTGTAAATATTTATAAATTAGTTATTTGAAGTATATTCATAAAACTAACTATTATTTTACCTCAGATGCTGTAAGTCTGTTCCTAGGATTGTAAATTACTAGGTTCGATACAAGGTTCACTTCAATGCTTCGCGTGCAACTCGGAAATAAATTATCCCAATGAATTCCGACAGCATTTGGAAATCTATATAAAGAAAATGCATTATAAGTTATTCACAAGTAAAATATAGACCCCTGACAAAACTGATACATTGACAAATTATTTTAGATATCCCTATTTTGCTTTACATAGATGTAATAGACATAGATATTAGGTCTGTTCCTTTAAGAACTATACTGCGTTTTAATTAGAGCTGAAATGAAGTAATTACATTTCGTAATTTTGTTTGAGGGTCCAGATTGTCAATCGCTTGTTTTTGTTGTTTTTTAACATTGAATTCTGTCATTATAAATAGGACCCACTTTTAATGGATTCCATTTGGGTGTGTTCATAACGTACGTAATTTACTACAGAATTTTATGCAAATTTGGTTGAAATTACCTCATTTGGAAATTTAAATTTGTATGGGAAATGAGATGATTTCGAATTGAATTTGGAAATTTTGAACCTCATTTGCTCTAATGAAAACGCAGTATTAGCTGTGTTTTGTTGAGCTAGTTACTGTGCCGATTCTGCAATGTTCCACATTAAGCCATAGAGTTACTGAAGATTAAATGTGCTGTTAACTTGTTGTTGGTAGAATTTGCATGTGAAAATTTTGCTTAATGTGAAGAATTTCTTAATGTGCACATTAAGGAGTTGAACAAAACACACCTATTAACTAAATTCAAGACTTTTTGCAAAAAGTGAAAATGTGATGAGCAAAAATATGCGTTGAGATACCTGTGTGCGAAAAAAATTGTGTTTTTTCTGTAGTATCAATCTGAAATGACATTATCAAACACTATTTTCGCACAAAGGCATTTCTAGCACAGGTTTAAGTTTTTAACTTTTGTACTTTATGCAAAAATGGTCTTATTAATTAGATTTTTGGCTGTTTAAACTATGTCTAAGTATTTCGAAACAGTCGGAAATATGCTTTCTTTAATAAAAAAAAAATATTGCATTTCTCAAGGTTTAGACAATAGATTACGTTGTCTAAAGCAAGATAAAACGAAAAGTTACTTTAGCAACAATTAGAAAGGTTTTTTAAAAACTTGAACGGCTGCCGAAAGTTAGACAATGTTTATTAATACGACCAAAAGTCTTTAATGTAGTTAAGCCTTTACTTTGAAACTCTGTTATTTTCTGTGCATTTTACTGTCATTTTATTTTTTGTTTTATTTTGGCTTTGACAGAACGTTGGACTGATATTCCCACAGATGCACAGAACATCACAGAGCTTCAAAGTTAAGAAACTAGGCTATTGTTACAACCATATTAATTGATGGGTTTTCGAATTATATAATTTGGCCTCAGCTTTTTCTTGTTGAGATTTCTCGATATTTTATGTCCCATGTATTTGCACATACATACATATATGTATACTCACATGACGTGTCTGCGCATACAATAGCACCATTTTATTTAATGAAATCAGGCCTAAATATTTTAATTTGCATGCAAAACAGTTGATCGCCAAATTATTTTGCATGGGGTGGTGGTTTGAGTGCAAAACAAATTAATTATTTTTCTAGTCTTTGAGTTTGTTTGATCAGGATAAATTGCTTATGTCAAGGCAAACAAATTTGGCCTTTTTATTATGCAAATACATAATAAATAAATTTGAATTGCATTTCTATTTTCATAACATTTTTAAATTTAAATACTTTCTAAATAATTAAAAGTACTAAAAATTATTTTTTTTTTATTTTTTTTTACAAAAAAAAAATTATTGAAAAACAAAAACTGATAGCTTCAATAAAAAAACCCGTTTTAATTACCTTATTTTGTTAAAGTCTGGTAATGTTTGTAGCTCAGGCCACTCGCTTTGCCGTGGAGTTCCAAGTGTTCGTATCACAAGTGCCAACTGTTCAATGTCAGTTGTGCCCTAAAATATTTTTTATTTAATTAAAATTTCACTCTGCGTATATGTGTAGATATTAATTCTACGAGAACAAACCGCAAAAAGTGGAACACCTCTCAGCATTTCGGCAATTACACATCCCGCAGCCCACATGTCAACAGGGGGTCCATACTTCTGACTCCCCCATAGTATCTCTGGGGCCCTATACCATCTGGTGGAGACTTGTGGAGAATAAAGTTTATTTTCATCTTCGGGAAAGTACAAGCGTGCCAATCCAAAGTCAGCTATTTTCAATATCTCATTCTCGCTTATTAGGAGATTCGCAGGTTTTATGTCCTGAAAAATAAGAAAAATATTGAACATTTTTAAAAATTGATTTCACCGCATCGCAAAGTTATAAAATCCCACCCTATGCATAATGCCCATTCCATGCAAATACTCAATTCCTTTCAGCATCATCAAAGAAAACTTTCTAACCTGCTGGCGGCTTAAAGGATTCAGATCATTCTTTAATTTACTGTACAAAGTTTCTGGCATAAAGTCCAATACCAATGACAAACCAATTAGATCGGGGAAAATATCATTCAAGGATAAAATCTAACAATCAATGTAAAATGTTAGATAAATTTCAATCAGAATTGATTTAATACCAGAACACTCACGTAGTCATTTTTACACATTTGCAACACTTTTATTTCTCTCAACGTATTCAAGGATATATTTCCGAATTTATTTTTTAATGCAACTTTTTTGATTGCAACAATTTTATTTGCATGTAAATCAATAGCTTTAAAAACATAGCCATGAACACCCTCGCCAATTTTTTCCTGAATTTTGTAACGGCTTGGTGTGTATTCTTCCATTTAGCTTATTTTCTATTATTTTCAAGTTAAAATAGTTTTCTTTTTTTAGATGTACATTGCTTGTGTGTTAAAAACTGAAGCTTCTTTAATTCTTCATATAACTGTTTTAAACGAAATTGTTGTGGAAACCATTGTTGTGGTCAAATCGTTGCTACGGAAAGGACACAGTCGTCATACATAGGGTTGTTCTATGTTTTTGTAACTTTCTTTTGTCCCACAGAATTTATCATCCGAAATATATAATTATTTTGGGCGAAAGCTAGAATTCCGGATTTGGCTTTATTTTTTTTTGTTTTTATCATTCGCTTCAAACGCTTAAGCGTTAAAATAAAATATAAAGTCCAGCCCGATAAATCTTTTTAGTATGCCTAAAAGCATTTATTTTTTTTTTGTATGGAATTAAAATTATAATAAAATTTTCAGCCATGTATTTTTTTTTTTCTCCAAGCTGTGGGTTAATGAATAATATTTGATCTCAATAAATAAATAAAACAAAAGTGTTTTTTAATTTTTAATTGAACTATCACTACTTTGTTATTAGTCCAGTCATTAAAGGCATTTGACTTCGGATAAACCACCGAAAAGCTCAATTTTTAGTACATTGAAATGTTACATTAAGTGCATTTTATACAGGGCATATTTATTTGATGGATCTGTAGACGGGATCAGTGTGTATAAAAACGACTTTTCGAGGTCGAAAGCCCTCCCATTTGGGCGCCATTTTGGAAAAGGGGGCGTAAAAAGATGTCCACGATATCTTGAGAACCAAACATCGCACAAACAAAATTTTAGCACGTTTTTGTAGAAAATTAAATTCTCTACAATTTATGTTAGCGCACTTTTTATCGTAAAATTGATAACAAGAAGTTATAATCAGAAAAAGATGACCAATGTCATAGGATGCATTCAAAGTTTCTTTAAATCCAGATTCTTTAAATGCAAAAGAAACTTTGCATTCACCCAACCTCGCACCTACCGAAAATCCTATATAGTGAGCCAAGTGGAGGGTTGCAGGGGGCAGCATGTCCCTTATTCATACCTCACTGTTTATACGCCGTAATGCTGGGTGCTAGCACTGTATTTATGTATGTAAGCATTAAGTAAGGCTTACCTACATAAATACCTAAACAATAAAAATTGAATAAAAAAGTAGTTTTGGTAATTTTTAATTTTCTCATAAACTAGAAAACATAAAACCATCTAAATTTCAGTGTTGGATTAGGAATTTACATATAGGGATATCAAATAATTAAAGAACCAATTCAGTAATTAATTTCACAATTTTGAATAAATAAACACTGCCATTTAAAACTTTTTTTTTTTGATAAATTTTGAATTTGAAAGTATTTTTTTCAAAAACTATTAACACAAATAACAGAAAACCTGTAATTTTTGTATTGTAAGTGTTGCCGTTGTTTTTTAATATTTTGTTTTTTATTTTAAGTCATTTTTTTAGAAAATTGCCCCTCCCACCTAAACAAAGTGAGATAGACCCCCTCTGTTCATAAATCCCTTACCTCTGGTGGGGGGAAATTTAAGAACCGCGAGGGTATGCTGTTTATTCGAACTGAAATATAAAATCTTAACCTACGCTTATATATACTGTTTTGTTCGTGATATCGACAAGTGATAACAAAAACACACACACAAATTCTGAACCCAAGGCGTGGCGTGATGGTTAGTGCGATGGACTGTCATGCCGGAGGTCTAAGGTTCGACCCCCAGCCTCGCCACCTATTTGTTTAAAAAGAAAAAACGGCTACTGCCTCTTGCGAGGAATTGACAAATCCTCCAAGAGTATCTCCTGTCACAGAAAAGTGCCGTTCGTTAGCCGTTCGGATTCGGCAATAAACTGTAGGTCCCCTCCATTCCAGCAGACACGCACACAGGAATGGTTGAGAGTTGTAAGTCACTAGGCCTTAGTTCTTCATGAGCTGTTGTGCCATCAAATTTATAATTTATTTATTTTAAGCGCAAGCAATCAGTTGCTTGTTATCTCAATTTGTATGTGTGCTCATGTTTGCTAGATAAGATATCCTAAGCAAACATAATGCCTATCACTTATCTTATCACTTCTTATTATCCTAGTGTTCAATGTTTGAACACCCTCCCCTACCATAGTAAAAAATGATTGAATTGAGCCCTTCTACAAAAATCAGTTATTATTTTGTGGCTCCCTAGTTATCATACTCGTGTCCACTGATTTCTTGTATCGTTTAACACAATTTCGTAACACGGAATTTTTCAGGAACGTAACCTCCGTGTTAAGTGAGGCCTACCTGTAATTAAGCAACGATTCCAAAACAAAATCATTTTTAGTTCTTTCAAGCGAAATTGAGGAATTGTACCTAATAAAGAAACATAAATAAAACACAAGATCCAGGTCTGCCTTTGGATTTGGATTTCAAAATCCATCTTCTGAACACTTTCCTAGCAATATTTTATTTTATAGGTTGGTACCACTGCTGAGATTTACAAAAAAAACCTCAATAAAATTAAAAATTCTCGAAATCAAACGCATGCCGCCATCATTCCAATTTTTTTGTATGAGTTTTTTCTTCATTTGATAGAGCCGACGCATCGCGATCGCGAGGCGCGGAAAAAATACAAAAACTATTAACTTAATGGAAATTAAACTAAAAAAAAACTCCCGCCTGGAAAAAGAATCTAGTTTTCAATAAGGCCCTGGCAAATTTTTTATAGTTACTAACAAGGGTCTAGCACGGGTTACTATAGGCATTCGCTAGGCCCTCGCTAGTTATGAACCTTTTTGCCTCGTCAGTTAAGTTCTGCCTAAGCCCTGAATAACTAGATTTGTTCCACATGTTTTGTTGGTTTTCCATTCAACCATATTGTAACGTTTTATCAAGGTTCGATATAAAACTTATTTCAACAAAATCAGTTGTGATTGTGATTCTGTCTTGTTCTGTTTTGTCTGCAGTTGCGGCTTTACTATTTGACACACCGATTCCCAATCCTAATTTGAAATTTGCACAGTTAATTAGCACACAAAGATCTGTATTACGATATAATAAGATCCTGCTTTTATTATTTTTCGTAAAAATGATTTCACATAGTTAGTTACCATCAAGAGCCTCACCAGTACTTTATTAAATAAATGTTCTCAGCGAGGCACTAATAGGTCTCTGTCATGTTTTCCTTACCGAAAACTTGCCAGGGCCTCGCCTAAACTTGCCAAAAACTTGCCATTTTTCCATGCGGGCTGTTCCATTTTTAAACATTGGCTTTTCCTTATGTCGAATTCCTTTTAATAAAAAAATCGATTTGTTTAGAAAAAAAACATCGATTTTTCTGGACAAATTGCTTGTATTTAAAGAAAAAAATGGATTCTGTTTAAAAAAAAAAATCGATTTTTTTTGGTTAAAGGAATTCGACATTAGATACCAAATATTATTTCAAACAAGATTTGAGAAAATTTTCTTTCTGTCAATTTTATTGTGCAAATAAAGCCAACTATGAGAAATAAATAAATTTGTGATCCAGTTTGTTTTATTATCATGATCTAATCCGAATCAGATTTAGTGGCAAATAAAACGCAGCTAATGTGTTTTGTGTTTGTTGTGTTGGCGATTCTAAAAAAATACTGTTATTCACTTGTTATTTATTTTCCGTTCGTGCAATTAAAAAACGAGAAATTTTTATTTATTCCCGGCTGGAAAAATGGCAAGTTTTTGGCTAGTTTAGACAAGGCCCTGGGTAGTTTTCGGTAAGAAAAATCTAGACGAGGAAAATATGACAGACCCCCTTTAGTGCCTCGCTGAGAATATTTATTAAGTTAAGTGCTGATGAAGCTCTAGCTAGTAACTAACTAGTGAAAACATTTTATGAAAATTAATAAAATAAGGATCGTTTTAAACTCTAATAACAATATTCATTTTTTCGTAGATTAACCTTATTGTCCTTCGTCGTTTTCCAAGCTTTCGCTCCACAAGCTCTCATTATAATTCTTAAGTTATTTTATTATTATAAAAAGGACTCTATCTCTATCAAGTCTAAGAATTTCATGTTTTTGGAATGTATAGACAAATATACTTGGCTAATTAACACCATAGTTCAACAAATTGAAGCCCGAAGATGGATTAACATATCAGAAACGCGTCGCTTTTATAATTTATATAATTAATAATTAATGTTGTGATAATTTCAAAGTTAACTTTATAATAATAAAATTAAATTATATTTTAATAATCTAATTTTTATTTTTATTTCATTATATACACACAACATGGAGACAACACCCCAAAGATATGTAAAGAGGCAAAAAGGTTCATAACTAGAGAGAGCCTAGCAAATGCCTATTGTAACCCTTGCTAGACCCTTGTTAGTAACTATGAAAAACTTTTCAGGGCCTCATTGAAAACTAGATTCTTTTTCCAGGCGGGTTCATTTAAACTGGGATAGTTATCCTCAGTTTTACGTATTTATCCGTTCGTTCTGTGCAAGTGGCCCTAAGTAAATAATAAAAGTTATTAAAAATATTTATGTAATATAATCGTGTGTAATATCCTTAATATTGAAGAAGTTTTTATATTACTGCTTTTTTTAACTTGTATTGCCTTCACACATAAACCTAAGGTGATTTCAATGTCTTTGGACTTGCGTACCTAGGATTTATGATTTCGAGTTTTCATGAAGACCTCGGTTTCACCCGGTATATCCAGTAAATACATAGAACATGCAGATTGTAGTAAAATTATATTCGAATTCAAAGCTTAGATTTAATTGACCAATACATGTGCAAGTATGTGCGACATAGTCGTCTACTTTATTCATTTCTAAACTATTTTGCTTGCTGATCCGTATCAAAAAGATTGTTTATTGCGCGCTTTAAATCTTTTTGAACAATAACAAAAGTTAATTCATTTTATATGCTAATCTAATGGGAAAACCAGTGACGGTCACCAGAAAGCTTGTTCGTCAAGTAATTTCCAAACCAATAGCAGAAATTCTCTTAAACAATTATTACATTTATTTAAAAGAGCCACCAGCTACTCGTACCGTAACCGTACCATGTGGCCAGCGACAGTTACATGTTTCGCCTCACGTCCGTCGCGTCGCGTCGTCCTTCTTAGTCCTGTTTTACTTTAAGTTTTTGCAAGACAAAATATTGGTGAAAGAAGTCAGGCCTTGTCACACAGAACGCGGTCCGACGGTCTTTGTAAAAAATTACAAACAAAATTTGCCCGTCGCGTTCTTTCCTTCCATGGTGAAGTATTGACCGGCCCGTCGGCGGTCGGCCTGCGTTCTGTGTGACACGGCCTTTTATGTACAAATGCAAAATATAAATAATAAGAATTAATCATACTTATTTAACTCCTCATTTTCAAAAATTATAAGTCAATAGAAATTTAGATACATATGATTCGTATGCAGTGTAGTTCTGTTTATTATACTCTTAGATACTGCTCAATTACATACTTGAAGTTTAGAATTACCATACTCGCGAATAATACGATCTATCCAGTCAATATAATAAGATGTCTTCGTATAAACAGCTGGTGGAAATCCGAAACATGCTTGCCCATTCGAAATAATACCAATTGCGTACTCTTCATAGTCAGACTTTACAATTAAAGGCCCACCTGAATCACCCTACTCGTACATAATATCAACAAATCAAATCAAAATTTATAGTTTAAACCAATTTAAAAAAAAAAAAAATATTTATATAACCTGACAAATATCTTGACGTCCTGCAGGATCTCCTGCGCATATATGGGCATCAGAGATACCAAAAGAAAACTTTCTCTTCTTATCATGATATGCCTTGCAAAACACCTGCGACACAATGATCAAGTTCACCTTTTGCAGCACCGGGGTAGTTGATCCAGCTGAAATGAGTCATTTAAGCTATAAAATTAAAAAAAAAAAATTAGACGTCTCATCTCATAAATTAAATACCAAATTTTGTAGCCCCATAACCTATAGCAGTGACTTTTGATGTTGTCAAAGTTGATTTGTTCCACAGGCAAATTGGTGATTTACTTTTGAAATAATTAAATTTTATTATATAATTAAATAGGTAATTAGAATTTGATCGTCAATTAATATGCTAAAGAGAGTCACCTTGAAGATCTGACGAGTTGCACCAGCGCTACGTCATCATAAGCCTGTGTACCATCGTACCCCGGATGAATAAAGTATTCCCTTACAGTATGATCCTCATTGTAGGTGCTGTTTAGCTTGTTGCCACCTATTTTTATTAAATCTGGAAGTTTGCTATATATTTATTGTATAAAATCGAAATCAGGTTCTTCAAGTAGCCAAACCCTTCAAATAATACACAATGAGCTGCTGTGAGTACAAAATTCTGTTCGATCAGCATTCCTCCACACAGAAACTCTATTTCACCGGTTTCTTCGTTATGCCAACCAAAAGCTGTCTTTTTTTTGTGTTCAATAAATCATCGTTTTATTCAAAATCAATTCGAGATACAAAAAAAAAAATCAAAAAAATCCTCGACACTTACTTACCATGAAAGGAAATTCATCGTATCTGCTAGAGACACCAAATGTTGCAGACTCCCCACGCACATTGAAATCACGTGCGGAAAACAAATTAATGCATAGGCAATAGTCACTGAAGAAGAAGCTAAGTACAAAATTAACAAGTAGTGCTAATTTCGCTTTCATCTTCGAACCACCCACAACTGAGAACTTTGTGCAACTAATTGCAAATTGTTATGATATTGGGAGAGTTAAATCGAGTTCTATACGGATTCTTGTCTGATGAGTATTTTGTGTTATTTTTTTTTTTTGTATTTTTTTTTTGGTAAACAACGTTATATGAATAAAAGACAATTAAATTTATTACAGCAACCGAATTATTAAAATGGCTCGATGCTTCCACAATCATAATACGAAATTTCACATTCATAAAAACAAATGGATTACATTTTTGGATAGACGCTACTTTTAACAAATTACAATAAATGAGAGTTAGGCCAAGGGTGGATCCAGGGGGGGGGCATGGGGGTCATGATCCCCCCCTGGGACATATCCATTCGCTTATTAGTGATTATTTTTATAGAAAAAGAGACTGAATGCAAAAATAACATATCCAGAACTTGACCCTCCCCTGGGCCAAATCAAAAACACATACATCTAGAAAATTATTAAAGATTTGCTGCTTTATATGTACCAAACCTACCCACTTTGTTTTTATTTTACCAAAATTCAAAATCCACAATCAAATATTTTATGGATTTGAACAAGAAAGAGAATTGTTGGCTCCTTAAAAAATTCTTAAAACAAGAGGGTTCGACTTATGGTATATTTGTTTACTTATTTGGTGAGCATGGTTTTTGTATACTTAAATAATAAAAACAATAATAAGTCAATTTGTGAAGATACGAATAGGTTTGCAAAAATAAATTGTAACAAAAATAAATGAGTTTGAAAAGATTTTTCAGTGGTGCAGTCAAACACACAGTGAAAAAAAATGGATTCGTCAATTATTTAAATGTTGTTTGCAAAAAAAGCGGAGAAAAACTGTGTTACCGACATGAAGTTTTTATGAAAAATCCATCTTTTTTTTCTGTGATGGCGTCGATCATCTTCGATATCGATTTTTTCAACCAATTCCCTGTGGGATTGGAAAAATAAACACCTTATAATACATTTTTATTTGCTCATAAAATTTAATGCAAACAAAAGTTCCGATGTTATGAAAGTGAATATTATATTACCACCCAAATGGGTTGATTTGCTTAAAATATAGTAGGTACACATTTTTTTGCAATTGCCTAAAGCTAAATTTCGAATTTTTGTTCTAGCGCATCTAGAACCGGAATTTGACAAGCAAAGATTTGTTTTGTTCAAATTTTCTGGTATATTTAGTTAATGATTATATTATATACAAATATTGTCATCCACTTTTTCACGCAGGCACTAGAGGTTCACGTCTTTACGATTCGGTGCAAAACGCCTAGTTAAATTTAGAAAATTTATTTTTGTTTAGTAAGTTGTGAAGCCTCGCCACCTATTTATTTAAAAGAAAAACGGCTACTGCCTCTTGCGAGGAATTGACAAATCCTCCAAGAGTATCTCCTGTCACAGAAAAGTGCCGCTCATAAGCCGTTCGGATTCAGCAATAAACTGTAGGTCCCCTCCATTCCTGCAGACACGCACACAGGAATGGTTGAGAGTTGTAAGTCACTAGGCCCTAGTTCTTCATGAGCTGTTGTGCCATCAAATTTATTTATTTTTTTATAAGTTGTGAACGAAATTTTTCTATTCTGTAGGAAAAGTCTAGCTAAATCAGTAAATTACAGAACTTTATAGAAGAATAAATAGCTGACAGTACAAATTACATTTAGCGTGCTTTCAAATACACGAGTAAAAAACAAATTTTGGATTTTAAAAAAAAATTTTTTTTTGAAAACTCGATAATTCAGAAACGGGTAGATAATTTTTTTCGAAATTTAATTTTTAATTCAACATAAATAAATACTAAAAAATTGTGTACCAATTTTAATTCTTAAAAATTTTTACAAAATTTTATATATAAAAAATTGATTTAAAAAAAAAAACCGCTCCTACGATTTTAAATTTTTTTTCTCCAAAACTGAGATTAGTTAAAGAAATCAGATGATGTACTGTTTTTAGCTCTCAAAGCAATTTAAGAAGATTTTTTTTAATAAATTTATTTCGAATTATGTTGATTTTTAATAATTTTTCAATTTGAGCTCTAAGTTACATGTATAATAGCCGTGTTTTATTATCTATGGATCTGGATCAGGATCATCCCTTGAAAATAAAACGATATGGATCACAATGACAGCAGTGATATGAACATCTCTTTTTTACTTACGTTTTAATTACTTTCAGTTGTTTCCCGTCTCTTTTTTTTTTACTGCAACAAACACTTCCTTACCATAAAAGCCATCTACCCGCCAGAGTAAGAATTAATTTTTGGATCTTTGAAATAGATCCCAATGAGAGCAGGATCCCGAATTGTTTTTGTATTACGTGTTAAAAAATGATCCCGATCTAGATCCGTAATAAAACGCGGCTAATACTAGTTTAAACTTAAGGCTACCATAAAAAATTATTTACTTATAATACACTCAATCTTTAAAATTCGAAGAAATTTTTACTACAAGAGCAAATTTGTGCAATCCAGTCGTGCGTTTTATTTCCTTTAGTTTATCAATTTACAATCCATTATCGTACGGAAATGATTGAGACGTTTCCTTTGTTCTTTCAAAATGTCCTTCACTTCTTATCTAATTAGTGCACTCCTTCCCAAGTTATTGAAGGTTAAAGTGGATGGTTTATTCCACAGTTTTTGGGATTAAAGGTTAAAGTGGATGGTTTATTCCACAGTTTTTGGGATTCCCTGTTGAAAATATCAGCACGTGAATACCTCTATATCATTTCATTCCAAAGTATTACAAATTAAAATTTGTTTGTAGTAACCAAAAAAATGAAAATCATTCCAACTCCCATTACAACCATGATTTAAAGGAGCAAATTCGTTGTAATTGCAAAAAATTGATAAAAATTGACTCCAACCCAAAATTCAGACCTCAAATACTTTCAAAATTTTTGTAAAATGTGATGTAGAAATTTATTTTTATAACAAAAAAATACCTGAAAGTATAGTTACAAACGAAAAGTAAGTTTTCACTCTAAGTCCATAAAAAACATAGCTGTGTTCATCAATTGCAAAAGGCGGTAGGTGAATTATTAAATTTTTAGCGTAATTGTATTTTGTAGTGTGACCCCCCCTGACTCAAAGTCTGGATCCGCCCTTGAGTTAGGCTTAACAACATTCAAGAATTTTTAGCAAAAAGTGAAAAAGTGATAAATAAAAAATATGCTTAAAGAAGCCTGTGTGCGAAAAAAATTGTGTTTGGTTTGTGAAATTAATCTGAAGTGACACAGCAAACACAATTTTCGTACGATTTTTTGCACACCGGTATTTTTACCGCATGTTTTAGTTTTTAACTTCTCCCTTTTTTGCACTTTTTGCAAAAAGTTTAAAAGTAGTTAAGCCTTTATACGAAAGTATACTTAAATATTAATTTATTGTTTACCTAATTAGCAAAGTTTCTGAGTAATAACTAGTAAACTTACAATTTGAAAACTTGACTAGTAAACCAACAAAATGAAACAACAAAGCGAAGAATATAGTTTAATTTAAACTGTCAATTAGGGCAATATCGATCTCTTTCAGCCAAATTATCGTAAGCGATAAAATGCAAATTTAACATACAACAACTAACTATTTAATTTTTTTTCCTGAGAATTAGCCAGTTCACGTTTCTGAGATCTCACTGAGCAAGCTCCGTCAGCTCCACTAAGCAGAAGGAGAAACCTGAACAAAATATCTCCGCTAGAAGTCAAAACCAATTTCCATCTCTTTTTGATTAATTAATCAACTGCGACAAAAAATAATTGAGCAAGCGAATCCAAAAAATATCAGTCTCAGTTTTTTGACAGCAAAAGTGAGGAATCTCACTGAGGAATTAAGTTGAGGTCTCTGAGATCTCAGTGAGCTTGAGAAACCTGAACTTGCTAAATTAAAAGCAATCTGTCCTTTTGTCAGTTTTCAGTGACATAATTTTTAATAATGTTCAATTCTAAAATTCAACCTGGTTGGTTTCGTTTCTGTGGAAACAAAAAACATTTTGTCACTTACGATACTTTTTTTTTTGGTCGCTTACTATGATTTGGCGGGAAGGGCTCAATATGCTGTTACCCAGAAAGGAGACCCAACAACGGGTCTCCAACAAAACAATACCACAGCTATGACTTTGCCATAGGGACTTTAGGCGTTTTTCTTTTTTAGTTCAGAGTTGGTTCAGAGCAGAGCACTGAGTAGACCCTGAGCGAACGGAGTAAACTCTGAGCAGAGTATGTTCAGAGCACTCCGATTTGATTATGAAACATACCTGAGCACTCAATTGTCATATCTGTCAAATTACATGCTGAAATTACAAGAAGAATAATAATTTTTGCCAATCGCTGCTTCCTCGGACAAGATTTTATACTTACATTACATATTGAGGGGTCACAGCTGTGCCGAACCGAGTCATTCAAAATAACAGAAGAAAATTTAAGGAATCCCGCAACTTTCAAACTGCTTATAAGTGTAAAATATTCATCTTATTTCTGACTGGACTCGTTACAGCTGTAAGCCCTCCATATGTAGGTAATACTATTTATTATACCTTCAAATTTTCAGAAATACATATCACCATTTGTGGGGTGTTGAGTTTTGGGGGCAATAAAAATAACGGGATATTAGTGTGAATAGTTTTATAGGGTGTCCCACAGTCAACAATACAGATGAAAACCATGGGTTCTTGAGGTAATTTCAAGTCAAAAACTTAAAGTTAATTTTCTTGTTTTAACTTCGTTTTGGACTTATGATAGTTTTAAAGATTTTTGGTCTCGTTTCTTTAACTGGCTTTATTTATGTATATCTTTGCCAAACTGCAACTGATTTTTTAATTTTTTTTTTTTGTAGGATTTTTTGCCCGCCTTACAACGTTTTTCTATATGCGGGTAACGGTTTTCCCGCAATTTTATTATTTGTTGGTATTTTTAGGTTGTTAACTTCCTATTGGAAGTTATTGTAATCGGTCCGATTAGTGAAATTGAAAATTTTGACATTTCTCGACGTTTCAAGGTCGAGTAGAGTTGGATTACATTGTTTTTAAAGAGATGTCTGTGTACGTACGTTCGTACGTTACGTTCATACGTTACGTTCGTACGTTACGTTCGTACGTTACGTTCGTACGTTCGGGAGCTTTTTTTCGCCGACAATGGCCGCGTTCATCACCACGTTTTTGACAGATCTAAAAATTCAGTTCTGAAAAACGTAACACTGAACGCACAAAAAAGTCTGAAATTATTTATTCTGTTTTTATTATTTTTTGCACTTTAAAATCAAAATCCGAAAAGCGATACGAGACCCAGACGATCAGACCACACACCAAAAAAAATGATCAAGAACTGTTTTTTTTTTTGTTGCTTTTAGCTGTCATCTGAATTTTCAGATAGAATTTTTTATCTGAAAATTCAGAAAAAAACGTAAGAAACGTAACTAAATGTCAATCGACGTCAACTGAATTTTTATGACTGCTGGCCAATCAGAAGCTCTAAAAATGACAGTTCAGAACTGTCAAATGTGCTGTTGAACGCGGCCAATATCTCGAAAACAGAAGAGATATCGACTTCAAATAAGTTTTATTTTACAGATAATAATGCCATAACGTGCAGAAAGGAGTTTCATAAAAATTCAATTAGCGGTTTTTTTTTTATTACAGTAATTTAAAAAAAAAGTTGTAAAATGGCTTGTTTCTCGAATATCTCTAGAACAAATAATGCTATCGACTTCGGCCTGGTTTCATTCTATGCATAATTATATACTTAAAAATTGGTAAAAAAAAATAATTTAATTAAAAAAAAAACCATTAAAAATTGTTAAAAAAAAAAATCGAATATCTTGAGAACACACAAAAATATTAACTTCGGGTTAACTTTATTTAATACACAAAGTTAAAGTAGATAATTGGTTTTTAAAAAAAATGCAATTAACGTTTTTTTTTTTCTAGGCCAACAAAACTGCAAAAGAAACTGCTAATAATTGTTGAAATTTTTCGTGTCGCATAAATTTAAAGCAAACAGCCTTCCCTGACTGCAAGTTTATCGAAGATTTTTAATTGGTAATTTTCTTATAAAAAATAACATCGGGTGTCGAGTTTCAAAGGGAACCAATGGTAAATGTATTATTTTTTTCACAAAAACAAAGTAATTAAATACATATATGTAAGTATTATTTTTCCTTTTTTATTTTGAAAGTCCAAATCTGCGGCTGTATTTAATTTTCCTTTGACTGCAGACCTACCGTTGCGCGAATTTACAATTCTATACGGTGTCAGAAAGTGCTTCAAACTTTCGATTTTTATTTAGCAATTTTATAAGTCCCATAATAGGTACAAGACTTGAAATTTGGTCAAGAGCGTGAGCCTGGATCAATCTTTCCACGCAATCTCATTGAGTATTAGCAGAAAAAAGTGGGAAGAAAATCATGTATAAACAAAATAAGAAATTTTATCCCATACACCGACTTGAAATGTGTTAATACTTAATACCTGAACATTTTTATTATTGGTTCTAAAACCATAACCCATTATATCGAATTTAAAGCTCTGAGTCTATCGTGAAAATTATGTTTGGATGCAAGTGTGGAAGAAAAATATGAAAGTCCTTTCTTCCCACAAATTTGGCGGTCGTAAATAATTTTATCGAACTTTTTTTTAACATTCCATACTCGATGGGCTAGTGTGAAAAGGCTTATTAGAATTAGAAATTTCTGACCTCGTACTGAAGGTAAGAGAAGAGTCGAAAACCACTTGAGTTAGCTCCTGTGGAAAGGGTGCAGCTGCTTCAGAACTTGGCGGAACACTACCATGGTCTTTGTTAGCTGATGTAAAATGCAAGGAGTGTAATCCATTGGGCAATGACAACCCGATCATCTTTCCAATAAAGAAATAACTAGTGCCACTTAACTTGGAAATGAGATTCACCTTGCATTAAATTTGAGTTTATCATGTTGAATTTATTAAAAATACCTGTATAATTTATACAAAATTTAAATTGCTTCTACATTATACCTACGTTATTTATTAATATTAATATTAGGCGTTGCTTTAGCTAACCTTTAAAATTTTCTTAGAAAAAAGTTCAATAAAACAATAGAATAACACAGCTGAGTTTGAATAATAAATACATTCTAATTATAGACATTTAAGAAAAATAATTTTTAAATTGTTTAAAATAAATATGTAGGTCCAACAGAGGCGTGAAGTGGATGATGATTTCAAATGGTAAATCGAAGAAAAGTGAGTCACCCGCAAACCTATTTAAATTAGGAATGTCTACCTATAAAATTGCCTATATCGTGTGTTGCAGATCTGCTTTCCACGCCATGGTATAAGTAAAGCCATTCAAGCTTATTTGGTATATAAATATCATTCAAATTTAAATAAACAATAAAATAGATGAATTGAAGGGATCATGACATAATCTTCAACGACACAAATCTCGAATGACAAAAATCTCGAAAAAAGAATTTTTTAATCTAGAATGCAAAAATCTCGAATGCACAAAAATCTAGAATGAACAAAAATCTCGAAAAATCCTTTTAAAGAGTTTAAACTCACATAAAACTTATTATATATTCACATTATTAAACAACTTCTTTTTCTGGGCAAATTGATAACAATAAAGCAATAACTGGGGTAGGGGTATGCACATGACCAGTGGGAACTTTAGCAACACTACACAAGTAGTTACTTTTGAGTGTCTCAGAAATTGCGGTATAAATGCCATAAATATGCCGTGAAGAGATGTATAGTTTTCAAATGCTTGTTGGCAAATATTTGCATAGCAGCTGCAAAAAATCTTGAGATGATTGCATCGCAGTAGGTACATATGTGTAATTTTGATATATACATTTGTAATGAGTGATCAATGCGCGGGGGGGGGGCGGACTCGGGGCGAGGCGAGGCGATACGGGTGGCGCGGGCACGGCGCGTGGCGGGCGCGGACTCAGAACGCTGTGTGTGGGCGGCGGCGGTACTGTACATATTTTTAAATCAAACTAATATAATATGCTGATTAAAAGTACGTATACGCCACAGTGACTCCGATAATGCTTTTTTTGTATTATTTATATTAAAGGGTTGCTTTTTTTGTATTATTTATATTAAAGGGTTGTAGTAGCCGTGGTGCGATGGACTGTCATGCCGGAGGTCTAAGGTTCGATCCCCAGCCTCGCCACCTATTTATTTAAAATAAAAAACGGCTACTGCCTCTTGCGAGGAATTGACACATCCTCCTGTCACAGAAAAGTGCCTCTCGTTAGCCGTTCGGATTCGGCAATAAACTGTAGGTCCCCTCCATTCCTGCAGACACGCACACAGGAATGGTTGAGAGTTGTACGTCACTAGGCCCTAGTTCTTCATGAGCTGTTGTGCCATCAAATTTTTTTTTTTTAAAGGGTCTGTAAAGTTTTACATTAGGTACTAAAAGCATTTAAAGATCTATAAAGAGGATTTTTTCACTTTTCTCTCTTCTTAAACCGTATGTTATAAGTTACAAATGTCCCAAAAAAAATGAAAATATAAATAAATATCAGTTTGTAACGCGTTTGGCTATAATTATTTCCTTCTTCATTTAATGGTTAATCGCCTAGAAGTAGTTAGGTACACATTTTTTTAATTATTATCTATTCCACTGCGAATTGAATATATTCATAGCTAAGACAGAACAGCTATGTAGTTACATAAAATATTAAATGTTCTCAATCAAATAAATGCCTTTTTATCAAAAAAAGATTCTTCGAAAGGCACTAAATTATGATTGATGTAGTATGAATGTTGAGATGCGCGATAAATAAAACACATTCCTTCATATTTTAGTAGATAATTTATTGAAAAATAACTAAAACCAACTTCATACACAGAAAGAAATATTTAGAATAAATAAAACTATGAAAATATTAAATAGATAACAACATTGCTATTAGATGAAAAATGATTGTGAAAATGAAGGTAATTGACTTGAAACTGTCGCGGCAATTTTTTCTCTTCACGGCATATTAAAGGTATTTATACGGCAATTTCTAACACATACTCAAAAGTAACTTTTTCGAAAGTTGTCATGGTAATTTTATACGGCTAGCTAACCAATCGATACACATCCTTTTGCATGAACAAATTGGCCAAAAAAACTCCTATAAACAAACAAAAAATGTAGATACGACATTTTCAGTCAACATGGCAGAATTATGGTATTTACTAAGCTCGCACCGCCAATAAAACTTATTTTTAACACATTTATTCCAATGGTAAATAAATCCATCAATTTCAATTTTAATAAATTCTTTACTTGTTACAATTCCGTTTACTATCGTTTTAATTGTTTTTTATTTCCACTCACGCTTTGATAACAATCGATCACAACTAACACTAAATTTAGGTAACTGTTTTAACAGCAGCGTCGGCTACTAGCCAATCGTAATTTTGTTAAAGAGCAAAAAGCAAGGTATCTTAATATGTTAATATATTAATTCTAGATTTTTCTTTTCTAGATTATTGCTTTAATAGATTTTCTTACAATTTTGTAAAAATTCATGACGTTGACATAGGATAAGTTCAAAGTTTCTTTAAATGCAAAAGAAACTTTGCATACATCCAACCTACCCCAAATCCTATAGTGGGCCAAGCAGGGGGGTTGCAGGGGGCAGCATGCCCCCCCTTACATACCTCACTGTTCATACGCCGTAATGCTGTGTGCTATCACTGTATTTATGTCAGAAAGCTTACATAAATAACAAAAAGAAATTAAAAATTGAATAAAAAAATAGTTTTGGTAATTTTCAAATATCTCATAAACTAGACATAAAACCATCTAGTTTTCAGTGTTCGATTTTTTTATGTAAGGAGACAAAGGGCATTAAAACTCGTGCGAATTTTAATGCCCTTGGCCTCTTTACATCAAAAAAAAAAAATAAAAACGAAACAAACGATGGCGATGTAGTCGAAATCGTAATGAACAAAAATCGAAATGAACAAAAACCAAAATAATCGAACAATCAAATAATATAAGACGAAACGAACTTAAAATGAACTCAGTAAAAGACTGAATGATAATTTTTTGAAACAAATATAAGCCAAGTAATTGAAAAACATTTTGATTAAAATACATACCAAACGAAATGCAAAGCGACTCAAACGAAGTAATCCAAAAATGGGATGAACAAAACGAAACAAACCATATGATTCCCATAAGGTGTGTCTAGAGCCTATAGGTTGGGTCGAGACAAGAAAAAAATCCTATAACTGGGGGGTTTATATACCCCCGTTTAGACAGGAAGGGCAACTTTCGAAAAAATCGACTTTAAATTAAAAAACAACTATTACACTTACAATGCCATGCTATATAAAACTTTTTGTAAAGTTGTTTTAGTGAATAGTTTTTGAAAAATTAATTTTCAAACTCAAAATTTTGAAAAAACAAAAATTAAAAAAAAAATCGTGTTCAAGCTGATTTTTTTTTTAAATTTTACCTTATTAAATAGTACTTTTATGTGTATGTAATATTCAATCCAAACACTTAAAGTCAGATGTCAAAATGTCTTTTTATTGTTGGAACGGTTACCGTTGTTTTTTAATATTATTTTTTTTTCTGTTTTAAATCTTTTTTTTTTTAAAGAAAATTGCCCCTTCCGTTATTTTTAATTTTCTCAAAAACTAAAAGACATTTGAGCACCTAGTTTTTAGTGTTTGACTAAAAAAATTTAGGAACAATGAATACTAAAACAAAAACAGTTATAATGTAAATTTTTTTACAAAATTAGTTTTAACACAATTTTTTTCAGTATTTTTTCATAATTTTGAGTTTGAAAATTAATTTTTTAAAAACTATTCTCTCAAATAATTTGAATTAGAAATAAATTCCAATGGCAAGTTAACAAAATAAAATAACGGACTTCTGGCTTTAAAAATAAAACGCACGACTGGATCGCACAAACTTGCTCTTGTAGTTAAAGTTTCTTCGAAATTTAAAGATTGAGTGTGATAAAAGTAAATACATTTTTTATGGGAACCTTAAGTTTAAACTTTAAACATTATAGAGCTTAAATTAAAAAAAATACTAAAAATCAACATAATTCGAATTAAATTTATTAAAAAAGTCTTCTTAAATTGTTTTGAGAGCTAAAAAAAGTACACCATCTGATTTCTTTAACTAATCTTAATTTTGAAGAAAAAAATTTTAAATCGTAGGAGCGGTTTTTTTTAAATTAAAGTAAACATTTTTAAGTAAAAAAATTGGTACACAATTTTTTAATATTTATTTATGTTGAATTAAAAATTAAATTCCGAAAAATATCGAATTTTCAAAAAAAAAATTTGAAATTTTTTTTAAAAATCCAAAAATTTGTTTTTTTGAAAATTTTGATGTGCAGTATTATTTCAACTTTTAAGAAGCTTTTGTATTAAAAATTTAATTACAATCGGTAACACATATAATGCGATAGTCCAAAATAAAGAAAATGGTTCTATGAGAGGTACCATTAATAATGGCTAACTGTACATTTTGTTTTTGGCAGATCGTAAACCATACTAATGTTAGTATTCACAACAATTTTAATCAAAATCGTAGTAGTCGTTTTCGAGAAAATTTATATTTTCTGTAACGGTTTTTTAACATTTATATGGAAGGTACCGTTAATTTTGACTATAAGAAAAAGTTTTTTGTAAAATATTTTAGATAATGTTAAAAAAACCGCTTGGTGCCAAGTTTCATAAAAATCAACCAAATGGTTTTCGAAATATTTGGTTTTCCAAAAAAAATTTTGAAACTTTTTTTGAAAATCCAAAAAAAAGTTTTTGGAAAATTTTGGTATACAAAACTATTTATATATTTCAGAAGAAAATTATCAAAATCAGTTTATTCCTTTTCTAGAAAAACGAAAATAAAAAAAATGGTTCTATGGGATTTTTTTTATAAAAACGTGTCGAGCCATTTTTGAGAAAAATAAGATTTTCCAAAAATGCTAAAAAAAATTATATGGCAGGTACCGTTTTTTTGGTCCTAAAAATAAAAGGAAAAAAACGTGTCGGGGTAATGTCCCGACAACACTTTATACCAAGTTTAATTAAAATCGGCCTATGGGTTTAGGCTGTAGGCGAGTCCACAGACAGACAGACAGACAGACAGACGGACAGAATTGCGAGACCCACTTTTACGTCTTCCCTTAAATCACACACATTGAGAGTTGAATTGAAAATAAAGTACGTATACGCCACAGTAGCCAAAGTCGTTTTTAAATATTAATAAATAAACATCGAATTATTAAAACACTTCTGTGATGCTTCAAATCCAGTTTTTGTCAAAGCAAAGCTGTTTTAAGGATATGCCGTTCGTTAAACATAATCGCGCATTACAAAGAAGTCTTGGCATACAAACCCCCTTATTCTTCTATATTTCAACAATCAATATGCTTGATAGTACCAAATAAAATAAAATCATGCGCTTTTCTCTCTCACTTGTTGAAAATACAACTCTACCTGTTGGTATCATAACAATAACAAAATAATCAAAATGGCCTTGCGACTTGGGAGGTCATGTCTGATAAGAAGCCGGCAAATTCTTGCTATTTACATTTGTACGATTTGTTATTCAAAAATTTTCAACCATAACGCATGGGCAAAACAGAAGTTTTTCATTCATAAATTTTTGGTCAATTTTATTTCAATATTGTAATCCATCGAAAAGGATACACAAAAATTCCTTCATCCTTTATCAGTTTACTTTGAGATTTATTACGTGCAGCATCTACCTCTTTCAAAAGAATATTCTTTTTTCATCTTATCTGAGGAATAAATCTTAAAAAAATTTAATAAAATGATTGTTTAAAACTATGAAAATACTTTATCCAAGTCTTGGAACAAAAAAAACGTCGACACTTAAAATGGATAATTCTCACAGGACAGCACAAAAATTAAAGTAAGTTTGTGTTTTGGAAAAATCGATATTTTCATAAAAAATAGTTTTTCTTATAATTATTAAGTTTTAATGAAAATAGTTCACAAAACTGCATTAGGTCTTGTATAAAAAGTACATTTTATACTCTATTCAAAAAAATATTAATAAAATTCTTATTTTTCAAAATTATAGCTGAGCATTTTGTTGGGACAAAGTTTTTTTTTTGACACAAACATTCTGGAAGTAATTTCTTAATTAAATAAAATTAATTTTGTTTTCCTTAGTTTAAACTTTTTTAAATTATGTTTTTTTATTGTGGGGTTTAACAAAATATTTGATCCTCAGGAAAAGTAGGAAAAATCGATTACATTGGTGCTTTTATAGAACAAGTATGCTTATGCGTACATACATATATTCATTGTATGTGTACACATTTGCCAGTTCTTTTGTATGCCCGAAGGTAGGCACTAATGGCGGAATTCGAAAAGTCTGAAGTAGTTTAATGCATTTGAATTGTCTTTAAGGAGCGGTTGTGTGTCTTTGTTGATTTGGCAAGGGGAACATTTCAAAAAAGATTATATTACTACCACTCTATGAATAAGATCTCTTTGAATTAATTGATATCCTTCCAACAGAAGCTAAGCTATATTAATAATAATCTTTTTTTTTAGTTGTTAAGTAATATTTATAATTAAAAATTTCTTATTAAGTTCTCTGGCAAGTGAATCGGTTGTGTTTGTTTGAACACGAGCTGACTGACGTATGCCAAAAAAAATCGTAAATCTGAGTCCAATCTGAACACCGTCTAGAGTTCAAATTTAAAAGTTGGCAAACTTAAGTCAGTTTTAATTGAAGTTTTGAATTTGTGTTTAATTATTTCAAATATGTATAAGTATCGGTATTATCTTTGTTGACAGTTACAAATTAAAAGAATAATAATTAATGAAGGCTTTCAATATCGCACCACCGACCGCCGCCGCCGGGCGTTAAAAATATCGGAAAACAAAAGAAAGTTTGAAAAATTGCGTGTATTATTTTTCTGTTCTTTAAAGAATCTATCAAAAACTCTTCCTCTTCGCTTCCCGACGCAATGACGACTAACTTCGCCCTTAACAGTTCCGACGAAACGTTGTAAAGTTTATTTTTTTTGAGGATATTGAAAACAAAAATGATTTTTGATAAAACAAAAATCTCATTTCGGATGGAAAATCTCAAGTTTGCTCGCCTAACTTCTCCTTTTTTCGGAAGTTGAGTAAACCGAAAGTTTATAAACTCTAGAGTTGAAAATCGGTAGTTGAACTTGTCAACTTTGAGTGAATAAATACAAAATCAAAAGTTAAAATTAAAAATCCTCAAGTTGTGTTCCACTTCGAGTAAAGAAAATCGCCCTTAAGGTTATAAGAATTAAATTAATGGCGATTTTAAGGTATTTACTAGCCGTGTTTTTTTGCAAGCGCGGAGAAAATTGGTCGAAAAAAACGATATCGGGGTTTACCGACGCCATCACAGAAAAAACATGGAGTTTCCATACAAACTATCGATAGCATGTATGGAATTCATGTCGGTAACACAGTTCTTCTCCATGCTTAAGTTAAGCACCGAAAATTCTCCGTGCTTAGCTGAGCACGGATGGGCTTAGTTGTTGTTGCTTTTAACACGTAAACTGTTAGCCCCGATGTCGTTTTTTTCATCCAATTTCCTTTGGGCTTGCAAAAAAACACGGCTACTGAATCAAGCTAATACCTTAAAGTCGCCATTAACAATTTTATAATTTTGAAGCAGACTAATAACTTTCTCATAATTTCAAAGTTTTTTTCAACCATGTATGTGGTATCGTGTTTGAATCTATTTTTGACGTGGACTATCTTTACCCGCGAGTGCCATCTTTTTGAAATGAGACGTTGGCGTCGCACAGTAGGTTTGTTCGTGTACTTTCCGGACTAAAACTGGCAAATTATCAAATTTTGAGGAGTGGGGCTGAAATTCTCTCAAATAGAATAGAAACAGAACAAAAGTACACGAACGCTTTGAACCAAAAATGTCTGCCAGATTTTAAACGTCACCAAAAAGTAAACAAAAAAAAAGTAAAAAAAACCACAACGTTGGAATACATTTACTGAAAGTGTTAATTAAAATTGAAGTAAACAAATTAAATTAAACTTAACACACTTCCTTTTAATTTTGTTCCGTGGTTTATCAAAATATTTAATATAAGAACAAAGCAAAATATTCACTTCTAACAAAAACAAACTAAAACTAAAAGTAAACAAATAGCAGCCATTTTGTATTTCTGTTATTTTTTTCTTCTTCCTACTAGCTTTTTTGACCGAACACCGAAATTACCATTTTCTGCCGGAAGAAATTTCTCTGGTAAAATCTGGCAAAAAGGGGAAATAATTTACTCTCTCGTGGGCGCTCGCTTCTACCCAAAGCTACCCGAAATGTGCATACGCGAACAGGTTTGGACTAAATCTGGTAGAAAATGGTAGTTTCGAACTTGTACGCGAACGCACGTGTGTTATTTTGCACATCTAGCGAAACTTTATTCATATGTTCACTTAAATAAATAGTTTTTGGTACCTGTTGTACATATAATGTTCCATATTTAGTTTTTCAAGTCAGTAAGCTTTATATTATCAGATAAGAGGACATAACTCTAATTCACTCTTTTTCACTTGCGATATACAGGGTGGTCGATATAAGGTGCACCAAAAAACTAGAGGGAGTAGGTTAAGACAAGAAAAAAACCGTTTAGGCGGTAGGGGCATGGTTATTTCGGCTCCTGTGTTCAGGGTAACAATACATTATGGAATAAGAATTTTCCGGACTCAAATGGAGCCGTAAGCAATTATTTTAGTTTGAGTCCGGAAAATTCTTATTCCATGATGTAGTATAATTACCCTGAAAATTAGAGCTGAAATAACCATTTTTTGTTTATAAATAAGGCAGATAGAAGATATACATAGATGGCTAATTTACTAAAAATAAATAAGGCAGTATAAACATATATAAAAATTGATGTATGTTTATATGTTTTGAATCGACTATGATATCACCATACCGATTGAGCTCAAAATTTCAGGAAATCTTACGTGAAAGTCCAAGAGTGTTCCTTGGTATCTTTGGTAAAAATCGGTCTAGCAGTCTGCAAACAATGTCTTAGGTGGAAAAGTGTTTCTATGCGTGTTTGTTAAATAGGTCTTACAGTTTGCAAACAAGTTGCAGGAGTGCATGCATTTTCGGACTAATCGCAAAGACCATGGGCCGATTTTGAAAATTCTTTTTTCCTTGAAAAAGAGGGCGATACAACGTTTGCCGGGCTCTGCTAGTGTTTACTAAAATCTTTACATAAAATTAAGTTCTGTAAAAGGAGTCTTGGGGCCAGTATATAAACGTTGTGTAGTATTTAATCGAGGTATTTAATATGAGGTTTCAACGATGGTTCATCAGGCATATACATAATTGACTATTATCATACCTATATTTTAACCTTGAAGACTTATTATTACATAATAATAATACAGCAATACGCAGTATTTGAAATTAAGGAAGTGCTATCCTTTTCAATTCAAATAGTGTTTTTTTTTCTAGTGGTATATATTTTGTATTACAATATGCAAATAAAATTACACCCTTTTTATTCAATAAATAACTGTGTGGATTATTTTTAAGTTTATTTTGTTAGTGTATACAGCCGAATTTCCACGTAGCACAAAAGTGTTCCACTGTAGGTTTAAGGCAAGGCGCTCACTGAAGTGGTGACGAAGTGGAGTGGTAGTGGCGCGGCGTAATGACTATGTAGCAGGTGAA